>OX369278.1:8606365-10105301 GCA_947284805.1 Coleophora flavipennella
ACAAATCTTCATAAAGGTTGTCTGGAAGAGATCGCTTGTTAGCGATAAGACCGCCTATATGTACAACTTACTTAATCATTGTATCTTTTTTTTTCTCTTATGTTGTGCAATAAATTGTTTTCAATCGATCAATCAAATCGATCAGCTGATCGACCAATTTTGTGCATTTTAGTACGGAGGGACCAAATTTCAATTTTAAAATTGACTATGGGTTCCTTGGGGTAAGTTGTTCAGTATGATGAGTAGAAGCCCCAGTTAACGCGGGTCCTACACCAATATTTTTACACCCTGTATCATCATATCAGCTCACATATACGTCCCCACCGAGGGGCTCGAGCCTACCCTGAATTAGTCGACCACGCGGGCCCAGTGCGGGTTGGTCGACTTCACACCAAATCTTCGAATTTCTTACACCCTGTGTACCTACCTCAAAACATGAAAATTTTTCCTTTGGCCCGCTGTGGCTAAAAAAATCTTAAACCTGGCCCTCCGCCAAATTATGTTGGACACCCCTGCAGTCGAGTGCCCAATATTTAGTATTCTTTGCTTCCTCCTTTAGTTATGTAGAATGAAATTTCAAAAAAGTCAAGAAAAACATCAAACTTTTAGGTAGGTACAAGCTTTTAGCCATTTTTCAAATTCTGGCTCCGTCGTCAGACCCTGGATATCATTTAAGCACAGAATCCTTGTCACGACGAATCAAACAAGCCGAAACTTGTGCGTTGTTTTATTACAGAGTCCCATGGCCATCTTCATCACATCAGCTCCATGTCATAAGAATATTGTATTGTCATCCGATTTACATGTTATGTAGTTATGCAAAATTTCAGCTGAATCGGAAAACGGAAAGTGGGTCAAATTTAATTTGAGAGATTTGATTACAGACACCGGGACAAGTGAAATTAAACAAAGGCTAAACTGGCCAAGTGAGACTCGGGGTCACACTAACATGGTTCCGCACTATAACTCCAACGTAGGAGCGGACCTGTTCGGGTGCGATGGGGTTGAAATGTCTAGAATATCATTAGGGGTGTCGTTTTTATGGTTGTTTAGGACGTCAATTACGAAAATGGCATCTAAGTATATTATGAAATTTAATATAGTGGGCATAAAAATTCGATCACACAGAGAAAACTCCGAGCATAGCACGCTCCATTGCCCTTTGGGTGACCTTGGAGCCTTCTTATGAGGCCCATAGTAAGCGACCATGTCTCAGTTCCGTATGTCATCACTGGCAACACACACTGGTCGAAGACCTTGGTGTTAAGACACTGCGTTATCTGGGACGTAAAGATATTGCGAAGCTTCCCGAACGCTGCCCAGCCGAGTTGGATTCGACGATTGATCTCTTTCTCGAAGTTGGACCTACCTAACTAGACTGCGTAAAGGCGTTAGGCGACTGTATGGATTATTAGACTTTGCTAATGTTTAATCTTATAGTTCTTTAGGTTGGGTCATTGAGCATGTAATCACTAACGTTGGTTAGTTAACCCTGCGGGACTCGCTACTGTGTAAATAACTTTCGAAAAATCTTGAAATTTTTTGTTACAATTTGAAAAGAGTTTTAATGCTCAAAAAGCCAAATGCTGAAATAAATATGAAAAATACACGGTTCCAAATTCAAAAAAGGTGAGCACAGTATTGTATTTCCTTCGATTCTATTGAAAAACAAAGGACGATTCTGCGACCTTGATTCCACCTCCAAAATTCATAATCAGATCAACTTCAACTTTATTATTTATTATTTTCCTAAACCCCCTGGCAACTAAGGATTTTACATAGGTAGTACCTTAGTACCTACCTTCTTATATCTAATCGATAGTTTTTTGGAGTTACTCTTTTAGAATTGATTCATATAGAGAATAATATGAGAAGTGAAATCTAGTGGAGATCGGTAACGCGCTAACTAAGCAATTAACTTTTAGTGGCATTTCTTTTAAAACTAAGGAAACATGGCCACGCCGTTAAATGCGAGGCCGCAGGCCAAGGTCCGCGTAGGGCGAAGTTCGGAGCGTGTCCTGCAAGACCGGGGGCCGAGCTCCGCGTAGGGCGAAGTTCGGAGCGTGTCCTGCAAGACCGGAGGCCGAGCTCCGCGTAGGGCGAAGTTCGAAGCGTGTCCCGCAAGACCGGAGGCCGAGCTCCGCGTGGGGCGAAGCTCGGAGCGTGTCCTGCAAGACCGGAGACTGAGCTCCGCGTAGGGCGAAGCTCGGAGCGTGTCCTGCAAGACCGGAGACTGAGCTCCGCGTAGTTCGAAGTTCGGAGCGTGTCCTGCAAGACCAGAGAGGCCGAGCTCCGCGTAGGGCGAAGTTCGGAGCGTGTCCTGCAAGACCGGAGGCCGAGCTCCGCGTAGGGCGAAGTTCGGAGCGTGTCCCGCAAGACCGGAAGCAAGCTCCGCGTAGGGCGAAGCTCGGAGCGTGTCCTGCAAGACCGGAGACTGAGCTCCGCGTAGGGCGAAGCTCGGAGCGTGTCCTGCAAGACCGGAGACCGAGCTCCGCGTAGGGCGAAGTTCGGAGCGTGTCCTACGAGACCGGAGGTGTCGTTAGATTCGTCTTGATCCCGTGACTAATATAGGATACATTTTTACTCGACTAGCCAAAAAAGAGGAGTTAAGTTTTTATGCAGTCGGTTTTTTAATTAATTCCTTCATCATCATCATATTATCAGCCGAAGGACGTCCACTGCTAGACATTAGGCCTTCCCCAAGGATTTCCACGACAACCGGTTCTGCGCCGCCCGTATCCAGCCGCTTCCCGCGACCTTCACCAGGTCATCGGTCTACCGAGTGGAAGGCCTGCCTACACTACGTTTTCCGGTGCGTGGTCGCCACTCGAGAACTTTACTACCACAACGGCCATCTGTTCTACGAGCAATGTGTCCCGCGCACTGCCACTTAAGTTTAGCAATTCTGAGAGCTATGTCGGTTACTTTGGTTCTCCTACGGATCTCCTCATTTCTGATTCGATCACGCAGAGAAACTCCGAGCATAGCACTCTCCATTGCCCTTTGGGTGACCTTGAGCCTTCTTATGAGGCCCATAGCAAGCGACCATGTCTTAGTTCCGTATATCATCACTGGCAACACACACTGGTCGAAGACTTTGGTCTTAAGACACTGCGGTATCTGGGACGCTGCCCAGCCGAGTTGGATTCGACGATTGATCTCTTTCTCGAAGTTGGACCTAACTGGACTGTTTGTCCCAGGTATACATAATCGGTAACATCTTCGAGTGTAAAGCCTCCAACCTTCAGAGTAGTAGGTAGTGAAACGCTAACTATCGTTTCGAGTCGATCTCTTTTGTCGCGTTTCATAATTAAATTCTTTTTTGATGTCGTTGCTCTATGGTATTTGAATTTGAAAATAGTTGTTATTTTTTGACAAGAGAAAAACAAAGGTTGATCGTGGTCCCGTCGAAACTGATGTGTATTTAAATTTTTTTGTACAAATTGTGTTATAATATTGTGTTGAGGCCCACTATTTTATTCTGTGGTAAGTTATTTGTATAAGGAAACCGCTTTGCGTGTATTTTTGGTACTGCGGCGTACTACATTTATATATCTCCGTAGGGTTTCATCCAGCCCCTGCGAGGTTGACGTCCCCGAAGTTTTACCTGATAAAGGATTAATCCTGGGATGGAGCAGTGCTGATTACCAGCCAGTCCTTTCTACTGCCCGCCCAGCTGCTCGTCATAAGGGAAGTGAATTTATTTTATCTTTTATCCCGAGCGACTCTCTGACTCTCTGACCTTTCTGCCGACCTAGAAGATTTCCTGTTTCCAGTTTCTAACCATTAGTTATTTATTTTAAATTTTGAAAGTGTTTTGTATCTGATACATATTTTGTTAAAAAGATAGGGTAATTCAGATCAAACTGAAATTTTAAACTTAGTAACTTATTTAAGTACCAAAGGGACGGTGACGATCGTTGCCTGCCGGCATACTATAAAATAACCATTTTATATACAAATAAAATTGTAACCTTAAATTTATTTCCGTAAATTCTCCATAAATATATTAGGTCATTGTTTTTAATTGTCTACACGGTCAACCAATGTAATCACACCCTTTTTATACTCATATTGTTTATTGTTCCTGCCTTTTAAAATAATCATAAAATACATATATTCTAATTTACCCCATAAAATTTTTTCTTAAAACTCCGTTTAGGACCGAACCTCTAAATCTTACGTATCATATGTGGCAAACTCCGTAAGGGTCCTTATCCCTAGTTTCCCATAATTTTCGCCACATATTTATGGCGCCCGAACTAATGTTTTTGTCCCCTTTTCTGCCTTTAATCTTTCCCTAACGAACCCGTTTTTTTGTCGTTCGTGGGTGTATCCGTTTTCCGGATAATATGGTTCAAGTTTTAATACCTCAAGACCCTTACTTTATTTAATCGTGCAGTTTTCTTTGAAACGTAACGTTTTTTTGTTTGTATGCACGGTATTTTTTTGCTTCTCTTAACACGGGTCGTTTTTTCCCCGGCTTAATGGCATTATACCTCTTTCGGATAATTGCTTACGTGTTGTTGAGTTGTTTTTGCCTGTGTATTCCCTTACGATTCCAAGAGAATTTTTAATTTAAGTAGTCAATGGCCAGACTCTAGATTTCTTTCAATCGAAAGTCGGGACAGACTTACTTTTAGTTCACGATTATTTAACGTTGGTTTAGGGGAAGAATCTTTAAGGGTTACTGTTTGGAATATTTTTACGCGTTGCTTTGCGAGGTACTCCTTAAATTTTTGGCGTACCCTGTTCACTTTTATGTGACAACGTTTCGGTATTCCGCAGTATTGTTTAGATTTCTTGAGGTCTTATAACAATTTTCCATTTTTCAAATTTCTTTCATTAATCTTGCCCTTGTCTTACCTCAAATGGCCTATTTTTCGGTAGAGTTGTCCCTTTAGACTCTTACGTATCGCGTTTCAGACTTCCGGTGTTAATTTTATCCGTGAGTCGGATTTTCACGCATCCGCCTTTACCGCTTTTGACCACATTTTCTCTGAGGTAACTGACAACGCTTTGCAAGTTTTTTTTCAGTTTTTGTCAACCCTATTGGTCTTTAATGTTTTAGTAGTTGTTTGATTTCTCCTGTTTTCTTAAGTGACTAGTTTTAGGCTCAATACACAGCGATCCTTTAACATTAGTGTGTCGTTGGGGTTATTAAGTTGGTTCACTTTTAGATGGAGTTTTTGCCGTTTGTATGTGTAGCTTCGTGTATAAATGTCAATTTCTACCAGCTTCAAGTAAACGTTCGTAGTTAACTAGTTACTTAGAGAGTTTTTATTTTTTCTTCTTCAGGGCTGTCCAACGTCTATAGGGTTGTCCAAATTTCAAAATTTTTTGGACTTCTCGCCTTTTTTTGTGAGTTTGTGGGTATTTTGAAACGCTAACTATCGTTTCGAGTCGATCTCTTTTGTCGCGTTTCATAATTAAATTCTTTTTTGATGTCGTTGCTCTATGGTATTTGAATTTGAAAATAGTTGTTATTTTTTGACAAGAGAAAAACAAAGGTTGATCGTGGTCCCGTCGAAACTGATGTGTATTTAAATTTTTTTGTACAAATTGTGTTATAATATTGTGTTGAGGCCCACTATTTTATTCTGTGGTAAGTTATTTGTATAAGGAAACCGCTTTGCGTGTATTTTTGGTACTGCGGCGTACTACATTTATATATCTCCGTAGGGTTTCATCCAGCCCCTGCGAGGTTGACGTCCCCGAAGTTTTACCTGATAAAGGATTAATCCTGGGATGGAGCAGTGCTGATTACCAGCCAGTCCTTTCTACTGCCCGCCCAGCTGCTCGTCATAAGGGAAGTGAATTTATTTTATCTTTTATCCCGAGCGACTCTCTGACTCTCTGACCTTTCTGCCGACCTAGAAGATTTCCTGTTTCCAGTTTCTAACCATTAGTTATTTATTTTAAATTTTGAAAGTGTTTTGTATCTGATACATATTTTGTTAAAAAGATAGGGTAATTCAGATCAAACTGAAATTTTAAACTTAGTAACTTATTTAAGTACCAAAGGGACGGTGACGATCGTTGCCTGCCGGCATACTATAAAATAACCATTTTATATACAAATAAAATTGTAACCTTAAATTTATTTCCGTAAATTCTCCATAAATATATTAGGTCATTGTTTTTAATTGTCTACACGGTCAACCAATGTAATCACACCCTTTTTATACTCATATTGTTTATTGTTCCTGCCTTTTAAAATAATCATAAAATACATATATTCTAATTTACCCCATAAAATTTTTTCTTAAAACTCCGTTTAGGACCGAACCTCTAAATCTTACGTATCATATGTGGCAAACTCCGTAAGGGTCCTTATCCCTAGTTTCCCATAATTTTTGCTACAGTAGGGAGTACTAAAGTACAATATTTCCGCCTACACACGCACACCACGGGTACGTTAGTACTAATATATATTACTAGTGGATGCCCGCAGCTTCGCCCGCGCAGATTCCGATTTTTGCGGTTCCCGTGGGAATTTCCCAAAATCCTTTCTTAGCGGATGCCTACGTCATAACATCTACCTGCAAGCCAAATTTCAGCCCGATCCGTCCAGTGGTTTGGGCTGTGCGTTGATAGATCACTATGTCAGTCTGTCAGTCAGTCACCTTTGAGTTATAGAAAGAAAGATAGAAAGAAATAAAGTTTATTCGGCAAAAAATAAATAGAAAAATAATTAAAATATTAGGTACTTAATTGACTGACTCGGTGGCTCAGTGGTTAGTGCCCTTGACTACTGATCCGAGAGTCGTGGGTTCGATCCCCACCCAGGGCAAGCATTTGTGTGATGACCAGATTTGTTTGCTCTGTGTCTGGGTGTTAAATTATATCTATATATGTATGTATTTAAAACGTACATAAGTATTTATATCAGTCTCTGGTAACCCATAACACAGGGAATCCTACTTTGGGGCCAGATGACCATGTGTGATTTGTCCCAGAATATTTATTTATTTTTTATTTTAATTAAACTATAACTAAAGATTAAAACTAAAAACTAAAATTAAATTTTATGCCGAATAGGTCCAAGACTCAGCATGGTGCTGTGGTTTTATTATCTAAAACCACAGCGCTGATATTCTGTCCGGACCCGAAGGAGGGGAGAAAAAGGAAAAGGGGTGGGCCTACGTACAAAAAGGACTCACTTATCACATTGTAGGATTTAATTGGTGTGAAGGGGATCCATCAGTAAATACTATGGTTATAATGACAGTAAAAGGTTATTATCATTATAGGTTGTAATAATAATATAAGTTAGGTAAGTTATATATATTTATAGACTTTGCCACGGGGCAGTCAGTCAGTGCGCACACGACGCGACGCTTGACGAAAACGATCGAGTAAAGCGACTTATTCACTATGGCTTTTCAACTGACTGATAGTACAAAAGATGATTTACCAATCTTGATACTTTGTTAGGACAAACTCTCATTTGGAATAAATGAAAATTAAAATGCATTTGCTGTTTTATTTATGGACATGTAATGTCCATAACACCAATGCAATATCTTACTTTTGAAACACAAACTTATTTTCTTATTAACTTATTTTAACCACCTCAGTGGCGTAATGTTTTAGTCCATTAGCTTCACATCAAGAGGTCGTGGGTTCGATTACCGGCGGAGTCTAACTTTGTAAGACTCGGTTTGCTTGGTGGAAGAGCATTTCCTAAGCCCGCCTGGCTTGCTACCACCATCTTACTTATCTCTAAGTCTTGCCGCCAAACATTCTAAGAACATTAATGTGTTCCTGCTTGAAGATAAAATAGCTAGTTCCCCATTGCGTTGGGGGGAATCTTGGTAAGCCCGCTTCCATCTTTGGCAATATCGTCACTTACTATTAGGTGAGATAATGCCAAGGGCTTACCAATTTAAAAAAAAACCGGCCAAGTGCGAGTCAGAACCGCACACATAGGGTTCCGTAACATCATACTAGATGGCGCTAGTACAAAGGGTTCCGTACCATCATACTAGATGACGATAGTTTCTTCACGTTTAAAAAAACACGTTTTTTGTATGGAGACCTCTCTTATTTTTTTCACTTTTTCCAATTTTTTGTATTTGTTGTTATAGCGGCAACAGAAATACATCATCTGTGAAAATTTCAACTATCTAGCTATCATGGTTAATAAAATACATCCTGGTGACAGACAGACCGACGGGCAGTGAAGTCTTAGTAAAAGGGTCCCGTTTTTACCCTTTGGGTACGAAACCCTAAAATTAATTCCAATAAAACTCTGTGGTATTTATATTATCACCCGGTAGCGAATATTATTCGTGTTTGGAATTACCTAGGAACTGGCTATCATAAGGCCCGAACACATCAACACTGTTAACATTCTTGTTTGACGGCAAAACGATAAGATGATGGTAGCAATGATACTGATGGTTTTACTAATAATGGTGATGATAACTTTGACAGTTCCAGATGTCAAGCTACGGAAGCATGTCACCATCGGACGAGGGATTCGACCGGTACGAGCCACCTTTCTACTGCCAGCCTCAGCAGATCGGTAAGTTTTTACTGCCAGCCTCAGCAGATCGGTAAGTTTTCTACTGCCAGCCTCGGCAGATCGGTAAGTTTTCTACTGCAAGCCTCAGTAGATGAGTAAGTTTTCTACTGCCAGCCTCAGCAGATCGGTAAGTTCTCTACTGCCAGCCTCAGAAGATTGGTAAGTTTTCTACAGACTGTCTCAGCAGATCGGTAAGTTTTCTACTGCCAGCCTCAACAGATGGGTAAGCTTTCTACTGCCAGCCTCAGCAGATCGGTAAGTTCGCATTCGAAGAAACGCATAGGCTGTGTGTGAAGTCAGCCAACCCGCACTGGGCCCGCGTGGTCGACTAAGGCATCGCCCTAATCTAGGTAAGTATATAGTTTCGAGTCTCTTGGTGGGGACATATTATATGAGCTGATATGATAATGATGATAATTTTAAGGTAAACAGTTTTAAAGTAATTTCAGAAAATAGACGAAAATTTACCATTATGTATTCCCCCTCAATAATCGCCGAAACTCTAGTTTTACCGTTGAATTTATTTTCTGAACACGCTGAACATTAAAATTAGCTGTATATCTTGATTTCAATTATAAAACCAGTGATGTCTGCACAGGTAGCCCAATGGACGGGGGCGTGTACTGGCCGGTCTCAAATGGAGAGGGTCCCGAGTTCGATTCCCAGGATATGTACCACGAGAACACGCACTATATCGGCAGAAGCTACGGTGGGTAATCTAATAATCATGTAAAATTATTGTGTAACCAGTTTTAATGTTTAGGAAGGTCGGCCGCAGGTCGGTGGTAACACTACCAGTAGAAGCTAAACGGGAACTATCTATTACGCTATGAAACCTATAGAAACCAGAAACCAGCTCAAGGATTAAAGTGTTTATTGCCACTGATGCGCGGCCTGCTGTACCTACTAAGTTTTTTTTTTATTTTAATTATTTACCAAACAGCTTATCATAACACAAAGTTAAATAATTAAAAACATATAAAAACATATAAACATATAAATATTAACTTTGTGCATTTTTGATATTTTGGAATGGTTAGGGAATAATTTTGCACGAATTGCTTTGATTATCAGTATAAAAGTACTATCATTTATGTGGTAGAATACAATATTTATTTATTGCGCTATCGTACACAAACATGACAATTTATATTACATTAAAAAGTTTATATCTCAGAAAAATCAACAAAAAATCAACTTCATCCGTCTTACGAATTTTCGATCAGGTCACGTGTCCTGACGCGAGTTTAACATTTTTTACCCATTACAAAACAAACAACGCCGCTAAAGAAGTTTTCACTACTCCATCCGTCTTACGAATTTTCGATCAGGTCACGTGTCCTGACGCGAGTTTAACATTTTTTACCCATTACAAAAAAAGTGCACAACGCCGCTAAAGAAGTTTTCACTTCAAAAACTGACTTCCATCGCAACATCTTAGTACATTTTTGCACTTTTATTTTTGCATTTTGTTAATTTTCTAATAAAGCACTACACTGATTTTGATAAAATTTATATGGGACCGCGATAAAAGCACTAGCTTTCAAATAAAAAAAAATATCATAAAAATCGGTTTACCCAGTCAAAAAGTTCTGAGGAAACACACATAAAAAAACATACCTACAGTCGAATTGAGAACCTCCTCCTTTTTGTAAGTCCGTTGAAAACAGTACCACAACATGAGCAATTAAAATAAGATCGGATCTAACTATCTTCTGTATTTTAAACTTATAATGTTTGTATGTATGAATGTTTGTTTAGTTTAAATCTTGCGATCGATTATAGAGCGACTTCCTATTCTCGGTGACAATAGATCCTTTTGGTATGTTGAAGTTAATCTGATGATGAAATTTGGAGGTGAAATCTAGGTATCGTCTTTTATTTTAAATAGAATCGTAGGAAAAACAGAATATTTGTTTAGAAATGGCCAATTACCTAAGTAAAGAAATGGTGAAGTGTTTTCTTGAAATAAACCTTTTTTAAGTTGGTATATAGTTTTTAAATGAAATACACGCGGTTATTCTCGTTAGATCATGTTCGGTGTCCAAAATGAAATTTACTTTATTATGATAAAACTTTATCAATGATAAAATATTTTGTTTACATATTTGACCATTTCTATAATATTAGATTTTACTAAAAACAGTAAAACTTTTTTAAATTTAAAACCGTGTATTTATATTATTTTAAGCATTTGGCTTTTTGAGCATAAAAACTCTTTTCAACTGACATCCAAACAGGAGGAGGTTCTCAATTGGATTTTTTTTTATGTGTGTTACCTCAGAACTTTTGACTGGGTGAACCGATTTTGATGATTCTTTTTTTATTTGAAACCTAGTGCTTCCCGTGTGGTCCCATATAAATTTTATCAAAATCGGTGTAGTACTTTATTAGAAAATTAACAAAAACCAAAAATAATAATGCATATAATGTAATTAATTGTTGCGATGGAAGTCGGTTTTATTTTCAATTATAAGTAATATTAACATCGAAAATACTTTTCGCAAACTCCGGTAGGGGAATACTTTATGCAGCGAAAATGTGACATGACGGATATTCTAAAATTATATGGGGTATCGTAATGATTCAAGTGTCAAACTGTGGGTATGAACAAAGGATTAAGTGTTTTTCAATGTCATTAGCTTTTTAAAAACTAAAAAATTATTATGTTTTTCTCGACTTTAGCCCTCTAAAGGCCCATATCTTAAAACCTAATTATTATAATTGGAAAGTTCAAAAATGGCTTAGAGGCGTGATGTCATGCTACATTTTAAAAATTGCAATAAAAATGAAAATTGTTGATAATAAAGGTAGATATTTTGTACAGATAGTGCAGAGCGATCGGACGATCAGCGCCGCAATTTCTTATGTAGAAAATGACTGTTTATATAAAAGTAAAATATATTTTGAGAAAACATTGAATTTTGCCTGAGTTCATTTTCAATCTGCACATTTGACATTGATATATAATGATACTAGCTGTTTCCCGCGGCTTCACCCGCTTGGATAACGTTTCTATGATTTTTCGAGGGGCTCGCGAGCGTTTAAAAAAGTAGCCTATGTGTTAATCCAGGTCCTATTCTGTCTACCTACCAAATTTCAGCCAGATCCGTTGAGTAGTTTCTGCGTGAAAGAGTTACAAACATACATCCATACATTTTTACAAACTTTCGCGTTTATATTATTAGTAGGATTAAATTAATTAATTTAATACCTAGATAGGTTTTCTTAGACTAACTCTCACTTACAGGGTGTAACAAAATAAGTGCCAGGCACGTTAACTTATAACTTACATCACACTGAACAACATTCCCCAAGGAACCAATAGTCTATTCTCAAAAAAAATGCAACCTTTCCATCCTTCTATACAAAATTGGACCTGCCAAACGTTTGAATGAAAAGACCAATATTTTTTGGCAAATTGACTATAGGTGTCTTGGAAAAAGTTGTTAAAGTTCCATCCAAAATTTCACATTTATAATATTAGTAAAAACTAACTAATTACTAGTTAGTTTTTACTAATATTATAAATGTGAAATTTTGGATGGATGAATGGATAGATGGATGTTTGTTATTCAATCACGCTACAACGGTTGAACGGATCTGGATGAAATTTGGTAGGTAGACAGATTAGGACCTGGATTAGGATATGATATGATAGACTACTTTTTCCTACGCTAGCAAGCCGCTTGCGGGTCGCTCACTGCGCACCCTCGAAGACAGTCATCGACAGTTACTATAACATTGTTACACCCTGTATAATTACAGAAATTCTAACGTGAGAGCTGTTTTAAATTATCAGGAATCGCAAAAATATTGCACTCTCCATACAAAAGGTCTTTGGTTCGACTTTTACGATCAACATGTTGACTTACAATCTTTGGTTTGACTGTTACGATCAACATGTTGTCTTACAATCTTTGGTTTGACTGTTATGATCAACATGTTGTCTTACAATCTTTGGTTTGACAATTACGATCAACATGTTGACTTACAATCTTTGATTTGACTGTTACGATCAACATGTTGTCTTACAATCTTTGGTTTGACTGTTATGATCAACATGTTGTCTTACAATTTTGGTTTGACTGTTACGATCAACATGTTGACTTACAATCTTTGATTTGACTGTTACGATCAACATGTTGTCTTACAATCTTTGATTTGACTGTTACGATTAACGTGTTGACTTACAATATTTGATTTGACTGTTACGATCAACATGTTGACTTACAATCTTTGATTTGACTGTTACGATTAACGTGTTGACTTACAATATTTGATTTGACTGTTACGATCAACATGTTGACTTACAATCTTTGATTTGACTGTTACGACCAACATGTTAACTTACAATCTTTGATTTGACTGTTAGGATCAACAGGTTGGCTAACAATCTTTGATTTGACTGTTACGATCAACATGTTGACTTAAAATCTTTAGTTTGACTGTTACGATCAACATGTTGACTTACAATCTTTGATTTGACTGTTACGATCAACATGTCTTACAATATTTGGTTTGATTGACTGTTACAATTAATGTGTTGACTTATATCCAGGTTACGAGGACATGCCCATCGACAACGACGGCTACGACCCCTACCACAACATGCATCACACGTACCAACAGAACCCAACAGGTTTGTTGTATTCACAGATTTTATTCAGATAATAGACTAAGTAGATGTAGGGATATGTTGTGTCAAAATTTTTCTGCTTTAAGCAGAGATATGCTATATATAAGGAGAGGTAGATAGGTTACATGCGTCTAAAAAATGAAGCAAAAAAAAGATGCCAATTGGCATCTCTTTTCTTAGTAACATTCGGTGCAATCGAAGGGAACTACCTATAACATTTTGTGTGTAAATGGCTTCGATTTTCAAATGTTGTTTGTTAGTGCATAACCCATCTATGGTAACAAATCTCTGGCTTTAAGCTTATTAGTTATTACACACGGCGCAGATAATACATCTGTCAATACACTACAAGCTTCTAGAATGGAATTTGCTAAGCGGGCTGCTATAAGAGCGGCTTGTAATTCTAAACGTGGAATACTATTAAAGGTGCTACGCGACTTTTACTTGGAATGAGTGCGAGCTGCACATCTCCGCAAACAAAGATGAAGCGCCAGTAAGCCACCGTGACGGAGGCTTGCTCACTGGCATCTGCAAAAAACTTGTGCAAAATCCTAGGAGCCTACCCTGAATTGGGGCGATCGGGCCTAAGTCGACCACGCGGGCCCAGTGCGGGTTGGTTGACTTCACACACAACCATCGAGTTTCTTCGCCGACGTGTGCAGGTTTCCTCACGATGTTTTCCTTGTGTGTGACAAGCTTAAACCGCGAATGTAACCTGACCAATAAATTACTTCATCATCATCGCCATCATCATCGTATCAGACGAAAGACATCCTCTGTTGGACAAAGGCCTCCCACAAAGATTTCCACGACGACAGGTCATCACCAGGTCAACGGTCCACCGAGTGAAACGCGGTTGCCACTCGAGAACTTTACATCCTTCACGGCCGTCCGTTCTACAAGCTATGTGCCTCGCCTACTGTCATTTAAGAGCGTATTCACGAAATCGTTTCCCATAGAAACTTAAAATTACTGTAGGTAGTAATTTTAAGTTTGTATGGGAAACGATTTCTTAAAAATGGATGGGCCAATTCGAATGAAACTTTGTACACATAAGCAAGCCACGAAATTCTAATTTGTGGATAAATCACAGTTTCCAAATACTTTATTTACAAAAAGATTCGCGAATTTTTGAAAACTTTAAATCAATAATTGTCTAGTGAGAATTTTTTTTTCTGAAAATATAATCTATCCACAAATTAGAATTTCGTGACTTGATAACGTGTTAAAAGTTTCATTAGAATCGGCCTATCCATTTCCTTTACATTTTAAGTTTGTATGGGAAACTATTTTTGGAATAGGCTCTTAAGTTTAGCGATTCTGTTATTTTCGTTTTCCTACCTTTTCCCTCGTGGTCTTTGTTAGTTGTGTCACAGATGAGATACTTGTTACTTCGTAACAGATACTGCACTTCCTTATAAAACAATAATACCTACGCATTTATTCACCTACTCCTTCCCACTGTCAGACAATACAAGGAAACATGGGTATTAAAGCGCTCGACTTACCGGTTATAAGTGCGTACACGGGCGGCGCGCGAATTGCGACGGCGACTGTACGGCGTTCTAGCGCTGACGAATAGAGCGCGGCCTGTAGGTCGCGCCAATGCGTAGGTACTTATCTTGCCTGCTCGACCGAGTGAGGGGTGCCTGGTTGTGTCATCATTAACGTATGTTTGAACGCACCTAAAGCTGTTTCTTCCTTGGCAGCTCTGGACTGTGAGCTGCAACCCCTTCCCCGGTACGAGCGACCGCCCCCCTCTTTCGTGCGAGTGGTCAAACGTCGCACCACCGCCAATAAGAAGGAGAGGCGACGCACACAGAGTATTAACACGGCGTTTTCGGACTTGAGGGAATGCATCCCTAATGTGCCGCCAGATACGAAATTATCCAAGGTCAGTCACCTATAATCATTTCAGCCGGAAAACATCAACCGTAAAACATATGCCTCTATTTTTTTTATCAATAGGGCAGCTGACTTAATCTCCCATTCAAATATTTAAAAAATCTTACTCATTACAAGCTTTTATTTAAAATAAAATAACTTTTTATTATCAGTTTAAAATCCAAAGTTAGTAGTAGACTTATAAGTAGGTTAGTAAAGCACATAAGAACACAGTTAATTTATTTAAATAACCCAATAGATCGTTCCACCCAGGATTTCTGGATGGGCCAATCCATTCGGTCTGCAATAATCTTTAGGATGCCGTTATCACTGCCCCGAAGTCTGAGTAGCATGGAGGCACTTTTTTCATTTTTCCGCATTATAGCATAAAATTCATCTGTACGTGCCTCCGCGAACATACCAGATGCACTACAGTAACGTGGCAGTCTCAACAGCATCATAAAGGCGTTATTATATTGCACACGCAGGACGTTGTAGGCTCGTTGCGTATACTTAACTGCAATGTATGTATGTATATGTTTGTTGGGGTGTAATCTTGCAAGTTAAATTTTACCCACTTTCCGGTTTCCGATTGAGGTGAAATTTTGCATGCATACGTATATCGCGTCACAATGCAATATTGAAAGCATTGTACCTAAAATCTTTTAGGTTTTTCGAAAATTATTTTTACAAGCTTTTTTATTTTTAACTTGCAATGTATGTATGTTTGTTCGGGTGGAATCTTGTAAGTTAAATTTGACCCACTTGCCGGTTTCCGATTGAGCTGAAATTTTGCACGTGTGACAATGCAATATTAAAAGTTTTTGGTTTTTCGAAAATAATTTTGTGTTGCACTCCGTCTTTAATCTTTGATTTAATAAATTCACAAAATTAGTACGTCAATGACGCTGAAAAACTATGACGTCATGCGTTCTTATTTCAAACATTTTAAAAGCTTTTATTTAACTCGCAATGTTTGTATGCCAGTTTGTTAAGGTCAAATCTTGCAAAATATTTAAGAGCGACTTCCAGAAATCTTGGTGTTTTGAAGTTTATCTGATGGTGAACTTTGGAGGTGGAATCAAATTCAAGGTGAATTTGGAATTGTCGTGTACTTATATTCACATTTGTCACACGGAGCATTTAGCTTTTTGAGCGCAATAATAAAAAAATAAAATTATTTTCAAATAAAAATATTTTTTTTAGGTTTTTCGAAAATTATTTAGAACAAAATTTTGTTTTTGACGGATAATAAAAAAACATACTACAGTGGAACATAGAACCTACTCCTTTTTTGAATAAAGTCGGTTAAAAAAATTACTCAAATGACTAGCAGTCAGCATCCCTATTGATAAGCCCTAGCATTTCACCTGATGGCAAGTAACGATGAGCCGAAGATGGAAGGGGACAACCAATATTCCCCAACGTAATGGGGAACTGGCTATCTTATCTTCAAGCCGGAACACATCAATGCTGTTAACATTTATGCTTGGCGGAAACACTTAAATTAGCTTAGAAAATGCCCTTCCACCAATCGAATCCACGACCTCCTGGTGTCAAGCGAAGGACTAACCAATATGCCAATGAGGTGTACAAGTATTGATCATAGCCAGCCCCGATTTAACTCCACTTAGCAAGACTCTGTGCCACATAAACCCACTGGTATTGTATTGCAAGCTTCACTAGTATAAGTATATGTGGTGGGAGGCCATCCAGGTGCTGAGTGTTCCCCACGAAATACTTATAGTGCGTTCGGGGAATTAGCTGCAGTACACCCAAACGGTGTTCTGAAAAAGTGTTAAAAGATAAAATAACTTTACAAAAAAATAGGTAGTTTTTATTTACTTTTAATCATTTTCTTTTCACTGCTGGGGCTAATAGTATATTCAAAATCGTCACCTACTTTAATCAATAATTTTAGACTGAACAAGATTCGCGTGATCCCGTGCTAATTGAACTCAGGGCGGTCCCTTCGAACAACCGTTGACGCGAGCCGGCAGCGTCGAGAGGCATTTATCAAAGTTGCAGCTAATTCAGCGAAAAAACTTTACTTATCTAGTTGACTAACTCGGTGGCTCAGTGGTTAGAGCTCGTGACTACTGGTCCAAGGGTTGTGGGTTCGATCCCCACCCAGGGCAAACATTTGTGTGATGAGCAGATTTGTTTGCTCTGTGTCTGGGTGTTAAATATCTATTTAAGTATGTATTTAAACGTATATAAGTATGTATATCAGTCTCTGGTTCCCATAACACAGGGAATCCTACTTTGGGGCCATTGTGATTTGTCCCAGAATATTTATTTATTTATTTATCTACCAGTCTACCTAACCTATCTCGTAGCAATCAAGTAAATGCTGAGTGTAAAAAAAAACTATTTACAATTTATTTTGTTTCAAAACTATCTAAATGTCATGTGAAATGAGAATTTCATCGAAAACAATAGTGTTAAAAACCGTTCAAGTACGACTTGCACTCGCACATTGAGAGTTATGTACCAAAACTTCTTCATAAATCAACTATATAGAAAATACTACTAGATCCTACTAGATATCGCTAGTTTATTCACTTTCCAAAAAGAAAAACACGTTTCTTGCACCCTTTTTATTATTTGTTGTTATATCTGCGATAGAAATACACACTGTGTGATAATTCCAACTGTCCTATTAAGGTTCATGAAATACAGACAGACAGACAGCGGAGGTTTAGTAATAAAATCCCGTTGGTCGATTACCCGTTGGTCGATTACCCGTTGGTCGATTACCCGTTGGTCGATTACCCGTTGGTCGATTACCCTTTGGGTGTAGAACCCTAAAAACTGGCAAACTCTTCGTGATACATTTTGATTTACAATCTTTGCAAAGAAATACTGGGCTAACTGACGAATTCACATATTTAACTAAGCAAGTTTTCAAAGGTCCAAGCTCACATACCTACCGTATTTTAATAAAAACTTTGTGTTAATTTAAATAATTGAATTGGTTAGTTATCTCAGTGTATGTATATTTCGTTGCATAAAACATTGCTAATTGAATGATAGCACTACGCTATGTTAAATTGTTAAGAGGTTTGTGAAGCTGCGTCTTTTCATACAAACGGCGTTAACGATTTTCACCTCTTAAATGTTTAACGATTTGGACCAATTTTTGATAGGTTGTCAGTCAGAATAAAAGCTAGGCTTATACGTTTTCGTTTTTTCGATAAAGTTAATAAGTTTACTTTTATTTCCATTCACGTGTTTTCATACAAAACTAATTTCGGTAATTTTTTGGATATTTATAATCAGTGATTTAAAAAACGAAACGTATAAGCCTAGCTTTTGTTCTGACTGACAACGTATCAAACATTGGTCCAAATTGGTTATCATTTAAGAGGTGAAAATCGTTAACGCTGTCTGTATGAAAAGTTGCAGCTTCACAATCCTCTTAAGGTAGGCAAGAAACTTGGCACATTTCCCAATTCCCCTGTTCCCAATTCTCAGATTTCAGATATTTTTTTTAAGATTATAAATCAAAATATACCTATCAAAAGAAAAAATAAAATAATGTAAAAAGTGTAATAGTTCGTGTAAATAGTGCACAGTGCGCGCGAGAACTTGGTCTGGTGCACTCCGTGCGCTTACATTAAATTGTGCCGATAAGTGTTATGAAGACACTAACGTATAGGTACCGTTTAGTGATAACCATAGAAAACAAGACATTAAGTATACTCTGGTTAGTTTCATCATCATCATCACATCAGCCGGAAAACGTCCACTACTGGACAAAGGCCTCCCCAATGAATTCTACATCGATCAGTCCTACGTAGCCTGCATCCAGTGGCTTCCGGTGACCTTCATCAGGTCGTCGGTCCACCGACTGGAAGGCCTGCCTACACCACGTTTTCCGGTGCTCGGTCGCCACTCGAGAACTTCCATCTCTTCTACGAGCTATGTTTATTTTACATTGTGTATTTCTTGATTTAAACGCCGCCGCGAGTGGACGGTCCATGGATCAGTATATTAAGTTCATTCAGCTTACACACAACCTGCGAGTTTCTCCGCAGGCGTGTGCAGGTTTCCTCACGATGTTTTCCTTCACCGTAAGAGCGACGGATAAACGAACATGTGAAATCTAAATTCTAAATCACATTGGTACGTGGCAGGATTCGAACCACGACCTCCCGGACAGGAGGCGACGGCCCCTAGCCGTTACGCCACCGACGAACCCCGTTGTTAAAACCTTAAAATTTTAAACTCGTTTCAATTACTCTTATACAATCACCAGATGGTGCGAAAGAGATCGCAGAGCATCAACACTGCGTTCTCGCTGCTAAAGGATAGAATACCGAATGTTCAGCCCGATACGAAGATGTCCAAGGTTTGTCCAATATCTGCTAATGTTGGTCTACTAAACAAATAAAAAGCTATAACTAAGTAAAGTTGTCTATAGGTACTTACTTACAATGTTTTTGATTAAACACTTTTGCTAGGAAAAAAAAATAAACCGTTTAAGACGACCACTTATAATACGACTTTTCGCCTAAACCGCTCTTTTATGCCGATTGGTCGCCGCTATAATTGACCACGATAAACACGTTAAAAAACCGACTCATGACAGCCTAGTACAATTTTGCTACTTTTTTGGTTTTTTATTTTTTCTAATCATGTTCTTAATCGATTTTGATAGAATTTATGTGGAACTACCCTGAGGTATCAATAAAAAAGATCCATTAAAATCAGTTCAAATACGGCAAAGAAATCGCGTAAAGTACATAAAAAAAACATGTAGTCGAATTCAGAATCTCCTTTTTTGAAGTTGCTTGAAAACTACTTTGAATCTCCTGTCTATTACGATTATCCGTCTTTTGTTTATATAGTAACTGTTACCTTCACTTTTTAGAGTGCCTTCTAAATCGTAATAAACTGTTGCTCTACAGTTTTTTTTTCCAAACCAGAATAGAGATGCAGCGGATAACTGTCCAAATAAATAATAGAATAATGATCAGTAAATCTAAAAAATAGAACAACATTAGCAGATAAATAGATTTTTTCAGAATACGTTATTGGAAGAAAATGGACCTGACCTAGACCTACGTTAAATTGAATTGCTTTATATATTTGGACAATAACTTGGTTGCTGGGTTGGATATTCGGTCTCCGCTGCATTTCTTTATGGTTGATCGCTCCTATATTAAAATCGGCATTGTTCAAAAAAAAATTAAGGTGTTTTTTAAAGAAAATATTATACACTATTTTAAGAATAAATTTAAATATTTTTTCTATTCAATTAGTGTTTATTTTAACATGATTTTTCAAATTCTAAAAAAATATGAAGTCACATGCTTAAGGGCCGCCATGAGGCTCGAGTTTCCATACAAACGTAGTTCTACTTTAATACAAAAACTACATAACAGATTGAATCCAAACTTTGCAAATATATTGAGGAGACACATATCGATGTTTTTAATTAGTTTTCGATGTAAATACTAATATAAAAAAGGAAAACATAAGAGCAGTTTCAAACTTTCAATACAAAACTAAATTAAGCCTTCGTTTAGTTACGTTAAAATTTACTAAAACATCGATATGTGTCTACTCAATATATTTACAAAGTTTGGATTCAATCTGGCGTGTAGTTTTTTTATTAAAGCAGAACTAAGTTTGTATGGAAGCTCGATCCTCCTAGAGACTCTTAAATAGTATGAAAAAATCGGCTCCATTACTAATTTTAATTCACGATTATGAAATTAATTTAGTGATTAAGTGTAATTAAAATACTTTTTACAGTAAAATCTTTTTTTCTCAAAGGTTTTTTTATTACATGCCTTGTAAAAAACTGAAGATTGCCATTTATTCTTCTACAATGTATTTATTATTGCCTTTAGCGTTATCTTAGCCAGCATTATTTCTGAAACAAGAGGTTTCCCGCAACTTAACGAACCTCTCGTTTTCGAGATATTATGTTTTAAAGTAAGTAGGTGTAGGTATCGTGTTCGAGGTAATATTTGCTACCTGTGTCTGTTTGCAAATTTTCATTCAAATCCGTTTTGCTTTTTTTTTTGTTCCAGATTTTTTTGTTTATAGATAAATCAGATAGATAGATTTATTTGAAAAAAACCTAATGTTCAGTTCCGTTTAACTCTATGATGTCACAGATGTATATGATGCATGATCTCTTTGTGTCGAGTTTTATAATTTCTCAATTACAACGCTTTTTGAGACGCGGGCGTAACGTGTTTATGCAAAATCGTTAAAAACTATAAATGAACTCTACGCACCCATAGCTTGACCTGTTGAATGGCCGTCTAAAATTTAATAACCTTTTTCATCATCATCATCAGAGGCCTCCCCCAAGGCGCGTCACTTAGACCGATCTTCGGCCCAACGAAACCAGCTGTCGCCAGCAAGCTTGCGCAAAGCATCGCTCCACCTAGACCGCCGGGCGCCCCACACAAAGTTTGCCCAAATGTAAAATACCTTTTTATCCATAGATAAAAACTCTACGGCTGGCAACGTCCTATATTTCATACCTGCTGAAGGTCCTGGAGACGGATGGAGAGCCTGCAGGAGGGTTTAGGGCTGAGCTGCATCACACCCCTCCAAGGAGACGAAACAATGACGCTCAAGTAAGTGGCCTTCTTTATGAAATCAATCAATCAAATCGGTTATTGCGACGGTACCCGATAGGCTTTCATTTGTCATCATCATCATATCAGCCACAAATCGTCCACTGCTGGACAAAGGCCTCCCCCAAATTTCATTTCATTTGTACTGTGTTTCTATTTTTATGTTTGTCTTTTAAAGCTATGAATATTAATAATAATATTTTTTTAAAAACATAAAAGCTTTTAGGTACAAGTTTTTATTTGAAAAGAGTTTTTAAACTTAATAAGCCAAATGCTCAAATGAATAAATGCACGGTTCCATTTTTTTTAAATCGGTATATAAAATGATCAGTCAAATTAAAAGATGTATTGTGACCTTAACTCCACCTCCAAATTTCATCATCAGATCAACTTTAAAATTCCAAAAGGATCTATTGTCACCGGGAATACGGCTTCATTTCAAATTTAAGCTCAATCGGACCCCTGCAAGTCGCTCTAAAATCAATCGCAAGATTTGAAACAAACAAACATACATACATACATACAAACATTGCAAGTTGAGTATGCGGTTAGGGAAAAGCGAAGCCTGCTGAAAAGGCAAAATCGAGGGTAAGAGAGAAAGCGGAAGACCTAGATGTGCCTATATATATATACAGGGTGTAACAAAATTGATGAAATCGCGCTTCTACTCATCATCTCGAACAACTATGACTTTGCTGAAATCTCAATAAACAAATCGATCAATTTTGTGCATTTTTGTCTGGAGGGTCAATTTTTTTTTTTCAGAATTGGCTATGGGCTCCTTGGGGAAAGTTGTTCAGTAGAATGAGTAAAGCCCCAGTTAACGGGTCCTAGACAATTTTTTTACATCAAATAATGGATCGGGCTAATGTCGTAGCAGGAGTTCATGAAACTGGCTCAGAACCATGTAAAGTGGTGATTACTTTACAGACATGAGCTTTTTTTTATTTGATAATAAAAAGAAAGTGATAAGAATTACTCAATGCGTTTCTAAGAGTTTTATCGTGAAAGATACGGTGATAAAAACACTACACTGTAAAGCAATAACATCTAACAATCGAAATAAATTCAATTTACATACCCTTCCATGATAAATAACACAAAACAACAACCAACACAACACAACAAACTTCTCACGTAATTGACGTAATGGCTGACAACCACAGAAAACGGGAAACAAATATTCGTTTTAAAAAATATTCTTCTATCAAATGGGATGTAAAGTATTTCAATTAGGGTGTAACCACACGTTCACAACAATTTTGCCAAATATGACCTAACGATAGACGCAGTTTTATATACTAATTTCAACCATAAACAAAGCGCCTTGAAGTACATATAAAAACAACCCAAATGGGTTGTTGGTCGTGTAAGCGATGTTCGTTAAACATCCCAAGATGGCCGTTTGTCGCTGGAAGGGATAAGTTACCTTCTTGGTTGCCAGGTTTCGGAGTAAAATATAGTTAAATACACTCATGCACACACACACACACACAACTTATGCTATACCTACGACGCTACTTATTTTTGTTGCATTAATTAATTATTTTAGTACCTTTTAACATGTTAAATAGTAGTACAGTGTGAACAGTTTCTTCAGTAAATTAATAAATATATTATTATAGTATTTAAAAATTAAATATGTAGTTAGTTCAACAAGCAGTATCTATATTGTCTAATATGTTGTTGGTGCCCAAGATACAGGCTGTGCCTAGTTTGGGACCGATATGTATAGATATTATGTAAATTACTGTTTTAAATAAATTATTTGTATTGTATTTGTATTAGTTCCATTTTTTTAATTACACGACAGATATGAGTTTACATAGTAATTTAATGGGCCGCTAAACACGACAGATATGGAATCATACAACTTCTGCCGGCCGCTGCTCGCATGTATTTGGCCAGTGCAGCAATTTTAGATTTATCTCGAAAAATGTTGTCAAAATAATGCTAAAATTTCCAAGCATGTTTGAAAAAAATATTTATAAGCTGTTAAGCTCTTAAATCTAAGAAGTGTTGTGAAATAAAATAACAGACACAGTTGTATGTTTCGCTTTCCAAGGAATCCTTAGCATCCGCCTCTAGTGCTACTAGATTACTTTTCGAAAGCAGCTATTCACGTGTGAATTAAAGATATAAAATTTATGAGTTCTTAATCAAGTTCTTGAACAGATTGAGTCATCAAAATCAAATTATAGTATCCACTTGTGCGTACTCTACTCATTTGTCACTCAAGTATTACTTACTCGACGATTCACGAGGGAACCCGCGTTATCTACACATGCTGCGCCCGCGCATATGTTTTAACTGCACCCTGTAGATAGCAGGATAGTGCAGCTTACTGGGTGTACTTGACTTGTAGTTGGCGCCACTACTGTCTGTATTGTTATCTGTCTTGGGCTCGAGTGGGTCGACATAAATAACATCGAAAAATCTAAAAACTTACTTAACTGAAGATAGTTTTGTTTTATGCTCAAATGTGAATATAAATATAACTCCACGAATCAATAAAAAATTAAAAATCGGGTTTTTGCATTAAACTGAACCCCTCTCTTTTTGGCTAGTTCGGTAAAAATGTATCTTTGTCACTCACGGGATCAAGACGAATCTAATGACACTTCACACTCCAAAATCCATCAAGCCGTTTAGGCTACAGAGTGTGCCAAAGAAATAAATAAACATACATACATACATATATCATCATCATCATCATCATATCAGCAGAAAGAGGTCGACTGCTGGACAAAGGCCTCCCCAAGGATTTCCACGACGACCGGTCCTGCGCTGCCCGCATCCATCGGCTTCCCGCGACCTTTGCCAGATCGTCGGTCCACCGCGTGGGATGCCTTCCTGCTACGTCTTTCGGTGCACGGTCGCCAAAGCTATGTGCCCTGCCCACTGCCACTTCAGTTTGGCGATTCTGTGAGCTATGTTGGTTACTTTGGTTCTCCTACGGATCTCTTCATTTCTGATTCGATCGCGTAGAAAAATTCCGAGTATAGCTCGATACATTCCCTTTGGGTGACCTTGGGCCTTCTTATGAGTGAGACCCATAGTAAGCGACCTTGTCTCATTTCCGTATATCATCACTGGCAAAACACACTGGTCATAGACCTTTAGTCTTGAGACACTGCGGCACAGATTACTAAATACTGCGGTATTTGGACGTGAAGATATTGCGTAGCTTCCGAATGCTGCACATACATAACACTCGAATGTATGTACATACATAACACTCGAATGTATGTACACACATTACACTCGAATTTATGTACTTGTACATACATAACACTCAAAAAACATAGCCATCCTTCTGGCGCAGTCGGGTAAATAGGGCCAGTATAGCATTTCGTACGATTCTATTAAAAACAAAAGACGATCTTGGGACCTCGATTCCACTTCCAAAGTTCATCATCAGATTAACATCAAAATATCAAAAGGATTGAAGCGTCGGTGGCTCAACCGGTAACGACTCGGTCCATCTAACCAGAGGTACCGGGTTCAAATCTGGATGGCCAATGTACCAATGAGTTTTTAAAAAAACTTACGTACATACTTACCGATTGCTTTAACGGTAAAGGAAAACATCGTGAGGGAACCTGCACACGCCTGCGAAGAAACTCGAAGGTTGTGTGTGAAGTCGACCAACCCGCACTGGGCCCGCGTGGTCGACTAAGGCCTAATCGCCCTGATTCAGGGTAGGCTCGAGCCCCTCGGTGGGGACGTATATGAGCTGTAATGATGATCAAAAGGATATATTGTCACCGGAAACTTCATAGTAGATTTTCAGCTTAATCATACTTCTGGAAGTCGTTCTAAAATCCTTTACAAAGGCTCTTGCCTGGTTTCTATACTGTGTTTGCCTTTCCATCACATGTTCACGTGTTTTTTTAGGGTTCCGTACCCAAAGGGTAAAAACGGGACCCTATTACTAAGACTTCGCTGTCCGTCCGTCTGTCCGTCTGTCCGTCTGTCACCAGGCTGTATATCATGAACCGTGATAGCTAGACAGACGAAAATTTTCACAGATGATGTATTTCTGTTGCCGCTCTATAACAACAAATACAAAAAAATATAAAAAGTGAAAGTCTCCATACAAAAAAAACGTGTTTTTTTTAAACGTAAAGAACTAACGCCATCTAGTATGATGGTACGGAACCCTATGTGTGCGGTTCTGACTCGTACTTGGCCCGTTTTTTTTTTGTGATATACAGTCACATAACCAAAGCTCTTTTCCTAAAATATGTGGTGCATAAAGTTGACAGTTTTATTAATTATTTTTTTTCTCTTTTTAGGGTTCCTTACCTCAAAATTTAAAAAAGAATCCATTATAGGATCACTCGTGTGTCCGTCTGTGCGTTCATCTGTCACAGCCAAATTGCTCGGAAACTACTGAACCGATTGAGTTGAAATTTGGTACACATCAGTAAGTCGGTGACCCAAAGACTTACACGTACGTCTTTACGTAAATAAATGAACTCTAAATATGGGAACCACTTTAGGGGTTAATTAGAAAATTTTAAAATTAATGTTTCCAAAATTGTTGTGTGTATAATATCAAATGAAAGGCTAGTGAGAACCCAATTTTTTTTTAATCTAGATAAATATATTTCAAGTTATTTAAGTAAATTGACGAAAATTTACCAATTTAAGTAAACTACTGAGAAACTACTGGGCCTAAAATCTTCAAAAAAATCACAGTACATAAGGTTGAATGCATAAATTACAGGAAAATCTATAAGAAAATTTAAAGCACTGCCATTCCCACAGGAAAAGTGAAATTTCTAGGGATGCATCCGATACCGATACCGATATATCGGCGATACTTCGGGTTTGCCGATATATCGGTATCGGCGATATTTTTATGGCAGATTCAACGATACTTTTTAAATTTCGCGCTTTAAAAATGTAATGTACACGGGCGTGTTGTCCCATCTATTTCGTTGCAAACGAGGCATCAAACGATCAACGTATTAGCACTATTCCTTGTCTTACTGATCAATATTTATTAGTATATATTTTTATTATATGTAAGTATAGTATAAATTATTATTTTTATTTTGTATAGTATTTTTATTAGGTACATGATGTATTATGATTTAGATTTTATTATATTTTTTTTTTTATATATTATATAGTAAATTGTTCTATTTTCAATATTATTGCATATGTTTGCTTTGCACAGCCCATACTTTTATTTAATTGTATTCATTCTCTGGGTTGCCTGGAAGAAATTGCTTTAAGCAATAAGGCCGCCTACATTGTACAATTTAAAATTTTTCTATTTATTCTGTACTTGTATTTTGTATATTTTGTAATTGTACAATAAAGCATATTTGATTGATTGATTGATTGATTGATTGAGGCATCTGTCGCATCTGAGAGACTATTTTACACCGCAGGTCTTATTCAAACAGACTTGCGAAATCGCCTTTGCCCGCAAAACTTAAGAATGCTTTGTTTTTTAAATAAAAATCTTATAAATGTTAATTTTGATTACTAAAACTATTAATTAATTGTGTTTTATTTATTCTACCTTCCTTTTTGAATTCAATAATCGTATCGGTATCGGTATCGGTATCGCCGATATTTTTATAAGAGTATCGGTATCGGTATCGTATCGGCAAAAAGGCTTATCGATGCATCCCAATTTCTATTGTCTAGACTAAATTGTTCTGTTGGAAGATAAAGTTTCGGTGTGGAACCCTATTTGTGTGACCCCGAGTCGCACTTGGTTGATTTTTTATTTTTTCCTCAATATTGGTCAGTGCGATTTAAATTATTTTTTGGTCGACAATACTACATTTTAAAACTCATTTTAACCTCAATTATATTGGACTAAACTTTTCATACAATTATATGTCAAAATAATGAAATTTAAATTTCGATGTATTTTTTAATGTTGAAATGTAGCGGCACCTACATTTTTTATTTTTTAAATTGCCTATTCATAGACCAATAACACACATTATATTCAAATTTTTAACTTTAGTACTTCATACAAATAAACAAAAAAAAAACGACTTCAAACGCACTAGTCGCCACTACGATTTTCGAAGGTTCCCTTCGATTTCTCTTGCATACCATCATCAGATCCTGGTTTTCTTATCACGGTACCACCCTTGGAATATCTCCTTTCCAAAATCGGTTCATAAACGACGAAGTTATCAGCAAACACACACATAAAAAAAAAAATTCGGTCGAATTGAGAAACCTCGTCATTTTTTAAAAGTTGGTTAAAAACACACTATATTATAAGTTAATCCTTCGTATATGTATGTCTGTTTCTTTGACTGACGCTGAGCATAAACGGCTTGATAGATTCTGGAGTGTGAGGTTACGTTAGATTTGTCCTGCCTGATCTCTAAAGTAACATAGCGGGCTGTATTTCATGAATCGTTAATAGGTGAACGTAAAAATAAAATCTTGTACGATGGTACGGAATCCTCCATGTGCGAGGCCGACTCGCACTTGGCTGGTTTTTATCATCTATAAAGTAATTATAATTATCATGTAATGCAGGGGTTGGAAGGAGCAAAGGAAACTTACAACAAGGGGTATACTGCCGCCCCACATCAGTACGGGCTGCATTTATGGGCAGGTGCAGTCCACTCAACACCTCAAACAATGCCCGCAGTGCCCATTCACTTGCACTGACGAGGACCTGGCGTCGGCCTCCCCTCAAGCCATGGCGGTCGTGAAACATTGGCTCAAGCAGCTGTGACTCTCACAAGAATAAGAAGAAGATCATGTATAATGCATAATAACAGAGGAATTGCCTTGCTTCCGACGGCATACAAGGTGCTCTCATACGTTCTCCTCGCTTGCCTAGAACCCTGTAGAGAAAATACTCGGCGACTACCAGTGCGGCTTCAGCAAAAATCGCAGCACGGTGGACCAAATGTTCCTCCTGAAACAAGTTATGGAAAAGCGATGGGAGTTCGCCCAAAGCATTCACTGTCTGTTCGTGGACTTTACCAAAGCATACGACATTATCGACCGAGAAACACTCTACCACATTATAGCATCA
This sequence comes from Coleophora flavipennella, assembly GCA_947284805.1. Classification (NCBI taxonomy): domain Eukaryota; kingdom Metazoa; phylum Arthropoda; class Insecta; order Lepidoptera; family Coleophoridae; genus Coleophora; species Coleophora flavipennella. The sequence goes on from OX369278.1 coordinate 8,635,054, forward strand.
TTCCAAGTGCTGACAAAACTCGTCAGAACGATTAGGGTCGCCACGAGCACTAGCAGAATGCGAGTTAGAGTAGGTGGAAATCTAACTGAAGAGTTTGAAGTAGTGACCGGACTTAAGCAAGGAGATGCTCTATCTATCGCCGATGCTATTCAACTTAGCTCTCGATAACAACATCCGAAAAGTTTTATTAATATACTAGCTGTCCCGGCGAACTACGTTCCACCTTACACTACACTATACTACCCTACCCTACCCTACACTACCCTTCCCTACTCTACAATACCCTACCCTACCCTACCCCTACACTACACTACCCTACCCTACCCTACACTACACTACACTACACTACCCTACCCTACACTAAACTACCCTACCCTACCCTACCCTTCCCTACCCTACCCTACCCTACCCTACACTACACTACCCTACCCTACCCTACACTACACTACCCTACCCTACCCTACACTACACTAAACTACCCTACCCTACCCTACACTAAACTACCCTACCCTTCCCTACACTACACTACCCTACCCTACCCTACACTACACTACCCTACCCTACCCTACCCTGCATAAGAACCTTCTCCTGACAATAACGAACTCGACAAAAAAAGAATTAGCCAAATCGGTCCAGCCGTTCTCGAGTTATGCGCTTACCAACACATTTTGCGATTCATTTTTATATATAAGATGGCGGAGTAGAGCTGAATGGAAGACACAAAACCATAGGGTATACTGACGATCTTGCAATACTGGGTCAGGGTAAGAGGGAAGTAATTTGCGAGGTGTTAGAGGAGGAAGGAAAGAGGGTGGGTCTCGGAATCAGTCGCGAGAAGACGGAATACCTCCACGTGAAGAGATAGAAGAATCCAAAAGCCAAAAGAAAAGATCTGTACAGGGCACAACCTATACAGGGTTCAGTCATCATATCAGCCGAAGGAAGTCCACTGCTGGACATAGGCCTCCCCCAAGGATCTCCACGACGACCGGTTCTGCGCTGCCCGCATCCAGCGGCTTCCCGCGACCTTCACCAGGTCATCGGTCCACCGAGTGGGAGGCCTGCCTACACTACGCTTTCCGGTGCGTGGTCGCCACTCGAGAACTTTACTGCCCCAACGGCCATCTGTTCTACGAGCAATGTGCCCCGCCCACTGCCACTTAAGTTTAGCAATTCTGAGAGCTATGTCGGTTACTTTGGTTCTCTTACGGATCTCCTCGTTTCTGATTCGATCACGCAGAGAAACTCCGAGCATAGCACGCTCCATTGCCCTTTGGGTGACCTTGAGCCTTCTTATGAGGCCCATAGTAAGCGACCATGTCTCAGTTCCGTACGTCATCACTGGCAACACACATTGGTCGAAGACCTTGGTCTTAAGACACTGCGGTATCTGGGACGTAAAGATATTGCGAAGCTTCCCGAACGCTGCCCAGCCGAGTTGGATTCGACGATTGATCTCTTTCTCGAAGTTGGACCTACCTAACTGGACTGTTTGTCCCAGGTATACATATTCGGTAACAACTTCGAGTGTAGAGCCTCCAACCTTCAGAGGAGTAGGTATGACACGGACGTTTGACATAATTTTCGTCTTGTCCATGTTCATTCTAAGACCCACTTGTTGAGAGGCTCTACTGAGGCCATCGAGCATTGTGCCTAAGTCGTCCATAGTCTCAGCCATGACCACGATATCTTCAGCGAATCGAAGGTGGGTGATGTACTCGCCGTTGATATTGATGCCGAGTCCACCCCAGTCCAAAAGCTTAAAAACATCTTCCAGGGCGGCGGTGAACAGTTTCGGAGATATAACGTCTCCCTGTCTCACCCCTCGCTGCAGCTGGATAGGTTCCGAGTTTTGATCCTGGAGGCGAACCGACATGGTGGCGTTTTCATACAAACATTTCAGCACTTCGATGTATCGATAGTCAATTTGGCACCTCTGGAGAGACTGTAACACAGCCCAGGTTTCGACCGAATCGAAGGCTTTCTCATAGTCCACGAACGCCAAGCATAGTGGCTGATTGTACTCTTCGGTCTTCTGTATAATCTGCCGCAGCGTATGTATGTGGTCTATGGTACTAAATCCTTTTCGGAAACCGGCTTGTTCGGGAGGCTGGAAGTCGTCAAACCTGCGTGCGAGACGATTCGTAATGACCCTCGAAAACAATTTGTAGACATGGCTCAGAAGTGAGATGGGTCTGTAGTTCTTCAGCAGGGTATTGTCGCCCTTTTTGAAGAAAAGCACGACCACACTTCTGTGCCATGCCTTAGGCGTTTGTCCTTCAAGTATAACGGAATTAAATAATTTCTGAAGAGCTTTAAGTACCGGTGTTCCACCTGCTTTCAGAAGTTCAGCCGTAATTCCATCATCACCCGGTGCCTTATTGTTTTTAAGCTGTTTAAGAGCCATTCTAATCTCGTACAGGTTGACGTCCGGGATATCTTCGGTATAGTGTCGGGTAAGTCTAGCTCTTGGGTCTTTAGCCAGATCGCTGACAGGCAGACGTGTGGTCGTGTACAATTGTCCGTAGAACTTCTCAACTTCTTCCAGCAACTCAGTCTTAGACGATATGATCCTGCCGTCCTCAGTCTTCAGCTTGGTCAGTTGACTTTGACCAACAGACAGATCTCTCGCGAACACTTTTGAGCCTTTGTTGTTCTCAATCGCCTCTTTAATACAATTTGTATTATAGTGGCGCAAATCGCGAGTTAGAGACTTAGAGATCTGCCTGTTTAGTTGCCGATACTGAGTAGCGTCTTCAGAGGACTGCAAAACCAATCTTCGTCTTTCTTCCATGAGGTTGCTGGTCAAGTCAGAGATTTTTTTGGTTCTGTTTGAACGGCGAGTTTTGAAAATCTTAGACCCGACCGTTTGGACAATTTCCACGAACCTGTCGTTATAATCGTCCACATTCTCGCAGTCTCCTAGGCATTCGAAGCGATTGTGCAACTCGAGCTGAAAGTTTTCGGGGTTTTGGAACTGGATGGGCGCTGGTCTGAGTGTGGACTTCATCAGTCGACATCTTTCTAGCTTGGTCTTTAGATTCAATGTGCCTCTTACCATTCGGTGATCGCTTCCTGTTTTGACTGAGTTGATCACAGAGACATCATTGAATATTTGCCTTCTTGTCGACAAGATGAAGTCGATCTCGTTCTTCGTTACGCCATTGGGATGCAACCATGTCCACTTTCGCTGTTTAGGCTTTTTGAAGAAGGAGTTCATCATAAAGAGGCCCTCCTTCTCCATAAAGTCGGCCAGCAGCTGGCCACGTGCATTTCTCTCTCCATATCCAAATTGCCCCACTCTCAGCTCACCATCACTTCGTTTGCCCAGTTTCGCGTTAAAGTCCCCCATAACAATGGTGTATTGAGTCCGGGAGCTGTTATGTAGAGCTCTAGAGATATCCTCATATAGGAGCTCCACTTCGTCGTCGGAGTTTTGCGCGGTCGGTGCATAAACCTGAATAACTTTCAGCGAATACCGTTTGGTAATTCGGAGAATAAGGTACGCTACCCTCGTCGAAACACTCTCGATCCGGACCACATTGTTAATGAGGGACTTGTGGACTAGAAACCCGACACCACCCTCGGACAGTTGGTCGCCCTCCCGGAAATAGAGCAGGTTTCCGGATTTAAGGATTATGGTGTCCTCCCCCTCTCTTCGGACTTCACACAATCCTACGATGTCCCATCGTAACCTGCTCAATGCTTCCTCGAGTTCTGTTAACTTTACGTCGGTTCGCAGTGTGCGCGTGTTGTAGGTTGCCAGGGCCAGAGGTCTTTTGTGTTGGTAGCCTGGCATCTGCCGGGGATTCTTCGCACCCCATGCCCCGCCGTTACCTTGACCGCTACCGGAGCCAGGAATAGCGGGGCCGCCGGGGACTAGGGGCCGTTTTTTATTTGTGTCGGTCATTTGGGGGGTGTTGCCGTAATCGCCACGCTTGGCAGGCGGGTTGGCGATCGCAGTGTTGCAGATTGGCTGCAAGTCACGGAAAGAAGCTGCTGCCCATCCTCCGGTTTGAGTCCCTTAGTCGGCTCTTACGACACCTATTGGATGAAATAGGATGGCCCTATTCTAAGCCGGGAGCCATACGGGGAACATATACAGGGTTCAGTAGGTTTAAATATCTCGGGTGTACGATTACTGACACTAATCAAGAGGAGGACGAAATCATTACGCGCATCGTCAACGCGCTAAGATGTGCCGGAGCCCTCCATAAAGTGTTAGTGTCCAAGTTAATCAGCAGAACGACAAAGATCCGATTCAATAAAACTGTAATCAGGCTGATTATATTGTACGGGTGCGAAACTTGGACACTAACACTGAAAGTGAAGAACAAACTCCTAATCGTGTAACGGAAGATCCTGCGAAAGATTATGTGGCCGACAAGAGGAGAGGACGGGGAGTGGAGGCAAAGATTTAACCAGGAGCTGGAAGAACTAGTGTCCGAACCGAACATCATCGGGGAAATAAAAACAGCCCGACTTCGCTGGCTAGGACATGTAGAAAGAATGAGAGAGGATCGAGCTGCCAAAAGAGCATATCTTGGAAAACCCTCCAGGCGTCGCCTGATGGGTCGCCCAAAGTATCGCTGGAAAGATAAAGTCGCCAAAGACCTCAAAGAGTTGGGAGTGCCCGAATGGTCAAACTTTGCACAAAATAGGATAGAGTGGCACACTTTAATGTCGGAGGCCAAGATGCACTTCGGGTCGCTGAGCCAGCGAAGTAGGTAAGTATAAACTTATTCCTCAACATCAATTACTAGAAAGATATTTCTATAATTTCATTAGATGATTTTATCTAAACCAATTCACTTGGCGCAGCCAGCGCTGCTCTCGGAAACTCGGAACTTCATACAAATATCTATGCTATAGGGGCCATGTGGCCGGGTGTTTATTAGATTACAGCGAGTGGTGCAAGCGACAAGAGTCTGGTCGCGTTTTTCAAAATGACAAAACCTAACCAACTTGGCCTGTGGTGTTTGAGTTTGTAAATTTATGTATGCAGTGGTACTTTTAGATTTGAAATTAAACTGAAACTATTGTTTCAATCACTATATTATGTGGAAAAGTTATAAAAATAAGAACTGACAACGTTGCTTCTAAGGTGGCAAGACGGAAAAGAGAGTTCATGTTGCTAGATAAATTATTAAAATATAATCCTTTTTTTAATATGAAACATTTGGTACGGCCCTAGCCACACGAGAGTATCGTAAGAGACGACTAAGGTTCAAAAACCGAATGGGCAGCAGCGTCTTTTTCGCGTACTGTGCCGCCACAATGCACACTGCTATCGCCAATCCGCCTACCAAGCATGGCTACTACGGCGAAACCCCCCGAAGTCGGGGGACGCTTGTATTCATTAGTAGACGTCCTTTGGATGATGTGATGATGTTCACTATCATCACATGCTAAAACAAGCAGGCTGATTAGCAACCAAACTTAATAATACATTTCGGATAAAACACTGTTAAGGCAGAAAATTACTATGCCTAGAGCACAGTGAAAGGAATTCATGCAGTCGTCCAACGGAGGCATCTAGGGGCGAGGCCTAAGTTCCATAGGCACCGTGTTTCAGAAGATAGGACATCAATTAAAATAAATTCATTCCGGCGATAGACGCAAATATCAAAGGCCTTGGAACACTGTATAAATCCTTACACTATGCCTTGAAATATTGCCGATTTGTGATATTACTTTTAAGTGTTCTATTCAGAATCGTTTAATATAAATTAAAAAAAAACTTTGGGTTCATGTTTCCATCAAAACGACCCAGACCTATATCTACTTCTTAAATTTTCTCACCTGCACCTTAGCGTGGCACGACAAGACTTCTCGCCAGTTTTCGATGACTTGTACCATCCTCCATCGCAAGTACAGGCGCCGGCAAAAACCAGACGCAGATAATTTCGGCTGAGTAATTTTAGCGCCCCACCTTTTATTACGCTATTTAGAATAATTACTGCAACTTTCCCCATGTATAACCACGGACATAAGAACACTCCAATATTTCGGTCATATGGTACGCAGACAGTCCAAAAACCTGGAACGATTGATACTGTTCGGTAAAGTTACAGGCAGCAGACCACGTGGCCGTATCGATTTTCTTTAGTACCAACGGGCCACTGGCTGGATCACAATCTGCTGCCAAGTCTGATCATGCTTTCCACACGTCTTAGGTAAATCTTAGGGTCAGTTGACACCGAGAAGCGACGCGACGCGACGATGATTGAAGAGGCCAGTGTTTCTCACTGCCGCGATGCGCCTCGTAAAGCCGTTTTTTTGTTCCCCTTTTCGGAGGATGGGAGGATTAAAAAATGCATTGCTGCATACCAACGTCCGGTCCCTAGGTTGGTTATGTGGGGCTCACCTAGTGCATACCCACTAAAAAACCTCCCTGGATTACAATTAGTATGCTAAGACTTATGAACCCTTCATCTGAGGGAGATTGGAAGTGCAAAAACAAGCGCTCAGTGACTGCGCGAGGAGCTCCTGATGGGAGCTATCGCTTTATGAATTACATTTTTATGTGCTAGTGAGGGAGGACTGTGTCATTCATGAAGTGACACTATCGGTTTCTCTCTGAGCTGCCAGGAGACAGTTCAGGTCGGCTGAAATTTGGTCGGGAGGATCAGACAGAACGTGTCTTGGTCTACGGACGACCATATAACTAGATAATTCGAGTGGCGGGGTATAGTCCGCTGCCTCTCGAATTAACGGATTGGGGAAGCCGTTTAAATTTGCGGTGAAGCATACCGGCGAAGCACAGCTGCATAGAGAGCCGTCGCACTACGCCGCGAGACATCTCTAAGTGCAGCGCAGCGTAGCGTGGCGCCACGCCACGGAGCATATCTCAATAAAATGTGTATCTTATTGTGAACTAAATACAATTAAAGTTTGTCTAATTATCTTTAAAAATGCGCGCCGCGTCGCGTCGCGTCTTGGTGTCAACTGAACTGTAAACTGACCCTTACCATATATATAAGTCCACGAACTGCACCAGTAATACCATGATGAAGACACCTACATATAATAGAATAATAATTAGTAGGGTCAATCTGTAAGACTCGGTTTGATAGGTGGTAGGGCATTTTCTAAGCCTGCCTGGCTAGCTACCACCATCTTATCTAAGTCTTGCCGCCAAACATCAGTTTTAACAACATTGATGTGTTCCGGCTTGAAGATAAGATAGCCAGTTCTCCATTGCGTTTGGGAATCTTGGTAAGCCCGCTTCCATCTTTGGCATCATTGTCACTTACCATCAGGTGAGACGATGCCAAGGGCTTACCAATTGTATTTAAAAAATAAAGATACAAAAACTTCACAGTACGGCCGGAACTCTGAGTTGGGTAAAAGTAAAATTAGGCTAAACAAACATTCAGACACGCGTTCCCTGTTTACGTATTAACAGTTAACTACTTACTTCCCTTCGACACGTGGCTAGGTGAAATATGTTTAGCAGTTACCGACTTTTTTGCTGACGGACGCACAAAAAATAGCTCTATCCGATTTCGAGTCGAGTGTGCAAGAAGGTTTGTTTGTAAATCAATGTTTGTTTTAGATAGCTCTGATTTCTTGTAAGTATATTAAACTAATTGATATCTCTACTATATAAAAATAAGTCGAGTTTTCCTTCCTGACGCTATAACTCCAGAACGCACGAACCGATTTGGCTAATTCTTTTTTTGTCGAGTTCGTTATTGTCAGAAGAAGGTTTTTATGTAGGGTAGGGTAGGGTAGGGTAGTGTAGTGTAGGGTAGGGTAGGGTAGTGTAGGGTAGGGTAGTGTAGGGTAGGGTAGGGTAGTGTAGTGTAGGGTAGTGTAGGGTAGTGTAGGGTAGTGTAGTGTAGTGTATGTAGGGTAGGGTAGGGTAGTGTAGTGTAGTGTAGTGTAGGGTAGGGTAGGGTAGTGTAGTGTAGGGTAGTGTAGAGTAGTGTAGGGTAGGGTAGTGTAGGGTAGAGTAGTGTAGGGTAGGGTAGTGTAGTGTAGGGTAAGTGTAGGGTAGGGTAGGGTAGTATAATGTAAGGCGGTACGTAGTTCGCCGGGACAGCTAGTTGGGTATAGATTCCTTTATACTTTTGAGCGACTGAGGAGCGAACGGTAGCTAAGGACGAAGAAGAATAAATTGTACAGCCATACCATAGTATATATATATATATATTAGTACTAACATACAGTATGGACACTCGCTGCCGCTCTCTAGATTGCGACCTCACCCCCTCATCACCCAGATTGATACAGATTGGTTACAGTTTGGTTGTCGAACGTATAGGATTTCGCCGCCATTTTGTTTGTCCCGTCATTCCTTTTTTGAAATGTCATGTATGAAGTGTCCAGATTGTGCCAAGGGCTTATCTACCAATTGAGGATAAAAATAACTTGGTATAAAAATACTTTACATGCAAAGTCTTTATCCCAACGGCCATACGAGCTATGTACTATGTACCCTGCCCACTACCACTTAAATTCAGCATTCTGAAGGCTATATTATGTCGGTTACTTTGGTTCTCCTACGGATCTCTTCGTTTCTGATTCTATCACGTAGCGAAACCCCGAAGTTCTCGAGTGGCGACCGTGCACCGGAAGACGTAAACTAGGCATTACCCTCATTCGGTGGACTGACGACCTGGTGAAGATCGCGGGAAGACACTGGATGCGGGCAGCGCAGGACTGGTCGAAATCCTTGGGGGAGGCCTTTGTCCAACAGTGTACATCGATCGGCTGATATATCTGCAATATCTAATGAGACTTCTCGAAATTTTACAGAATGTTTTCAGAGCCGGTTTTCAGTTGCATAATAAGAAAAGTTATCGTCTGTGCTACTAAATAATGTAACTGTTTTTTTTTAATTAAAAATTGCGTTTGACTGCAACTTACCTGATGGTAAGTGATGACGCAGTCGAGGGTGGTACACGAAATCTCAAATAATGTCTATTCACTCTGGCCTTGAAGATCCCCAAATTGTAGTGAAGTTCTTGCGCGCACTCTCCGAAATGAATTCGATAGAATACCGATAGACAGGCGACTTTGCGGCGATGCTCAAGGCTTTGGAGCTTGTCATTGACTAGCTCGTCGTCACCAATGAGTCTCCGTGCGCGTCGGTCGATGGCGTCCAAGGTTTCCAGCTGATAGCGGGCTGATCCATCCCATAAGTGTGAACAGTACTCCATACATGAGCGGATGATTTTTGCTTTAATAAAAGCTCATTCATTTAACAAACGGTATACATACAAAAATATTTTTGAATAACTATAAAAATAATTCTACTATATTAATAATTATTGTGAATAGAAAATAAAAAAATAACCAAGAAACAAGATCTCTTTCTAGCATAACAGAATGTAGCATAGAGTTTATATGGACCGTGTGTTTTATGTCGTCACATTTACATATCGGATCTCTTTGTCTAATTAATAATTGAAAATGCTTATATCCTTCGTATTTCTTGGCCAAATTAATTTTTCATTTCACTTTTTGACATTGTTTTAACGGAATTTTCATACTTTTGTAAAGAAATGCGATAAAAAAAATTCATGCTTAATATACTCTATTGTCGTATTCCTTTGTGTCCGTAGTGCGGACGCGTGTGTGAGATAGTTCCTTTACTCAATAGATGGCGCCAAAAACAAAGGGATTTTGCCATTCGTGCCCTACGATCGTACACATAGACGTCGTTCGCTGACGTATCCGACAAAATGTGAGCGAGGTTGCGGGTGATACACTAGTCTCCCGTAACAGGAACAAAGCCGACTGTTTTCTGCTTCTAACTAACTCCGAATGCTCAAAGCGACCAAACTATAAAATTACACGTACAATCGACGCCGTTTACAAAAAATGTGTAAACTACGCCCCCGGGATCAGATGGACGGCAAAAAACTGTATTTTATTATGTTTCAGGGGTTCAAATTCTGAAGAACTACAAAAAAGCCGGTCAAGTGCGAGCCTGTTTCGTGCTCCTAGGGTTTCTTTCTGTAACTCAAAATTTAAAATACGTATTTGTGTCGTTAAACAAAAAAAAAATTCGAGCGAGACCTACAGTACTCGCATATGATGTGTAACATGTGACAAAATACTTTATATAAGGACGGCAAAGATACGGCAGACTAGACTGTATGGTCATAGAGACCGTTGCCTTTTCCGCGCTTTTAAAGCCTGAAAAAAGGACGGCAAAGATACGGCAAACTAGGCTGTATGGTCATAGATACCTTTGCCTTTTCCGCGCTTTTAAAGCCTGAAAAAACGCGACTCCCTGGGACACATTTCCGTCCCATGGGACACTTTTCCGTCCCATTTCACGAAATCACTCCCACAAATTGCAGGAAAGCGAGAGCAAAGATGTTACACATCAAAAAATCTTGCGTATAGTTTGAGGTCCTGATGCAAGTAAGACTCACACTTGGCCGTTTTTACTACTTGATAATTTACTTTAGAGTTACTGATACTGTAGCTGTTATAGTTTTTTTTTTGCAATAGAGCAAAAAGTAAAAGAACTTTTGAAGTAAAACTTCTTTACGCACGCTTGACTTGGGGAGTAAGCTGGTGGATGCGTGACGAGAGCGTTACGGAAGTCTGTTCGGGTGAGGCGAGCGAAGGTTGATAAGGATATAAAAATTAGTGAAGATAGAAAGAGAGATACTATTTATTATTGTTTACCAACAAAATCGGTTGCCAAGGTAACAATCATCATCATCATCATATCAGCTCATATACGTCCCCACCAAGGGGCTCAAGCCTACCCTGAATTAGGGCGATCAGGCCTTAGTCGACCACGCGGGCCCAGTGCGGGTTGGTCGACTTCGCACACAACGGTCAAAAGCGTCGGTGGCTCAATCGGTAACGACTCGGTCCTTCTCACCAGAGGTGCCGGGTTCAAATCTGGACGGCCAATGTACCAATGAGTTTTTCAAAAACTTACGTACATATACTTACCGATTGCTTTAACGATCAAGGCAACAATATCGGTTGTCAAAATAAACAAAAGATAAAAAAGATTTGGTCATTTTCAGAGGATAATAAAACTCTTTTCATAAACTGTCTATACCTCCATATGACAAAAAAGATTTGATTATTTTCTGAAGACTAAGTATTTACTTTCATAAATACATATAGATGGAGCTAAAGAAGTTTTACTTCAGTCGTGTGGACTAAAGCACACTCGTATTTTTTTTGTACTCATTTTTTGTAAGTATGGAGACCCTTTCATTTTTACTCGACTGCTCCAGAAGGAGGATTATGTTTTTCGAGTGTATGTATGTATATATAATTCTTTGGCACGCTCTGTAGCCTAAACGGCTTGATGGATATTGGAATGTTAGGTGTCGTTAGATTCGTCTTGATCCCGTGAATGACATTTTTTTTAAATTTTTTTTTTTATTTGCTATTGGTACATTTGATACATTTTTACCCGACTGGCCTAAAAGAGGGGTTAAGTTTTAATGCAGTCGAGTTTTTAATTTCCGGACATAATCTGACTATTTTACTAATATTATATACCTATGCGAAAACGTAGCGTAGGCAGACCTCCCACGCGGTGGACCGATGACCTGGTGAAGGTCGCGGGAAGCCGATGGATGCGGGCAGCGCAGGACCGGTCGTCGTGGAAATCCTTGGGGGAGGCCTTTGTCCAGCAGTGGACGATTTGTGGCTGATATGATGATGATGATGATGCGAAAGTATATTTATTTGTTTGTTTGTTGCACTTTCACACCTAAATGTCTGAAAGGATTTTGATTAAATTTGATATGCAGTGGGTAGATAACAAGGATTAATAAAAAAGCTATTTTCATCCCGGAAAATATAGGGTAATATAGGATAGCTATTATTGCATTTGAACTCTTTTACGCCTAAATGGCTGAACGGATTTGGATAAAATTTGGTAAGTAGATAGATCTAGAACTAGAATAACACATAGGCAAATGTTTATGCCGGAAAAATATATGGTTCCATGTAGGTTATATGTTAATATTACACGTATCTATAGATTGCAATTCGACACAGAACAGAGAACATGAGAAATGGATGGTTGTTGATAGGATGTGGAAAATTTTAACACCACGCTTGCGTGCCGCTTTCAACTTGCACACTGTTCATCCTCAATCACAGTCATAATATCCTAAATAATAATTTTAAACTAAAAACCTGACTCATTTTTCAGCCAGTCGGGTAAAAATGTACCTACCCTATGTCACTCAAGACCATGGATGCACAGACCGCGGCCCGCGGGCCGCATGCGGCCCGCCGGTCGACTACTGGTGGCCCGCCGACAGCAAAAATAATACTATCGTACATTCTAAAAATATTGAATTATATTCCAGAATAAAACCAAAAAAAATATGTTCGAAAAGTAATTTGAATCTCGCGCGTATTACGGTGCGCCGTACGTGCGTCGCGCGTCGTCGGTAATGTTCGTGCTGATCTCGGTTAAATTCGTTTGCTTGAAGAAGCGCGGCGGCCGGCGGCGGCGCGATGACGATCGCTCGCGTAGGTAGATAGTACACGACTCGAAGCTTCCAGAGTCGGTTTCGAGATTTCTCCAGACAGTTTTCGACTCTATACGCGCGGTATAAAAGCCACGTTTAATTGCCGCTAGGTGTATTAGTGTTCTGTGAGTTTAATAGAGGTTTTGGAAAGCAATAGTTGTACTCCACTAGCCGGTGTCATATATTTTGATCTACATTCAACGTAGATTTTCTGTTGCAGTGTTTTATATTTTTGTATTTGTATTTGTAGTGTTAACCCGTCAAGTGCCGTGTATATAAATTGTGTTGTGAAATCGTAAGTTAAACTCTATTATTAATAAGTGTTTCCCTACCTATTTAATCAATTATTTTTGATAATTTAAAAAAAGGATGGGTAATTTAAGTATGTACTGTAATTGTTTTTAGGTGCTGTGTTAATACTAGCCAGGATTAGAACGCAACATGGACAAGCCAGGACCTAGTAAAAAACGTAAGGTTAAAGATGAAAATCGGCAATTTCAAGAAATTTGGACTGAGAAATACTTTTTTGTATGGTCGCATAACAAAGTCGTTTGTTTAATTTGCAAGAATCCTGTTGCGATTGCAAGAATATAATGTAAAAAGGCACTATGAAACGCAGCATCCTTCTTTTACCAAGTTTACAGGCGAATTAAGAAAGCAAAAAATGTTGTCTTTAAAACGGGAGCTTATTGGTCAGCAAGCTATGTTTACAAAACCCATTGAAGATTCAGAAACCGCTACAGAAGTTAGTTATGAAATTTCTCGAATGATAGCAAAGCGAAGTCGCCCCTTCAATGATGGGGATTTTGTAAAAGAATGCATAGAAATTGCCGCTAAGAAAATGTGTCCAGAAGCAGCAAAAAAGTTTGAGAAAATTTAATTGAATCGTATGACTATCCAAAGACGAATTATGTCTTTGTCAGGTAATATTGCGGAACAATTAACTGAAAAAACTAAGATCATTGAATTTTTTTCATTAGCACTCGACGAATCCACTGATATTAGTTCCACAGCTCAACTTCTAATATTCATACGAGGTGTTACTCAAGATTTTGAAGTCGTAGAAGAGTTATTAGGAATGTGTTCATTGAAAGGTCAAACCAAAGGAGTTGATATACTCAATGTACTTTTGGATGAGTGTTCAAAAACTGATTTGGACTTATCAAAATTATCGGGAGTTGCGACTGACGGTGCTCCTTCGATGATTGGTGTCAATTCCGGGCTAGTTACTTTGCTGAAAAAGCATCTGCAAGAAAAAAACATAAAGGCTGAAGATCTCATGCAGTTTCACTGCATTATACACCAAGAAGCCCTCTGTGCTAAAAAAATTGAATTTCAAAATGTCATGAAAGTGGTAGTTTCGACTGTAAATTTTATAAAATCACGAGGACTCAATCACAGGCAATTCAAACAATTCCTTGATAACATCGAAAGCGAATATGGAGATTTACTGTATTATACAGAAGTAAGGTGGCTAAGTCGTTATTGACACTGGAACGATTTCTACATTTAATAGAAGAAATTGAAATATTTCTGGCGGAAAAGCAAAGGGATGTCCCAGAACTTAAAAATCCTGATTGGTTGTGTGATTTGGCTTTTTTAGTTGACATTACAAATCATTTGAATGTCTTGAACACACGGCTTCAAGGCAAAAATCAACTGATATCCCAGCTCTACGCTCATGTATCATCCTTTCAATGCAAGCTGACACTTTTCAGATCGCAATTGAATTCTGGAAATTACAATCATTTTCCGAATTATAAGAAAATGGCTGAAAAATTCAACAAAACTGCGATTAATTTCAGTTATGTAGAAAAGCTAGATATTTTGATTCAATCTTTTCAAGACAGATTTTCGGAGTTTAAAAAAGTGAAACCTCTGTTGGACATATTCAGCAATCCTTTCACGATTTCAGTTGAAAATGCGCCAGAGTCAATGCAGTTAGAAATTATCGACATTCAAAACGACGAAGATTTACGCAACAAATTCAACGAAGGAGACTTGCTGAACTTTTACCGCTGCATTGATAAAAATATGTACAAAGAGTTGCGCATAAACGCTCTGAAATGTGCCAGCTTATTTGGTTCTACCTATATATGTGAGCAAACTTTTTCAATACTTAATAATAATAAAACCAAAAATCGAAACCGCCTTGCAAATGAAAGTTTGGAAGCAGTTTTACGTGTTGCTACAAGTAAATTGAAGCCAAATATAAAAAAGATTGTAAGCACTATGCAGTGCCACGCTTCCAATTAATAAATTCCTTTTTAATTTTAATACATTATTATCAATTATTTATTGTCTTTAATTACCTACACTTCTGGCGGCCCGCCATCAGTTCATGATTTGCCCGAGTGGCCCCTAGTCTTAATAAGTCTGTGCATCTCTGCTCAAGACGAATCTAACGAAACCACGGACTCCGAAATTCATCAAGCCATTTAGGCTACAGGCTCGGTCAAAAAACTTACATACAAACATACTTACATACATACATAAACCCGAAAAACATTACCGTTATTTTCGGGTAAACATTGTATCCACGATTTTTAGGGTTCCGTAGTCAACACAGTTTCGCCATGTCTGTCTAGTTATTTGTCCCTCTGTCCGCGGGTTAGCTCAGATACTATTAGTACTAGAAAGCTGTAGTTTGGTATGGGTATACATATTAATCACGCCGACAAAGTGGTACAATAAAATACAAGTTAAATTTTTTGACGAACCCTATTGTGTGTGTTATCGTTGAATACGTCTTTTAAAACTACTGAGGGTTTGCTAAAACTATTTTTCGATTTAGAGATCGGTTTGCGAAATATTAAGGTCTAAAGTACAAATTTTTGTTACAGTCAAGTGTCCCCCTACCCCCTACCAGTTAAACCGGTATATCAGGATATCTAAAAAAAATTGTAAATAGCGGGACTTAATAATCAGTGTAAAAGAAAAGCTATCACGGCTAATTGGGCTTTCTTAGTTTAAGAGCTATAATCGACCTCTTAAGATATGCAGTTGGATTTGTCAAAAGTTCATAGATTTCCTATTCCAAATGTTCTTTCATCAACTGCAAATATATATATATATATATATTTTTATTATTCATAAATTTTTTGAAAACACTACGGAACCCTATTTTGCGTGAGTCCGACTCGCACTTGGCCGGTTTTTTAAAAATAATTATTGAGTAGATCTTTTGTCAGAATAGGTGTATCAGTATATAGGTAGATTCAAAAGTACACACATCTGTTTTCATTTTGGTCTGTCTGTCTGTCAGCTCCGCGTGTTTAGTTTTTTGTTACGGATCAAATGGCTAATTTACCGCTTTAAGTATTCATGACGACTTGTCAATTAAAGGTTAGTTTTTAGGGAAACAATGTGTTTCTTTATATAATTAGTACTTCGCACCGAACTGGACCTCGTTGCGCTCAGAACAAAAGTGTTTCTTTATAACTAGTAGTTTGCACCGATCTGGACCTCGCGCGCAGAAATAATGTGTGTCTTTATAACTAGTAGTTCAAATCGAACTGGACCTCGTGCGCAGAATCAATGTGTTTCTTTATATATAACTAGTAGTTTACCCCGAACTAAGTCTTGCGCGAGGAAAAAATGACTGTCTTTCTTTATAATTAATAATTCGCCCTGAACTGGACCTCGCGTGCAGAAAAAAAGTGCCTCTTTATAACTAGTAGTTCGAACGGAACTGGACCTCGTGCGCAGAATCAATGTGTTTCTTTATATATCAACTAGAAGTTTGCCTCGAACTGGACCACGCACGCAGAAAAAAAAGAGTTTCTTTATAACTAGTAGTTCGAACCGAACTGGACCTCGTGCGCAGAATCAATGTGTTTCTTTATATATTAATTAGTAGTTTGCCCCGAACTGGACCACGCACGCAGAAAAAAAAAGAGTTTCTTTATAACTAGTAGTTCGAACCAAACTGGACCTCGTGCGCAGAATCAATCTGTTTCTTTATATATTAACTAGTAGTTTGCCCCGAACTGGACCACGCGCGCAGAATAAAAGTGTTTCTTTATAACTAGTAGTTCGCCAAGAACTAGAGCTTCTTTTTATTTTGAACAAGATCTTATAGTGATTTTTATCATAGTTAGTTCGACAAAAAGTAATAGCAAATGTACGATTTAAGCGCAAATTTCTTCTAGGACATTTATATAAAATCTTATTTACTAAATTTGGAGAATCTTAATAGTTGTGTATTATTTTATATAACAGTACTAGCTGTCCCAGTGAACTACGTACCGCCTTACATTACATTACACTGCCCTACCCTACCCTACCCTACACTACACTACACTACCCTACCTTACACTACACTACCCTACACTACTCTACCCTACACTACACTACCCTACCCTACACTACCCTACCCAACACTACTCTACCCCACTACTCTACCCTACACTACACTACCCTACACTACTCTACCCCACTACTCTACCCTACACTACACTACACTACACTACACTATACTACCCTACACTACACTACCCTACCCTACCCTACCCTACCCTACATAAGAACCTTCTCCTGACAATAACGAAGTCGACAATAAAAGAATTAGCCAAATCGGTCCAGCCATTCTCGAGTTATGCGCTTACCAACACATTTTGCGATTTATTTTTATATTATAGATTTGATCTCTGTGTTTTTTCGTGTTGCGAGTGGTATAATTTTACTAGGGTCAAATTTCTTAAATAGATACATAAGGCGAAGCATTGATTGGAATATATTTGTCTCTGTTTTCATTTTATAAATTGGTCTCTGTTTTTTCTTTACGTTTAAAGAGTAAAGGAAATAACCACACTTCTGCAATTTTGCAATGTTTTTTTTGTTATCATTTACAAACTACATTTTATTTTTAAAAATCCATCTGGCATATTAAAGTGTGTGTTAACACTAATCGACGAAGGAAATTTAGAGTTACTAAATCGGTCTGGTTTGCCTGTAGAATGCAAATACCTGTTTTAAAACAGGTCTCTTTGATATATTCTTTTCTGTTATAAAAGTTAAATCGTGTTTCTGCAAGTGACAAAATGAAGTCATTGAAATGAAGAATCAGGGTACAAAATATAACTTTTATATGTGTTGTAAATGCTTAGAAAAATAGAGATCCTTGTAACCAAAGTTGAGTCAATGAGTCGCCTTTATTTCGTTTAATGAAACTTTGGATACGCTCAACAGAGTCTACATGTTTTACATATTCTATCGAGTCAATGGTTCTACCATACCCTGGACACTTCATTCAACGAGCCAGAAATGACATTTCAAAAAAGGAATGACGGAACAAACAAAATGGCGGCGAAGTCCTATATGTTCGACAACCAAACTGTAACCAATATGTATCAATCTGAGTGACTAGGGGGTGAGGTTGCAGTCTAGAGAGAGGCAGGGAGTGTCCATACTGTATGTTAGTACTATCATATATTCTTTTGTTCTACACTATTACACTATGGCGGCCAGATGTTACACTGTGTTGGGGTCGTCCCCTGTGCAGAAGTTCGAGCATATTGGACATTCCAGCAGGTGTTCCATGGTGTAGATGGGCTCGCCACATTCGCACTGCTCATGATCAGGGTCCCTGTAACGGTGTACATAAGTATTACCGGGTACCGTGTAGGCGTATATACCCTATGTCGAGGGGGGCACTTGGCCCGGGGCGGCAAGAGGTGAGGGGCGGCCGAAGTAGAAAAAGCCATAGTAGACTTTTTTTAGGGATCCGTTTGGTTCTCCGAATAATAATAATAATACTAGCCAAGTGCGAGTCGGACTAGCGGTAATAAGGGTGACGAACCACTACGAACATGCAAACAGAAGGTTAAAGTAAGTTGATGTTTATCGTGTGGCAGTACGGAACCCTTAGCGCGCAACTACGACTCGAACTAGGCCGCTTTTTTGGTTTTTGGCAGATTTTTTTTTATGCCCGGGGCGCTGGATTCTTAAATACGCCTCTGTGTACCCCCACCTGCACAAGTTGGATCTGCAGCATCCTACTCGGGTGCGGAGTCCGTTGAGAGACTTCCATATTGACCATTGCTGGTCGTGCCCAGGCGGGAGTTCTTCTTGAGGGGGAAGGAAGTCGGAAGGCGGAGAGTACCTCTCTTTAAAAGGCTGCACCGCAAGACTGCTGGATCAACATGGTGGCCTCTGTGCATCTTAGGAAGCTCCTCCTACTTCTTATGATAACCATGTAATTGTTCATTGTGAAGTGAGACTAGGGAATCCAATCCCGCATGAATGCATCAATCCCGCAAGCCTGCGGGATCGACGTCATCAATCCCGCGGAGCCGCAGGATTTGCGGGGTTGCATAAAAAAATTGTGATCATAATTTATTATCGTATTCGTTACATTTTTTAATTCGAGTTTTTTTATAGTATTTCCGAAGAAATCATAAAATATTTAAAGTTTCATCTTTTGAATTTGATGTTATTTTGTTAATATTTAAAGTTTCATCTTTTGTGTGCACGATGGACACTCAAAAACGTAAAGTTACTTGTTGATAAATTTTGTTGATTGTAAATTTGTGTATGTCTTAAAGTGCGATACGTTTTATTTTTGAATTGTTATATGTACATAGATATAGATAGTTAAGTTGTAGTTTTTAAGTTATCTTGTTTTATAAGCCTTTTGTATGTTTTCTAAATAAATGTGTTTTGTAACTGTGTTTTGCTTGGGGAGGCTTAGAGGGAGGTCTAGGTAATTAGTTTGGTAAAGGTGGCGAGATGGAAGCCTGGTAGAACCCCTGAGGAGAGGTAAAAGGTTTTTGGTAAGCAGCGAGCTGCCTCCGCGACCGTTATTTCAAAACGGCGCGGCGCGGAAATTGGTCGTAGGCGGCTCTCTGTACGGTATTGCTCCAAAGGGGTGGGTAAGTACACCATCTTCCGTCTCGCTTCCTCCTATGGCGCCATCCCGCTCTGGAAATTGAATATAAATATAGCGTAGGCGTCATAGAGCGTATTCATTCAAATTCAACATTTTCGACAAGCCACCGAGTAACAACGAGACCTCCCTCGAGCTCCCATAAGCAAATCAACCACTAAAATTGTTCAAGACTGAAGATATCACGGCTGTTTTCCTTGTCTCTACAACCTCCGCGTCGCCCTGCATTTCCTGTACCATCATCGAAGGGGATCAGCAACATTTTATGGTCCTTCGTGAAGCCGGATCCCTGGACTGAAGAGAAAAAACCTGAAGAACTACGTCGTCGAGCCACGCCGCCATGACGAGATCCACGCGTTCCAAGACCGCGTCCAAGCAGGCTGCCCAAGAGACGACGGATTCTGAAAATACCACAACTGAAGGTACGGGAAACACGACTTCGGGAGAAACAGCGACCTGGAGCGACGGCACTACGCAAACTGGGGAAACCGTAACGGAAACTACGAACACCGAGGCTGACGTCACGGTTGTGGAGACCCGACCTAAATCAGTTAGGTCAGACCGCTCCAAGGCTTCTCGCAAGAGGTTCCTCGCGGAACTGGAAGCCAAGGAGAGGCTGGCTGAGCTGGCGGTCAAAGCAATCGCGGCGGAACGGGCCTTAGAGGAGGCACATTTGCGGAGAATTATGGAGGACTCTGACCAGGAGCTGGACCCTGCAGATGAATCGGCTGACGAAGAAGTCAGGCAGGGCTCAGAGCGAGTGGCTGAATGGATGGAAAAGCACACAGGAGCGAAAGGACACGCTCACACCCAACCGGGGCCTGCGGTGACCGAACGACTGCGGCCTGCGGCCTCACGAGAACCCGTGGGGCAGGGTGGGGAGGAGTCCGCGAAACCGGAGAGCATCCCTCAGAAAACCGAGCCGGCTGCGCCGCAAACCGACGTTGCGGCCCTCGCAGCGGCCCTACAGAGCGTCATTCGCACATCGGCAAGAGGGGCGCCCAGATATCTCCAGGAGCTGCCTGGTTTCGACGGGAGAAGTGATAGCTGGCTTGCATTTAAGACAGCATTCGTCGAGACAGAAACAAATTTCACAAGAACAGAAAACGTCGCAAGAATTCGAAAGAGCCTCACCGGAGCAGCAAAGGAAGCTGCCAGCTGCTTACTAATCAGCAGCACGGAACCCAGAAAAATCATCGAGGCTCTGGAGCGGCGGTTCGGACGAGCAGAAGCGCTAGTCCTGCGCGAGATTGAGAAAACCCGCGCGCTATCCCGCATAGGAGACAGCCCACGAGAAGTGTGTATTTTTGCGAACAAAGTAGCAAATGTTGTGGCCACCATCGAGGCGCTGCGGAGAGACGCGTACCTATGCAATCCCGAGCTGGTACGCACAATTCTTGAGAAGATTTCACCGATACTCCGAAACAAGTGGTATGACTTCGCAGCGCGAGAAGACAACACGCCAGACCTCAAAAAACTGGCATCTTTTCTCAACGAAGAGGCGGACAAATGCGGCCCCTACGCTCCGAACACCAGCCGAGACGCCACGAGAGAGAGCGAGAAAGAAGATCGTAGAGAAAAACTTTGCTGCAACGGCAACTACGCCTACAACCACGACATGCCCACAGTGCAGCGGCAGTCACAAACTGTTGGAGTGCCGACAGTTCGTCGAGGCTGATGTCAACGGACGCTGGGACCTGGTACGCCGGCACCGCCAATGCTTCCGGTGTGTGAGGAGCAACCACAGACGCTGTGGAACAAACGGCTGTCGCGCTCCCCATCACTCGCTGCTGCATTCAGAGCGGCCGAGAGAAGAACCCAAGAAGGCGGAAGAAGTCGCGTCGGCCCTCGAGTTCGCCCACTCCACTCGGGCGGGCTCACGCCGGGCCTACTTGAAAATCGCGCCGATCGTTCTCACCGGTCCGCGAAACACTGTCGAGACGTACGCGCTGCTGGACGAGGGCAGTACTATCACCATCATTGACGAAGACATCGTCGAGTCCCTCGGCCTGGAAGGGCCCACTAACAACCTGTGGGTCATAGGAGTCAACGGCACGCGGCGCAAGCACGAAAACAGCAAAACAGTCGACGTGCGAGTGAGAGGGAAATACTCACTCGATTCTTACGAACTGCAAGGGGCACGCACGGTCGAGCGACTCGATTTCACTACTCAGTCGCTCGGCGAAGAAGACCTGGAGGACTGCCCACACCTGGAGGACCTCAGACATGAACTGATGTACCAGAATGCCAAGCCGAAAGTTCTCATCGGGCAAGATAACTGGGAACTCATCGTGTCGCGCGATGTGCGAGCAGGACGGAGAGACCGACCCGTAGCCTCACTCACACAACTCGGGTGGGTGCTACACGGGTGCCGCTCGTCGCACACAGAGCCCGTTTCGTTTTGCGGGTATCTGTCTACCAAGGAGGAATCCAGCGACGAAATGGAAAATACTATGCGGAGATACTTCGCCCTGGAGTCGCTGGGCGTTGAGCCAAGGAAGACGCGCGATGACCCGGAGCAGCGAGCGCTACGCTTGCTAGAGGAGACAACCACACGCCTCCCAGATGGTCGCTTCCAAACTGGCCTTCTATGGAAAGAAGACAACACAAGAATGCCCGACAACTATGGCAATGCAAAGAAGAGGCTGCTCAACATCGAGAAGCGCCTAGATCGAGATCCTGATCTGAAAACAAAGTATGAAGAAAGGATGCAGAATCTCTTCACCAAGGGGTACGCCGAGCCCGCCACGACGCAGCCTACACCTGGAAAAGCGTGGTACCTACCTCACTTCGCTGTGGTCAACCCAGACAAGCCGAAGATACGTCTTGTGTACGACGCAGCTGCCAGAACTGAAGGGAGAAGCCTGAACGACGCGCTGCTGCCCGGGCCCGACCTACTACAATCTCTGCCCGGCGTAGTTATGCGCTTCCGGCAGAGCCCGTACGCTGTGACTGCGGACATTCGCGAGATGTTTATGCAAATACGCATAAAACCAGAAGACAGAGACGCCCTGCGCTTCCTGTGGAGAGGGAGCGAGAGAGGAGATGTGCCGCCGTCAGAATACCGAATGACGAGCGTGGTGTTCGGTGCGACCTCATCGCCGTGCACAGCTCTCTTCGTCAAAAACAAAAACGCAGCTGACTATGCAGAACAGTTCCCGGAGGCGGCGCAGGCTATAGTGAAAAGTCACTATATGGATGACTACATCGCCAGCTACGGGACAGACGGAGAGGCCCTCGAGACAGCCACGGCGGTCGAACACATCCATCGGCAGGCCGGCTTTGAGTTGCGCGGGTGGGCATCCAACTCGCCCTCCGTGCTCCGTCACTACGCTACGAACGAGGCGGAGGCTACCATCCCTATCGGCGGGAGCGAGACAGAGCGAACACTGGGCCTGCTCTGGGAAGTAGGGCCGGACAACCTAGGCTTCAGACTCAACCGCAAGAGGGCGCCACTGGAAGTCATCGACGGGCTGCGCGCGCCGACGAAACGAGAGGCCCTCAGCGTGATCATGTCCCTATACGATCCGCTGGGGCTAATAGCACCTGTAACTACGCCGGCCAAGCGCATCATGCAAGACACCTGGCGCTACCACACTAACTGGGACGCCGATCTGCCAGACGAGCTACACGAAAAATGGTACGAGTGGCTACGCACGCTACGCGCTACGGAGCGGCTACGCATCCCACGCTGTTACGACACGGGCGCCGTGACCAAGCGGGCGCTCCACACCTTTGTCGACGCGAGCGAGGAAGCCTACGCCGCCGCTGTGTACTGGCGGAACGAGAGGTCCGATGGAAGCGTGAGCGTCGTGCTGGCTGCCGCTAAGAGCCGGGTGACACCACTCAAACCCGTGTCGATCCCGAGGCTCGAGCTGCAGGCGGCGCTGCTGGGAGCGCGACTAGCCCACACTGTCGCGCGCGAACACGACTGGGAAGCAGAGGCGCGACACTACTGGTCCGATTCTCGCACGGCTCTCGCATGGATACGAGCCGAGCCGCGAGCATTCAAGTGCTTTGTGGCACACCGGCTGGCAGAAATCGAAGAAACGACGAAGAAAAACGAGTGGAGATGGGTCCCAACAGCCCATAACGTCGCTGATGATGCTACGCGAGCCACCCCGGCGGACTTCGGCGCCGCACACAGATGGTTTCACGGCCCCGAGTTCCTATATCAACCTGAGGAATGCTGGCCGCAAGAAAACCGACGCACCGCGGCCTCAGTTACCGGGGAAGAACGAGAAGCTTGCTACGCGACTACGACGACTACGACACTACGAAGCCACGCCCACCTGCCCGACGTAGCGAGATTTTCACGCTGGACACGCCTCATCCGAGCAACAGCGCGTGTTCTACAGTTCGTCGAGCGATGCCGAGGCCGCACACAACACATTGCAGCCGCGAAGAGGAAGCGAACTGCCAAAAATGAAAACAGAGATCCTACGTGGGGAGAGGCTAAAAAGAAAAAGAACTGAAGAAAGGCCTTTCAGTCGACACGCCGGACCGCTTCATGGGAATCGAAGCGCACCTACTCATACGCGCAGAAAGGCTATGGGTGCGAGCAGCGCAGGAAGACTCGTATGCGAGAGAGAGACGGAGAATCGAGAAAGGAACCCTACCTACCGGCGACGATAAGCTAGCCGCCCTAAGTATTACGGTGGGCACCGACGGAATCCTGCGACTCAAAGGACGAGTGGAGAAGGCCGTCGACATATCAGAAGAAGCTGCAAGCCCCGCAGTGCTGGACGGCAGGCACCCCTACACCCGCCTGTACCTGCAACACCTGCACGAGCGGCTGAGCCACGGCGGAGTGGAGCTGGTGGTGAACGAGGCGCGCCAGCGACTATGGGTCACGCGCATCCGACCTACAGTCAAAGAAGTCCTGCGAAGCTGCCCTGCCTGTCGCCTGAGGAAGGCGAAACCCGCCAGCCCGTCGACTGGCAACCTGCCGGCGGGCCGCCTGGCGCATCACGCGCGCCCCTTCACGTTTACCGGCCTAGACTACTTCGGTCCGGTGACTGTGACTGTGGGGCGCCGCACCGAGAAGCGATACGTGGCCCTATTCACGTGTCTGACGTCGCGCGCCGTGCACCTGGAGATTGCCGCGTCGCTGAGTGCCGACTCAGCCATATCAGCGCTCCGGCGTTTCATCGTGCGGCGGGGACCGCCCAAAGAAGTCTGGAGTGACAACGCGACCAACTTCAAGGCGGCGGATCGAGAGCTGGCCGCAGCAGTCGAGACCATGGGAGCGGAAGCCAGCGCGCAGCACATCGTGTGGCGGTTCATGCCACCCTCAGCCCCCTTCATGGCAGGCGCCTGGGAGCGCATGGTGCGCACAGTCAAGGAGGCGCTGCGAGCCACGCTGCAGGAGCAGCGGCCGAGCGAGGAAACACTCCATACCCTGCTGGTGGAGTGCGAGAATGTGGTGAACTCGAGACCGCTGACCCACGTGAGCGTCGACTCAGCGGAGCCCGAGGCGCTGACCCCGAATCACATCCTGGTCGGGCCCAACTGTCATGTGCCAACCCCGGGCACGTTCACTCCCGAAGACATCAACGCGCGCACGCACTGGAGGCGCGCACAGCTGCTAGCCGACAACTTCTGGCGGCGGTGGGTGAGAGAGTACCTCCCCACACTCCAACACCGGCGGGAGCCCAGGGCCTCCGGAGAGGCCCCCAAAATCGGTGACCTGGTGGTCATCGCCGACAGCAACCTGCCACGCAACTGCTGGCCCAGAGGACGCATCACCCGGACGTTCCCGGGCGAGGATGGCGAAGTGCGTGTGGTGGAGGTGACCACGAGCCGAGGACGCGTGCTGAGGCGGCCCACCAAGAAGATCATCGTGCTACCAGTGCTGGATCACGAAGGTGACGGCGGGAGAATGTGCACGATGGACACTCAAAAACGTAAAGTTACTTGTTGATAAATTTTGTTGATTGTAAATTTGTGTATGTCTTAAAGTGCGATACGTTTTATTTTTGAATTGTTATATGTACATAGATATAGATAGTTAAGTTGTAGTTTTTAAGTTATCTTGTTTTATAAGCCTTTTGTATGTTTTCTAAATAAATGTGTTTTGTAACTGTGTTTTGCTTGGGGAGGCTTAGAGGGAGGTCTAGGTAATTAGTTTGGTAAAGGTGGCGAGATGGAAGCCTGGTAGAACCCCTGAGGAGAGGTAAAAGGTTTTTGGTAAGCAGCGAGCTGCCTCCGCGACCGTTATTTCAAAACGGCGCGGCGCGGAAATTGGTCGTAGGCGGCTCTCTGTACGGTATTGCTCCAAAGGGGTGGGTAAGTACACCATCTTCCGTCTCGCTTCCTCCTATGGCGCCATCCCGCTCTGGAAATTGAATATAAATATAGCGTAGGCGTCATGGAGCGTATTCATTCAAATTCAACATTTTCGACAAGCCACCGAGTAACAACGAGACCTCCCTCGAGCTCCCATAAGCAAATCAACCACTAAAATTGTTCAAGACTGAAGATATCACGGCTGTTTTCCTTGTCTCTACAACCTCCGCGTCGCCCTGCATTTCCTGTACCATCATCGAAGGGGATCAGCAACATTTTGAATTCGATCTTATTTTGTTACACATATTTTTTTTATAGTATTTCCGAAGAAATCATAAAATATTTAAAGTTTCATCTTTTGAATTTGATGTTATTTTGTTAATATTTAAAGTTTCACCTTTTGAATTCGATCTTATTTTGTTACACATATACCCAGCGGCGGAAAACGCACGCTCGCGGCCTCGCTCGACACTTGTTGGTGGTATCGACGTTATATAATTATAAGCAGCTTCTAAGTACTTTCCTCTATTGCCTCCACATTCAAAAAGAGTCATCTCACGTTTCAATATCAGGTCAAGTGAATTTGCTCGAGCGAGTCGTGTGGGTATGTGTAGACTCTGCTGCCCATTCAGTACGAAGATTGCGCTCTAATTCATCTTCTGGTGGGGGATTCCCTATCATAGCGTAACTTAACATTGATTACATTCGGATAAATATACCACACATAAATATATAAATATACTAAATATTTAGAAAGACATTTGCGCCTATTTTTATATAAATTCCATATTTATTTCAATCCCGCAAATCCCGTGGATCCCGCATGGGTAGTCCCGCATTACTGATCCCGCAAAAAGGTGCGGGATTGAATTCCCTAAGTGAGACCTTTGATTACAATGTACCAAAAAAATTGGCATGCAATGTGCGTAAAAGATGCACTTCCAAGTAAAATAAAAATCTTACCACAACCACGCTTTCGTACAAACATAACCTCAAAAAATGGCTAAAGGATAAAGGAAAAAAAAACGTGTGGACTCTAGGTCTGCCGCGGTAAAGCTATTGCATAGCATTTTTTATCAACTTATGCAATTATAATTATTTATTTATTTTTCAAATCTGGACGGCCAATGTACCAATGAGTTTTTCAAAAACTTACGTACATATGATTACCGATTGCTTTAACGGTGAAGGAAAACATCGTGAGGAAACCTGCACACGCCTGCGAAGAAACTCGAAGGTTGTGTGTGAAGTCGACCAACCCGCACTGGGCCCGCGTGGTCGACTAAGGCGTAATCGCCCTGATTCAGGGTAGGCTCGAGCCCCTCGGTGGGGACGTATATGAGCTGATATAATAAAAAAATAAAAAATATGTTTTTTATTTATGCAGTATTTACCAGTACCATATAGTCCTTGGGGCACGAGATGTTTATGTAATAAATTAACACTAAAAAGGTTAAACTAGTAAAATTTACTAAGTCCTTGTAGTACTGCAAATCGCTAATAGATGGCACTGTAAGTTTTTTAGAACTCGGCCGAGCGTGGGGTGTTAGGTTTTATTTTCGTTACGGAATTTCTTGATTCGGTCGGCGCGCTCAAAGCCTGCGATAAAAGCTATGCAATAGCTTAAAAAATCTACCAAAGAATTACTTGAACCAAACACTTAATTATTTTGTGGATGTCAAATTATGATAAAAATACGATTTTCATTTTCATTTTGTTTTTTACATGAATGCCATAATTTATATTTACTTTTTTTCTTTAATTTTTATATGTCGTGAAAATGAGTATTTACTCATTCAGCACATTTGTGCTGAACACCACTATGTTTTGTGAGATCTATTGTATTTACCACATTTACAGCAATAAAATATCTTTATCTTATCTTATCTTGTCTTGTCTTGTCTTGTCTTGTCTTGTCTTGTCTTGTCTTGTCTCGTCTCGTCTCGTCTCGTCTCGTCTCGTCTCGTCTCGTCTCGTCTCGTCTCGTCTCGTCTTGTCTTGTCTTGTCTTAACTTATCTGATGAATAAAGTAAATATTTTGTTTACAGAAAACTCGAAAGAAACCGTGCATAGCTCATGCTACGGCTACCACCTACTCGTAGCTTGCATAACATTATTATGTACATAATATTAGCACTCTGGCCTCTGACGTCTGCATTTTATGTGTTCAGTTGGTTTCCCACAGACTATAAATGTCTAGAAGACATGTTTAAAGGTCATTTACCCAATCATTTGCACAGTTGTTGCACTTGAGTAAGTAAATAAATAAATAAGACGTCTTAGTTTAGAAGCTTCATTTATGTACTCATTTTAAAATTTTGATGATTTGAAAATTAAAAACTTAATAAAAATAATTCTAGAAAAAGCTAAAAGCTTCTTAGTACAAGTATTAATTAAAAAAGAGATTTTATGCTTAAATAGCTAAATACTCAAATGAATTTAAAAAAATGCACGACTCCAAATTCTAAAAGGTGAGCACAGTATTGTATTTCCTTCGATTCTAGTGAAAAATAAAAGATGATTCTTGGACATTGATTCCACCTCCAAATTTCATCATCAGATCAACTACAAAATAAAAAAAGGATCTATAGACACCGGGAATACGGCTTCATTCCAAATTTCAGCTTAAATGGACCCTTGAAAGTCGCTCTAAAATAGATCGCAAGATTTCAACTAAACAAACATACATACATACATACATACAAACAAACATTGCAAGTTAAATAAAAGCTTTTTTTTATTTTGTTTGTTTTTTATATTTTTTAAATTAAGTTTTTATAATTTGTTTATATTTTTTTTAACTAGTGTGTACAATAAAGAGTATTTATCTTATCTTATCTTTTTCAATACAGTTGTTCTAAATGTGGTATTTTATATGCCAGTCAATTGTGCGCAAAATTTATTTTACCGCACACGTGCTTTTACTTTACCACTTTTTTAAAATTTCTAGCTCGGAGGAACAGTACATTTCTAGCAAATAAAAAATATAATAACCAAAGATACAGAATCTTCTTAAAGACTTTTGATAGGAAAATTTTAAAAGAGAATAGTTGTTCCTCCTCCGTGAGGTTAGTACTAGGGCACTACATAAGTTTTGTCGTACTTTGTTGAATTTTTTTTTTTTCGATGTAGTCACCACCGGCAGTAATACAGGTCTTCATACGTGTAAACCAGGTGCTGAACACATTGCTCCAGTACCCTTCTAGAACACAGCCGCATATCTCCTCAAAAGCTCCTATAAGCTGGTTATCGCTCGAAAACTTGCGTCCCTTCAGCTGTTTTTTTACATAAGGGAATAGTGCAAAGTCGCTTGGCGCTAGATCCGGACTATAGGGAGGGTGTCTCAACAATTTGATTCCAGCTTGGTGCAAATAGTTGGTAGTTTTGCCGGCTCGATGTGCAGGGGCATTATCTTGATGCAAGAGCCAAGTATCGAGTCTTGAGTTTTGTCGTTCATTTTTTAAGGCTTCTAAAACACTAGGTAAACATTCTTCTGTGTACAATGCAGCAGTAACAGTCTCCCTTTTATCAAGCACAACCGTAGCCAATATTCCTCTCTTAGTTAAAAATACAGCAACCATTCTTTTTTTTACGGATCGGGACATTTTCACAGACGTCGGCGGTGGTTGATCTTCAAACACCCACACTTTACTCTGGAATTTAGTAGGTACATCGAAATAATACAGCCACGTTTCATCACATGTAACAATCGAGTTCAAGTAGTTAGATCGGCTGTTTTCAATTTTTTTTAACATATCACCTGGCCAAGTCACGCGTTGCTCCCTTAGCACGTAAATCACTAAGTGTGGTACCCAGAGAGAACAAAGTTTCTGTACTTTCAAATGGTCGTGAAGAATCCGATGAACAGTTGGTGCGCTTAACTTGAGGGTTTCCTCGATCTGTCGATATGTCACATGTCAGTCTTCATCCAATAGTTTTCGTACAGCCTCAATGTTATTATCGGTAGTCACTTCTATCGGCTTATCAGACCTTGCTTCAACCTCCAAGTTAAAATTGCCGCGATTGAATTGAATATACCACCGTTCTATGGTCCTCAGAGATGGACAAGTTTCCCTCAGTGCACTATTCATTTCCTCGAAACATTTTTGTTTAGTCAAGCCACGCTTAAAGTTATACGAAATAATTACACGAATATCATAACGAGAAAAGGCCGCCATTTTCATTTAGAAAATTAATTTAAAAATCGAACAAACGATTCCTTGCAACTAAATTTGTTTTTTGTTATTTTCAAATAACTTAGATTTTATGGCTGTGGCCTTAAATCACAATATTACGATATGTAGTTTGCATGCGACAAAACTTATGTAGCGCCCTACGTACATAACGCTAGCTGATTAGATTCTCTGTGGGTTATATCTTTGTTTAGAAAGGAGAATATACATAAATAAAGCGCATAAGTTACACCAAGGAATAGATCCATCTTTTCCAAGGAGGTTTTAATGCTTACAATAATTTTATCCTAAGCCTTATTGTAATCTATACAAGGTAATATTTAAAAAAAACTTACGCATGCGTACGTATGCTTTGCTAAATTAAATATGGCGCAATTTTCTTAAAACGTAAATTGAGTTGTTTTAGTTGTGAAAACGAATAAAATTATGAATAGCATATGTATTTGTAATAAAAAATATACTTATGTGTATGTATAAGAAAACACAAAGTGAGATTACTCCCCGGTTGCGTAAAATGAACTTTGGTTGCCGAAACTTTGATAGGTATGTACCCATGTATTTTGTTTTTCTGTCACGGTCGTTTTTAATATTACCGATTTTCTCACAATTGTATTGAAAAACTTCGTATGATATTTGGATGTAAAAGAAAATAACTTATTATTGACCTTTTTACCACCCTTGTATCATAAATAACTATTATGTAAGGTTTTTAAAGTTACTAGGAGGGCAATTTATTGGCTTTTTTATTAATTATTTATTTATTTTCAATGTAGTCGTCATCACAATTACTTATTAGCTATGCAATGGTGTAAAAAAAAACAAGTATACACATACACACACACACACACACACACACACACACACACACACAATTTTACTGTAGCTCTTAGAAACGCAAATAACCTAAAAATATATCCCATAAAGTAAAAATATATCCCATTTCACTCACCTCGCACTACAAAATCCATCCAGCCGTTTAGACTACTTACAGGCTCAGCCGAAGAAACAGATATACCTAACAATATTGTATCTGAGTACCTTCGTAAATAAGAACTTAGTTAGTACATAGTTTAATACTAAACTAATTTAATTAAAAATTAAAAACCCGACGGTATTTAAACATAATCTCTCTTTTTTGGACTGTCGGGTAAAATTTATCCTATGTCACTTACGGGATCAAGACAATAGGGATGACGAATGCTATTCATCTGAGTTACTATTTATCATGTGTCAAAAACGTCACTTGGTCTAAAAATGTTAGAAATACCTAGACGTGACGTCATAGTTTAGCAGCGTCACTGCGTCATATATGTACTCATTTTGTGATTTTAGTGAGT
This sequence comes from Coleophora flavipennella, assembly GCA_947284805.1. Taxonomy (NCBI): domain Eukaryota; kingdom Metazoa; phylum Arthropoda; class Insecta; order Lepidoptera; family Coleophoridae; genus Coleophora; species Coleophora flavipennella. The sequence continues at coordinate 8,666,234 of OX369278.1, forward strand.
TAAAAATCGAATACTTGATGGAAAACAAAACGAGTATGGTTTTCCGAAGTTTTAGTAAGAGGGCAATTTAGTGATCAAGAGTTCATAATTTATTTCTGATTCTGTCGTCATCCCTATTCAAACAACATCTCGCACTCCAAAATCCATCCAGACTCAGCCAAAGAAACATACATACACTCCAAAAACATGACCCTCCTTTTGGAGAGTCGGTCAAAAATAGCTATAGTATAAAAAAGTATAAGGCCTTATTGCCTCATGAACTTACACACAATACCTTACTATTTACTCCACAGATGTTCAATTAATGGAAACGAAATTTAAAACTATTTACTCCTCAATTGTTCAGTTAGTTATGGAAATGACATTTAAACGTCCGGACATTCACACTTTGCTAAAGGTAAATACAAACTAAACACAGACGTAAGAGTACAGCTTGCGACAAACTTTATTGCGGCTCTGAAAATGGTCGCAAGACGCGTAGGGATGACGACAGCATCAGAAATAAATTATTAACTCTTGATCACTGAATTGCCCGCCTACTTAAACTTCGGAAAACCTTACTCGTTTTGTTATCCATCAAGTATTCGATTTTTAATTAACAAAATCAAAAAAATATGACGCTGCTAAACTATGACGTCACGCCTAGGTATTTCTAACATTTTTAGAACAAAATGTAGTTTTGAAAGATTATAAAAAGTAACTCAGATGACTAGTTTTCGTCATCCCTATAGCAAACTTTGCGTGTTTTTTATAGTAGGATGTAAAGGTACTACTCGGTTATCTATCACAGTTCAGTTCAGTATAATAAAGTTTAGCGCGAATTGTAAATACACTTACTTTTTCACAGGGTGTAAGAAAATTGGTGTAGGAGCCGTCAACTGAGGCTGAAACTCATCATACTGAACAACTTTCCCCAAGAAACCTATCTACAATTCTCAAAAAAAAAACGTGTGGCACTCCGGCGACTGCCGCGGTAAAGCTATTGCATAGCATTTTTTATCAACTTATGGAATTATAATTATTTATTTATTATTTATGCGGTATTTACCAGTACCATATAGTCCTTGGGGCGCGAGATGTTTATGTAATAAATTAACACTAAGAAAGTTACACCAGTAAAATTGACCAAATCGCTAAAAGATGGCACTGTAAGTTTTTTTGATTTGATTTGATTTTTTTAGGTTTTATTTTCGTTACGGAATTTCTTGATTCGGTCGCCGCGCTCAAAGCCCGCGATAAAAGCTATGCAATAGCTTAAAAGTGTGTGTGTCAGCTCCGTCGTGCGACAGGAGATTGATTACTCATAAAACGGCCTCCATCCTTCGGCCTCACACAAAACGTTTCGGTCTTCGCCCTACGCGCTACTCGGCCTGAGCACAAGACGGCAGGCCATGTTTCTAAGGAAGTGACTGATAAAAGATATTACTAAGCCTCCACTGTCGGTCTGTCCGTCTGTTAGTGAGCTGTATTTCATGATCCGTAACAGATGATTTTCACATAATGTGTATTTCTGTTGCCGCTATAACGACAATACAAAAAAATTGAAAAAGTGAAAAATAAGGAACGTGTTTTTTTATAGGTCTTTAGAAGTATATTTAATTTAGCTCTATCGTGAAAACGGTAATACACACAAGCGAGAAACTTAATGTGATTATAGTACTAATACTTAAGTAAAACAACAAATAATACAAATTGGCCAAGTGTGAGTCGTACTCGCGCTAAAGAGTCCGAACTGAATGACGAAAAAGCATATTTTTGTCGCTCGCGTTTGATGTCTTTTGCTTGTAATGTGAATTGGTATCATTGTAATGTGTAGTTGTGTGAAGAGGCATGGTGGTACGGAACCCTCGGAGTGCTAGTCCGACTCGCACTTGGCCGGTTTTTTATATATATTTACAATATTTAAGACTGCTATTTTGAAATAAAAAGGAAACATTGAAACCTCAGATATCGATTCTCATGCCAATCGTGCAATTGGAGCAAATCCAACAATTGGCCTAAATCTTGAATAAGCTACAATAAAAAACCCCATAGCACCTCATCATCATCATATCAGCCGAAAATCGTCCACTGCTGGACAAAGGCCTCCCCAAAGATTTCCACGACGACCGGTCCTAAGCTGCCCGCATCCATCGGCTTCCCGCGATCTTCACCAGGTCGTCGGTCCGCCTGTCTACGCTACGTTTTCCGGTGCGCGGTCGCCACTCGAAAACTTTAGTGCACCATCGGCCATCTGTTCTACGAGCTATGTGCCCTGCCCACTGCCACTTCAGTTTAGTGATTCAGTGAGCTATGTCGGTTACTTTGTTTCTCCTGCGGATCTCCTCGTTTCTGATTCGATCACGCAGTGAAAGTCCGAGCATAGCACGCTCCATTGCCCTTTGGGTGACCTTGAGCCTTCTTATGAGGCCCATAGTAAGCGACCATGTCTCAGTTCCGTAAGTCGTCACTGGCAACACAAACTTGTCAAAGCACCTAGATCGCGTTTATTAAGAAGTCCTGAGAAATATCTCAGCATATAAAATTTGGACGTTTATAAACACGCAGGAGGCCTTGCACAGCCTCGCACGTAAACACTCCAGCGCGACCTGTCTCGCGTGGGGTACACTACGTGCTTACCCGACGCCAAAGATGACCTTGGTCTCGATGAATTATCTGCTAACAGAGCTGGTCTTATAACTTACATTGCTCGTTGATGTTTTTTTTATTTTTTTTTATTATTTGTATATAAGAACACATACAGTCGCATTTAAAGAATGCAGCTTAAAAAAAAAAAAAACATTTAGGTAGACCTGGAGGTTCCCTAATTAAATACATAAGATAGTAACATTTGAGCACAATAATAAGTACCTATTTTATAAAAGAAAATAACATCTAGATATAATCTTCTATTATTTAATGATAGTAAATTGAAAAACCGTGCAGATTCAATTGTTTTTTCAAAATAAATACCAGTTCTATAGCATAATGATTTGAGAAATATGTTTTGTATTCTCTCTAAACGGTCTTTATGCAGTTGATATTGAGGGTTCCATATAACGCTACCAAATTCTAGTATACTTATAAGATGAATAAAGTATTTTATAAGTGAATTAAAGTTTCAAATCGTTCATTCATCCATTTTGGAGGATACTAGATCTCGTTTATGTCTTTTATATTATGAAGGAACAAATAGTTTATTCATCCACATTGGATGACACTAGATCTTGTTGATGTCTCTTATGTTATGAAGGAACAAATCGTTCATTGATCGACAATGGAGAACATTATAGATCTCGTTAATGACTTTTATTTTATGAAGGAACTAATCGTTGATTCATCCACATTGGAGGACACTAGATCACGTTGATGTATGTTATATTATGAAGGAACAAATAGTTTATTCATCCACATTGGATGACACTAGATCTTGTTGATGTCTCTTATGTTATGAAGGAACAAATCGTTCATTCATCGACATTGGAGAACACTCTAGATCTGTTTAAACAATCAGGCTGATAGTTTCCGGGGGAGTAAATGTCTATTGATATATCACAAGTTTTATATTAACTTGCCATGTTAGTTAGTTCGTATGGGACAAATCTTACAAACTAAATTAGAACCACTTCCGGTTTTAGATTGAGCTGATGATTTGCATACACGTTAAGTTTGGAGAACAATGCATGGTTTGGTTAGCTAAGTGACGTCATTCTGAATCCAATATGACGGACTCCCAAAGATGGCGGACCAGTTATTCTTTATGCACCGCTATGGGTATCAAATGAAAGGGTTTGCTGAGAATAATAGTACGAAATAACTATAATTATTTCCAAATTAAAGCTTGTAACTAAAAGTGTTTTTTAGATTTTTCGATAATTATTTTCTATAGAGTGAAAATGCAACTCGCAGTAGGTTCTCGAGGAAGGTTTCTCCGAGGCACAGTATTAAAATATAGCGCCTTACAGTAGCGCAACGAATGTACTTACGCAGAACAACGGAAGGGTACTCGCGGAGTTTGCCAGGCTGACTACAGGCTAGTATGGGTTGGACCTACGCCGCCGGTGGCGCATCGTGCGACATCAAAGGCGTTGCGCTACTGTAAGCCATATCGTAATAATGTGTACGAGGTATGTCCAATGTCAGAAATTTTTAAGTTGCTTCTATGACTGTCTATGAATTGGCACCAATGGCTGAACGGGGCTTGCGGTCGTAGCTCATTATGACTTGCGTAGGCGCGCCGATAACTATGGTTAACTGACCCCAGGTGCAGTAATTGGACCTGGATCAGTTTAGCTGTTAGGTGCATAAAATACATGCGCAATAAGAATGCATTTGGTTTAAATTGAATTGATTTTTTTCCCTTTTTTTATTCAGAATTGGTAAACCTTTAACAACATCTCACCCGGTGAATCCATATTGTACTGATATTGTATCTTAACCATTATTTTCTTATTTAGTTTGTTTTTAATTGCATAAAATATTAATTCATAATCATCATATTGATCGGGCCTTAGTCGACCACGCGGGCCCAGTGCGGGTTGGTCAACTTCACACACGACCTGCGAGTTTCTCCGCAGGCGTGTGCAGGTTTCTTCACGATGTTTTTCTTTACCGTTACAACCTAATTAAAAAAAAATATTAATTAAAAAATGCAAAATAAGCGAGTTAAATTCGAATTTGCGAAACGCATCACCATTAGTCGAACGGAAACGTGACGTCACATACCATGTTATCGGATTTATAGGCCTTGCTATTTATATGGTGTCTGGAAGAAAAATTTTTTTTAGCTTTTTCCATGGTATGAATAGCTTTTATAACCAAAAATCTGTATAAAAAAAACAAAAGTAACTGTTAAACTTATAGTGAACGAACACTGGTAGTGGCTTTTGACGTCATTCAAGGCCTACAAAAAATGCCGACGTTCAAACAGATCAAATTTAAGCGATGTTTTAAATATTATTTTAAAAAAATGATTTGAGCATTTCCAACAGTATTTATATGTTTTACTATTTTATAACGATGTAAAAAATTAATTAAAAAAAAAATAAAAAAATACATCCATATTCCCCATTTAGATTATTGAACCGTTTTTTTTAACAAATGTTAAATTATTTTAGTAAAATTTAAAGGTCTCGTTAGACGAATCGGTCAGCGGATTTACTTTTAGAGGTTAGTATCGTTTCGTCTAAAAAGCCATCTGGTCTAAAAACCAAATCGTCTAAATAGCAGCTCGGCTATGTAGCATCTGGTCTAAAAAGTAGCTCGTCTATGTAACAATATAAATGAGCGAGCGAAGCGAGCAATGTTAGGTTCGGTCAGGTTTGATTGATTTAACAGTCAAAGAGCCTGGGTACCAAAATACTTCGCAGCAGAAGAAATCATCGGATGATTAGACCAGTTGTTATTTAGGCGAAAAGCTTTTGAGACCAGGTGTCAAGTGCGTTTTAGAAGATTTGGTTTTTAGACCAGCTGCTTTTTAGACGAAACGATAACGATAACCTAACCTAACCCACTTTTAGTGCATGAACTGCGCCAGATGGAGGGTTTTGTTTTTCGAGTGTATGTATGTATGTTTAAATATTTCTTTGGCACGCCCTGTAGCACATTTTTACCCGACTGGGCAAAAAATAGGCTATTTATTTCTTTGGAACGCCCTGTAGCCTAAACGGCTTTAATGGATTTTGAAGTACGAGGTGTCGTTATATTTGTCTTGATCCCGTCAGTGACATAGAAAACATTTTTACCCGACGAGCCAAAAAATAGGGGTTAAGTTTTTATGTAGTAGGGTTTTTAATTTTTAATTAATTCTTAAAGTAATTTCTGAACTACTTTTTTGTTTAATTCAGTACGGGTTTTTTTAGTAAAAGTTGTAGAGTATGATGAGGTGAAGGCTTAATTTGAGTTGTGGACGATTATTTGTGCAGCCTGTATAAAGCCTGTATAATAAGTACTGCATATTTTTTTCATGGCTCTTGCATATTTTTTCCAACATTATAAATTTCTGGATTTACTGGATTTTCCTGTGAGAAAATGTTATTCAGTTTTAGTCAGACTTTTCGCCGCAACTTTGGAGATCAAGGGGGGCTGTTTTTTTTCGAGTTAGTATTTGCAGGGCATTCAAAAACTGCGAGGTGTAAAATAAAATAAAGTTATATAGAATGTTTACATGGAGATAAAAAGATGACCCCTTTCATTTCAAAAGGGGTCATCTTTTTATATATTTTTTTTAATTAAAATTTGAGTGCGTTTGTCTGCACATCACCTGATGGTAAGTTCAATAGTGCCTATTCACTCTCGTCTTGAAGATTCCTAAATTATACGAATCGGGGAATACAGACGCCCGGCAGGTATACATATAATACAGGTAATACATATCCCCCATTTCAGATCTTATTTTGAGAAAAACATTAAATGTTTTCAAAGAAATTTTATTTACAGTTTGTTTGAGTTAATATGACCTGGGAAATTTAACTCCATAGTTTTAACAGCCTTAGTGATTGCCGTATAAACTGAGATGTATATTTTTTTCGAAATTTCACCTAAGTTCAGGTTTGTAATGTAATCGATTGACTTAGTTCAAGTTTAAGGAGCGTCGGTGGCGTAACGGCTAGGGCCGCCGCTTCCTGTCCAGGAGGTCGTGGTTCGAATCCTGCCACATGATTTTTTTGTATTTAGATTTCATATGTACGTTTATCCGACGCCCTTACGGTGAAGGAAAACATCGTGAGGAAACCTGCACACGCCTGCGGAGAAACTCGCAGGTTGTGTGTGAAGTCGACCAACCGGCACTGGGCCCGCGTGGTCGACTAAGGCCCGATCGCCCTAATTCAGAGTAGGCTCGAGTCCCTTTGGTGGGGACGTATATGAGCTGATATGATGAGTTCAAGTTTAATATTAATTTTGTCTTTGAGTTTGAGCTTGCTAGTCAGTAAATACACGCTCGCGTTATCGGACCCACCTACTACCTTCCTGCAGATCCAAGGAATGTCACAAATGATGAATTGTTCTATCTCCGACTGAAAAACCTTTTGTTGGATAGTGAATTTTAAAATGTTGACGAATTTCTACAAAAGAAATTTTAATCATCATCATGATGAATTTGTTATTTTGTGTTGACGTCCTATGTTATTTAAAAACTTATTGTATGTTGCTTTGACATCTTATTTTTATTGCGACATTGCTTTTACGAATTTTTTGACGATCATGTGACACTTTTAATTTATTTTGTTTATTAATATATGTTTTGGTGACATGAAATAAATTATCTAATCTAATAAGATGAAATCAGTCAAGAGAACGTTCTTCCTTAAAACTAGCTAAAAATCACCACTTTTTAGGGTTCCATAGTCAACAAGGAACCCTTATAGTTTCGCCATGTGTGTCTGTCCGCCTGTCCGCGGCTTAGCTCAGAGACTATTAGTACTAGAAAACTGTAATTGGCATGGGTATAGATATTAATCACGCCAAAAAAATGGTACCTACAATAAAATTTAAAAAAATATAAAGGAGTGATTGTTTTTCGTTGACGTACCCTATCGTGTGGTGTATCGTTGAATAGGTCCCCTACCAGCTAAACCACTATTTTAGGACATCAGTTTTTTTTAAGTACAAGGACATATAATCAACTTAAAAGAAAAAATACTATCACGGCTAAGAAGACTTTTTTAGTTTAAGAGTAATAGTCGACCAACTTAAGATGCTTTTTTCAGGATTTTTTGACCCCCCCTCCCCAAATCTCACGTAAGATTTTTTTAAATTTGTGTTTTGGCTGGAAACGCGTTGGATTATAAAAAGTCTAATAAAGGTTTGATAAAACACGATTTTTTTCAATCTTCAAACTGCTATAACTTTTAAATGAATCAACCAATTTTCACGCGGTGTGCGGCGATTGATGTAGTTTTTAAGCTTAATAAAAAAAATATCTGATGAACAACATTTAATTTTTGAATAAAAACAATAAATTTATCTGATAAAACATTTCGGAGTTATTACAAAAAAAACGCAATCGAAGAGCTACTGTGCTGCTCTGCGGATTCGGACAAATACGAAAAACACTGTTGTGTGAAATTTCGCCATATTTACATTCTAGATTTGTTTTTACTTTGATTTAACTTTATTTTTTCGCAATTTTACACCGTTTTCTACAAGAAAACAAATTACGTGATATTTGCCAAAACCCCCCTCTCCCCCATGTGAGATTTGGAAAGATTTAGCTTGACCCCCTCCCCCCCTTAAACACCTCACGTAATTAATGGACGCCCCCTTATCTTCAAGCCGGAACACAGCAATGTTGTTAACACTGATGTTCGGCGGCAAGACTTAGATAAGATGGTGGTAGCTAGCCAGGCGGGCTTAGATAATGCCTTACCACCAACCAAACCAAGACTTACAAGTTGACCCCATCGGAAATAGAACCCGCGACCTCCTAGTGTGAAGCAAATGAACTAACCATTATGCCACGGAGGCGGTTATTATACAGCCCAACAATAAATTAAATTTCAAATTGTCCACAGCCAACGACATCAGAGAAACGCGGAAAAGGTCGCACTGGGTGGCCGCAGCACGTGTGGGCTCTCGAACTGAAGACGGAGCAGAATCTGCAGACGTAGTTCTTGAGTCAAATGGAAAATGCAGAAGTATTGAAAAAGAGGCACTCCACAGTAATGTAAGAAATCTACTGCTGCAAATGCGCCCGCCGCCTGGAGCACAATGAAGGAAACGCAGACCTATCCTGGGTCCTGAACTACATCACCCTATCTCTGTTATTTCTGGACATATTTCCTATTTTTTCCGCAACACCCGTCTCAAAAGCCAACTAGACAAATTCACTTAAATACTGTCCACATCATTGCTAAAACAGAGACATTCGAGAGCATACCGTCAAGTAAGAGACTGCTTAATTTTAATGAAATTTCATGAATTTGTTATTTTTCTATGAAAATTTTGAAACTGTTCTTCAATCGGATATGCCCTCTCGTATATCTACCAGATACGCTAAACTACCAGGTTTATGATATAGCGTCCCCACTCACCGACAGCTAGGTCATATAGTCACTGTATGACTTCAATCGGCCATTCCCTCTCGTATATCTACCAGATACGCTAAACTACCAGGTTTATGATATAGCGTCCCCACTCACCGACAGATATTTAATATACGCTTAATTACTAGGTTTATGATATAGCGTCCCCACTCACCAACAGCTATAGTCACTATATGACTTCAATCGGCCATGCCCTCTCGTATATCTACCAGATACGCTAAACTACCAGGTTTATGGCATAACGTCCCCACTCACCGACAGCTAGGGCATATAGTCACTCATCATGTCAGCTCATATACGTCCCCACCCAGGGGCTCGAGCCTACCCTAAATTAAGGCGATCGGGCCTTAGTCGACCACGCGGGCCTAGTGCGGGTTGGTCGACTTCACACACAACCTTCGAGTTTCTTCGCAGGTGTGTTGTGCAGGTTTCCTCACGATGTTTTCCTTCACCGTCAAAGCAATCGGAGAGTATATGTAGGTAAGTTACGAAAAATTCATTGGTACATTGGCCGTCCGGATTTGAACCTGGTTAGGACGACCGAGTCGTTACCGGTTGAGCCACCGACGCTTGTAGCCACCGACGCTTGTAGTCACTAAATGACTTCAATCGGACAAACAAAAATCATGATAGTGTTGACATCACTTTCGTTTTGACTTATTTACTCTTACGATGAGCGACAAGAGCGCGTATACTAATGCCAATTAACTCTGCATAATTATAATTACATAAGTATACAGCGTGTAAAAAAAACTTAACGCTACTACTTAAACTTTTGTTCCGTGACTTTGCTGAAATCCCCAAAAAATAGGACTTTTCATATAAATCAAGCAGCTGGTTGACCAATTTTGTATAAAGACTTGGAGAGGCTTTTTTTTAAGAAATGACTATGTATTTCTGGCGAGAGTTGTTCAGTTTCAAGATTACATAAAGCCACCTAAAAATATTAGTGCTCAGTTTTTTTACACGCTGTGTAGAGGTATCTATAAATTCTTAATTTGTAGTGTTTGTACAGGTAACCTCTTATGTATTGTAATAATACCAACTCAAATGTGAAAATTGTATATTATCAAGTAGAGAATACTATAGGATAGGTATTAAGAGCCTATTCACAAAATCTATTCACAAACTTAAAATTACTACTTCTTGAAAACGGATGGACCGATTCTAATTAAACTTTATACAAATAAGCAGGTCATGAAATTCTAGTTTGTGGATACATTTCCGAAATACTCTATTTAAAAAAAAACGGATAAAATTTCGTGACTTGCTTATGTGTATAAAGTTTTATTAGTATCGGTCCATCCGTTTTCAAGAAGTAGTCATTTTAAGTTTGTATAGTAAACGATTTTGTGAATGCGCTCTTATGGGCGTCACTGCGGGCCGCCCACACGCTGCACACAAACGTCGTATCTTATTTGATTAAAAGGTAATATAATCATAGTTATTGAAATCTTATAAACACGCTCTAGAAACTCTTATCTATGCCTATGGCTTGTCAGATTTCCGTAACAAATATTTTTTATAACCTTTAAATTAGGTTGCAATGTCCGTTTATGTTTGTATAGGTATGTCCGCTTTAAATCTTGCTATTAAATTTAGGGCTGAAATTTGGTATAAAGCCGTATTCCCGGTGAAAATAGATGATTTTGATATTATGAAGTTGATCTGTTGATGAACTGCGAAGGTGGACTAAAGGTCCCAGGATCGTCCATTGTTTTCAATCAAATCATAGGAAATACTGAACTTGAAAACTCTTTTCAAATAAAAGCTTGTACGTATACATACCATACAAGTATTTCGAAAAGAGCTTATTCAAATTCCATATTTGCATTATCATGTAAGCCGAAAGACGTAAATTGCTGGACAAAGGCCTTCCCTAAGGATTTCCACGACGACCGGTCCTGCGCTGCCCGCATTCAGCAGCTTCCCTCCACCTTCACCAGGTCGTCGGTTCACCGTGTAGGAGGCTTCTCTACGCTCCGTCTTCCAATACGCGGTTGACACTCGAGAAATTTATTGCCGCAACAGCCATCTGTTCTACGAGCTACGTGCCCTTGCTATGAGGCTTGCATACACATCTCGAATTTAAATTTGCATAAAATTTTTACGTAATTAATCAATTTCGACGTGAAACATCTTTAAAATCACATAAGGGTACCAAGTCAGAAATGTGGACCGTAACGTAAATGTAACAAAAGAGATTTAAATCTGTTTGCGTTTCATGAGCTCCACGGCCATACCGCCTATTTTTTTCGAAAGTCTGACAAATCATAGACACAGAACTGGAACGTGTTTACAAAATTTCAGTAAATTCAAATAAGACCCAGTTTATATGGAGCCCGTTAAGGCAATACTCCTCTTAAAAGAGTTTTTTAATTATACAATTGTTATACCTATTTAGTGGCAATGTCTAACGATTATTGATTAGGTACATATATGTAGATAAATAATTAAGAATGCCAAAAAAATGTTACAGTATGCCAAAGATTTGTAAATGTATCTGAACTTGAGGTCTTTTACAAGAAATAAAATTATTAACTGAGTTTTTTTTTAACTTTTATTTTGCTTATAATTACAATTGTACAGACTGTAACAAAATTGGTGTACTTAAGTCCTGTTTAACTGGGGCTTCTACTTATCATACTGAACAACTTTTGTTCTACGACTTTTTGCTGAAATTGAAAAAATAAAAATTTTACTCTTCATAAAAACGTTCAGCTGATCGACCATTTTTTTTTTGTTATGAAGGGTCCAAGTTTTTTTTGGGAATTTTATTTTAGGCTCCTTGAGGAAAGTTGTTCAGTATGATGAGTAGTTAACGGGTCCTACACCAATTTTTTACAGCCTGTAGTTTGAAAATTCTAAAAAATTCCACCGGTATCAGACAGAACTATATTTCATCGGAATGTTTTCATCATCATATCAGCTTACATACAAGGGCTGTTTGTTATGTACCCGTTTATGGCAAAAAAAAACATTTTTTTTTATATATGCATTTATTTTTCTACTTAGTCACCTTTTAACTCTATACACTTGTTCCACCTATACTCAAGCTTCAATAAACCATCCAAAATGTATGATTTTGGAAAGTCATTAAAATAGGCCTCTGTGGCGGCAATGACTTCGTCATTTGATCCAAATCGCTTACCACCGAGCCATTTTTTTAGGTTGGGAAACAAAAAGAAATCGCATGGGGCCAAATCTGGAGAATACGGGGGGTGAGGCAATAGTTCGTAGCGTAACTGTGCTAATTTAGCCGTCACAACTCTGGACGAATGAGCCGGGGCGTTGTCGTGATGAAACAGTACTTTTTTCTTTTTTAAATGGGGTCGTTTGTCCTTTAAGACGGCGTCAAATTCATCCAATAAATTAGCATAGCACTGCCCTGTTATCGTTTTCCCCTTTTTATATGTAGTCAATATGTATAATACCCTGCGAATCCCAAAAAACAGTCGCCATGACCTTTCCAGCCGATGGGACGGTTTTTGCTTTCTTTAGAGCAGGTTCACCCGGTAAAATCCACTGCTTCGACTGCTCTTTCATTTCCGGGGTGTAGTGGTGAACCCACGTTTCGTCCACGGTTACGAAACGACGCAGAAACTCCTTCGGGTTACGTTTGAACACGGCCAAACACTGCTCCGAAGTAGTCAGTCGGGTCCGTTTTTGCTCCTCCGTGAGTAAACGCGGCACCCACCTCGCCGATACTTTCATCATACCCAATTTTTCTTCTAATATGTGTTGTACCCTCTCGATTGAAACGTTTACACCATCAACGATTTCTCGAAGTTTAATTCGGCGGTCGGCTAAAACGATATTTTCAATTTTCTTAACCATATCGTCTGTAGTCACCTCAATTGGCCGGCCTGGGCGATCCTCATCAAAGACGGTTGCTCTCCCCCGCTTAAACTCGTTATACCAATATCTGACGGTTGTCATAGAAGGAGCACATTCATGGTAAACCGCTTGCATTCTTACTTTAATTTCATCACATGTTTTTCCTTCCAAAAACAAGAATCTAATTACAGACCGATACTGTTCTTTCTCCATTTTAACAATTTTAAGTTCACGCTTTCACTAAATCGCTGTCAAATGAGAAAAAAAACAAAAGAATGCAATGTTTTTTTTCTTTTTCCCGCCTCTGAAAAATGGCTTAAAAAGGTGGTATACTTATTTTCGGCCAGTGATATTAATATATTTAGTAAACGGCTACTTATCAAACAGCCTAGGTACGTCCTTACCGAGGGGCTCGAGTCTACCCTGAATTAAGGCGATCGGGCCTAAGTCGACCACGAGGGCCCAGTGCGGGTTGATCGATTTCACACATTACCTTCGAGTTTCTTCGCAGGCGTGTGCAGGTTTCCTAACGACGTTTTTCCTTCACCGTAAGAGCGTCAGTTAATTGTAAATATGAAATCGAAATTCGGAAACACATTGGTACGTGGCAGGATTCGAACCACGACTTCCCTGGTAGGCGGTAGCAGAGACGTGTTTACCCTATGTCCAGGGTACAAGATCCTCTTTCGGTTGTTCTTTCGCCAGTAGTAGTAGAAAATATTCGCAGTAGAAAAAGTCGTAGTAGATTTTTTTTAGGGATCCGTTTGGTTCACCGAAAAATAATAAAGCTAGCCAAGTGCGAGTCGGACTACCGGTAATTAGGGTGACGAACCACTACGAACATACAAACAGAAGGTTACAGTAAGATGACGTTTATTACGTGGCAGTACGGAGCTCTTAGCTCGCAACTCCGACTCGCACTTGGCCGGTTTTTTGTTACTTAGAGGTAACTAGTATCTCATCTGTGTTAGAGGGGCGGTTTTTTTTGTGCCCGGGGCGCCAGATTCTTAAATACTTACGCCTCTGGGCGGTAGCGGTCCTAGCCATTACGCCACCGCCATCGGAATGTAATAACAACGAACGCCTCTAGTGTGGAGCAGGAGTGTCTTCTCGAACTTGAGAAACATACATCATAAACTGTCTGTTTTCGAAATTCCCGAAGTTGAGGCAAAGATGCGACGAAGGAACTGAAGGACATCACAAAAAAAGCGTTCCAGGACTGTTTCCAAAAGGGATAAGTGTGTGCGTCGGGGAGAAGAGTACTTTGAAGGGGACCCAGACATGTAACTTCTAAATGGAGTACTTACATTTTGTTTTATGACGTCAGTTTACGTATTTTTTGAACAGCCCTCGTACAGTGAGTGCGGAGTCTCTCTGTTTCTGTCTTGTGGCACATTAACCGTTTATCCCAGAGATAGACGGCGCTTGCCTGGTATTGCACTTAGCATCACCCGCGGTCACGTGTAGACAATTTTTAGATTCACACCTACGGACGTGTGCACTGTGCAACGTGACCTTCATATACATCTGGAATCCGATGTGCAGGTTTCCTCACGATGTTTTCCTTCGTCTGTAATCTATTTTCGTTCTACACTGTAACAGGTTGTATCTACGTGGGTATATTCCCGTAACAGTACAGTTTATATTACGGGTACATCGATCGTTTCCGCTCTTCTGCCAGACGGGGGGCCATGTGGTCTGGCCTGTGGCGTGTGCCCGGTAGGGTGACCATACGTCGCTTATCCAACAACACCGCATAAAAAGATAATAGGTATAAGGACAGCATCAGAAATAAATTATGAACTCTTGATCACTAAATTGCCCTTCTACTTAATCTTCGGAAAACCTTTCTCGTTTTGTTTTCCATCAAGTCTTCGATTTTTAATTCACCAAAATCACAAAATGAGTACATAAATGACGCTGCAAAACTATGACGTCACGCCTAGGTATTTCAATCATTTTTAGAACGAAATGTCGTTTTTGACAGATGATAAAAAGTAAATCAGATGACTAGCATTCGTCATCCTTATTGGCAGACTCACTATGATATGGTAAATTGAGGAAAGACAATTAATATATACTTTCTCACATATAAATACTCGCTCGTTTACCTATAACTAGTAGTTCGCCCCGAACTACACCTCACGCGTAGAAACCAACCATAAGTTAGATTTTGTCATACAAAGTCTCTTATATTTAATCATTTTTTAAATAATGATACAAATACAAATAGGATGAGGTGTTCAAAAGTCATCCACCCAGAAAAAATACACATAGGTAGGTACATACAAACAAATTCAAAATCACTCTTCGCTCGTTTGGTGACTAATAGGTACGCCGCGCAGTGTCCAAACAAAACTTTATAGCAAAATTTGCATATTTGGAAGTTTTTCTTCTCATCATCAGGTGAGATGATGGCAAGGGCTTACATTGTTTTTTTTTTTAATTCAGAATTGATAAGCCCTTGGTATAATCTCACCTTATTGCAAGTGACGTTGATGCCAAAGATGGAAGCGGGCTTAACAAGATTCCCTAACGCAATGGGGAACTGGCTGTCTTATCTTCGAACCGGAACACATCAATGTTATTAGTATTGATGTTTGGCGGCAAGACTTAGATAATATGGTGGTTGCTTGCCAGGCGGGCTTAAAAGTGTCTTTTTACCAATCAAACCGAGTCTTACAAAGTTTTTCTATCTTTGGAAGCTAGTTTAATTCTGGAAATGGAACCTGCGACCTCCTAATGTCAAAATAATGGACCTTACCATTACGCCACGAAAGTGGTTTAACTTGTATTAGTGTATATATTTAAGATCGCCAAATATTACTAATATGGTGAAAATAGATAAATAAAATATTTGATACTATTTCTACAGATATACTTAACAAAATTGGTGTAGAGTAAAAATTTGGTCAGTTGGGAGTCTTCTTGACGCAGTGTGTGGTCGTGTACAGGATTAAGAAAGAATAGAAGTTTTTGAATTTAGTATAAAACTTTATGATAGTGCGGCCGTTCTATGATGACCGCTATGACTTTAGACTTATTCACTTTTTCTCCACAGTTTTTTTTCTAATAAAATCATGCAATCAAAAGGCGGCATGTTTTAGCTGCAAGTCACCCTATAGGTAACAACAAAAAAATAAACAAAGTGTACTAAAATAGTGTTCTATCAAGCGGTCATCATAAAATGACCCTATGTTGACCGACTACCTATGGGGGATAATATCACAGTATTACGATATGGCTTACAGTAGCGCAAGGCCTCTGATGTCGCACGATGCTGCACTAGGGGAGTTTGCCAGACTGTGCCTCGCCTCCCGCTGCCCTGAAAGTACCCTTCCGTTGTTCTGCGTAAGTACATTAGTTGCACTAATGTAAGCCGCTATATTGTAATACTGTGATAAATTTATGATTTTAATTTAAATTAGGAAATTAGAAGATTCCCTATTCCTGTAGTAGGTACCTTGCGTAACTCTTAAAACGCCATATTAAACTGTCAGCAAATCTTGGTTTAAAACATAATGACATTTTAGCCACATTTATTCACACTGACTCGGTGGCTCAGTGGTTAGTGCCCTTGACTACTGATCCGAGAGTCGTGGGTTCGATCCCCACCCAGGGCAAACAATTGTGTGATGAACAGATTTGTTTGCTCTGTGTCTGGGTGTTAAATATCTATATATGTATGTATTTAAACGTATATAAGTATGTATATCAGTCTCTGGTAACCTATAACACAGGGAATCCTACTTTGGGGCCAGATGACCATGTGTGATTTGTCCCAGAATATTATTATTATTTCTAGATATCAAATTTAAGCTACTCTGCTCACTTGGCACTAGGCAAAGTGGCAGGAGCACCTCCAGCGGAAGCACAGTCGGCTGGAGTTCAGTGCGACGGGGAGAGAAAGCGTCGAACTATCCGGGCATTATCGAGGAGGACTGCTTTCTGCATTGCTGCAATTATTGGTCTGCCTCGGAGATCCAGCCGCCTCAGGTGACGTTCAAGGTCGGCTGAAATTAACCCGTTCACGGATAGGACTACGGGGATGATTTCGGTAGATTCCACTCGCCACATATCAGTAACCTCGTGCGCCAGGTCCAGGTACTTGGTCCTTTTATCGGCATCAGCCTGCACGAGGTTTTCATCATATGGGATAGTGATATCAACCAAAAACACCCTTGACTGCGTCCGATCCATCAGCACGATATCAGGCTTATTCGAAGGAATAGTCCTGTCCGTGATGATGGGTCGGTCCCAGTAGAGCTTGGCGCGGTCGTTTTCGAGAACCGGCTCCGGCGTGTACTTGTAATACGGCAACCGCCGAGATATGAGGCCATACTTTAGAGCGATCTCTTGGTGTAGGATCCTGGCTGCTTGGTTGTGCCTGTGCAAATATTCAGTGTTGGCAAGCATGGAACAACCGGAGGTTATATGACGTAGGGTCTCCCCTGGTTGACGACACAACCGACAGACGTCCAAGGTGCCGTCTTTTATTATAAACCTCCTATAGTTGTTCGTCTTGACCACCTGATCCTGTATTGCACAGACAAAACCCTCGGTCTCTGCAAAAAGATCTCCGAAGCGCAGCCAGTGCACGGAGGTCTTCTGATCTACGAAGGACCCACAAAGGGCCTTAAAGAACCTACCGTGCAGCTCTTTGTCTTTCCAGATGGCCTCTCGCTCAGCAGTGCTAAGTACAGCCGGCGCCTGCCAGTTCTCTTGGGCCATGGATAGAGGGGTTAGTCCTTTATCACAAGCTATGACAACTCTATGCAAGTCACTATCGACTTTTGTCAGGAAGTAACTTCGAAGGCTGCATATCTCGCGGTTGTGCATTTGTTTGGCACTTAGAAGGCCACGACCGCCACTCTTCCGCGGGATATACAGCCTCATCACTGACGACCTCGGGTGATGCATCCTATAGAGTGTCATAGTGGTGCGGACTTTTCGATCCAGGGCGTCCAGTTCGGTCTGTGACCATCTGAGTATACCGAAGGTGTACAAAAGAACAGGCATGACCCAGGCGTTGAATGCTCGTATCTTGTTAACGCCCGACAAATAGCTTTCAAGAACTTTTGTCAGGCGCTCCCAAAACACGTCACAAACCGCCTGTTTCACTCCCGCTTCGTGAACACCAATACTCTGCGACATACCCAGATACCGGTATGTATCAGTTCCAGAGAGGGTACGGATGTTCATGGAATCGATTTCGACTCCATCTGAATGTACCACCCTACCCCTGTCTACATGAAGGATCGCACACTTATCCACTCCTAGCTCCATGTTGATGGAACTGCTGAAATCACAAGTGATTTTCAACAGTTCCTCCAACCGCGTGGCATTTGGAGCGAACAGTTTCAGATCGTCCATGTAGAAAAGGTGGGTCATGCGTGAATCACCTCTCCGAAACTGAAATCCCGTCCCTGACTTCTCAAGCAGAAAGCTGAGTGGATTCAGGGACAGGCAAAACCAAAGTGGACTCAGACAGTCACCCTGGAATATACCCCTCTTAATCCAAATCCGGTCCTCCGCATTCGACAACCGCTGACCATGGAGACTAAGGATCGTACTCCATTGCCCCATACACGATCCGAGGAAGTCTCGAACTGTCTCATCTATCTTGTACAGTTCGAGGACCCTCTTTAACCATGAATGGGGGACCGAGTCGAACGCCTTCTTATAATCAATCCAGGCAGCGGAGAAATTGCGTCGATTGCGGTGCACCAATTTGCCCACGACCGCATCAATCAGGAGTAGCTCCTTCGTACCGCGACTTCCGCCCCGACATCCATTCTGAGTAATTGCCATAATATCATTCGCCTCAATAAAGGCGTCAATTTTGGCCTTCAGAATGGATGTTAGTGTCTTGTAGGTGGTAGAAAGACACGTGATGGGGCGGTATTGACTAGGGTCAGCGGAGTTACTCGACTTGGGAGCTAAATGAGTGATCCCAGTAGTCAAGAAGCTCGGGACCTGACGCTGCTCGAGAGCTTGCTGGAACTGGCTGGCTAGGGTCTCGTGACTCGCATAAAACCCCTTGAGCCAATAGTGGTGCAGTCCGTCGCTCCCTGGAGTTTTCCAGTTCGGAGCTTTACGGACCGCATGAAGCACATCATCGGCACTAATGGTCACGGGGTTCATAGGCTCGAAGCGAGCACATGCTTCCTCCAGCTCAGCTGTCCATTGCCCCTCGTCGTGTTGTACAGGCCGGGACCACAGGTTACGCCAAAAGGCAACAATACCCTCATTATTATTATTATTTAAATACGGTTAAATTCAAATTGTCTCAACCTAGCGCCTAAGATTCTCTCATGAAGGTACCTAAACAATCTAATCTAAGAAGGAATTATAGGTAAGTCTCATATATTATTTGATCATGGTCACCCCACCAGCAGGGAGGAGTCCAGAAATACCTGACTAATTTGTTTTATGGTTTAAACGCTGAAACATTCATCCGCCTTTGATGCTCTTCCCCTTAATCGATTGATTAAACTTCAGAACAAATATTTTGGATATTTAAGAAGTACCTCGTATATATTGAAACCAGTGTTTTCGGTAGGTAGAGTTAGTACCTTATATTCTGAATTCGTATTAAGGATGACGAATGCTATTTTACTTTTTATCATCTGTCAAAAACGACATTTTGTTCGAAAATTGTTTGAAATACCTAGGCGTGACGTCATAGTTTAGCAGCGTCATTTATGTACTCATTTTGTGATTTTGGTGAGTTAAAAATCGAAGACTTGATGGAAAACAAAACGAGTAAAGTTTTTCGAAGTTTAAGTAGGAGGGCAATTTAGTGATCAAATGTTCATAATTTATTTCTGATGCTGTCGTCATCCCTTTTTTTTGACATAAGATAAGTAGTTAAAGGCTCCCAGGAGGCTCGAGTTTCCATTGAAACGTAGTTCCGCCTAAGTACATATACTACATGCCGGATTGAATCCAAATTTTGCAAAATTGAGTACATAATCATAATCAATGTTTGTAATTAATTTTCATCGTGATAAATTTAAACATAACTAGACGAAGGCTTAATTTAGTCTTGTACTGAAGCTTGAAACTGCTCTTATTTTTTCCGTTTTATATTACTTAGTACATCGAAAACTAATTACAAACATCGATATGTGTCTGCTTAATAAATTCGCAAAGATTAGATTCAATTCGGCATGTAGTTTTTGTATTAAAGCGGAACTACGTTTGTGTGGAAACTCGAGCCTCCTGGGAATTAAAAATAACTGGAAAATGCGTTTTTAAATTGTTTTTTACACGATTGCCTGACTAAAGGGATGCAGAATGTAGTTAGACACATAACTAGGGGAATCCTTATCCTTACTATACTATATAAATACTTTACTATATACTATACTATATACTATCCTTACTATATAATATTATAAATGTGAAAATGTGTTTGTTAGTTTGTTTGTTACCTTTTCACGCTTCAACGCCTTGACCAATCTTAATGAAATTTGGCATGCAGGTAGCCTGTGTCACGAGGAAGGACATAGGCTACTTTTTATCCCTTGAAAATAGCATAGCCCGATGGAGTTCCTAAGAGATCTGTAAATATTCTCTTTTTTTGGTTAATTTCTTTAACATCGCAACGGAACAATAGATTGTTTGATTTTTTGCACAGAGATAGTTGAGGGGGTGGGAAATGACATGATTTACTAATAAGCAAGTTCCCGAGGGATCTGGAGAAAAGAAATATCCACGCTCGCGAGCCGCTTGCGGCTCGCGCACCGCGCACCCTCTAAGTCAGTCATAAAAACGATGTCCACGCGGGCGAAGCCGTGGGCAAAAGCTAGTAATATTATAAATGTGAAAATGTGTTTGTTTGTTTGTTTGTTACCTTTTCACACTTCAACACCTCAACCAATTTTGTCACGGGGAAGGACATAGACTACTTTTTATTCCGTGAAAACTGCATAGTGGGATGCAGTTCCTAAAAGAACTAAAAAAAATACTTTTTTGGGTTTTTTTTAACATCGCCGTTGCTCGCAGCTCGCGCACCACTCACCCACAAAGACAGTCATAAAAACGATGACCACGCGGGTGAAGCCGCGGGCAAAAGCTAGTGTATTATAATTTTTATACCGCTTTTCTTGTATTTTGTATCTTGTATTTGCATCATATTTTCTCATCGTCATAATAATATATGCATATGTTACAAGAGTTGAGATGCTCTCTCCATAATCATTCTAACTGCACTAATGCACTTATCAAATAAATGTATTAAATAACCCCAATGCTTGTGAATTACAATAAAATAATGACAAAAGCTACAATATTAACCCTCCCTAGAGTGAGTTTATCGCCTTAATTGCATTTATATCTGCGTAACCTTAATGACATCACGCGTCCTACCCTACTCTGTAAATAATTATCAATATACATTTCTCCACTATTGGTAGGTCTGTGGTAGGTTTTAAATTTTATAAAATCTCACTTGATGGTAAGTGATGAATTGATGATGATGATAGCAAGCATAATGATAACCTAGGAGAATCCTATCAGTTGTGCAATCATCATTGCCAAGTCTCAGAATTTGTGTCATTACAGTTCATCACTTTGTGTCACTCAAGCTGATTGATGATGATGAACTGTGTTGATGAACACAAAGGCCTCCCCCAAGGTTTTCCACGACGACCAGTCCTGCACTGCCCGCATCCATTAGCTTCCCGTGACCTTCACCAGGTTATCGGTCCACCTAGTGGGTGAGACTTCCTACGCTACGTCTTCCAGTGCGTGATCGCCACTCAAAAACTTTACTACCCCTTTGTCGTTAATATTTTACCTATACGCACGAAGCGTTATGCTGCTACGTTCATTATGCGATCGGCCAAGAGGGTTTCCCTGCCGGCGTCGTCTGTAATTCCCTATTCGTATAATTTAGGAATCTACAAGACGAGAGTGAGCACTATTTGAGCTTATCATCGGCTTCATCGGCACTTACTATCAGATGAGGTGCAGTCAAACGCATTATTAAAAAAAAAACATAAAACGGCCATATTATTATGTTCTACGAGCTATATGAGCCCCGCCCACTGCCACTTAAATTTAGCGATTCTGTGAGCTATGTCGGATACCTTGGCTCTCCTGTGTATTTCCTCATATCTGATTCGATCATGTTGGGTAACTCAGAGCATAGCTCGCTCAATCGCCCTTTGAGTGACCTTAAGCCTTCTTATGAGGTATTTCCTCATATCTGATTCGATCACGTTGGGAAACTCCGAGCATAGCTCGCTCTATCGCCCTTTGAGTGACCTTAGGCATTCCTATAAGGCCCGTAGTAAGCAACTTTGGGCATTCCCTCTCGTATATCTACCAGATACGCTAAACTACCAGGTTTATGATATAGCGTCCCCACACACCGACAGCTAGGTAATATAGTGAGGGCCGCTATTCCTGCCAGCACCATAAAGGCAAGGAACAGTTGCGGTAGGTCTTGCCGCCAAGACGCTTGTCCTGGTACTCTGCAAGGCGAGTGCCTCGTGGAAGAGAACCACTACCTACTGTCCAGGTAGGTCCCGAAGCTGTATAGGCACGCTCACCTGTCGCGGCTTTCGCTGCTGGCGGTTCGATCCCGCCAGAGAAGTACCGGGACGCCAGAGAAGTACCGGAGCTGTAGGCGCGATCACTTCCCGGCGCTTATCGCACCTGTCCAGACTTATTCTTACGCGGCTGGAGCGGCCGGAGCAGTATTAGGTTAGCTCTACTTGCTATCCAGGCAAGTGCCGGAGACGCTTCCCTGCCAGTAAACAAAGCAAGAGCAGTCAGGTATCCTACATCGCTTACGGGATTAAGACGAATCAACCTCAAAATCCATTAAGCCGTTAAGGCTACAGGCTGATCCAAAGAAACAAACATACATACATTTCCTAAAACATAGGTTACCCTCTTTCTTAGGCAGTGGGGTAAAAAAACAGATAGTTATTGGAAATAAAGAAGTCCAAAATCATGTATTTTCAACCGACTTCCAAAAAGGAGGAGGTTCTCAATTCGACTGTATGTTTTTTTTATGTGTGTTACCTCAGAAATTTTGACTGGGTGAACTATTTTTATAATTCTTTATCCCAGTGTAATTCTTTATTCTGTATCCCAGGTCCCATATAAATTTTATCAAAATCGGTGTAGTACTTTATTAGAAAATTAACAAAAACCAAAAATAATCATGCAAAAATGTACTAAGTTGTTGCTATGGAAGTCGATTTTTTAAAGTGTTTATCGTTTTCAATTATATTTGTAACCTTACTTAGCTCCTGCCTGCGGCCGCCAGACACGTTTGCAGTTTCACACAAAATATTTTGACAGGCACCGCGCTATGTTGATTGAAATGTTTTGGGGTCGTTATAATGTGATCAGATAATCTAATCATTGGAGTTAAATTACTACCGAGTAAAGGGGCGGATGTGAGGGCCCGCCAGCACGGTTTTTACACGTGGAGGTCATTACGATTGACTAACACTGACAAGTAATAAATAAAACTGCGAAGAAATGAAAAATGTTTTTTTTTTATTTACAACAAACAATCAGTTACTTTTTGGAGTTGGATTTTATACAGGGGGACTTTTAATTAGTTCTTGATAGCAAAGGATATAAATGTACTCGTGATTACAAACAACTTTCCCAAAGAAACTATATGTCAAATCAGAATAAGTTAATCAGCCAAAATGTATCGAGGAGCAAATTTTTTTTAATATTTTAAATATAGTTTCTTTGGGAAAGTTGTTTGTAATCACGAGTACATTCATATCCTTTGCTATCAAGAACTAATTAAAAGTCACCATATACAGGCTCTAACAGAATTGGTGGAGGTCCCGTTAACTGGGGGTTCTACTCGTCATACTGAACAACTTTATCCAAGGAACCCATAGCCAATTCTCAGAAAATAATTTGGACCCTCCATACTAAAATGCATAAAAGTCGTAGAACAAAAGTTGTTCAGTATGATGAGTAGAAGCCTTAGTTAACGGAACCTACACCAATTTTGTTACATCCTGTATAGGGAGTGAAAGTGTTTACTTTGTTAGCTCGCGTTTTATGTCAGTCACCTTTTTGAACGAGCGAGGTGTTATTTGAAAAAAGTCTACTGGAACGTATAAATGTTTATACCATTGCCCCTCTAAAAAGATCATAATATTCACTGAAAACAGTGAATAAAAAGCACTTTTATATAATCACTATTTTGGTGTTTAAATTTAGCACACACCAATCTCCTTGCGCAAAAAATACTCGATACAAACTCCATGTGCAAAGAACACTTGATATACAAATAACTCCTCGAGATTTGATTTTCGACAAGTTTAGCATTAGAATAAAAACTGTTTTGTGTTCTTTGCTGTCATTTCGTTAGTAAATTGGCGAAAGTTGTTCGAACACAAAGAAAATTATTCTTAAATTTAGTAATTGTTCCAATTTTAATGTGCATTTTATTGATTTAACTTTAATTTTTTCTCCATTATATGTTTATTTTCGCTTAAATGTTTCAGTCGTTAGAATCATTCACTTGCTCGTGATTCATCTATGGCCCTCGTTTTAAATCCGTCCTCTATTCACTAGTTCCATAATATACTATTATTTACTGAAAAAAAGTGAATAAAGAGCACTTTAAATTACTATTTTGGTGTTTCAATTAGAACACACCAATATATTTGACCTCCATCTCAATGCTATACAAACTCCTAGCACAAAAAATACTCGGTATTTATATCGAGGGCCATGAATCACTCGGGTCGCTCAGAATTCTAACACTTCAATCACGAGCGTAGCGAGAATCATCATCATCATGAATCACTTTCTACGGTCATGATTCTGTCGTTAGAATCCTTCACTTGCTCGTGATTCATCTATGGCACTAGCTTTAAATCCGTCCTTTATTCACTAGTTGCAAATATACTATTGTTGGACGAGAACTCGAATACCGTCGGTCGGAACGTCGTGAAATTGGGTAGGTGAATTATCAGACAAAAAGATTTAATCAGACGATGCAAAATTTACAAATAATTTAGGTTTTTATGGGATACTCGGATTTTTCCTGGAATATTTGGAATGGAATGGATGGAACCCAGTGCAGTAGACCTTATTCGGTGCATGTTTTCACAAAGTTTTATAAGTACCTAACAAACAACCTGAGCTTCTCAACTTCGTTTTTTTTTGCCATAACAATTACCTTTTTCACTCCTTCGTCGCTCGAAAGCAAAAACGGCTTTGGTCTCTTGGGGAAGTCGTTCAGCGTGATAAGTAGAAGCCCCAGTTAACGGCTCCTATACCAATTTTGTCACACCCTGTATGGGCACTTGTCCACAATCAGGACAAGTTTGGCTCAAGATTGATAGGCCTGACCTGTCAAATTATTTAAGTCCTTGAGCCGCCGTTTGCTTTACATTTTTAGGGTCCCGTACACCCAAAGGGTGAACAACGGGATCCTATTACTAAGCCTCCGCTGTCCATTCGTCCATCTGTCTGTCTTTCCCTTGTTGTCATTTGTCGTTATAGCGGCAATAGAAATATACATTCTGTGAAAAATTCATCCGTCTACCTATTACGGTTCATGAAATACAGCGCGTCGATAGGCGGACAGACGAACGGAGACAATGGAGGCTTAGTAAAAGGTTCCTTTGTTCACTTTATATGGAACCCTAAAAATAAGAAAAAGTGAAAACTTAAGGGATGAAACTTGATGTGATTATAGTAGTAATCCTGAAGTAAACCAACATATAATAAAAACCAGCCAAGAACATTTTTCTGTCGTTCGTGTTGATTTCTTTTGTTTTGAATGTGAATAACTCTTGTGTAAGACTCGGTTTGGTTGGTGGTGGGGCATTTTCTAAGCCCGTCTGGCTAGCTACCACCATCTTATCTAAGTCTTGCCGCCAAATATCAATGTTAACAATATTGAAGTGTTCCGGCTTGAAGATAAGATAGCCAGTTCCCCATTGCGTTGGGAAATATTGGTAAGCCCGCTTTCATCTTCGGCAACATCGTCACTTACCACCAGGTGAGATGTTGTCAAGGGTTTACCAATTGTGAATAAAAAAAATAAAAAAAAACTATGTATGATTGTCATTTGTGTGGATAAGTGAGGTGGTACGGAACCCCCAGAGTCCGAGTCCGACTCACACTTGGCCGGTTTCTTAAGGAAAAGAGGGCTCTGACACAAAAATAATAAAAATGCTGTATGTCATACTTACATATTTGTATTCAACACTTTATTTTAACCACAAATACAAAATAAATTTATCAAACGCAAATAATACAAGATACATTAATACAAACACTCGATCTCCACAATAGGCAGAGCCGGTATCGTGGAGATTCCCATGGAAATATATTTTAATTGTTAAAATACATCTTATTTTACAGAATACTTAGCTATCATCACATCAACCGAAAGACGACCACTGCTGGACAAAGTCCCCCCCCCCCCCCCTTCCCACGAACAGCTGTCTTAGACGACCACGACTTAGTTATACCAATTATTTAAAATTAAAATGGCTACAATCGTTTAGTTAATCTGTGGTGATGATGAATATGTGTTTAGAAATTATATAATCTGCACCTAGATTACTAAAAGATTTTATATTTAACTTCACTTGTATGTATGACCTGGAATTTAGCAATACATATATTCCATCCACTTCCACTGAAGCTATCGGGCTAAAATTTGATAAACACGTTTGCTTCTTGTGACAATTTACGTTTATTAAAAAAAAACATTTAAAAAAAAGTTTCATTTAACTTCACTAGTATGTATTGCCTGGAATTTAGCAATCAATATATCAGCCACTTCCATTTAAGCTATCGGGCTGAAATTTTACACACACACGTTTGCTTCTCTTGGACGATTATTAAATAAAAGCTTTAACCTAAAAGTTTAGTTTGAGAACTAAATTATCGGGAGACCATACAGTCGTCCAACGAAGACGTCAAAACAGGGCAATCGTGCGGGTGCCGAGGGGCTAGACGGAATAGGTCAAGCCCCAACTACCCTAGTAACCGTTCGGGACGATTCACTAGTGACCAGGGACAAGTGATGTCGACTTTGATGCAAACATCAAAGGCGTTGGACTACTGTATGCAATGACTTATATATTACTGGCGTAAGGACCCGGCCAACGCGCGCGACTAATGCTCCCAGCGAATTGGTGCGAAAATCGAAAGCTTCGCACTCTTGCGACTCAGTAGTCTGCGGGAAACTGTAGAGTGCGGTGGAAAGATATTCCATATAAAATTGCCTTATTGTGTAAATAAAGGCTGTAAAAATCATGAAAGAAAGGCTAAAAAGAAACATGGGATGTCGTATCATCGACAAGTAACCTTACATTGTATTTTTTCTTGTAAAGAAATTAAATAAACGCATTTTTCAAGCGACAATTCTACCAAGGTACTTTAGGCGCGGCACTGACGTGAAGGATAACTGAGACATTTTTTTGCAAAAAGTAAATTTCGTAATGTACTTAGATTTCGAGTTCGGGATACTTCCTTGTAACTTCATGATCTACATACAATTTTTATTACCGGTTTTCTCGATATTTACTGCAGTTACTGACTAAAGGGGTTTATTAAGCTAAATACCGGAAAACCAATTGAGAAATACTTGCATAATATCAATAGTACCTTAATTGTTAAGGAGTAATTAGCGAAAGAAGATGGGCCAGACGACGAAACACCTGAAAACTTTTGTGTTCGTTTTTTATTCGTTTAGCTTTTTCCCTATAAGATTTGAAGGTTCAACAAGCGTTACGTTTCAAACGTAACGGCGTCGGCATAGTTAGTTTGTTTCTAGAGTGTCTACTTTTTCTGTAAATAACCGGAAAAATTGATCCCGTTCGTTCCATTTTTGCGGGCTACTTACAGAAAAAATAGACACTGTACAAACAGACTAAGTATGCCGACACCGTTACGTTTGAAACGTAACGCTTGTTAAACCTTCAAATCTGCTCGGGAAAAAGCTAAATGAACAAAAAACGAACACTAAAGATTTCAGGTGTTTCGTCGTCTGGCCCAACTTCAATAGTCAATCATTCCTTACCGAATGCGTTACGAATGGTGTGAGTATATGAACTTATTTTTAAGTTACTGAAAGATTTTTCAGCTTTCAAGTCTCTTGGAGTTACGGAACAGAGGACGAAACGATCATCCTAATTTCTTACAATCGTGATTGTCGATCGTCAAGTCCAAAAACTACGTAGTACGTACTTCAAGAGGTTATCCAGAGATGGCGCTGTGTTCGATGGACTTCGATTCCATGACACTAACTTACCTTTCGACTACGATTTGTATCTCACTGTTTTTTTTTAAATTGTACATTTTTAAAAGCTTTTTTTTAACTTGCAATGTATATTTGTATGTTTCTTTAGTTCAAATCTTGCGATCGATTTTAGAGCTATTTCCAGGTGTCCGATTAAGTTGAAATTTGGAATGAAGCCGTATTCCCGGTGACAATACATACTTTTGTTCTTTTGAAGTTGATCTGATGATAAACTTTGGAAGTGGAATCAAGGTCCCAGAATCGTCTTTTATTTTTCAATATAATAGGAGTGACGACAGCATTAGAAATAAATTATGAAGTCTTGATCACTGAATTGCCCTCCTACTCAAACTTCGGTAAACCTTACTCGTATTGTTTTCCACCAAGTCTTCGATTTTTAATTCACCAAAATCACAAAAAGTACATACTGGGTGACATTTAGTTAGTTCTTGATAACAAAACATATGCATGTACTCGTGATTACAAACGACTTTCTCAAAGAAACTATATGTCAATTCAGAAAAAAAAATTTGGTCCTCGATACATATTACGTTGTCAAATCGGCAAAAATGTATAAAGAAGAAAAAAAAAATGTTCACATTTAACATAGTTTCTTTGGGAAAGTTGTTTGTACATTCATATCCTTTGCTATCAAGAACTAATTAAAAGTCACCCTATATATGACGCTGCTAAACTATGACGTCACGCCTAGGTATTTCAAACATTTTTAGAACAAAATGTCGTTTTTGACAGACGATAAAAAGTAAATCAGATGACTAGCATTCGTCATTCCTATTATAGGAAATACAATACTGTGCTAATTTTTTTTTATTTGGAACCGCGTATTATTTATATTCCTTGCTTTTTGAGCATAAAAACTCTTTTCAAATAAAAGCTTGTACCAAAAAGCTTTTAGGTTTTTCGAAAATTATTAATAATTACAAGAATTAAACCAAACAAACTTCGATTGATTAATCCTTACTAATATTATAAATGTGAACATGTGTTTGTTTGTTAGTATATTTGTTACATTTTCACGCTTCAACGCCTTGACCAATCTTAATGAAATTTGGAATGCACGTAGCCTGCGTCACAAGGTAGGACATAAGCATATCCTGACATAGTTCCCGAGGGATCTGGAGAAAATCCATGTCCACGCTCGCGAGCCACTTGCGGCTCGCGCACCGCGCACCCTCTAAGTCACGTCACAAAAACTATGTCCACGCGGGCGAAGCCGCGGGCAAAAGCTAGTATTAAAAAAAACAAAAAACATTTGCATGGAGCGCTAAGGTCACACACACCTCTTAAGTTTATAAACTTGTTACAAAGCGTGGGTAACTATAAGTACAAATTATATTACAAACCCTAAGGGCACTTGAATATATGTTTGTAGAGGCTAAGGAATACAGCAGAGTTATTCCTACCGTGAAGTCTACCTCCTGTGCGCCCTAAGATGCCTTAGGGCGCATCTAGCAGCTGTGCCCTTGGCGATGCGGTAGTTACGCCCCACGCCCTTGAAGGCCCCTCGTCCGAAAACCTCGACGCACACCCGCACGCGGCGCCCGTCCGCCAGTCGTTCCGGTTTGCTGTTGGACAATAAAGGCGTAATGACAACACTGGTCTACAGTGGTTTTGTTGCCCTAGATATAAGATCGATTTGATCATTTATTAATGACTGTAAGATTTGCTCTTGTTTATTTGCGCAGAACTCTAATCATGACTGTGAAAATAAATTTTATTACTAACAAGCCGATAATTGATCTTAATATAAGATATGTGATAGTCATAAAAACAAGAGCACATTCAATACTTTCATGAATAAATTCGTAATCTGGGCACTTGAAAACATCAAATTTTGCTAAGATATCCAGGGCAACAAAAAACATATTTTTTTTGTAGAGCTGTGTAATAAGTGACAACGCACAAACGACTTTAATCGCAACAACTTTGTACAGAGGCCAGCACATCAAGCTAGACACTTTGAACTTTGTACCGTTCTTATGCCGTACGCTTATGAATCAAAATCGCTCTACGAGTGTCTAGCTTAATATGCTGGCCTCTGTACAACTTAACTATATTTTAAAGTTCCGTACATCAAAAGGAAAATAACTTTAAATTAAACATTTACTGCATAACAACATTAACCCTCTTTTTTCAAGTTCGGGTAAAATATATCCAATGTCACTCACGGGATCAAGACGAATGTAACGATACTCTAAAATCCACCAAACCGTTTAGAATATATCGTGGATGGAACAAACATACGTACACATACCTGAAAATCGTTTTTTGTAAGCAGCCGCGTAAAAAGTTGCCAAGTGCGAATCGGAGCACGCGCAAATAGGACTCCGTAGTCTGTTCAATGACCGATGACCTGGTGAAGGTCGCGGGAAGCCACTGGATACGGGCAGCGCAGAACCGGTCGTCGTCGTGGAAATCCTTGAGGAAGACCTATGTCGAGCAGTGGAGGTCCTTCGGCTGATATGATGAGTCTATTCAATAATTAATGTCATTTTTGAACTTGATATGTAACGTGGTAACGCTGTTATATACAGGGTGTAACATAAAGGTGTGGTGATACTTTAAGGTGGGCTTGTACCCATCAAACTGAACAACTTTCTCCATGGAACCCATAGTCAAATCGCAAAAAAAAAATTAAACTTCCCATACTAAGTTGGCTGATCAGCTGATCGAGTTAGTATGGGAGAGCCAAATTTTTTTTTGCGATTTCACTATGGGTTCCATGGAGAAAGTTGTTCAGTTTGATGGGTACAAGCCCACCTTAAAGTATCACCACACCTTTATGTTACACCCTGTATAACCTTTTCTATTTGTTTTTTTTTATTACACCTATTTGTTTTTATATACATGCGCTGACACGTGTGATTCAAACTCCATTCATTTTGCTATCTTTTAATAAATTTTCACCACCAAACATATTGTTTTTAAAATAATTATTTTATACCTCGATACGCTCTAGAAGACCCATTTCGGGTAAGTTTTTTTTTTGTGATTTGTATTTTAAATTTAAGTCTATAGTGTTTTTCTAATTCGTATGTTCCTTTTATGTCTTTTACTTCAACATTAAATTAAATTCTAATCATCTGTGAGCACGTACGTTTTTTTAAAATCCACGCCCAGCCTACCTACCTACCGTACCCTACATCTACGCGTCGTCGAGCCACATGTATAGACCATTTTGTTCCGAAAAATCTATAACGTTTTACAAATCCAACTGCACATATTAAGTTGGTCTTTACTCCTAAACTAAGAAAGTCTCCTTGGCCGTAATAACTTTACTTGTAATTTGATTATATGTCCTGGTATTTTTTTTTTTTTTTTCAGATTTCCTATAATAGCGGTTTAAGCTGGCAGTGGGAGGACACTTGACTGTAACAACAAAAAGCTCAATAATTCGCAAACGGATCCTTAAATCTTTAAATGGTTTTTACACACACACAAAATTTTTGAACGACCTATCTAACAATATTCCACCCACACCATGGGATAAAGGAGAAAAAAATCCTACCCACTTTACGTACCCTAAAGAATTTTTTTTTTTTAGGGTTCCGTATCCAAAGGGTAAAAACAGGGTTCTTTTACTAAGACTCCGCTGTCCGTCCGTCCGTCTGTCTGTCTGTCCGTCTGTCAACAGGCCGTATTTCATGAACCGTGATAGCTAGACAGTTGAAATTTTCACAGATGATGTTTTCGGTTGCCGCCATAACAACAAATAATAAAAATTAGAAAAAGTAAAAATCTCCATACAAAAACGTGCTTTTTTTAAACGTGAAGAAACTAGCGCCATCTAGTATGATGGTACGGAACCCTTTGTGCGCGGTTCTGACTCGCACTTTACCGGTTTTTGTTAACACTTTGTCGACGTGATTAATATGTACACCTATGCCAAATCACCGTTTTCTAGTACTAATAGTCTCCGAGCTAAGCTGTGGACAGACAGACAGACATATAGATGGACGGACATGGCGAAATTATAAGGGTCCCTTGTTCCCAACGGGTGACCAACGGGACCCTATTACTAAGCCTCTGCTGTCTGTTCGTCTGTTAGCGGACTGTATTTCATGAATCATAATAGGTAGAAAGTTGATTTTTTTACAGAATGTGTATTTCTATTGCCACTATAGCAAAAAATACTAAAAATTACAAAAAGTTAAAAAAGGGGGGTCTCCGTGTTTTTATAGGTATTTTTTATTTAACTCTTTCGTAAAAACCGTAAAACAAATAAAATAAAAACCGGCTAAGTGTGAGTAAATAAATAAATTGTACAGCCACGCTGTGCATACTTTCTCGCGAAGCCTTAACTATCTGTCGTAGTCGAGCATTCACAAATCAACTATAAACATTACACTTACTAAGTAGCAAAGAAT
The DNA here is from genome assembly GCA_947284805.1 of Coleophora flavipennella. NCBI lineage: Eukaryota > Metazoa > Arthropoda > Insecta > Lepidoptera > Coleophoridae > Coleophora > Coleophora flavipennella. The sequence continues at coordinate 8,698,741 of OX369278.1, forward strand.
ACAGTAAGGTATATCAGACTTTACCTGGATTTGTATGGGAGGTACTTTATTCCGATTTTTCTTGGAATAAACTACTACGAGCTGTAGACCATGTAAAGTTATGGTAACGTACCGAAATTCATCACAATCGTTAGAGCCATTTTTGAGAAAAAAAAGTGATTTTTACTACAACCCTAAAAAATCAAGATAGGGGAAATTTGAAAAAAAAAAAGGCTGGAGATGTAAAAATAATTCAGCCCTAACCCAAATTTCACTTAAATCCATCCAGTACTTTGGGAACTAGAGCACCAGACGGACGTAAACACACACACGCACGCACGCACGCACGCCCACATTTTTATTAATTTATTTTTTAGACTCTTTTGTGTAAGACAATAGATCACCATTAAAATCTCAGCTTCGATTTTTTTTGCCATCACAATACCTTCTTCACCCCTCCGTCGCTCGCTAACACTCGCTTCTAATCGTTCGAAAGTAAATAATGCTTCATCAAAATCAGTTCACAATCGCTAAAGAAATCGCCTAAAATACATACAAGACAAACAGGCAGTTCAATTAAGAACCTCCTTTTTTAAATCGGTCAATAAAGATAATGAGTGATTTCTGAAAGTTAATTTGAAGAAAATATTTGGTTCCAACCTGTATCGCTAGATGGAGCTGGCAAGAGATGGTCCTTGGTGTTCTATTGACTTGACTGTAAGGACTTGTTCTTGTTAATAAATTACATAGCTTGAATTTTTTGTTTCTTAATTAAATATTTAGTTTTTTAATTTAGCTGTCAGAAAAGTCTTGATCATCTGGCAAAGTGGTCAATTTGTGAAAGTGTTTTGGACAGGAGAAAAGTTTTGAGTACAGGAAAGAGGTCATGTTTTTCGAGTGTATGTATGTATGCATGTTTATTTCTTTGGCAAACTATTAGAAAATACTTATTTTCTTAATTTAGCTGTCAGAAAAGTCTTGATCATCTGGCAAAGTCGTCAATTTGTGAAAGTATTTTGCACAGGGGAAAAAAATTGAGTACAGGAAAGTGGTAATTTCAGGAAATTTGTCAATGTAGAAATGTTGCCGTTTAGGACGCCTGATTATTGTGGGAATTTAAGTATTACTTTTTGCGAAAGGTGGTTATATGGGTGGGAGGTGGCTATTTTGGGAAGGTGATAATTTTTGATAGATAACCACCATTCCTTCTCTCTCTAGAGAGAGAGGGAGGTGGCAACTTTATGAACGTTGAATATAATCTCTTACCCAAACTTGGCGGTATCGGGCTCGGCTTCGAGTAGCTCCCGCACGGGCGACTTGGGCGCCGCCGCGCTGAACGCCTCCAGCTCGGCGCCCATCAGCAGCACGTACGACTGCCACACTGCGCCCAACGACATGCCTGCAGGAGCAACGTGTTAAAACTATAAATCAACATACCCTCGAGTGGCGAAGGGTTAAAAGAAGGTTATGTAATCGTCGGCTAAACCGACTAAGAGATTTTGATGAAAATGCACTCTGTAACTAGTATATACAAAAAAGTGATCTTCTTAATAAAACTGTTAACGTAAATGTTAAGAATAATTAGCCCCCTTTTTCAAAATATTAAGGGTACCAAAAAATTTCACGTAGATGTTTAGAATTATTAGCACCCTTTTTCAACTTATTAAGGGTACCAAAAACTTTTCACGTAGATGTTTAGAATTATAATCCCCCTTTTTTAAAATATTAAGGGTACCAAAAACTTTTCACGTAGATGTTTAGAATTATTAGCCCCCTTTTTCAAAATATTAAGGGTACCTAAAACTTTTCACGTAGATGTTTAGAATTATTAGCCCCCTTTTTCAAAATATTAAGGGTACCAAAAACTTTTCACGTAGATGTTTAGAATTATAAGCCCCCTTTTTCAAAAATATTAAGGGTACCAAAAACTTAGCCCCCATTTTACAAAATACTATTTTTTAAATGACGCCAAGGATGTTTTCCGAATTTTCGTTTTCAACGACACTTCATCACATCAGCTTATATATACGTCCCTACCGAGGGGCTCGAGCCTAACCTGAATTAGGGCAATCGGGCCTTAGTCGACCACGAGGGCCCTGTGTGGGTTGGTCAACTTCATACACAACCTTCGAGTTTCTTCGCAGATGTGTGTAGGTTTCCTCACGAAGTTTTCTTTCACCGTAAGAGCGTCGGATAAACGTAGATATGAGATCGAAATTCAAAAAAAAATTGATACGTGGCAGGACTCGAACCACGACCTCCCAGATAGAAGGTAGCGGCCCTTGCCGTTGTGCCACCGACGCTCTAAACGACACTTATTAACGTTTAAAATATGCCGTATGAGGTAGGTAGGTATAGTCCACCTTTGTACATGTCCTCTCTAAGTTCTTGTCATTTAATGTTTGTGTACAATAAAGGATATATATATATATATATATATATATTTGGTGAAAACGCTCAAAATTTCAAGCTAAAAAAGTTGTAATAGGGGGTGTACATATCTATACCACTTCAGAATACAGAACAAACCAGAACCCGCGTACAGTGAGAACAGTATCCTTCCCTTGGCCAAACCCTGGACACTTAATACAACGGGTCAGAAATGACATTTCAAAAAAGGAATGACGGAACAAACAAACTGGCGGCGAAATCCTATACGTTCGACAACCAAACTGTAAGCAATAAATATTAAAAAAAAATATTAAAAAAAAAAACAATCTGTATCAATCTGGGTGACGAGGGGGTGAGGTTGCAATCTAAAGAGCGGCAGGGAGTGTCCATACTAATATATATACTTTGCCTTGGCTGTTTAGGTCGGATTTTAAAACTTTTTGTGTTAGGTAAGTTACCCATGCAGAATGCTGACTCGGTGGCTCAGTGGTTAGTGCTCTTGACTGCTGATCCGACAGTTTTGGGTTCGATCCCCACCCAGGGCAAACATTTGTGTGATGAGCAGTTTATTTGCTCTGTGTCTGGGTGTTAAATATCTATATATGTATGTATTTAAACGTATTTAGAGTGTTTATATCAGTCTCTGGTTCCCATAACACAGGGAATCCTACTTTGGGGCCAGATGACCATGTGTGAATTGTCCCAGAATATTTATTTATTTATTTTATACGGGCCAAAACGGCAAAATTTATCTAAATTAGGGTAGTTTTATACGAGTTGCTTCACTTTTATCACCGTTTGCGGGGTCTTAGTGTATAAAAATAAAAAAAAATAAAAAAATATTCTGGGACAAATCACACATGGTCATCTGGCCCAAAGTAGGATTCCCTGTGTTATGGGAACCAGAGACTGATAAACATACTTATATACGTTTAAATACATACATATATAGATATTTAACACCCAGACACAGGGCAAACAAATCTGCTCATCACACAAATGTTTGCCCTGGGTGGGGATCGAACCCACAACCCCTTGGATCATTAGTCATGAGCACAAACCACTGAGCCACCGAGTCGGTCATGAATCTGTACGGTGGCTACACGCTGGCGCTTCTAATGAACTGTCCCGAACGGTGACTAGGGCTATTGGGGCTCCACCTCCCCCGTCTCGCCCCGCAGCCCCTGCATAATTGCCCTGTCTAGACGTCTCCATGGGACGACTAAACTGTGCTTATAATGTGGCGGGCGGGGCGAGTAGCGAAGTTGCCAGCAAGATTACCAGCGTACGAGGCATTCCATCTATGTCCTCAAGGGTCGACTTAAACTTTAAACTTTTAAGTACATGTCTCGCAAAAACCAAAGTTAAGTGCTAGCTATGTAGCTTAACTTATCTGGACACGGAAAATCTTTTAGAAATTCACCATTAGCAGTGTAATTGTAATTTTAATTTAATTTTAATTAGCTTATATAACTATTGTTTATGTTTATATTTCTTACACTATCATTCCATGGTATATCTATTATTTACTTACTTAATATAAATAATAGTTTTTCTTTTGTTGTTTAGATTTAATTTAATATAACTTTGTAAATTATCTTTAAACTGGTTGGATGGTAAATGTATTTTTGGCGTGACCACCACGATACGGGCTCTGCCTAGTGTGGGGTCACAAGGCATACTTTATACTGTACCGTACACTATTCTTTGGTAATAAATATATTTGTATTTGTATTTGTCGGCATAGCAATGACGGCAAGTGAGTATTTGTGTGTGTGTTTGTGTATGCGTGCGCGCGTATGTGTGTTTTTACATATCGGCGGTAGCCACTTTTCATCAGATGAGTCGTCGCCCCTTGTCACTTTTTATAATAAGAATAATAAGTGTGTGGTTTTATGAAACCACGGTAAAAGTGAAACTTTACAGAGGACGAAATGATCATGGCTGCTCTCGCTACGGTGCAGAGGACAAAACTATCATACCGTCAGACAAAAGCGACCGTCACGCGACATGCAACACACAGACGAAAAAATATGAGACGATGTAATAAAAGTTTCACTTTTGAATAATACCTGAATCAAGGAATATAGCGCCGGCGACCGACTCGAACAAGTCTCCCAAAGCTTTGGGCACCTCCACGTCCTCCGCCTGTTCCATTTCGTCCTCTTGTATCAGGTAGTGCTGGAGAGAGATAGAATGACAATAATATTAAGGGAAAAATAACTCACGGTTATCTGATCCCAATAAACTAGGGTTAACTGTTATCATCATCAAAGACATTCACTGCTGGACAAAGGCCTCCTCCAAAGATTTACACGACGACCGGTCCTGCGCAGCCTGCATCCAGCGGCTTACCGCGACTTTTATCAGGTCGTCGGTCCACCGTGTGGGAGGCCTGCATATGCCCTTTACTGTCCCAACGGCCATCTGTTCTACGAGCTAACTGCCCTGCCCACTGTCACTTAAGTTTAGCGATTATGTGAGCTATGTCGGTGACCTGGTTCTCCTACTGATCTTATTTCTGATTCGATCGCATAGGGAAACTTCGAGCATGGCTCTTTTAGTGACCTTAAGCCTTCTAATGAGGCCCCATAGTAAGCGACCATGTCTCAGTTCCATATGTCATCACTGGCAACACAAACTGGTCCTGTAATATGGTAACCCCACCGTGGCTCTGTTGGCGTGGTTGCCGAATCCCTCCAAGAGTCAATCATGGGCATTCCACCTTCGCAAACATCAGCCAAACCGTACGTTACAAATTTCACGGCGAGATAACCCGATCCTACACTGCAGGAACTCTAAGCACCTGGGAGTCAGATTAGATCGAGCTCTGACACATCAAGCAGAAAGTAATAGGCTATTTTACCGTATAAAAAATAAAATAAAAAATACTATTCAATAAATAGCATTTCTTCTAGAATGGCAAAAACACTTGCTCATTTGAAATATCAAACAAAAACAACAAATAAGTTCGCTAAAGACTATGGCTAACAAAGTAACCAGTATCTCATCTGTGCTATGGCACTGATGACGTCACTATGTCAGTAACAAACTTTCGTTTTTGACAGTTGATAAAAAGTTACTCATACGACTAGTAGTAAAATATCGTGTTGCGCGGAAACTTACTGCTCCGCCTTACATCTACTAAATGGGGCGCAACACCGCGTGTCTTGCGAACAAATGGTATGTCTCTAAGATTTTCCACTGGGGAATACGCATAGCCCGACTGGGAAACCTCTGTTCACACCAACCTAGTGGATGTGGCTTTGAATCATAATTATCATCATGTCAGCCGAAAGACGTCCAATGCTGGACAAACGCCTTCCCAAGGATTTCCACTACGACCAGTCCTGCGTTGCCCGCATACAGCGGCTTCCCGCGATTTTCACCAGGTCGTCGGTCCACCGTGTGGAAGCCCTGCCTTCGCGACATCTTCCCGTGCGCGGTCGCCACTCAAGAACTTTACTGCCTAACCGGCCATCTACTCTACGAGCTATGTGCTACGGCTTTGAATAATTGTCAGTTAATTACGGTTTCATCAAACTGGCTCCAATGACAATGCTTTACCCACTAGCGCGATCTATTGTGACTAAGAATTCTATTATCTATGACCTAGAACGAATCTTTACCTCCTCACTGATGGAGTGACCATTCTCCTCCTGTATCCTCACATACTTTGTGAGAACCTCGTTCAGACCTGGTGACATGTGGCGGAAGTACCTGGAACAAATATTTTATTCATTTATCGTTTAAACGTGAAACTCGCAAAACTACTGGACTCTTAAAGGAATTTGTACAAGATGGAGATAAAAAAAACCGGCCAAGTGTAGGTCGGCCTCGCACACGAAAGGTTCCGTACCATCGTATTAAGAAAAAAAAACATATCTTGTATGAGGCCCCCTTTTCTTTCTTATCGTGTGGCAGAATTAACCGAGGCCCGCCTTTATTTTTTTAAGTATAATTAAATCTGTTGCTGTTATAGTAACTATAGAAATACACACACTGAAATTTTGAAATGTCTACCTATTGCAGCAATGTATTGCCCCCGCAACGCAAGGGTACGCGCACTGGCACTTTTGGCAATCGATTGTCACAGTCCAAGTCCAAGTCACACTATTAAAAAAAACCGATGTCCTGAAGGCTTCAAGCTTAACAGCTATTTCAGGACATCTCAAAAATTTTTTTTTTGTAATTTCTTAAAATAGTGTGACAAATTATCAATTTAAAAGGAAAACTATAACAACTGAGTAGGCTTTCTTAGTTTAGGAGTAATAAGTCTACCAACTTAAGGTGTGCTGTTGGATTTGTCAAAAGTTCATAGATTTTCCATACAAAATGTTCTATTACCAACTGTAAATATAATTTTGTTTCTTTCAATATTTATTTTTTGAAAAGACTTCAGAACCCTACTTTGCGCGAGTCCGACTCGCACTTGGCCGGTTTTCAAATTATTGATTAAAAATAAATAAATAATGGTCAAAATTAGCGTTTCATAAAAAAAATGAACGACAAATAAAATTTAACTTATTAACTGTATTGAAAAAACAAAAACCCGAAAACATCAAAAATTGGGCAAAACTTTTAAGAGATGAAAATCGCCATTTGTATGCAAAGTCGCAGGTGCGCAATCCTCTTAAGGCGAGGCATTTGTAAAACAGTTGTCTCTGTTTTTCCCTTTACGTGTAAACAGTCAAGAAAATAACCACACTTTTGCAAAATAAAATTTCTAAATTTGCACATTAAAAACTATGTGCATTAAAAACTCAATGTTTACGTTGTTATTTCTCTTATGAGTTCAATTTAAAAACTAAAATTTAGCATATTCTTGATTTTTTTTAGACGTTTTAGACCTGTTTTTGGGATTTTTTGTGATCGAGTAAAGTACACGCAGACAATATCCTTAAGTATGTCCAATATTTTTTGCAAAACCGATATTTAGTAGTAATTAATTACCCAAAAAATTTGATCTAGCAAAAGGGTTTCTCCGCTTCTCCACCTCGCCTTAAAAGGTTATTGGGGTATTGGGGGTGATCTGTGAGTCTAACAATCCATCTGTACTTACTTGTGGAACCCGTGTCTGGCCGCCAAAGTGGCGAAAATGGTGTTGTTCACCAGAGCTGACCGCAGGTCTGTCAGCGCGCCAGGCGAGTGTCTCCGCGGGTCTTCGTACAGATGTCGGGTTATAAGGTAATCTGGAAGATATAATATAAAAAGGTCTTTTCAACCGACATCCAAAAAGGAGGAGGTTTTCAATTCGACTGTATGTTTTTAGGGTTCCTTTCCCAAAGGGTAAAAACGGGATCCTATTACTAAGACTCCGCTGTCCGTCCGTCTGTCTGTCCGTCTGTCACCAGGCTGTATTTCATGAACCGTAATAGCTAGACAGTTGAAATTTTCACAGATGATGTGTTTCTGTTGCCGCTATAACAAGAAAATACTAAAAATTTGAAAAAGTAAACAGTTTCCATACAAAAAACGTGATTTTAAACGTGAAGAAACTAGCGCCGTCTAGTATGATGGTACGGAACCCTCTGTGCGCGGTTCTGACTCGCACTTTACCGGTTTTTATGTTCGTTACGCGATATCTTCGCAGATATGAAACGATTTTCATATTTTTTATAGATTATAAAAAAATATAATAAAAACTTTTATTGTATTTACTTTTAGTATAAATTACAAAAACATAAATTTTATCAAAATCGGTGTAGTACTTTTTTTAGAAAATTAACAAAAACCAAAAATAACAATGCAAAGTTGTTGCGATGGAAATCCATTTTTTTTACGTGTTTAGAGTTTCTTTGTTTTAGCTTTTAATAGAAAGAACTGTGTGTGAACTATCAACACAAGCTTACATCGCTCTGAGATTTGACAGGTTGCTGGTGCGTTCGGTCGACGAGAACAATGGGGTTGGGAACTATAAAAATGGCGCTAGCGCAGCTTGATCCCAAACAATCGTGACAGTGACTTATGTCCTTTTGGGGTAGTATTCTTTAATCTTTGGTACCGTTTGTTATTATTCAATCAATAGCTTTTTAAATTATGAATTAATTAAAAGCTTTCATTAAAACTTTAATTTTTATATTTCACCCACTTCCAACTAAAGATATCGGACTGATATTTGGACACACACGTTTGTTTCTCGTGACAATGCGCGATTATTAAAAAAAAAGCTTTTACCTATTTTTTTAAAGTTTTTCGAGAATTAATTTTCAGTACCTGGGCGACCGAGCGATTCTCGCAGTCTTCTTGGTATGTGAACTAACGTGATATTTGCGTTTTTACACACCGCGTTTTTTTTAGAAAATCACGTTTTCCCACAGTTGAGACCTATCTAGATCGATTTTTCACCCCCATAAACCCTCGCATACCAATTTTTAAGCAAATCGTTAGAGCCGTTTCCAAGAAAACATTAAACAACTTTTCATCCTGTATAACTCTGTCTACCTAAAAGTAATTAGGTAGACAGAGTTATACAGGATGAAAAGTTGAGGTAGGTCAGTGGGGGCAGCTACTAGATCCCTTGCTGCCACGCAAAAATGCTCTTAGGATATCTTTACTAACTGTTTAAGTGACGACAATCTATATTCAAAAAAAAATTTGAAAAAATGTACAATCACCAAGATAATGGACAATGGTGTCGATTCGGTGTTACACGACTTAACTTAATTGACAGGATTAAACTAAATTTACACATTCTGTCTTTTACTTTCTGTATCGAAAAGACAAGGATAGAATGCTTAAATTAAGTTTAGTCCTGTCAAATAAGTTAAATCGTGTTACACCGAATCGACACCAATTTGACTCCAATCGATCCTGTTTCTTATGAAGATCAAAAGTCTCTACTAGACCAACTTAGGTTAGAGTACTAGATATGTCGAAAATCACATAAATCTATTCCCATACATCATCATCATCATCACCATATCAGCCGAAAAACGTCCACTGCTGGACAAAGGCGTCCCCCAAGGATTTCCACGACGACCGGTCCTGCGCTGCTCGCATCTTCTTCCCGCAATCTTCACCAGGTCGTCGGTCCACCGCGTGGGCGGCCTGCCTACGCTAAGTTTTCCGGTGCGCGGTCGCCACTCGAGAACTTTACTGCCCCAGCGGCCTTCTGTTCTACGAGCTATGTGCCCTGCCCACTGCCACTTCAGTTTAGCGAATCTACTCTAGATTGGTTTCCCATACATTTAATATGAAAAAATAATAACCTAATAATCTTCTCTAATAATACTAAGGCAAATACCTCCCCTACGTCAAAGTATATATATTAGTACTAAAATACAGTATGGACACTCCCTGCCGCTTTCTAGATTGCGACCTCACCCCCTCGTCACCCAGATTGATACAGATTGGTTAATGATTTACCTAATATGGCGTCTCCGAGAAACTCTAGCCGTTGATAGCAATCCGTTAATCTATTTTGCTGGTGCGATGCGTGGGTCAGCGCTTGTAGCAGCAACGAGCGATCTTTGAAGCGATACTGCAGTGTTCTTTCCAAAGCGTCATAACCTGAAATTTAAAGAATAAAAAATTACATCATCATCATTAACATATCAGCCGAAGTACGTCCACTGCTGGACATAGGCCTCCCCCAAGGATTTCTGTTCAAGTTTCTTAGTGTTAAGTGTGTACCAATCACTGAAACAACACGTCGTCGGTTTAACGCCGCAATTTCGATAATGAAGACGGTTGTTCTTAACGCTGTAAGCGTTGTCAACTATGATTTCCGCAAGCAGAAGCATCATAGCAGCGGCGGCAGATATTTGGAGAGCTTACCCGACAGCATTTGTTCCAGCTCGCCCTCCGGGTCTTCAATGTAGCGCAACAGAGGTGACGGCGGCGCCTTGAGTTCGCCGTAAATATCCTGTAGGTGGAAATAAGCAAATATTACTGACTTGCTTGCTACCCGACGCGTAGCTGCTGCAGTAGAAATAATTTGATATATGAAAGAGTTATCTTCTTAGCGGTCACCAGGCTGAAGATCTCCACCTCGAGGGGGGTGTATGACTTCGACCAGAACCTGTTTATCCTGAACGGTATGGCAGCGCATAACATACGAACAAACAGAAATTGATGATTAAGTCTTACAGTGATGCAAAAAGATTCGGATAATTTTTTTTTATATAAAAACAGTAAATTAGAGATTAGTTTTACTTGGATCCCAACTAGGCACAGCTTATATCTTGGACACAAGCCACCAAATGCAAGAACTTTATATTGTTAAACTAACAAGCAAGTAGCTGCTTCGAGTCCGACTCGTCCGATGTACACATGTTGTCGCAGAGGCTGCGAATTCAGAGCGCACTTTTATGTTGGTGAGTATTACCTTTCGTTCACTCACTTGCCCTTTTTATGATAGCAACACTGAAATATGATTGGAAGGAATGATTTTCCGAACAAATAGTTTTTGACACAACTTTTGCGCCAATCGCGGGAGACATTATGTTCTTCGGTGCGCGTGGCTAGAAGGATGTGTAGTGCGTCTGCTCGTAGTGCCTTTAGCACCAAGATGTCCCGGTGAGTCGTAGCCATAATAGATATCGAGTTAGTTTAACTGCGATGGAGCGACCTCATGTTAGGTAACCTTCGGGTTTTAACCTCGATGAGTAACTGTGATCATGGCGGGTGTTCCGGGTTGGTGTGGGCACTGAGATCGTTGCTATCTTGTTGGGCGTGTGGAATAAAGGGGAGGTTTGGAGTTCCTACAGGGGTATAGCCCCATCGCGAAGCTTGGCTTAGGTTATTATAGCAAGCTTAAGATTCAGGCAGCGCGCGCAGCGCGTTGTACCTTCTTACGTGAGACTCCGTTGTGCCCCCTACGGCTAGGGGGCTTCGTAGTCGTTACGTTGCGTGATAGGAGCGGATAGCGGTCCGGCTTCTTAGTACTCAGTGTCCTGTGGAGGTTTGGTAGAGCGCGGCTCAGGCCATATCCATCATGGTGATGATGGCTCCACGGAGACACGGTCTCCCACCTAAGGACACAGCATCGGGAGAACGAGGGGTTCATCTCGAATATGATCATGGAAAAAGTCGGCTAATATGACGTTGCTTCCATCGCCGTTCGTCTAATATTACATTGCTATTTTACTTCATATCATGTACCTACTTATATCGCGGTTTTCATGTTATTATCTTTACACCCTCATATTTCGCCGCGATATAATGGTGGAGGTGGCTGTTCGATATGAACCCTTTATTTCGATCTGAACAGTTACCTACCTGCGAAACAAAAAAAAAACAAAACAAAGATAGACTAATTTGTTAAGGTCACCTTGAAACGACTTTTGTTTTTTGCGGGTGGTCCTCTGGGAGGTCGCTGTGTTACAGTGGCTGGGAGGAAGCGCGGGGACTCTCAAGAGGAGGCTGTGTTAGATCTGTGTAGTAAAGACACGGATCTACTCAGCTTTTATACGTCCATGATGAAGCTTGATCTACCTATATTTCTTTCTCGCTTACGCCTTAATATTTATTTGGTTTCTATTTACACATTTTCGATTTTCGCGCCGTTGTGTTTTACATTTTGATTTCTGCGCATACTTTGTCATTTATACTGTCGATTTTCACACAGTTGCGTTTTGTTACGATATTACTATTACCAAAGATGACCTATTATGTGCTTTTTATACCCATAGAGGTTTTAATCGATTTAGAAAGATCGATGCGGTTTTTTATTTTTGATGTGTTCGAAATTATAAATAATAATAATAAAAAATGTGTTGTTTTATTTTATTTTCCTCTTTGTGTACTCCTTGTTTAAATCCCTAGATTTTTTTACGCCACGATGATGACAAAGCGCGGCGTCATCACAGTGAGACGGATTATTTAACGTGTAGACTGTTTGAGTCAATCCATTGCCCATTGCGTCGTAAAAAAAAAAAACTTCGCTCTTGTCTATGATGTTTACCGTGTTTTGCTTTTAAGTGCGTGTGGTGAAAATTTAAGTTTTTTGTGAAAATACACCGTAAGTCGTTGTTACTTGTGTCTGTTTCGTTGGCAATTACCATTCTGCGGAGAAAAAACTCAGTTTCAAACAGCCAGGCAAGGTTTCCTTTTGGCAAATCGTCAGAAAACTTGAGGTAAGTTTTGCTGCAAAGAAAATGACATACTGAAGCGATTTCCTTGAATGAAATTACAATTGTTCTTCGTGAGATCCTTCCATTACCTCGTCACACAATTGTTCCAGGTGACGTCTCTCTAAGGAAACCAAACCAGTCAGGATGGAAGAGTTACTATTGCGTCGACTTAAACTTCGCCGTGATCGGCTAGTAACACGAGTCGGAGTCACCGAGACAGAATGTGCAGCTGGCGTTGACATGACCAGCTTACCAGGGCGCATCCTGGACTTGAAGAGCTTCATTGACGCGCTAGATGCTGAAACGAAGTATTATTTGGACAAAACTCAGGCCCCAGACCAAGATACAGTGGACGACTGTTTAGACCAACAAATAAAAGCAGAGGACCTGCTTGTGAACCTACAAAAGTGTGCAGCAAGCAGACCTGTTCTGAACGTCGCTACCACAACATCCACAAAACTACCAAAAATGGAATTGCCAAAATTTGATGGATCCCAAACACAATGGTGTGAGTTCTGGGACAAATTTGAAAGTAATGTCCACAAGAAGAACCTACCAGATGTCGAGAAGCTGTCTTATTTGCTAAGCTGCCTAACAGGAACAGCATCCAAAGCAGTGGCTGGACTGTCTACAACTTCAGCCAACTATGATATTGCAGTCAACATTTTGTTAAACCGTTTCGGGTCTCGTTCATTGCAGATAGATTCCCACTATACTGCACTCTCTAATCTCCCAAGGGCCCTAGATTCTACAGAAAGCTGTAGGACCACATTAGACTCCGTCGAACACCATATGAGAGTACTGGAAACTTTGGGAGAGCCCATAGGGGGCAACCACCTAAGAGCCGTGGTATTAGGTAAATTTCCGGAGAAGGTCTTGCGTGAACACCATCTCATGGGCGAGGAAGAGGACAACACCATGGCTACCATACGAAAAAACCTAAAGCGGATCGTCTCCGCTATGGAAAGGTCATCGATCCTACAATTGGAAGTGAAGGAGCCTGGCAGCATTCCGGGACCGAGCACAATAGGCGCTCTTCATGTCAAGGCAGTGCCGGTATCTTCCAACTCAAGAACTAAACAGAATCACAACTTGCGACAGGCCCAAAAGAGGAAAGGTAACATTAATAATGAAAACCAGGCAAACAAGAAGCCTAGATATGGGAGGACTTGTAAGTTCTGCGATGGCAAACATTATTCTGACCAGTGCCAGAAATTCAAGACCCTAAAGGAGCGTAAAAAACAGCTGCAGAATAAATGTTATCTATGTTTTGCATCTGGTCACGGCATCAAGTCCTGCAAAGTGGGCAAGAAATGTGTCTACTGTACGAAGCTACACCACCGAGCTTTATGTCAACTGAAGATCGATGGCAAGGCGAACACTGTGGCCACGAAAGTTCCTGAGAGCCAGGGTAACTTGTATGGAGACAACCTATATGTAGAAGGGGTATGTGTTCGCAGCCTGGTGACTACTTACACACTTTCCTTTTTACAGACGGCAGTGGCACAAGTCAATAAGAAATCGTGCAGACTCCTTCTGGATTCCGGCAGCCAGAGGAGTTATATCAGTAGTCGGATGGCACGGATACTCGGATTGACACCAGATAAGAAAGATCTTCTTCTTGTCTACACATTTGGAGCTAATGAACCTAAGGAGATGATAAGCCCATCAGCAGAAGTAACACTGGAGACCAAACGTGGAACAACACGAACAATACAAGTAAATGTTGTACCTCATATTACTGAACGAGTACCAGTTGCCACCATTAGTGGTTTCATTAAAATGCTTTACAGCCTCCTCTTCTCTGGTACTTTTGGGTGAGTCTACGATTCCTATACTCTCCAGGGCCCACATGAACTTCATGTCAATATCTCTTAGGGGCAAGTCTGGTTCTGTAAAGTATGGACAACCAGGTTGATGGCATTGACAGTATGTGATTACTGACAAGGTGTTTTCCTCCCTTTTATACCATTGGTAAAGAAGCTGTTGACTTCATGGCTGATGACGATTCGGTGGGCGAAGCAATAGACATGCTAATAGGTAACGATTTTTATTTCTCATTTATTACCGGAGAACCAATCAAAATCAAAGAGCATGTATACCTCGTCAATTCTGAGTTTGGGTGGCTGGTTTCTGGTCATACTGTAAATAAAAGGGAGGAAAACACCTTGTCAGTAATCACATACTGTCAATGCCATCAACCTGGTTGTCCATACTTTACAGAACCAGACTTGCCCCTAAGAGATATTGACATGAAGTTCATGTGGGCCCTGGAGAGTATAGGAATCGTAGACTCACCCAAAAGTACCAGAGAAGAGGAGGCTGTAAAGCATTTTAATGAAACCACTAGATTTGTTGATGGCAGATACGAGGTGAAGTGGCCATGGGTGCAGTACCCACCACATATCCCGACTAACTATGGTTTGGCTTATGGTCGCTTGAAGGGAATCCTGAAGAAGTTAGATCAGGAGACACTAACCGACTACAACGCAATATTACAGGAGCAGCTTGCAGCGGGAGTGATTGAGATCATAGAGCCCAAGCAAGTTCAGAGCTGCCAAGCTACACCACCTATTTATTCACTATCTTCCCCATCACATGGTGAAACAGAGTGGAAAGAAAGGACGTCTTGTGTATGATGCATCAGCTAAACTAAAAGGTGAGAAAAGTTTGAATGAGTGCATGTACAGCGGTCCGTCAATGCTCGAGGATTTGACAGCTCTGTTAGTGAAATTCCGAATGGGAAAGATAGGCATAATCGCTGACATTGAAAAGGCTTTTCTGCAAGTGGTGTTACAAAAGGAGGATCGTGACGTCACCCGGTTCCTATGGTTGAAGGATACTTCGAAGGCCTTGACTGATGACAATCTAATTCATCTCAGATTTTGCAGAGTGCCCTTTGGCATTATATCTAGTCCCTTTCTGTTGACAGCAACAATCAGATTCCATATGGCCAGAACGGACGGTAGATTACTATCTCAGATAGCCGATAAATGCTACGTAGATAATCTGATTTTGGCCATAGATACAGAGAAAGAGGCTCTGCAAATATATGAGGATGCTAGAAAAGCATTCGGAGAGATCTCAATGAACATCAGAGACTGGATGTCGAACAGTTTAGATTTAATGCAAGCAATTTCTAAAGACCAACAAGCTGCCAGAGCTGAAACGGTAAAAGTGTTAGGATTGAGATGGAATCTGTATGAGGACTGTTTGACACTCAACCTGGATAATGTTACAGAAAAGCGTACAGATGATGTTGTCACAAAGAAGGAAGTCCTACGTACAACAGCTCGTCTCTACGATCCTTGTGGATTCGCATCACCTGCTATCTTGGAGGCAAAGTTGGTATTTCAAGAACTTTGCATACGAAAACTAAAGTGGGATGAACCTCTTCCTGACGATATGCTGCAAAGGTGGGTGTCTGCTCTTGAAAACTTAATGTCAGCTAAGAATGTAGCAATTCCGAGGTATGTTGGAAACAACTTTACCAATGCTAACACACAGTACGAACTACACTGCTTTTGTGATGCTTCAAAGGATGCATATGCTGCTGTAACTTATCTTCGTATAATAAGTAAAGAGACGATAACAACCGCCTTCATTATGTCCAAGGCAAGAGTCACACCTGTTGAAGACAGAAATGACCTCAAAATACCAAGGCTGGAGCTCTTAGCTTATTTGATTGGTAACAGACTTTTATTGTATGTGAAGACAAACCTGAATATGACATTCTCTCGTCAGGTGTTGTGGACTGACAGCAAAGTGGTGCTTGCATGGATGAAATCCAATAAACTTCTGCCACCCTTTGTGCAAAGACGAGTCAATGAGATCAAACTGAACAAAGAGATAGAGCTACGCCACGTGAACACCAAGCAGAACCCAGCTGATGTAGCTACACGACCAGAGCTTTGGCAACAAAAGAGTGAGCTCTGGTTCCAAGGGCCACCATTTCTGGTTCAGCCAGATGACACATGGCCTCAAATCAAACAAGTCAATGCGGAACAGGCACTTTGTTTGGCCGGGGAGGCTCTGGACATTGTGGATGGTCCAGAAATGACGGAAAAAGGTTATGAACAGTGTTGGGATGATGTCAATTATAGAATGGAGATTGATTCGCCTGACCCCGACTCTCAATTTGAATTGCCTGGTCCTGTTGTTACAGTAGAAACTGAGCATGAAGATATAAGAGAGATAAAGAAACTCCAAGCAGAGTACTTCCCTAGTGAAGTATCCGGCCAGGATACGAGTCTCAAGAGAAACCTAGGAATCTTCATTGATGTTGATGGACTGTTACGCTGCGAGGGTCGCATGACAAATACTAGCTGGTCATATGACATGAAGCATCCAATTCTGATACCAAAAGACTGTGCATTCACAAAGAAGGTAATAGAGAAGACACATGAAGATAATTACCACGTTGGAGTCTCTCATACCCTCAGCCTTTTGAGAAGGAAATATTGGATACCTCAAGGTAGATCCCAGGTCAAGAAGATACTGAAAGCTTGTGCAAAGTGTATCAAGTATGGAGGAGGTCCGTACAAACTACCTCCAGCACCAGCTCTACCCTCGGAAAGAGTAAACTACAGCACCCCTTTTACTTATGTTGGTGTAGATTACATGGGACCATTGTACGTCACCACGAGCACTGGGAAACAGAAAAGGTGGATCTGTTTATTCACTTGTTTGGCAGTACGAGCTGTCCATTTAGAAGTAGTGAATGACCTGACAGCTGAAGAAAGTTTTCTGGCTCTGCGGAGACTTATTGCAGCTAGAGGACTTCCAAAGAAGATTGTGTCAGACAATGCCTTATACTTCAAGCTCGTGTCTGAAGTGTTGGCCAAGCCATACTGTAAAGAGAACAGTATTCAATGGAAATTTATTCCATCACTGGCACCATGGCATGGAGCTGTTTATGAGCGCCTAATGGCACTGGTAAAGCACTTTTTGAAGCGTACTGTGGACAAGCATCTACTCAATGACCACCAGCTGTTGACAGTTGTGAAAGAAGTGGAAACTGTTATAAACTCGAGACCACTTACGTGTGTGGGAGCTGAGTTGGAACAAGTTTTGACCCCCTTGGACTTTCTAAGTCTCAGAAACTGCCTCATACCAATCCCGTCTTGTGAGACTACAGGCATGGAGACTTCCACCAAGATAGACCTGATAGGCAGTTGGCGCAAGGGTCTTATGATCTTAGAAGAGTTCAAGAAAATGTTCACAAGTCAATATCTCACGAGTCTGCGTGAAAGATACAAGCACTCTTATCGACAGCCAGCAGGACGCCTAGACTTGGCGATATTGTGCAGATAAAAGATGATTCAAAGAACCGAAATGACTGGAAAGTTGGCAGAATATCGTCTCTCATCAAAGGTGCTGACGGTCAGTGCCGGGTAGCCAAGGTCAAAGTTGGAAGCGCCGAGTTTACGCGCTCTTTGGGTCATTTGTATCCTTTGGAGGCAGATAATGAAAGTGTCGTGCCAGAAGTCTCTGTGGTTGAAAATAAGCAACCAAGTGAACAGCCTCTTCTCACAGAAAATACTGAGATAGAGAGATTACAAGATGAACAACCTGGAGATCTAGGCGAGGCAAAACTTAATGGACAGACTGATACTTTGGAGATGGAAGTAGAAGAGTCTGCGACGAGTTTGGAAGAGACTTTCGTGCCTCCAGGTGAAATGGTTCAGTCGCCGTCCGAGGAGCGAGGTGAAGAGTGTGTGCCGACGACAATGCGAGAAGGAAGTGAAGTACAAGCACCAAGATCCAGACGTGAAGCAGCCATTCGGGCTAGAGAGAAAATAGCTGAATGGACGCAGCAGTTGGTGGCCTTGCTGTAACCTTTCTTTTGCCGTCGGGAATGTCGCAGAGGCTGCGAATTCAGAGCGCACTTTTATGTTGGTGAGTATTACCTTTCGTTCACTCACTTGCGCTTTTTATGGTAGCAACACTGAAATATGATTGGAAGGAATGATTTTCCGAACAAATAGTTTTTGACACAACTTTTGCGCCAATCGCGGGAGACATTATGTTCTTCGGTGCGCGTGGCTAGAAGGATGTGTAGTGCGTCTGCTCGTAGTGCCTTTAGCACCAAGATGTCCCGGTGAGTCGTAGCCATAATAGATATCGAGTTAGTTTAACTGCGATGGAGCGACCTCATGTTAGGTAACCTTCGGGTTTTAACCTCGATGAGTAACTGTGATCATGGCGGGTGTTCCGGGTTGGTGTGGGCACTGAGATCGTTGCTATCTTGTTGGGCGTGTGGCAGGAATAAAGGGGAGGTTTGGAGTTCCTACAGGGGTATAGCCCCATCGCGAAGCTTGGCTTAGGTTATTATAGCAAGCTTAAGATTCAGGCAGCGCGCGCAGCGCGTTGTACCTTCTTACGTGAGACTCCGTTGTGCCCCCTACGGCTAGGGGGCTTCGTAGTCGTTACGTTGCGTGATAGGAGCGGATAGCGGTCCGGCTTCTTAGTACTCAGTGTCCTGTGGAGGTTTGGTAGAGCGCGGCTCAGGCCATATCCATCATGGTGATGATGGCTCCACGGAGACACGGTCTCCCACCTAAGGACACAGCATCGGGAGAACGAGGGGTTCGTCTCGAATATGATCATGGAAAAAGTCGGCTAATATGACGTTGCTTCCATCGCCGTTCGTCTAATATTACATTGCTATTTTACTTCATATCATGTACCTACTTATATCGCGGTTTTCATGTTATTATCTTTACACCCTCATATTTCGCCGCGATACATGTCCAAGTCCATGCTGTGTTAACTATTAACTGCATCCAGCCGCTGCCCCGGCGAGGTGGCTGCGCGCTGCCCACAAGGCGCGCCTCTCAGCCTCAATCGCTGCGCCACGGCTCCCACTCGGCTTATTGCTCCGAGTCCGACTCGTTCGATAACACGTGTGCGTGTTCATGCTGTAATCTATTACTATCATTACCTGCACCCAGCCGCCGCCGCGGCGCCGTGGCTGCGCGCTGCCTACAGGGCGCGCCTCCCATCCCCAGTCGCAGCGCCACGGCTCCCGCTCGGCTTGTTGCTCCGAGTCAGACTCGTCAGACGTACACGTGTCCGAGTCCGAGCCTTCGGGAGGTCGGTGTCTCGGCGATGGTGGGGTTTGCAGTTTCTGGGGGTGGAAAGGAATCAGAATCACTTAAGCCGGAGAAAGTCAACTGATAAAGAGGTGACTTACCTCCCCCCAAAGATTTCCACAACAACCAGTCGTGTGGTGCACACATTCAGAATAATTTAAAACTAATAATTAAAAATTAAAAACCCGAGTGCCCGGCCGCCCCACTAAATGTATGGTAAGTATGTCACTTGGGGATCAAGACGAATCTATTGACTAAAATTCACAGGTAAAAAGTTGCAAAATAGACGTTTGAATAAATAAAGAATCATCATCATATCTGCCGAAAGACGTCCACTGCTGGACAAAGGCCTGCCCCAAGGATTTCCACGACAACCAAGTCCCGCGCTGTCCGCATCTAGCGGCTTCCCACGACCTTCAACAGGTCGTCGGGCCTCCGAGTGGGAGGCCTACCAACGCTACGTCTTCCAGTGTGCAGTCGCCACTTGAGGACTTTACTGCACTCACGTCTTTCTGTTCTACGAGCTATGTGCCCCACCCACTGTCACTTAAGTTTAAAATAAAGAAAATAATCAAAGTTGAAGTTCGATAGTGAAAGGAGATTGCCACGGTTTCATAAAAGGCACGTCTCAATTTGCGTCATGACGAAACCTATAACATTGGGTAGGAGAAAAACTTAATCTCATTTATACCGGTGTAGCAGAGTTTTGTCAGTTTCAATGTGGTTTCAATGTACATTTTTGAGGTTACTTTAGGCAAACAGGATTTAATCACTACGTACTTTAGGTGCCCACTCAATAGATCGTAAAATAATTAAAAATATTATGTGACTCCTGTGTTTAGATATGTTTTAGATAAAATAGCGCGTAAAATTTACTGATATTGTGTGTTGCGTATATAATGTTAACGGAGCGAGCGCAAAGCGTCTCTGTTTCAGCTTTGACAAAAATGATTTCGTATGCCCCAGATGTCCAGCGGCAGTACGAATGTTCTCTACTGGTCGCATTTCTCAACCCATTCTCTTGAAATTTTGTAAGCGGGTTCGATAATTATATAGAACAAGCTATTGCCCGCGGATTCGCCCGCGTGTACATCGTTTTTATGACTGTCTACGAGGGTGAGTGGTGCGCGAGCCGCAACGAGAGCGTGGGCATGAGTTATCTGATTAGCAGTCTATGTCACTTGCCACCCCCTCAACCAATTCTATAAAAATATCACTTCAAACTCCGTTGCGACGCCGACGTGCGCGAGCGTGGAAATTAGTTTTCCCCCAGATCCCTCGGGAACTATGTTCTCAACCATCTCTGTACGAAAAATCACAACAATCCATTTTCCGTTGCAATGTTAAAGAAATTAACCAAAAAAGAGTTTTTCTTTTTCAGTTCATTCAGGAACTGCAACGGACTATGCTATTTTCACGGGATTAAAAAGTACCCTATGACCTTCCCCGTAACACAGGCTACGTGCATGCCATATTTCATCAAGCTAAGGCGTGAAAGGTAACAAAGAAACAAATACATTTTCACATTTATAATATTAGTAAGGATTTTTTGTCGATTCAATTTTTGGAAATTTGTCAAAATGGCGGAGCCGGGGGTTTGAAAACGTAAAAAATGACATATTTCAGCCATTACGAAAAACTCGCAAGGTCTACAGCTCACAGAGTTCTTTTGCCTTTTTTCTATGTCATAATCTATTGTTGATCCAGCAACGGATCAACGTGATATTTGCACAAAGATATGTACCTTCTCGTACCTACTCATTTTGTGATTTTGGTGAATTAAAAATTAAAGACTTGATGGAAAACAAAACGAGTAAGGTTTTTCAAAGTTACAGCAGGAGGGCAATTCAGTGATCGCTTTTTATAATTTATTTTTAATGATGTCATCATCCTTCACTTCCATGAAAACTGCGTGTGTGAGGAAACCTGCACACGCCTGCGGAGAAACTCGCAGGCTGTGTGTGAAGTCGACCAACCCGCACTGGGTCCGCGTGGTCGACTAAGGCCCGATCGCCCTAATTCAGGGTAGGTTCGAGCCCCACGGTAGACGTATATGAGCTGATATGATGATGATGTCATCATCCCAATTCTTACCTCCTCATCGTTGCCCCTCTGTTGCCTCACCACATAAGGGTGGTCCGAGGGTAGTTCTACGGTGTGTCGCGGCAACACCTTGATTCCGAGCCACGACATGAACAGTAGGGCGCCGCGAGGCCCGCACTCGAGTAGGTAAGCACCTATTAAAGCTTCTACGCAGTCCGCTATCGATTTGTCTGGAAATAATTGAAAACGCTAAACACGTTAAAAAACCGACTTCCATCGCAACAACTTCGAACAATTTTGCATTATTATTTTTGGTTTTTGTTAATTTTCTAATAAAGTACTACACCGATTTTGATAAAATTTATATGGGACCACACGGGAAGCACTAGCTTTCAAATAAAAAAAGAATCATAAATTGGTTCACCCAGTCAAAAGTTCTGAGGTAACACACAGAAAAAAAAACAACATACAGACGAATTGAGAACCTCCTCCTTTTTGGAAGTCGCTTGAAAAGTAACATGATCTATCATCATCACTAATGAATTGCATTTCACCAGATCTTAAAAACGGTAAAACTTGATACGATTATTATAGTACAAATTCTAAAGTAAAACCAACAATAGCGCAGAACTGGTCGCCGTGGAAATCCTTGGGGGAGGCCTATGTCCAGCAGTGGACGTCCTTCGCCTGATAAAATGATGAAGATGATGATGGAAACCAATAATAAAAAGTGGCCAAATATGAGTCGTACATGCGCCAAGGATCCCGAACTAATTAAAAAAAAATCATTTTTCTGTTGCTCGCCTTGATGTCTTTTGTTTAAAGTGAAATAGATATCATTATTGTTGTATATGTGTGGAGAGGTGTGGTGGTACAGAAACCTCAGTGCGCGAGTTTTTATAACCTTTACACAATGTACCATTTTGAAACTCTCAATAGAAAATCGGGTGGGACTGCCGTGTGTTAAATATTTAATTCCCGGAAGATTCCGGGATCAGCCCTACGCGGAGCTTGACCTCTGGCCTCGCGGTTTGTTACTTGGATGTATGGAATTACTCTTTCCGTGAATATTTTCATTAGTGATCTTGCAGGAGGGACCCTACCGGGCTACGCCCTACGTGGATCAACCTGCGGCCTCGCGGTTTATTACTTGTTTGTATGGTAATAGGCGGTATTGCTATGGATCGTTAGCCTTGTCAGGCGGTATGGCTATGAAGCCTTAGAATTGGGCGGTATGGCTATGGCGCTTTAGCCTTGTCAGGCGGTATAGCTATGGAGCCTTTGTCTTGTCAGGCGGTATGGCCATTGGCCATGGAGCATTGGCCTTGCCTTGGTACGGCTATAGAGCCTTCGAAAGATATATATTTTTTTTTCATTCAGTTAAGACTATATATCGCGAGTACGACTCACAGTTGGCCGGATCTACCGGAAACAAGTTCAAGTATCTCGTTACTTCCGTTCGAGTTTTCCGACTTGGTGTGTAATTAGGTATGGTATGTGATTTTAAAGACGCTTCACATCAAAACCCGCGAATTTATATCAATTAAAATATTGGTCAAATCAGCTTTTTTTTAACCGCCTCCGTAGCTCAGAGGCAAAGTTCACTGGCTTTACACAGGAGGTCGCGGGTTCGATTGTAAGACTCGGTTTGGTTGGTGGTAGGGCATTTTCTAAGCCCGCCTGGCTAGCTACCACCATCTTATCTAAGTCTTGCCGCCAAACATCAGTGTTAACAACATTGATGTGTTCCGACTTGAAGATAAGATAGCCAGTTCTCCATTGCATTGGGGAATCTTGGTAAGCCCGCTTTCATCTTCGGCATCATCGTCACTTACCATCAGGTGAGATAATGCCAAGGGCTTACCAATTGTGAATAAAAAAAAATCCAAGAAACAAACATGCTAATAATGGATACATATTTTTTTCTTATTGCTCATACAGCGTGTAAAAAAACTTAGCACTAATACTTTCCTCAACAACTTTCCCCAAGGCGTCAACCAGCTGATCGATTGCTATGAAGTCTTATTTTTTTATGCGATTTCATGAGCGAGAGACCTTAAAGTATTTGTGCTCAGTTTTTTTTAAACGCATCATCATCATCATCATCATATCAGCCACAAATCGTCCACTGCTGAACAAAGGCCTCCCCCAAGGATTTCCACGACGTCCGGTCCTGCGCTGCCCGCATCCATCGGCTTCCCGCGACCTTCACCAGGTCATCGGTCCACCGCGTGGGAGGCCTGCCTACGCTACGTTTTCCGGTGCGCGGTCGCCACTCGAGAACTTTACTGCCCCATCGGCCATCTGTTCTACGAGCTATGTGCCCTGCCCACTGCCACTTCAGTCTAGCGATTCTGTGAGCTATGTCGGTTACTTTAGTTCTCCTGCGGATCTCCTCGTTTCTGATTCGATCACGCAGGGAAACTCCGAGCATAGCACGCTCCATTGCCCTTTGGGTGACCTTGAGCCTTCTTATGAGGCCCATAGTAAGCGACCATGTCTCAGTTCCGTAAGTCATCACTGGCAACACACACTGGTCAAAGACCTTAGTCTTGAGACACTGCGGTATTTGGGACGTGAAGATATTGCGAAGCTTCCCGAACGCTGCCCAGCCGAGTTGGATTCGTCGATTGATCTCTTTCTTGAAGTTGGACCTGCCTAGCTGGACTGTTTGTCCCAGGTATACATATTCGTCAACAACTTCCAGTGTAGAGTCTCCAACCTTTAGAGGAGTGGGTGCGACAC
This sequence comes from Coleophora flavipennella, assembly GCA_947284805.1. Lineage (NCBI taxonomy): Eukaryota > Metazoa > Arthropoda > Insecta > Lepidoptera > Coleophoridae > Coleophora > Coleophora flavipennella. Next base: position 8,723,069 of record OX369278.1, read on the forward strand.
GGACATTTAACATTATTTTCGTCTTGTCCATGTTCATTTTAAGACCCACTTGTTGAGAGACCTTACTGAGGCCATCGAGCATTGTGCTTAGGTCTTCCATAGTCTCAGCCATGACCACGATATCGTCAGCGAATCGGAGGTGGGATATGTACTCGCCGTTGATATTGATGCCGAGTCCACCCCAGTCCAGAAGCTTAAAAACATCTTCCAGGGCGGCGGTGAACAGTTTCGGAGATATAACGTCTCCCTGTCTCACCCCTCGCTGCAACTGGATAGGTTTCGAGTTCTGGTCCTGGAGGCGAACCGACATGGTGGCGTTTTCATACAGACACTTCAACACCTCGATGTATCGATGGTCAATTTGGCACCGCTGGAGAGACTGTAGCACAGCCCAGGTTTCGACTGAATCAAAGGCCTTCTCATAGTCCACAAACGCCAAGCATAGTGGCTGATTGTACTCTTCGGTCTTCTGTATAATCTGCCGCAGCGTATGTATGTGGTCTATGGTACTAAAGCCTTTTCGGAAACCGGCTTGTTCGGGAGGCTGGAAGTCGTCAAACCTGCGTGCGAGACGATTCGTAATGACTCTCGAAAACAGCTTGTAGACATGGCTCAGAAGTGAGATGGGTCTGTAGTTCTTCAGCAGAGTGTTGTCACCCTTTTTGAAGAAAAGCACGACTACACTTCTGTGCCATGCCTTAGGCGTTTGTCCCTCGAGTATAACGGAATTAAACGCATAAACTTTCACAAATAAGTATCGTTTTGAAACTCTCCATTAAATTCTGATGAAACTACATGGTGGCCCTGACTACTTCTTATGGAGTTGAGTTTATTCAGATTACAAGTGCATGTAACAATATTGAGTAAAATAATTCTAGATTATAGAACTAGAACTTTTATTTACTCAATACCAGAATACCAAACCAGTTGTAAGAAAAAACATAATTTACCTGGTATACTGTGTTGGTGATGAGTGAGTAGTCTATTAGAATTACCATTTTGTGAATTCTAATTTTAGATTTTAGAATTTTTATTTACTCAATTTTAGAATATCAACAGTTGTAAGAAAAAAACCTGATATACCTGGTATACTGTGTTGTGTGATGAGGTTGTAAGGGATGAAGCATCCAGCGTTGTCTAGTGGAACTTCTATTTTGTGGCTGTTCTCTTGTGTATCACCCTGTAACACAAATTAAAGCTCCATAATCTTTATAACCACCAGCATATCAGTACGACAAACTAGATGGTGGCGTCTATATTAACAGGCCTCCGTCACTCCATGTACTTGCGCGCTATAATTACCTACCGCCCGGCCGAGCGTTCTCGGGCCGTTTGCGGACCCAATTCAGTGCGGTTTTCACAAACGAAGCGCACGCACGTATTTCAATTTAAATCGTTTTGTTCGTTCGTACGCGTACCTACGATGCCGTCTGGTGCCTTATGTGCTGTAGATGGGTGCAAATCAAGCAAAAGAAGAGTTAAACACCTAACATTTTTCCATTTACCTGTCAATGAAGAAAGTTAAGTGATAAACTATTACTATTTTTTGTCGTTTTAAAATTATTTTTAATACTAGTTATACTAAGCATTAGCTAGTTCTCTTTATTACACTGTGGCATTAGCTTGCCTTTCAGACACAGATTTACATTTTTTTGTTACATAGAAACGTCATACTTACCTCAAACACTATTTTAACAACGTTTAAAAAGCTATTTTTATTAAAATAAAATTGTGATAATATGTGAGTCGCAGGCGCGGTGACCTGTCTCAACTTGTCGTGCTGTTAGCGCACACAAACACTTGTGACATAACTATTTAGTAATCTGTGCTTGAGATTCGGTTTTATGCGATTTGTAAAAAATATACATGGTGAATTTTTTCTATGAGGAATTTCTAAATTATGAGATAGAGCAAAGCGCTCTTAGGAACCGTGATCTCAATTTTAGAGAAAATAAAAATTGCGTGTTAAAAAAGAAAAAAATATAGGTCCTGGAGTATGACATATTCTTTAAAAAAAATTTTTTATTATTTCGATTGTATATCACGATACAAACTAAAAATTGTACGGAGACCATAGGTCTAAAGTTGCTAGAAGTTGTTGAAATAAACGTTATAAATAGTGTGTGGAAACTAAACTTACCGACCGATTTTCAAATGAAAAAGGAAAAAAAGAAAAAACATGCTGACTTAAAAAAAAACAAGTTGTGTGCTGCTATCATTCATTAAATGCATAATTCAGTCAATTAATAAAATAATAATAGTAATAATGCTCTTTGTCTTTCCATATGGCCTCTCGCTCAGTAGTGCTAAGATATCTACAGACCTATCGTTTTTTTTAGGGTTCCGTAGTACAACAAGGAACCCTTATAGTTTCGTCATGTCTGTCTGTCCATCTGTCCGTCTGTCCGTCCGTCCGTCCGTCTGTCCGTCTGTCCGCGGCCTAGCTCCTAGACTATTAGTAGTTAAGAGCTGAAATTTAGAACTGTAGAATTTTTTTTTTGAAAAAGATACTTTAAGGGTACCTCCCCTGCAAGTAAAGTGGGGATGATTTTTTTTTCTCGTCAAACCTAGTCGTGTGGCATACCGTTGGTTAGAGCTTAATAAATTGTTGTGAGTCTTCTAACACCATTTTAAATTTTAGGGTTCCGTTTTCGATAAAATTGGCTTGAAAGTGCTAAATTTTGTTGGAGTCGGGTGTCTCCACCCCCTAACAACTAAACCGCTGTATTTCAAAATTTGAAAAAAAATCATGAAAGTAGTCTATTATAATGAATTCAAAAGGAAAACTATCACGGCTAAGTAGGCTTTCTTAGTTTAGGAGTAAGATGAGCAGTTAGAATTGCAAAAAGTTCATAGATTTTCCATACATATAATGGTCTTTTAACAACTGCAAATATAGTTTTTTTTTAAATACACATAAATTTTTCGAAAAAACCTACCTTCTGTAAGTAAATGTTTTTGTAAAGAAAAATTAATTAAAACATGTTTGAAGTTATAAAAAAATAAAATAATGCAAAGGGTTTATTTGATATCGTTAAACAATTCTTGAGCTTGCCCAGTGACAGATTACTAAATAGTTACCCAGTGTTATAGTAATAATAAATTGATAAATATGAATACCCTACCCTACCCTACACTACCCTAACCTACCCTACATACACTACACTACACTACCCTACACTACCCTACACTACACTACCCTACACTACACTACCCTACCCTACCCTACACTACCCTACCCTACACTACACTACACTACACTGTTCTACCCTACCCTACATAAGAACCTTCTCCTGACAATAACGAACTCGACAAAAAAGAATTAGCCAAATCGGTCCAGCCGTTCTCGAGTTATGCGCTTACCAACATATTTTGCGATTCATTTTTATATTATAGATAGATAGATAAATGATACAATTTTAAACTACCACCTATAAGTCAAAACATATTCACAGTTCTCAATAACATAGACACAAAAAGTTATGTTAATTTAATTTTATCGAAGAGGCAGCCCTGCGATCGCGCGGTGTGAAGCAAGTACTGCGGTTGCTGACGCGATGGAGTAGGCTATTATAGCAGTAGGTATTGGAAATTTACTACTGAGTGAAGTATCTGTTACGTAGTAACTAATTAGTAATCTGTGATATTAACTATTGCTGAAGCACGAAATGCAGCAAGAAAGTAGATGGTGGCGTCAGTATTACTCATTATTGCTGAGGCACGAAATGCAGCAATAAAGTAGATGGTGGCGTCAATATTACTCATTATTGCTGAGGCACGAAATGCAGCAAGAAAGTAAATGGTGGCGTCAATATTACTCATTATTGCTGAGGCACTAAATGCAGCAACAAAGTAGATGGTGGCGTCAATATTACTCATTATTGCTGAGGCACGAAATGCAGCAAGAATGTAGATGAAGGCGTCAATATTACTCATTATTGCTGAGGCACGAAATGCAGCAAGAAAGTAGATGGTGGCGTCAGTATTACTCATTATTGCTGAGGCACGAAATGCACCAATAAAGTAGATGGTGGAGCCAGTATTTCTCATTATTGCTGAGGCACGAAATGCAGCAATAAAGTAGATGGTGGCGTTAATATTACACATTATTGCTGAGGCACGAAATGCAGCAAGAAAGTAAATGGTGGCGTCAATATTACTCATTATTGCTGAGGCACGAAATGCAGCAAGAAAGTAGATGGTGGCGTCAATATTACTCATTATTGCTGAGGCACTAAATGCAGCAACAAAGTAGATGGTGGCGTCAATATTACTCATTATTGCTGAGGCACAAAATGCAGCAATAAAGTAGATGGTGGCGTCAATATTACTCATTATTGCCGAGGCACAAAATGCAGCAAGAAAGTAGATGGTGGCGTCAATATTACTCATTATTGCTGAGGCACGAAATGTAGCAACAAAGTAGATGGTGGCGTCAATATTACTCATTATTGCTGAGGCACGAAATGCAGCAAGAAAGTAGATGGTGGCGTTAATATTACACATTATTGCTGAGGCACGAAATGCAGCAAGAAAGTAAATGGTGGCGTCAATATTACTCATTATTGCTGAGGCACGAAATGCAGCAAGAAAGTAGATGGTGGCGTCAATATTACTCATTATTGCTGAGGCACTAAATGCAGCAACAAAGTAGATGGTGGCGTCAATATTACTCATTATTGCTGAGGCACAAAATGCAGCAAGAAAGTAGTTGGTGGCGTCAATATAACTCATTATTGCTGAGCCACAAAATGCAGCAAGAAAGTAGATGGTGGCGTCAATATTACTCATTATTGCTGAGGCACGAAATGTAGCAACAAAGTAGATGGTGGCGTCAATATTACTCATTATTGCTGAGGCACGAAATGCAGCAAGAAAGTAGATGGTGGCGTCAATATTACTCATTATTGCTGAGGCACGAAATGCAGCAATAAAGTAGATGGTGGCGTCAATATTACTCATTATTGCTGAGGCACGAAATGCAGCAAGAAAGTAGATGGTCGCGTCAATATTACTCATTATTGCTGAGGCACGAAATGCAGCAATAAAGTAGATGGTGGCGCCAATATTACTCATTATTGCTGAGGCACGAAATGCAGCAATAAAGTAGATGGTGGCGTCAATATTACTAATTATTGCCGAGGCACTAAATGCAGCAACAAAGTAGATGGTGGCGTCAATATTACTCATTATTGCTGAGGCACGAAATGCAGCAAGAAAGTAGATGGTGGCGTCAATATTACTCATTATTGCTGAGGCACGAAATGCAGCAAGAAAGTAGATGGAGGCGTCAATATTACTCATTATTGCTGAGGCACTAAATGCAGCAACTAAGTAGATGGTGGCGTCAATATTACTCATTATTGCTGAGGCACGAACAGCAGCAATAAAGTAGATGGTGGCGTCAATATTACTCATTATTGCTGAGGCACGAAATGCAGCAAGAAAGTAGATGGTGGCGTCAATATAACTCATTATTTCTGAGGCACGAAATGCAGCAAGAAAGTAGATGGTGGCGTCAGTATTACTCATTATTGCTGAGCCACGAAATGCAGCAATAAAGTAGATGGTGGCGTCAATATTACTCATTATTGCTGAGGCACGAAATGCAGCAACAAAGTAGATGGTGGCGTCAATATTACTCATTATTGCTGAGGCACGAAATGCAGCAAGAAAGTAGATGGTGGCGTCAATATTACTCATTATTGCTGAGGCACGAAATGCAGCAAGAAAGTAGATGGTGGCGTCAATATTACTAATTATTGCTGAGGCACGAAATGCAGCAACAAAGTAAATGGTGGTGTCAATATTACTAATTATTAATAATAATGATGGAAAACAAAACGACTAAGTTTTTTTATAATGTTCGGCAATGTTTGAAAGACCAGAAAGTAATGTCATTGTTTTCAGCCTCCTTCATGTACTCGTTATGAGATTAAGATGAATTAAAAATTGAAGAATTGAAGGAAAAAAAAGCAAGTAAGTTTTTTATGGTGTACTGAAAATGTTTGAAATACCAGGAAGTGAAGTCGTAGTTTTCAGCGTCATTCATGTACTTATTATGAGATTAAGATTGAAGACTTGATGGAAAACAAAGCGAGTAAGTTTTTTGTAATAATGTTCTAAAAGTGTTAGAAATACCAGGAAGTGCAGTCGTAATTTTTAGCGTCATTTATGTACGCATTATGAGATTAATAGGAATTAAAAATTGAACACTTGATGGAAAACAAAGCGAGTAATTTTTTTTATGATGTTCTGAAAATATTTGAAATATCAGGAAGTGAAGTTGTAGTTTTCAGCGTCATTCATGTACTTATTATGAGATTAAGATTGAAGACTTGATGGAAAACAAAGCGAGTAAGTTTTTTGTAATAATTTTCTAAAAATGTTAGAAATACCAGGAAGCTCAGTCGTAATTTTCAGCGTCATTTGTGTACGCATTTTTTTTTTTATTATTTATATAATTATTAATCGAAAAAATGAGTACATAGGTAAACATTAGACCCACAAAACTGAATGATCAGTTTGTCTGTGGGATCAACAGTCTCACAATTATACGTTACAATCATAGATAAGACTGTGGTACTTATGAGATTAATAGGAATTAAAAATTGAAGACTTGATGGAAAACAAAGCAAGTACGTTTTTTTTATAATCTCAGTGGGAGAAATTTTGTAATTAGTAGTTCACAATTTATTTGTGATGCAGTCATCATCGCAATTTATGGTCGAGGTATAAGTTTGAAGCCCGAGTGGCAGGCGAGAGCCTTAATTAATCCGACATTGTGGACACCTTTGGAGGCAATACAAGTTACTGAATAAAGTTTTTTTTTCTAATTAAACCAACTGTTTTCTTCAAACCAGTAGGTACAGATTTTGTTTTTTTGCACTTACTTGGCTCTTAACAATAAACAGATTTTTTTTACAGTAGTAGGATTCAAATTTGGAACAATAGGGATTTTAAAAAATGGTGAGTAGTCAGCCTTCATAACTGCATTAATACTTTTTACTCCACTTAACATTTTTTTGAGCTTCAGGTCATGAAACCAGAAAACACTAATTATTGGGCCGATAGAAGTATCCGGGAGTGTATATACGATTAACAAAGACAAAATTCCATTGCGTTGGGGAATCTTGGAAAGCCCGCTTCCATCTTCGGCATCATCATCACTTACCATCAGGTGAGATGATACCAAGGGCTTACCAATTGTGAATTAAAAAAAAAAAAATAATTAAAAACACAGGCTAGAGAAATTGGCTTAGATGACGTGGAGAATTCTATTTTGAATCACATTCACATGACAGATATAAAAAATTTACGAAAATTATTTAAAAATGTATTTCCATGCTGTTTGAGAAAAGTTAACTATTCTCATGTCGTAAAATTCTGATTATGAACATCAAAAGGAGTTTACATTGTCATAATTTTTGGAACAAATAACACTTTTTCTCTAATAAAATAATGTTATAAAATATTTTTTTACCATTATACAATACAGGACAAATCCAAGAAGTTAATATCACCAAGGAGATACCATCAATTATTTTCTGCTATGCGGGTCACGCCATTTTCATAGCATTCATCATCACCATCATCATCATATCAGCCGAAAATTATCCACTGCTGCACAAAGGCCTCCCCCAAGGATTTCCACGACGACCGATCCTGCGCTGCCCGCACCCATCGGCTTCCCGCGATCTTCAACAGGTCGTCGGTCCACCGCGTGAGAGGCCTACCTACGCTACGTTTTCCGGTGCGCGGTCGCCACTCGAGAACTTTACTGCCCCATCGGCCATCTGTTCTGTTCTGTTGTATTATTTAGTTTAATTGCAATGTGCTGGATCTTGTGCTATGATATGTTTTGTTACAAATACTGAATTTCGTGGGAAAATATGTTTTCTTTCTCATTTAACTTTGATCTTTTATTTATTAGGTTCAATCCTAATGTATGAGATTAGATAAATTAGTGTATAGAACACTCGTATGATACTATTAAAAAAACCTCTCCAAGGCTCGATTTTTAAACTCACACTCGTGTTTTAATACCCCTCATAATACAACAGTTTCGTAAACTACTATTAACCATATTTCTGTCACTTACAACCGTTCTTGAACTGGGTGTTGCGGGCGCGCGGTGGCAGGGCGGCAACCAGTTGTCGTGCGGCTCGAATTTGGACGCGATCATCCGCGCGCCCAGCCGCTTGTTGCGGCCCAGGCGATACAGGTTCAGGTTTGATACCTGTCGAGAAGACGGCTATTAATTATAAAAATCTTTTGCGAACAGAAGTTACTTACTAAATCATAACTTTAAAATTATAAAAATAATAAAAACACAAATGCATTAAAAACTTCACCCACGTCCATATTAGTCCACGCTACGCCACTGCCTTCAAATGACCTAAGCCGAGGTCGGTGTCCTTAGGCAGTTGCACCTTTTTGCTTGTAAGGTTTAAGTGCCCTACGTCAAAGTACACATATTAGTACTAACATACAGTATGGACACTCCCTGTCGCTCTCTAGTTTGCGACCTCACCCCCTCGCCAGCCAGATTGATACAGATTGGTTACAGTTTGGTTGTTGAACGTATAGGATTTCGCCGCCATTTTGTTTGATCCGTCATTCCCTTTTTGAAATGTCATTTCTGGCCCGTTGTATGAAGTGTCCAGGGTGCGACTATACACTCCTTTTTTGTGGAATAAACAGACATTTAGTGTTTAAAACTGACATATAAACAGACATGTAGTTGTTGAAGAAACCGTCAGTAATTTTACTAATGTATTAAAGTCGTGTTATATAAAAGTGCGATGATATGTTTATATTTATTATATCAGCTCATACACGTCCCCACCGAGGGGCTCGAGCCTATCTTGAATTAGGGCGATCGGGCCTTAATCGACCACTCGGGCCTAGTGCGGGTTGGTCGACTTCAAACACTACCTTCGAGTTTCTTCGCAGGCCTGTGAAGGATTCTTCACAATGTTTTCCTTTACCATAAGAGCGTCGTATAAACGTACATATGAAATCGAAATGTGAAAACACATTGGTACGTAGCAGGATTTGAACCATGACCTCCCGGACAGGAGGTAGCGGCCCTTGCCATTACGCCACCAACGCTCCCTGAGAAATGTTTGTATTAACGACCCGAATTCGTCTCTCACTTTTTCAGTATGAAACTTCAATTGCAAACCGTAAGCGTGTGTTTGTGTGTGTGTGTAAGTGTGAGTGTGTGTGTGTTTGTGCGTGCCTGCGTGTGTATAAGTGTGTTTAGAAAATTAAGTTTAAATACAAGTTTAAACTGGTAGGACATTTTCTAAGCCCACATGGCTAGCTACAAACATCCTATCTAAGTCTTGCCACCAAACATCAATTTTAACAGCATTGATGTGTACCGACATGAAAATAAGATAGCAAGTTCTTCATTTCGTTAGGGAAATCTTGGTAAGCCCGTTTCCATCTTTTGTATCATCGTTAGTCTTCACTTACTGATGATGCCAAGGGCTTACCAAATGAGTTTTTTTTAATACCCTATTCTCATTCGTTGTGCTTGCGTCGATTAAAAGTAACTGAAATAGCCAATAGCAAACCCCGGACACTTCATACAACGGGCTAGAAATGACATTTCTGAAAACAAATGACGGAACAAAAGAAATCAAGGCGAAATTCCTTACGTTCGAGCACTAAACTAGCACCAATCTATATCAATCTGGGTGACGGGAAGGTGATTATTATTATAATAGTGTGAAAACGGATTTTCAAAATAAATTCAGTTGAAATAACATGACATGAAAAATAAGCTAAAATAAAAACAAACGGGTCCTTCACCAATTTTGTTACACACTGTATACAAGAATTGCTCGTTTAGAGTAACAACATCCTACGAATATTATAAACGCGAAAGTTTGTAAGAATGTATGGATGTATGTTTGTTACTCTTTCACGTAAAATCTACTGAACGGATCTGGTTGAAATTTGATAGGTAGACAGGTTAGGACCTGGATTAACACATAGGCTATTTTTTTCCTGCGCACCCTCGAAGTCATAGAAACGTTGTCTACGCAGGTGAAGCCGCGGGAAACAGCTAGTTTATAATATTAGTAAGGATGGACGGAATGAGCAGGTTTATTGCAATTATTCCTATCACATCTGATTATTCATAGGTAAGTACTAAGTATGAATACCTATTTGTATTTAGTTACCTGTTTTTACAAGCTTCATATTAGCTTGGCGCATTAAATTCTAATACTAGTAGCACAGATTTGGACAGAAGGATCCGCCCGTCTCCATATTTTACTCAGATTTTCTTCATACAAGCAAAAAGTAGCGCTATCTGACATAACTCGTACGAACTAGCGTGGGCAAGAGTTGACGTCAGTGCCGTGCCAAAAGGACGCTTTAAAAATGCGTTTATTTAATATGTTTACAAGAAAAAATACAATGTAAGGTTACTTGCCGATGATACGACATCCCATGTTTATTTTGAGCCTTTCTTTAATGATTTTTACAGCCTCTAACAATACAATAAGGCATTTTTTATCTTTCCACCGCACTCTACAGTTTCCCGCAGACGACTGAGTCGCGAGTGAGCGAATCTTTCGATTTTCGCACCAATTCGCTGGGAGCATTAGTCGCGCGCGTTACGCCAGTAATATATGTCATTGACTAGTAGTCAACTATTCCTATATAAATACAGACCTGTTTGCTTCTCATATGACTGAGCTTCCCCTCGTGGACAGTGGGATGTGCGCAGTACAAGTACGCAGTGATAGCGAATTTCAGAAAACTGTCGCCGATCGTCTCCAGGCGTTCCAAATTGATCCCGTCGTTCGCGTTCGACATTGTTAGCGCCTAAAAATTTTAAGACAGTTATCATCGTATCAGCCGAAAGACATCCACTACGACTCCCCAAGGAGGAGACTGCTGCCCACATCCTACTGAATTTCAAGGAGCTAGCACAGTACAGGGTCGTAGTACAGGTCGCTTCAGGAAGTCGTCGGCAACCTACGGGCTTCTTGGAGGAGCTGGGCTGGCAGTGATGCCGGCCAAAAACGCGAAATGGGCGCAGTGGTCGCCTGGTTATAAAAATAACGACTCCCCAAGGATTTTCACAAACCGGTCCTGCGCTCCCCGTATCTTGCGACTTCCTGCGACTTTCACCATGTCGTCGGTTTACCGAGAGAGAGGCCTACCTACGCTTTAGTGTGCAAACTCCTACGATTTCATGATGTGTGCGTGCTCACCATTATCACATCAGCCAAAAGTTGTCTATTGCTGGACATAGGCTTTCCCCTAGTTGGGAGCGTTCTGCCGTAATCGCCACGCTCGCTCGTTTCTTCCTGTATCTAGATTAAAATTTTCTTCCAAGGAAAATTGACAAATTCTGTTTAGATAATTGACAACGCTAAAACGTCAAGAACAACCGAATTCATTCACAAAATTTGAACCGACGACGTGTTTTTTTTTAGTGATTGGTACACACTTAACAGACCATATCTTGAAAAGTACTGAAACGTTCACAAAATTTAAACCGACGACGTGTTTTTTTCAGTGATTGTTACACACTTAACAGACCATTATCTTGAAAACTACTGAAACGTTCACAAAATTTAAACCGACGACGTGTTTTTTTCAGTGATTGGTACACACTTAACAGACCATATCTTGAAAACTACTGAACTGGTACTGGTCCCTAAGTTGAAAGGTGCTTAATCGAATAAAAAAAGAATTACTGCACTTCGATTTCTAGTTTCTGAAAAATTTATTAACAAAGATACACTTACGAAATATGGCACACCTGTTTAGAAGCCCACATAGACTAACATATTGTGCAATTTCAGCAATATTACATACATACGGGTCGAACTGATAACCTCCTTTTTCAACCGACTTCCAAAAAGGAGGAGGTTCTCAATTGGACTGTATTTTTTTTATGTGTGTTACCTCAGAACTTTTGACTGGGTGAACCGATTTTGATGATATTTTTTTTATTTGAAAGCTAGTGCTTAAATCGGTGCAGTACTTTATTAGAAAATTAACAAACCCCAAAAATAATAATGCAAAATTGTACTAAGTTGTTGCGATGGAAGTCGGTTTTTTTAACGTGTTTAGCGTTTTCAATTATTGAAGTTGGTAATAAAAGTGGCTATTGCGCAGTTTCGCGGCGATAGTCCTTAGTTTTTGACCGGAAACTACCTGGAGCTATCTAGTTTTAATATGATTTGGGACTACGCTCCTCGGTGTGTAGATTAGTAATCTATTCTGAGCAAGAAATGTATTATCTTTGACACAACTTACCTGTAATATAACACTAGGACTCGGCCCTGGGTGTCCATCCAAGTCGGGTTGGTAATCAAAATCGAACTCCTTCCCGTCACCCTTACCCTCCATGTAATACGGGTTAAAGTCCCTCGCCTTATCCCATGTAGTAATCTTTCCAACGTAATTATCGCTCGTATCAAAACCCACGTTCACTACTTTTTCGTTCACGTAACTTGTAGAGTCTATGTCCACGTCGACCATAGAGAAACAGTTTAGTTTTCTAATTTCTTCTAATGGCAAAGACTTTCTTAGCTCGGCCAGTAGGATTCGTTTGTTTTTCTCTATGCTTTCTAAAGTTATCTGTTCGCTGTTGAATAATTCATCTGTCTCTGAGGTTCCGTAAGGAAATACTTCTTTGAATAGATCTTTGTTCGATTCATCTATTTTGAAGTCAATTTTTGAAAGTTTTGTAGCTAAATCTTCTATTTGTTTATTTGAGAGGGTTTTCTCGTGAGAATCTCTACTCTGTTCCGGCAATATTTCATTGATGGCTTCGTCTTTGTGAATGAGGAAGCCCTTTCCGACAATAGTCTTCTTGTGTTCCTTTACTGACACTCGGAATTTCTCTATGTACTGAAATAAATTGTAAAGAATACAAGTAAATAACAAACAAGTAGTTGATATGCGTAACTAGGCGTGGTCAGACTGGCACTTAGATGGGCCTCGCGCGAGACCCCTTTGTGCGCCATGAACTCTAATGCGCGGAGTTTCTCTGCGCGATCGAGCCTCCTGGGGACCCTTAAATAAAATTGTTATTAAGGCTGATGTTACCTCCTCAGGCGGATCACCGTTCCTGATAAACGTTTCGTGTTTCAGTCTATCACTGGCGTCGTCCTGCGGGTCCGGCTGCGGCGCGGGAGACACTTTCTGCTTGCGTTCCAAATCCACTGCCTCTGCTTCGTGAGCCGTCTTGTATTCTATGCGAACTCCCATCGCCGCTGGAAAACATAAATGTAAAGCTAAAAAATCGGCCAAGTACGAGTCAGAACCGCACACATAGGGTTCCGTACCACATACTAAATGGTGCTAGTTTCTTCACGTTTTTGTATGGAGACTTTCACTTTTTCTAATTTTTAGTATTTGTTTTTATAGAGGCAACAGTAATCATCTGTGAAAATTTCAAGTGACTAGCTATCACAGTTCATGAAATACAGCCTGGTGACAGACGGACAGACGGACGGACATGGAATTCTTAGTAATAGGGTCCCGTTTTTACCTTTAGGGTACGAACCTTAAAAACCGACTACGGAAAATAACGTCTATCGTTCTATTCCATGTCACTAGCAACCTATAACGTTTCCACCGCTGAAGCACGAGTCTCTTCCCAACCTTGGGAAGTTCATCCGGATTGGTGGCGCATTGGGAGCCGGGTTGTTCCTTTCCCTCTAATATGGTTGAGGAAAGCGATGGCTGACTCTTTCGTTACACTCGTGATCGGGTGCTGTCCGTGTGAACTGGCCTACTCTTGTCAAAGGCATTAATAACATATTCAATGATTTTAATATATAACTACTCGAGTCATATTGTTTTCCTAATGACTTAATTTGTTTTATATGAATGAGTTTATTTTGACGTTGTTGTCTTATAATTGTTTATTTTATTATTTAGTGGCATAATGTATATGTAATTATTTTACTATTTGTAACTATCAGAAAGTGTGTAATTTGCACCTATTTTGAATAAACATCTTGAATCTTGGTGGAGATTGTAGGTCAGATGTTTTTAAGACAAGGCTTGACGACTGCCACCTAGTGCTTAGCGTGCCTTGCCAAGCACGGAAACAATTAACGGCATTAAGCCATTTATAGTCAAATTGCACCTATTCTGAATAAACATTTTGAATCTTGGTGGAGATTGTAGGTCAGATGTTTTGAAGACAAGGATTGACGACTGCCACCTAGTGCTTAGCGTGCCTTGCCAAGCACGGAAACGATAAACGGCATTAAGCCACTTACAGTCAAACTGCACCTATTCTGAATAAACATTTTGAATCTTGGTGGAGATTGTAGGTCAGATGTTTTTAAGACAAGGCTTGACGACTGCCACCTAGTGCTTAGTGTGCCTTGCCAACCACGGAAACGATAAACGGCATTAAGGCACTTACAGTCAAACTGCACCTATTCGGAATAAACATTTTGAATCTTGGTGGAGATTGTAGGTCAGATGTTTTTAAGACAAGGCTTGACGACTGCCACCTAGTGCTTAGCGTGCCTTGCCAAGCACGGAAACGATAAACGGCATTAAGCCACTTACAGACAAACTGCACCTATTCTGTATAAACATTTTGAATCTTGGTGGAGATTGTAGGTCAGAAGTTTTTAAGCCGCCTATAGGCCTCTTACACGGCTTGACGACTGCCACCTAGTGCTCAGCGTGCCTTGCGACGCACGAAAACGATAAACGGCATTAAGCCACTTGCAGTCAAACCCATCCAGGTAATAACCGTGCTTGTGGTCCGTTATCCTGGCTGACCGAGTCAACCACGCAAGTCGCACTGAGCTACGACCGCTTCATACATACTGCACTGATATAACCTTGCTCTAAAAAGGATTCAGTCGCTTTAAAATTATTAATTTTTTTAAATCGTTTTTGCAGTTGGAAATAAAACATTTCGTATGGAAATTCTATGAACTTTTTACAAATCCAACTGCACTTGTAAAGTTGGTCGACTATTACTCCTAAACTAAGAAAGTTTAGCCGTGATAATTTTCCTTTAAAATGAATTATATGTCCTACTATTCACATTTCCTTTAAGATGTCCTGAAATAGCGGTTTAGCTGGAAGGGGGGGAAACTTATAAATTACGAAATTTAGCACTTTATAACTTAATACTTCTCTAATGAAACCCTGAATTGAAAAAGCCTATTAAACGATACCCGACAGGATTGGGTACGTCAACAAAAAAATCTTCCCCTATATTTACATGTATGGGAGGAACCACCTCCGTAGCTCAGAGGCAAAGTTCACTGGCTTTACACAGGAGGTCGCGGGTTCGATTCCCGGCGGGGTCAATTGTAAGACTCGGTTTGATTGGTGGTAGGGCATTTTCTAAGCCCACCTGGCTAGCTACCACCATCTTATCTAAGTCTTGCCGCCAAATATCAATGTTGATATCATTGGTGTGTTCCGGCATGAAGATAAGATAGCCAGTTCCCCATTGCGTTGGGGAATCTTGGTAAGCCCGCTTCCATCTTCGGCAACATCGTCACTTACCATCAGGTAAGATGATGCCAAGGGCTTACCAATTGTGAATTAAAAAAAAAACTATAAAAAAAATCAAATATTTTATTTACCACTTTGTCGGCGCGACAAATATGTATACGCATGCCAAATTACAGATTTTTAGTACTAATAGTCATAGACAGACATGGAGAAACTATTTGGGTTCCTTGTTGGCTACGGAACCATAAAAACTCACCGTTAGAATTCTTGCTGCTACAGAACCCGCTGGTATCCGTGTCTTCGTCGCTATTCTCTGAGTTCAGATCCGAGTCATCCGTATCGAAATCACTACAAAGAAATAGCTTAATTTAGAAAAAATATACTGTGTTTGCTAGCAAGAATCATCGTATCAGCTGATATACGTCCCCACCGAGGGGCTGGAGCCTTCCTGCCCAGTGCGGGTTGGTCGACTTCACACACAACCTTCGAGTTTCCTCGCAGGCGTGTGCAGGTTTCCCCACAACGTGGATTATTCATAAGGCCAACATCTATTTTATTTATTTACATTTATAGTACACATAAGCGTCGGTGGCTCAACCCGTAACGACTCGGTCCCTCTAACCAGAGGTACCAGGTTCAAATCTGGACGGCCAATGTACCAATGAGTTTTTCAAAAACTTACGTACATACTTACCGATTGCTTTAACGGTGAAGGAAAACATCGTGAGGAAACCTGCACACGCCTGCGAAGAAACTCAAAGGTTGTGTGTGAAGTCGACCAACCCGCACTGGGCCCGCGTGGTCGACTAAGGCCTAATCGCCCTAATTCAGGGTAGGCTTGAGCCCCTCGGTGGGGACGTATATGAGCTGTAATGATGATAGTACACAAAAATACAATTTTTAACATCATAAGTTAACCGCCTCCATGACGTAATGGTTAAGTCCATTAGCTTCACGTGAGGGGGTCGCGGGTTAGATTCCTGGCGGAGTCTTACTAAGACTCGTTTTGGTAGGTGAAAGGGCATTTTCTACCATCTTATCTAAGTATTGCTGCCAAACATCAATGTTAACAGCATAGACGTGTTCCGGCTAGAAGATAGTCCGTTCCCCATTGCGTTGGAGAATCTTGGTAAGAGCGCTTCCATCGCCGGCATCATCGTCACTTAATTTAGGTACAAGCTTCAATTTTAAAATAATTCCTCTCAGCAAACCCTTTCATTTGATACCCATATTATGGGTTTAAAAAAACTGATCCGCCATATTGGATTTAGATTAACGTCACTTAGCTAACCAAATTTCTTCTCGTCACTTAGTTCTCCAAATTAACGTGTATGCAAAATTTCAGCTCAATCGGAAACCGGGAAGTGGGTAACGAACACGGCAAGTTAACATTAAGTTTGTAAAAAATAAAACGATAAGCGTTAGAGAGAGTGGTATTACAATAGCAGTTAGCAACTTTTAACAGGGTAGGCTCGAGCCCCTCGGTGGGGACGTATATGAGCTGATATAATAATAATAATAATAATAGCAACTGTTTACCTGGACAAAAAGGAGCAATCGCTGTCGGCCATAGAGTAGGCAGGTCGAGATGGATTGAACTGACTTTTCGGCTTCTCTACGGGGTCACACCAGTTCGTGCCACCTGTTGAGTAAAAATGCAGTAAAGTTTAATAGGTTTTTTTTATTAAAAATTTAAATGTGCGTTTGACTGCAACTCACCTGATGGTAAGTGATGATGAAATCGAGGATGGTACACGCAAACTCAAATAATGCTTATTCCCTTCCTACGTCTCGTTGACCGAAGTTCTTTCGCGCACTCTTCGATAGAATACCGATAGACAGGCGACTTTGTCTATTATACAGGGCGAAATTGATATCGTTGGCCAACATTTATATTCTCTCTCTCTCATGGATTCGATAGAATACCGATAGTCAGGCGACTTTGTCTATTATACAGGGCGAAATTGATATCGTTGGCCAACATTTATATTCTCTCTCTCTCTCTCTCTCTCTTTCTCTCTCTCTCTCTTTCTCTCTCTCTCTCTTTCTCTCTCTCTCTCTTTAAAGGTGTGGCACAATGAAACGTGCTGTCCAAGTAACAGACGGTGGTTGCCTGGTGTTGCACTTAGCATAGCATCACTTACATTTTACGGACGGACGTATGCAACGCGACTTTCATACACATCTGAAATCAGAGGTGCAGGTTTCCTCACGATCGGTAAGTAAATGCTCGTAAGTTTCGAAAACTCATTGGTGCATTGGCCGTCCGGATTCGAACCCGGGACCTCTGGTTAGGAGGAGACCAGTCGTTGCCGTTGAATCACTAATTTTTATTGAAAAAATAAAGTTATTATTTTTTTATTATTGACCTTATGGTGACACTACTTGTGGTCTTTTATTAGTAACTAGTGGCATGTCTTTCATGTTCCAATTCCCTGAGCTATGTACCACTGAATTAAACAAAGACGTTTTCTTAGTTGTCAGATGGAGCAATTTTTTAGACTAGTTAATTTTGTTGAATTTTTCTGTAAGTGACGAAATCTTATGCGGGGCATTCCCAAATAAAACATTAGTAACAAAGAAACTGCTGCGATAACTCTAAAGCTTTAAATTTAAAAATGTGTATTTTTCCTTAAAAATAGTGATTGAGATGAAAAAAATGTCTTCATAGGTTGAAAGCCACCATGCTCTCAAAAGATCTAAACAGTAGGCACACATTTACCAGCTATTAATTAAAATAGTAGTATATATTTGAGCTTTTTTTTTAACTATTTTTCTTAATATTAATTTTTTTCTTTAAACTTTAATATCAAATCGACACCTTCATACTTATACGAAACACGTAATACGTGCCTATAAAATTTGAGGGTTACCCTCGAAATCCCTGGGACTCATCATCAGATCCTGACTTGTTAACAATGGGACCACCTTAGGAGTATACTTTTTTGAATATATAAGAATTTTACAAATCGGTCCACAATTGACAAAGAAATTGGTGAAAGAACGAAAAAAAAACACACAGTGGAACATTGAAACTCCTCCTCTTTTGAAATTGGTAAAAAAAGTTTGTAATAATGAGCGTGCGTCGAACCTAATCGTTAAAAACCTTTAACTCGGCGTCTTGTCTTGTATCGCCATCTATCATTGAGTAGCTAAACTAAAACAAAACTAAAGATGTTGACTCACCGGACGCCGAAGTACAAAAAGTCAAGTTAGAAGGCAATGGTTCCATGTACTCGTCGTACTCCTCTGCGGCCGGGAGAGAGGACGCCATGTCGTTGGTCCACGTGCCTATTTCGAAGCACTGCAAAAGATAAGTATATAACTCTAACATCTCAAATTTGAATACAAATTAATTAATTTTTAGTTTTCTTTTTTTTGGTGATGGTAAATGTGTTACATACTTTTTTTTCGTAAAAGTAAATAAATAAATAAACGCCTGCATAAAAACATTACTCCTCTTTTTGGGGAAGTCGAGTCTTTTTTGTAACGTATGACACACACGGGATCAAGACAAATCTAACGATACCTCGCCGCACTCTAAAATCTACCAAACCGTTTAGATGATATAGTGGAAAAAAGAAATGTACATACACTAGCTTTTGCCCGCGGCTTCGCCCGCGTGGACATCGTTTTTATGACTGTCTTTGAGGGTGAGTGGTGCGCGAGCCGCTGCCAGCGTGGACATTAGTTATCTCCAGATCCCTATCCCAGATCGGGCTATTCTGATTAGCACTTTAGTCATTTCCCACTCCCTCAATCATCTCTATACAAAAAATCACCGCTACCGCCGCAACCGCTATGTCCTTGCATTTTAAATCTGTAATATCTTCGAAAATATTCATTTAAATTAGATGCTGTAAAGGGCCATATTGGCACATTTCTTCAAGTTGACTTTTCAGTTCCAGGATTTGTTTTAGTAAATTAACGTTGCCTCTTCTCAATTCCATGGATTGATTAATTATTTTTTTTAAATAGCAATCTTTTTTACCTTTTTCTATATATTTTTTTCAGATTAAAATATTTCTTTATTTTGCGACTACTGATCATCTTTTCTACTCTCTCTCTCTCTTCTCTTATCGTGTGACACATTAACCGTGCAATACAAGGGATAGACGACGGCGTTTGGCCGGTAATCAAAATATGTGTAGCCTGTTTTTGATCCCATGCCTGCATCTTATTCTGAAGTGATAAGTCGTGTGCCTGCTCGGCAAGGCAGTTGTTAATGGGCCACTATTTTAGAAAAAATATAAACTAGTAGCTCTGTGAGCTGCAAAATTCGTGAGTTTTTTGAAATGACTGAAAAACGATATTTTTTTTCCGTTTTCAACACCCATGGCTTTGCTAATTTGAAAAATTTCCAAAAACTGAATTGCTAAAAATCCATATAATTATCGAACCTGCTCACATAATTTTACGAGAATCGGTTGAGAAATGCGACCTGTAGAGTAAAACAGACGGACATCCGGATAGGCAAACGAAAACACTTTTGCCCAACCTGAAACGGCGACGCTTCGTTCGCGCTCGGTCAATAAGGCGGTAATATGTTATTTTTGACGTCAATTACACCTAAACGATAGAAAACCCAAGATTAGAAAAAATACTCTTGTGTTTGATGATGTTCCTTAAAGTCAAAAGCTATTAGAAACACGACTGAGCAGTTTTAGCTCGATAGAAAAAAAACCCAAAGATAGTTTTACACCGCTACTTCCAACTCTAGTTACGACTAATATTTTGAAGTATAAATTTAAAAAAATTATACAACAATGTGTTATGATATTGAAAAAGTGTCGTTATTTTCTTTACTCTTTACACGTAAAGAAAAAGACAGAGACAACTGTTCCAATCAATACCTCGCTATAAAATAAAATCGTACCAATATTTAATAGTGATTATAAATAATTGGGAAATAAAATTTACGAGCGACTAAAGGTGATACTGTTCGCGCTGGACCGGACACGGTTTAGCTATGAGGTACATCGCTTTCGCATTATTGCAATAAAACAATAACCGCCTCTGTAGCGTAATGGTTAAGTCCATTAGCTTCACATAAGGAGGTCCGGGTTTGATTCCCGGCGTTGTCTAACTTTGTATGAGTCGGTTTGGCTGGTGGAACGGCACTAATTACCACCACCTTATCTAAGTCTTGCCACCAAACATCAATGTTAACAGCATTGATGTGTTCTGGCTTGAAGACAAGATAGCCAGTTCCCCATTGCGTTAGGGGAATCTTGGTAAGCCCGCTTACATCTTCGGCATCATCGTCACTTACCATCAAGTGAGATGATGTCAAGGGCTTAACAATTGTGAATAAAATAAACTGTACGACAGCTCGCAATAAACTTTCACATTTTTTATAAAAAAAAAATCATACAATAATTTAAATTAAAAAAATAATAATTTTGAAGAATTTATGTTGCATGATCATATATATACTTATTCGTAATACCAATTCAAAATCTCCAACCATTTTTGAATAAATCGCAAGTTTCAATTTCATTTGTAGGAGAACCATAAAAACACATTTTTACGAAAATTAGAAAACTTTTCTTTTCGAAATAAACACATTTCCTCTACCCTACGTGTACGTACCGTACTACGACGGGGTCAAGAAAGTAAAAACAATCGATCTGCGTCTCAGCAAACATTATTGATGTATTGCAGTGTCTCAGCAGCCCAAGACCCTGAACGCGTTATTATACTGCACGCGCAGTACGCTGTATGCCCCGCTGTGTAAAGTTAATGTATTTTTTTATCCACAATTGGTAAGCCCTTAGCACCATCTCACCTGATGGTATGTGACGATGATATCGAATATGGAAGCGGGCTTACCAAGATTCCCTAACGCAATGGGGAACTGGCTATATTTTTTCATGTCGGAGCACATCAATGCTGTTAAAATTGATGTTTGGTGGCAAGACTTAGACAGAATGGTTGTAGCTAGCCAGGTGAGCGCAGAAAATACTCTACCACCAACGAAACCGAGTCACCACCAACTCTTCAAAAAAAAGCAACTGTACCACCAGAGCTATGGTCAGACGTAGCACGAGAAAGGATGTTGATCTATCAACCGTCTCGTTCTGACAACATACAAACTAGAGAGAGGCAAGCAGTGACGTGACCTATTCAGAACTTACGCTGTCAACTTCCTTCTCCTGCAATATGTCGTTGAGGGTCTTTTCTTTCGGTCCTTCTTCAGACGGTTCTTCGTCTTTCTCTTTTTGATCTTTCACTTCTCTTTCTCTGAAAAAATGCAAAACTTGCACTCTTTATAAATATAGGAAAAAAAGGGAAAACATTTCAGTGTACAATCATAAAAAATCTGCTGTATAGACAAATCCACTAAAATAAAAAAAAAAATTATAAAAGTCTGGATCTTGACAATAGCGCCATCTACCGGGTACAACTATAGCTAGGAACCATCCAAGTGACTCCATTAGTGCACTACTTAATCAAAATCGATCAAGCTGTTCAGGAGGAGAAGCATTATTACGAACACACGCACACCGGAATTTTACAGGTATAGAGACAGGGTGCCCAGTCATAAAGAGCACAAACGAAAAGGAGTGGACTCATAAAAAAACAGAAATATTCGGTATTTATTTTTTCAAGATTTTTCAATTTAACTACGTAACCCTTATTTGTTGTGGTTAAACACGCACTTGGCTACTTTTTCTCCTTTTGACACGTCATAGAGTCAGTTTTGACACGTCACAGAGTCAGTTTTTACAGCGTTACAAAAATCAGTCAGTCAGTGAATCAGTGATGGGCGAAACCTTTTTATTTATAGCAAAGCGTGACGCATGCGTGACGTAATAATCTTTCAGCGTCCTTGATATATACTTTTTTTAAACGACTTCAAAAAAAAGGAGGTTTCTCAATTCGACCGTATATATATATACTAGCTGTCCCGGCGAACTTCGTACCGCCTTACATTACATTACACTGCCCTGCCCTACCCTACACTACCCTACACTACACTACACTACCCTACCCTACACTACCCTACCCTACCCTACATACACTACACTACACTACCCTACACTACTCTACACTACCCTACACTACACTACCCTACCCTACCCTACACTACCCTACCCTACCCTACCCTATCCTATCTCTCAAGTTGGATCGAACTGCACATGGTGTGCGAATTTTATTATAATCGGTTAAGTGGTTTAGGAGTCCATTGAGGACAAACATTGTGACATGAGATTCATATATATTAAGATATATATATATATATATATATATATATATATATTAATGTGTGTTCGCGGATAACTTCGCCGTTTATGAACCGATTTTAATGATTCTTTTTTTGTTGGAAAGGAGATATCCCAAGGGTGGTACCATGATAAGGAAACCAGGATCTGATGATGGCATCCCAGAGAAATTGAGAGGAACCTTCATGGAGTTTGAAGTGCGTATGAAGTCGTTTTTTTTTTGTTTAAAATTGTTATTGTGATTAAAATTATTATTGTGATTAAAATTATTATTGTGATTTCGAGACTTGATAGAAGACAAGTTTGGCTATTTGAAATTTCATTAGCCATCAGTGGTTCATGATTTATTTTTAACGCAGTAAACTACCCTTTTTTAGTTTTTGACACCATCGGTAAGACAGAATGTCGTTCACTCACCTTATTTCTTTTTCGTTCTTTTTGCTACTGTCTTCTTCTTCCTTCTTCTTTTCGCCTACCTTCTCGTCAGTACTCAGAACCTAAGGATAGCCGTGAAAAAAAAACACAGTTTAGAAAAGTTACAGGTCAAATCTTGTGTATAGAGATACACACACGCACACACATACACACACACGCACACATACATTCACACATCAAAAAAACTCTAAGCAACACGTATAAAATTTTTAGATTTCATATGTACGTTTATCCATCAATGCTCTTACGGTGAAGGAAAACATCGTGAGGAAATCTGCACACGCCTGCAGGGAAACTCGCAGGTTGTGTGTGAAGTCGACCAACCCGCACTGGGCCCGCGTGGTCGACTTAGGCCCGATCGCCCTAATTTAGGGTAGGCTCGAGCCCCTCGGTGGGGACGTATATGAGCTGATATGATGATATATGTTTAATTCATTAAATTCTATTACCGTAATTATTTCAAATATTTGAATGTTTCATAGTGATTAGTAAAAAATAATCTACGTAACCAATTTAAATAATATCCAATTTAATTAAAACTTTAAAACCCAAAAAGAGAGTGAATAGGCACTATTTGAGCTTGCATGTTACATCCTCGGCTGCATCGGCACTTACCATCAGGTAAGGTGCAGCCAAAAGCAATCAAATTTTTAATAAAAAAAGAAAAAAAAACCGACTGCATAATAACTTTACCCCTCTTTTTGGGCAGTCGAGTTAAAATGTATCCTATATCAGACACAAAGACTGCATTCCAGGTACAAATTCGCAGTTTTGATGCAGTTCTCCTAGTGATTTGTGCTTTAACTGCATCCAAACTGCAAATTTGCAGCTGAAATGCAGTCCGTATGTCTGGACCCTCAGCCAAAGAAACAGACATACATACATATCTACACATATACCCCCGAAAAACATTACCCTTCTTTTTAAGTAGTTGAGTAAAAATTAAAAACCGGAACTGCATAAAAAATTACCCCTCTTTTTAAGCAGTTGGGTAAAAATTAAAAACCGGAACTGCTTAAAAACATTACCCCTCTTTTTACGCACTAAGGGTAAAAATTAAAAACCTAAACTGCATAAAAACACATTACCCCTCTTTTTAGGCAGTTTGGTAAAAATTAAAAACCTAAACTGCATATAAAAACATTTCCCCTCTTTTTAGGCAGTTGGGTAAATATTTAACACCCAAACTGCATAAAAACATTACCCCTCTTTTTAGGCAGTTGGATAAAAATTAATAACCATAAATGCATAAAAAAACATTACCCCTTTTTTTTAGGCAGTTGGGTAAATATTAAAAACCTAAACTGCATATAAAAACATTACCCCTCTTTTTAGGCAGTTGGGTGAAAATTAAAAACCCAAACTGCATAAAAAACATTACCCCTCTTTTTAGGCAGTTGGGTAAATATTAAAAACCTAAACTGCATATAAAAACATTACCCCTCTTTTTAGGCAGTTGGGTGAAAATTAAAAACCCAAACCACACCCCGGACACTCCATACAAACGAGCGAGAAATGATATAAATAATTATAACTGACGTATCTATAGGCAAGAATGCAGGTAGGGTTGAATCACACCGGCGGTATTGGTCACGAAATGTTTGTTAGTTATTTACTGCATGCACACTCAACAGCAACAATCAACAGTTATCTTACATGATGGATAACATTGTTCATTTGTTCTTCAAACACAGGAGCTTTTGTCCGTGAAACAATCTCATTTAGCAACCTACAATAATAGTCAATCTCAATCTATAATTCCGAGATCACATTTTATAATATCACACCACTAGATATTTCTATACAACTCATACTTTCACACCATCTAATCAAATTATTACAAACAGTCATCATTTTAAATAAATAAAACGAACAAAATAACTCACAAGCCACAATAACAAACTGACATCTGACATATGAAAAACATAAAGGAACTACATTTCTAAAAAAAAAGATACAGCTAGTATGAAGATTCATAGGAACTGATTGTTCTTAGATTTGGTCGTATAATATTGGTGGTCAGCCAATCATGATACGAGGCATGCTGAGACGCTGCGGCCGCCTATTGGCGTCGAGCGGTGAGCAGCGCGCAAAGTAAATATAAGTGACGTTAATCGCGCATGCGTAGTTCGTCCTTTACGTTCAGTAAATAGTTGCTTTTTATTCCGGTGTACGAAATCACAGCGGCGCGCAAAGTGAATATAAGTGACGTTTATCGCGCTTGCGTAGCTCGTCCTTTACGTTTGGTACCCAATCTACACCCAATCTACATCCAATCTAAATCCAATTGAATTTAGAGAGCGGCAGGGAGTGTCCATACTGTATGTTAGTACTAATATATATACTGTGCCCAAACTGCATAAAAAACATTACCCCTCTTTTTAGGCAGTTGGGTGAAAATTAAAAACCTAAACTGCATATAAAAACATTACCCTTCTTTTTAGGCAGTAGCGTAAAAATTAAAAATCTAAACTGCATAAAAAACGTTACCCCTCTTTTTAGGCATTTGGGCAAAATTAAAACCCTAACTGCATAAAAAGCATTACTCCTCTTATTAGGCAATTGGGTAAAAATTAAAAACCCAAATTGCATAAAAAGTATTATCCCTCTTTTTAGGCAGTTGGGTAAAAATATTAAACCCAAACTGCATAAAAAGCATTAACCCTCTTTTTAGGCAGTCGGGTAAAAATTAAAAACCCAAACTGCATAAAAACATTACCCCTCTTTTTAGGTAGTCTATCCTAGTCTCACACGGGATTAAGACTAATCAAACGATACTTCGCACTGCAAAATCTTTTTGCGTCTGGGGTTCAAAATGGAATTAGTTACCTCAGCTAAACTCCACCCAAAGTCCAATGGGGGCCACTGGAACCCAGGGCACGTGTTGTCGTCTATCTGAGGAATGCCCAGACCTACGTCGATGGCGACGGCGCGACGAATCTCGTCCGCTATTAGTAGTGCGTTTATCCTGCAAGTACACAAGGAAAAATTCTGGAGTGGAAAGTGGAGACTGTATTCATGGTTAAATAATTTTCGAAAAACCTATAAACTATTAGGTAAAAGCTTTTGTTTAATAATCGTGCATTGTCACGAGAAACAACGTGTGTGCCAAATTTCAGCCCGATAGCTTCAGTGGAAGTGGGTGAAATATTGATTGCATAATTCCAGGACATACATACATATAAGTGAAGTTAAATTGACTGAGCCTTTTACTGAATTTTACAGATGCCTTAAATAACGTAATTAAAGGGGGACTACACATAAACAAGTAAAATATAAAACTTCTGAAATATCGGTTAAAAAACCGGCCAAGTGCGACTCGGGGCCACACAAACAGGGTTCTACACTAAAACTTAAAGTTCCAACAGAACAAGACCTCTCAGCACATACTTTGCTCTAGGTAAATAGGGTTTACTTATTTTGGACTTAATAAATTTTCTTATAGGTTTTCCTGTTAGGTATGCATTCAACCTCGTATACTGTGATTTTTTTTCGAGATTTTAGGCCCAGTAGTTTCAGTGAAACTGATAAGGGGCAATAGTCAATTGTCGCCTCTTTTATTTCTTTAATAACTTCAAAACTATTTAAATTAAAATTCTATAATATAAAAGTCTCACAACAGGCCCTTTCATTTGACATGTCAAACGATAAAATATGCAAACTTTTTTACAATTTTCTAATTAACCCCAAAAGTGGTCCCCACCATGTTTAATATTCTTTCTTTACATTACACGGCCGTCTTTGGGTCACCAACTTACATATGTGTACCAAATTTTAACTCAGACGTTAGTTTCGGAACAAATTGGCTGCGACAGACGGACGGACAGACACACGAGTGATCCTATGATGGTTCTATTTTTATCTTTTGAACCCTAAAAAAATTAACTAGATAAGATTCAAATCTATTCTGGTCGACTCTAGTCACAGAATTAGTAGCAGTAGTAATGGTTGTTGCTGTTGTAGCATTGGTATACGTACCTATAAAGTACACAAGGAAGCGCCACAGTTGCGAACCACAGCGGCGCCTCAACGGGATGTAACGGCAGGTACTCTAATCAAATAGAATTAGTAGCTGTAGTAATGGTTGTTGCTGTTGTAGCATTGGTATACGTACCTATAAAGTACACAAGGAAGCGCCACAGTTGCGAACCACAGCGGCGCCTCAACGGGATGTAACGGCAGGTAGTCTAATCAAATAAAATTAGTAGCTGTAGTAATGATTGTTGCTGTTGTAGCATTGGTATACGTACCTATAAAGTACACAAGGAAGCGCCACAGTTGCGAACCACAGCGGCGCCTCAACGGGATGTAACGGCAGGTACTCTAATCAAATAGAATTAGTAGCTGTAGTAATGGTTGTTGCTGTTGTAGCATTGGTATACGCACCTATAAAGTACACAAGGAAGCGCCACAGTTGCGAACCACAGCGGCGCCTCAACGGGATGTAACGGCAGGTACTCTAATCAAATAGAATTAGTAGCTGTAGTAATGGTTGTTGCTGTTGTAGCATTGGTATACGTACCTATAAAGTACACAAGGAAGCGCCACAGTTGCGAACCACAGCGGCGCCTCAACGGGATGTAACGGCAGGTAGTCTAATCAAATAGAATTAGTAGCAGTAGTAATGATTGTTGCTGTTGTAGCATTGGTATACGTACCTATAAAGTACACAAGGAAGCGCCACAGTTGCGAACCACAGCGGCGCCTCAACGGGATGTAACGGCAGGTAGTCTAATCAAATAGAATTAGTAGCTGTAGTAATGATTGTTGCTGTTGTAGCATTGGTATACGTACCTATAAAGTACACAAGGAAGCGCCACAGTTGCGAACCACAGCGGCGCCTCAACGGGATGTAACGGCAGGTACTCTAATCAAATAGAATTAGTAGCTGTAGTAATGGTTGTTGCTGTTGTAGCATTGGTATACGTACCTATAAAGTACACAAGGAAGCGCCACAGTTGCGAACCACAGCGGCGCCTCAACGGGATGTAACGGCAGGTAGTCTAATCAAATAGAATTAGTAGCTGTAGTAATGATTGTTGCTGTTGTAGCATTGGTATACGTACCTATAAAGTACACAAGGAAGCGCCACAGTTGCGAACCACAGCGGCGCCTCAACGGGATGTAACGGCAGGTACTCTAATCAAATAGAATTAGTAGCTGTAGTAATGGTTGTTGCTGTTGTAGCATTGGTATACGTACCTATAAAGTACACAAGGAAGCGCCACAGTTGCGAACCACAGCGGCGCCTCAACGGGATGTAACGGCAGGTAGTCTAATCAAATAAAATTAGTAGCTGTAGTAATGATTGTTGCTGTTGTAGCATTGGTATACGTACCTATAAAGTACACAAGGAAGCGCCACAGTTGCGAACCACAGCGGCGCCTCAACGGGATGTAACGGCAGGTACTCTAATCAAATAGAATTAGTAGCTGTAGTAATGGTTGTTGCTGTTGTAGCATTGGTATACGCACCTATAAAGTACACAAGGAAGCGCCACAGTTGCGAACCACAGCGGCGCCTCAACGGGATGTAACGGCAGGTACTCTAATCAAATAGAATTAGTAGCTGTAGTAATGGTTGTTGCTGTTGTAGCATTGGTATACGTACCTATAAAGTACACAAGGAAGCGCCACAGTTGCGAACCACAGCGGCGCCTCAACGGGATGTAACGGCAGGTAGTCTAATCAAATAGAATTAGTAGCAGTAGTAATGATTGTTGCTGTTGTAGCATTGGTATACGTACCTATAAAGTACACAAGGAAGCGCCACAGTTGCGAACCACAGCGGCGCCTCAACGGGATGTAACGGCAGGTAGTCTAATCAAATAGAATTAGTAGCTGTAGTAATGATTGTTGCTGTTGTAGCATTGGTATACGTACCTATAAAGTACACAAGGAAGCGCCACAGTTGCGAACCACAGCGGCGCCGCGAAGGGATGCACTCGGCACAATTCTCCCACCAATATCTGTTTCTGATCAAGACGGTCGCGTTTGGCGCGACGCGTTCTCTCCGATGACACGGGGAGGGCGACGCCTTTGCGGTTCACGTATCTGTGGACAGACAGAATTTGGTTATAGCAAGATAATATAATTCTTGAGACAAATTAGATTACCAACCTTCATACTCAGAATAAAGAACAAACCATTACACGCGTATACAGTGAGAATAGTATGACGCGCGCTAAGCCGAAAACTCTGCGCCTACCCTCCTTCCCTTGAGTGTAATATTTCTATTTTAGGTCGATTTAAAAACTTTTTGCGTTAGGTAAGTTAGAAAGAACCTCTGCTTGTTTACTTACAAAAATAAATCACCTGCATGCAGGATTTAAAAGGGCCAAAACGTCAAAACTACACCAATAAATAAATCACCTGCATGCAGGATTTAAAAGGGCCAAAACGTCAAAACTACACCAATTTAGAGTAGTTTCATACAAGCACAAGTTGCCTCACTTTTATTGCCGTACGCGTGTTCTGGTTTATTGTGGATTCTGAACCTACATACTTCATATTCTGAAAAACTCCATATTATGACGACACAGTTCCTAGGGGAAACTGAAGAATAAATTCTTTTTGGTTGATTTCTTTCACTTCGCGACGAAGAAACAGATGTAATGTGGTTTTTTTCCATGTTTTTAGAAAGGACACGTGCATTTTTGTAAATACACACCCCAATTATTTCACAAACGCACAGCAAGGTTTCGTTGGTCATATACTTAAACAAATTGTATCAACCTCCTTGTCATACTAATAGTTTTACTAAAAAGTGGTGTAGTTTGTTTAACGCTTTGCTAGATAATTTTATACTGTGAAATGGAAATCAATTCAAATGTTCTTTGACTGAGTGGTTGAAAGAAAATTGTTTCTATTAGGTGCGTAATACTACTTTGTGATACAAGGGTGGAAAGTAGGTTATTGTAAACGAGCTGTCATTAACAAGCCCGAGCCGAAGACGAAATGTCCCGAGTTTGCAATAACCTGCACACCCGTGTATCATACAACGTTTTAATACAGTTGTGGAAAATAGTAAAAAACAAATCAAAGAAATATGTTTATTCCAACATACATACGTACATAGGTATAGAAAATGAAAATTTTCAGGAAATGGCGCGTTTTTGCAAATGGTTATTTTTTACAACAAAACTAGGCAATCGGCTCAATTGACCATGGGTTTCTTGGGGAAAGTTGTTAAGTTTCATGAGTACAAGCTGCAGTTTAAAAAAGTGCATATACCTTTGTTAGGACCCTGTATAACTTACCTAGGAGTCAACAAGTTCAATCTAGCACTAGTGTGGTCGACGTCGAGTAGAGGTTGGTTGGACTGTGTGAGCGCGACGCCGTATTTACTGCTGTAGTAGTCTCGAAAGCTCTTGTGCGTGTCGGAGGGAAACTCGGAGTCTGGCGTCAGTTTCCAGCATATCTCCGCTACGAGGAAGAACTGGGGACAATATAACTGTGATATACAAACTACTCTACACCATAAGACAGTTATTTAAGCAATAGTACATAATAAACTATTCGGAACATAGCGCGTTGCTTGGCGGCAAATATGGAGTATAGAGCGAGCAGTACTACTCAATCGAACAGTTCGAGTAGTTCCATCGGCATGATGATACTTGTCAAATGATGCTATGCTATGAAATCTTGTATTTAGGTAATGGCGTAGATTCGATGTAACACGATTTAACTTATTGGACAGGACTAAACTAAATTTACGCATTCTGTTTTTCTTTGTGTATCGAAAAGACAAGGACCTAATACATAATAGTAGTTTATGAAACTGTTGCATAATAAGGGTTCTTAAAATACGAGTGTTACACGAGTGTTTTAAGGCCAAATTATGTGCAGTTTCATACACTACTTTATCTAATCTTATACATTGGAATTGAATCAACTAAAATACAAAGATTAAAGTTAAGAGTAAGAAAAAAATCCCACAAAATTCAGTAAGTACCTACAACAAAACGTGTCATAGCGCTGAATCCCAGCGCATCACCGCACTTGCACTGAAGCGGACGGTGTCACAGAGAGGTAAAAACAATGCTTTCACTAATCTCAGACATTTTTAAACAAGAATGAAAATTATCCACGAAATTCAGTATCTACAACAAAATTCAATGAAAATCAACACATCACACCGCGCATGCGTTAAAGCGGGCACTGTCACAGACAAGTAAAAATTGGAATGAAAACTTTTTGTATTCCTGTAAAAATGGCGCGAACCAATATAAACTCGTTTTTAAGTTGATAATGCGAACTTTACGATATGAGAGTAGATAATAGTTATTTATGCCACTGCCAAGTAATGAGAGCCATTGTAACATGAGTGCTAGTTTGTACCACGAAGCAAAGCTGAGTGGCACAGTAGACAGCACGAGTGTTATACAATGGCTAATGCGTGCAGTGGCATACAATACTTTTTCTACGCCCATGAAATAAATAAAAGAAAATATTAAACCGTCAAAAAATCATCTATACACACGCGATGTTTAGCCATAGCGCAGGTACGCGCGCTTTTTTAAATGGCCTTGGCATCTTGCACAAAATATATCAAAATAAATCATATATTGAATTTTTGAAGCCAAAGCCATAAAAATATTTAAAAAGTTTCATTGTAGTACAGTTGTCCCATTTCGAAATGATCATAGGCAACATGCAATATTTTTATTTTTGCTTTCATTTTAAAGAACTCCATGCAGAATAAACCAGGAGTATATTAAAAAAATAAAAAAACTTGTTTTTTAATTTTAAATGCGGTTGGTTTTAAAGTAACCGTTTAAATTTTCGCGCGCAAACGGACGTATAGTTCCGATGACGTCACTCCTGTCTGTCACTCAGACCAAAGAGAATATAATACATTGTAATTTATTGTAATTGTAATGTATTATATTCTCTTTGGTCTGAGTGACAGACAGGAGTGACGTCATCGCAACTATACGTCCGTTTGCGCGCGCAAATTTAAACGGTTACTTTAAAACCGCATTTAAAATTAAAAAAACAAGTTTTTTTTTATTTTTTTTATATACTCCTGGTTTATTCTGCATGGAGTTCTTTAAAATGCAAGCAAAAAAAAGCAAAAATAAAAATATTGCATGTTGCCTACTTGTAGGAATGAATACTTTTGTGATATGATTTGAGGTTATGTATCAAGCAAATTACCAAATGGGAGTAGAAAAAGGTTATTTTATTCACTAAATCAGTGAATAAAAAGCACTTTTAATTTTGGTGTTTGAAATTAGAACACACCAATATATTCGACCTCCATCTCAATGTAATACAACCTCCTTGCGCAAAAAATACTCGATACAAACTCCATGTGTAAAGTATACTCGACATACAAACTCCTTGTGAAAGTACCTCCTCGAGATTTGATTGTTCGACATTTTCGACAAGGAGTTTAGCATTAGAATAAAAACTGTTTTATGTTATTTGTTGTCATGTCTATTTTCGCTAAAATATTCGTAGTCATGGTATAAAGTATAGTATGCAACTCTTGAATAAAATGGATTTAAAGCGAGGGCCATAAATCACTCGCGTCGCACTTGAATCATGAATCACTCCTTAGGGTAGTGATCCAGTCGTAAGAATCCTTCAGTTGCTTGTGATTCATCTGTGGCCCTCACTTTAAATCCGTCCTTTATTCATAATTTCATAATATACTATTAACCTGTCAAGTAAGTTAAATCTGTTGCACCGAATTGACGCCATTGTTTCACCTTCCAAGTCTATCTAGATAAGCACCATCTATGAAAAAATCTATTTTCACACAATAAGTTTTTTAGTTTAGTTTTCGTTTAGCTACTACAAGGCTAGGTCGATACACTAGGATTTAATAATTGAAAACGCTATGCCCGTTAAAAAAACCTATTTTCATCTAGTACATACAATTTTGCATTATTATTTTTGGTTTTTGTTAATTTGCTAAAAAAAAGTACCACACCGATATTGATAAAATATTTATATTGGATCAACTTGGCAGCATACCCTATCGAATAAAAAAGAATCATGAATATCGGTTAACAATCTGCGAAGATATCGCGCAACAAACATACAAAAAAAGACAGTCGAATAGGGATGACGAATGCTAGTCATCTGATTTACTTTTTATCATCTGTCATAAACGACATTTTGTTCTAAAAATTTTTGAAATACCTAGGCGTGACGTCATAGATTTGCAACGTCATTTATGTACTCATTTTGTGATTTAAATCGAAGACTTGATGGAAAACAAAACGTGTAAGGTTTTCCGAAGTTTATTTAAGTAGGAGGGCAATTTAGTGATAAAGAGTTCATAATTTATGTCTGATGATGTCGTCACCCCTTTTAAGAATCTCTTCCTTTTTTGAAAATCTACACCATACCTGAGGTTGATCTTGGTTCCTGTACCACGGCGTCACGACCGCCTCTCTATACTTGTCAGGGTCGAACACGAAAGTTTCTCCAGGCTGTAGGAGAGGATTTTGCATCTTCTTCACTCTGTCGTCCTTGTCTCGCTCCTTGGGCGGGACTTTGCTAGTCGTTGTACTATTGGACAAGAAACAGACAATCACACCCGAGTCTCTCCATACAAAGAACAAGTACCTACACTATACTTGGTGGTAATAGATGCTTCTCTTTCTAACCTAACTCTCGTCGTGTAGCACCTGCACAACACCACTTCCAAATATTTTTTTCTATCCATACTTGGTGAGAGCGTCGGTGGCGCAACGGCAAGGGCCGCTACCTCCTATCCGGGAAGTCGTGGTTCGAGTCTTGCCACGTACCAATGTTTTTTCAAATTTCGATCTCATATGTACGTTTATCCGACGCTCTTACGGTGAAGGAAAACATCGTCAGGAAACCTGCACACGCCTTCGAATAAACTCGAAGGTTGTGTGTGAAGTTGACCAACCCGCACTGGGCCCGATCGTCCTAATTCAGGGTAGGCTCGAGCCCCTCAATGGGGACGTATATATGAGCTGTTATGATGATCCATACTTGGTAAGTCCTTCGCAACATCTCATCTGATGGTAGTGACGTTAACGAATACGATAGCGGGCTTACCAAGATTTCCAAACGCAATGGAGAAACTGGCTGACGAAGGTGGAAGCGGGCTTACCAAGATTCCCAAACGCAATGGGGAACGGGCTATCTTATCTTCAAGCCCGAACACATTAGTACTGTTAACGTTGATGTTTGGCGGTAAGACATAGATCAGATGATTGTAGCTAGCCATGCTGGATTACCGAGTTTTACGAAGTTAGACTCCGCTGGGAATAGAACACACCTAATGTGAAGGAAATGGACTTAACCATTACGCCAAGGAGCGGTTGGTTCTCTTCTTTACGCTCTGTTTTATTAGCAAAATTATAAGCTCTTTTTTAATTCTGTATCATCACCTGACGTGGAGTATGTCTTGCCACATCCCCTCCTCATAAGTATGATACTGTTAAAAACCTCGCCAGGGCGCGGTTTCACACTCGTGTCAAAGTATATATATATTAGTACTAACATACAGTACGGACACTCCCTGCCGCTCTCTAGATTGCGACCTCACCCCCTCGTCATACGGTTATATGGTTATATTATTTTTGGTTGTCGAATGTATAGGATTCCGCCGCCATTTAGTTTGTTTTTTTGAAATGTCATTTCTGGCCCGTTGTATGAAGTGTCCAGGGTGAGCTCTCGTGTTTTAATACCTCTTATAACGCAACAGTTTCATAAACTTCTATTAAAACAACCTCATCGGTTTAATCCGTCTGCATAATCAATAATCATCGTAGCTGGTCGATGATATTAATTTCCCACCTGTCTTCCTCTTCTTCTTCGTCCTGGTTCCACAGTATGGGCTTCTCCACTTCAGACAGCTTTTTCTCCTCAGTGTACTGGTATATCAGCTCGAGAAACGCCCAGTCGATGTCTATCTTAGTGCTGCCGTCGGCGCGGGTCGCTGAAAACAAAAATAATATTTATTTGACTGACTCGGTGGCTCAGTGGTTAGTGCCCTTGACTACTGATCCGAGGGTTGTGGGTTCGATCCCCACCCAGGGCAAGCATTTGTGTGATGAGCAGATTTGTTTGCTCTGTGTCTGGGTGTTAAATATATGTATATAAGGTAAGATTGAAAATTAAAAAATAAACACAATGTAAAACTTAATGTATATCAGTCTCTGGTAACCCATAACACAGGGAATCCTACTTTGGGGCCAGATGACCATGTGTGATTTGTCCCAGAATATATTTATTATTTATTTATTATCTTACATAAACATGATTGTAGAGATGACTGCAAATAGAGAATAGAAGGGAAAAATGGTCAAGTGCGTGTCGGACCACACGCAAAGTAGGGTTCCCTAAGCTTTTGCAAAACATAATTTTTAAACCGCCTCCGTGGTGTAATGGTTAAGTGCATTAGCTTCACATCAGGAGGTCGCGGGTTCGATTCCCGGCGGAGGCTTACTTTGTATGATTTGGTTTGATTGGTTGAAGGGCATTTTCTAAGTCCGCCTGGCTAGCTACCACCATTTATCGAAGTCTTGCCGCCGGGCATCAATGTTAAAAACATTTATGTGTTCCGGCTTGAAGATAAGATAGCCAGTTCTCCATTGTGTTAGGGAATCCTGGTAAGCCCGCTTCCATCTTCGGCATCATCGTCACTTACCATCAAGTGAGATGATGTCAAAGGCTTACCAATTGTGGATAAAAAAAATAGGTAAAATAGATTGTTTTAAGCTATTGCATAGCTTTTATCGCAGGCTTTGAGCGCGGCGACCGAATCAAGAAATTCCGTAACGAAAATAAAACCTAACACCCCACGCTCGGCCGAGTTCTAAAAAACTTACAGTGCCATCTATTAGCGATTTGCTGTACTAAAATGACAGTCAATTTTACTGGTGTAACTTTCTTAGCGTTAATTTATTACATAAACATCCCGCGCCCCAAGGACTATATAATGGTACTAGTAAATACTGAATAAATAAAAAATAAATAAACAATTATAATTGCATAAGTTGATAAAAAATGCTATGCAATAGCTTTACCGCGACAGTCCCCGAGTGCCACACGTTTTTTTTTTGGTCTGGCATGGGTACCCAGTAGCACTGCAATTCAAGTCATTTTCAAATTTTTACGCTTTGTCATTACAAGTATTTACTTTTGATAGTAGGCACGATGTAATAGTTGTTGTGGGTGGACCCCTCGCTCTGCAGCTTCATACCGCGACGCCGCACACGCAACACGTCCGCGAACACGAAACGCATGAACCTGCCAAATAAAATGATTGTTTATTAGCTAATCGTCGCGTCGGTGGCTCAACCGGTAACGACTCGGTCCCCCTAACCAGAGGTGCCGGGTTCAAATCCGGACGGCCAATGTACCAATGAGTTTTTCAAAACTTAAGTACATATACTCACAGATTGCTTTAAAGGTGAAGGAAAATATCGTGAGGAAACCTGCAAACACCTGCGAAGAAACTCGAAGGGTGTGTGTAAAGTCGACCAACCCGCACTGGGCCCGCGTGGTCGACTAAGGCCCGATCGCCCTAATTAAGGGTAGGCTCGAACCCTTCGGTGGGGACGTATATGAGCAGATATGATAGCTAATCAGACTGCCTCGGCTGTTATAATCATCATTCAGAAGACGTCCACTAGACATAGGTCACCCCTGAGTTGGAGAGGGGTGGGGGGTTGTCGTTATCACGCTTGTCAGATGGGTTAGCAGTCGTACATTGCGGTGGCAAAGTAAGCCAGATCTCCATTGCGTTGGGAAATCTTGGCAAGCCCGCTTCCATCTTCGGCATCATCGTCATTTACCATAAGGTGAGATGATGCCAAGGGCTTACCAATTGTAAAAAAAGGATGCTGCCCATCCTCTAGTTTATTACCTTGGTCGCCTCTTACGACACCCTCGGCACACCCCGGACACTCCATACAAACGAGCGAGAAATGATATACATATATATAAATGACGTATCTATAGGCAAGAATGCAGGTAGGGTTGAATCACACCGGGGGTATTGGTCACGAAATGTTTGTTATTTATTTACTGAATGCAACAGTGTGAATACTAAACTCTTTTTTTTTTCATACTTTTCGTTGTAAACAAACACCGCTCGAACAAAAAACAACACATTCCGAATACACCATACACATTATTATGAGACTACAAAACATTGTAAATGGTAACTGCGACGTGGACGTATGAATTAACACTGAAAACTGCTATTATTTTATACATCTTTTAACACATTTTCCATAAAATTGCGAAATTGTTATGGGATTTTGTCACAGATTAAAAATCGACATGATAGTTTTGTTGCTTTGGTGTAGAGATGGGACGAAGTGAATGACTGAATGAATGATTTTGAACTGTTGTTGCGAGGTGAAAATTGGGTCATCTTTGGGCTCAACTGTACAATAGGAAACATTGATTTGGCAGTCCGCGATTTTTTGGTAAGAGATAGGCTTTAGCTGAACATCCATACCAAATTTCAAGGTTAGGAAACCAGCGGTTTTTGAGTTATGAATTTTTGAAAATTGTATTTTTAGGTACTCTTTGGTCTTTGTTTTGTGAGTTTATGTAGGACCAAAGATGACTTATTACTGATTGTATAATTTGATTCCTAAGATTCATAATATGGGGTTAAAACCCCCAACAAACCTTCGGGATCCGAGGGGGATGTGGGAGTATCAGGGCGGGGAAAGCACGCGGGGCCGACTTGAGGGCAGACAAACTTGGGGGTAACAAAACAAAAAAGAGTTCAGTTGGGCCTTTACGTTCGGTAACTGGTTGGTTTTTATTCCTGTGAACGAAATCACAGCGGCGCGCAAAGTGAATATAGTGAATAAAAGTGCTTGCGTAGCTCGTCCTTTACGTTTGGTACTCAATCTACAGCCAATCTGAGTGACGGGGGGGTGAGGTCGAATCTAGAGAGCGGCAGGGAGTGTCCATACTGTACGTTAGTACTAATATATATACTGTGTCCTCGGTAAGAGATGGGGTGGTACCTATGACCATACCACAGGCCATATTTTAGAGACACACTACATTCTTGACATTCATCGTTATCCTTTTTTCACCAAACTTAATTTACCATCAGATGTGATGATGCCAAGGGCTTCATCACATCAGCTCATATATACGTCCCCACCGAGGGGCTCGAGGCTACCCTGAATTAGGGCGATCGGGCCTTAGTCGACCACGCGGGCCCAGTGCGGGTTGGTCGACTTCACACACAGCCTTCGAGTTACTTCGCAGATGTAACCATGGGCTTACCAATAAAAAATAAGCCGCTTGATGCGGTCAGCGCAGAACCGTTCGCAGTGGAAATCCTTAGGGGAGGCTTTTGTCCAGCAGTGGACATCTTTTGGCTGATATTGATATAATGCTCTTAAGATGAAACAATTTTCTTAAAACCAAAATACTTTGAGGTACAAGCTTTAATTTGAAAAGAAATTTAATTATTTCGTATTCTTCTCAGCAAACCCTTGCATTCATATCATATCATGGCGTTGCATAAAAAATAATTGATTCGCCATCTTTGGAAGTCCGTCATATTAGATTTAGAATAACGTTAACCATGCATTGTTGTCCAAACTTGAATGCTAAATTTTAGCTCAATCAGAAACCGGGAAGTGGTTCTAATTTAGCTTCCAAGATTGTTAATAGTAATAAAATGATGACCTACCTAAGAATTGACGTGGAAGCGATAAGACATGACAAGTCTAGTACTTCTTTTAATTAATATTTTATTCTTAGCATTGACATAAGTGATGCATGCTCGCTTAAATGTTCGTGCGGATGGTGGCGCGTCGGGAGCCGGGTCGTTCCTTTTCATCTAA
Source organism: Coleophora flavipennella (assembly GCA_947284805.1). Lineage (NCBI taxonomy): Eukaryota > Metazoa > Arthropoda > Insecta > Lepidoptera > Coleophoridae > Coleophora > Coleophora flavipennella. The sequence continues at coordinate 8,762,024 of OX369278.1, forward strand.
TAAGGTTGATCGGAGCAATGGCTGACTCTCGCTTTATACTTGTGACCGGGCGCTGTACGTGTGAACTGGCCTACTCTTGTTAAAGGCATTAATAACTCACATATTGGTATATAGCGACAATAATTCCACATAAAATAAACAAAACTGCGTTTTTAGATTTATAATTAATAACTATCAATGATTTTTATGTATAACTTTTCGTGTCATATTGTTTACATGTTCTAATGACATATCTGGTTTATATCAAGGATTGAATTTTGACGTTATTAACTAATTATTATTTATTTCTTGATTCTTCACAAATGACATTGTTATTATTATTTTATGACTATCAGAAAGAGTGTAATTTGCACCTATTTTGAATAAATATATTGAATTGAATTGATTTGTCCCATACTACCAGACCAACTAACACGCCTTCTTACCTTCTAACAAGTCGTCCTCTTCGCGGCGACATCCGTACATCGGCATCTGGCACATATTCGACTGAAACTCTGACTTCACCCGATCGCGTGTACACGGGGAAAGCCGGGATCTGCAGACTGAGACAAACGTATAGATAAGTTCATGTGTTAGAGTGAGTTCATTGTCATGTTGACTGTTACTGCTTATCAGCGACATCTATTTGATTAATAAAGAAGTACAGCGTCAGTTGGACCAAGTATCCTAAGAAATGATCGGATATACATATGTAGGCAAGAGTACGGAAAATAGAGGAGTCCCTCTTTCAACACTTACGGACCGATCCCAAACTAGTGCAGAAATATGAAAAACTAAATTAAATAATTTTCGTTGAATAGTTTTTATGCTCAAAAAGCCAAATGCTCAAATGAATACAAAAAACTGGTCAAGTGCGAATCGGACTCGCACTTCGAGGGTTCCCGTACTACTACACTACTACACACAACTATGACAATGATACGTATTCACATTACAAACAAAAGAGATTAACGCGAGCGACAGATATGCTTTTTATTTTATTCAGTTCGGACAACTTAGCGCAATTACAACTCACACTTAGCCGGTTTTTTTGGGACGTGGTCGGTCGCCTCCTCGTGCGCGAGCTGCAGCTGTGGTTGGGAAGGAATTTATTTCCTCCGAAGCACAGCTCACTCGTCTGGTGCGTCCTGGGCAACAATGGTTAGCAATGCTCGGTCGTGAAGGGAGCATTGCTGGCGATTGGCTAAGTGCCGACAACCCAGAGGGTTCTCCTTTCCGGAGTACACGGGGGCGCGATCCCGGGTTCCTCGAGCTGCTACTTGAATCTACCCTAACCTGTCCACTCGGTAGCATCCCTATATACCCCTATTCCAGTTCTCTTCAAACCCAATTTCATTTCCCATCCTGTCACTATCCTCCCTTCTCCTATATCCTTCCCCTCCTGGAGGAGCAAACCTCGACTCCAAAAAACAAAACCCCAATCCAAGGTGTTTCCACCGTGCCAAAGGATGAATGGCTGGGGGGTTACTCAGTCGCGAACGGGGGTCTCTGAGCTAGGCCGACTCAGGGACAGTCGAAGGCCTTACCTGCGGTATGGAGCACTGCCGTGGGCGGACTTTTATTTCTTCCATACTCGTGGGACTCATATGGACGACCTTACGAAAATCATGACAGAAGTTCATGCCTTAAGTGCCGAAGAGAGCGCGTCAAGTGCCTCTGAGGCTATGGAGCTTGGAGACACTCAGTCACAAGCCCATACCCAAAAACCTGATGACAACGAGGGCCAAAAGGAACTCGATGTCGGTGGCAAACGTAAGAGAGCTAAAAAGCCTCTTACCGGAGCCGCCAAAAGACGTTTTAATTGGTGGAGACAGCAGGGCAGAAGCGTCGAAGATGCTTCTGCTCTGTGCTTGAAGCCATTTGCGGAGCTGGAAGACCTCCCGGAGGTTCAAACCAAAACAGCTGCAGCGAAGCGCCCCAGGTCTGAGGAGACCTCTCCTGGAGAATGACCGAGCAAGACGGTCAAGCTTGGGTCCTCGGGGCCCACTTACACCGAAGTCGCTGGGTCAGTTCGGGTCGGCATCAAGGCCGAGAAACCGCTAGGAGAGGATGACCACAGACTTGTTATGAAGGCGATTGGTCACGCGATCGACACCGCACCTGAAGAAGAGGAGCTCGAGCCTCGCATCACAAAGAGCACTCTTAAGGCAGGGTGGATGCTTCTCACGTGCTTCAACAGAGACACCCGAAACTGGCTTGCCAGTCGTATGGCGGACCTGAAGCCGTGGGAGGGTGCACAACTGAGGCTTGTGGATGAGGCGGACCTCCCTAAGCCTTACACTGGGGTAGCCTGGATCCCGGATGAGTCATTGGAGCCCAAGACTCTGCTATACCGGCTTCACAGGCAAAACCGCAGTCTCGGTTGTTTGTACTGGAGAGTGCTCAACGTAAAGAGGGAAGAAAGGGGACAAACTGTCACTTTCTCCTTCGATCAGTCTGCGTTGGACATTCTGCAGGGGAACAACTTCGAGGTGCACCTCACGTCTGGGAACATTGGAACTGGCCTCATTCACATTCGTGTGAAGGGTATGAGGCCGGTTTCTGAGGCCCAAGGCGACAGTGCTCCTCCTGCCACAACGCAGGCACCACGGGACCTGGACGGGCCCGCGGCTACTGCCGGTGTATCTAGGAGGCCTGCAGCAGCTGGAATCGCCAACCCCACTGCCGGAACATCTAGGCAAGCGGTGACTCCTAGTGGTGCCCTCAGGGCCCACTCAGCGAGTCACCACTATAGGGGAAGGAAGGGGAGCACTAATGCACCCACGGTTCCAGCTGGGCAGGCTAATAGGCCGGCAACACGGGGGGGTCAATTTCGAGCGCGGGGGGCCAGGGGGCGGCCCGGACAAAGTGCAGCGAGGGGGCTCGCGAGGGGACGGCCAGTCCAGCTCCCCTCCATAGCTAGCGAGCACTCGAGCAGGAAGGCCGCGCGCAACCCCCTTAATAACCAACCTCCACCCCCACACACTTAACACTAACACACCGCAACAGACACAACACACAAACACACTTACACTAAACAGTCCTATCTACCCCACCCCTTTCTCCTTCTCCCATCCTATTATCCCTTGACCAAACACCTATTCCCAAAAATGCTAAAAGTCATACAAGCTAATCTTCAACACGCCAAGGCGGCGAGCACCATCTTATGCCAGAACTTCGCAGAAGACCAACTTGATATGGCTCTAATACAAGAACCGTGGATCCACTCTGGGAACACAATATCGGGTCTGAACTCTGCAGGTAAACTGCTTTTTAACTCTAATGGGGTCAGACCTAGAGTTTGTATAGTATTTAAGAAAAATCTTAATATTTTACCAATTCCTTGTATGTGTACAGATGATTTGGTAGCAGCGTATGTAGCACTGCCAGGCAGCGACGAGAGGATAATAGTCTGCTCAGCATACCTGCCTGGCGACACCGCGGATCCAACATGGCAACTGGAACCCCTCATTGAGTACTGCCGGGTGCAGAAGACGCAACTGCTCCTTGGCTGCGACTGCAACTCCCATCACACCACATGGGGTAGTACAAATACCAACAGGAGGGGTGAGTTACTGTTTGATTTCTTGATATCTAATAACCTCCAGGTTCTAAACATTGGCAACGAACCGACCTTCGTCACATCAGCCAGACAGGAGGTTTTAGATGTCACCGTTTGTACAGATCGACTTATTGATCGTATAAGAAGCTGGCAGGTAGGCAAGGAAGCGTCCATGTCAGATCACAGACATATTAGATTCAATCTCACACTAACCAAAACGGTAAGAGCAGAATCCTATCGCAACTGTAGGGCTACTAACTGGGTCGATTTCCGCAGAGACCTAAGGGAAAACCTCAGTACGATAAGCAAATCCGTCAGAACCAGGGATCAACTGGAATTCGCGGTTGATGCTGTAACTGCCGGTATTGTCGAAGCCTATGTCGACAACTGTCCCCTCAAGACCGTGGTTACTAACCGAAACGTACCATGGTGGAACGGCAAATTACATAAACTTAGACGAACCGCCCGTACCCTGTTCAACAGGGCTAAGTCGGACGGGAACTGGGAAGCATATAGCAAAGCTCTAAGCAACTTCAATAAAGAGCTTAGGAAAGCTAGAAGGAAATCATGGCGCGGCTTTTGCGAAGAGATCAAAGGTGCTGCACATGTGGCCAAGATCTATAAAATCATGGCCAAATCATCCTCTAATCATCTGGGTTTTCTCAAGAAACCAGACGGATCTTTTACTACCACGCCAAAAGAGACCCTGCAGCTGTTAGCAGCAGTGCATTTTCCTGGGTCAGACGTGGCCAACGCGAGGTACCCTTCGGTCTGCACGGTCAGCAAAACTAGACCGAAGATTGAGGACTGGAGGATGGCTTCGGTTGTTTTTAAACCCGACCGAGTCAAATGGGCTATTAATAACTTTCAGCCCTACAAGACTGGTGGGGAGGATGGCATTTTCCCAGCCCTTTTGCAACAGGGCGTCGAAATCATCCTTCCGCTGGTGACGAGAATATTCAGAGCCAGTTTTGCCTGGGGCCACGTACCCCATAAGTGGACTACGGTCAAGGTAGCGTACATCCCCAAGGCTGGAGATCGAGATAAGTCACAGCCTAAGTCCTACCGACCCATTAGTCTCACTTCTTTCCTACTAAAAACCATGGAAAAGGTGATTAACGTCCATATTAGGGAAACATATCTATTGAAGCGTCCCTTACATGTAAAACAGCATGCGTATCAGAAGGGCAAGTCTACGGAAACAGCCCTTATGGAGCTTACCGATAGACTAGAGAGAGCACTGGACCAAAAACAGATAGCCCTCTGCGCCTTTCTGGACATAGAGGGAGCTTTTGATAACACCTCTACTGACATCATCCTTAAATGTATGAAGATGCGGAACATTGACTCAACCACCACTGAGTGGGTTAAGTCAATGTTAACAAATAGGACAGTAAAAACGACTTTACTTGGTGACACTCTGGAAGTGAGGATTACCCGAGGATGTCCGCAAGGAGGGGTTCTATCTCCTCTAGAATGGTCCCTAGTTGTCGACTGTCTTATTGAAGAGCTAAACGTAGCTAACCTGGAGACACAGGGCTATGCAGATGATCTGGTTGTGTCAATAGTAGGAGGGTCACCCACTACTGTTTCAGTACAACTGCAAAAGGCCCTCTTCAGGATAGAACGGTGGTGTAACGACTTTCAGCTATCAGTTAACGCGGAAAAATCAATTGTAGTCCCCTTCACCAGAAGAAGGAAAACGGAGGGCTTAAAATCTCCTACACTCTTCGGAAGGACTATACCATTCTCACGGGAAGCTAAGTATCTAGGAGTAATCCTAGATGACAAACTTACCTGGAATAGACATATTGAATACATCACAAGGAAGGCTAAAATAGCGCTAGGAGCATGCTGTCGGCTGGTGGGATCTCGGTGGGGTCTGCAGCCTAAGTCGGTGCTGTGGGCTTACACCGCCATAGTGCGGCCTATGGTTGCCTATGGATGTGCTGCTTGGCACAAGAAGACTCAGCAGCATATATGCATTGCTACCCTTAATAGCCTACAAAGAATTCCTTGTCGCATGGCAACTAATGCCATCTCATCAACCCCGACTGCAGCCTTAGAGGCCATTCTTAACCTCGAACCGTTGCACATCCATTTAAAAAAGGAGGCCAGGTTGGCCATGCTGCGTGCAATGGGAGGTGGTAAGGTGGACTGGAAATCACAAGTGATGAAGGACCTCTATGGTGCGCTCACAGTGAATCCAGTACTAGCCATGCCATCCGACTCCCTTTTAAAAGAGTACAGTTTTAATAAACTGTACACGGTTCACATTCCGCAGCGGGACGAATGGAACGCAGCGGTACCCAAAACCCTCAATTCTAGTGACCTTATCTGGTTTACTGATGGTTCTAGAAAGGAGGGTTTAGCCGGAGCTGGGGTATGCGGCGGAGACTTAGATATAAAGCTGTCATACAGCTTAGGCCCGCATGCAACGGTTTATCAGGCGGAAATGTACGCGATAGTAAAATGCGCACAAGAAAACCTTCTCAGGTCCTATAAAAATAGGAACATAGTAATATGTTCGGATAGTCAGGCGGCCCTTATGGCACTGAAATCCCATGAAATTGATTCCAAGTTAACCCTTGAGTGCGCTGCTGCCCTCGACCAGCTGGGGAGACTAAACAAGGTCACCTTATACTGGGTGCCGGGACATAGCGGCGTCAAGGGTAACGAAATAGCAGATGAGCTTGCAAGAACCGGAGCAGAGACACCAGCTATTGGACCTGAACCAATAGTGGGAGTGTCACGTTGCACGGGGAAAAGAATGCTAAAGGAATGGGCAAATGAACAGAGTAAAGCACTCTGGGCAAATTCTCCAGGCCAAAAGCATTCAAAAATGCTCATTTCTGGTTTCTCTCGGGGGTATACGTCTAGAGCACTGCAATTGCAAAAGCCTGGACTTCGAACTCTCGTCAGAACTCTGACTGGCCACTGCAAGCTTAATAAACACCTAAATCAAATGAAGCTTGCAGTCTCAGACGAGTGCCGATTTTGCCTCGAAGAAGAGGAGACACCTCTTCACTTACTCTGTGAGTGCGAGGCACTCGTCCAAGCCAGAAGTCGCTCCCTGGGTGGGCCAATGATAGCACCAGAGGACATCAGGGAGCTCGATCCCAAGTGCATCGTCCAGTTCATCAGAACTATTGGCCTTGAGGAAATTATATAACAGGGGCAGTGATCACAATAGATCTTGTAGGTCGCGGTGATCCATTAGGACCCTCTTTTCGTCCTATTCCCCTCTTACCCAATAATAATAATAATAATAAATAGCCGGTTTTTGTTTTTTGTTGTTTTACTTCAGGATAGCTGGGGTACGAGTTGCATTTCTCAATGAAATGTATGGTATTGTGTTAAGCATTTGACGAACTGAATATTTTAAATCATCAAAAGTGTCATAGCGATTTTTGTACACTTCATTTTTTAAGTGACCCCATAGAAAAAAACCATGGGCGTTAGACAACTTGTTTTTTTTCCACTAACTATTAAAGAAAACTAAAACGTTAATTTCAACTACTTCTAGCAACTTTAGACCTATGGTCTGCGTACAATTTTTGGTTTGTATAGTGAGTGATATACAATCTAAATAACAAAATGTTTTTTTTTAAAAGCGATATTTCCGAACATAGTAGGATTTTAAATTTTTTTAAAACGCCATTTGTATTTCCTCTAAAATTGAGCTCACGGTTTCTAAAAGCGTTTTTCTCTATCTCTTGTTTAGAATTTCCTCTTACTGACCCTTAAAATCTCATTATAGAACTAATCAATATACAGGATATTGATTTGTTCTATAATCACACCAAGTAGTTCATTCTATAATCACACCAAGTAGTTCTATAATCACACCAAGTTTCACGCTCTTATGAATTACCGTTTTTACGATAGAACTAAATCAAAAATACCTACAAAATAATCAAACCAGTAGTTCTATAATCACACCAAGTTTCACCCTCTGTATTACCGTTTTTACGATAGAGCTAAATCAAAAATACCTACAAAATAATCACACCAGTAGTTCTATAATCACACCAAGTTTCACCCTCTGTATTACCGTTTTTACGATAGAGCTAAATCATAAATACCTAAAAAATTCTTACAAAAATCACGTTTTTTGTACAAAAGTGAAAAAACTAAACGGGGTGTTTAGTTTTTTCACTTTTTTAATTATCATTATTTTGTCCTTTTAGCGGAAACAGAAACCTACACATTCTGTGAAAATCTCAAATACCTATTTCGGTTCATAAAATAAAGCCTGCTGACAGACATACGGACATACAGCGGAGGCTTAGTATAAAGGTCCTGTTGGTCACCCTTTGGCATCATCGTCACACTATTATGTGAGATGATGTCAAGACCTACCAATTGTAGACAAAAAAGCAGTCTTTCTCTCTTGTGAGTTTTGTGATCTCTTGTGTTTGTGTGTACCGTAGGCTTGGTATACTCACGGCTGCGGCTGATCCCTCGCCATCAGGATAGCGACGGCCTGTTGCGCGTTCTGCGGCGCGTGCAGCCGCCGGCCGCGCGTGTTGTAGCGCTCCGGCAACGCGCACCACAGGGTCGACACTATTGCGTACAGCATGTTGCGCTTTTGGCCTGCCACAACAAATATAAGATTTACACTCATCACTGAATAACTCTGTAACGCTATCAAAATGGTTTTGTAAAGCAAATAGGTCGGCATACGAAAGATTTTAATGTCATACAAAAATATTGGATTATTCACAAATGATAGGCCCATGGCCCATGGCATCATCTCACCTCAAGTGACAGTAGTCAAAGATTTTGTTACAGCAACATTTTTTTAATAAAAATTTTCTTCTTTTATCTTTTTCATCCTATCGGATAGAGAAATCATCTCACCTCAAGTGACAGTAGTCGAAGATTTTATTATAGCAACATTTTTTTAATAAAAATTTTCATCTTTTAACTTTTTCGTATAATTGGAAAGAGAAAGAAATTTGTGTGTTAAAATACGAGTATATACTGTCACCATTCCACAGAGTGCCACAACACTGAATGACAGCAACTTTGCACAGTATTATAAAAATAAGTACATAACACAAAAAACAAAATGATTGGTTCGATCAACATAGTATTGAGATAATCCAAATGTAAGTTTCAACATTTGAAAAAATCTTTGTGTTAATAACGCTCACGTAGACCAATAACACCCATCGGTTTTTTTATCGGGAGTTATTAGTAAATAAGTGTGAATAGCATTCACTTTTATTTCAGGAATAAAAAAATCTGTTACATATTCAAAATTCGTAAGATATTTTTGCAGAAATCAAAGAAAGCGCCCATTTTTATAAAACGTGATATATAATAATTGAAAACGCTAAACAGGTTAAAAAACCGACTTCCACCGCAACAACCTAGTACATTATTTTTGGTTTTTGTTAATTTTCTAATAAAGTACTACACCGATTTTGATAAAATGTATATGGGACCACACGGGAAGCACTAGCTTTAAAATAAAAAAAGAATAATAAAAATTGGATCACTCAGGAAAAAGTTATGAGGTAACACACATAAAAAAACATACAGACGAATTAAGAACCTCCTCCTTTTTGGAAGTCGCTTGAAAAATTCAGGGAAAACTGCAGCAAATCGAGCAAAAGCTTACAATTTTTCATAAGAGTGAATTTCACGCGCGGGGTGCATGTGACTAACGATGGCGAAGTGCACTAGTGACTTATATTTTCTTTGGAGTGCGCGGCACTACTAATCAAAATGGCGGTGCAAGCGACTGGGCGCGGTGTGGACGCGTTCCTATTTGTTTGTTCCATGTGTGCGTGAAGTAACATACAAAGCATACCATTCTAAGTCTATTTTCTGTTATCAGGAGGCAGGCGTTAATATGTCGAAATATTTTCTGTTATCAGGAGGCAGGCGTTAATATGTCGAAATTGCTTTATAGGTAATATGCATGTATATTTTTTGAAGTTTCTACTAGTTATTACATTACCAAAAAAAACAACCAAAATATAGACCATTAAGCTAAAAAAACTTTTAAAAAAAGTCAATTTTGGAATCACGGTCAGTCTCTATTGTCAATATTCAAAGTAACACAAACAGAGACAGAGGTTCGTACCCATTTCACAGATCGATTCGCAAGCTTTATTTATATATCTTACCTGGTTGAGCTTCTTTTTCAGGTTTGGGCTCCACTTTAGGTTTTTCAGTATCGTTAGAAGGGTCGATTTCCGAATCGCTGGTGTCTATGATTGGCTGGCAGTCTGTGAAGGCCCAGGCTGTCTGTAAAAAATGGCGAAGTGCGCGTCGGATCACGCGCAACGTAGGGTTCCGTAGACTTTTCAATAAGAAAATATATTTTTAAAATAAACTAGATGATTTTTTTAGTTAGTATAAAAAATATTAATTGAAAAATCTATAAACTTTTTACAAATCCAAATGCACATCTTAAATTGGTCGACTATTACTCCTAAAGAATCGACTATTACTCCTAAACAAAAAAACTACTTTGTCGATTTCATACTAAATGTCCTACTATTTACTTTTTCAGATATTTTTGTATAGCGGTGAGCTGGCGGGGGGGGGGGGGGAGTTCACTTGACTACCAAAATTAGCAATTTATAGTTTAATATTTCGCAAACGGATCTCTAAATTATTTTTGAGCTAACGACACCCCACACCTTGGGATAGACGACATAAATTATTTCACCCCCACTTTTACGAGTAGGGGGAGGAACCCAAAAAATTTTTGATGTGTAACATCTTTGCTCTCGCTTTCCTGCAATTTGTGGGAGTGATTTCGTGAAATGTGACGGAAATGTGTCCCATGGGACGGAAATGTGTAACAGGGAGTCGCGTTTTTTCAGGCTTTAAAAGCGCGGAAAAGGCAAAGGTATCTATGACCATACAGCCTAGTCTGCCGTATCTTTGCCGTCCTTTTATAAAGTATTTTGTCACATGTTACACATCATATGCGAGTACTGTAGGTCTCGCTCGAATTTATTTTTTTATCAAGATTTTATTTTACCACTTTGATGACGTAATTATGTATACCAACGCTAAATTACAGCTTTCTAGTACTAAGAGTCTCCGAGTTAAACCGCAAACAGAGGCACATGGCGAAACTAAAGGGGTTCCTTGTTGACTACCGGATCCCTATAAATTACGCTAACAGTCAAACCCATAAAGATCATAGAGATCGACTCTATCTTCCCTATTCAAGAATAAATGTCCACAAGCATAATTTCTTCTGTATGGCAATATGTGTTTACAACAACCTCCCTATCCACATTAAAAATTGTTCAAATTTTAGTTTCGAATCTACATTGACCGAATGGCTACAAAACAAGTATTACTATTCAGTAAAAGAATTTCTTAGCGACAAAAATTTATGATAGTTCGTGAAACCTAGGTTATATTATAATATGTATATTTGCATGCCATTGATGGTGGGACATAAGATACCTTAAATTTGAGAACACCATGTATTCAACTATGTTCTGGCAAATAAATGCTTTGACATTGACATAGAAATCTAAATATTATACTATTTTGATGTCTCTGGTCAAACCTATCCAGGTAATGACCGTGCTTCAGGTTAGTTAACTTAGGTGATCGACCCAACCACGCAAGTTGCACTGAACTACGACCGCTTCAGTAATATAAGCTTATATTTGGTTACGTAACGGCGTAACGGTTAGGGCCACTACCTCCTGTCCGGGAGGTCGTGGTTCGAATCCTGCCATGTACCAGTGTGTTTTTGAATTTCGATTTCTTATGTACGTTTTAAGGAAAACATCGTGAGGAAATCTGCACACGCCTGCGAAGAAACTCGCAGGTTGTGTGTGAAGTCGACCAAACCGCACTGGGCCCGTGTGGTCGACTAAGACTCGGTGGGGACGCATACGAGCTGGTATGATGATGTACGTTTATCCGACGCTCTTACGGTGAAGGAAAACATCGTAAGGAAACCTGCACACGCCTGCGAAGAAACTCACTGGGCCCGCGTGGTCGACTAAGGCCCGATCACCCTTATTCAAGGTAAGCTCGAGCCCCTCGGTGGGGACGTATATGAGCTGATATGATGATCTTTGGTTGAGTGGTAGTCCTGCAACTTACCCGCTTATAGTAATACTGTCTTCGCTTAGTGGTGCCGGGTCTGGCCGAGTCGTTGGGCTCGCTGGCATCTCCGCCACAGTTCGTGATATTCGTGTCCAAGTCCGCTGCCTTGAAGTTTTCCTTGCCTGGAAATTAGCATATGGACTTACTGGTTAATAACATACCTCTCCTAGTTATAGCTTCAAATGTTTCTCGAAGTTTTTCTAAGAAATATTTGCCGACATATAGGTATCCAGTGGCGGCCTAGACGCTCGCTACAGCTCGCGAGGTTCTGGCACAAGTAAAATTAAGACTTGGTCTCAACTTTTTTTTGGGTCGTGCAATTCACCTATAAAATCCGTCATGTTGATTTTTTGAATATATCCATGACACGCTGAGTGATGGCATGAATCCAAAGACAGCACATTTGTCAAGATCGGTTAAGTGGTTTAGGAAATACGAGGGAACAGATATACATACATACATAGACTGTCAAAACAACCCTCATTTTTCCATAGTCGGGTAATAAATAAAATTTTACAACCAGCCCAAGTTTTAATAAAAGATGACACGCAAAAAGAAGGTATGAGATATGAGTTATGTTAATCAGAAGACAGGAAATTGAAGACAGCTGTAAAGTTAAAAAACTTTAAAAACATCGTGACTAAAAAGAAAATAATAAAAAAACAGATTAAAAACAAACCAAAAAGTATGACTTCGTCACATACCGTACACAAATATTAGCGCATAAATTTCATCTAATATAGTTCTTATAGAAACATTTACCCGCATATGTGCACTGAAGAAGATCTTTGGACCCGTGAGAGAGGCGGATAACATGTATCGCATCGGAATGAACCACTAAAAGTACTGATGGGGCAAGAAACTATCGTGATATTCTGTAAGGCACTGCGTCTTAGATGGAAGGGTAATCTGGAAAGAATTCCGGACCATCAGGCTGTAAAAGTTATGACCAAATGTTTTCCGCGACAGAAGAGACCAAAGAGCAGGCACAGGAAACGGTGGATGGATTGTGTCGAAGAAGACCTTCGAAAAATGTTAAAGTTTACCAACTGGGCGAAGGAGGCAGGTAATCGATTCAAGTGGAGGAAAACATGACTAGTTGGATGCCGCAACAAAAGAGACCAAAGGGCAGGCACAGGACACAGTGGATTGATTGTGTCAAAGAAGACCTTCGAAAAATGGTCAAGTTTACCAACTGGACGAAGGAGGCAGGTAATCGATTCAAGTGGAGGAAAACATGACTAGTTGGATGCCGCAACAAAAGAGAAGAAAGGGCAGGCACATGACACAGTGGATTGATTGTGTCAAAGAAGACCTTCGAAAAATGGTCAAGTTTACCAACTGGACGAAGGAGGCAGGTAATCGATTCAAGTGGAGGAAAACATGACTAGTTGGATGCCGCAACAAAAGAGACCAAAGGGCAGGCACAGGACACAGTGGATTGATTGTGTCAAAGAAGACCTTCGAAAAATGGTCAAGTTTACCAACTGGACGAAGGAGGCACGTAATCGATTCAAGTGGAGGAAAACATGACTAGTTGGATGCCGCAACAAAAGAGACCAAAGGGCAGGCACATGACACAGTGGATTGATTGTGTCAAAGAAGACCTTCGAAAAATGGTCAAGTTTACCAACTGGACGAAGGAGGCAGGTAATCGATTCAAGTGGAGGAAAACATGACTAGTTGGATGCCGCAACAAAAGAGACCAAAGGGCAGGCACAGGACACAGTGGATTGATTGTGTCAAAGAAGACCTTCGAAAAATGGTCAAGTTTACCAACTGGACGAAGGAGGCACGTAATCGATTCAAGTCGAGGAAAACTGTGGAAGAGGTCAAGACCCATCTCTTTATTTATCATTCTAAAGTAGCTAGTTTCTTTCCGGTGCGCGGTCAACTCTCGATAACTTTACTACCCAAACGACCATCTGTGTGCCTAGGCCACTGCTGATTTAGTTTAGCGATTCTTTAGCAATGTCGCTTACTGAAGTTCCTATACGGATCTCTTTATTACAAGTTTTTTATTTACTTCTACCTGTCCCGATGTCTGCAATGAAATCTTGCAAGTTAAATTTGACCCACTTCCCGTTTTCCGATTAAGCTGAAATTTAGCATGCATATGTATATCACGTTACAATGCAATATTATGATGACATGGAGCTGATTTCATGATGGAGCTAAAAGGTGGCCATAGGAACTCTACACCTGTCCCGGTGTCTGTGATGAAATCTTGCAAGTTAAATTTGACCCACTTTCCGGTTTCCGACTGAGCTGAAATTTTACATGCATATGTATATAGCGTGACACTGCAATATTCTGATGACACGGAGCTGATCTGATAATGAAGCTAGAAGGTGGCCTTAGGAACTATTTACCTGTCCTGGTGTCTGTAATGAAATCTTGCTAGTTAAATTTGACCGACTTCCGGTTTTTGATCGAGCTGAAATTTTGCATGCATATGTATATCGCGTAACAATGCATTACTATGATGACATGGAGCTGATCTAATGCTGGAGCTGAAAGGTGGCCATAGGAACTCCGTAATAAAACGACACTACCCCATCGCGTTTGGGTCCGTTTGTACCGTATTGACGAGTACTTTGATCCTAAAAAGCTTGTAAGTACCTAAAAGCTTTTAGATTTTTTAGAAAATGATTCTGAATTACCTGAAAATAAGAATCCTGCCCTATTGAAACCCTCTTTCGTAATAAAATGCACTGAGAAAAATTTTGTGGGTGGTTTCCTGGCCACTATGTGTGAAAATAAGTTTACCAATAGGCATCAGCTGGTTGTCCAGCTCCCCAGACTTGTGAAGTATCCTGCAAGCTTGCAACGCCACCATCCGCCTAGCCAGGACCCGGGTCGGCATTGGATGACCCTGAGAAATACACGAATTTTAAAGCAGGTAAATAAAATAGAGAGTCGGTGGCGTAACGGATAGGGCCGCTACCTCTTGTCCGGGTGGTCGTGGTTCGAATCCTGCTAGGTACCAATTAATTTCGAATTTTCATTTCATATGTACCTTTATACGAAGCTCTTACGGTGAAGGTAAACATCGTGAGGAAGAAAGAAAAAAGAAAAAATCGAAGGTTATGTGCTAAGTCGACTAACCCGCACTGGGCCCGCATGGTCGACTAAGGTCAGATCGCCCTAATTCAGGGTAGGCTCCTCGGTGGGGACGTATATGAGCTATGATGAAATGAAATAAATGCTCATCGCTGACTCACTATCTAACTGCCTCTGTAATGCTGTCAAAATGATTCTGTAACGCAAATAGCAAGAAAAACGCTGTAAAAATAGATTTTAATGACAAAAAGTTTTAACGGTCGCTTTAGGCGCCTTAAATCTACAAGTATTTGTTGGTAACTATCTTTTGCCCGCGGCATCACCTGCGTGGATAAATAGATAGCACGTTTATTTGTCACTGCAATCGCACACATATTATTACACTCGTACATTATATAAAAACAAAACTGAACAAATTAAAAAGAGCAAAAAAAAAAATACAAAAACAATATTAACAAAGCTATTGCATAGCATTTTTTATCAACTTATGCAATTAATTATTTATTTATTTTTTATTTATGCAGTATTTACCAGTACCATATAGTCCTTGGAGCGCGGGATGTTTATGTAATAAATTAACACTAAAAAAGTTCATCATCATCATTATCAATCGCCATCATCAATCGCCATCGCCATCGCCATCGTCATCGTTGTCATCATCATCATATCATCATCATCATCATCATGGATAGATAGATGGCACCTGTAAGCAAAACTCTGCTCCGTCGTCATTGGAGCAGAGCTTTTTATACCACGTTTTTAAAACGCTAACACTACATCTACCTTTTATTTTTGATCTAAAACTTAGAATCTTGATTTTTCTAGAGCGACCGAGACTTTAGTACTTGCTTGATACTGAAAATAACTAAAACGCTAAAAACGTTCAAAAACCGAATTCAATTGCAACAACCAAGTACAATTTTGCTTTCCTAAAAAAGTACTAAACCATTTTTATAAAATGTATATGGAACCAACCTCTGGCAGCATATCCAATCAAATGAAAAAATAATAATGAAAATCGGTTCACAATCTTAGAAGATATACAGTCGAACTGAGAACCTCCTCCTTTTTTAAAGACGGTTGAAAAAGGTCTTGACAGACAGACGAGGAACCCCCAGAAATTATCATTAGTTAAATTGTTTAGGAGTTAATCTTCATCTTTACAGCTCATATACGTCCCCACCGAGGAGCTCGAGCCTACCCTGAATCAGGGCGATTAGGCCTTAGTCGACCACGCGGGCCCAGTGCGGGTTGGTCGACTTCACACACAACCTACGAGTTTCTTCGCTGGCGTGTGCAGGTTTCCTCACGATGTTTTTAGTTAATATTAATGTTTAGGAGTTAATATTTGACCATAATAGCATAATACTTACAACAATATTATATTTCACAGGACAGTTGAGCGGCAGTCTCATCGTGCAGATGTAAGCCGTCCTGTATTCACCGGTGCCCCTCGCCGGGAGTCGAACCTGCTCCATCGACCAGGAGGCTGCCAGGCGCGTGAACGTGTCTGATGGAAGCTTGCCGCAGTACCTCGGGGTAAAAGACAGGTTAACAAGTAAAATACCAAGTCTTGACAGTAATATCAATGTCAACAGCACAGCACTTAGCTGCGTAGAACACATGGCCATTGGGGTAGTAAGGTTAAGGTTCCTCGAGTGGCGACCACGCACCGGAAGACGTAGTGTAATAAGGCCTTCTACTTGGTGGACCGACAACGTCATCCACGGCATTGTGGTAATCCTTGGGGAAGACCTTTGACCAGCTGTGGACGTCTTTCTGCTGATATGATGATGACGAAAGAAAATAAATTTTTCATCAAAATAGATTGCTAACTAATGGCGACATTCAATTGAATGACTAAAGGACAACTGGCCAAGTCTTTGGATGCAACATATAACGGTCTTGGCTAAACGTCATTTAGCCAAGTCGTAACTACGAAACTCCGAATAAAACCGATGATTTCTCCTTCTGCGAAGCATTCTGCTACCCATGGGGGGGCTCTTTGACTGTATAATCAATCAAACCTGACCGAACCTAATATTGCTTGCTTCGCTTGCTCATTTACAGTTTTATACTCAGTAGATTTTTTTTAAATCCACACTTTGATAACTACACGCTACAAATTTCATACAATGAAAAGAGAGTTAGCAAAAATTAAGTTCATTAAAAAAAATGTAAATGAGCAAGCGATATTAGGTTCGGTCAGGTTTAATTAATTATACAGTCCAAGAACCTCGCGAAGCAAGGCTTCCCCCCATAGGTAGCAGAATGCTGCACAGAAGAAACGCTACACGCTACTTACTACACTACACTGTTGTACCATAAACGATCGGGCTAGCTTATAATCAGTCAACTAGTTGAACGTTGAGTGACGCTTTTTCAATCAACGTTCGGCCTAGTCATTCAATTGAATTTCGCCATTCAATCAACGGGCTAGCAGATTTAACCAGATGGCTGCGACATATATACCAACCAGACAGCGCATACAGATACGATTGTTTGTCCTTGTCTGCCCTGCAGACAGAAGAATAGCCACTGGACCAATGGGCAAGTATTAACTTGTCATAAAACTTCATATTAAACTCACCTATTAATTAGAGCAATGGCCGTGCTCAAATCCACACTCGCTATATCACTGTCCATTTTTTTCTTCACTTCTTTATTTACACTTAAGCTATTAGACACATCACTATTTACACACGAACACTCAACATCTACACTTTCTCTTTTACTGCTACACTTATTACAATAAATATTATCATTTTTGCCTTTGATTACTTTATTTTTACTATTTATTATTGAATCGTTATTAATTTGTTTATTTTCTGTTATTTCACTACCTAACAGATCATTGCTTACAGTAAAATTGTCATCATTATTTGGCATACCACCACTTAAACTATCTCTTTTCTTCTCACTGGTATCACAAACGTTTCTACTTTCACTAGGGTTAATATTGATATCCTCATTTGGCGTGTACGGCTTGACGAGGCGAGTGAAAGAGTCGGCATGATCCTCCTCGGATTGAGGAGGTTCATCTTGAATACCACACCCACATTTTCTGCTAATTATCTGTGAAAAGAAATTTCAATATAGTTTTTTAATGTAAACTACCTTTTGCCCGCGGCTTCGCCCACGTGGACATAGTTTTTATGACTGTTTTAAAAGGTGTGTAGTGCGCGAGCCGTGGGCGTGCAAATGAGAGATCCTTCCGCAACATTGTCAGGCTATGCTAATTAGTAGTCTATGCCACTTCCCGACCCGTCAACTATCTTTGTGCCAAAAATCACCTCCATGCATTGCTCCATAGCGACGACGTGGCATACGCCTTAAAATTTATTTTCTCCATATCCCCGTATACTAATTTACAAGCAAATCCTTGGAGCCGTTTCCGAGATTCAGATTATATGTATATACATATATATACAAGAATTGCTCGTTTAAAAGTATTAGATATTTTTCTGCAAAAAAGAGCATTTCGCGCGATTTATGGAATGCGTCCTCGTGAGTCGCTACAAAATAAGTTCAAGATATTAATATAATGACTTTACCCTGTCCAGTATATTTATGAAAATATAATGTAGGTTCGTAAAAATTTGCATCTCTTTTCACTGAATAGGGACAGGTACAGTCGTAATCTTCGGATTAGGAATAAACTTCACTTATACCAGACTTAGCAAAATCAATAAATCCTTTATGGGACAATGTACACTCATGTATAACAAATTACCAGATGATGTCTTAAATTTGTCAGAAGAACAGTTTAAAAATTGTGTCAAAAGAACT
The DNA here is from genome assembly GCA_947284805.1 of Coleophora flavipennella. Classification (NCBI taxonomy): domain Eukaryota; kingdom Metazoa; phylum Arthropoda; class Insecta; order Lepidoptera; family Coleophoridae; genus Coleophora; species Coleophora flavipennella. Next base: position 8,780,517 of record OX369278.1, read on the forward strand.
CTTTGTAAAAAAGTTAATAATAAGACATTCGAATATTTAAATGAAAAAAATGTATGGGTAGACAGTGTTTCTTCTATCAACGCTTTATAATCATGTTTAATAGTAATAAAATGATGACCAATCTAAGAATTGACGTGGAAGCGGCGAGACATGACAAGTCTAGTACTTCTTTAATAATTTTTTTAGCATTGACATGAGTGGTGCATGTTCGCTTAAATGGTCGTGCGGATGTGGCGCATCGGGAGCCGGGTCGTTATTTTCCCTCTAATATGGATGATGGGCGCGATGGCTGACTTTCGCGTTATACTCGTGACCGGGTACTGTCCGTGTGAACTGGCCTACTCTAGTCAAAGGCATTAATGACATTCAATGATTTTAATAAATAACTTCTCGTCTCATATTGTTTTCATGTTTTAATGACATATTTTTTTTATATCAAAGACTGTATTTTGGCGTAATTAACTAATGATTGTTTATTTCTTCACAAATGACATTATGTAATTCCTTTTTTTATGACTATCAGAAAGAGTGTAATTTGCACTTATTTAAAGTTATCAGGCTGTACATTCATAGGTCGTGCATTATCGGGTAGCGCATTATTGGTACATAATGCATGTTCCCAAATTTAAAAACAGGCGAGCGTAGTAAATCTATGCCAATATTAGGAATCTATTAAAACAATAGACCTCGATCCCACCTCCAAAGTTCATCATCAGATCAACTTAAAAATACCAAAAGGATCTAATATCACCTGCATACAGCTGCATGCCAAATTTCAGCTCAATCGAAAACCGGGGAGTGGTTTAAAAATTTTCAAATTTTGAAGCGGACAAATTACGAATATTGCAAATTAATTAAAAGCTTGTAAAGTTAAATTTGATCCAGTTCCCGGTTTCCGAATAAGCTGAAATTTTGAATTCACGTTTAGTTGGGATGACAATGCATAGTTAGCTAAGTGATGTCATTCTAAATCCAATATGGCAGACAAGTTATTTTTAGGCACTCCCATTATTATTATTTTCACACAAATATTATAAGTATCAAATGAAGAGTTGCTGAGAAGAATATGAAATAATTTAATTATTTTCAAATAAATGCTTGTACGTAAAAAAATAGGTTTTTCGAAATGACCTTATTTTATGCAGATAGCCAGTTTCCCATGGCGTTGGGAAATCTTGGTAAGCCCGCTTCCATATTCGGCATCATCGTCACTAACCATCAGGTGAGATGATGCCAAGGGTTTACCAATTGAGGATTTTTTTTAAAGTCATTTACCCCATAATGTTCTCTTGAACAAAACAACACTTACCAATCGCATCGACTGTCCCTACTTGCATAACGAGATGTGCCGACTGTATGTTCCAGACAACCGCACGCGTTTCCGAATCGCATCCCTACGTCTGTTAGCGGTGCCGGCCGCACGCACCGTGGCGCGCAGAGAGTCTCCCGGGAACCGCGCTTTGCGAGCACTAAATGACCTTGTCAACTCCTTCCCTCAGTACGATGTATATGCATATGAATGGAGGACGATTAAGAGAATGTGCATGAATTATTGTGACCTTAGGTTAAATAATTTGACATCCAATATGTAGCTGTTACTTGATAAAATTATAAAAAAGTAAGTATACAATTAAATTATTTTAGTAAATTCTATTTGATATAATGTAATGACGACATGTACTGATACTGATACCTATAGTAAGTTACTTGTTGTGAAGTGTATGTTTTTTTATATAAAATATTTAATAACCATTATATTTACAGCGCTTTGGTTTGTACTGTCATGTTGTTAATTTACTTAAATAAATAAATAAAACACATACCTGGTCCAATTCCCTATAGACAGCGACGTTGTGCAGCAAGGTGTCAGTGCAATGTCCTTCGCTGCTAGAGAGCAAAGCGCACGTTGCACGCGCGGCGCGAGCTCTGCCTCTGCATAGGCCGTAGGAACGGTAGCTGTGGAATTACATTCTAATTATTAAGCTATTGCATAGCTTTTATCGCGGGCTTTGAGCGCGACGACCGAATCAAGAAATTTCGTAAATAAAATAAAACCCAACACCGCACGCTCGGCCGAGTTCTAAAAAACTTAAAGTGCCATCTATTAGCAATTTGCGGTACTAAAAGGCTTAGTCAATTTTACTGGTGTAACTTTCTTAATGTTTATTTATTACATAAACATCCAGCGCCCCAAGGACTATATGGTACTGGTAAATACTGCAAAAATAAAAAATAAAAAAATAAATATAGTTGCATAAGTTGATAAAAAATGATATGCAATAACTTTTACGCGGCAGTCCCCGAGTGCCACACGTTTTTTTTTTATTTAAAGATATAAAACAACCTACTCTGCTAACTTCATCATATCAGCTCATATATACGTCCCCACCGAGGGGCTCGAGCCTACCCTGAACTAGGGCGATCGGGCCTTAGTCGACCACGTGGGCCCAGTGCTCACTTAAAAGATTTTATTTAACTTTACTTGTGTGTATGTCCTGGAATTTAGCAATCAACATTTCACCCACTTCTACTGAAGCTATCGGGCTGAAATTTGATACACACGTCTGTTTCTCTCGTGAAAATGCACGATTATTAAATAAAAGCTTTCACCTAAAAGGTTTTAGGTTTTTCGTAAATTATTACAAACTTTTATTTAACGTGCATTGTTCGAATGTGTGTAAGGTATCCGTTTAAAAATTTGCAAGTTAAATTTGACCCGTTTCCGATTGAGATGAATTTTTGCATACACGTTAAACGATAACTTATAATATGGCGGGCGGACTTCCAAAGATGGCGGACCTGTTATTTTTATGAACCCCCATGGCGCACCCCGGACACTTCATACAAACGAGCGAGAAATGATATACATATAAACAACTGACGTATCTATAGGCATGAATGCAGGTAGAGCTGAATCACGGGCGGCATTGGTTTTTTAGATATTTACTGCATGTAACAATCAACAGTGGCTACTTGGTAGGTAGGTAACTTCCATGAACAAAAATGTTCTTCAAACATAGCTCACGAACGCTGGTCTTTGCTTTTGCTGGTGAAACAATCTCATTTAACAACCTACAATAACAGTCAATCTCAATCTATTATTCCGTGATCCTATAAATCACATCACTAGATATTTCTATACAACTCATATAATATTTTCACACCATCTAATCAAATTAGTGTTTCAATTACGTACAATCATTATAAATAAATAAAGTACCTAAAGAACATCCCACGAACGAACTAACCTACGAAACAGAAAACCTTTCATACTGCCTTTCTAAAAGAATGTACAGCTAGCAAGAATGAAGTTTCATACAAACTGATTGTTCTTAGATTTAGTCGTGTAATACTGGGGTGAACATTCAATCGTATCTGATGTGTAATAAAGAGTTATTTGAATTTGTACAGCCACGCTGCGCATACTTTCTCGCGTAGCCTTCAACCTCTGGCATAAATAAAGAAGCATTAAAAACACGCTTATCTAGAAGCAAAGAGAAAAAAAAAGGCCAAGTGCGAGTCGTACTAGCACTCCGAGGGTTCCGTACTTCTAAATCTCGCCACAAAACTACATAGTATCATCATCATCATATCAGCCGAAAAACGTCCACTGCTAGACAAAGGCCTCCCCCAAGGATTTCCACGACGAGCGGTCTTGCGCTGCCCGCATCCATCGGCTTCCCGCGATCTTCACCAGGTCGTGGGAGGCCTGCCTACGCTACGTTCTAGTTTACATAGTATAATGACAATGGCACCTATTCACATAACAAACACAAGGCATCAACGCAAGCGACAAAAGTATGCTTTTTGTCATTCAGTTCGAACGCCTTAGCGCAAGTACGACTCATACTTGGCCGATTTTTATAATTTGTTGTTTCACTTCAGTATTAGTACTATAATCACACCAATTTTCACGCTTGTATGTGTTTACGATCGAGCTAAATCAAAAATATTTTAAAACCTATAAAAAGACACGTTTTTTGTATGGAGACCCTCCTTATTTTTTCAATTTTTTTTTAAATTTTAATATTTGTTGTTACAGCGGCAACAAAAATACATCGTCTGTGAAAGTTTTAACTGTCTACCTATTACGGTTCATGAAATACAGCCCGCTGACGGACGGACAGTCAGACAGACAGCCCCTAGACAGCTAATAGGGCCCCATTGATCACCCGTTGGGTGTACGGAACCCTAAAAATGAATCATTAAAATCGCTTCATAATCGGCAAAGAAAATATAGTGTAATAATAGTGAAAATATAGTGTAATAATAGTGAAAATATAGTGTAATAATAGTGAAAATATAGTGTAATAATAGTGAAAATATAGTGTAATAATAGTGAAAATATAGTGTAATAATAGTGAAAATATAGTGTAATAATAGTGAAAATATAAGTGTAATAATAGTGAAAATATAGTGTAACTGCTGGACATAGGCCTCCCCCAAGGATTTCCAAGACGACCGGTTCTGCGCTGCCTGCATCCAGCGGCTTCCCGCGACCTTCACCAGGTCATCGGTCCACCGAGTGGGAGGCCTGCCTACACTACGTTTTCCGGTGCGTGGTAGCCACTCGAGAACTCTACTACCCCAACGGCCATCTGTTCTACGAGCAATGTGCCCCGCCCACTGTAACATATACATGTAAAAACCGGCCAAGTGCGACTCGGGGTCACACAAAGTTCAACTACCAACAGAATCGTCACTTACCATCAGGTGAGACGATGCCAAGGGCTTACCAATTATAAATAAAAAAATTAAAAAAGAGAATCGTAATCGCCACACTTGGCAAACGGGTTGGCGATCGCAGTGCGGTTGCAGGTCGACTGCAGTTGCACGGAATGGACGCTGCTGCCCATCCTCCAGTTTAAGTCCCTTAGTCGTCTGTTACGACACCTATTGGAAGAGATTGATAGCCCAATTCTAAGCCAGGCCTTGTATAGACGGATCCGGAAGCCATACGGCCTTTTATAGATATCAGCTCGTATACGTCCCCACCGAGGGGCTCCAGCCTACCTTAAATTAGGGCGATCGGGCCTTAGTCGACCACGCGGACCCAGTGCAGATTGGTAGACTTTACACAGAACCTGCAAGTTTCTCCGCAGGCGTGTGCAGGTTTCCTCACGATGTTTTCCTTCACCGTAAGAGCGTCGGATAAACGTACATATGAAATCGAAATTCGAAATCACATTTGTACGTGGCAGGATTCGAACCACGACCTCCCGGACAGGAGGCGGCGGCCCTAGCCGTTGCGCCACCGACGCTCTTAGTTACGGCTTTTTATAGACGGATCATGAAATAGTATAGACGAGAAAAACTTACGAAGCCGGGACATCCCATCGCAGCACAAGATTGCATCGCGGCAGGTCGATGCCCTCTTCCAAGGCAGACGTAGCCAGCAGCAAGTTACATTCGTGCATGCGGAACCTGAGAAATTATCGTACAGCTTAAGCAAAGTATTTAAATTAGTACTAACATACAGTATGGACACTCCCTGCCGCTCTCTAGATTGCAACCTCACCCCCTAGTCACCCAGATTGATATATATTGGTTACTGTTTGGTTCTCGAACGTATAGGATTTCGCCGCCATTTTGTTTGTTCTGTCATTCCTTTTTTGAAATGTCATTTCTGGCTCGTTGTATGAAGTGTCCAGGGTGTGCTATTACCACACTTTGGACACTCAGGAGAATCGTACCTACTACTATACGTACTTACCCACGATACATTTTGCTACAATCAGTCACTGAATGTTCTTATGAAACAGTACATACGAGTACCTACATAAACTGTATCCTATTTTATAAGATCACAATATCATAATAAGTAGGTAGGTAGCTAATTGTTCGTCACACATTTTAAATACACTCTTGCTAGGCAGCAATCTATAATTCACTAAGTTGAGTACTCTTTCACTGTTGCACTATTACAATTGCTACCTATGTACAACGTTTTCTTTAAACCAATGTCATTTCTGGTCCGTTGTATGAAGTGTCCAGGGTGTGGCTTAAAGGCTTAACCGATCTGATACGCTTGACTTTAAGCGTCTCTAATGAAAATTAGGCACAGCTGGTGGCCAACAATGTTAGTTCATAGTAAAGTATACCTAGTGCTTGATGTCGTAAGGTTCGATTTTATTGATGTTAAAAAAAACTAGATCCGTCAAATACAACCGATAAAACGTTTTTTTTATTTACAAATGACATTATGTATATGTAATTAGTAGCTGTTTCCCGCGGTTTCACCCGCTTGGACGTTTCTATGACGGTGTAGGGTGCGCAGTGCGCGAGCCGCAAAGGCTCACGAGCGTGGAATAAAGTAGCCTATGTGTTAATCCAGGTCCTAATCTGTCTACTTACCAAATTTCAGCCAGATCCGTTCAGTAGTTTTTGCTTGAAAGAGTAACAAACAATCTTACAAACTTTCGTGTTTATAATATTAGTAGGATTTTTTCATGACCATCAGAAAGGGTGTAATATGCACCTAATTTTAAATTTAAAAAAAATTGAAATTTCCTTATGCGGGCCGTGCGTAATTTAAAAAAAGCCGAATTTAAATTAACGGCTCGTGTATGGAATCCCGTCAGGATTCATTCTATATTTCGACTTCGGACTTCAGTTGGTCCAAGCGAGGAACCCTCAAACCCTCTCCAGCAATTCTTAGGACACCTGCAATCCTAGAGTAATCGCTACCTAATAATCAGCAAGAATCAAAAGTTAAAAGTGAAATAAAACACAAAGAAAATAAATTAAAAATCCGCTTGCATAAAAACTTAAACCCTCTTTTTTAACAGTCGGGTAAAAATGTATCCTACGTCACTCACGGGATTAAGAAGAATCTAACGACACCTCGCACGCCAAAATCCATCAAGCCGTTTAGGCTACAGAGCATGCCTAAGAAATATAAATACATACAGACTCTAAAACCATTACTCTTTTTCTGGTACAGATGGGTAAAAAGTCAAACTCCAGTAAATAGTTTCTTCGTTACAGGCCGAGGGAAGACACAGATTGAAATGGCTATCCAGGGATGGACACAAACACTCTAAGCTCTTCATCGGTGAGGTCACCACAGGGGCAACCAAGTACATTTGGATTAACAGCAGGACGCGCATCAGGGCTGTAACAGGAGCGTTGACGGGCCACTTCGCCACAAACGCTCACCTGCAAAAAATCGGCCTGACGAATGACCCGACCTGCAGGGCCTGTGGTGAAGACATAGAATCAATGGAACACTTACTGTGTCACTGCGATGTCCTGGCTAGCAAGCGTATGTACCTCCTAAGTGATGGCTACCCAAAACCGGAGGACTACAAGCACCTTCCAATCAGCGGAATTGCTGCATTGATGCAGCACATCTTCGAGTAGGTTGGGGTGCAAAGGTTATAGGGGTAGACACAAAAGATACCATTGGGTCGAAGTGTCGCTGCAACTGCGGCCCCCACTTGCAAAGATAAGATAAATAGTTTCTTTTCAGCTCCACCCAGCTACGCAAGCCAGTCAGGTGCTGTATAGGCACCTGACAGTATCATTGGATAACACTCGTTTAGCCGTGTCAAAGGCCTTAACTCTGTCTGGTACCTGCCTCATTACTGAGATCGCGATGTTTGGTTTTGAACCGTGTGAGTTGTCTCAGTCGGTGTCGGTCCATGGCCGCCGTCACCGCCTGATAGAAAGTTTGAGAGGTGGTGGAAGTGATCAGGTCGAAGAAGGCACACTAAGAATAGTGTTAGCGATCGACTTCGTACATCTTTTCTCTTCGATGTTGCCAACAACGATTAGTTTTTCTAGATTTTCACCCCCCTCTTCAAATTATGTGGCCTAAATAGGTCAGTATGCGTGTAAGCATATCGTAGACAGCCGAGTATGGATTTTTAAATGTAAGAGCTCAAATTAAATAAAGTGTAAGTATCGTAGATATAGCTCTTAGCGATGGAACCGCCTAAATTGTACGTCTCTTAGTTTGTAATTTGAATTTTGTATATGTATTTATTTATTTTGATGTACAATAAAGAGTTATTTAAGTTTGAGTTTGAGTAAATTCAATGTGAAGCCAATCGCAACCACTCCAAACCTGTACGTACACTGTACACGCACACATAGACAACCAACTCCAAAATACTCGTTAATATTTGATAAGGCATCGTCGAAGATGCGCTCACACACATAACACACCAATACCACAAACATCTTTCAAAAAGTGGCTCCAACTTGCCGGTCTGCAACATTCTGTCTGAACTTTTATATGATCTGAGTGTGAGAGAATAGACACATTGGTGCGTTTAGCTGTTCAAGGAGTCCTTAGCATCAGCCTCCAGTACCATATTTCGAATGAATCTATCCTTTGTTTCTCTCTGACTTGTACCACACCCCGGACACTGCATACAACGACGGTCGTGAAAAGACATTTCTAAAAACAAATGACGGAGCAAACAAAATCACGGCGAAACCCCCATACGTTCGAGAACCAAACTGTAACAAATCTGGGTGACGAGGGGGTGAGCTCGCAATCTAGAGAGCGGCAGGGCGTGTCCCATACTGTATGTTAGTTCTAAATATATATACTTTGCTTGTACTGTCCATGTTTCCACTCTGAGACCTCATAAGTGGCTTGATAATTCCTGAGAGTAGGGCTCGCCACTAGCTCTACAACCTCGCGCAATTCGGACCTGACCTCCCGGACAGGAGGTTTTTATAACGCTTTTATTAGCTTCACCTGTATGTATGTATATTTGTACGTAAGTGTCCTTTGCTCTCGATTTTGACCCACTTTAAACGGACAGATTCATTTGAAACTTTGTACATTTATCAAGAATCAATGACAATATACTATAATTTAATAAGTTTATCTCATTATCCTGAACTAAAAATTGATAAATAAAGAAATATATATTTTTTAAAGGCATAATAAACATTCGGTCCGCAAAATAACTACTTGAGCGGCAAGATTTCATGATTGAGCGGCAGAAAAACATGTCTATAAGCAGCAACTCAACACTGTAGGAAGAGTGTGGTACGAGGAGTTCTAAATGGAAGCGGGAGCGAGCGAAGCGAGCTCGGACTTGCGGAGCACCCCGACTCGGATCCGTTAGGTTAGGTTTAACATGAGAACACAGAAGTAGGAGCCCCGAAGGGGCTCCGTCGACCACTCAACACTGTAGGAAGAGTGTAGTACGGGGATGTTTAAAATAATTACAGCCATCCAGAATGACATAAATTGCTGATTGATTTTGAAATGTTTGCTGACCATGAGTTGCTGACCAATTAGCTATTTCTGCTGACCGATTAGCTATTTCTGCTGACCGATTATATTTTTCTGCGCACAGAAATAACAATACTATGCTAACCATTTAATTGACACCCATAAATAAATATAGTTAAAAAATAATAAAAAAACAAGCTTTTATAGCACATCAAACAAAAAAGTTAGAAATAATGCTTAATATAAGCTGAAAACAATAATGAGTGAAAAATATTAGTATTATTGTGAAAAAGACGTGGGGCGCTTTGTGCCATATTTTTCGTATACCGAGCAACCCACGCTTTTGGACAATAATACTAGTATTTTTCGTTCATTATTGGTGACAGCTTATATTAAGAATTATTTTTCACTTTTTAGTTTGAAGTGCTTTAAAATCGTGTTTAGTAGTGTAGTTTTTTTAAACTATATTTATTTTATTTTTTTGTTAAAAATTTGAGTGCGTTTACCTACATCTCACCTAATGGTAAGTGACGATGTAGTCGAGGATAATACACGCAAACTCAAACAAAACCTATTCACTCTCGCCTTGAAGATCCCCAAATCGTAAGAGTCAGGAAACACAGACGCAGGCAAGGAGTTCCACTCCATCGCTGTACGCATAATAAACGAGGAAGCGTAACTCTTCGTGCGCATAGGACTGAAACAAAGGGGTGGAACCTCTCCCTGTGTGTCGTTGACCGAAGGTGAAATGGAGCTAGGAGAGTGAGGTCATGCAGTTCTTGTAACAAGCCCTAGTTTTCACGCCACCGACGCCCTTCCATTCCATTCATTTTCTGAGACATATTGGGAAGACCGAACCTACAGACCGGATGGTTTGTAAGTACAATAATGCTTAAACCGTATGGTGCCGGTTGTTCACTAGATAGCAGTCGTTAAACCCTGTTAGATGCCTTATCCTAATTAATCAACTCAACAAAGACCACCGTTTCGACATATTTTGTAACAGCACTTGTAACATTAAAAGTATGTTGTCCAGGTTTCCCTTTGCGTAGTAGTTATCTCTGCAATTCATTTCTTTTTATTATGTATTTACTTTCTTCTATTTTTTTTCCACTTTTGAGTTTTGTTTCCTTTTTCTATGTGTGAAATATAACCTTGATTTTTATAATATGCACGGTTAACGCCTTTAGGCAATTTTCATTGTTATTTTCTTGTAATATGTGGAAGCTTGTAATTAGCTTGTAGTAACTATTTATATTTACTAGTTTGTAAATAAGGCTGTAAGCTCCCCAAATGAAATAAAATAAAATAAATAAATAAAAAATCCTGTGTTATGCCTGGCCCTGCGACCTCAACCAATTCGGACTCGACTCCCACGTGTTGAGTATGGCCTTACCTTCCCGAGTTTGGAAAAATACCCGTGACCCAGCAGTGGGGACCTTCTTCTTAGTTGAAACACTCTTTGCAGAGTTGTCATGGTTATCAGGACTTAGCCTTGGTGGACCGTCGAAAAATACGTCACCATATCTCTCTTACCACAGCTCTTCTGGTGCATTCGTTTAGTCTCACTGCAGACTTAACTTGCCCTGTCCACCACTTTGTGGACCAGCCGCGTGCTGTTGTGCCTCCCACTTTGCCCTGAACAACCAGGCGCTCGATAGATGTATCTCCACGCGGAGTTGAGTGTCCAAAGAAGGTTAAAATACGAGATATTACAGTGGAAGACGTGAGCATGGACTGATTGGTACGAAATTCAATCCACGGTGTATTGTTTTTCTGAACCATATCTCATGAGCATCTATGCGCTTTTATTCGCTTTCTCTCAGTGCTCACGTCTCAGAGGCGTATAGAAATATAGGAAACACTAGGGTTCTTTCGAAAGTGAGCTATGCTCGGAGCTTCCCTACGTGATCGTATTAAAAATGAGGTGATCCGTAGAAGAAACAAGGTAACCCATAACTGGCTCACATAATCGCAGTGGCATAAAGTGGCAGTGGGCGGGGCACAATAGCTCGTAGAACAGATGGCCGTTGGGGCAGTAGTTATCGGGTGACGACCGCGCAACGCAACGGAAGACGTAGCGTAGGCAGGTCTTTCACTTGGTGGACTGACGACCTGGTGAAGGTCCAAGAAGCCGCTGGATGCGGGCAGCGCATGTCCAGTCGTGTAAGAAATCCTTTGGTGGCTTTGTTAACTTACTTCTTCAAAACGTCTTCCTGCTTCTTTCCCTGGCGCTGGCATTCTCTGAGCTCCGTTCCTGGGTCTTCCACCGCGCAGTACTGAGCGCACAGATGAGACAACTTCGGGTGGCAGCGGGACATGTCCTGTGATAAAGTGATAAAGCTGATACTATAAAGTATACACACAGATCAACTCAAATAGATACCACCAGAGGGAAATAAAGAGATCCGTAAACGACATAGTAAGTAAAACAAATGGCCGCAGGGGCAGTAAAGTCCTCGAGTGGCAACCGCGCAACGGAATATGTAGCGTAGGCAGGCCTCCTACTCTGTGGACAGACGACCTGGTGAAGGTCGCGGGAAGCCGCTGGATGCGGGTTCAGCGCAGGACCGGTGGTTAAGGAAATCCTTGGCCTATGTGTAGCAGTGGATACAACCAAGAAAATAGAATTGTCATATCAGCTCATATACGTCCCCAACGAGGGGCTCGAGCCTACCCTGAATTAGGGCGATAGGGCCTTAGTCGACCACGCGGGCCCAGTGCGGGTTGGTCGACTTCACACACAACCTGCGAGTTTCTTCGTAGGCGTGTGCAGGTTTCCTCACGATGTTTTCCTTCAAAGTAAGAGCGTCGGATCAACGTACTTATGATATCTAAATTCGAGATCACATTGGTACGTGGCAGGATTCGAACCACAACCTCCCGGACAGGAGGCGGCGGCCCTAGCCGTTACGCCACCGACGCTCTTTACGCCACCGACTCATATATGAACGAAGTAATGGGTTATGTAAGATAATGACTGGAATCTAATCTAGACACCACGGCACACCCCGGAGACTGCATACAACGGTCGTGAAATGATATTTCTAAAAACAAATGACGGAGTAAACAAAATCACGACGAAATCGGTTCAATCAACGTTGTCAACACTGATGTTTGGCGGCAAGACTTAGATAAAATGGTGGTAGCTAGCCAGGCGGGCTTAGAAAATGCCCTACCACCAAGCAAACCGACTCTTACAAGTTGACCCCACCGGGAATCCAACCCGCGATGTCCTGGTGTGAAGCGAATGGACTAACCATTATGCCACGAAGGTGGTTAATACCATTTAGTAGCACAGAATATAAAGCAACTGAAAACCGTTGACCCTACTCTATTGTTTGGGGAAGTCCAAGATAAACATTTTAATTTGAAATCCCATAGCTATGATTTAAGAAGCATTTACAGAAGCGTCAGTGGCTCAACCGGTAACGACTCGGTCCTCCTAACCAGAGGCGCCGAGTTCAAATCCAGACGGCCAATGTACCAATGAGTTTTTCGAAACTTACTTACATATACTCACCGATTGCTTTAACGGTGAAGGAAAACATCGTGAGGAAACCTGCACACACCTGCGAAGAACCTCGGAGGTTGTGTGTGAAGTCGACCAACCCGTACTGGACTCGCGTGGTCGACTGAGGCCCGATCGCCCTAATTCAGTCGGGTATAAATGTATCTAATGGACGAATCTAACGACACCGCGCACTCCATAATTTTGAACAAAAAAAAACCGACTTCAAACAGGAAACTAAGGTTCCCCTCGATTTTTCTGGGATACCATCATCAGATCCTGGTTTCCTTATCATGGTACCACCCTTGCGATATGTCCCTTCCAACAAAATAAGAATCATTAAAATCGGTTCATAAACGACGAAGTTATCCGCGAACACACATAAAAATATACAATATGCAATAGTTCAAACTATTGCAAAAATATATATGTATATACGGTCGAATTGAGGAACCTCCTCCTTTTCTGAAGTCGGTTAAAAATCCATCAAGGCGTTTAGGCTACAGCCTAATAAACAGACAGTCAACACACACAAATACTTACATACATACAGCGGAAAAACATTACCCTCCTTTTATTGGGCAGTCGGGAAAAAAAGTCTCTCTGTGTGAGTTTGTCTGTCCTGACTGTAGCTCCTAAACTACTGATGGGATTGGGATGAAATCTGGATTAAAAAAATATTATTTTTATATCTCTTACGGTTTTTTTTATTTTTCCTATCTTGACTTTCCTTGCCAAAATAGTAAAAATCAATTTTTTTTTTCTTAAAAATGATTCAAATTTAATAAAACTTTGTATGTTACAATTTTTGCGGCGTACCATACTACGATGTACATAATTACAGGAAAAATCGAAATACGGTAATTCCTACACAAATTCAGGGTCTTTCTTATTATTTCTCAAAAATAGCTGTAACGATTTAAAAAAAACTGTAAGTCCTACTACACCGGATGGTTCTTTATTTCATAAAAAATCATAATCCAGATTGTTTTTTTTTATCAAGTCAAATTACATAATCTCTTTTTTTTATTCTAAATTTATCATCAAGTCTACCTATCTCGACTTTTTTTGCCACCATAGTAAAAATCAATTACATTTTTTTCTCAAATGAAATGAATTTTTTTTTATCAAGTCAAATTACATATCTCTTTTTTTTATTCTAAGTTTATCATCAAGTCTACCTATCTCGACTTTTTTTGCCACCATAGTAAAAATCAATTACATTTTTTTCTCAAATGAAATGATTTTTTTTTATCAAGTCAAATTACATATCTCTTTTTTATTCTAAGTTTATCATCAAGTCTACCTATCTCGACTTTTTTGGCCACCATAGTAAAAATCAATTACATTTTTTTCTCAAATGAAATGATTTTTTTTTATCAAGTCAAATTACATATCTCTTTTTTTATTCTAAGTTTATCATCAAGTCTACCTATCTCGACTTTTTTTGTCTCCATAGTAAAAATCAATTACATTTTTTTCTCAAATGAAATGATTTTTTTTTATCAAGTCAAATTACATATCTCTTTTTTTTATTCTAAGTTTATCATCAAGTCTACCTATCTCGACTTTTTTTGCCACCATAGTAAAAATCAATTACATTTTTTTCTCAAATGAAATGATTTTTTTTATCAAGTCAAATTACATATCTCTTTTTTTATTCTAAGTTTATCATCAAGTCTACCTATCTCGACTTTTTTGGCCACCATAGTAAAAATCAATTACATTTTTTTCTCAAATGAAATGATTTTTTTTTTATCAAGTCAAATTACATATCTCTTTTTTTATTCTAAGTTTATCATCAAGTCTAACTATCTCGACTTTTTTGCCACCATAGTAAAAATCAATTACATTTTTGATACAATTTACATTAATGACTCCATTAATAAAACTTTGTATGTTACATCTTTTTACGATGGCCCATACTACGATGTTCTCGAAATAAGGTAATTCCTATACAAACTCAGGGTCTTTCTTATTATTTCTCAAAAAAAGTTGTAACAATTTTAAAAAAACCTACTACTACACTAGTAGTCCTAGTACACTGGATAGTTTATTATTTCATAAAAAATCATAATGAAGTACCTCGCGTACAAATACGGATTAATTATTTTTTTTTCATCGTCTAATTACATATTTTTTTTACTTCTAGTAAGAGTGTTTTCAATGCTGATTTATGTACGCCAGATAGTGAAGGCTACGCTTGAAATTATGCACAGCTTGTCTGTACATTTTTTTTAATCAAGTGGCTGAAAAGTAATGGTGTAGTATATTTTTAGGAGCGGTCCATAAAGCCCTTTTATTTTATACCCCACACGTAAGGTTACAGAAAAAAATAATCAAATCCCATACAAAAAATTCAAGATGTCGAACTCCATAACAATTAATTCTCTCAGAAAAAGTTGGTCAGAGAAACTCGCTATGTCCACCGATCAAAAGAAGTCAGAATACTAAGGTTTAGTCCATTAGCGTAATGGTTTGGTCCATAAACTTCACATCAGGAAGTCGCAGGTTCCATTCCCGGCGGAGTCTAACTTTGTACGACTCGGCTTGATTGGTGGAAGGGAATTTCCTAAGCTCGCCTGGCTAGCTACCACTATTTTATCTAAGTCCTGGCGCAACATTGATGTGTTCCGGCTTAAAGAGAAAATAGCAAATTCCCCATTGCGTTGGGTAATATTGGTAAGTTCGCTTCCATCTTCGGCATAATAGGGGATCGGACTGCATCAAAAATAAACTCTGAAATATGATTTCCAAAATTGCTCTCCTCTTAAAGTTTCAAAAAACCTTACTTGTTTTGTTTTTCCATCACGTCTTCAATTTTTAATTGATCAAATTCACAAAATAAGTTCGTCAAATACGCTAAAAATCTATGACGTCACTTGTGGATATTTCAAACATTTTTAGAACAAAATATCTTTTTTGACAGATCATAAAAAGTAACTCAAATGACTAGCAGTCCGATCCCCTATTGTCACTTACCATCAGGTGAGATGATGCCAAGGGCAAAAAAGGATTAGGTCCTATCTTCGAAAAAGAGGAAGAAGAAGATATACACTTACCACAATCAACATGAACAGTATCTTAGCCATCAACGCCTCCTTCACAAACACAATGCCACACAAAGCATCAGGATTCAGCTGCATTTGCAGAGCCCTTGACAAATAGCTCCTCTGAACTCTGCCTCTCCCTCTAGACCTGTGACCCGAGCGGCGCGGGAACCCTAAAATTGATCTGCCATCTTTGAATTGTGTTTGAGCAGTTGTTACATTATTTTCCGTTGTGTTTATTTCGTTGTTTTTGTCAATTGTTGCTGCATTTTCGCTGCTTGTATTATTTTCATTTGCAATTTCTATGATTGTAACTTCTTTAGTACTATTAGTTTCATTTTGTGCAGTGTTATTTTCCGCAGTTTCTTTTTGAATAGAATTTTCAATGTTTAAATCGTCAATTTCCTTCAAGTTAGCCTGAAAAGTGTTGACTTTATCTTCTATTCTATTACTAAGGGTTTTAAAATCACATTTCTCTATTGCATTAAGCATAGCATCTGTTTTTGAAATTGTAATTGTTTTAGATTCAGTACTACTTGTTGTATTTTTTGTACTATTTCCTGTATTTTCTGTAATAGTACTTGAATTTTCTGCCATATTCCTGGTGTTTTCTGCAACACCATTTTTTAACTTATCTCTCGCTTGCTCCGGCGGTTGGAACTTTCCCAAAATTTCAGCAAACCGTAACACCTTAGGCGTCGAAAACACTTTTATCTTTTCCCAGTCAGACTCATATTTTGAGAACACTAGATCAGCGTAACATCTTATTTTCACAAACACGGATGTGCAAAGACAGAGCAGTAGAAAATGTCTTTCATAAGGCACTTTTATTTTTAATTTCTCTAATTTTGTGAGCAGTGAGAACGCAGCCTTATCAGCAGCGTAAGGTCCTGGAAATGAAATATATTTACAGTCAAGTTACTATGGCGCACAGCTCAAGGAAGGTTGATGCTTTATGAGACGTCCGTTAATAAAATTACGTGAGGTCGAAATAGAGGGTCCGGCAAAATCTAACCAAATCACATTAAAAGAAGAGAGGATGAGGGGGTCACGGTTGACAGACGGACAGACAGACAGACAGACAGACAGTCTTAGTAATAGGGTCCCGTTTTTACTCTTTGGGTACTGAACGGAATAGTTTCTTACCGTGTGTAAGTGAAAAACTTAAATCAAAATCAATAGTTATATAATAGTAGTTTATGAAACTGTTGCTGAGGGGTATTAAAACACGAGTATGAGTTTAAAAACCGAGCCTACAACAAAACGTGTCAAAGCGCCAAATCCCAGCACATCACCGCGCTTGCGCTGAAGCGTACGCTGTCACAGACAGGTAAAAACAATGCTTTTACTAATCTCAGACATTTTTAAGCAAGAATGAAAATTATCCACGAAATTCAGTAATTACTACAAAACGTATTCAATGAATGGCTCCAAAACCTAGCACATCACCGCGCATGCGTTAAAGCGGGCGCTTTCACACACAAGTAAAAATTGTAATGAAAACTTTTTGTAATGCTGTAAAAATGACGCGAATCGCATGTGCGTTCCAATAAAAAAAAATTACTTATATAGAACTTCATTGGTGATATTAACTTTTTGGATTACAACTTTTTGGATTGAAACTTTTTAACATTATGTTAGAGAAATAATGTTATAAAGTGTTTTTATCTACTCTCATATCGTAAAGTTTGAATTAAAAACTTCAAAACGAATTTATTTTGGCATACTTTATAAACACAATACCGAAATATTAAAAAAACTTCTAAGTTAACGTTAAAATAGATATGGCCGTTTATGCCGCAAAAAACGTATATTCGACACTCGCAAGGGAATAAAAAAATATAGGGTATTTTCCATTGACCTAGGACAATGAAATTTGGCAAGTAATACCGTCTTAGACTACAAATATAGGGAAAACTCTGAAAACTATATATGTGTAATTAAATTATAAAAAATATAGTCTTTATTCAAAGTACGTAATCAATTATACAAGAAACGGCGGTCTGAATTTTTAATTGAGTTAACCGTGTCATGTGGCCTTGGACGAATAAACCACCAAGTGGGGTATCGTAAGAAAGGACTTTATTGGCACAAGCTTAAACAGATTTTTAATTATTTTTATGATGTATAGTTTTCGATTTATGACGAAGAATGAAAAAAATATATTTTCCCTTTTTTATACATATAAGTAGGTACCTAATAATTTTGGTGAATGTAGTACCTTACAGTTTGCACTGTTATGATTTATAATAGGTTCCTACAAACTTATACGGAACCCTCGGTGGGCGAGTCCGACTCGCACTTGTCCGGTTTTTTTAATCAAATCTAATTTGAATATTACTATTTTTCACACGACTGCCTACAAAAAAGAGTATTGTTTTCAGGTCCAATTTATGTATGTGTTTTTATTCACGATATCTTCTAAATAGCTTGATGGATTTCAGAGTGCGAGGTATCGTTAGATTCGTCTAGATCCCGTGAGTGAAAAGATACATTTTACCAGACTTCCCAAAAAAAGGTGAGGTAATGTTTTATACAGTTGGTTTTTAATAAATTTTTAATTTAGTTATGATTTTTTAAATGATAACAAGTGTTGACGTCGCAGGCCCAAATACTATGAAAAAAAACTACCACTACTTTCAATTGACAAAAACTAAATGTCAGAGTACAAAACAATTCAATAGAAGCTCAGCACATTGCCATCGTGCAGCACCAGAGGTGACCAGTGACCCTTTCATGTCGGGTTTGACGCGAACATCAAATGCGTTGGGCTACTGTATGGTTTTCTTATAACTGTGCTTCTTATATTTTAATCTCCTCCATGGAGCGATGGTTAGTGAACGGAACCTAACTTAATAAGACTCGGTTTGGTTGGTTTTTATTACACTGTGCTTCTTATATTTTAATCTCCTCCATGGAGCGATGGTTAGTGAACGGAACCTAACTTAATAAGACTCGGTTTGGTTGGTTTTTATTACACTGTGCTTCTTATATTTTAATCTCCTCCATGGAGCGATGGTTAGTGAACGGAACCTAACTTAGTAAGACTGGGTTTGGTTGGATTTTATTACACTGTGCTTCTTATATTTTAATCTCCTCCATGGAGCGATGGTTAGTGAACGGAACCTAACTTAATAAGACTCGGTTTGGTTGGTTTTTATTACACTGTGCTTCTTATATTTTAATCTCCTCCATGGAGCGATGGTTAGTGAACGGAACCTAACTTAGTAAGACTGGGTTTGGTTGGATTTTATTACACTGTGCTTCTTATATTTTAATCGCATCCATGGGGCGATGGTTTGTGAACGGAACCTAACTTAATAAGACTCGGTATGTTTGGTGGTAGGGCATTTTATAAGCTCGCCTGGCTAGCTACCATCATTCTATCTAAGTCTTGCCGCCAAACATTAATGCTAACATCATTGGTGTGTTCTGGTTTCAGTTTTCTATTGCTTTGGGGAATCTTGGTAAGCCCAGCCCGCTTCCATCTTCGGTATCATCGTCACTTACCATCAGGTGAGATGATGCCAAGGGCTTACCAATTGTGGATAAAAAAAATCTTACCTAACTGCTCCAAAACGTATAGAAACTGTTTGAAGACGTGCCTAGGATCCAAAGTGGGGTCCGGTATGTTAATAAACTCCTCGTACAGGTCTTCACCATATATCTCCGAGGGGTCATACCTGCAAAGTAAGAACAACGGCATGTTTACTTCTATAGGCAGAATTACACGTTGCCTTCAGTTCTCAGTAGGTTCCTACGGTGTGGGGGAGGGAGGTTGTGACATCACGTGATTGACACGATACTTCAGTCTGCCGCATTCTTGCGCTGATACGTCAAATGTCAACTATTATGTCAACAGTTATAGATCCTAAAATAACTACTTCCACTTTAACCAATACTAAAATGCGTCTGGCCAAAGCTCTAGTGTTTCCAATCTTTTTATACGGAGCCGAAACATGGACTATATAAGAGAGGCAGAGAATTAATACTCTCATTTTTTGTGGGCAGTCGTATAATAAAAAAAAAACGTTTTTACCTGTGCTCATCAATGAATTCCAAAGCATCATTTACAGTTTCTTTCATAAAGTTTTGTAGCTCTATGTATTCCACTGGCAGTTCGTCTGTGGTCGGCAGTGCGTTGTACTCGATTATAAGCTCTTTTGGCTTAGTCAGTGTCGCTGATATACTGAAAAACATAGATACAAATAAAAAACAGTGTGTGTTGGCAACCCTACTAAGAATCCCGACCATTTGGCAACCCTACTAATAGTGCGCAACTTTCGGTGAACAATGGCCTGTTGTAACTTTTGTTTATAGGCTGTGATGCTACATTATTGATGCTCTTTATAATCCTTACTAATATTATAAATGTGAAAATGTGTTTGTTTGTTACCTTTTCACACTTCAAAACCTTGACCAATCTTCATAAAATTTTGGCATGCAGGTAGCCTGTGTCACGGGGAAGAACATAGGCTACTTTTTATCCCGTGAAAATAGCATAGTCTGATGCAGTTCCTGAGGAATCTAAAAATATACTCTTTTTTGGTTAATTTCTTTAACATCGCAACGGAACAATGGATTGTGTTATTTTTTGCACAGAGATGGTTGAGGGGGTGGGAAATGACATGATTTACTAATAGGCATATCCTGACATAGGATCTGGAGAAAATTCATGACCACGCTCGCGAGCCGCTTAGGGCTCGCGCACCGTGCACCCTCTAAGACAGTCATAAAAACGATGTCCACGCGGGCGAAGCTGCGGGCAAAAGCTAGTAATAATAATAATTATAAGGAGCTTCAGAACCCCCCTAACCCTGAGCATACTTTCTCGTGAAGCCTTTACCGTCTGGCGTAGTCGGGTATACGCAAATAAACAATTAACATTACGCATACCACACCCCGGACACGTCATACAACGGGCGAGAAAATAAATGACGGAACAAACGAAACTACGGCGAAGAAATCCTTTACGTTAAGTATCAATCTTGAGGAGGGAGTCGAGATCGGATACGCAATAAATGACCACGCTGAATACGTTACTTTTTAACAACTCAAAACTGCACACATAGGGTTCCGTACCATCATACTAGATGGCGCTAGTTTCTTCGTGTTTAAAAAAACACGTTTTTTGTATGGAGGCTTTTACTTTTTCTAATTTGCTGTTATGGCGACAACAGAAATACATTATATGTGAAAATTTCAACTGTCTTACAAAGTTAGACTTCGCCGGGAAACGAAACCCCGACCTCCTGATGTGAAATCTAACCATTACGCCACGGAGGCAGTTAAATATCCTTGAATTGAGCTTACCGTTTCCCACCATCAATATCCTCCGCTAAATCCATTTGGCAGCTCAACTCCTTCTCTAACTGATCTATCTTCCATTCGATTTTCTCATACATTTCGAAGTCATCCAAATTCACATACGAGCCTATCTCTTCCGTATCATCTCTTTTATTGTAAAACCCATTCTTTTCTGTTACAACCTCTTTCGAAGTTTCTGTATCTTTTTCTTCTGTATTATCATCTATTTTTTTATTCTCGTCTATAGTAGGATCATCGTTTTTGTCTATAGCCTCAGTTTCTTTGTTTTCATTGCATGTTTCTTCATTTTTAGTAATAGTAGGTAATGTTTCACTGATGGAATCGGTTTTGTTTTTGGAATCTGTTTCGGGAGTTGCTTCTTTCTTAGGAGATGAGAATAAGGGGTAAGTTAACGCTAGTATTCGTGGCTGGATATCGACACCACAGGCTTTGTATCTCTTCATTATCTGAAAAAAAAATCAAGTTAGGGAGGCGATCCACATATAAAAAAACGATCATCATTACAGCTCATATACGTCCCCACCGAGGGGCTCGAGCCTACCCTGAATCAGGGCGATTAGGCCTTAGTCGACCACGCGGGCCCAGTGCGGGTTGGTCGACTTCACACACAACCTTCGAGTTTCTTCGCAGGCGTGTGCAGGTTTCCTCACGATGTTTTCCTTCACCGTTAAAGCAATCGGTAAGTATGTACGTAAGTGTTTGAAAAACTCATTGGTACATTGGCCGTCCAGATTTGAACCCGGTACCTCTGGTTAGATGGACCGAGTCGTTACCGGTTGAGCCACCGACGCTTTTTAAAACGATATATTTTTTTAATTCAACTGCACATCTTAAGTTGGTCGACTATTACTCCTAAACTAAGAAAGCCTATTAAGCCGTGATAGTTTTCCTTTTAAATTTATTATATGTGCTACTATTTTAAATTTTTGTTTTAGATGTCCTGAAATAGCGGTTCAGTTTGACTCGAATCTTTCATTCCTGGAGAGTAGTATTTTTTTTAATTTGCAACAATCATATAACACACTGAGAGGTACAGAACACAAATCTGATACAGCCAAGTGACAACGCCATAGACGGATAAATAACAGATCCTTAGTCTGTGGTTCGCTGGCTGCTTTTTCAAATTTTGGACGGACAGGCGGCAGCGCGGCGACGACGGCGCTAGGCCCTTGGTCAGGGTAGAGCGAGTTTGTCTTTCAAGCGCCCTCTGGTCGGTTTATGAACTAGGTTCAAGGCTAGTCTAGCCGCTTCAAGCATTCAAGATTTGGCATTGAAAAAAAGTTAGATTTACCTATTAAATAAGGCAATTCTCACTTTTTGGAAGATTTTCTACAAACTTCTAAAAAAGTTAGATTTGCCTTAGCAAACCACAGACCAAGTAGCTTTTATTTATCCGACTATGGTGTTGTCACTTGGCTATATTGGATTTGTGTGTTCTCTCAGTGTGTTATAAGATTGTTGCAAATTAAAAAATTCAAAAAAAACTATCCTCCAGTAATGACATTACATAGCCACTTCCCGACTCGTTAACGAGATAGAAAGTTTTTTTTTTATTTGACGATTCTGAAATCACGTATTGCCCGTCGTCTTTTTAAGAAAGTGAACAGAATATTACATAGATAGCGTGTTTGAGTAAAAACTTACTGATCTAGTTAGCTAATGAAATCGTCTTTCTATCCATATAAATTCCAACAGGATTTCATTTTTTTTGCATTTTTTTGCAAACAACGGTGCAGGTTTCAACGTTTGTATGAAACCTGACACCGAAAGAGTTATATTTCTATGGAATGACTCAAATAAACGATACATATTGATATAGCTCAGTCCCTTATTGGGGTGTAATTTGACAAAGATCAAACAGTATAGGAAAAGTATTACGATATGGCTTACAGAAGCGCAACGCCTTTGATGTCGCACGATACGCCACCGGCGTAGGTACTAGCCCATACTAGCCTGTAGTCAGCCTAGCAAACTCGCGGAGTTTGCCAGGCTGTGCCCCGCAGGTAACGTTCCGTTGCTCTGTGTAAGTAAATTCGTTGCGCTACTGTAAGCCGCTATATTGTAATACTGTGGTATAGGTATATTTATAACGTCATATGTTACGTCATACTTTTATACGTCAGTTATCATGCCGATATGCTTGAGAGATTAATTGTATCCCAGGCGGCGCAGTGTCTGTGGAAGGAACAATCTTTTCAATACAGTTGCTCGAAAAGTGGTATTTTTATGCCAGTCAAGTGTGCGCAAAATTGATTTTAGCGCACACGTGCTTTTTACTTTACCACTTTTTTTATTTCTAGACGACCCACATTCTAATCTCTGGCTGTCAATATTTTCAGTCTTTACAATAGGCCTAACTTCACCAATTTGCTTAATTTCAAGTTAAATTGCGCTTGCATGCCTCTTGTACGCTAGTAATAATAGGTCATCTTTGCCTCCTAGTTGTGAATTTCACATAGCAACCCCCCAACTAAATTTAATTTGATGTTGTAATTGAACAAGTGTAGTAAAACTTATATCCGAACGAGATGGACAACGATATAGCGTTACTATAGTTATCCTTCTCACACTAGAAAACTTACGCATGCGCACTGCGCGGTACGCAAGTAATTTATAGTTATAGAAAATAGAATAGAAAAACTTTTATTTAGAGCACAGTACAACAATTTCCAGGTACAATTTACAAACGATAGAAATAAACTATAAAAAATAGCTGTACTGTGCACCAAAACGGTACTGACTCAGCATATGCTGCAGTATACTCTGCAGCGCTGTTATTCTGTCAGAAACCGGTTCGGCGAACGAACGCACGCTCTTCACAACATGTTAAAAATAAATTTGATAAATTAAAATTGAAACAATAAAAATGTTATTTTTAAAAGTAGAGGTACAAGAAAGAACAAATTACATCGTTGTAAAACTAAATAGGTACAACTGTGTGCGATTGTATGTATGCCTAGTATGTTCATTGTGCTTGAATCAGGTGTAAGCAATATGATAAGAGTTAAATATGTCAAGGTGCCCGTGTTTTACAAATATATTTAGTAAGGAGTAAGCTGTAAATAGCTGAGCATATGTGTAATAAATAAAGATATGGTAGGTACTTAATCTACAATAATATTACAAAGAGGCAAAGTTTGTAAGTTTGTTTGTAGTAAGTAATCTCTGGAACTACTGAACCGATTTGAAAATATTTTCACCAGTAGAAAGCTACACTTTCCTGATTGACACTACGCTCACGAACCGCTTGCGGCTCGCGCACCACTCACCCTCAGAGACAGTCACAAAAACGATACCCATGCGAGCGAAGCCGCTGGTAAAAACTAGTATTAATGGGTATAAAGAATATCAATATATCATACTAGAGTACATTTTATAAAGTTAGGTATATTAAAAAAAAAGAATTATTATGTAGTAAGTAGTTACTCTGATCTTTGCAAATCAAGGAGATAATCGCGATACTTTCCCTTAAAAGAGTACAAACTTTGTACATCGCGGACAGGAGGAGGTAAGTTGTTCCAGCATTTCGTGGCTAGATATCTAAAGCTTCCACGAAATGCAGAGGATGAAATGTTATCGTTTGGGAAACCAAATTCGCGCCATTTACATTATGAGTGGTACTTTTTTGGTTTGTGAAGTGATTTGCAATGCAATTTATGATTTCACCAGTTTTCTCACAACTGTTTTGAAAAACGTCGTATGATACATGGGTGTAAGGTAAATGAAAAACTCGTGACGTTGGTAAATCCTCGCTTACGGTTCAGGCTTACAAAGTCTCCTTACTACCCTTGTATCATAAATAACTATTCGCGACACTGAATAAATAGACTGCTATAGAGGTTAAAGGCCCATGATTATGATGAAGCTATACTCAAGGAGAACGTTTGTGGCACGCGGGGCTTTAAAACGCGTCATTGTAATCAGTCATTAGGGTTGCGCGCTCATACCATTTAAATGAGTTATTCGCTTACGGCTCAGGCTTACAAAGTCACTCGTTTGTTACCTCTTTACTACCCTTGTATCATAAATAACTATTCGCGACACTGAATAAATAGACTGCTATAGAGGTTAAAGGCCCATGATTATGATGAAGCTATACTCAAGGAGAACGTTCGTGGCACGCGGGGCTTTAAAACGCGTCATTGTAGTCAGTCATTAGGGTTGCGCGCTCATACCATTTAAATGAGTTATTCGCTTACGGCTCAGGCTTACAAAGTCACTCGTTTGTTACTTCTTTACTACCCTTGTATCATAAATAACTATTCGCGACACTGAATAAATAGACTGCTATAGAGGTTAAAGGTCCAGGATTATGATGAAGCTATACTCAAGGTGAACGTTCGTGGCACGCGGGGCTTTAAAACGCGTCATTCTAATCAGTCATTAGGGTTGCGCGCTCATACCATTTAAATGTGTTATTCGCTTACGGCTCAGGCTTACAAAGTCACTCGTTTGATACCTCTTTACTACCCTTGTATCATAAATAACTATTCGCGACACTGAATAAATAGACTGCTATAGAGGTTAAAGGCCCATGATTATGATGAAGCTATACTCAAGGAGAACGTTCGTGGCACGCGGGGCTTTAAA
The DNA here is from genome assembly GCA_947284805.1 of Coleophora flavipennella. Taxonomy (NCBI): domain Eukaryota; kingdom Metazoa; phylum Arthropoda; class Insecta; order Lepidoptera; family Coleophoridae; genus Coleophora; species Coleophora flavipennella. The sequence continues at coordinate 8,806,192 of OX369278.1, forward strand.
ACGCGTCATTGTAGTCAGTCATTAGGGTTGCGCGCTCATTCCATTTAAATGAGTTATTGATGGACACCACAAAGCATATTTCGGGCGGTAGTGATTATAATAGCACTAGCTGTTTCCCGCGGCTTCACCCGCGTGTACAACGATTCTATGACACTGCGAGAGTGTCAATCCAGCCTATGTATTAAGTAGCCTATGTGTTATAAAAGTAGCCTATCTGTTAATCCAGGTCCTAATCTGTCTACCTACCAAATTTTAGCCAGATCCGTTCAGTAGTTTTTTCGTGAAGAAGTAACAAACACACACACTCACAAACTTTCGCGTTTATAATATTAGTATGACAGCATCTATTCGTGTCATTTGTGTTTGCATTTGCATTCAGCATTCTTAAAAAATAACATTTTAAGCATTGGTGGTTAAGTTATTCATCATTTCAGCTCATATATACGTCCTCACCGAGGGGCTCAAGCCTACCCTGAATTAGAGCGATCGGGCCTTAGTCGACCACGCGGGCCCAGTGCGGGTTGGTCGACTTCACACACAACCTTCGAGTTTTCCAGGTTTCCTCACGATATTTTCCTTCACCGTAAGAGCGTCGGATAAACGTACATATGAAATCTAAATTCGAAAAAACATTGTTTCGTGGTAGGATTCGAACCACGACCTCCCGGACAGTAGGTAGCGGCACTTGCCATTACGCCACCGACGTATTATATTATATACTACATATTACACTACTTTTAAAATTTAAAAACATTATTTAATTTAACGCATAGAAAGGTAACATAAAAATCGATAAGAAAGTAGTAACATCACTACGCCCACCCATAGCACGTAATCTGTGTTCCTACTACGTTTTATAGCCCCGCGTTTCACGAACGTACTTGTTGAGTATAGGACCAGAGATTACATATATCTTTTTGTCTGTGCTGGGACTAAGGTGAATAGAAAAAAAACTTACATATTGTAAGTCAGGATCAGTGCTGACCAAATGACAGCTGTCCAAAACCAACACATTGATGTTTTCCATAGTCAACACTTCATCTAATAAAACCTGCTTCAAGACCTCTGATGTGCAGACTAAGACCTGAAAAAAATATAGAAAATCGGTAAATACCTCTAAGTCGTAGTTTTAAAGTTGGTACCGACAAATCAGCAATAGATTCCCATTGCGTTGGGGAATCTTGGTAAGCCCGCTTCCATCTTCGGCAATATCGTAACTTACCACCAGGTGAGATGTTGTCAAGGGTTTACCAATTGTTAATAATAAAAAAAGACGGTTCTTGCCAATGAGTTTCTATCATCATCAAATCAGCTCATATACGACCCCATCGAGGGGCACGAGCCTGCCCTGAATTAGGGTGATCGGTCGTTAGTCGACCACGCTGGCCCAGTGCATGTTGGTCGACTTCACATACAACCTTCGAGCTTCTTCGCTTGCGTGTGCAGAATTCCTCACCATAAGTTCCTCACGATGTTTTCCTTTACCGTAAAAGCATCGGATAAAAGTACAGTGAAGCGTCGGTGGCTCAACCGGTAACGACTCGGTCCATCTAACCAGAGGTACCGGGTTCAAATCTGGACGGCCAATGTACCAATGAGTTTTTCAAAAACTTACGTACATATAATTACCGATTGCTTTAACGGTGAAGGAAAACATCGTGAGGAAACCTGCACACGCCTGCGAAGAAACTCGAAGGTTGTGTGTGAAGTCGACCAACCCGCACTGGGCCCGCGTGGTCGACTAAGGCCCAATCGCCCTGATTCAGGGTAGGCTCGAGCCCCTCGGTGGGGACGTATATGAGCTGAAATGATGATGATGAAAAGTACATATAAATCGAAATCCGAAATCACTTTGGTATGTGGCAGGGTTGGTACGTGGCAGGGTCGAACCACGACCTCCCGGACAGGAGGCGGCGGCCATAGCCGTTTTGCCATCGACGCCATTCGGACATACGGACAATAAAATCTTTGACAGTAGTAGTTCAAGGCTTTAAATGTGAAGGAGAACTTATTAAACGTAGGTACTCTCTATAAACTTTAAAATAAAAAAGGCAAAATTGAAAATTTTGAAAAAGCCCACGCCGGGTATTAAAATGTAATCGAATAATTGACAACGCTAAACACGTTAAAAAACCGACTTTCATCGCAACAACTTAGTACATTTTTGCATTATTATTTTTAGTTTTTGTTAATTTTCTAATAAAGTACAACACCGATTTTGATAAAATTTATATGGGACCACACGGGAAGCACTGTCTTTCAAATAAAAAACAGAGGACAGGAGGTAGCGGCCCTAGTTGTTACGCCACCGACGCTAATGAGTTTCTATACAGGGTGTAACAAACTGGTGTAGTACTCGTTAACTGGGGCTTCTACTCCTCTTACTGAACACTATCCTAAAAAAAAACATAACCACTCCGGGAGTGCCGACACAAGTGAAAACTTTTTACAGTTTTGACCCTCCGGGTGTTCCTGGCGAACGACTAGGTTGACAAAGTTTTGACCCCGCGAGTGTTCCTGGTACAGTGTCGGTTACATTACTGTGTTGCGAGTTCAATGGTTTTTTCCCATCTCAAAAATGCCCAACGCGCCTAAAGCAGTTTTCACTTCAAAAATCGATGCTCTATAGAATAAGCTTATTCCGAAACATATATAAACTTTTAGGTACAAGCTTTTATGTAAAAATAATTTTAATTATTTCGTATTCTCCTCAGCGCTCCCTTTCATGTGATACCTATATTATGGGGGTGTATAAAAAATAACTAGTCCGCCATCTTGGAATTAGAATGACGTCACTTAGCTAACCATGCATTGTCATGCAAACTAAACGTGTATGCAAAATTTCAGCTCAATCGGAAAATTTTACTTAAAAATTTTGAAGCGGACAACTTACATTCATACAGTATACTTACTCGTACATACGAACATGCCAGTAAAATAAAATACCGATAGTGTCACTTCTTGAATGACACAGTCCCCCTCACTAGCACACCTAATGTGATTCACCAAGCGGCCGCTCCCATCAGGAGCTCTCTGCGCTGTCTCCTTAGTGTGTATTTTGTGGGTGGAGGGGTGGCGTTGCTCCGATTAGCTTTTAAGGCAGCTTAGCTGCCAAGGCTACAGGGGGTCGTTAGTGGGTAGTGTGGTCTTGGGCCTGTGCATATTTATTTATACATACCTAATGTATATAATGTGTATGTATGCATATAGGCGCAGGGCTGTGAGTCCCACATAACTAATACAGCCGGCTGTATTGGTATGCGTAAAAGCATTTTCCCCCTTCCCTCATCCGCAGTCCGAGGGAAAAAAAGTTAAATAAAAACTTATAGAATTCAATCAGCTGGTCCATTTGTGTGAAGGGTTTTTTTGCGAACTGACTATGTGTTTTTTAAAGGAAAGTTGTTTCAAAAATTGTTTTCTGTATCACCTGAAATTTAAATACAGTATTTTCCTGACCGATGACCTGGTGAAAGTCGCGGGAAGCCGCTGGATGCGGGCAGCGCAGAACCGGTAGTCGTGGTAATCCTTGGGCGAGGCCTATGTCCAGCATTGGACGTCCTTCGGCTGATATGATGATGATTTTCCTACCTCTTTCTTATCCAGTTCAGAGGTCCAATCGTACACCTCATCGTGTCTGACGGCGGATCCTATCGCCAAGTCCGTGAGAATCCTTAGCTCGTATGTAACTACTGGAACACGGGACGCTCGTGTGATATAGACTGAGCGTTGCTGGCCGTTGTATAAGGACCTGAAAATGAATAAAAGTTTATAGGTATACTGTCATTTTAAAGATATCTTTAAATTTAAAAAAATAAAAATTCTCGTTTCTTTTTCCTGCTCCATGATCACCATCTATCTACAACATATAAATTGAGACCAATTTATTTCAGAGACGAGAATGGCAGTCCCCGACGGATTTCTTGGATTTTTTTTTATTTATCTTTAATTTCTTATTTCAGTCGGGAGACTTTAAAACGTGATTTAATACTTTTTCAATTACGTTTCAACACCCGGCGTGGGCTTTTTCAAAATTTTCAATTTACTTTTTATTTTAAACTTTTTTGAGAGTACCTACATTTAATAAGTTCTCCTTCACATTTAGAGCCTTGAACTACTACTGTCAAAGATTTTACTGTCCGTATGGCGTCGGTGGTGTAACGGCTGGGGCCGCCGCCTCCTGTCCGGGAGGTCGTGGTTCGAATCCTGCCACGTACCAATGTGATTTCGAATTTAGATTTCATATGTACGTTTATCCGACGCTTTTACGGTGAAGGAAAACATCGTGAGGAAACCTGCACACGCCTGCGGAGAAACTTGCAGGTTGTGTGTGAAGTCGACTAAGTCCCGATCGCCCTAATTCAGTGTAGGCTCGAGCCCCTAGGTGGGGACGTATTGTGCTGATATAATAATTCTTTAAATTCTTGATGAACTTTAATTACATATGCATGCTTTATGATTTTTTATTGAGCTGCAGCCCCCGGCTGTAAACCAAGTCTAGACTTGCTCTGAATAACCTAACCAATTCATTAACATTAAAAACACGACTGCAAACAAAACACTAACGCTCTTTTTTGGGCAGTCTCCGTAGCGTAATGTTTAGTCCATTCGCGTCACACCAGGAGGTCGCGGGTTCGATTCCCGGCGGCGTCAACTTTGTAAGACTCGATTTGGTTGGTGGTAGAGCATTTTCATAGCCCGCCTGGCCTGACTAGCTACCACTATCTTATCAAAGTCTTGCCGCCAAGCATCAGTGTTAACAGCATTGATGTGCTCCGGCTTGAAGATAAGATAGCCAGATCCCCATTGCGTTGGGGACTCTTGGTAAGCCCGCTTCCATCTTCGGCATCATTACCATCAGGAGAGATGATGCCAAGGGCTTACCAATTGTGAATAAAAAAATAATTACAAAAAGTCGGGTTTAAATGAATCGTAATTCACTTTCAGGATCAAGACAAATCTAATGACACATCACACTCCAAATCCATCAAACCGTTTATGCTACAGGCTCAGCCAAACATACACCTGAAAAACATTACGAGTACCCTCCTTTTTGGGCAGTATGGTAAAAATGGCACTTATATACAAAGCAAAAAATCACAGCGGAATTAGTTGAATAGTTCCTGTGAAGCTTCAAGCGCCACCCACCCTGGCCGCTGCAGCTACAAATTGTGGTATAAAATATGTCTTAAAACCTGCTTTGAAACAACTAGGTTTTGAATCAAAGTATATATATTAGTGCTAACATACAGTATGGACACTCCCTGCCGCTCTCTAGATTGCGACCTCATCCCATCGTCACCCAAATTAATACAGATTGGTTACAGTTTGGTTGTCGAACGTATAGGATTCCGCCGTCATTTTGTTTGTTCCGTCATTCGTTTTTTGAAATTTCATTTCTGGCCCGTTGTATGAAGTGTCCAGGGTTTGCCTATATAATGCAAAAAAACGGATCGGAGTTTCTAAGAAGCCCTCAAGCGCCAACCGTCCTGGCTACTGCAGCATTCCCTTATAAAGGCAAAAAACCGCAAGAAAATCTGTCAAGTAGTTTTTGAGATAAGTGGCAACATTCGTTTGCCAACCATCCTGGCTGCTGCAGCGCTCCCTGGTGGTGTACCACCATTAAAAATGGCTAAGAATCTGCTCTGAAATGATGCCTTTTAAAGGCAAAAATCCGCAAAGAAATCTGCCCAGTAGTTTTCGAGATAAGTGGCAACATGTGTTTGCCCACACAAACAAACAAATGACCTCTCAACCTAAACACAATACCTCTTCTCCATTCCGTTGTGAGTAAAAACAGTACGCAATAAATAAAAATAGCAGGCAATATCAATTATTATTTAAAGTATGGCTTTTCTTTATATATTGGGTGATAAACAGTTTTCTAGTGGTTTATTCGTCCAAGTTTTCTAGTCATGAAGTAATTATTGCGGAACCCTGAACCGTGCATGGTCCGACACGCACTTGACCTGTGATTTGAAAACATGGCTGACTCTCGCGTTATACTCGTGACCGGGTGGCTGGCCTACTCCTGTCAAAGGCATTAATGACATTCAATGATTTTTATGTCTAACTTTTCGTGTTATATTGTTTTCATGTTCAAATGACATAACTTGTTTCATATCAAGGATTGGATATTGACATTATTAACGAATGATTGTTTATTTCTTGATTTTTCACAAATAACATTATGAAATTACTATTTTATGACTATCACAAAGAGTTTAATTTGCATCTATTTTGAATAAATATCTTGAATCACAGCGAATTGTAGCTTCTTACAAACCCACACAAGTAATATTTCATTGCATTTTTCAAGCATGATATTTATTTGTGTACCTTGGCTACCCCTATTGTTTTTTTTTAAACCCCACCTAGCCTATTACCCGGGGTAATGCAAAGATTCTAACAATACCACATGCATCTAAATCGGTTCAGGCATTTGTAAGTTATATTGGAATAAAGAAACTCGCACACATACATACATGAACTTTGACACATAAAATTCCTTATTTTTGGGACAGTCGTGTAAAATGCCACTAACAGTAAAAACCCATCCATGTAAAGACCTCGCTTCAGATCAATTATCCTGCGTGATCAACCTAGCCACGCAAATCGCTCTCAGATTCGACCACTTCAATGAATACTTGAATAGATGACGACCCAAATTCACTACTGGACTTTATGCAGCTGCATAGATAGTAACGCCGACCTACCGCAAAAATGGACGCAATGGTCTGCTTCTAATTATTACTGCGAAAGATGATGACTTCTTACCCTCTGATCTTATAGGCGTTCTCATATATGAGTCTGGTAGAGATGAAGGAGGAATACTCGACAACCAGGATGTTCCTCGCGCTGGCGGTCGCTGCAAGTCTGGTGCCACCTTCGGCCGCCGTGAATCGAGAGCAGCAAGCCTCCATGGCCTGGAAACAGAGATATTTTTAAATAATTTCGATGTATATTTAAAAATAATAAAAAAAAGCAAACTTAAAGCAAACATGTTTTTTTAGGAATTATCTGAACGGGAGCAATATTTTGCTGCGTGCAATATTTTGATCGCGGGGGCCAAGGAGTCTGATGCACAAGAGGTGCAAATACGCCAGAAACACGATAAAAGTGCAGTTAAGGCGACGCATTGGAAACTTTCGTCGCAAGGATCTTCATTTTTCTCAGCAATTACGAAAAATATGAAAGTGATATTTTGTAACCTGATTCTGCATTTCAATGACTTCAAAGGCAGTTGCAGAAACACGATTAATTCACTTTAAACACAGAAAAAAACATATACTTCTTTCAAAACAGAGATTTGCATTCTACAGGCAAAGCAGACTGATTTAAACCAACAAAATTTCTTAGTCGATTAGTCTAAACACAAACTTCTATATGCCAGTTGGATTTTGAAAAATTGATTGTAGTTTTTATTTGAAACGTATAAACATTGAAAAAGTGCAGTTATTTTCTTTACTCTTTACAATTTTAAAAAAAAACAGAGACAACTGTTTCAATCAATGCCTCGCTTTAATGAGATAATCATTATCACAGGTTATAATGACGTGACGAGATATCCCCACGAGATATGCTTAAAATCATACGGCTAGAAAAGAGTAAAACAGGCAAAAAATTTTTAATGAAAGTGGTGTTCAAGTGTCGCAATGTAGCTGTCAAGGCACTCCAGAACAAACAAAAATTGAGTAAACCTCTGCGAATGTACTGTGACGAAACTCCAAAACAGAGGGAGGCCCCACAAGCTCTCCGCTCTCTCTCTCTGCTGGCTAGGCAAGAGAAGGGTGAAACTGATTTCACCATCAAATATGACTATAATAGAGTAGATACACAAAATTTAAAACAAAAAAAGACTAAACTCCACTAACAACCCGTATGCTACACTTTCCTTTTTATATACTAACATCTGGTCTCTGATTTTCGAGTTTGACTTACTGCTTCTAGAAATACAAGCTAAAAACCCTACCTTTGTATTACTCACAGAGATTTGGCTTAAAAACTTAGACAAGGGAGCCAGCATCTCAATTCTCGATTATTCTCTGTACAGGCACAAGTACAGGTTAGAAAAGCTTGTGGGCTCGGTTAGGTGGCTCAATCGGTAATGCCTCGGTCCTCCTAACTAGAGGTCTTGGGTTCAAATCCAGACGGCCAATGTACCAATTTTCGAAACTTATGTAGATATACTTACCGATTGATTTAACGGTGAAGGAAAAACATCGTGATGAAACCTGCACATCTGATTCCAGATGTGTATGAAAGTTGCATTGCACACTTCCGTAGGTGTACATCTAAAATACCCTACACATGACCGTGGGTGATGCTAAGTGCAACACCAGGCAACTTGGATAGCACGGTTAATTGTGCCACGCAATAAGAGAAGAGACAGATTAGACAGGAAGATATACCATGGAGGGAGATCGAGAGGAGGTGGCATGGCAGTTTATGTACGAAAATCCATCAAAAATCCTTACAAATATTATCTTTATATTAAAAGAATTGATGAAAACTAATTAATGCGAGTCCATCCGGCTGTTCTATTGAACCAATTTGCCAATTTTTTAATGAAAGGTATTTATAAATAGATTTGTCATCAAGCATTAAAAAATCAAATAACTTTCGCCCTTCTCAAACAAACATGCGCCAAGCCATATGAGCCAAGCTCGCCTCCCCGCACAGTCGTAGTGTTAGGTTTAACATGAGAATGCATGAGAATGCAGAAGTACGGGCCTTCGTCGACTAAGAAACTCATCTCAACACTGCAGCATGCAATAGCATAAGCACTTGTTTTAAAGTAAAAAAATATTAAGGGTTTCCGCGCAGGGGGAGTCATGGGGGGGGTTAACCTTTCCCTCCCGCGGGCACCAAGATAACCTTATAGTTTGATTTGTTTGTACGAAATCCACAAGCATTAATCTACAGTGTGAGTCTTTATAAAGTGCAGATATCAAAACCAGGGAAACTACACACTATTTCATCAACGGAAAAGTTATCAAAAAAAATTATTCAATTTTTTATGAATATTTTAAAATGCTAAGTTGCTGCTGCTCACCCTATTTAAATAAATTGTTATAACTTTTAAACTGAATGTCATATCACAATGGAATAAATTTTTAAATGATTGTTAGTAATAGGCCGTAACAATAGAGTAAAAATATCCAAAAAAATTAACACCATAAAATTAGAATAAAGAGGTATTTGATGAAAATCTGGTATTTTTTTCATCTCTTTTATAATAATTTTTAAATTTCTCAGAAAATCGTCCATTTTATCCTACTTTTTTTTATTTTACGTTATTCTATACATTGTATTAGCTTTCCAATGGTAAAAAATGCATATTTATCCTCCCTCAAGCTCCCCAAAAAAAAGTAATTATACTAAAGTCCTTCCTTTAAATATTTGATTTGTGTGCTCGACTACATCAGATGGTTGTTATGGCTTCGCGAGAAAGTATGCAGTGTGGGTGTACAACTTATTTTCTGGATGTTAGGATTTATTTTTTAGTATGGCAGCCTCTTTAAGGTGCCCTAACTCTAAATTCTAAATTAGTCGTAAATAGAATTCTTTGGTCGTAGACTAAGGTCTACACTGTATCAAGCCAAGCAGCTAGAAAAAATATTTTGCTACAATTGTTCTGTATAACTCTTATCGATAAACGGTAACCTAGTTACAGAAATAAACAGTAAAATTCCTAACCGTACCGATATTTTTTGTAATCAAAAATTGAAACGTCTTATATCTATCTACAAGAATGAATATAGGTTATAATGTAGCAAAAATATGTTTGTGGAGTTGTGTACTTACTTGCAATCTGCTCTCAGGTTGAAAGTTTCGATATTAGTTCCAAGGACTTGTTCAGTACACAAAACAAACCATTGTCTTATTGTTTTTTGATTCTGGAAGCCCCGGAAACCCATTGTTTACCATTTTCACTTTTCAACGCAGAATAGCGGGAAAAAACTTTACATACCTAATTGTAAGAAACGAAACTTGAAAGTTCAGTAATATGTTTAATAGGTTTATAAAAAAAGTTATCGAAATCTACAAATAATTTTCGATGAAAACAACGAAAAATTTCGTAAATCTGAAACTCGCAATTTTTTAAACAATATATTAATAACGTCTCTGGCTACAAACCTCTTTGAGACTGTCTTGATTTTCGTTTTTGCCTTTTTGCAGCAGCCGCATAGAACCGGTAGCAGTAGTTTCGTTTAATTTTCTTGTACCCACATTTCTCACGTGCTCCAGACCGTTTTTTCACTAATACACCACGTCTTGGACAAACTCCTAGCAGAAAACAATACAAAAACAACAAAATAAAACTACGAAAGCGTTCACCACAAATCCCGCTACAAAAAGTCGAAATAACGATATGAAATATCTACATCACTCACGATGTAATATATGACTACACTATAATACCACACACACCACCTAAAGGTAGTCATAATTAATTACTAAATAACTGAGTAGATTTTCAAATTGGTCATATAATAAAAAAAACTGTTTGAGATAAGTCCGCCTTTGTTCATGCTACTGCTATTATGTATCAGTAATTGTATATTTTCTTGTACAATAAAGAGTTTACAAACAAAAGTAAAAAACACGCTTTTAAAGCACATCAAACTAAAAAGCGTGGGGCACTTTGTGCCATATTTTCGTATATCGAGCAACCCACGCTTTTTTCACAATAATACTAGTATTTTTCGTTCATTATTGTTTTCAGCTTATATTAAGAATTATTTTTCATTTTTTAGTTTAATGTGCTTTAAAAGCGTGTTTTTTATTTTTTTTAACTATATACAGGGTGACTGGTTGAACGTCGGACACATTTAAGAGGGTAATAGAATAAGATATGTATGTTCCTTCCATGTTAAAAAAATATAAATACACCGTAAAAAACTTGAGATTTTTTTACATTTAATTTGCGTAATTTCTTGTGTTTCTTAAGTTTATGGACTCGGCGCCGCCGTGCTGTACGTACGTGACTGGCGACTGACGACAATAATATTTTCTGTATGATTAAATTTTTCCTTCATACTTTTAACCCTGGCTTAGGACAGACAAAATTACCTACATGTTTAAAAAAATTTAACTTTGAAATATTTCTTTCTGTATTTCCAATTCAATTCAATTAAGTAGGTAGTTTTGGCGTATTTAAAAAAGTTAATCACACCTATTTACAGTAATTCAAGTTTTTGTACATACTTACATAGCACATGCCGATCCGCCGATTCCGCATTTGAGTATTGATAAGCCATTATTACTGAACTGCAATCCACACGACTGTGACGTAAACAAAACGGACCGGAAAGGACGAACGCAAAGATGTATGCGTATTTGTCACTCAAACGATATCTGCGCGGCCAACTGAATGGCTGGTTTGTGATGAGGGGTGTGTCGGGTGGGGTGCGCGAGCGTCGCGTTTGCTTTGAACGAGACCGCCTAGCTAGCGCCTGCGGGGCGGCAGCGGCACGTTCAAAGGATTTGCCCGCTACTGGCAAGCCGCTGCCGCCCCGCTGCCCGCTGACTTCGAGACCGAGGTATTGCTCGCTTGCGTATTGGAAAAATGTAGAATTGAACATTGAAATAATATTTTTTTAATTAAATAAAATTAAGGTGTTGTTTTTTTACGTATTTGGAATGGGTTTCATCTTCTTATTGACCTCTTTAAATGCATCGATTGTTCAACCAGTCACCCTGTATTTATTTTTAAGTTTTTGTTCAGGCACACCTCGGTCACTGGCGATCAAATGTATAAAACAAACGTATTCCTACGCACACAGTCTAAGCTCGTGTAGGTGAACGCGTACCATGATTGCGTGAGTAAGATAAGACATGCTAGGGTTGTCGCCATTTTGCCTCAATTTATTCATAGTGAAGACATGCTAGGGTTGTTGCCATTTTGCCTTAATTTATTCGTAGTGCGTTCACGAATCGGGAACGCAATGTGCGGCAATATCGATAGTAATGTTCATTCAGCCCACTAAGAATAGTAAAAAATAAAACAGTTACGAAGCCGAATTTGTACAATTAAATGTACAAATTCGGCTTCGCTACTGTTTTATAATGTGTATAGATATGAGAAATTATAGTAATTTATAAGGCAATGTAGATTCTTAGAGGCGTTCTAAGGCCCGATCGTCCTAATTCTGGGTAGGCTCGAGCCCCTCGGTGGAGACGTATATGAGCTGATATAGTGATATATTTTTAAATTGAATATAAATATTTCAATCGTCTACCTGTTGCCGTTATCAATTTAGAGCAAAAAGAGCAAAAAACAACATGTTTGTTGTATGGGAGCCCCCTTAAATATTTATTATATTCTATTTTTTAATATTTTTTGTTATAGCGGCAACAGAAATACATCATCTGTGAAAATTTCAACTGTCTAGCTATCACTGTTTTTACCCTTTGGCTACGCAACCCTAAAAACAGAACACACCGGGCACACAAAATTATGAATAGTTTAATTGCAGACTCAATCATCTGATTCTCCGATTTTAAAACTCGCGACAACATAAGTACAGAGGCCAGCACATCAAGCTAAACACTTTGCAGTTTGTACCGATCTTATGACGTATGCGTATGGACCAAACTCACATTACGAGTGTCTAACTTGATCTGCTGGCGTGTGTACATAAACACGCCGCGACCGCTAGTACTAATGTATACTCTAAGTCTAATATATATATATATATATATATATATATATATATATATATATATATATATATATATATATATATATACTGTGCCGCGACACCATTAGCCACCGCGCTGCCCGCGGCGGTAAAATCAAACAAATCATTATTGGGCTAAGGTATACTTTTGCATGGCGTCGCATCGCGGCTCAGCTAGTCCGAGTCAAAGCTTTGACTTTTGACCGTACGCCGCCGCCGCCGTGCAATTTTGTAAGGAACCAAAATATTACGTAAATTGAAAACATGAATTTTTGTTCATTAGATCAGTGTGATCTGATAGGTTTAGGTCTAAAATGGAAAGAGTAAAAGACATACTAAACTTAAGTACCTATTGTAAGTTGGTTTTCAACTAAAACAAAAACACTTTAAAAATAACTGGGTATACTTTTCTTGATTCATTTAATGGGAATCTGTAGAACTTTCTTTTAGTTTTATCGTTTAAAGAGCTTAAACAACCTAATACAGCACAAGAGCACAACACACGCCCATTACAAAAGTATTTGTAAATATTTTTTATTATTTGAATATTTTACGTGGCCTCCGCTCTGTGCACCGCGTCGTCGTCGCGTGGAGTGACCCATGGTACAATAATATGAGTGACCATACTGTACGCTAGTACTCTTTATTATACTGTGGTTCAGGATAATGAGATAAACTTATGAAATTATTGTATTGTCACTGATTCTTGATAAATGTACAAAATTTGAATTAAATCTGTCCATTTAAAGTGGGTCAAAATCGAGAGCAAAAAAGGAGTCGGTTACAAACATGTAAACATACATACAGGTGAAGCTAATAAAATTGTGATAAAAAGAGACTAGCAATTTTTTGAGTCAGTGCTACTAAAATTGGAGGGATACGCATTCGTAGTTTTATTTTATTGTATTTGCATTGTTTTCTGCTAGAATTTACTTCAAAAAGTAGTGCGTTTTGGAGAAAATCGTCTGGTGCACGTGAGCAATGTGAAGAACAAGAAAATAAAATGAAAAAGGACGTTAAAACCCAATTTGCACTGGGTGCAGTTTTATAGACGCTCTACTGCAACCGGGTGTTCTACCTCAGAATTACGCTGCTGCAAATGATGTCAAGAACTTCAGAGAGATTTGTAATGCACCGGCACTAGCATTACAAATACAAAAACAAATGAAGAAAGTGAAAATGATTTACGAATTCGGCTGAAGGACTCGTTTCCATGGCCAAGAAAAATTCACAACAACAAAACAAGTTTTTCTGGGTACGGCGGGCGCTCGTGCAACTAAAATTATTTATTTTAATTAATTAACTATATACATAAGTAAAGATAATTTTTAAGTTATAATGGAACGAATAAATTGTTTAGAAAAGGAAATCGCCGAAATACGCAAAACTTTACTCGAAAGGGAGCGTGAACTATACGCGCTGAAAAAAGAATGGTATCCGGTAAGAGAAGAGATGTTTTAATTACGTGAACCAACTACCTGGTGAAGGTTACAGCTCAGAGTAATAAGGTTCTGGGCTACAGAAAGCCGTTGGACGCGGGCAGCGCAGGACCGGTCGTTGTTAAAATCCTTGGGGGAGGACTTTGTTACATTGGACGTCTTTCGGCTTATTTGATGATGATGATGATGATCTATGTACCTACTATTTGCTGAAGAATAGACAATTTTGATACAGGATCCTGATATTCTATGGCACAAAGAACTACATACATAGTGAACACTTGAGTTAGTTCAGCATGTCTTATGAGGAACAGTGATTGCAGCACCATACAGTCCATTGCACACATAATATCGTTCCCTACTAATCTGGCCTCATGCATGTTTGTGGTTTTGTTTGAGGCACATCAAAAAGTGTTCGATGGGGCATCACATTGGGCTAAAGTTGTTTGAAACTGTCGACACGCAAAGAAGAAGAAACTTGTCTTGTGCGATCATAAAAGGGAGCCACTTAGTGCATCTCAACCCCAAACTCTAAGTAGGATGATACTACTATCAAACCAGAGACAGGGTTGATCATTGTGTTTTATCAGCCAAAGGACGTCCACTACTGGACAAAAGCCTCCTCCAAATATTTTCACAATGACCAGTTCTGCGCTGCCTGCATCGAGCGGCTTCCCGCGACCTTCACCAGATCATCGGAGTGGGAGGCTTGCCTGCGCTACATTTTCCAGTGTGTGGTCACCTTTCGAGAACTTTAATAACTCAATGGCTGTGTTTTAATCAAATGCTCAAAAAGAACAGTAATGTCTTTCGGGTGTATGTATGTATGTTTCTTTGGCTGAGCCTGTAGCCTAAACTTCTCGATGGATTTTGGATTGCCAGGTGTTGTTAGATTCGTCTTGGAGTATCATATGATATATTTTTATCTAACTGCCCAAAAAAGATAATTAATAGGGATGCATCCGATACCGATACCGATACCGATATATCGGCGATACTTCGGGTTTGCCGATATATCGGTATCGGCGATATTTTTATGGCAGATTCAACGATACTTTTCAAATTTCGCGCTTTAAAAATGTAATGTAAACGCGCGTGTTGTCCCATCTATTTCGTTGCAAACGAGGCACCTGTCGCATCTGAGAGACTATTTTCCACCGCAGGTCTTATTCAAACAGACATGCGAAATCGCCTTTGCCCGCAAAACTTAAGAATGCTCTGTTTTTTAAATAAAAATCTTATAAATGTTAATTTTGATTCCTAAAACTATTAATGAATTGTGTTTTATTTATTCTACCTTCCTTTTTGAATTCAATAAGCGTATCGGTATCGGTATCGGTATCGCCGATATTTTTATAAGAGTATTGGTATCGGTATCGTATCGGCAAAAAGGCGTATCGATGCATCCCTAATAATTAAAATGGATTTGAACATTAAAAAACCTCTTTCAGTTGATGATGAACAACTCCAGTCATCAGAAGAGCAATCAGCAACAGTTCTGCATAAATAATGCCCAAATGCAGCTTCAGAGGCTGCCCAAGTGGGCTATTGAGAGGTAACATTAAATTTTCTATGTTATTTGTAAGATTTCAAAATACTTCAAAGCAAGAGTGAATAGGCACTATTTTATCTTGCATGATACATTCTCGCCATCCAAATGCATTCAAGGATTAGTGAAAAAAATCACTAATAACACCCTTAAAATGCCTTAATTTTAGAAATTGGTGTTCAGCAAAGTAACTGAATCTAAAGTCCGTAATTTTTTTTTAATTTTCTGCTTGATTGATGGTAGAGTTTTAGAAAGACTAAATTACCGACTGTTTTTATGCAAGTATCCAGGATTAAGAATTTTAATGCACCCAAAATCTTTGGGCTGGAGATTATACTGTAGTGACACCTTCAGTATCCCGATGCAGAGAATTCTGAACTACGACACAAGCGATAAGAGTACAAAATATATATGACATTTGGAATGCGCTATTAACATTTCTTGGCTACTTAGTATATATACAAATACCACCATCAAGTTGGTCCACGGCTAGACCCCAGGAATACAACCTCGCCTGGCGGAGATATATCCCTTTGCCCTTGCAGAGAGTAGAAACACTCGGTTTCTACACTACTTATGAAAATGAACCAATTTTGTTTAACACTGAAATAAATTGAAAAAAAAAACTTCAAAAAAACCTTATTTATCAATATTGATCAATTCCCATGAAGAGTTCAAAGTCCAAACTGTTTCTTGATTTTCACCTTCAAGGGACAAAGGAGCAAATAGAAGGTTACATGATCGTCAAAAAAACCGACACTGAAATTTTGTCGAAAATGCACTCTAAATCATTATATAAAGTAATGTTGTGTGTGTACATTTAAATGTATGTGTGTCTGTATCTCTGATTTGTAGAGAAACTGCTGGACCAATTTGGATCGATTTTTAAACATAGATCTTACA
The DNA here is from genome assembly GCA_947284805.1 of Coleophora flavipennella. Classification (NCBI taxonomy): domain Eukaryota; kingdom Metazoa; phylum Arthropoda; class Insecta; order Lepidoptera; family Coleophoridae; genus Coleophora; species Coleophora flavipennella. The sequence goes on from OX369278.1 coordinate 8,822,766, forward strand.
GTAATTTGCCAGGATTCTAAGAAATTTTAATTTTAACAGTAAGTATGTACCTCCCATAACTAAAAGTAAAAAAAAAACATTTTTCTTTAAAATGGCGCTAAAGATGTTTTCAAATTTTTGTCATCGACTATCTGTGAAACTAGTATATTTGGGAAAACTGAAAATGGTACCTGTCATACAATTTTTTTTTTTCTCCAAATGGCGCAAAGTTTATTTATCAAATTTGTGCAATCGATAAATCTTATAAGCGTCTATTGATTATAAGCTATCAGTGATATGTCTAAGAAACTCTAAAAAGGTAGGTACCTCCCATACAAATCGAATAACATTAGACGCTTCTGCAAGAAGGTATGTTCTTCATGAGGAGTTCAGTTTATTTGAGTACTGGCTTTTGCCCGCGGCTTCGCCTGTGTGGACATCGTTCTTATGACCGTCTTTGAGGGTGAGTGGTGCGCGAGCCGCAAGCGGCTCGCGAGTGTGGACATCAGTTTTCTCCAGATTCCTCAGGAACTGTATCGGGCTATTCTGATTAGCAGTGTATGTCACTTCCCACCACCGTCAATACAAAAAAAACACGCCGGCGTGCGCGAGCGTAGAAATGAGTTCAGATCCCTCGGTAACTATGTCAGGATATGCTAATTAGCATATTATATCATTTCCCACCCCCTCAACCATCTCTTTGAAAAATCACAACAATCCATTGTTACATTGTGATGTTAAAGAAATTTAACTAAAAACTGGCCAGGTGCGAGTCGGGATCGCGCAAAGTAAGGTGCCGTAGTCTTTTCAAATTAGAAATATATATTTTAAAAACAAAATTATATTTGCAATTGGTATAAAAAAAATTTGTATAGATAATTTATGAACTTTTTTCAAATCCAAATGCATACCTTAAGTTGGTCGACTATTACTCCTAAACTAAGGAAGTCTACTTAGCGGTGATAGTTTTCCCTTTTAAGAAAATTGATTATATGTCCTACTATTTAATATTTTTTTCAGATGTCCTGAAATAGTGGTTTACCTGGTGGGGGGGACACTCAACTCTAACAAAAATTTGCACTTTAAAGCTTATAACTCCCAAACCGATCCCTGAATCGAAAAATGGTTTGAGCAAACCCTCAGTAGTTCTGAAAGACATATTCAACGATACCCCACACCATAGGGTACATCAAAGAAAAAATTTCACCCCTTTACATGTAGGGGAGGGACCCTAAAAATAACTAAATCATCATATCAGCCGAAGGAAGTCCACTGCTGGACATAGGCCTCCCCCAAGGATCTCCACGACGACCGGTTCTGCGCTGCCCGCATAACTAAATAAATAAATAAAACCCTAAAATTTTTTTTCAACATTATATTGTACTACTTTGTCGGCGTGATTAACATGTACAACCATGGCAAGTTACAGCTTTCTAGTACTAATAGTCTCTGAGCTAAGCCGCGGGCAGACAAATGTATTACTCAGTAATTAGTACCATGTTGTTAAGGTAGTTTGTACCATCTTATCTATGTAACTTTATTACAGCTGTTTACACAAAATGCTAATGTTCCATAACTGAAACTTTTCCTACCTCCAAACAACCTTACGATACCTACTTAAACCTGACTATGCAAATGTTTCAATCCATGCCTCGCCATAATAGAGGAGAAGAACATGTCGTGCCTACTCCAAATAATCATTGCGCTGTTCGTACGTACTTGCTTCCGCTTGCGGCTTGCGCACCACTAACCCTTAAAGACAGTCATAAAAACTATGCCCACGCGAGCGAAGCCGCGGGTAAAAGCTATTACATACATATTCATTCATGTTATAACACTTTAAACTTTCACGATTATTCATAATGACAAATTGAAAGCGGGACTTGACGTGATTTTATATAACATACGAGTAAGAGCAGGTATTGATGTTGTTTTTACCTCAACGTTTCGACTATGCTTCGATAAAATCACGTCAAGTCACGCTTTCAATTTGTCGTATTCATGTTATGTTAAGCTATTTACTATAACATGTGTACTTGGTTGTCTGAAATGCTCAATAAATAAAATAATATACAATAGTCGAAGATGCACTACATATTTGATATCCACAGATACAGCCGTCAGATTCTTCTCCAAGACATTGGAGTGCACGGTCAGGAGAAAATCTGTGCAGCGAAGGTGCTGATCATCGGTGCTGGTGGTTTGGGCTGTCCGGCAGCTGTGTACCTTGCCGCAGCTGGCGTTGGTATGATAATAGGTCTTTACCTATGAAATTGCCGATTTTTGAAGTTCAATGCCATGTTTTTTTGAAAATAAAAAGGTTATTGTTTTTTATTATTGACCTTATGGTGACACTACTTATGGTCTTTTATTAGTAAGTTCAAGCGTCGGAAGAAGCGTCGGTGGCTCAACCGGTAACGACTCGGTCCATCTAACCGGAGGTACCGGGTTCAAATCTGGACGGCCAATGTACCAATGAGTTTTTCAAAAACTTACGTACATATAATTACCGATTGCTTTAACGGTGAAGGAAAACATCGTGAGGAAACCTGCACACGCCTGCGAAGAAACTCGAAGGTTGTGTGTGAAGTCGACCAACCCGCACTGGGCCCGCGTGGTCGACTAAGGCCTAATCGCCCTGATTCAGGGTAGGCTCGAGCCCCTCGGTGGGGACGTATATGAGCTGATATAATAATAATATAATAATTAGTAACTAGTAGCTTGTATTTCATGTTCCAATCCCCTGAGCTATGTACCAATGAATGGAACAAAGGCTATTTTTAGTGGTCTGATAGGCCAATTTTTAAACTTTTTTTTAATCCTGAAAGTGACGAAATCTTATGCCCGAATATGACAGTAGTAACAAAGAAACTGCTGCGATAACTTAAGAGCTTTAAAATTTAAAATGTGCATTTTTGCCTCAATAATGGCGATTTTTTCCGGTGAAAAAACCCGACTGCATGGGGTTAAAGCCACCGTGCCCTCAAAATATCTAAACAATAGGCATATGTTTACCACCATTTAATTTCTAACAGTCTAAGGGCTATTTCGCGGCTCGCGTACCACTCACTCTCAGGCAGTCGTAAAAACGATCTAAAGACAGAACACCTCATACTCTCTCTTATCGTGTGGCACAATTAATCTTGCTATCCAAGGGATAGACGGCGGTTGCCTGGTGTTGCACTTAGCATCATCCGCGGTCACGTGTAGGGCATTTAGGTTTAACACCTAACGGACGTGTGCAACGTGACTTTCATACACATCTGGAATCAGATGTGCAGGTTTCCTCACGATGTTTTTCCTTCACCGTTAAAGCAATCGGTAAGTATATGCACGTAAGTTTAGATAAACTCATTGGTACATTGGCCATCCGGATTTGAGTCGAGGACTTCTGTTTAGGAGGACCGAGTTGTTATCGTTTGAGCCACCGACGCTTTTAAACCTCATAAAAGAAGATTGAATACTAGTCGGCAAAACTCCGCGCAAAATTCCCAATGACCGCAATAAAAATTAATAATTCGAAAGGAGGCGTGGCTTTATTGTCGTCTCGTTTCGCTAAGTACACGGTGTTAAAGTAAAACAAAGAAAAACTCAATAGTTTTAGCCACATTATCCTGCTGATCGTTATGACGACCAACATTGCAACCAAAACGCAATAAAAAAAATAATTATAATACTTTTCCAAGCCAGGAAAAAGATAAAAAACCACATGAAATTATTTAAAAAAAAATCAGGCGTAAGTGGGCTAGAGACAAAATTTTAAAGTTACATTCCGCGTGCCATCGAAAATTTACTAACAATACTATGATCTGTTATTCTATTCTTAAGTACGAGTATGTCGCAGGCATCCCTACTAATATTATAAATGTGAAAGTAACTCTGTCTGTCTGTTACGCTTTCCCGCAAAAACTACTGAACGGATTTGACTGAAATTTGGTAGGTAGACAGATTAGGACCTGGATTCAGACATAGGCTACTTTTTACCAAGCTCGCGAGCCGCTTGCGGCTCGCGCACTGCGCACCCTCGAAAAGTCATAGAAACGTTGTCCACGCGGGTGAAACCGCGGGAAACAGCTAGTACTGTATAATTCGTCATTATACATACGTTCAGGTAAATGTCAGGCAAATTATGTAATGGCATAATTATGTATATCCATCTTCGGCATCATCGTCACTTACCATCAGGTGAGATGATGCCAAGGGCTTACCAATTGTGAATAAATAAATAAATAATGGCAAGGGCGGGGAGCCTCTTTGACAGTTAAATCAATCAAACCTGACCGAACTTATCATCACATGCTTCACGAGCTCATTTACAAACTGCCGTACGGCATTTTGACAATTTGCTTGCCTCAGCAATGACCGTTTATATACCGTTTATATACGGACGAATTATTACAATTTGCCTGGCTCGGCATTTTACAATCTGCGTACAGAATTTTACATTTTGCCTGACCGTGTACATACGGACGAATTACTACAAATTTCCTGAATAGGCGTACAGCATTTTACATTTTGCCTGACCGTTTTCATACGGACGAATTATACACTTTGCCTGGCCGTATGTAAGTTAAATGACTAATCATACAATTTACCTGCCACAAATACATGCTGTTACAAAATTGGTGTAGGTCCCGTTATCTGGGGCTTCTACTCATCATACTAACTTTTGTTCTATGACTTTGCTGGAATTGCTAAAAAATGGTTAACCCTTTATACAAATCGATCATCTGATCGACCAATTTTGTGCATTTTTGTATGGAAGGATCAATTTTTTTTTGAGAATATGCTATGGGTTCCTCGACGAAAGTTGTTTATTATGATGACTAGAACCCCCCCGTAACAGGTCCAACACCAATTTTTTTTACACCCTGTAAAGTTAAGTGCGGAAGGGATAATATTTGACGTAATAAATAACTGACTGAAGTGTCGCGTCAATCACATGATGTCACCCCCCCAGCACTGCTCGACCACCTCAGGAATCCATTAAGCATGACCTGTAAACTTATCGTTGCAGGCGAGATCGGCATAGTGGACTATGACACGGTCGATGTGACGAACATACACCGACAGATATTGCACAGTGAGAGAGATGAACATATGAGCAAGGCTGAGTCAGCCGCTGACACGCTCAGAAGGTATGTATGTACCGTATACTTTAAGTGAGCAATTCTTGGGTAGTTGACACCACCAAAAAAATATAAAATAACATTCACTAAATATTCCTCCTTCTGTAATATCAGTAAAATTCACTCATTTGGTTTTCCATAAATAGTTTCTATTTTTAATTGGTTAAAAACACATACTTAGTATTTTTCAGTACATTTCAAACATTTTTGTATCAAAACCTCGTTTTTTACAGTTAAACGGGTTGGAACATTTTTGTATAGGAGCGTGGCATAGTGACAATATATGTACATATTTGGAGTTAACCCGAATGAGAGAAAACAACCTTACCTTTGAGGTCAATACAGATTAATATTGACATAGCATCCCCGGCAAACATATTGCCTACTCGTGAAAGGGTTAAAGGTTGTCTAAATCTTTCATATTATTATTATATAAGCTCATATACGTCCCCACTGAGGGGCTCGAGCCTACCCTGAATCAGGGCGATCAGGCCTTAGTCGATCACGCGGGCCCAGTGCGGGTTGGTCTACTTCATATACAACCTTCGAGTTTCTTCGCATGCGTGTGCAGGTTTCCTCACGATGTTTTTCCTTCACCGTTAAAGCAATCGGTAAGTATATGTACGTAAGTTTTTAAAAACTCATTGGTACATTGGCCGTCCAGATTTGAAATTTGTCCTGGTTAGAAGGACCGAGTCGTTACCAGTTGAGCCACCGACGCTTTTAAATCTTTCATAACATAATACATAATTATGTCAACCACGTGACGTTTTAGGTCAAAATGTCCTAATACATTTTCGGTTTGTATTCGCATTCCCTGTTGAAAAATATAGGCCCAATCGTGCGCCGAAAGATTTCGAAAAAAATTCTATGTGTGTATTCTGAATCCAATATGGCGGACTCCCCAATATAAGCTTTACATATTAGCTTGCCGTGTTAGTCAGTCTGTAGTTTAGGACAAATCTTGGAAGCTAAATTAGAACCACTTTCCGGTTTCCAATTGAGCTGAAATTTTGCATATACGTTAAGTTTGAAGCACAATGCATGGTTAGCTAAGTGATGTCATTCTAAATCCAAATAGCGGACCAGTTATTTTTTACACCCCCATGATATGGGTATAAAATAAAAGGGTTATTAAAATTATTTTCAAATAAAAGCTTGAACCTTAAAGTTTGTAGGCTTTTCTCAAAGTCTTTGTGCGTACGAATTCGACTTTATCCAAGATCATTCTTTGTTCCAGTATAAACTCCAGAATAACGGTGACGCCTTACAACGTCCAGCTGGATTCGTCAAATGCGCTGGAAATAGCCGCCAAGTACGACATCATTCTGGACTGCACTGATAACGTGCCCACTAGATACCTGCTAAACGACGTGTGCGTTCTTTCCAAGGTAATATCAGAATAGGGATGAAGAATGCTAGTCATCTGATTTACGTTTTATCATCTGTCAAAAACGACACTGCTCTAAGAATGTTTGAAATACCTAGCCGTGACGTCATAGTTTTGCAGCGCCATTTATGTACTCATTTTGTGAATTAAAAATCGAAGACTTGATGGAAAACAAAACGAGTAAGGTTTTCCGAAGTTTAAGTATAGGAGGGCAATTTAGTGATCAAGAATTCATTATTTATTTCTGATGCTAACGTCACCCCTATTAAAATATTAAAAAACAAACCGGCCAAGTGCGAGTCGGAACCGCACACAAAGGGTTCCGTACCATCATACTAGATTGCGCTAGTACAAAGAGTTCCGTAACATCATACTAGATGGCGCTAGTTTCTTCATGTTTAAAATAAAACAAGTTTTTTGTATGGAGACTCCCTTATTTTTTACTTTTTCTAGTTTTTAATATTAGTTATAGCGGCAACAGAAATACACAATCTGTGAAAATTTCAAGTGTTTACCTATTACGGTTCATGAAATACAGCCCGCTGCCAGACGGACAGACAGCGAAGGCTTAGTAATAGGGTCCCGTTGGTCACCCGTTGGGTGTTTTATTATTATTATATCAGCTCATATACGTCTCCACCGAGGGGCTCGAGCCTACCCTGAATCAGGGCGATTAGGCCTTAGTTCGACCACGCGGGCCCAGTGCGGGTTGGTCGACTTCACACACAACCTTCGAGTTTCTTCGCAGGCGTGTGCAGGTTTCCTCACGATGTTTTCCTTCACCGTTAAAGCAATCGGTAATTATATGTACGTAAGTTTTTTTGAAAAACTCATTGGTACATTGGCCGTCCAGATTTGAACCCGGTACCTCCGGTTAGATGGACCGAGTCGTTACCGGTTGAGCCACCGACGCTTTTGGGAGTACGGAGCCCTAATTAGTTCACATGCCTAGAACACTACGAGCATCGCTCCGTCGCCCAGGTACTCAATATAATACACTCTCAATAACAATGTTATTTCATACTTGTTGACGTGTAATGAATAATGCACAAACAAATTATTAAGTTTTTTTTTTATTCCCAATTAGTAAGCCCTTTGGTATTATCTCACCTGATGGTAAGTGACGATGATGCCGAAGATGGAAGCGGGCTTACCAAGATTACCCAACGCAATGGGGATCTGGCTATCTTATCTTCAAGCCGGAACACATCAATGCTGTTGACATTGATGTTTTAATTCAATCATTAATAAAAATTAGTCATCATCATATCAGCCGAAAGGTGATCTTACGGTGAAGCAAAACATCGTGAGAAAACCTGCACACGCCTGCGGAGAAACTCGCAGGTTGTGTTGTGGTGAAGTCGACCAACACGCACTGGGCCCGCGTGGTCGACTAAGGCCCGATCTCCCTAATTCAGGGTAGGCTCGAGCCCCTCGCTGGGGACTTATATGAGCTGATATGATGATGATATGATGATACTTAAAGGTGTAGTGCTACGGAACCCTCGGAGCACGAATCCGACTCGTACTCTCCCGGTTACTAAGCCCCTCGGTGGGGATGTATATGAGCTGATATGATGATATCAGGAGAAAGACGTCTTCTGCTGTACAAAGGCCTCCCCCAAGGATTTCCACGACGACCGGTCCTGCGCTGCCGGCATCCAGCGGCTTCCAGCGAACTTCATCAAGTCGTTGGTCCACTGAATAAGAGACTACCTACGCCACGTCCTCCAATGCGCGGTCGCCACTCGAAACGTTTACTGCTCCAACGGCCATCTGTTGTACGAGCTATGTGCCCCGCTCACTGTCACTTAAGTTAAACGATTCTGTGAACTATGTCTGTTACCTGGTTCTTCTACAGATCTCCTCATTTCTGATTTGATCGCGTAAGTAAACTCCAAGCATAGCACGCGCCGTTAGGGCACACCCTGGACACTTCATACAACGGGCCAGAAATGACATTTCAAAAAAGTAATGACGGAACAATCAAAATGGTAGCGAAATCCTGTACCTTCGTCAACCAAACTGTAACCAATCTGTATCAATCTGGGTGACGAGGGGGTGTGGTCGCAATCTAGAGAGCGGTAGGGAGTGTCCATACTATATATTAGTACTAATATATATACTTTGGTTAAGGTGACGTTGAGCCTTCTTAATTGTTATCTACAGGGTGTAACAAAATTGGTGTAGGTCCTATTAATTGGGGGTTCCACTCATCATACTGAACAACTTTCCCCAAAGAACCCATAGGCAATTCTCAAAAAAAATTTGGACCCTCCATACTAAAATGCACAAAATTGGTCGATCAACTGATCGATTTTTATGAAAAGTAAAATATTTCTTTTACGTTTTCAGCAAAGTCGTAGTACAAAAGTTGTTCAGTATGATGAGTAGAAACCCCAGTTAACGGGAGCTACACCAATTTTGTTACACTCTGTATACATGTTGTAAAAAAAATCGCCCGTCGCGTCTGTCTGTCTGTACGCGATAAACAAAAAAATATCAAGTGGGGCTGTGTCGGGGCACGTGATCCAATTTCAATGTTTCTCTGTGAGTGGATTACTAATGAGGTTGACTTGCTCCAAGAAATGAAGTATTGGCTGGCTCTAAGTCTCTTTCATTGTATCCGTTGCATTTCAGAGTTTTCTGACCTGGTCCCCGTATGTGATTTTAAAGACCATTCACGTCTTAACTACCGAACGGGTTTTGCACACAGTTGTCACCTATGGACTTAGTGATTCATTATTAAGGTTAAGGGTGTAAGCGGCTTGCGCACCGCGCACCCTCTAGAAAAATAATAATAATTAACAATTAATTGTAATCCATTCCAGTTACCCCTCATATCTGGTAGCGCGCTAAAGATGGAAGGTCAAATAACAACGTACGGTTATCGAGCTGAGAGGAATCCGAATGAAAAGGTAAATTGAAGGTTATTCTGACAAGTTCAAGTTATTACACCTTTGAAAGTAAGGTGTCCATTTCTTTTAAACCGAGTTCCAATAATCGACAACGCTAAACACGTTAAAAAACCTAATTCTTATCTTAGCTACCCTTACACCGTGGTGTCCATTACTTTTAAACCGAGTTCCAATAATCGACAACGCTAAACACGTTAAACAACCTAATTCTTATCTTAGCTACCCTTACACCGTGGTGTCCATTACTTTTAAACCGAGTTCCAATAATCGACAACGCTAAACACGTTAAAAAACCTATTTCTTATCTTAGCTACATTTACACCGTGGTGTCCATTACTTTTAAACCGAGTTCCAATAATCGACAACGCTAAACACGTTAAACAACCTAATTCTTATCTTAGCTACCCTTACACCGTGGTGTCCATTACTTTTAAACCGAGTTCCAATAATCGACAACGCTAAACACGTTAAAAAACCTATTTCTTATCTTAGCTACCCTTACACCGTGGTGTCCATTTCTTTTAAACCGAGTTCCAATAATCGACAACGCTAAACACGTTAAAAAACCTAATTCTTATCTTAGCTACCCTTACACCACCGTGGTGTCCATTTCTTTTAAACCGAGTTCCAATAATCGACAACGCTAAAGACGTTAAAAAACCTAATTCTTATCTTAGCTACCCTTACACCGTGGTGTCCATTACTTTTAAACCGAGTTCCAATAATCGACAACGCTAAACACGTTAAAAAACCTAATTCTTATCTTAGCTACCCTTACACCGTGGTGTCCATTTCTTTTAAACCAAGTTCTAATAATCGACAACGCTAAACACGTTAAAAAACCTAATTCTTATCTTAGCTACCCTTACACCACCGTGGTGTCCATTTCTTTTAAACCGAGTTCCAATAATCGACAACGCTAAACACGTTAAAAACCTAATTCTTATCTTAGCTACCCTTACACCGTGGTGTCCATTACTTTTAAACCGAGTTCCAATAATCGACAACGCTAAACACGTTAAAAAACCTAATTCTTATCTTAGCTACCCTTACACCGAGGTGTCCATTTCTTTTAAACCGAGTTCCAATAATCGACAACGCTAAACACGTTAAAAAACCTATTTCTTATCTTAGCTACCCTTACACCGTGGTGTCCATTTCTTTTAAACCGAGTTCCAATAATCGACAACGCTAAACACGTTAAAAAACCTATTTCTTATCTTAGCTACCCTTACACCGTGGTATCCATTTCTTTTAAACCGAGTTCCAATAATCGACAACGCTAAACACGTTAAAAAACCTATTTCTTATCTTAGCTACCCTTACACCGTGGTGTCCATTTCTTTTAAACCGAGTTCCAATAATCGACAACGCTAAACACTTTAAAAAACTTAATTCTTATCTTAGCTACCCTTACATCGTGGTGTCCATTTGTTTTAAACCGAGTTCCAATAATCGACAACGCTAAACACGTTAAAAAACCTATTTCTTATCTTAGCTACCCTTACACCGTGGTGTCCATTTCTTTTAAACCGAGTTCCAATAATCGACAACGCTAAACACGTTAAAAAACCTAATTCTTATCTTAGCTACCCTTACACCGTGGTGTCCATTTCTTTTAAACCGAGTTCCAATAATCGACAACGTTAAACACGTTAAAAAACCTATTTCTTATCTTAGCTACCCTTACACCGTGGTGTCCATTTCTTTTAAACCGAGTTCCAATAATCGACAACGCTAAACACGTTAAAAAACCTAATTCTTATCTTAGCTACCCTTACACCGTGGTGTCCATTTCTTTTAAACCGAGTTCCAATAATCGACTACGCTAAACACGTTAAAAAACCTAATTCTTATCTTAGCTACCCTTACACCGTGGTGTCCATTACTTTTAAACCAAGTTCCAATAATCGACAACGCTAAACACGTTAAAAAACCTATTTCTTATCTTAGCTACCCTTACACCGTGGTGTCCATTACTTTTAAACCGAGTTCCAATAATCGAAAACGCTAAACACGTTAAAAAACCTAATTCTTATCTTAGCTACCCTTACACCTAGGTGTCCATTTCTTTTAAACCGAGTTCCAATAATCGACAACGCTAAACACGTTAAAAAATCTAATTCTTATCTTAGCTACCCTTACACCGTGGTGTCCATTTCTTTTAAACCAAGTTCCAATAATCGACAACGCTAAACACGTTAAAAAACCTAATTCTTATCTTAGCTACCCTTACACCGTACCCGTCGTGTCACAAGGTAGGTACACACGGCGACACATCAAGCTATACAAAACCAGTATAAGCTGGCCGCGCGAGTCACGCGACGCCTGTGCGTTTCAACATACGCGAGGCCCGCGTATACTGGTTTTGTATAGCTTAATGTGGCGCCGTGTGTACCTAAATTATCATTTTTACAGAGAAGCGTGAGTGCGTTGGCGAAAGTGAAGTGCATTGAATTTTAACTTGGATCCTGCACTAACTTAAACTTCGTTGTCTCTAACTATACTTCGAGAAGAACAAGTTTAGGTACATAAACTAGTGAGGGTACAAAAAGAGAACACGAGGATATAACAAAACGCTTAGATATCTCCAGGAATATGGCCGATATCCAGTATCGATTCATTTCTGTAAAACGTATTTTTTTTTAGCCATAACGAATTACATAGTAGCAAAGAATTACAGTAAGGTAGGTATATGACTTAATGAAATATTTCCATATTATTTCTGTTTGTATGAGAGGTACTTTACTCCGATTTTTCATGGAATAATTAAGTACCCAGTGCAGTAGGCCATATTTAAGTCCTGGTTATTCACAAACTCTTTAGAGCCATTTTTGATAAAAAGTAATAAACTACCTGGATTTGTACGGGAGGTACCTTGTTCCGATTTCTCTTGTAATAAAAAATTACTGCAGGCCATGTAAAGTTATGGTAATGTACCGAGTTTCATCAAAATCGTTAGAGCCATTTTTGAGTAAAAATTAATAAATGATTTTTTTACTATGGTGGGAACCCTAAAAAATCAAGATAGGGAAAATTTGAAAAAAAACGGCTGGCGATATAAAAATAATATTGTCCCCACCCAAATTTCACCCAAATCCGTCCAGTAGTTTACACAGACATTTTTTACCCTCGATGCAAAAAGACGGGTGTTATAAGATTGACGTGTGTACGAGAATCTGTGTGTCTGTCTGTAGCATCGTAGTTCTTAAACGAATGAACCGATTTTAGTACAACTAATTACTAATAATTTCACAACTTAGTAACGTAAAGGGCTAAAAATTCTTTTCTTTTCAGATTTTTTTTGGGAGTTTTTTAAATAAACATTTTATTGTTTAGGCTCTATTAGTGTAAGACAATCGATCCCCATCAAAATCTCAACTTCGATTTTTTTTGCCATCACAGTACTTTCTTCACTCCTTCGTCGCTTGAAAGTAAAAAGTTTTAAGACTTTACTTTTTTCCACAATTGTAAAGCCCTTGGCATAATCTCACCTTTGGGCTTGGTAAGCCCGCTTCCATCTTCCGCATCATCGTCTCTTACCATCAGGTGTGATGATGCAGGGCTTACCAATTGTAAATAAAAATGGGGATCCTTGAGCCTTTTATGCCGTTTGAGCGGTTTTTTTTTAATTCACAATTTGTAAGCCCTGTTTGAGATGTTCTGACAGTGTGTTTGCAAATTGTTGTATTTATTTATTTTAGGACCCCCAATACATGGGGCCGTGCTACCGCTGTGTGTTCCCCGCGCCCCCGTCCGCGGAAACTGTGGGGAGCTGTTCCTCCAACGGCGTAGCGGGCCCTGTACCCGCCGTCATAGGTATGAACAATGTATATTTTTTTGTTTTTATTAAAAACTAGATTTTTCCCGCGGCTTTGCCCGCGTGGACATCGTTTTTATGAGTGTATTTAAGGGTGATGTCGTTTCCCATCTACTTAACTTAAAAACTAACCTGGGGAACTAAAAAAAAGAATATTTTTTTAGTTCCCTCAGGAACTGCATCAGATTATGCTATTTTCCCGGGATAAAAAGTAGCCTATGTCCTTCCCCGTGACGCAGGCTACCTGCATGCAAAATTTTATCAAGATTGGTTGAGGTGTAGAAGCGTGAAAAGGTAACAAATAAACAAACACATTTTCACATTCATAATATTAGTAAGGATAGCCCAGTGCGTTTCACTACATATCACCTTATGGAAAGTCACTATGTAGTCGGGGGTGGTACACGCAAACTCAAATAATGCCGGTTTCCTCTCGCCTTAAAGATCCCCAAATGTTCGTTATCCCCAATTGAATAATTTTCGAAAAACCTAAAAACAAAAGTACTAGGCACACGCTTTAATTTGCAAATAATTTTAATTATTTCGTTTTCTTCTCAGCATACCCTTTCATTTGATGCCCATGTCATGGGGGTGCATAAAAAATAACTATTCCGCCATTTGGATTTTAAATGTATGGAGCACAATGCTAACCATGCATTGTGCTCCATACTTTACGTATATGCAAAATTTGAGCTCAATCGGAAAACGGGAAGTGGTTCTAATTTAGCTTCCAAAATTTGTCCCAAACTAACAAACAGACTTACTAATACGGCAAAGCATGTAAAAAGTCGGCTTTATTCACGTGTTCAGCGTGTTCAGTTATTACTAACGCTAAGATGTCAAATTTTTTTAGGGTTGCAGAAATGGCGGCAAATTAATATCTTGCGTTTATTTTGGGACACCCATTTTTTTGACATCCACAACTGGTAAGCCCTAGGCATCATTTCACCTGATGGATGGTAAGTGACGCCGATGCCGAAGATGGAAGCGGGCTTACCAAGATACGCAAGAGAAACTGGCTATCATATCTTCAAGTCGGAACACATAAATGCTGGTAACATTAATCTTTGGCGGCAAGACTTAGATAAGATAGTGGTAGGTAGCCAGGCGCGCTTAGAAAATGCCCTCCAACCAACCAAACCGAGTCTTACAAGACTCCGTCGTGAATCGAACCCGCGACCTCCTGATGTAAAGGTAATGGACTTAATCATTACTGGCGTGATGATTACGGGGGTGGTTAGAACAAATGGATTCATGAGTACAAGCGCCCCTTAAAAATGTGTTTTATTATACGTCAGACTTGTCATCATCATCATCATATCAGCCGAAAGACGTCCACTGCTGGACGAAGACCTCCCCTAAGGATTTCCACGACGACCGGTTCTGCGCTGCCCGCATCCGGCGGATTCCCGTGAACTTCACCATGTCATCGGTTTACCGAGTGGGAGGCCTGCCAACGCTAAGTTTTTCTGTGCGCGGTCGCCACTTGAGAACTTTACTGCCCTAACGGCCATCCGTTCTACGAGCCATGTGCCCTGCCCACTGCCACTAAATTTTAGCAACTCTGAGAGCTACGATGGTTACTTTGGCTCTCCTACTGTATCGATCACGCAGACAAACTCCGCGCATAGCACGCTCCATTGCCCTTTGGGTGACCTTGAGCCTTCTTATGAGGCCTATAGTAAGCCACCATGTCTCAGCTCTGTATGTCAGCACTGGCAACACACACTGGTCGAAGACCTTGCTCTTAAGACACTGCGGTATTTAGGACGTGAAGATATTGCGAAGCGTCCCGAACGCTGCCCAGCCGAGTTGGATTCGATTGATCTCATTCTTGAAGTTGGACCTACCTAACTGGACTGTTTGTCCCAGGTACACTTATTCGATAACAACTTCGAATGTAGAGCCTCCAACCTTCAGAGTTAATCAGAGGAGTAGGTGCGAACATAATTTTCGTCTTTTCCATGTTCATTCTAAGACCTACTTGTTAGAGGCTCTACTGAGACCATTGAGCATTGTGCCAAAGTCCACAGCCATGACCACGATATCGTCAGCGAATCGAAGGTGGGTGATGTACTCGCCGTTGATATTGATTCTGTGTCCACCCCAATCCTAAAGCTTAAAACTATCTTCCAGGACGGCGGTAAACAGTTCCGGAGATATGACGTCTCTCTGTCGTACACCATGCTGCAGCCGGATAGGTTCCAAGTTTTGGTCCTGGAGGCAACCGACATGGTGGCGTTTTCATACAAACACTTCAGTACCTCGATATATTGATAGTCAATTTGGCACCGCTGGAGAGTCCAAGTTTCGACCGAATCAAAGGCTTTCTCATAGTCCACGAACGCTAAGCATATTGTCTGATTGCACTCTTCGGTCTCCTGTATAATCTGCCGCAGCGTATGTATGTGGTCTATGGTACTAAAGCATTTTCGGAAACCGGCTTGTTCGGGAGGCTGGAAGTTGTCAAACCTGCGTGCGAGACGATTCGTAATCACTCTAGAAAACAGCTTGTACACATGGCTCAGAATGAGATGGGTCTGTAGTTCTTCAGCAGGGTATTGTCGCCATTTTTGAAGAAAAGCACGACCACACTTCTGTGCCATGCCATGCATTATGCGTTTGTTCTTTGAATATAACGGAATTGAATTAATCATCAGTGCTGCGAATCTTAGCCCACCTTATCTTTAATAGTTATTAAGATTTTAAATTAATTCGTTTAATTAAAATAAAAATCTAGCATTGTATTACCTGTGTTTTTTTGCTTGTGTGGGCTCTGAATAAATGCTTATCTTATCTTACTTCTGACGAGCTTTAAGTACCGGTTTTCCACCTGCTTTCAGAAGTTCAGCCGTAATTCCATCATCACCCGGTGCCTTGTTGTTCTTGAGCTGTTTGAGAGCCATTCTAATCTCGTTCAGGCTGACGTCCGGGAGATCGTCCGTATAGTGTCGGGTTAGTCTGACTCTGGGGTCTTTGGCCAGATCGCTGACAGGCAGACGTGTGGTCGTGTACAATCGTCCGTAGAACTTATCAAATTCTTCCAGCAACTCAATCTTAGACGATGTGATCCTGCTATCCTCAGTCTTCAGCTTGGTCAGTTGGCTCTGTCCAACAGACATATCTCTCGCGAACACTTTTGAGCCTTTGTTGTGCTCAATCGCCTCTTTAATACAATTTGTATTATACTGGCGTAAATCGCGAGTCAGGGACTTAGAGATCTGCCCGTTTAGTTGCCGATACTGAGTAGCGTTTTCAGAGGTCTGCAAAACCAATCTGCGTTTTTCTTCCAAGAGGTTGCTGATGAAGTCCGACATTTTTTGGTTCTGTTTGAACGGCGAGTTTTAAATTGAGGATTGGCTCGAGCCCCTCGGTGGGGACGTATATGAGCTGATATGACATGTGTACTGTATAATATCCATTTTTTTAATTTTAGGTGCTCTCCAAGCACTAGAGGCTATCAAATACATAGTGGGTCAAACGCATCAGAAGCTCCTAGTTGGGAGGCTGCTACTGTTCGATGGCGAGGATATGCTCTTCAGAACTGGTGAGATATTTGTTCAGTCTGGTTGCGACAGCGAAATTCGACTTGGATACTGCATACAACGGTCGTGAAATGACATTTCTTAAAAGAAATTACTGAGCAAACAAAATCACGGCGAAATCCTGTACGTTCGAGAACCAAACTATAAACAATCTGTATCAATCTGGGTGACGAGGGGGCGAGGTCGGAATCTAGAGAGCGGCAGTGAGTGTCCATACTGTATGTTAGTACTAATATGTATACTGTGCCAAAGGGTTGAAAACATGATTATCGATTAAGTTAGTCAGGTGTAGTTACGGGGTCATCATCATATCAGTCGAAAAACGTCAACTGCTGGACAAAGGCCTCCCCCAAGGATTTCCACGACGACCGGTCTTGCGCTGTCCGCATCCAGCGGGTTCCCGCGATCTTTACCAGGTCGTCGGTTCACCGCGTGGGAGGCCTGCCTACGCTGCGTTTTTCGGTGCGCGGCCGCCTCGAAAACTTTACTACCCCAACGGCCATCTGTTTTACGAGCTATATGCCGGGGTGTAACATAATAATGTGGAACACTTAGATTACATATTATCATATCAGCCGAAAAACGTCCACTGCTGGACAAAGGCCTCCTCCAAGGATTTCTACGACGACCGTTCCTGCGCTGCCCGCATCTAGTGGCTTTCCGCGATCTTCACCAGGTTGTCGGTCCACCGCGTGGGAGCCTGCCTACGCTACTTTTTCCGGTGCGCGGTCGCCACTCGAGAACTTGACTGCCCCAATGGCCATCTGATCTACGAGCTATGTGCCGGGGTGTAACATAATAAAGTAGGACACTAAGATTACATATAAGAGAACGAAATACACGATCACGCGCGCGATCAATTGTCCGAACATAAAGTTGCCTTTTTTGCTCACGGAAGTGTACAATACTCGTGCGTTCTCCCTCTCTATCTAACATAGTCATTTGAATATTTCTATCTCGTGTCTTACAAGTGTCCGGACGTTTCAAGAGTACCGTAGTCAAACTAGAAATACTTGTAGCAGGCGTCCGTCACTTGCTCAAGGACACTCGTTATATGCCTACCGCTAAGCGTATCGGAGACGATACAACGGACAGTAGGTTGACGCACGCTCGCCTGAGTGCTCGCACCTCACATTTACCGCTCTGACTATCGAAATGACGAAACCACGCAATTATTGTGCAGTGGATGTGTGTTACAGTCAAAAGACAAATGAAAATTTGTAATTTTTTTCATTGCCGAGAGACGAACAAAGGTACCTAAGTTAATAGTATTTTAAATCTTTCGTATTTTTCGAATTCCCTTTTCTCATTCCTTTACAATTTATCATCATTTACTCCTTAAATTTAGAACAATGGTGGGTAGGTACCTACTATGTTAATCTTCGTAAATTAAGGATTTCAGGTATTATTTATGTGTTTTTTTATATAAATAACAGTTACCTACTTAATTTCAGAACATAGTAGGTAAGTACCTAACGTCGTCTTCGTGATTTAGGTAGGTATGTCATAGAATAGAAGTACTAATGCGCCGGCCACTCGGTAGCTGGGGGGCACTTCTATAGCTGTATCGTTTAAAACCAAAATCCAAAGTTTAACTTGTCAAGTACCATTACGTCATCGAAATAACTCCATCAAGCCCCGCCCCCCCGCGCGTGCCGCCGACTTTTATTACCAGGACGAATGTAAACGAAAAAATCTCAAGAACTTAGCACAGATTACTAAATAGTTACTTCGTAAACTATAGCTTGCATTCACAAGCCGTTTTTTGTTATGACTTGTAGATAGTATCAGAAAAACTATTTTCGTTACGTTTTTACCTAGCTTTCTCTTAAAATAACAATAATTCAAGCTCACAATGAGGCCCTCTTGGGGAATGTTTTTGTATGAATAGTATGTATGAAATTCTCCGTCAACTCAAGTAAAAAGCCAACTTTGATTAATTTTTCTCCGCTTTGCTCCTGTTTCCCTTTTGATTATTTGTTAAAATTATTTACTAGGTTTCGAATATTTTCGTCATTAAAATTTATTAATCGGGTATTCAGGGAAGGGAAAAATGCATCTATCATTTTATTAAACTCAAACATATTTGATCGACAAATATAAATTAATTGATTTTCTACAACATTCGTTTCATTACCAAAATCATCATAGGTACAACCCTAGCACATTCGCTCGATGACGCGCTTGCACGTGGGTCGCGCGGCGGGCAAAACAATCTCAACTCTCTGTATGCGTAGTTATGGCACATTTCTTCTCGCTACAAACAGCTGGTATTATTATTAAGATTTTGTAGGCTAATATAGCGTAGGTATTTAAGCTTTTGTATGGGAGTGATGTATCTGTTACGAAGTAACTATTTAGTAATCTGTGCTTGTAGTCCGTCCTGTCCGTCGGTCCGTATGTCACAGCCGTTTTTCTCAAAGACTTATCACAGCAATAAAACTGAAATTTGGTTTGGTCATAGAAATCTATGACCCCTATAAAGTAATAGAAAAAAATCTTTAAAAAAATTAAGGGTACATCCCCTACATCAGGGATGGCGAACCTTTGGGATCAACGTGCCATTTTTTCTAAAGAAGTATTTAATGAGGCCATGACGTGGCGTCAAATAATTTTGACTTAGTGGTGACTATTGAGAAGATCAACTTAAAACTAATCTCTTGTTGCTATAATTTTTTAACTCAATATTGAACTACACTGGAAATTAATCGGCTGCATTGTTACTTTGCACTAAAATGCAAATCTTTTCGATCGGTGGCGAACCCAAAATATTTTCTCACGTGCCATCTATGGCACGCGTGCTATTGGCTTGCCATCCCTGCCCTACATGTATAGTGGGGCCGAGCTTTTTTGAGCACGCATTATCGTGTGGGGTATGGGCGGGTTTGCTAAGATAATTTTTCGATAATAGTTTTCTAAATAAGGTAGTTTTTTTAAAGTTTAGGAGTAATAACCGATCAACTTAAAATATGTAGTTGGATTTTTAACAAGTTCATAGATTTTCCATACAAAATGTTTTATACCAACTGCAAAAATAACTTTGTTTTACAAGCTAGAGGTAGTTAGTAAGTCTGTCTGTTAGTTTGGGACAAATCTTGGAAGCTTAATTAGATCCACACTGGAATCGGGACTTGACGTGATTTTATAAAACACAAGCTGTCCCGGCGAACTACGTACTGCCTTACATTACACTACCCTACCCTACCCTACACTACACTACCCTACCCTACACTACACTACACTACACTACCCTACCCTACACTACCCTACCTTACACTACTCTACCCTACACTACACTACCCTACCCTACACTACTCTACACTACCCTACATTACACTACCCTACACTACCCTACCCTACACTACCCTACACTACACTACCCTACACTACACTACCCTACACTACACTACCCTACCCTACCCTACACTACCCTACCCTACCCTACCCTACTCTACACTACCCTACCCTACCCTACCCTACCCTACACTACCCTACCCTACCCTACATAAGAACCTTCTCCTGACAATGACGAACTCGACAAAAAAGAATTAGCGAAATCGGTTCGTGCGTTCTGGAGTTATAGCGTCAGGAAGGAAAACCCGACTTATTTTTATATAGTAGATAGGTATTGATGTTGTTGCCTTAACGTTTCGACTATGCTTCGAATAATCATAAATATTTATTTTTTTTATTAAAATTTGAGTGCGTTTGATTATATCTCACCTGATGGTAAGTGA
This sequence comes from Coleophora flavipennella, assembly GCA_947284805.1. NCBI lineage: Eukaryota > Metazoa > Arthropoda > Insecta > Lepidoptera > Coleophoridae > Coleophora > Coleophora flavipennella. The sequence goes on from OX369278.1 coordinate 8,843,284, forward strand.
CGATGTAGTCGAGGATGGTACACGCAAACTCAAATAATGAATTATCTTAAAAGTTTAAAGTGTTATAAATTAGAACCCCTTCCCGGTTTCCGATTGAGCTGAAAATTTGCATACCTACACGTTAACTTTGGAGAACAATGCATGGACGTCATTCTAAATCCAATATGGTGGACTCCCAAAAATGGCGGACCAGTTATTTTATCATGATTCTCCACACAGAATCGGATCAATTATCTGATTGATTTGTATGAAATCAAAACAAAAACGAGCGAGCCTCACAGTTGTCGCATATGTTGTGTAACATCTGACATATATAAAAAACTTACCGGCCTTCCGGCCTCGCATTAGGTGGCATGGCCATGTGTCCTTCGCCTTCGTGACTGAAAAAACGCATTTCCCGTTACACACTTCCGCCCCTTTTTATGGAATCATCCCTACAGATTGCAGGAACGAAAGGAAAGATTTTACACATCAAAAATATGCGTGTCTTGTGGAAGGTTGTTCAATATGATAGTAGAAACACCAGTTAACACAATTGGCATAGTTCAAAAAATTGAGTTTTTTTTAATGAAGCTATAAACTATTTTAAAAAACTAACATAAATGTTTTCATTTTTTAATCTCTGGTTATGTTTTCATGATTTTAGAAAGTAATTTCGTGATAGGCCTAATATATATACCTGAATATGTATACCTGGGAGTCCTGGGACAAACAGTCCAATTAGGTAGGTCCAACTTCGAGAAAGAGATCAATCGTCGAATCTAACTCGGCTGGGCAGCGTTCGGGAAGCTTCGCAATATCTTTACATCCCAGATACCGCAGTGTCTTAAGACCAAGGTCTTCGACCAGTATGTGTTGCCAGTGATGACATACGGAACTGAGACATGGTCGCTTACTATGGGCCTCATAAGAAGGCTCAAAGTCACCCAAAGGGCAATAGAGCGTGCTATGCTCGGAGTTTCTCTGCGTGATCGAATCAGAAACGAGGAGATCCGTAGGAGAACCAAAGTGAGCGACATAGCTCTCAGAATTGCTAAACTTAAGTGGCAGTGGGCGGGGCACATTGCTCGAAGAACAGATGGCCGTTGGGGCAGTAAAGTTCTCGAGTGGCGACTACGCACCGGAAAGCGTAGTGTAGGCAGGCCTCCCACTCGGTGGACCGATGACCTGGTGGAGATCCTTGGGGGAGGCGTATGTCCAGCAGTGGACGTCCTTCGGCTGATATGATGATAATGATGAGGTCTAATAAATACAATAATTTAATAAATCATCATCATCATATCAGCCGAAAAACTTCCACGGATTCATTTAATAAAAATAACAAAATATTAAAAATTACAAATATTATGAACTAGTTTTTGCCAGCGGCTACGCTCGCGTGAACATAGTTTCTATGACTGTCTTCGAGGGTGTGCAGTGCAAATGTGGAAATAAGTTGCCTATATTTTAATCCAGGTCTTGCTCTGTGTACCTATGGGTTTCATCCAGATACGTTCAATAGTTTTTGCGTGAAAGAGTAACATACATCCATACATGAATATTTCATGCTTATTTATTTCTTGTAAAAATGGTTATTGTATAGGAAATAGAACTTACAAAACTACAGCAACACAAAGTCCAATATAAATTATAAAGTACATCTCATGTCAATTGCTTTTTTAATAAAATGTACCCATTAAAATTATTAAAATAAATGTCAGAAAATACATCTAATAAATAAATACCTTTAAACGAGCAATTCTTGCATATACTCGTATATATATACTGAATTTCGGATACTGCTTCAACAATTTGCTTGAAAATTGGTATAGGTTTTTGGGGGCGAAAAATCGATCAAGATAGGTCTCATCTCTGAGAAAACGCGTATTTTCGCGCAAAGCTCGGTCGCCCAGTACTTGAATTAAAACAAAGACCACAAGAAAGAGAGTATGAAACAATGTCACATTATTTGAAAATTGATATTAAAGGTTTGAAACTACTTATTGTTAATAAAGTCTTTAATATTATAAAGGCACTTTTCCATTAAAAACGTGTTTTAATAACGTCTTAAAATTACAATCATATATACATATACAAACTTTTGCGTTTATAATATTAGTAGGATTAGTTCGCTTTGCCATTTTTAAAACTGTCAATTATTTAATCGAATAAATTTGTTCGTTTCACAGTGAGACTCCGCCCACAGAACCCTGAATGCGCAGCTTGTTCTAAAAACGCGACGATCACGCACCTTCTGGACTACGAGACCTTTTGCCGGGCACAGGCTAAAGAAAAGGTATTTTTTTAATTTAATTTTTTAATTACAATTGGTAAGCCCTTTGTTTCATCTCACCTGATGGTAAGTGTCGATGATGCCGAAGATGAAAGAGGGCTTACCGAAATTCCCCAACGCAATGGAGAACTGGCTATCTAATCATCAAACCGGAACACCTTAAGAAATAAAAAAGAATAAAAGTTAATAAAAACTGAAAACTGACTTCAAAATGAAATTCCCTCAAAAGTATGAAATAATATTATTATACTTAAATACACAACATTAACCAACAATAACGAAATCAAAGGTGGGTACGAATTAAATTAGGGGCTTAAAATTTTTTTTGAGGTCGGTACCAGCACACAGTTACTTACGTATCAAATGTTTTAGATTCGATGGCATTGCTGACATACGGGCTTAAATTTTTTTTTGAGGTTGGTACCAGCACACAGTTACTTACGTATCAAATGTTTTAGATTCGATGGTTTGCTGACACCGACCTCAAAAAAAAAATTTAAGCCCCTAATTTAATTCGTACCCACCCACCTTTGATTTCGTTATTGTTGGTTAATGTTGTGTATTTAAGTATAATAATATTATTTCATACTTTTGAGTGAATTTCATTTTGAAGTCGGTTTTTAGTTTTTTTAAACTTTTATTTTTATTTTCTTCATTTTTAGTAATAATGCTATCTATCTAACAACGTTAAACCCAATCACCTACCCACCAATAGGAATTATCAAAACATAATACATGTGTTTCATTAACAGATACAAAGTCCTGTGGCTTCAATCATCATCTCAGCAGATGATGGACGATTTAACTCCATAACATGAAATTTATGGAGTAAATCGTCTATCATAAGCTCATCTGAATAACCTGAAAGAATACAACCTATCGGTCTATGCATACCTACGTATATATCTATGTATAATAATGTAATAGTATGCATTTTACCCGCCGCCCATGTAGCTTTAAAACGAACCGTTTTTAATTTAACTTTGTGAGTTACTTGGACTTAATAAAGCCTTCTGCATGGGGTCGTTAATTATTCCAGGAAAAATCCAAGTAAGGCAACTCCAACCCAAATTAATTGTATTTTTTTCATAAAGTCTGATATACCTAACTCTATTCTTTGTTACTAAGTAAGTATATTTAAATTTATCTTTGATAGTTACTAGGACTTAATAAAGCCTTCTGCGTGGGGTTGTTAATTATTACAGGGAACAATCCAAATAAGGCAACTCCCATACAAACCCAAATTAATTGTATTTTTTTCATAAAGTCTGATATACCTAACTCTATTCTTTGTTACTAAGTAAGTGTAATGTTTGTTGTTGATTTTTGTATGCCTAACTACGACAGACGGTAAAGGCTTCGCGGGAAAGTATGTAAAGCGTGACTGTACAATTAATTTATGTACAATTTATTTACTTTGCGTGGAGGTCACTTCGCGTCTAGGTAGTTTTGAAAAATGGTTATCAATAAAATTCTCTCAAAAAATGAATTAAGGTATTGTGAACCTATGGCCAAAATTGGACTTTTTATACAAACGGCGACAACGAGTTTCACCTCTTAAAAGTTAACCGATTTTGACCAATTTTGGATAGTTTGTCAGTCAGAGCTTAAGCCAGATTTATAGGTATCGTTTTTTTAAATTATTTATCAAATTTATACAAATAATGGCCGAAACGACTAATAAAATTGAACTTATTCATTGTTTTAAAAAAACCGAAAAGCTAGCTTGTTCTGACTGACTACCTATTAAAGATTGGTCAAAATCGGAGAACTTTTGTGAGGTGAAGATCGCTAACCGTTGGTATAAAAAGTCGTAGGTACACAATCCTCTTAAAAGATTTTGATACAAGTTTCTATTTTGTGTTTGTGTGTGTGTGTGTGTAAAATCTGCACGAAGTTCAAAACTGCGAATGTTAAGCGAAATTGTAAGGTAAGTCGTTTATGTTTTTATTTTTCTTGCGTGCAATCTTTTCTATTGGCATACAACATTCGCGGTATTGACTGATGTTCTCGTAAACTCTACTATTTCATTTTCATTAAACTCACCAATTTAATTAAAAAATAAAAACCCGACTGCTTAAAAATATTAGGGGTTACCTACAATAAAAATTAAAAACTAAATCGCATGTCAATTGCTTCCTAAAAAAATGTCACCTATTATAGCTATAAAAATAAATGTCAGAAAATACTATTAATTAAAACAAAGACCACAAGAAAGAGAGTATGAAACGAGTCATATCAAACGAAAATCGATATTAAAGTATTGAGACTACTTATTGTTAATAAAGTCTTCAATTTTATAAAAGCACTTTTCCATTAAAAACTGTATTGATAACTTTTAAAAATTGCAAACATACAAACATACAAACTTTTGCGTTTATAATACTAGTACGATTAGTTCGCTTTACTATTTTTAGGGTTCTGTACTAAAGGGTAAAAAAAGGATAAAAATGGGACCCTATTACTAAGACTCCGCTGTCCGTCCACCTGTCTGTCTGTCTGTCCGTCTGTCGCCAGGCTGTATTTCATGAACCGTGATAGCTAGACAGTTGAAATTTTTACAGATGTATTTCTGTTGCCGCTGTAATGACAAATACAAAAATTTGAAAAGTAAAAAAACTCCACACAAAAAACGTGTTTTTTTAAACATGAAGAAACTAGCGCCATCTATTATGATGGTACGGAACCCTATGTGTGCGGTTCTAAATTGCACTTAGCCGGTTTTTGTGCAGACGGGTTTAAGTGTATCCCTTGTTACTTTCAAGATCAAGATGAATCTAACGACACCTCTCACTCCAAAATCCATGGAGGCGTTTATGCTACAGGCTCAGCCAAAGCAACAGACATACATACATACATCCTAAAAACATTGTTCTTCTCATTGGTCAGTTGGGTAAAAATCAACCGGCATAATAGGCAACATGCAATATTTTTATTTTTGCTTTCATTTTAAAGAACTCCATGCAGAATAAACCAGGAGTATATAAAAAAAATTAAAAAACTTGTTTTAATTTTCTTTTTTAATTTTAAATGCGGTTTTAAAGTAACCGTTTAAATTTGCGCGCGCAAACGGACGTATAGTTCCGATGACGTCACTCCTGTCTGTCACTCAGACCAAAGAGAATATAATACATTGTAATTTATTGTAATTGTAATGTATTATATTCTCTTTGGTCTGAGCAACAGACAGGAGTGACGTCATCGGAACTATACGTCCGTTTGCGCGCGCAAATTTAAACGGTTACTTTAAAACCGCATTTAAAATTAAAAAAACAAGTTTTTTTATTTTTTTAATATACTCCTGGTTTATTCTGCATGGAGTTCTTTGAAATGAAAGCAAAAATAAAAATAATGCATGTTGCCTATTGTATAATAGCTGTGGAGGTACTTTTTTTTATTTACAATTGGTAAGCCTTTGGCATCATATCATCATCCGAAGATGAAAAAAGGGCTTACCAAGATTCCTCAATGCAATGGAGGACTGGCTATCTCACCTTCAAGCCATACAACATCAATGTTGTTAACACTGATGTTTGGCGACAAGACTTAGATGGTGGTGATGATTAGAATGGTGGTAGCTAGCCCTCTTAGAAAATGCCCTACCACCAACCAAACCGAGTCTTACAAGTTGACCCTGCCGGAATTGAACCCGCGACCTCCTGGTGTGAAGCGAATTTACTAACCATTACGCCACGGAGGCGATTAAAAACTTGCATTTGCATTTTGGACTGTCGGAAAGTGCTGTGGGGTCAGGCGCGAGACATCAAGTTATGAACTGGGCAACAGTGCTGCGTCTGTTGCCTGCTGCACAATGCTGCACATACAAACAGCTTTACGCGTTAACAAAACGGGCTTAAATCACAACAACCAAGTTCAAATTAGCTACATTTTTTTGTTAGCAGCTTTATATTACAGTTTATATTACTTTTATATACTTTATATTGCCGTGTTAGTATGTCTGTCTGTTAGTTTGAGACAAATATTGAAAGCTAAATTAGAACCACTTCTCGGTTTCTGATTGAGCTGAAATTTGGTTGATCCTCGAGCCTAAACGACTTGCAAATTGACCTTAGATTCCTCTTGATCCCGTGAGTGACATAGGATACATTTTCATCCGACTACCCAAGAAAGAGGTGTTAAGCAGTCGGCTTTTTAATTTTTGATTAAATGGGTTGGTATACATATGTGATCTAAGCGCAGACCTATAACTGGGCTTTTCTTCTGTTCTAGAAAAAGCAAGAAGCCCGTTTAAAAGCGCAACGTCGTCAAGAAGAGAAGGAACGTCGTATGACGGGGCGGAGTTATTTGGGGTTCCGCGTCCAACACGACGAGAAACGGAAATGGGTCCAAGACGTACCGAAATCCGGACGGAAAATCGGACCCGGTTGTAAATCCGGAACATGTTCCAGGAGCAGCACCAGGAATTGCAGTGAATTCAATGAGGAAAAGAGACAGGAGATTTTCAACCATTTCTGGAACGAACTGGATTGGAAAGGGAAAAAGAGATATGTTCGGTCGTTAGTAGATTCCGTGCCGCCGAAGCGTCGGAGAGTCAAACACAAGGGAGAGGTCTCCAGGAAGGGTGATTCGAAAGTGTACCATTTGATGAATGGAGACAAAAGACTGTCTGTTTGCAGGTCCATGTTCCTAAGCACTTTTGACATAAAAGAAGCTATGGTTCGCACTTGGCTGATTAAAGTGGACGTCCCAAAAAAAGCCAAAAAGCCAGTTAAAACTATTAATGTCGAGACTTATATAGATAGTTTACCGAAAACACCGCCTAGATGTCAGTTGTGTAGACATAGCAATGAAATACAATATATTAATTTGGACGATGTAAAAAATATATTTCAATTACACAATCAATATGTTAGAGATATGAAAACTAAAGGTTTGAGTCCGGCGTCCAGGAAAACGTTTACAAAAGTGTTTGCAAGTAAAAATATAAGGATATTCAAGCCCAAAAATGAAACTGATGTATGTGATATAGTTAGTCAGCATAATGTACTACCGAGTATACCTATAAACAGCTACCAGAATGTGCTGGCAGATGTACAGTTGAACAAAGATAGTGAATTGGTGCAAAATGCTGAGTGTGTTCAAAATATTGCAAATAATTATTACTATAATAGTGTGCAGTGGTAGATTAAGGCGGTAATATTCCAGATTTTCGTTATTTTTGACGTCAATTACTCCTAAACAATATAAAACCTAAAGTTGAAAAAAAACCCTTATTGTTGATGATGTTCCTTAAAGTCAAATGCTATTAGAAACACGATCGAGCAGTTTTGGCTCGATAGAAAAAAATCCCAAAGATAGGTCTACACCGTTACTTTGCTATTTGAAGTATAAATTTTAAAAAATGTACAACAATATTTGTTATTACAAAGTGAGTAATGTTATAAGTTTTTGTACTTTCATTGTAGTTTGTGATTGAAACGAAAAACCATTGAAAAAGATTGGTTATTTTCTTTACTCTTTACACGTAAAGAAAAAGACAGAGACAACTGTTCCAATCGATACCTCGCCTTAAGTTATTTATTGTAATGTAAAATAAATCATAAAAGAGAAAAAACATTGTTTTCATAATTTCCGTAACGTAACTAGTTTTGGAAATGTGCTTATAAACAAGCTTAAAAACAGGGGTTTTAAGTTTACTGGACGAATTTTGTGTGGGTCAGACAATTTAATTTTTATATCTTCAGCCAGTTTTTTATTAGGGTTGCCACCATAATAAAAAGATAATTTTTAATGACTCTGATGAAATTTGGTAAGTCACTATAACTTTACATGGCCTACAGTACGCGGTAGTTGGTTATTCCAAGTAAAATAGGAATAAGGTGCCTCCCATACAAATCCAGGTTGTTTATTTTTTCTCAATTAGGTACAGGCTTTAATTTTTTTTTATCCACAATTGATAAGCCCTTGGCACCCTGATCAAGCTGCTGGAAACCTACATCAATAGACAAATACCCAAAAGAGCAGGCGGGATTCGTAAGAGCCTGAGGTACGAGAGAACAGATTCTGAACATAAGACAATTAATATTAAAAAGGCAGGAAGCATAACATCGCTTTAGCTATGTGTTTTGTCCACTATTCCAAGGCCTTCGATTGCATTGACTGACTGAAAATACTCATGTTATGAGTGAAATGGGAATATCGCTACATCAAACTTTTCTTTTGAACAGCAAGTCAATAGTGAGACTGGAGGATAGCGTGTCAAATCCTTTCAAGCCTGAAAGAGGAGTATATCAGGGATGCATTCTGTTACCGTTACTCTTCAGTCTTGGATGGTGTTGCGCTTAGTAGCTACCATTTCAATATACTTCTAATAACCAGTCCACAAACACATTCACACGAGTCTCTGTCTAGTTTAAAAAGACAATTTCTTATTTGTAGTTCAGTTAGCAATAAACCGTCGCAAAGCACATACGCATTTTCTTTGCAAAACAACCCCTAAGCTAATCTGAACCTTATCACCATAACATATGGTCGAATACGAGCCGGATAGTAACGCGTGGATTGTACCTACTTGCCCAGCCGGCCGGTATCGGAGTGAACAATAAATGACCTACATTCCAGAGCGCGTCAGGTGTCTCGCGTTAAAGAAAAAAATTGATAATTGAGTGAATAGTGATCGAATGTTTATGAAACTTTGAGTTACAGTTATGGACTAAAGAATAGTAACCTGCTAGTGACTTTTTGGTAAAAATGAGTGCTCAAAGGGATCAGCTACTTACTGAGTTTACTCGAAGAAACTGCAAATCGTCTTCAGAAATCACAAGTAACATTACAAAAATGCCAGAAGGGACAGCTTACAAAGGGTTACCTAGAAGGATCACTACAATTAGTCGGTGACTATTGGCGCACATTTAAGGCGACACATCAAGATCTCGTGAAATGCACTACTAAGGAACAAAGAGGAGAAATTCCTTACTTCTTGAATGAAGACTACTTTGTCATAGAAGATTTGTACTTACGGTTGTTCGGCGATCTGAAGGATATGCTATTGACACTTACACCTGTAAAAATGGAAACAAATACAACGGGAGTATGTGATGCACAACCGCAGGTTCGGTTACCAAAAATAGAACTACCAAAATTTTCTGGTAATTATGAAGAATGGCAAACATTTTACGAATTGTTCACTTCGCTGGTCCACAAAAATGCAACATTAAGTCAGGTTCAGAAATTACAATATTTGAAATCTAGCGTCGGGGGTGAAGCAGAAGCTTTGTTGAAACATATACAAGTTACGGAAACAAACTATTATCAGGCATGGAGTATACTCAAGCAGCGGTACGGAAATAAGCGACTTACTGTTTCTTATATACTTAAAAGGTTATTTGGACAAAAGAAGGTCAGTACACCTACTGTAGGGAATGGACTAGATCGTGATGGGTTTATGGGATTTGAGGGGTAAATGACAATACGGATTACTTGAAATACCCAGGTACATAGGGGTGGGCCTGTGTGACCACAGCGCGATGGCTGGCTACTGACTGTTTACTAGTAGTGTTACACTTGCTTTAAAAGGCAAGAGTGAAGACATATAGTTAGATGTACATAGGTGCACCCCTAGGTATATACAGGTAAGTTTATTGGTCCCAATATAATGGTACAGATGGCGCTGTATTACAAAGGTAAGTACAATGTTTATTTTAATTTATTTAAATTAGGTAGGGTTTAGTTTTAAGTTCTAAATTACAGATTTTAGGTAGATATGTCGTCTACAATTCCACCCCCTTAGTGCTGACTGACATCAGCGCTATCATCAATTGGTGTGAGTAAGGCGACGCGAGTTACCGGTCGACGCAGCAACCCTGTGCGTGTGCGCACGTCGACGATCCGCACGCGCTGATCATCCCCTGCGTGTGTAGCGCTCACCACTCCATGACGCCAGCTGCCTCGGTCTAAGTTCGGCTCTACAAGAACGACATAATCACCTACCTTTAGCGATCGGTGCTCGTTGGCCCACTTCTGTCTGGGCAGTAGAGTCGGCAGATATTCCTTAGTCCACCTAGACCAGAACATATCCGTTAAACGTTGTGCTATTCTCCATTTTTTTCGTAGGCTTAAATCAGCATTATCGTATTTGCCAAAGACTGGTCCAACCGATGACGTGCCGATTAGAAAATGATTAGGAGTAAGTGCCTCAGGGTAGTTTGGGTCCACTGATACGTGTGTAATGGGGTGACCATTGATTAAACCTTCGATTTCAGTGAGAAATGTGGATAAAGTTTCGGGGTGAGGTGCGCGTTCTTTGAGAACGGTTTTTAGAGCGGTTTTAACAGTTCTTATCATTCGCTCCCATGCTCCACCCATCTCAGGAGCACCGGGAGGGATAAATCTCCACTCAATTCCTCTTATAGTTCCATCTTCCTTTAGCCTATCTACGTTAAGCTCTTTAAGGCTTTCCTTAAGCTCTTTATCTGCACATCGCAAATTTGTGCCGTTGTCCGAATAAATAACTGCTGGGGTTCCCCTGCGAGCGGACATACGGCGTAGAGCCATAATGGTGGAATCAGCTGTTAAATTTTCCGTCACCTCAATGTGGATAGCTCGGATGGTGAGGCAAGTAAAAAGCATTGCGTATCTTTTTTGCCTCCTACGGCCCACTGTGACCTCCATAGGTCCAAAAAAGTCAACGCCTGAGAAAGAAAACGGGCGTCGGTTGTGCTGCAGACGAGCAGCTGGTAAGTCAGCCATGCGCTGAGGCTGCGGTCGAGCGCGGCGGTAGCGGCAGTATAGACAACGTGCAGCTACTCCGCGTACAGTCGGCCGCAGGTTCACCACCCAGTATCGTTGACGTAACTCGTTGACTACTTGTTCATTGGCGCCATGCAGAGCACGACGGTGGTAGTAGTCCACTAGAAGGCGAGTTACATGGTGGTGACCGTCCAGAATAACAGGTCGTATTGGCCCCTGTTCAATGCCAGCTACTTTATCAGTACGTCCTTTAACACGTAACAAATGATTTTCATCGATATACGGTGTCAGTCTTAGCAGACGGCTATTTGACATTAAGGGCTTGTTTACCTTTAGACAAGCTATTTCAGCGGCGAACGAGTCTTGCTGACATTTTTTGATGACAATGTCTTCAGCTTCTTTCATTAAATTAATGTCAAATTGTACAGGTTTGCGTTGGCATTTTTTTATGAAGAATAAAACACGGGCTGTAACGCGTAGCAGGCGTAGCCACGACGAAAATTTTGTTTCATCGGCTATAACTTTAGTAGCTGTTGTTACAAACACGCTTCGTTCCTCTCCTGTGGATTCCTTTGTGCCCTTTAAGTCCTTAGGCCACTCGTTTTCAGGCAACCGAAGGAATGCGGGACCCTGAAACCATAAGCTGTCCCACTCAAGAGGAGGAGTGTCATCTTTCGTGGCTATGTCGGCTACGTTTAATTTAGATGGCACGTAGCGCCATTCTGGCATAGCTGTAAGTTCATCGATTTCACCTAGTCGATGAGAAACGTATGGTTTGTAGGACCTAGGGTCACTACGGATCCACTGAAGGACTGTGTTTGAATCTACCCAAAAGAAGCGTTTGTTTGGCGTTATATCTTTATGTTCCGTCTGTACTGTGTTCGCAAGGCGTGCGGCTAACAAAGCGCCTTGTAATTCTAATCGTGGCACAGAAATAGGACGAAGTGGGGTTACTCGGCTTTTACTGGCTGCGAAAGAAACATTAACGCATCCATCAGCGCGAGTGAAACGCCAATACACAACAGTTGCGAACGCTTTAATAGATGCATCGCTAAATATATGTAGCTGCGTATCTATAACAGTGCATAAATCAAAATAATAGCTGTCGCTGGGCAATAGCAGTGGAGGCGCAGCTGGCTGTGGCGCAGGCGCGTGCATAGCGGCTGCGTGCGTGTGAGCGGTCCCGGTGGCGGCGGCCGAGTGAGTGAGCGCGCAGGCAGACTCGGGCTCCGGCGCAGGGCCGGTGGCGGGCGAAGGCTCTGCGCGCGGCAATGCGGCCGGCTCGGCTTTCTGATAGCACCGGCTCCAGGCTCCCGCATTACAGTACCACCGGGGAATATGTAAATTTGCCAGCTGTTTTAATTCGTCAAGCCACTTAACCCAAAGTTCGTGATCTTCAGCACGGATTTGACTGTTCCAATCTATTCCAGTTCGGTGCACGTTCTGAAGTAAAATCTTACTTTTTATTATGAACGGCGAAAGAAACCCGTGTATATCGTAAATCGACATAATAATGCTAAGCATTTTTGATTTAGTGGGCGGCACTTTACCATTTAGAATTTCAGGCGGTATGCGATCGAGGAATATTTGAAAGCTGAATGAGTCATCTTTAGGGTTCCACAATAAACCTAGCGTGCGTTGCGATAGCGGGATACCGTTAATTCCGTCCTTGAAAGGAATAGCTGACTGGGATAACACACCAGGAGATAAATTTTCTAACACCTGCTTATCATTACTTGACCACCCCCTAATGTGAAAACCACCATTTTTATGAATTTCTGATATTTCAGAAATTAATTTTATTGCCTTTTCAGTAGTATTCGTTGAATGGACACAGTCATCCATGTAATGATTTTTAATTATTACTTCTACGGCTTCAGGAAATTCACTTTCATATTTGAGCGCGTTTTTATTTTTGATGTATTGCGCTATGAATGGGGAGCAAGTGGCGCCAAATATCAAACTTTGCATTGCGTATGTGGCTGGCCTCTCAGTGTGAGCTAAGGGTAAATTATAATTTTTGTGCCACAGAAATCGCAGCACATTTTGATCTTCCTGTCTTATTTTAATTTTCAAAAACATATCTTTGATATCTCCAGTGATACCTACAGCATTTTCCCTAAATCTAAACATGATTCCTAGCAACGAGTTGTATAAGTCAGGTCCAGTTAAAAGAAAGTCGTTAAGGCTGTGACCTTTGACCTTTGCAGCTGCATCGAAGACTAATCGCAGTTTTCCCGGTTTATTGGGATTTTGAATACCAAAATGGGGTAAGTACCAAGTTGGTTGGTTTGTTTGAATCTCACTCTCACGTAGTTCCCGAGCATACCCTTCGGAAAATAACCTATCTACTTCCTTGGCGTACCTAACTGCGTATTCGACGTCTTTATCAAACTTTCGTAACAAGGTAAGCTGACGCGAAAGCGCATTATCATAAGTGCTAGGCAAAGTTAAATCGTCACTCTTGAAGGGCAAACCTACTTCCCATGCGTTGCCTATGAACCGTGTGGTTTCATCTAAGATACGTAAGGCGCGTAAATGTGCCGAATTTTCACGGCTTGAAGTAGAAATACCTATGGAATCTAAAGTGAAATAATTTTTCATTAAGTTGTTTAGTTCTGAATGTTCACAACAGTTATCCTGAGCATTAGTGTGAGAGAGACAAAAAATATGCTCACCATTTTTTCCAGGTGTAAGGGTGCGTCCACAGCTGCCGTGTATGGTCCATCCCAGGCGGCACCGAGTGGCATAGGGAGTATGGCGGTCCCCATGAATCATCTCCAGTGGCGCTATAAGGAAGAAATTATCCTCACCTATGAGGATACGCGGCACCACGCGCTCCTTACACACACCATCTATTATTTTAATTAAACGCTCATCATTAATGTTATTAATTACAGACAGGTTTTGCATAGGTAAATTTAATCTAGTCACTTTGCGCAACTTAATGTCATATAAGATATTATCTTGACCACTTATTTTTCCGTACACTTGTGGTGTTACCGATTGGTATACTTCGAGACCGAACGCATCTATGAATTTTATCGCACTTTGACTTTCACTTTTTAGGCCTAAACTATCGCACAACTCGGAATCAATCATTGAGATGGAAGCGGCATCATCTAACAACGCGTAAGTACTCACTTCACCGTTTGGTCCGCGTAGTTTCACTGGAACGACCTTAAGGATGACGTCACTCGTGGGCGCAGCCGCCTGGCCGCCGCGCGCGCTGTCTCTCAGCGCGCAGGCGGTGTGCGCGACTGTAGCGGGTTCGATGCTCGGCGAAGTCAATTGTTCCTGGCTATCATCAGCTGTACTCGAGGGCTTTTGCCAGTGCAACAAGCGATGATGTGGCATTCCACAGCCTTCTACGTCACACTTCGGAGCGGTGCATGCATTTCTCTCGTGGCTTGATAGTAAACAAATAAAACATAACCTTTGACCTTTAATGAATCGCCACTTATCTTTACGCATCGCGCGTTTAAATACACGGCATTCAGGTAGCGTGTGATAAGATTTTTTACAAAATAGGCATTTTCGTTCTACTTCTTGGCTTGATGTTACGAGAACAGTTTTTGGTCTAGGTTTGTTATCGCTTGTAGGTTGTTTTTCTGTGCTTGTGTTTACTCCGACAATAGAAAGAATTTCAGCTTCTTGTTTTAGAAAATTCGCTAGTAATTCAAGTTTTGAGTACCGACCTTCAGAAATGTTTTTGTACGCGTAATCAGTCCATTTTCCAATCAATGTACTTGGTAGTTTAGAGGAGACAGCGTTGACCAGTTCAGGGCTGCGTAGGTAATCCTCTTGGCGCAGAGCACGGATGGTAGCCACAGTGTTGTTTATTTTTACAGCAAAATTAAATAACTCGTGCTGGTAGTTTGTAGGTAGTGGTTGCATTCTTTTAAGTTGAGCTGATAACTTTTGTACTATGCATTCTGCTCTGCCGAAACGAAGTTCCAGAGCATCCATGACTACAGCTGGTGGTGTGTTACCTATGAGGAGATCGGTAACTGCTTCTCGTGCTTCACCACGAAGCGCCTTTCGGAGACGCCAAAGATTTTCTGAGTCACTGTAGTTACATATTTGTGATGATTCTTCATATGCGCTTTTGAAATGTAGCCATTCTACACAGTCGCCGCCGAATGTAGGTAGTTCACGGGGCGTGGCGAGACGGCTTAGGAGTCGCTCAGTGGTACTGGCGCTCATACCTACTTGAGT
The DNA here is from genome assembly GCA_947284805.1 of Coleophora flavipennella. Taxonomy (NCBI): domain Eukaryota; kingdom Metazoa; phylum Arthropoda; class Insecta; order Lepidoptera; family Coleophoridae; genus Coleophora; species Coleophora flavipennella. The sequence continues at coordinate 8,858,483 of OX369278.1, forward strand.
TGGAGGTATGCAGGGCATTGGCTGGTGAGAGAAGTGAGGCTGACCATGATCGACTGCCGTGGGTTGTGATTTAGGTCGGCAGTTGGACTTACAGTGACCATTTTCAAGCCATTGTTCCACTCTGGGCTGCACAATATCCTCATTAATTATTGTACCACCATTGTCATCAGGTGCTGAAGAGCTTCCATTAGCTTCAGCTACGGCTAACTGAGTTTGGAGCCGCAGGTCAATCAGTTCCATCTGAATTTTTGCTTTTTCTTCAGCAGCTTGAAGTTCCAGCTGCTTACGGAGAACAATCGAAGACGCTGTCGACTTTACAGAACCTTTGGACTTCTTTGAAGTGCCAACAGACTGTTGCCGGCCAGGTGGCGGCACGTGTTCGTTTTTCACCGATTGAATTACACTCGCACTAATAGTTCCAGATGGATGTTCACCAACAGTTGCGCCTGGAAGTTCCATATCGTCACGAATGTCCGTCAAATTGGTAGGAATCAAAAGTTCACGATCCACGAGTGCTTTTTGACGACGCGTGAGCACAGTCCGTAATGGCGGCGGCGTGTTGACTTTGGAATGCGGCGTACGCGGCGAGTGTTTCCGCGGCATTCCGTTGCCGTGCCCGGCCGGTAGGTATGATTTGGCTCGAAGGATCAGCTTGGACTGTAGGGAATGGACTAGATCGTGATGGGTCTACGGGATTTGAAGAATAAATGACAATACGGATTACTTGAAATAACCAGGTACGTAGGGGTGGGCCTGTGTGACCACAGCGCGGTGGCTGGCTACTGACTGTTTACTAGTAGTGTTACACTTGCTTTAAAAGGCAAGAGTGAAGACATATAGTTAGATGTACATAGGTGCACCCCTAGGTATATACAGGTAAGTTTATTGGTCCCAATATAATGGTACAGATGGCGCTGTATTACAAAGGTAAGTACAATGTTTATTTTAATTTATTTAAATTAGGTAGGGTTTAGTTTTAAGTTCTAAATTACAGATTTTAGGTAGATATGTCGTCTACACCTACAATTAATCAAATTCAAAGTTTGCTTGATACCACAAATGAATGTTTACACAGCCTAAGAAACTTGAACGTATCGACCGACTCTTGGGATCCTATGATAACATTTCTAATAGTTCAAAAAATGGATCCAGAGACACACAGAGAGTGGGAGCAATCAGCTTACAAGCAAGATTCTGATATTTTACCAAGCTGGCAAGAAATGAAAACCTTTCTGGAGTCCAAATTTCGTACTTTACAATTATTAACATCTACTACTACAATAGTACGAGAGAATAAAACAATTAAAGAACAATCGTATCATGTAATGTCACCATTATTACCAACGACGAAGACTTGTATTATGTGTAATGGAAATCACACTCTAAGCCATTGTAAGGTATTCGGAAAGCTTCAACCTTCAGAGAGAAGTGAGTTTGTTAAGACTGAAAGTCTATGTTATAACTGTCTGTTCCCAGGACATTCTGCACTAAGATGTCGTCTTCAAATGACCTGCAGAATATGCAAACGACGTCACCATTCGTTGCTTCATGAAAAAAGACTGACCCAAGCAGAAGACACACAAGCTCATCATACTCAAGTGGAATATTTATTAGAGAACCCATTGGATAACCAAGAAGCAGACGTTGCAATAACCTCACATTTCATAGCTAAGAATCAAACAGCACTCTTAGCTACTGCAATGATACCTGTGAAGGATGAAAATGGACAAATCACAATACTACGTGCCTTAATAGATCAAGGGTCACAAGCTAATTTCATAAGCGAACGAGCAGCACAACTGTTAAAAATCAAGCGCATACCTGTTCGAGGAACAAGCACTGGTATCGGCTCAACACAAATACCTGTAAACAACGTCATGAAACTTGAGCTCCTATCGAGATATGACAACAAATTCAAGCTCAATGTAATGGCATATGTATTGAATACACCATTGACAACACAACTCCCAGCAAGACAGATCTCAAATGCAATGCATCAGTGGCCTCACTTGGACAATATTCCCCTGGCTGACCCTAACTTCCACCAACCAGGACGAATAGACATGCTACTAGGCGTAGAAGTTTACGCAAATATTTTGAAGAAGGACATAATCAAAGTACAACCAGGCTCTCCCTGTGCACAGAATACAAGCTTTGGTTGGATTATATTTGGCAACCTCGATAGAAACACTTCTTCAGATGATATTAATATTGTAATGCACCATTACGTTGACATTGACGATATTCAGGAAAGGTTATGGAAAACAAAAATGAACACAATCAAAGGAATGACAAGAGACGAAGAGAGGCATCAAAAGATTAACAAGAATGATTGTATAAGAAGGACAATGCGTAGTGTAACTGCATATCAGAGACGAAATATCGATATATACAGAAGGAAACACAAGAGAGAAAGCACTGAAAGAATTACAGAAAACGAAGAAAAATTAAGAGAAGATAAATAAAATTAAGAACCAACGAGAAAGAGATGAAAAATATGAATTTCAACCTTAATGTTAAAAATCTCTTCAAGGTGGGCGGCAGATTTTGTAATATTTCTAATTCTGAGCTGAAAAAACATTCTAGTATATTGGAACATAAAGTAGCATCGAGTATACCTGCAAAGTAAAGGGACGTAATGCCATAGTAATATAATGCGAATTTCAGTGAGTCAATTATGTTTATTGTTTGTACACTTGCTAAAATTTTAAATAATTTATAGTTGAAGTGTCACAGTGTTTGTAATACTGAAAATTTGTAATGGAATGCGTGATCTAGCATGAAGCTTTTCTAATTTAAATTTAAAAACCCTGTTTTTGGTGGGCGGTATGTTGCGCTTAGTAGCTACCATTTCAATATACTTCTAATAACCAGTCCACAAACACATTCACACGAGTCTCTGTCTAGTTTAAAAAGACAATTTCTTATTTGTAGTTCAGTTAGCAATAAACCGTCGCAAAGCACATACGCATTTTCTTTGCAAAACAACCCCTAAGCTAATCTGAACCTTATCACCATAACAGATGGCTGATGCGAATACTTTTCTAAACAACTCCGATTTCCACATAACACCACTATCATAAGCGCCTCTGAGTATGAATTGGCTGATCAACAATAGAGCACTGCAGCATTATAATTTTTTGGAACCGGTCGTTTACATAAAAAACCGGTTTTCTCCGGTTTTCACAATCTCCGGTTTTTTATCGGTTTTTCCAGAACCGGAGCAAAGCGCTAGTATAAAGGCATCGGAGCTTGAGTAAACGTAGTGATTACATGCTCAGTGGCTTGAGTCCGACTCACACTTGGCTGGATTTTATTTTAAAATTTAAGTTGACTGCATCTCACGACTCAATGGAAAGTGACGATGCGATCGAGGATGGTACACACAAACTCAAATAATGTGTATTCACTTTCGCCACACCTGGACACTTCATACAACGGGCCAGAAATGACATTTAAAAAAGGGAATGACGGAACAAACAAAATGGCGGCGAAATCCTAAACGTTCGACAACCAAACTGTAACCAATCTGCATCAATCTGGGTGACGAGGGGGTGAGGTCGGAATCTAGAGAGCGGCAGGGAGTGTCCATGCCGTATGTTAGTACTAATATAATTATATACTTTGCTCTCGCTTTAAAGGGCCCCAAATTGTAAGAGTCGGGAAACACTGACGCAGGCAAGGAATATCTCTTCCTTGCTGTCCGTGTACTTAATAAATGAGGAAGCGTAACGCTTCGTGCGGATTGGTTAAATATTAACAAGATAGGGATGGAAGCCCTCCTCTCGTTTTACTGTTCGGAAGTGGAATGGAATGGGGGAAACGAGGTCGTGTTGTTCTTGCGAAGACTCTCCGAAATGAATCCGGCAGAACACCGATAAACAGGCTACTTTGCAATGATAATCAAGGCTTTGTAGCTTGGTAGTAGCACAGTATTACGCAGAGCAACGGAAGGGTACTCGCGGAGTTTGCCAGGCTGGCTACAGGCTAGTACCTACTGCTAGTATACCTACGCCGTGGCGGCATCGTGCGACATCAAAGGCGTTGCGCTTCTGTAAGCCATATCGTAATACTGTGCCGATAAACAGGCTACATTGCGACGATAATCAAGGCTTTGTAGCTTGGTAGTAGCACAGTATTACGCAGAGCAATGAAAGGGTACTTGCGGGGCAGCGGGCGGCGGGGCACAGCCTGGCAAACTCCGCGAGTTTGCCAGGCGGGCTACAGGCTAGTACTGCTAGTACCTACGGCATCGTGCGACATCAAATGTGTCGATAAACAGGCTACTTTGCGACGATAATCAAGGTTTTGGAGCTTCGTAGTAGCTAGCTCCTCGTCGCCAATAAGCATTCTTGCACCCGTTGATAGCATAGCTGGTAGCGTGACCCATCCCAAAGGTGTGAACAGTTCTCCATACATGATCAGACCTCAGATCAATCAAAGAACCTCATCATCATCATATCAGCCACAAATCGTCCACTGCTGGACAAAGGCCTCCCCCAAGGATTTCCACGACGACCGGTCCTGCGCTGCCCGCATCCATCGGCTTCCCGCGACCTTCACCAGGTCATCGGTCCACCGCGTGGGAGGCCTGCCTACGCTACGTTTTCCGGTGCGCGGTCGCCACTCGAGAACTTTACTGCCCCATCGGCCATCTGTTCTACGAGCTATGCTATGTACCTAAGAACCTCACGTAAATTCAATGTGAAGCTAATCAAAACCACTCCAAACCTTTACGTACACTGTACACGTACACATGGACATCAATACCAATCCAAAATGCTCAATAGTTTTGCTAATACGAAGACACGCACACACACATAACATACCGATACCGCACACATGTTTTCAAAAGTGGCTTCAACTTGACAGTTCGGAGCATTCTATCTAAACTTTTATTACATCTGAGGATCGGACCTGTGCTTGCTATAAGGTGAGAAGCTCTCCAGGTGTGAAATACACCGCTTTACCTTAGAGATTATGCCCAGCTCTATTGCAGCAACTTTTAGGACTTGAACTTTGGACTCAATGTATCAAACTTTCCAGGCTCCGTTCTTTAAAAAAATCATAGATGGCGCTGTCTAGTGTACTTAGCAAAGAGAGTTTAACAAACTAAAGTTTTTACTTAGTCAAAGATGACCTTTTATTCCCCTTATGATGTATTATGTGTGTATTTTTTAATGAGAACAGTAGGCACAGGTGAGAACAACGCGACGTTCCGCCCTCAAGTGATGCTCAAGTGCTAGTGGTCATAATGAACTGCTAGCGGTATGCGTCAGTGGTAGTCCGTGGTAATCTTCTCGTTGCCCCCGAAGGGGGCTATGGGGAGACTTCCCCGAGGCGTAGCCTCCTTGACGTGGCTGCTTCCGCCGCCCATTACGATGAGCGGGTCCTTGGGCTGGGCACAGGGCCCTTGGCAGCCTTTCCAGCCCCGGCTGAGGCGAGCAACTGCTGGATCACTCCCAGAGCTTGCAGGAGGTCGCTCTGGGAGGGCACGGCGGTGGTGTTGGCGGCATTGGGGGCGGCGGAAGCGGGTACTATGGGCCTCTTCTTCTTCCGTCGGGTTCGTCGATTTTTACGGCTGGGCGCGGGCACGGCGGCCGAGCCGCTCTGCATGGCCGGCGCTGCCGGTGCGGCGCGCTCAGCAGTGACGGCAGGCGCTGCAGGGCGAGAGGTGGTGTTGGTGGTCCGGGCGACTGTCCCGGCCCTCTTGTTCCGGAGCTCCCTTCGGAACACCGGGCACGAGACGTGGTTGGCGGGGTGCGGGCCCGCGCAGTTGGCGCAGGTCGCTGGGTCCTCCCGCGGCCGTAGGCAGTCCTTTGCGGCGTGGGAATTACCGCAGCGGACGCAGGCCAGCGGGAGGTGGCAGCCATGCGAGGAGTGTCTAAATCCTTGGCACCGGTGGCACTGCGCGGGTCCTCGCTTGCCACGCCAGGCCTCGATGACGATGCCCGGCATGTGAAGGAGCTCCGCGATGGTGTAGAGGGCCATAAAGTTGGTGGTCCGCCGGATCTGCACGTAGAAGATGCACTCGGGGCGTCCTGCGCGCGTGCTCTGCCTCAAAGCCGTGTTCGGCTAGGGCGGCAGTGATCTTGGCGGGCTCGGTGGTGGAGGGGAGGCCACGGATGGCCACCTTGAGGGGCCTCTCGGTCGGCAGCGAGTACGAGAACCATTTGACCTCCGGCAGCGAAGACAGCATATATATTGCATCATGTGTAGGCATAAATCTTTTTCGCACACACCCGAAAAATATTAGGAAGTATTTTATTAGTCTTTTTTTATTATTTTTATTCACAATTGGTAAACCCTTCGCATCATCTCACCTGGTGGTAAGTAACGATGATGCCGAAGATGGAAGCGGGCTTACCGAGATTCCCCAACGCAATGGAGAACTGGCTTACTTATCTTTAAGCAGAATGTTGTTAACACTGATGTTTTGCGGCGAGACTTAGATAAGATGGTGGTAGCCAGCCAGGCGGGCTTAGAAAATGTCCTTCCACCAACCAAACCGAATCTTGCAGGTTGACCCCACCGGGAATCGAACCCTCGATCTCCTAGTGTAAAGCGAATGTATTAACCATTACGCCTAGGAGCCAGTTAGATCCATATAATACATATGGGGAATAAAAGGTCATCTTTGACTAAGTAAAAACTTTAGTTTGTTAAACTCTCTTTGCTAAGTACACTAGACAGCGCCATCTATGATTTTTTCAAGGAACGGAGCCTGGAAAGTTCCTCATTAATATAGCTATTAATTATGTAACATCCTTTAACTCCTGATTTTTTTAAGTTAGGGACATGACAATATGACATTTTGACAGCTCGGCTAAGTTTGACGTCTCTACTACTAATTGGTTGGGCATAGTATTCTTGATATTGTACGAGTAAAAGCCGGTATCAAATTATGACTGTTATGAGCTAATAATATTAGATCATCCATCACTGACTGAGGTGGACCACCGGCAATATAATTTGAATCGTTTTTTCAATTTTTATTTAGAGGTGAGCTATGGGTAAAAAAAATACCCGTGGTCCACCCAGGTGAACCAAACAGGTGGACCACGGGCAACACCCGTACTTTTTTTATCTACACACCTAACGTAAGTCCTCTAAAATGCGTTCAAAATCTTTAGGCAATGACCAGCATTATGACAACCAATTTTACTATGACAGCTGTTCCAAATTTAAACGATACAAAAATTGATACTCTAATAATATAAAGTACAGATTTTACCTACTACCACAGCTAAGAAAGTTCTCATAGTAAAATTGGTTATCATAATGCTTGGTCATTTCCCTACGGCTTCTGAACCCATCTCAGAGTACTTATACTCGTAATAGGTATGTAGATAAAATAATGTATGCAACTGTTAAAATTATGTCTTAAAACACTCGTTTGATATCATGATATAATGTTGATATCATTGGTGTGTTCCGGCATGAAGATAAGATAGCCAGTTCCCCATTGCGTTGGGGAATCTTGGTAAGCCCGCTTCCATCTTCGGCAACATTGTCACTTACCACCAGGTGAGATGTTGTCAAGGGTTTACCAATTGTGAATAAAAAAAATAAATAATAATAATTCTATAACGAAATGAGGCGAAACTATTTTTTTTTTTAATCACAATTGGTAAACCCTTTGACAACATTTCACCTGGTGGTAAGTGACGATATTGCCGAAGATGGAAGCGGGCTTACCAAGATTCCCCAACGCAATGGGGAGCTGGCTATCTTATCTTCATGCCGGGACGCACCAATGATATCAACATTGATATTTGGCGGCAAGACTTAGATAAGATGGTGGTAGCTAGCCAGGTCATTACATAACAGCTGCATAAACTACTATTATCAGTGCCATAAAGCTAAAACGAATGATGATGATGACTCTCATTTTCAATCATTGTAGGACCTAGATCTCCACATCCTACCGCCGAATCACCGCGTCTCGCCTACTGAGCTAGCCGAAAAGCTGAACCGTACCAATATTAGTTCAGCGCTGGATTGGAGCGAGCGCCATCTTTTGGTCGACGTGCGAAGCGAGCCGGAGTTCGGCATGTGTCGGATAGAGGGCACTGTCAACTATCCAAGTAAGTTTGATAACTTTTTTTAAATTTTAGGTAATTTACTTTTTAGGATTCCGCACACGCAAAGGGTGACCAACGGGATTCAATTCCTAAGTCTCCGCGCTGTCTGTCTGTCTGTCAGTGGTCTGTATTTGCATGATTTACATACGTACATGTATTTTATTTTTAAATATTTTTTCTAAGTTTTGGAAGCAGTCGCGCTTCTACAGTGTACTTTGCCCGCTACTCAGTTTAGAGTACATTGACGCACTATGACTTCATAATTTAATTATTTTTAAATTAGTGTTCAATTAGAGATCCATCTGACAAGACCTTTGCATTTAATTTGGGACCACCTCTAGGACACTCACTGGCACTGACGTTGCTTTGTATATCCTGTCCAAGATCATATCCAGTACAGTATTTCATGAACCGTAATAAGTAGAAAGTTGAAATTTTCAGTGTGTTTTTAATAAAGGGAAGTGACAAATTAAGGGAAAATAATACAAAAATAATTAAAATTAATACAAAAAAATCGCACTTAGCCAGTTTTTTCATTCAGTTCGGACTCTTTAGTGCGAGCACGACTCATACTTGGCTGGAGTTTATTATTTGTTGTTTTACTTCAGGATTGTTACTTTAATTACACCAAGTTTCACGGTATATCGTTTTTACAAATAAAAAAAATAACATTCTGTTAAAATTTCAACTATCTACCTATTATGTTTCATGAAACACAGCCCGCTGACAGACAGACGGACAGACAGCGGAGGCTTAGTAATAGGATCCCGTTGGTCACCCTCAAAAGTATGGAACCATAAAAAATAACTGACTTGATTAATTAATACCCTATTGCGACAATCAGTAAATAATTAAAACAAAAGAACTAAGTAAATAAAGACATGTTTTTTTTCAGTGGACAGTTTACGAAATGAACGACTTAATGACCTATTACAATGTATCAGAAACTGTGCTCATAAAGGTATGTACGAATTTTAATCTATAACTATTAAAATATAACTAGCTGAGCCGGCGAATTGCGTACCGTCTCAGAAACTCTACACTACACTCACATCATCAGAGTACATCACCCACCTTCGATTCGCTGACGATATCGTGGTCATGGCTGAGACTATGGACGACTTAGGCACAATGCTCGATGGCCTCTGTAGAGCCTCTCAACAAGTGGGTCTTAGAATGAACATGGACAAGACGAAAATTATGTCAAACGTCCGTGTCATACCTACTCCTCTGAAGGTTGGAGGCTCTGCACTCGAAGTTGTTACCGAATATGTATACCTGGGACAAACAGTCCAGTTAGGTAGGTCCAACTTCGAGAAAGAGATCAATCGTCGAATCCAACTCGGCTGGGCAGCGTTCGGGAAGCTTCGCAATATCTTTACGTCCCAGATACCGCAGTGTCTTAAGACCAAGGTCTTCGACCAATGTGTGTTGCCAGTGATGACGTACGGAACTGAGACATGGTCGCTTACTATGGGCCTCATAAGAAGGCTCAAGGTCACCCAAAGGGCAATGGAGCGTGCTATGCTCGGAGTTTCTCTGCGTGATCGAATCAGAAACGAGGAAATCCGTAAGAGAACCAAAGTGACCGACATAGCTCTCAGAATTGCTAAACTTAAGTGGCAGTGGGCGGGGCACATTGCTCGTAGAACAGATGGCCGTTGGGGCAGTAAAGTTCTCGAGTGGCGACCACGCACCGGAAAGCGTAGTGTAGGCAGGCCTCCCACTCGGTGGACCGATGACCTGGTGAAGGTCGCGGGAAGCCGCTGGATGCGGGCAGCGCAGAACCGGTCGTCGTGGAGATCCTTGGGGGAGGCCTATGTCCAGCAGTGGACTTCTTTCGGCTGATATGATGACACTCACCCAAAGGGCAAAGGAGCGTGCTATGCTCGGAGTTTCTCTGCGTGATCGAATCAGAAACGAAGTGATCCGTAGGATAACCAATGTAACCGACATAGCTCTCAGAATTGCTCAACTTAAGTCATACCCTGGACACTTCATACAACGGGCCAGAATAGACATTTCAAAAAAGGAATGACGGAACAAACAAAATGACGGCGAAACTCTATACGTTCGACAACCAAACTGTATGTAACCAATATGTATCTGGGTGACAAGGGGGTGAGACCGCAATCTAGAGAGCGGCAGGGAGTGTTCATACTGTAAGTTAGTACTAATATATATACTTTATCACTACACTACACTCACCCAAAGGGCAATGGAGCGTGCTATGCTCGGAGTTTCTCTGCTTGATCGAATCAGAAACGAGGAGATCCGTAGGAGATCCAAATAACTGACATAGCTGTCAGAATTGCTTAATTTCAGTGGCAGTGGGCGGGGCACATAGCTCGTAGAACGGATAACCGTTGGCGCAGTAAAGTTCTCGAGTGGCGACTGCGTACGGGAAAACGTAGCGTAGGCAGGCCTCCCACTCGGTGGACCGATGACATGGTTAAGGTCGCGGGAAGCCGCTGGATGCGGTTAGCGCAGAACCGGTCGTCGTGGAAATCCTTTGGGGAGGCCTTTGTCCAGCAGTGGACGTCCTTCGGCTGATATGATGATAATGACACTACACTCTATCCTAAATTACACTCTACACTACATTACACTTTACACTACACTACACTCTACACTACATTACACTTTACACTACATTACACTTTTCACTACACTACATTCACTACACTACACTACACTCTACAATTCACTACATTCTACACTACATTACACTCCACACTACATTACACTCCACACTACATTACACTCTACACTACACTACACTCTACACTACACTACACTCTACACTACATTACACTCTGCACAACACTACACTACACTCCAAGCAAATTTAGGTCCAGTATGAGTTTGAAGCCTTTGCCATTTGTTTCGAGGAAATCATGAGTAATCGTATTTTTAAGAATGTATATAAACTAATCGGAGAAATCGTTCCCAAATTGTTATTTTGCTCTAAACCCCCTAATGACTTTCCAGTGGTGTTTATCTGCCGACGCGGCAACGATTCCCAGCTGGTCGCTCAGAAGGTCCTAGACGCCATTGAACCGGAGCACCGGGACAAAATAGTGGACCTAGAAGGAGGGCTCCATGCGTGGGCCACAGTCGTGGATCAACAGTTCCCTGTATATTAACTAACACATTTTACTGTAAAATATCAGTCTGCAATCAAAAGTTTTATGTTAAATTGTAATTAACACATTATGGACTGCATTGTCTGAGAATAAACTGATTTTATTATTGTTGTTATACAAGATGTAAGTTCCCTGTATATTAACTGTATGAGAAACGTTAACACATCTTAACTGTAAAATGTCAGTCTGCAATTAAAAGTTTTATGTTAAATTGTAATTAACACATTATGGCCTGCATTGTCTGAGAATAAACTGATTTTAATATTGTTGTTATACAAGATGTAAGTTCCCTGTATATTAACTGTATGAGAAACGTTAACACATCTTAACTGTAAAATGTCAGTCTGCAATTAAAAGTTTTATGTTAAATTGTAATTAACACATTATGGCCTGCATTGTCTGAGAATAAACTGATTTTAATATTGTTGTTATACAAGATGTAAGTTCCCTTTATATTAACTGTATGAGAAACGTTAACACATCTTAACTGTAAAATGTCAGTCTGCAATTAAAAGTTTTATGTTAAATTGTAATTAACACATTATGGCCTGCATTGTCTGAGAATAAACTGATTTTAATATTGTTGTTATACAAGATGTAAGTTCCCTGTATATTAACTGTATGAGAAACGTTAACACATCTTAAGTGTAAAATGTCAGTCTGCAATTAAAAGTTTTATGTTAAATTGTAACTATCACATTATGGCCTGCATTGTTTGAGAACAAACTGATTTTATTATTGTTGTTATACAAGATGTAAGTTCCCTGTATATTAATGTTAACACATCTTAACTGTAAAATGTCAGTCTGTTATCAAAAGTTTTACGTTAAATTGTAATTAACACATTATGGCCTGCATTGTCTGAGAATAAACTACTGTATAACAACAATAATACAATCAGTTTATTCTCAAAAAATGCAGGTCATAATGTGTTAAGTTGCTCGATTAACGAAAAATATGGCTCAAAGCGCCCCACGCTTTTTTCACAATAATACTAGTATTTTTCGTTCATTATTGTTTTCAGCTTATATTAAGAATTATTTTTCACCTTTTAGTTTGATGTGCTTTAAAAGCGTGTTTTTTAGTTTATTTTTCACTTTATTTTTTTTAATTTTTAGTTTGATGTGCATTTAATCTTGGCGATCCTGATCAGGATAATGAGATAAACTTATGAAATTATTTTATTGTCTCTGATTCTTGATAAATGTACAAAGTTTGAATTAAATCTGTCCGTTTGAAGTGGGGAAAAATCGAGAGCAAAGAAGTCTGTTACAAACATACATACATACAGATGAAGCTAATAAAAGCGTGATAAAAATAAATATGTATTGGATTCTGGATCCGATCCGTCGTCAACTATAGTACTTAAGTGGATTTTTAATTGTAAGTTTTGATTACCTGTGTAAGCTATACAATATATTACATGATTATATCTTATTTTCATTGTTTGATTTTTTACTTCTAAATATACTAATTACAGGGTTTAAAGTTTAAAGAGGTCAGAAGGGGCAGTTACTACATCCCTTGCTAAAATGCTCCTGTGAGACCTTTATCACAGTATTACAATATAGCGGCTTACAGTAGCGCAACGAATGCACTGACGCAGAGCAACGGAAGGGTACTTGCGGGGCAGCGGGCGGCGGGGCACAGACTGGCAAACTCCGCGAGTTTGCCAGGCTGACTACAGGCTATCGCTACAAGCATTCGGTTCAGTTAATTATGACAACGGATTCGTAATTATAATTAGAGACTTCATGGGCTCTCAGATATTGACTTTGAAAGCATTCCGTCCATTAACAAAAAGTTCAAAATGGCGGCCACTTTTTTCAATTCTGGAAACAGTTTCGTGATAAGGAATCTCAGATCATTAGTTATCGATTTTGGAAGCAAGCGGTCCAGTTACTAAAAAGTTCAAAATGGCGGCCACTTTTTTCCATTCTGACAAGACAAATCTAACGACATCTCACACTCCAAAATCCATCAAGCCGTTTAGGCTACAGGACGTGCCAAAGAAATAAACATACATACATACATAGATACACACATACATACATTCATACATACATACACACATACATACATAAACATACATTATTACATACACCCAAATAAGTTGCGCACAACGCATAACGTCTGATTTTACTCCCCATAAATTTTCATACCCCGGGCTTATATATGAAAATAGATTTTTATGGAGTAAAAGATGCTACTGCGAGCTTGATTCCACCTGAAGCCGTATTCCCGGTGGCAATAGATCCTTTTGGTATTTTGAAGTTAAATTGATGATGAACTTTAACTTCAAAATACCAAAAGGATCTATTGTCACCGGGAATACGACTTCATTCCAAATTTCAGCTCAATCGGACCCCTGGAAGTCGCTGTAAAATCGATCGCAAGATTTGAACTAAACAAACTACATACATACATAAAAACGTTGCAAGTTAAATAAAAGCTTTTAAATAAATAGAGTTTAAAAAAACTAAAAAACACGCTTTTAAAGTACATCGGACTAAAAAGTAAAAAATAATTCTTAATTTAAGTTGAAAATAATAACTAACAAATTACTAGTATTATTGTGAAAAAGCGTGGGGCGCTCTGTGCCATATTTTTTGTCTATCGAGCAACCCACACTCTCACAATAATACTACTAATTTGTTAAGTATTATTTTCAACTTATATTAAGAATTATTTTTTACTTTTTATTCTGATGTACTTTAAAAGCGTGTTTTTTGTTTTTTTTTAAACTCTATATTTATTTTTTAGTTCAAACTTATGAAATTATTATATTGTCGCTGATTTTTGATAAGTCTACAAAGTTTCAATTAAATCTATCCGATTAAAGTGGGTCAAAATCGAGTACAAAGGAGTCGGTTACATACAAACATACAGGTGAAGCTAATAAAAGCGTGATAAAAATGTTATACTAACTATAGTAAGCGTGTAAAATACGGGAAGAAGTTACTTATTTCATCAACTTTCCAAACAGGTATAAAAGATACGAAACATCAATTTAAGAATAAAAATATGAAATAATGAGTTTTGTTAAGAAGGTGCAATGTGTCACAGTCGTTCTGTGGTCCTAGGTTTAATTTGGTAGTACCTATCTGCGGTACCTATCTTGCGATGATCCGATGTTTGAGTAGTCACATGATGGGCAGGCGCAGTAACCTCAACAACGGTGAGAGTGCGGGTGGCTAGCGGCGACTGCGGGACAGTAGCGGCGACGGCAGCAGGACATGGTTAAATAAAACTTAATGGTCACTTATGGTTTTCTGTTTCTGAACCACGGCTGCTAGTGTTAGCTTACCTGCATCGTTGCTGCGGGATTTTTGGTTGGAACTGCGGTGTCACGCGGTCCATTAGGGTGGTTATCGCTTGATAGGGACATGGAACTTGTTTGGTTTTTTTTTCAGACACAAAACGACCCTTATATTATAGCATATCTCTGTTATTCATAGTAATATTCGGAGCCCTGCGATGATATGTCCGGGCATTTCACGATCTGCCCAATTCTACGATCGGTCGCCGACATGGTACCCTACGGAGCTCTAATAATAAATTGTACAGCCACGCTGTGCATACTTTCTCGCGAAGCCTTCACCGTCTGCCGTAGTCGGGCATACACAAATCAACAACAAACATTACACTTACTAGTACTTAGTAGCAAACAATAAAGCTAGGTATATCAAAACAAATTACAAATGAATTGGGTTTGCATCAGTGACTTATATTTCTGTGGTTTGCATGGAAGGTACCTAACTTAGATTTTTCCTGGAATATTAAAAAAAAAACCAGTGCAGCAGGTCTTAAGTTCTAGTTATTCACAAAGTTTCATTAAAAACGTTAGAGCTATTATTAAGAAAATGTAATAAACGATCTGGATTTGTATGGGAGGTACCTTGTTCCGATTTTTCTTGGAACGACGAACTATCGCGTACTTAAGGTCATAAACAGGTATAGTTGTAAATTGTAAGTTAACTCGGTAAGTTTCATCAAAATCGTTAGAGATTTTTATGAGTAAAGATTTTTTACTATGGTGGCAATCCTAAAAATCAAGATAGGAGAAATTTGAAAAAAAAACGCCCGGAGATATAAAAATGAATTTGCTGATTTCAGCCAAATCCGTCCAGTAGTTTGGGAACTAGAGCAAAAAACGGACGTACAAACACACACACACACACATTTTATATATTTTTTGTTTTTAGACTATTAGTATAAAACAATCTAATCGATCCCTATCAAAATCTCACTTTGATTTTTTTGGCCATCACAATAGTACGAACAGAATAGTAGGTTATCTTCATACATTGGTACCATCACTAAGAGAATTCTGCGTAAAAAATATTAACTTTAAACGCCGTATAGTCGCCGCCGCAATTCGCGCGCCGCGCCGCCCTTGTACGCAGTTATAACCGCTGAGTCGAGCGCCTTAATACCCATGTTTCCGTGTATTGTCTGACAGTGAGAAGGAGTAAGTGAATAAATGCGTAGGTATTTTCGTTTTATAAGTAAGTGCAATATCGTTTATGAAGTAACTAGTATCTCATGTGTGCTATGGGTGCCTACTGGCGCGCACACAAACATACCGCGTGAGGTGCCGTTGTATTAAAGTAACCTACTATTCTGTTTGTACTGTAGAGATCTAAGATCTCTAAACTCGTGCACCATTACCAATCGTCAGGGGGCTTGCTAGCTCAGGGTGGGCTTCCTTAGAAAATTTATTCTTTTTTTATTTCACTTGGCTTGTTATTGGTATAGAATAAAATAAGCTATAACTTATAGAATAAAATATAACTTATAAGCTATAGCTGTTTATGCAAAGATACGTATTCAATTAAAAATAATGGGACTTCTGTTCTAGGCGCCCAATCTGCGAATGTCTCCAGAAGGTAACAGACAACATTCTCAAAATGTAATTTTAAAGTTACGTTTAAAGTGACACGCGGTTATAACAACTACGAAGGATGTGCTATACGCGAGTGAAGAGATATTAGATCTCTACATTTAATGTTCTCTGAACCTTCTTCACTCCATCGTCGTCGCTCGAAAGTTTTTATTTTTATTTTTTATTTGAGTGCGTTTGGCTGCAACTTACCTAAAGGTAAGTGATGATGCAGTCGAGGATGGTACACGCAAACTCAAATAATGCCTATTCACTCTTGCCTTGAAGATCGGCAAACACTGACGCATGCAAGGAGTTCCACTCCATCGCTGTACGCATTATAAATGAGGAAGCGTAACGCTTCGTGCGAAAAGGTGGAGCATCAACAACAAAGGGGTGAAACCCCTCCCTGCGTCTCGTTGACTGACGGGGGAATAAGGTCGTGAATTTCATTTAAAATCTTTGGGTAGACCTGTCACAAAAGACTGGATTTTTCAAAAGTCACTGTAATTATATGTATAAGTACTAAACTACATGTGAAAGAAACTCCCCGTCCAAATCAAAGTAGAGATCTTCGTCGTCACCATCTTCCCTGTTAACGCCTCTCATCACCGGGTTGTCGTCACTGTCACTGGATGTGTCCAAAGACTTCTTCTTTTTTTTCGGACTAGAACCGCTATTGAAACAGTCTAAATTAATGTTAAGGGTCCCCAGGAGGCTCGAGTTTCCATACAAACGTAGTTCCGCTTTAATACAAAAACTACATGCGGGATTGAATACTAACTTTGCGAATATATTGAGTAGACACATATCGATTTTTGTAATTACGGAAAAAAATAAGAGCAGTTTCAAACTTTCAGTACAAAACTAATTTAAGCCTTCGTTTAGTTAGTTATGTTTAAATTTACTACCATGAAAACTAATTATACTAAACATCGATATGTGTCTACTCAATATATTTGCAAAGTTTGGATTCCTTCCGGCATGTGGTTTTTGTATTAAAGCGTAACTATGTTTGTATGGAAACTCGAGCCTCCTGGGGACCCTTAAGTGGTCCGAGAGCGGCCACAGATGTGTGGTGTATCAAAAGTAAGAGAACTTCAGTGCCTGCATACTGCTGGTCGTCCCATCTAAATCTGGCCCGGGAGAATTGAGATATCTGCTGTTACTTGCTAAATGCTAGAAAACTTTTGGTAAAAGAACGTAAAGTTTTGGATCGTTTAACAATTTACTAAATTTAAAAAAAAAAAAATACGAGCGAGACCTACAGTACTCGCATATGATGTGTAACATGTGACAAAATACTTCACACTAGGCGGCATGGCTATGACAACCTTAGTTTTCGAGAATTAAAAAACGTTCGCATTTCCTGTTACACATTTCCGTCCCATTTCACGAAATCACTCCCACAAATTACAGGAAAGCGAGAGCAAAGGTGTTACACCCCAACCAGCAAATCGTTGCTCTATAGAAGGGATAAGAACGTTTCAGAGGTGCTAATCGGTAGTCCCATAAGGGTGATAAGAACGTTGTATAAACCCGAAAGTGGCGCATTTATAAAGCCATTTGGTGTTATTGTGTTGCTGTAGCAGCAATTTAGATGCCATTTAGACCTATAGAAGAGTACATCTATAGAATCGCGATGCTGTTATAGAGCGAAGTAGTGGTATAAAAGGAACCGCGATGCTGTTATAGCACGAAATTGTGTTATAATAGTAACTACAAATCTTTTATTGCGCGAAGTTGTGATGTAAGAGCCACCGCGACGCTATTATAGTACAAAATGGTAAACCGTGTAGAACTTCTATTGCATCTTTGAGTTTTGGAGTGAAAAAACAAGAATATTAAAATATTATTCATAATAACGATAGAAACAATCATCGTGACCATTCATTTTTGTTACGTTGTAAATTATGTTAGATACTTAAATTGACTTGTGAATGAAATTTGACTGATAGATTATATGCATGATTACGGTGTTTTTTTAATACCCCCCTCAAATTATTGAGTTTTAAGTAATTAAAAACTAATTTTACACCAAGTTGCTGCATAGGGTGCGAAATAGTAACTCCGTGGCTACTATACGTCCGCAACACAGTTCTTGATATTTTGACAACTGTTATATCATAATGGATTTAATTAGGGTTCCCCGATGTAAATAGTAAAACCGGAATAATATTACGGAAAACATACTATGTTTTCTTGTATTTTTTAGTGTAGGTAAATTAAAAGATCGACAATGGTCATCGTACTGGATGTTGACAAGTTTCTTACTAGACATGATTTCGAGCAACTTAATGAAATGGAATGGCCATGGACACTGACTCATTTTATATTATCGAAAAAATGTTTCGCCTGTGGACTTAGTACAGATTGTACTTTACGAAATCACTTTATCATACAAAAAAAACATGCAAATATTGATAGACGTCAATGATTTCTGGTGCAGGGATTGTCGTATTACGGCCATTTATGATCATTACATCTGTGATGAATGTGAAGTCTGTGCTCATGCCACATAAATACATTTTTTTTTCTTTTTCCGAGTCCGTTGTCTTAATATTTTTTTTCTTTTAACTGTATCGTAGACATACCAGCTCACAAAAAATAATGGAAGTACTTAATACCTACCTATTTGTACTACCTACCTAGCGTAAATCCATAATTAATAAAAAGAACCCTTCAATTATGTACGATACGGCGCTGACAAAATGGCAGATTTTTGTTCTTTTAAAGTGAAAGAAACTCTCTTATAGGTCGTATATCTCTCTTAAGTGTCGCATTTTACTACATTTATACGCCGTTTTTGCTATGTAACAGAGCTACCAACTCTTTTATACAGTAAATCAGTCCTTTAACTACGAGCATTTAGCTATTACATCACTGCGTTATAGTGGATAGAAAAACACTAATATAGTTCAATTAAACTACAAAGAGGTGATATAAAACTCGGTTATATCACCTAATTGCTCTATTATGGAGTTTTAGCAACCATGAATATTCACAGTGCTATAATAACAATAAGGAATACCATTACAACACTAAATTGTCCTGTTGTCGATTTTTTGGCGCTGCTATAGGCATGGGACTATAAAGGTTACCCTGGAATCGTATATTGCACCTATTTGCTTTAAAAAAGGGTTTACCAACTCTGTTATACGCTAATATCGCTCTGTTATCGCTGTATTAAAATCTGGTAAAGTGCTACTCTATAAATGTCGTATAAAAAGGTGATATAAACGTTTACATCACCTAATTATGCAACAAATTTGCTGTGTATGACTACAGAGCAAAATTATCTCATTAAACGCTGTTATATAACAAGCTTGTCACCGCGACGCTGCTATACATATTTTAAAAAGCTTTTTAGTGATGTAAGTTATTGTTATAGGACGTCTTTGCTGGTTGGGACATCAAAAACCCTTAAATTCATTTTATTAGACCTATTCAACGATACCTCACTGGATGGGGTACACACATTAAATAATTTTCGAAGAACCTGAAAACTTTAATCTGAAAAGAGTATTAATTATTTTGTATTCTTCTCATCAAACCCTTTATTTGATACCCATATCATAGGGGTGCATAGCATAAAAAATTACTGATCCGCCATCTATGGGAGTCTGCCGTATTGGATGTAGAACGACGTCACTTAGCTAAGAATGAATTGTTCTCCAAACTGTTTGTGTATGCAAAATTTTAGCTCAATCGGAAACCGGGAAGTGGTTATCATTTAGCTTTCAAGATTTGTCCCAAACTAACAGACAGACACACTAACTAACTAACACGCAAATAAATATAAAGATTGTAAAAATTATTCCACTCTTACATATAGGGAAACCCTCCCCTTAATATATTTTTTTTACATATTGACTTCATTTCCCACTTTCGGTCATAAAATTGTACATCTGTGTTAAAAATTTCATTACTGTAGGTCTAATAGTGGCGAAGACATACGGACAGACGGATATGATGAAATTATAAGAGTTCTGGAACCCTAATTATGAGACAATCTCCAGCCTGTGGCCACTTAAGTTCCCTTCCTTTTAGTAAATCACCAGGTCCTCAGTTTAGCGTGTGGGAGGCCGGCCTGTGCTACGTTTTCCGGTGCATGGTTGCCACTCTGGATCTTTACTGCCCCAACGGTCATCTATTCTACGAGTCACATAAGTTTAGCGGTCTATACTTACCTATAATGTTTAAAGAATCATCCTCCAACTCCTAACCATTAAGGAGTTGTACCTTCCATCACCAGTTCATCAACATGAGATTATGAATACCGCAGATGCAAATACTTGGATAGCTTTAGAAAATAAATAAAACACGTAATACATGCCTTTAAAATTTGAGGGTTTCAACAGATCCTAAATTAGTGACAATGGGACCTGGAGAGTATTGGGTGAGAATTTTCAAACTCGGTCCAGGCGTCTTCGAATAATCAGGGAACATACATAAAAAGAAGATTTCGAAGAATTGAGCACCTCCTACTTTTTTTGAAGTCGATTAAAAAGTAGACGCGTCCCTCAAAAAATCTTAATATTTTTTCGAACAGCCTGTATATTTTCACTAAGCACAACCTTGAGACACTGCATTCAGCTGCTTTTTACTTTCGAGCGACGAAGGAGTGAAGTAGCTATTGTGATGGCATTTATAAATCGAAGTTGAGATTTTGATGGGGATCGATTGACTAAAATATAAATGTGTGTGTGTGAACGTCCGTCCGGTGCTCTAGTTCCCAAAGTACTGAACGGATTTGGGTTAAATTCGGTTTAGGGTAATATTATTTTTATATCTTTAGGAGATTTTTTTCTAATTCCCCCTAGCTTGATTTTTGAGAGTTGCTTTAACGATTTTGATGAAACTTTGTATGTTCCTATAACTGTATATGTTCTATAGTACGCAATAGTCCGTTGTTCCAAAAAATCGAAATAAGTTACTTCCCATACAAATCCAGGTTGTTCGTTACTTTTTTATATTTTAAAATGTAACAATTTTAATAAAACTTTGTGAATAATTAGGACTTAATAATGTCTACTACACTGGGTATTTCATTATTCCAGAAAAAATCTGAGTAAGATACCTCACATAACAACCTAAATTATTTGTAATTTTTTCTTCAAGTCTGATAAACCTAAATTAATTTTTTTCTACTAAGTGTACTGTTTATTGTTAACCCCTTACGCGTGCTGCTATCCGTTACGGATAGAGACTCGAAACTCTGTCAAGCCACAGATTACTAAATAGTTACTTCGTCAAGCGTACGTCTATCCGTAGCGGATGATGTAAAGATAAATATTTATTGGCGCGCTGTCAAAAATGGTTTTTAAACGCATCATATTTTAATCAAATAAATGTAAGAAAAATACGGGTAGAAAGGAAATTATATAGTTATTATTTTTGTCGATTTTATAAAAAAAATTAACGAGAAATCATCAAAAGTATGCAGTGCGGGGTAGCCAACCCCGCGGCCCCGGCAGTTATTCGACGCCCAATCAAAAATTGATTTTAAACTCATCATTTTTTATTTATATCTAATTAAATAAAAGTAAAAAATACGACAATAAAGAACATTTTACTAGCTAACTAGATCCCTACTCAGTATTTTCAAGTTTTATACAAAAATACCGAAAAATCATCGTTAGCTAACACGCTCGAGGGTTCGCGGCGCATTTCATCTCCACGCTTCAGGCACACCCTGGACACTTCATACAACGGGCCAGAAATGACATTTCAAAACACGAATGACGGAACAAACAAAATAGCGGCGAAATCCTATACGTTCGACAACCAAACTGTAACCAATCTGGGTGACGAGGTGCTGAGGTCGCAATCTAGAGAGCGACAAGGAGTGTCCATACTGTATGTTAGTACTAATATATATACATCGCTTCAGGGTTAATTTGTGTATGCCCGAATATGGCACACGGTGAAATCTACGCGAGAAAGTATGCACAGCCACAGCGTGGCTGTACAATTAATTGTTAGATCATCATTGCACCTGGCTGGGGCCGTTCAACACTACATCTACGTCTGAAAAAAATTAAAAACCAGCGAGACCTACAGTACTCGCATACGATGTGTAACATGTGACTAAATACTTATGAAATTAATTAATTATCGGGTCGTACATTCACGGGCCGACCCTTCGAATAGTAGTAGTATGTCATCTTTGCCTTTGCCATCACACTAGGCGGCATGGCTATGACAACCTTAGTTTTCGAGAATTAAAAAACGTTCGCATTTCCTGTTACACATTTCCGTCCCATTTCACGAAATCACTCCAACAAATTGCAGGAAAGCGAGAGCAAAGATGTTACACATCAAAAATGTGATTGGGCTGTGTTAAACCCACGGCCCCTTATCTTTTAGAATTAGAGAATTGGTACCGCAAAATGTACCATGTTAAAAAAAAATAAGTTGACCCGACCGGTACTTCAGGATTTCGACACTTTCTAAAGGTCTTCGAATATCTCGAAGTACGACTCCCGGGTATCTTGTTTTAGTAAGTCCGAAGAACAAACTTTAGATTAATAAGCTTCCCTCTCTTCTAGTATCTTCTTCAAAGTACATTATTAACGTATTTTTAACGTACTCAAATTTTTAATAAAAAAAAAAAAAAAAATATTTATTTAAAATACAACAAGAGCTTACGTACATTCCTAAACCGCTATTGTTGTTACACCTGTTTAACCAACTTGCAAAAAGGAGGAGGTTCTCAATTTGACTTTTTTGTGTTTTCTTTACAAGATATCTTCGCAGATTGTTAACTTATTTTCATGATTCTTTTTTTATTCTACAGGATATGTTCCCAGGTTGGTCCCATATAAATTTTATCAAAATCGGTGTTTTACTTTTATTAGAAAATTAACAAAAACCAAAAGCAATAACGCAAAATTGTACTAAATTACGGAATTGCTATAGAATTGAACTAAGTAACGGAGTTTCCAACTATGTATTATGACGAAGCTTTGAAGAGCCTAAAGCCATTTCTTCAAATTCACGTCAAAACTCAAGATTGGCGAATCTGTTCAAAATATTTGGGATAATGACTGCATCAAAAAAAAAAAGAACTATTAATCACAAAATTTCCCAGACCTGTGATGCATACCTAGAATAGTATCGCCCCATATCTTTCCGAGGATGTCGTACCGGAGTCAAAGACCGGAGGATGTGCAGGGTCAATAGTCACACTTTTGTTTGAAAACCAGCGTCGCCGCCTGTCTCTCCCACCCGTCAACTCCACTACACAAGCAATAATAATACATACACGAATTGCGCGCACTAATAAATAAAACACACTTAGAACACAGGGCTGCAATTGTGTCTCACACCATTTCGAGAGTCTGTACGTTACACATAACCACACGCAAATAAAAAGTATGAACACGTGCTTCGGTTAAGTATGATTATCTAATAATACTTGTGGCGCGCCTGCCCAGCGCACATTTCCAATCCAACCCCATTTATCTGATCCGTGGTTGCCACCACAGTGCTCACTGCGATCGCCAACCCACCTGCCCCAATCGAAGTTATTACGGCAAAACTGCCCAACTCGGGGAAGGCCTATGTCCAACAGTGGACGTGTTTTGGGTGATATGATAATGGTCATCATCATCACATGCCAATAAGCAGACTAAGTTACTAGTATTAGATCACTAAATTTCCCGCTTAACCTGATATGTGCCTCGCCCACTGTCACTGTAACTTTGCTGCTTTTTTGTAACGAGCTATGGCTCGTCGAACAGATGGCTGTTGAGGCAGCAAAGTTCTCAAGTGGCGACCGTGCACCGGAAGACTACGTCACGTACGTAAGACCAACGACCTGGTGAAAGTTGTGGGAAGCCACTGAAAGCGGGCAGCGCCGTCGTTAAAATCCTTGGGGGAGGCCTTCGTCCAGCAGTGGACGTCTTTCGGCTGATATGATGGGGAAGATACCAAAGTTAAGCCTCCTATGCTTTAAAACATCCTGTATACATTACCTTGCACTACTTCCTTTCTCTGGCTTCATCTCTACAGAAAATCGCGACTCTGATTTCTCCGTTGTGGTAGATTTTTTTGTTTTCTGATGCTCTGTGCTTTTCCCTGCGCCGCCTCCTACATTTGACCTCAAGACCGGTGACACCTCCTCGTTGTATTTCACGGTGTTATGATTCTATAAATACAGGTGAGTTTCTATTAAGTGATATGCGCCAAATGGAACGAACCTATAGAGTCGGAGTAAAGTAACCTTACCCATTAAGGCCCTATGAGCACTCAACCCGAGCAGGTTGAAACGTGTTTAAATAATATCGAACTAAATTCTATTCATTTTAAGTTTAAATCAATGCGAGCTTGAACGCGGCCGTTACGTTGAAACCGAACGCCCAATTCTTGATTTTTACATGTTTTTATTACTTTTCATCACTTTCCAATAAGTTTAAAAAAAATGTGTTCAATTAAAATGAAAGGTCTTAAAGTCACCGATTTTTGTGTGTTGGTTTCATTCGACATTAACTATTTTTTTTCGAGAAATTTTGCAATTAATGCCAAAAACAGGGTCTACAGTATATTTTTTTATATCAAAAGTGGTAATATTTTTAAAATTGTATTCAATTAAATCGATTTTTTATTACTTTAAGTATATTATATATTTTTTCCATGGTGATAGCTTTACACAATCTTTCAATAATTTAAATTGAATATTGTCATTTGACCCATCTTAGGGCCTTAAATTAAAAAAGTAAAGACCCGACTGCAAAAAACATTAGCACTCTTTTTGGGCACTCAGATATAAATTAGAGATTGGCCGATAGTCACCGACTAGTCGGGAAAGCCGACTATTCGGCATTATATATAAAGACGGCTATTATTCGGCTAAATATGCCGAATAATTGGCGCATATTAAATTAAACAAAGCCAACAATTGATGCTTGTTTTGTAATTTTAAAATAACCTATTAAAGGAGTCTTAAGTAATCGTCTTAAAATATATTCGTGGCAGTGGGCGGGGCACATAGCTCGTAGAACGGATGGCCGTTGGGGCAGTAAAGTTCTCGAGTGGCGACCGCGCAACGGAAATCTTAGCGTAGGAAGGGCTCCCACTCGGTGGACCGATAACCTGGTGAAGGTCGCAGGTAGCCGCTGGATGCGGGTAGCGCAGAACCGGTCGTCGTGGAAATCCTTGGGGGAGGCCTATATCCAGCAGTGGACGTCCTTCAGCTGATATGATGATGAAAATATTTTCAAAGCAGCAATAGGTGACATAATAGGAACTGAGGAATCAGTCACATCATAAATCAAAAACTATGGCACATAACAATACACATTAATAACTTATAGTCGTACTCGATTTCCTGCCTTGACGTGCCACGTGAATTAATTCCCTGGAACCTGGCACTGGTTACATTTCACTGTTGCTGATTCACCTTCAATACACGTGCACTTCACGTCGTACGTGGTGCGCGTGCCGTAGCCTCTACTGGAGACCATCACCAGCACCGATTTCTGGCCGAAGGACGTCGTGTTTCGGCGTTTCCGAGGAGCCATGCCAGTCCACGCGTCACCAAAAAAATACTAACATAGGTTACGGTAGATACTAACAAGCCTAATAATGTATTTTATTTATAGTATCTATGTCTTATTTTTGGGGCTGTACTTTAGTACTAAGTTGCCTGAAAATAACTGAATAATAATAATATCATCGAAGAATCCGTACTCGTGATTTCTTTTTTGAAATTTCGTTATAATAACACACTCTTTTATCTCTCATAAATATATTATACCGGCACAGCAAACAAACAATAGAAAATGTAAACAAAACTTGTCACAACCGCACAATGGCTTGTGCGCATGCGTGGAGATGCCGAGAGGTATCAAAATAGCCCTACGACCTCCGAAAGACGAGGTATTATAATGATCGGCATTGTCGCATAGTTGGCAATATGAAAACCGATTATTCAACTAGTCGGCAGATACCATAGTCGGCCAATCTCTAGCACGCCCTAGACACTTCATACTATGGGCCTGAAATGACACTTCAAAAAAAGAATGACGAAACAAACAAAATGGCGTCGAAATCATATACGTTCGACAACCAAACTGTAACCAATCTGTATCAATCTGGGTGACGCGGGGGTGAGGTTGCAATCTAGAGAGCGGCAGGGAGTGTCCATACTGTATGTTAGTACTAATATATATACTTTGACGCAACTATGCAACTATGCGTAAGAGCTAACCTTCCCGAGTTTTGGAATTGACCCGTGCCCGTTGTTAACGTAAAATTAGATAGGTAGTATGGAAAGTCCACATTTATTTTTTGAAAAGACTACGTAACCCTACTTGCGCGTGTCCGACTCGCGCTTGGCTGCTTTTTAGGGTTCCGTAGCCAAATGTCAAAAAACTGAACCCTTATGGATTCGTCATGTCTGTGTCTGTCCGTCCGTATGTCACAGCCACTTTTTTCCGAAACTATAAGAATTATACTGTTGAAACTTGGTAAGTAGATGTATTCTGTGAACCGCATTAAGATTTTCACACAAAAATAGAAAAAAAAAAACAATAAATATTGGGGGTTCCCTATACTTAGAATTGAAACTCAAAAATTGTTTTTCATCAAACCATTACGTGTGGGGGTATCTAACATCATTTTTTTCTAAACTGAATAGTTTGCGCGAGAGACACTTCCAAAGTGGTAAAATGTGTGTCCCTGTAACTTCTAAAATAAGAGAATGATAAAACTAAAAAAAATATATGATGTACATTACCATGCAAACTTCCACCGAAAATCGGTTTAAACGAGATCTAGTTTTTTTAATATGTCATTTATTATAGATAATGGTGCGGAACCCTTCGTGCGCGAGTCCGACTCGCGCTTGGCTGGTTTTTTAAATTTAATTAAATTGCATAGGTACAAGCTATCTGTCTACCTTTTTTTTGGATCTTTCGGCTCGACTTTCCTTGCGCAATCGTTCGACATTCTGCTTCATCTCCTCCACCATCTTTCTCTCTATGTCCAGAATTTCCATCTTATCTTTTTGCCTAAACCTCTCCATGACAGCTCTCTTCTTCGCTTCATTGAACTCTTTCGGATTTCTCTTGAGATGCTTCCCTTTGTGGTCCATCTACGGCGAAACAAAGAAGGGGTATGCTAAACAAAGATATAATTACTCAAGGGCGTCGCCAGCCAATGTCCTAGAAGGGAAAGGTGGGTGGGGGGTGGGGCGGGGGGGGGGCAAGTAGACAGATACAAAGGTAAAAATACTATAGAAACAAGTAACAACTACATTTTAGGTACTTCGCAATTCCTAAACCAACTGAACAGCAATTGAACTTATTTAACAGCTGAAGCGCGAGCGTATTTTCATTCTTTCACCTCTATGGAAAATTACCTCATTTTTAAGAGCATTAATTTTTAAGAAAATTATAGTTTAGGTAATTTTTAACCGACTTCAAAAAAGGAGGAGGTACTTAATTCTTCGGAATCTTCTGTATGAGTTCAATTTTATTTGTCGTTACAGTGTAACTAATTTCGTTTGTTTCGACACCTCGCTCTCCAAAATCCATCAAGCCGTTTAAGCTACAGAGCGTGCCAATGAAATAAATACGAGTAAACATACATACATACACTCGAAATACATAACGCTCCTTCTGGCGCAGTCTGGTAAAAAACGAAACCTACAGACCTAGCTTTTGTTTTCAAGGACAACAAAAATTTATAAAAAATCGCTATCACCGTTATTGTGAAAAATCTAGTAGGGATGACGAATGCTAGTCATCTGATTAACTTTTTATCATCTGACAAAACGACATTTGGTTCTAAAAATGTTTGAAATACCTAGGCGTGACGTCATAGATTTGCAGCGCTATTTATGTACTCATTTTGTGATTTTGGTGAATTGAACATCGAAGACTTGATGGAAAACAAAACGAGTAAGGTTTTACTAGGAGGTCAATTCAGTGATCAAGAGTTCATAATTTAAAAGCTGTTTCCCGCGGCTTCACCCGCGTGGACAACGTTTCTATGACTTTTCGAGGGTGCGCAGTGCGCGAGCCGCAATCGGCTCGCGACCGTGAAAAAAAGTTGCCTATGTATTAATCCAGGTCCTAATCTGTTAACCTACCAAATTTCAGCGAGATCCGTTCAGTAGTTTTTGCGGGAAAGCGTAACAAACATACACACTCACACTCACAAACTTTCGCCTTTATAATATTATAGTGTGATTTCTAATGCTGTCGTCGTCCCTATTCTCTTAAAAGTCGGAAAGACAGACGGACAGACACACTGTCAGCGTAGGTTTAGTAATAGCACAGGTAATAGGGTCCAGTTACTTAGTACGGAACCCATACAAATAAACGATTATTACCACTGGCACTGTGCTTATGCTCTGACCATCATGCTCCACCTTCACTAGCAGTTTCGTTAATTTCGCTTCAGGCTCTCTTTTTTCATCTTTATACAACTCATAGTTAACAACCGGCTCCATAGCCGGATCAATGAACCTGGATATACTTTGCTGTGCTGGCACGGTGGACATCAAATTCGTCTGGTCGAAGGGCCGCCGGAACAAGTGAGACTTTCCCGTTTTTTGA
Organism: Coleophora flavipennella; assembly: GCA_947284805.1. Classification (NCBI taxonomy): domain Eukaryota; kingdom Metazoa; phylum Arthropoda; class Insecta; order Lepidoptera; family Coleophoridae; genus Coleophora; species Coleophora flavipennella. Next base: position 8,887,161 of record OX369278.1, read on the forward strand.
GATTTCTTGCATTGTGCTTGGTACGTTGTTATTGTGACTGCAAAACAAATTAGCTTAGCTTACAGAATCGCTGACGAGTGGCGCGGAACCGCACAAGACCGAGACAAATGGCGAGTTCTCGTATCGGAGGCCAGGACACACTTATCTAGCTACATATTATGAAATCGAAATTCGAAAACACACTGGTACGTGGCAGGATTCGAACTACAACTTCCCGGACAGGAGGTAGCGGCCCTTGCCACCACCGACGCTCTCACTAATTTTTAATATCAGATAATAGTTTAAACTTACGGTATAACACAAAGTACCTAAAACTATTCATTGCAAAATTTTCGCATCAAATTTTACTTTTAATTTTCCCTGAGTGAAGTTTATTGATCGAATATTCAATTATAATCAGTATTCACTTTTATTGTTTCCTAATGCACCATGAAATGATACAACAACCGCCTCCATGGCGTAATGGTTAGTCCATTCGCTTCACACCAGAAGGTCGGGGATCGATTCCCAGCGGGGTTAACTTTGTATGACTCGGTTTGGTTGGTGGTAGGGCATATTCTAAGCCCGCCCCTGGCTAGCTTCCATCATCTTATCTGAGTCTTGTCGCTAAGCATCAAGTGTTAACAACATTGATGTGTTCCGGCTTGAAGATAAGATAGCCAGTTCTTCATTGCGTTAGGGAATCTTGGTAAGCCCGCTTCCATCTTCGGCATTATCGTCACTTTCCATCAGGTGAGATGAAGGCCAAGGGCTTACCAATTGTGAAATGATATCCCTTCATTGAACCTATTTTTTGTAGACATTTTCTTCAGAGAAATCAACTTTGCCTAGGGATATTTTTAGACTTTTCATACAAAACTTGGTTTTTTGAAGAACTTTAAATACTTATAGGACACGCGTGGGGTAGAAACTTTGGAGATGAGCAAGTGCTATATTTACCATCTCAGTTCTTATAAATTAATTTATTTTTAACTGCTTTTTGTAAAAAAATGCGCGGAAAATGAAATAGTAGTTTACGTATGAAAATGAAACCGATGCATAACGAGGGGTATTAAAATAAAACTCGAGTATTTAATAGTGTCATTCGAGTGTTTTATTACCTAGTTATGTGCAGTTTCATACACTCATCATATCAGCCGAAGGACGTCCACTGCTGGACACAGGCCTCCCCCAAGGATCTCCACGACGACCGGTTCTGCGCTGCCCGCATCCAGTGGCTTCCCGCGACCTTCACCAGGTCATCGGTCCACCGAGTGGGAGGCCTGCCTACACTACGCTTTCCGGGGCGTGATCGCCACTCGAGAACTTTACTGCCCCAACGGCCATCTGTTCTACAAGCAATGTGGCCCGCCCACTGCCACTTAAGATTAGCAATTCTGAGAGCTATGTCGGTTACTTTGGTTCTCCTACGGATCTCTTCGTTTCTGATTCGATCACGCAGAGGAACTCCGAGCATAGCACGCTCCATTGCCCTTTGGGTGACCTTGAGCCTTCTTATGAGGCCCATAGTAAGCGACCATGTCTCAGTTCCGTATGTCATCACTGGCAACACACACTGGTCGAAGACCTTGGTCTTAAGACACTGCGGTATCTGGGACGTAAAGATATTGCGAAGCTTCCCGAACGCTGCCCAGCCGAGTTGGATTCGACGATTGATCTCTTTGTCGAAGTTGGACCTACCTAACTGGAATGTTTATCCCAGGTATACATATTCGGTAACAACTTCGAGTGTTGAGCCTCCAACCTTCAGAGAAGTAGGTATGACACGGACGTTTGACATAATTTTCGTCTTGTCCATGTTCATTCTAAGACCCAATTGTTGAGAGGCTCTTCTGAGGTTATCGAGCATTGTGCCTAAGTCGTCCATAGTCTCAGCTATGACCACGATATCGTCAGCGAATCGAAGGTGGGTGATGTACTCGCCGTTGATATTGATGCCGAGTCCACCCCAGTCCAAAAGCGGCGTTGAACAGTTTCGGAGATATAACGTCTCCCTGTCTCACCCCTCGCTGCAGCTGGATAGGTTCCAAGTTTTGATCCTGGAGGCGAACCGACATGGTGGCGTTTTCATACAAACACTTCAGCACTTCGATTTATCGATAGTCAATTTGGCACCTCTGGAGAGACTGTAACACAGCCCAAGTTTCGACCGAATCGAAGGCTTTCTCATAGTCCACGAACGCCAAGCATAGTGGCTGATTGTACTCTTCGGTCTTCTGTATAATCTGCCGCAGCGTATGTATGTATGTACTAAATCCTTTTTTGGAAACCGGCTTGTTCGGTAGGCTGGAAGTCGTCAAACCTGCGTGCGAGACGATTCGTAATGACTCTCTAAAACAGTTTGTAGACATGGCTCAGAAGTGAGATGGGTCTTTAGTTCTTCAGCAGGGTATTGTCGCCCTTTTTGAGAAAAGCACGACCACACTTCTGTGCCATGCCTTAGGCGTTTGTCCCTCAAGTATAACGGAATTAAATAATTTCTGAATAGCTTTAAGTACCGGTGTTCCACCTGTTTTCAGAAGTTCAGCCGTAATTCCGCAGTAATGCAGTTTCATACACTATTTTATCTAATCTCATATATTGAGATTGAACCTACTAAATTGTATTCTTGAATTTTGTGAAAAATATATGCTTATTAATGATGAACAATTTGGATTTCGCAAAGGAAAATCGACTACACTAGCTTTTTTCTCTCTACTTCAAATTATTCTGACTAATGTTAACAAAAATTTTATGACTACAGGGCTATTCCTTGATCTTTCTAAGGCATTTGACAGCATTCAGCATGACATACTACTTTCCAAATTAGAAGCGCTTGGTATTAGAGGTACCACGCTTGAATGGATATCATCATACCTAGTTAACAGACAACAATGTGTAGTTATTAAAAAATCAGACAGCAAAAACAACATAGTCTCCTACTCCTCTAAATATAAGACAAATAAATATGGCGTTCCTCAGGGAAGTGTGTTGGGACCAATCTTATTTATACTATACGTAAATAGTATTACTGACATAACTAATCATAAATGCATTTTATATGCTGATGATATTTCCATTATAGTAACTTCTGACAAAAAGAGTACTTCAATCAAGGAACATGAAAACGACATTAATAATACATTAGAAAAAATAATAGACTGGCTTGACATTAATAATTTGAAAATTAAGTTGAATAAAACTAATTATATACAATTTAATAAGTCTCTTAATAATAAATATAATTACAATTTAGACATTCAGTATGAAAATTATACAATCAACGAGGTTAATAAACATACATTTCTAGGAATAACTATAGACTAGAATATAAACTGGAAACCACAAATAGATAATGTATGCTGTAAAATAAATAGATTTGTATATGCTCTCAAACAGGTCAAAAATTACACTAACATGAAAACGGCTTTATTAACATACCGTGCATATGTAGAGTCAGTTTTACGTTATGGTCTTATAGCTTGGGGAAATAGTACTGACATAAATCGAGCCTTTATTGCTCAAAGAAAATGTATTCGCGCTATGTATGGAATCCCACCTTACGTATCTTGTAGATCACTCTTCAATAGACTTGGTGTTTTGCCGCTACCCTTGCTCTACATTTATGAAATTTGTATATTTGTACGGACAAATAGCGGACTATTTAAAAGAGCATGTGATGGAAGTATCAGATCCCGCAGGGACCCAGTAAAGCTAGTGTTTCAAGAAATTCCCAGGTCATTTGTATATGATAAAAGTTGCCTGACAATGTATATTCGCATGTATAACAAAATACCACATGAAATTAAGGATCTAAACAATAAACAATTCAATATCAAATTACATAAGTGGCTGAATGACACATACTGTTATAATATTAAAGACATTTTAAATTTGTAGATTACTTTAGATTAAGATTAACATTATTTTGTATGTTTGTGACTAAGATTAAAATATTTTGCATGCTATTTTAAATACTAGCTAAACATGAGTTCTATATACATAATTTAAGATCTTTTTATACCATATTTAAGGCAAATAAATTATTATGAATTATGAATAAATGATATAAGATATAAGAGTAAAAATAGAATCCCACGAAATTTAGTACAACAAAACGTAGGTATGAATTGCGCCAAAACCCCAGCATATCACCGCGTTTGCGCTAAAGCGAGTGCTGTACACACAGATAAAAATTAGAATCAAACCTTTTTGTAATGCTATAAAAATGGCGTGAACCGCATGTGCGTTCCAATAAAATAAATTTGATATGGAACTTCGTTGGTGATATTAACTTTTTGGATTAACTTGTATCGTAATGAAAAAAAAAACTTTGTAACATTATTTTGTTTGAGAAATAATGTTATAAAGTGTTTTGTCTACTCTCATATCGTAAAGTTCGCATTATCAACTTCAAAACGAGTTTATATTGGCATAATTTATAAACACAATACCGTAATTTAAAAAACTATACATAATAACATTATTTTGTTAGAGAAATAATGTTATATTGTATATTTTTTTTCCATTACGATACAAGTTAAACCAAAGAGATAATATCACCAACCATCAAATTTTATTTATTGGAACGCACATGCGGTTCGCGCCATTTTTACAGCAATACAAAAAGTTTTCATTCCAATTTTTACTTGCGTGGTGATGTGTTGGTTTTTCATTGAATTTTGTTGTAGATACTGAATTTCGTGGATAATTTTCATTCTTGTTTAAAAATGTCTGAGATCAGTGAAAGTATTGTTTTTACCTGTCTCTGACACCGTCCGCTACAGGGCAAGCGCGGTGATGCGCTGGGATTCAGCGCTATGACACGTTTTGTTGTAGGTACTTACTGAATTTCGTAGGATTATTTTCTTACTCTTGACTTTGATCTTTGTATTTTAGTTGATTCAATCCCAATGTATGAGATTAGATATAGTAGTGTATGAAACTGCACATAATTTGGTCTTAAAACACTCGTGTAATGCTATAAAAAACTCGCCTACGGCTCGTTTTTAACACGCTTTTATTAGCTTCACTTGTAACTATGTATGTAAGAAAATCTTGGAATCTTAATTTGACCCACTTGCACAAAATTTAATTGTAATAGGTCAAGCCACATTTGCGTGGTGACCCATGATATAAATGAATACTTTTGATTTTCCCACGGGAACTCTTGAATTTTCTGGGATAAAAAGTATCCTATATGTTAACCCGGGCTATAAGGAACCACCATACAAAATTTCATCAAAATCGGCCTGGTAGTTTTTGCGTGATGCGCGAACATACAGACAGACAAAAAATTTTTTTTTATTTTTTTTTATTCACAATTGGTAAACCCTTGACAACATCTCACCTGGTGGTAAGTGACGATGTTGCCGAAGATGGAAGCGGCCTTACCAAGATTCCCAAACGCAATGGGGAACTGGCTATCTTATCTTCATGCCGGAACACACCAATGATATCAACATTGATATTTGGCGGCAAGACTTAAGATAAGATGGTGGTAGCTAGCCAAAATTCCAAAAGTTGTTGTTTTGGCCTCTGTATCGTTAGTAATGTCCACCACAGTTATTATTTTCCAAAAATATTTCATGTACAGACACGTCCCCGTTACAGTTTTATTATATTAAAGAAAAAAGTACTCTATTGTTATTATTGTAAGTATCTATAGATAATTTCCCACGGGACCTCTTTAGTTTTCCGGGATAAAGAATACCCGACTGTACAATGATGGTCAAAACAACCCTTCCCAATGTAAAGGTTTCATATTGTTACGTTGAGTCATTCTAAAGATACAATTTTTTGCGATCCTGCAGGAACCCTTAATTTTTTTTGGGATTCACAATGTCCCGTTATAGTTCGCGATAAGGGTATCAACGTGTAAAATTTGATTGTAATAGGTCAAGCCACATTTGCGTGGTGACCCATGATATAAATGAATACTTTTGATTTTCCCACGGGAACTCTTGAATTTTCTGGGATAAAAAGTATTCTTTTATGTTAACCCGGGCTATAAGGAACCACCATACAAAATTTCATCAAAATCGGCCTGGTATGCGCGAACATACAGACAGACAGACCAAAATTCCAAAAGTTGTTGTTTGGCCTCTGTATCGTTAGTAATGTCCACCACAGTTATTATTTTCCAAAAATATTTCATGTACAGACACGTCCCCGTTACAGTTTTAATAAATTAAAGATGTGTGTTCGCGGATAACTTCGTCGTTCATGAACCGATTTTGATGATTTTTTTTATTGGAAAGGAGATATCCCAAGAGTCGTACCATGATAAGGAAACCAGGATCTGATTATAGCATCTTAGAGAAATCGAGGGGAGCCTTAGTTTCCTGTTTGAAGTCGGTTTTTTTAAATTCAAAATGATGTTTAACATTTTTATTTGTTTTTACCTCATTAAACCAAAGTGTTGGTGGCTTAATCATATTTTAATCTAATTTGTTGGACCCTGCCCTCCCCTTCATATTACATTTCCTATCGTGCGTGCTTCGCCGTAGAAAGAGGGTACGCCCCGATGCCGCAGTTTGTATGACCGTCTCCGAGGGTGCACAGTGCGAAGCGGCCCACGAGCATGGACAATAGTACAGCCTATATGTTAATCCGGGTCCTAATCTGTCTACCTACCAAATTTCATCCAGATACGTTCCGTACTTTTTGCGTGAAAGAGTAAAAAACATCCATCCTTACATCTACAGTCAATTCAATAGCTCAAACCATTTGTGAGTAAATCAATTTTTATTTGAATTTGAAGGAGAACCATACAAACACGAATTTTTCCAGACCAACGAGTATTATTACTATGTAATAGATAAACATAAGCAACTACGACGTGTAAAGTTTCATCAAAATCGTTAAAGCCGTTTTTGTAAAAAAACATAAATTCCGTTTTTGTTGTATGACAGGTACTTTTCGGTTAGACGGTACGAAGAAACTTTAAATAATCCCTCGATGAATAAATTTAAAACTCTAAATTTCCGAACTTGTTCCCAATCGGACTAAAAATATAGTCACCAGAGCCAAGCGTGACGGACGGATTGAGATATTCGGTTTTTCGATGTGTGTTATTGATATAGACCACATTTTCTGGAACTGGAAAAACTTATAACAATATTATAAACTAGTCAACTTTGTCTTATACGACTCAAACATCAAAATGAACTTTTGTGTATAATTTCTTCGAAAAAAGAAACTGGCCATCTATAAAATTTTAAACGAAATAAAAACTCGATAAATAAGGTTTAAATTTCAAAAATTCAAACAATTTAATTCTTCTCTTTTACATCATTTTTGATTAAATTGGCGGCAGAAGGTTTATCTTGTTAAAAAGTTTATTGGTTTGTTGACTGGAATTTTATTTTTTTTGTTTGAAATAAAGTATTGGCTTATAAGCGGTAATGCCACGCCGTCATTTAACTCAAGATGAAAGGTTACGCGCTGTGGGCATGCTGGAAGCCGGAAGTACACAACGTTGCGGATGCCATCGACTCCAACCAGTCGGTAATTCGAAGGTTATGTTTGTGCGGATGGTGGCGCATCGGGAGCCGGGTCGTTCCTTTCCCTCTAATATGGTTGATGGGAGCGATGGCTGACTCTCGCGTTATACTAGTGACCGGGTGCTGTCCGTGTGAACTGGCTACTCTTGTCGGTTTCAATGACATTCAATAATTGTGTGTATAACTTTCGTGTCATATTGTTTTCATGTTCTAATTACATAATCTGGTTTATTTCTAACTAATGATTGTTTATTTCTTGATTTTTCACAAATGAAATTATGTTGTTATTAATTTATGACTATCAGAAATAGTGTAATTTGCACATATTTTGAATAAATACCTTGAAGCTTGAATCTATGGCAACGTTATCGGCTCACCGGGAATACGGCCGAACGACCTCCAGGTAGATCACGTGTTACAACTGAGAGACAAGACCGCTTTGTTCAGAATATCGTTAGGCGGGAGCCTAAAAGTACGGCGCGGCAACTGGCTGAAAGTCTGAACACCAGGTGGCTGTTAGCACCTGAACAGCCAGGAGGAGACTGCATGAAGTCGCTTTACGTTCTCGTAGGCCGTTGCGGGTTGTAGCTCTCCTGCGAGGCAATGGTGCTCTACGGTTACGATTGGCACTTGTTCACCTAGAGTGGCCAGAAGATGAGTGGGCTCGTGTGTTGTTTTCTGATGAATCCAGTTTCAGTTTCCACCCTGATTCAAGGAGAGTACGCATGTGGCGAGCTTCTGGAAGTCACGAACGGCTTCGTTGTCTTCAGGAAGTGTTGGCAACATTTAAGAAAACGCAGCAATCGTCTCGGGTTCGCTGCTACAGCCATCTATCGAGTCGCTTTTGCAACACAACAATTCATTCAAGATGGCGGTCGTCGTTTACCGATTTTCCGATTCGGTCCTGGCGCGTGCAAAGAAGATGGGATCACTATGAAAATATAAAAGTGTTTGTTCGAAGTGACACGCCCTTACTTTTGCTCCAGCGCTCGTCGAGGACATTTGCCTATAGATCCATTGAATTAAATATCTAGTTAGCATCAGAAGTGCGACGTAACTCACGTTATGGGGCGTAGAAATACGAAGCGAAAGCCTGGAAAACGGAAACGTGGTAGATCCAGTTCCAGCTCAAGTTCTACCTCGAGTTCAAGTTCAAGTGGAAGGACCCCATCACCTCCACCGCCTAAACGGAGAAAGGTATCACGTAAAACTGATACCCAGACTGTGAGTAACACTAATGCTTTAACCTTGAGTAGCATTATCCCGGAATTTGACCCTCTAAAAGATGATATTAATGCCTGGCTAAATATAATAAAAAGTTATGCAAAAACCTTCTTGTGGTCCGATGAAATGATTCGTTATCAAGCTCTCAATAAATTGCGTGGGTCGGCCAAAGTTTGGTACGATTCATTATTACGTACAGATAATCAGTGGCCCTCGTGGCAGTGGATTGATTGGAAAGCTAGGTTATCTTCAAGTTTCCAAATACGTAGAAATATGTTTGATCTATTGACAGAAATAGTTGAAAAGAAGCCAATTGAAAATCAATCACTGTATGAATTTTATTTTGATCAGAAGTGTAAAATAGATCGTTTGAATTTCTCGGAGCAGGATGTCATATCAATAATAATTGGTAATATTGGAGAAAACAATATGGGTTTAGAAGCTAGTAATTTTGGATCATGCGATGGTTTAGCTAGTTTTCTTCATAGTAAGGTTTTTAAAACGAAGAACTCAAAAATTGCAACAAATATACAAACAAAATCGAGCCAAATAAATTCTCAACCAACATTGGCTAATAGGGTACCTACGACAAGTGTTGCGAGTTTATCTAGCACATCTAATAATCAAAATGCCAGTCAAGTACAATCATTAAATCAGGGGCGTAAGCCAATCAAGTGCTACATTTGCGGGGGTAATCACAAGAAAAACGTGTGTGAGCAGAATAAATGCAATTTTTGTGGGAAACGGGGACACGTGGAAGCAGTATGTTACCATAAACAAAATTCCGTCAAACCAGAAAAACAAGAAACTAAATTCATTGCGAGCTCAAATACGAAAAATAAATTCGTTAAAAAGGTAGAATTAGATAATATGAGTCATGACGCGTTCATTGATACGGGCAGCAGTTGTTCATTGATATCCGAAAATCTAGTTAACATGTATTGTTTCGAATGTATACCGTTGCAGTCACCTATTTTGTTACAAGGCTTTTCAAGCCAGACTTCAAAAACAGTTACAAAAAAAATAAAGGTTAAGCTGACATTGAACTCAATTTCATTAACAGATATAGACTTTTATATCATCAATGATTTGGTAGGATGTGACATCTTAATCGGGAGAAATGTGACTGAACGATCTGATCTAGTATACTCACGTATAGGTGAGGTGCTTAGGTTTGATTATGCTAAGAAATTTACAGAGTTTTGTAAAAGTATAAATGAAATGGAATTAGATGTAGATACAAATAGAACTGAACTGATTGCGCTATTTAAAAAGTATGGCGATTGTGTAGCATCAACAATCAAGGAGTTAGGAAAGGTCAAAAATCATGAAATGGTGATTAATTTAACTACCGGTACAATGCAGACCCTTTCGTGCATCAAATGCAGATAGGCAAATGATCCGTGACATAGTAAATGATTTGCTTGAAAATGAGATAATACGGGAAAGTAATTCTCCTTATGCAAGCCCTGCTCTTCTGGTTGATAAAAAGAATGGCGAAAAAAGGCTCTGTATTGATTACCGTTCGCTAAATAAAATAACTACTAAGGACAAATATCCCATGCCACGTATTGAGGACCTAGTAGATAGACTTCAAGGCCATAAATGTTTTACTAGTTTGGATCTAAAGAGTGGCTACTACCAAATTCTTTTACACAAAGACTCTATCGAAAAAACAGCATTCATAACAGAGGACGGGCATTATGAATTTCTGAGACTTCCTTTTGGGCTGGCAAATGCACCCTCTTGTTTCCAGCAAATGATGAACAAAACTCTGGGCAATTTGCGTTTTGGCAGGGTGATTATTTATTTGGATGATGTTTATCTTGTGACAGAAACTGTGGAAGAGAATTTAGAACTATTAGAAGACATACTGAAAATATTTAGAGATCAGGGACTTACACTTAACCTAAAGAAATGCCATTTCTTTGAGAAAGAAATTGTATTTCTCGGCTATAAAATTAAACCGGGTTGCGTTATGCCAAACGAAGCTAAGCTGGAAGCTGTCAGAAATTATCCCGCACCAAAAACCGTACATCAACTTCGACAGTTTTTGGGCTTAATTAACTACTTCAGAAAGTTCATTAAAAACTGTGCAATAATTTCGGCACCACTAACGAAACTGTTGAAGAAGGATGCTGTCTGGGCATGGGAGCAAACTCAAATTCGAGCATTTGAGACGTTAAAAAATAAACTTACTTCGGATAGTGTGTTGACTATTTTCGATCCCACTAAAGATAAAGTTTTATATACCGATGCTAGTAGGGATGGTGTAGCCGGGATACTTGCACAGGTTACTGATGAAGGTGAAAAGGTTGTTCAATACTACAGTCGGCAAACGACTGAGGATGAAAAGAAACTTCATTCATTTGAATTAGAACTGTTGGCTATTGTTAGTTCTTTACTCAAATTTCGGTTGTACTTGCTGGGAATAATATTTAAGATAGTTACTGATTGCAACTCAGTACGGTATGCCTTGACAAAAAAAGAAATTATCCCTCGGATTGCACGTTGGGTTTTGACAACTCAGGAGTTTTCATTTGAAATTGTTCATAGAGAGGGCTCCCGGATGCAACATGTGGATGCCCTTAGTCGGAATCCCATGCCATGTGGGGAAAAATCTGAATGCGAAATCATGACAATTACCGCAGCCGACTGGTTATTGTCTGTACAAGTTCAAGACCCAGAGATAATAAAACTAAAGGATATATTAGAATCAGGAGAGGTCGATAATCATAAAGATGTATTTAACGATTATGAGTTATTAGGTGGAAAAGTATACAGAAGAACTGACCACGGACGTCGTTGGGTAGTGCCAAAAAAATGTATCTGGCAAATCATCAAGTGTAACCACGATGACCTTGGTCATTTCTCTGTCGACAAGACTCTTGAACGTATTCAGTCACAGTACTGGTTCCGTAGGATGAGACACATTGTTAAAAAATACATAAAGAATTGCCTTAATTCAAAAATAAAGGTGGTCTTAAGGAAGGACAGCTATACCCATTGCCAAAGTACGCTCAACCTTTCCACACTCTCCACTTAGATCATCTTGGTCCATTCGTAGCAACCAAAAACAAAAATAAATATTTGTTGGTTATAGTGGATGCGTTTACAAAGTTTACATTCTTATGCCCTGAGCGTAAAACTGATGCAAATGGTGTCATCAAAGAGCTAGAAAACTTGTCCAAAACTTTCGGAAATCCAAAAAGAATAATAAATGACGCAGGTTCTTGTTTTACCTCAAATAAGTTTCAGCAATATTGTAAGAATAGGAACATTCGTAATCATACAGTAGCTACTGGTGCGCCTCGTTCTAATGGACAAGCAGAACGCTTTAATAGAACCATCTTGGAGGCTCTAAAATCAATGGGCGCAAACACTGATGAAGATAGGTGGGATCAGTGCATAAAACATTTGCAACAAGGTTTAAATAGTACGGTTAATAAGACTACACAGGCCGTTCCCAGTGAAGTTTTGTTCGGTTACAGATTAAGAACTGATAACGATAAGTTATCAGCAGATCTTGATAATGAATATTTCGTAGACGTGACAAAATTACGTGAGAAGGTAGACGGAAATATAAAGGCCAGCTCAACGCAACAGAAACAAAGATTTGATAAGTGCCGAAAAGTTGCGAAGACCTATCAGGAAGGGGATTTAATTCTGATCAAGATACAAAGCCAGAGTAATGAGGGTCAAAGTAGGAAACTAATGCCAGTATTCAAGGGTCCATTTCGTGTCAAGAAAATTATGGATAATGATCGATACGAGGTGACGGATTTAAGAGGAAGTGAGAGAAGTAACAAACCTTACACTGGCATAGCAGTAGCTAAAAATATGAAGCCATGGATAAAAATCGATGATTGGGACATAGAGTAGGAGAATATAGTCGTGTTGGCAAGGTAATATGAAAGTTTTTGGTTGATAATATAATTTATTTGATTTTCGATTCATAGAGCCCAGATAAAAGCTGAAACTGATTTTGAATTTCCTTTCTTTAATAGTTTATACTTTCAATGAAAATTGTACTTCACATGTTGACTCAACAGTAATTTATACTATAAATATATACCCTAATGAGAAAGAGAATGAACTTTGTACTTTCAAGTGTAACGAAATGTTCTTTGAATGGAAGTCATTCTCTAAAAGAGATATGCTTAAGTGTGGCCATAGTCCCTTTAAGTGATGTACTGACTGGGATATATTTGGGTATAAAGGAATTGGGTAGGCGCATTATTTTGGAAGTGCAGTTTTCATGATCTGTGTAAGGCAAAATGGAAGGAAGGAATTTCAAAAGAGATTGTTGGTGGAGTAAATTCAATATTGCAATATTACAGCTGTTCATCTGGACTCCTGAGGTGCCTGGGGCAGGCACCATGCAGAATGGCCGTGTTGGCAACATTTAAGAAAACGCAGCGATCGTCTCAGGTTCGCTGCTACAGCCATCTATCGAGTCGCTTTTGCAACACAACAATTCATTCAAGATGGCGGTCGTCGTTTACCGATTTTCCGATTCGGTCCTGGCGCGTGCAAAGAAGATGGGATCACTATGAAAATATAAAAGTGTTTGTTCGAAGTGACACGCCCTTACTTTTGCTCCAGCGCTCGTCGAGGACATTTGCCTATAGATCCATTGAAATAAATATCTAGTTAACAGAAGTGCATCCCTATCAGGGGGGTACAATAATAGTCTGGGCTGGAATACGTCTTAGCGGAAGAACTGACCTCTTTTTTATACGGGGCAACATGAATAAAGAAAAATACCGTGGTAGAACCGATTATTGATCCGCAACGAATTCAAATGGGAGAGAATTTCATGTTCATGCAAGATAATGCTCGCGCGCACACTGCAGCACCTGTTTTAAATCTTTTCCGTGAACATGATATCACGCGTACACTGGTTTTGAGCATGTTTGGGATTTACTCGGAAGAGTAGCATTTCAACAGCTTCCCCAGAACTTACGAGCAGAACAAGATCTTTTCTTACATTTTCGCGGACGTGGAGCATGATACCCCAGGCCACTAATTGACAACCTTTTACTGAGCATGCCAAAGAGATGTAGAGCGTTAGCAAATTCATTAGGGGGTCCGACTAACTATTAATTTTATCCATATATTTTTTTTGTCTTTCGTACTAAACCCAGATGTAATCTATTTTTTTTTCTTTATCCTCTCAACTAAATATTGTACAGTTTTCTTCGCCTATTTTTTTTTGTATTGATGTCAGTTTTTTATTTCACTGCTAAACCGGGCATTTTTAATTCTGCTTTTATTCATATAACATTGTTTATTTTAAAAATCTCACGACTTTCAGATATCTTCGAATGAAGGTTTGAGTCTTTTACAAAGTTGGCATGTCCATACACAAGTCAACCTGCATTATTTAGACTGTGGTTAACCTCTGCATAGAGATGTTTTTTTTACTCTGGAAATCGCTGGAAATTACATTCCCCGAGAAACGCGCATGGTCAATCTATAGGTTGGTACGGAAAAAATCATTATTATATCTAAAACTAGCTGTCCCGTCGAACTTCGTTCCACCTTACACTACACTACACTACCCTATACTACACTACACTACCCTACCCTACACTACACTACCCTACCCTATCCTACACTACACTACTCTACCCTTCCCTAAAACCAATTATTTTTTGACTGATAAGTAATATATTTTTTTTATAGATGAATATCTTATTTTAATACTCCGTTCTTGAGTTATAAATGGTGTAACTAACACGACTTTCTTTTATAATACGTAGATCTGAGAAATGAGCCTTGTTTTTGTATTTGAATTGAAAAGTGGCATTCTTTCTTATCGTGTGGCACAATTAATCGTGCTACCAAAGGGAATAACGGCGCGGCGGTTGCCTGGTGTTGCACTTATCATAACCCGCTGTCACGTGTAAGGCATTTAGATTAACACCATACACATCTGGAATCAGATGTGCAGGTTTCCTCACGATGTTTTTCATTCACCGTTAAATCAATCGGTAAGTGTATACGTACGTAAGTTTCGAAAAACTCATTGTTACACTGGCCGTCCGGATTTGAACCCCGGACATCTGGTTAGGAGGAGCGAGTCGTTACCGTTGAGCCACCGACGCTTTTAGTGCCATAATAGGTATGAGAAGTGCCATAATAGGTACCTACCTGATGCTAATTTTTGTTTCTGACCAAATCTGGCTGCGTAGTAGCACCGCACCGCAAAATGTCATATAGAGAAGTATATCTCCTTACTCGTCTGTGCCACATCAGTCTGAGTTGTTTATGCCGTCTCACCTTATGTAGGTACACTCGCTGGTCTAGGTGTCTTGGTTTTTAACCCATTCTGAATAACCCACCTTGGACTTCAACCCTATAAAGACGAAAACTGCATAAAGCAACAGTCCAATGAATCATAATCGCAAAATATAACTATAGCTATCCCAAAAACTACCCCCTAATGACCTGACTGTAGTGACTACCCTCAAAAACCAAATATTTTCTCTTTTCACAAAGATATTCACGCGATCTTGAACCTTTAGTGCCTTATTTTAAAACTGTAGGTTAAAATTTGTAACTGAAAATGGAACTTTGTGAAGATCCCAAGCCCTTTTCTTGCGAAAACTAAATCTGATTGGCCAATTTGGAATATGCGCGCGCATTATTTAGTTTTCTCCCTAGAATTTTCACGTTTTTGCGGTTCATTGCTGCGTTTGTTCAAAGGTTTGTTTTAAGACTGTGTTTGGAGGCAATGGATTGATTTATAGTTGTACTGTCGCGCATATAGGGGTCAGACAACATTCCCGTAGATTTTATCATTTCGGGAGATAGGTCTTTACGTTTCAGTCAATTTGACCATCGTATCGCTGTTCAGCGATTCGATTTTTCTTTTTTTTACACGTATTTTTTATTTTTGTGCTGTTTTTTTAATTACGGTTCCCAATGAGTTTCGTGTTGACACTAGATTTAGTGGAATAACGTTTGATTAAATAGTTTAAAGGATAGTGTATACTTATTATCTGTTTCTTTGTGATTTTTATACAAAAATGCCTTTATAATTTGCAAATACCTGCCTATCCTTAATGATCTACTAAGTGTCTTAAACGTATATCATTTGGAAGAATTGAAAGTGCCTTTTCGTTGAACAACTTGATTTAAAATCGTGCCTTTAAAATTTTAATTAATAAAAAGCCATACAAATCATTAAATCATAGTGACGCAAGCAAAACAAATTATTGAATAAACTGAAGAACCACAGAATGTTCTAATTTTCAACGCAACGGACAAGCAACGAATCAAATTCAAAAATCGAAAACAGAACAAACAAATTTAAAATTCAAAATGGCGAACGTCGGTAAAATACTGGCCACAATAAAAGCGGTGATCACGAGATTGGTTTTTGCGCTACACGGCATCATAGCCATTTGGCAAGTGACTTTTTTGAAGAATAACATTGAATTTTGGTACCTGGCCACACCAATACTGCTGCTGTTATTCGAAGGAGTTTTTACTCTGACAGTGAAGAAGAATAAAGAGTGGAAATGGTGAGTGTTTCAGAGTATTTTCAGTGCCTTTCTAATCAAAGTGAAATTTTAAACAAAAAATGTATTTGAAATGAGTTTTTATGTTAAGTTTGCCAAATACGAATGTAAAGTAAATGCTTGATTTCAAATTCAAAAATCGGCCAAGTGCGAATCGGTCTCGCGCACCGAGGGTTCCGTGCACATAAATCTAAATCATTTGTGCTCATATTATATAGATTTTGTGGTTCTGTACCAAGTATAACAATGATACCTATTCATTTTGCCTCGCATTCCAAAATCCATCAAGTCGTTTAGGCTACAGGCTTAGCCAAAGAAACAGACATAAATGCATACATACATACACTAGAAAAATATTACCGTCCATAAGATAATAAGATAAATACCCTTGAACCAACCAAACCGAGTCTTACTAAGTAAGACTCCGCCGGGAATCGAAACCGCTACATCCTGTAGTTAATGAATGGACTTAACCATTACGCCACCGAGACGGTTAAAGTTCTCAATTCGATTATATTAAAAAAAATAACTCTTTTATTTCATTTATAAACCGATTTAGAAAGCTCTTTTTTATTTGCAAGGAAACACACACTTCCAGAATCCAGATTAGTCCCATAGAAATTTTGCCAAAATCCGTTCAGTACTTTTCTACAAAATTAACAAGAACCAAAAAATGAAGCAAAATTTTACTTGGTTGTTGTGATTGAAGTCGGTTTTTTTTTATTCGAAATTTCTCCAAAATCGGTTCAGTACTTTTCTAGGAAAATAACAAACAACAAAAAAAATTAAACAAAATTGTACTTGGTTATTGTGATTGAAGTCGGTTTTTTTAACGCGTTTAGCGTTTACATATGTTTTTGTTTATGCTAGTCGCACTATCATCGACCTTCAATAGGCTATTTTACCGTTTAAAAAATAAATTAATAAACACTATTCATTTCTTATAGAATAGCGAAAACACTTGCTTATTTGAAATATTTAACAATTTTTAATTTTACATTTATTCATAATCATCATATCAGCTGACGGACGTCCAAGGCTGGACATAGGTCTCCCCCAAGGATTTTCATGACGACCGATTCTGCACTGCCCGCATCCAGCGGCTTCCCGCGATCTTCACCAGTTCGTCGGTCCACCGCGTGGGAGGCCTTCCTACGCTACGTGTTCCGGTGCGCGGTCGCCACTTGAGAACTTTATTGCACCAACGGCCATCTGTTTTACGAGCTATGTGCCCTGTCCACTGCCACTTCAGTTTAGCGATTCTGTGAGCTATGTCGGTTACTTTGGTTCTCCTTGTTTCTGATTCGATCACGCAGAGAAACTCCGAGCATAGCACGCTCCATTGCTCTTTGGGTGACCTTGAGCCTTAATATGAGCCCCATAGTAAGCGACCATGTCTCAGTTCTGTATTTCATCACTGGCAACACACACTGGTCGAAGACCTTGGTCTTAAGACACTGCGGTATCTGGGAAAAACGCACGCTGCCCAGCCGGGTTGGATTCGACGATTAATCTCTTTCTCGAAGTTGGACCTACCTAACTTGACTGTTTGTCCCAGGTACACATATTTTGTAACAACTTCGAGTGTAGAGCCTCCAACCTTCAGAGTAGTAGATATGACACGGACGGACCTGCAGGGCCTGTGGTGAAGATACAGAATCAATGGAACACTTACTGTGTTACTTCGATGTCCTGGCTAGCAATCGTATGTACCTCCTAGGTGATGGCTACCCAAAACCGGAGGACTACAAGCACCTTCCAATCAGCGGAATTGCTGCATTGATGCAGCACATCTTCGAGTAGGTTGAGGTGCAAAGGAACCACTTGTCTGTCGATTTCCGAGACTTGGAATAAAAAACAAATTCCCTATCTGTCGACGTACCGGGAGCCGAAAAAATTACGGCGGGTCAAATTAGCGCCTAAAAATACGCCAAGGGTTGGTAGACCCGATTTAGAATGCATATTGACATGTATGGGAGTGAAGCAGATTACCTCTGTGACTAATCCTTTGCCACACTGACAATATAAAATATTCAAAGAAACTTCACCCAAAATTCGGTTGTCGTACTTCAAGGTCGCGAGTGTGTCATTTGTTTTTTTTTGTTTTCTTTGTTATTTTGTTGTTTTATAGGTATTATTTAGTTTTTATTGTATTATAAACTTACTTAGGTATAAACTTAAGTAATAGAACTTCACTTCACTTATAGTTTCATTTTTATTTCTAACCAAGAAATGTAGTTTTTTTAGTTACCCCATAGTATATATCAATATTATCAATTATCATTACATTAAGGTAAAAAACAATGAAAAGAAATAAGTAAAACACTCTAATTATAATAATATTTTAAATAGAAATACATTATATTTTATTTCTATTCACAGAAAATCCATTAAACGCGCCCAGAACCCTGTCTGTCGCATTTCCGGCTCACGGGTGCGACAGATAAGGAGGTGGGGGCTAATTACAGCTTGACAGTCAAGAGTAGGGGTAGATACAAAATATCCCATTGGGTCGAAGCGTCGCTGCAACTGCAGCCCCCACTTATAAAGCTAAGATAAGAAGATAACAGGGTCCATTAAACGCGCCCAGAACCCTGTCTGTCGCATTTCCGGCTCACGGGTGCGACAGATAAGGAGGTGGGGGCTAATTACAGCTTGACAGTCAAGAGTAGGGGTAGATACAAAAGATCCCATTGGGTCGAAGCGTCGCTGCAACTGCAGCCCCCACTTATAAAGCTAAGATAAGAAGATAACAGGGTCCCGTTTTACCCTTTGGCTACGGAACCCTAAAAACCTACTTCAATCGCAACAACCAAGTACAATATTGTCGGCATCCTTATTACCCGACTTCCCAAAATGAGGGTAATGATTTTCCGGGTATGGTGTATTGTAATGAAATGAAATGATAATTTATTTGCATCAAACATGGTAGTAGGATGTTTAATATAATTTTTAGTGCAATCATGTTTCGCCTGCGCAAGGCATGCAAATTTTTAACATAGATTATAATTATTTTGTCACGTAAACTTTAAAAATTCAAATGTCAACAAGTTTATTTTTGTCACAGAGGTGTATGTCTGTTTCTTTGTCTGAGCCTGTAATCTAAACAGCTTGATGGATTTTGGAGTGTAAGGTGTACATTCGTTTTCATCATCATCATATCAGCTCATATTCGTCCCCAGTCCCCACCGAGGGCTCGAGCGTACCCTAATTTAGTGATAAAATTTAAATTGGATCAACTTGGTATACAAACATATAAAAAAAATGGTCAAGTGCAAGTCGGACTCGCGCTCCGAGTACTACACTTCATGACAATGATACCTATTCACGTTTTAAACAAAAGACATCAACGCAAACGACAATAATATACTTTTTTTTGTCATTCAGTTCGGACTCCTTAGCACGAGTACGACTTATACTTGGCCAATTTTTATTATTTTTTTTTTAACTCAGTATAAATACTATAATCACACCATATTTCACGCCTGTATGTATTACCGTTTTTACCGATAGAACTAAATAAAAAAATCCTTCTGAAGACCTAAAAAACACGTTTATTGTATGGAGACACACTTATTTTTTTCAAATTTTTAGTATTTATTGCTATAGCGGAAACAGAAATACACATTTTGTGTAAATTTTCATTGTCTGCCGATTGCCGATTGTCTGATGATTCATTAAATATACCCCGCTGACTGACAGACAGAGAGACAGACAGACAGCGGAGGCTTAGCAATAGGAACCATTCCAACCCTAAAAAAACATAGTCGAATTGAGAACTTCCTCCTTTTTGAAGTCGGTTAAAAATTTTGTCGAAAGATACTTTAAGTTAAGTTGAAAGGTGAAGGATTAAGGACGCGAATGAATTTTTGAAGTCGGTTAAAAATTTTGTCGAAAGATACTTTAAGTTAAGTTGAAAGGTGAAGGATTAAGGACGCGAATGAATTTTTGAAGTCAGTTAAAAATTTTGTCGAAAGATACTTTAAGTTAAGTTGAAAGGTGAAGGATTAAGGACGCGAATGAATTTTTGAAGTCGGTTAAAAATTTTGTCGAAAGATACTTTAAGTTAAGTTGAAAGGTGAAGGATTAAGGACGCGAATGAATTTTTGAAGTCGGTTAAAAATTTTGTCGAAAGATACTTTAAGTTAAGTTGAAAGGTGAAGGATTAAGGACGCGAATGAATTTTTGAAGTCGGTTAAAAATTTTGTCGAAAGATACTTTAAGTTAAGTTAAGTTGAAGGATTAAGGACGCGAATGAATTTTTGAAGTCAGTTAAAAATTTTGTCGAAAGATACTTTAAGTTAAGTTGAAAGGTGAAGGATTAAGGACGCGAATGAATTTTTGAAGTCGGTTAAAAATTTTGTCGAAAGATACTTTAAGTTAAGTTGAAAGGTGAAGGATTAAGGACGCGAATGAATTTTTGAAGTCGGTTAAAAAATTTGTCGAAAGATACTTTAAGTTAAGTTGAAAGGTGAAGGATTAAGGACGCGAATGAATTTTTGAAGTCGGTTAAAAATTTTGTCGAAAGATACTTTAAGTTAAGTTGAAAGGTGAAGGATTAAGGACGCGAATGAATTTTTGAAGTCGGTTAAAAATTTTGTCGAAAGATACTTTAAGTTAAGTTGAAAGGTGAAGGATTAAGGACGCGAATGAAACTACGTCTTGATAAAAAGTAGGTTCTGTATTCGGTACTTTTCGGTAGATGTTTTATCCGTCTCCGTGGTGTAGACACTGCATACAACCACAGATGAGATACTAGTTACTTATACAACGGTTATGAAATGACATTTCTTAAAAGCAAATGACGGAGCAAAAAAAATCACGGCGAAATCCTATATACGTTCGAGAATAAAACTGTAAACAATCTGTATCAATCTGGGTGACGAGGGGGTGAGGTCGGAATCTAGAGAGCGGCAGGGAGTGTCCATACTGTATGTTAGTAGGTACTAATATACTCTATACGAGTTAGTAATGGTTAGTCCATTCGCTTGACACACAAGGTCGCGGGTTCGATTCCCGGTGGGGTCAACTTGTAGGACTCGGTTTGGTTGGTGGTAGGGCATTTTCTAAGCCTGCCTGGCTAGCTACCACCATCTTATCTAAGTCTTGCCCCAAACATCAGTGTTAACAACATTGATGTTGTCCGGCTTGAAGATAAGATAGCCAGTTCTCCATTGCGTTGGAATTGGTAAGCCCGCTTCCATCTTCGGTATCATCGTCACTTACCATCAGGTGAGATGATGCCAAGGGTTTACCAATTATTAATTTAGAAAATTCAGCGTCAAAACCGACCATATTCGAATTGGAGTCGCGCAAAGAGTTCCGTAGTCATTTAAAAAAAAAATGTATATTTTAAAAAACTAAATTATATTTGCAGTTGGTAATAGATAGTTAGTAAAGCGTCGGTGGCTCAACCGGTAACGACTCGGTTCATCTAACCAGAGGTAACGGGTTCAAATCTGGACGGCCAATGTACAAATGAGTTTTTCAAAAACTTACGTACATATACTTAACGATTGCTTTAACGGTGAAGGAAAACATCGTGAGGAAACCTGCACACGCCTGCGAAGAAACTCGAAGGTTCTGTGTGAAGTCGACCAACCGGCACTGGGCCCGCGTGGTCGACTAAGGCTAGGGTTTCGTTCCCGGGACCCGGGAAACGGGAATTCCCGGGAAAAACGTTGTTCCCGAAGTCGGGAAAAAATTACTTCCCGGGGATTTGGCTGAAATTTGGTAGGTAGACAGATTAGGACCTGGATTCAGACATAGGCTACTTTTTACTACGCTCGCGAGCCGCTTGCGGCTCGCGCACTGCGCACCCTCGAAAAGTCATAGAAACGTTGTCCACGCGAGTGAAACCGCGGGAAACAGCTAGTAATATTATAAATGCGAAAGTAACTCTGTCTGTCTGTTACGCTTTCCCGCAAGAACTACTGAACGGATTTGGCTGAAATTTGGTAGGTAGACAGATTAGGACCTGGATTAAGACATAGGCTACTTTTTACCACGCTCGCGAGCCGCTTGCGGCTCTCGCACTGCGCGCCCTCGAAAAGCCATAGAAACGTGGTCCACCGCGGGTGAAGCCGCGGGAATAAACTAGCTTTTGCCGCATCTTCGTACGCGTGGATGTAATTGAATCATTTTGCTAAACTAAAATTAACTAAATCTAACAATTAAAAATTTGACTGACTGACTCGGTGGCTCAGTGGTTAGTGCCCTTGACTACTGATCCGAGAGTCGTGGGTTCGATCCCCACCCATGGCAAGCATTTGTGTGATGAGCAGATTTGTTTGCTCTGTGTCTGGGTGTTACATTATATCTATATATGTATGTATTTAAAACGTACATAAGTATTTATATCAGTCTCTGGTAACCCATAACACAGGGAATCCTACTTTGGGGCCAGATGACCATGTGTCATTTGTCCCAGAATATTTATTTTTATTTTTTATTTATTTATTTAAAAGCGACTTCAAAGGAAGTCGCGGCTACAACTGTTGACAAAAAGTTGTTTAGTGGCCACGACTTCCTTTGAAGTCGCTTTTCAATTATTATTTCATTGATTTTATTTTACACTTTTTAGTTTTTCTTTTATTAATATTGACAACCACTGTCTATTTTCAGTTAGTTACTTTCACGCATAAACTTCTAAACGGATTTTTTAACAGTAATAGTAGTATAGGTTTATACATCACAATAACATATAATTTATGAAGATATTTTGTATTTTTCAATTGACAAAATTAAAGAAAGACTTTGATCTATAAATATCACCTGGTAAACGGACACCTAACTTGAAACTGATATACAAGGCCCTACGAACGATCATGCCTACATCCACTGAAAGCGAACGTACATTTTCTGTATCAGAGAAATTTTGCGAACAAAATAAAGAGCCGATTGAGCGATAAATCGCTAAGCTCTTTGTGTTTTTGAAACATTACTATAAGCAAAAAGAATAATGAGATTATTTGTTTTAATTGATTGATATGATGATTTTTGACCACTTTTTAACTGATTTGAGATAAATACATAGCTTTTTCGATTAAATAATGTGTTTTAATTGACTTTTGGATGGCAAAAATAAAAAAAGGACAACTTTTCAAAATTTCCAGATTCCCGGGTATCCCGGGAAAACGACAATTTTATTCCCGCTTCCCGGGAACGGAAAAAGGTCGGGAAAAACGAAACCCTAACTAAGGCCTAATCGCCCTGATTCAGGGTAGGCTCGAGCCCCTCGGTGGGGACGTATATGAGCTGTAAATGATGATTAGAATAAAAATCTAAGAACTTTTTACAAATCCAACTGCAGACCTTAAATTAGTCGACTATTACTGCTAAAGCCTACTTATCCGCAATAGTTTTCCTTTTCATCATCATCATATCAGCCACAAATCGTCCACTGCTGGACAAAGGCCTCCCCCAAGGATTTCCACGACAACCGGTCCTGCGCTGCCCGCATCCATCGGCTTCCCGCGATCTTCACCAGGTCATCGGTCCACCGCGTTGGAGGCCTGCCTACGCTACGTTTTCCGGTGCGCGGTCGCCACTCGAGAACTTTACTGCCCCATCGGCCAGTTTTCCTTTTAAATTGATTATATGTCCTACTATTAAAAAAAAATCTGATGTCCTAAAATGACTGTTTAGCAGAGCTGGTATAGGGGGGAGAGACACTCGACTCTAACAAAAATTTGCACTTTAAAGCTTAATATTTCGCAAACAGATTCCTAACTCGTAAAATGGTTTTAGCAAACCTACAGCAGTTTTAAATACCTATTTAACAATACCCCACACGATAGGGTACGTCAACGAACAAAAATATTATATTTGTATTATGTACTATCGTAAAATTTATGTGCTACCTAACCTGTCTTTTTTTTGTGCACAGTGTTTGGCTTATCTAGGGTAATCTATTATTTGCCTTGTTGTTTCTCTCCTTCAATAAGCTTAATATTAAATACGTTCGCTGTTGATTGCCTTAAATAAATTAAAAAAAAGAGTGTGTGGTTTTATGAAACCACGGTAAAAGTGAAACTTTTTTTACATTATAGACATTTACAGAGCACGAAACGATCATGGCTGCTCTCGTCTTGGAGCTACGGTACAGAGGACGAAACGATCATACCGACCGTCACGCGACACACAGACGAAAAAAATTGAGACGATGTAATAAAAGTTTCACTTTAATAAACAAGACGACTAGCGCAGTCGGGTAAAAAAAAAATACACTACTCGACATTTCCTATAGGTACATTTTAAGATTTTTCATACAAAACATAGTTTTCTGATGTGTTCTACTTACTTATAAAAAAAACCACGGCCAAGTACGACTCGGGGTCACATAAGCAGGGCTCCGCACCAAAACTTTACACACAGAACAAGACCTCTCAGTACATAACTTTGCTCTATTTAAATAGGGGTTTACTTAAACTGGACTCTAAAAATTTTATTGTTTCTGTGGGAACGGAAGGACTTTATATTTTCTCATAGTTTTTTTTCTGTAAACGTGATTTTTTTTTAGATTTTAGGCACAGTAGTTTTGGAGATAGGTGGAGAATGGGCAATTTTCGCCTATTTTCTTAAATAACTTCAAACCTTTCATAAAATTATAAAAAAAATATACATATTTGAGATTCTTACAACAAGTCCTTCGTTTGATACGTCACACGTTATAGTTAAAACATATTTTATAAAAAAAAATAAACGAGACCTACAGTACTCGCATATGATGTGTAACATGTGACAAAATACTTATGAAATTAATTAATTATCGGGTCGTACATTCACGGGCCGACCCTTCGAATAGTAGTATGTCATCTTTGCCTTTGCCATCACACTAGGCGGAATGGCTATGACAACCTTAGTTTTCGAGAATTAAAAAACGTTCGCATTTCCTGTTACACATTTCCGTCCCATTTCACGAAATCACTCCCACAAATTGCAGGAAAGCGAGAGCAAAGATGTTACACATCAAAAATATTATTCACCCCGCATAAGTGGCCCCCATGATAAAAATTCATTTTTTTCGTTACACGTCCGTCTTTTGGTAACCTTCGACAATGCAGAACAGAGCGTTTTGGCGCCAAAAAACGAGGAGAGTCGACCCCAAAAAATGGGATAAGGCAAAGAAAAAGAAGAATAAGACACGTCCGTCTTACATGTGTGTACCAAATTTCAACTCATCGGTCCAGTAGTTTCGTAGCAAACCGGCTGTGGCTGATGGACGGACGGACGGGCAGACAGACATACGAGTGATCCTATACGTGAGTGATCCTATAGCCAAACAAACAAATGACTAAAAAATTGGAAGCATGGCTCATGAATTTTAGCTTTTATTCTGTAAGAGATTTCCTTAATGTAAAATAATAACCACTTTACTATTTGCATGCTGTGCAGTCAGCTGAATAGAGAAACGATTTATTGCAAACACCTTGATGTAACCTATTTCACTGCAAATAAATAATCATTTTCATTTTTTCATTATAATGGTCCGTTTGTTGTACTTATTGAGGTATGGAACCCTAAAAAATACGTGAGACTGGCGCGTCATAATTAAAACTTCATTCGTTTTCTTCTTAATTCAGCGTTTCACTTTTCGTTTGATCCAGGCCAATTTGCGCAACTATAGCGTTTCACTTTTCATTTGATCCATGCCAATTTGCGCAACTGTAGGTTTTCACTTTTCGTCTGGTACAGGCCAATTTGCTCTACTGCAGTGTTTCACTTTTCGTCTGATCCAGGCCAATTTGCTCGAAGTACTGTAGCATTTCACTTTTCGTCTGGTCGAAGCCAATTTGCTCTGTCGCAGCGTTTCACTTTTCGTCTGATCCAGGCCAATTTGCTCGAAGTACTGCAGCATTTCACTTTTCGTCTGGTCGAGGCCAATTTGCTCTGCCGCAGCGTTTCACTTTTCGTCTGATCCAGGCCAATTTGCTCGAAGTACTGCAGCATTTCACTTTTCGTCTGGTCGAGGCCAATTTGCTCTACCGCAGCGTTTCACTTTTCGTCTGATCCAGGCCAATTTGCGCAACTGTAGCATTTCACTTTTCGTCTGGTCTAGGTCAATTCACTTAAAAAAGTTTCACTACAAAAATTCTAAATGAACACATAGTACACAAGGTGTAACGAAATTGTTGTAGGTACCGTTAACTGGGGCTTCTACTTATCAGAGTGAACAACTTTTGTTCTATGACTTTGCTGAAATCGCAAAAAAAAACGTAACTACATAAATCGATTAGCTAATCGAGCTGTTTTGTGATTTTTGTATGGAGGGTAAATTTTTTCTTTTGGAGAATTGACTGTGTGTTCCTTGGAGAAAGTTGTTCGGTATGATGAGTAGAAACTCCAGTTACCGGGTACTACACCAATTTTTTTACATCCTTTATAGTACTTTATTTATTGCGTGTACGCGTGTATACAGTGCAAACACGTTTTGACCGACACAGCAAGTCAAAACAGTTAGTTAAGAAGTTAATGTAGTGTCAACAAAATCGTTCAGTTCGTGGAAAGAACGAAAGGAGAGTTAACGTTTAATCAACAGCGGCGCGGCGTGACATTTATTTAGGTATTTGCCGACCGTACTTCGTATTTTAGTCATGTATCTAGGAGTAATAGACAAACTAGTTAAGTGTGCAAGGTTGTGTTAGATTATGAATGAGTTTTCAGAGATTCTTAAATGAAGTGTAAATAGTTACGAGTCTTCATATCAGCTAATTATCGTCCCCACCGAGGGGCTCGAGCCTACCTTGAAATAGGGCGATCGTGCCTTAGTCGACCACGCGGGCTCAGTGCGAGTTGGTCGACTTCACACACAACCTGCGAGTTTATTCGCAGGCGTAAGCAGGTTTCCTCACGATGTTTTCCTTCACCGTAAGAGCGTCGGATATATATAGATATAAATCGAAATTCGAAATCACATTGGTACGTGGAAGGATTCGAATCACGACTTCCTGGACAAGAGGCGGCGGCCCTAGTCGTTACGCCACTGACGCTCTTTCGCTCAGTTACGAGTAGGTATAAATAAGTAAATTTTCAGGGACTAATCACAAACTGTCATCATCATCATCATCATCATATTAACCGAAAGCTTTTCACTTTGGCTCTCTGACCACGATACGGCCCAAGTTCTCCAGTTCACGGTCGATTCTAAAAAAATACTTACCCAGACTTATTACATTTTTAAAAGGTGCTATTCCTACGAAAACATCTCAAAATTCTTAGAATGTTTAGAAAAACTTTCTTTTTCAGATGTTTATTCAGAAATCAACCTAAATAAATCATTTAATGTATCCATAAAGCAAAAAAAATCAATAATCTAAAAATACATATAACTCAAAGGTGACTGACTGACTGACATAGTGATTTATCAACGCACAGCCCAAACCACTGGACGGATCGGGCTGAAATTTGGCATGCAGGTAGATGTTATGACGTAGGCATCCGCTAAGAAAGGATTTTGGGAAATTCCTACGGGAACCGCAAAAATCGGGATCTGCGCGGGCGAAGCTGCGGGCATCCACTAGTACAAAATATATTGCTAGGAGTAAAAATATTGTAAAAGATACATGGGATATAATAAAAAGTGAAACAGCACAAAATGACATGAATAAATATATTGACATAATTCAAAATAATAATACAATAATTAAAGATCCTTATGACATAGCAAATGCTTTTAATGATTATTTTATAGACATGACAAACACAATAGACAATCCTGAATTCAATAATGTTTTGACTAACTCTAAGCGAAAATTACAAAACTCAATTTACCTATCACCTGTGAATGAAATAATTATTGAGAAAGCAATAATGTCACTAAATATTACAAATTCAGTGAGTTATGACAATATTTGCACTAAAGTCTTAAAGGCATGTAGAACTCAAATTAGTAAGGTACTTGCATATCTAATAAACCTTTCAATAGAATCTGGGACCTTTCCTGAAAAATTTAAATTATTGATCGTAAAACCACTCTTTAAAAAAGGCGACAAAGATTCTATGAAAAATTATCGTCCTATAGCTCTCATACCCATATTTAAAAAAAATTGAGAGAATTCTTCATGACCAACTGGTATGCTTTTTCAATAAACATGACGTAATTAAGGAAAACCAGTATGGCTTTCAAAAGGGAAAATCTATCTCTCTTGCGGCATTCAACTTAGCTAAGGAAATCATGCAGGGATTAAATAATAAGATGTACACCACAAGCCTGTACTTTGATATGTCTAGGGCCTTTGACAACGTGTCACATGATTTACTTTTGTGCAAACTGGAACACAATGGCATAAGAGGTCCTGCCTTAAATTGGCTCAGATCATACTTGAGTAACAGAACACAATGTGTAGAAGTCTTGAAATTGAATGAAAACCATGAAACTATCTCATGTTACTCAAGGTCTAAAAATAACAGTGTTGGCGTCCCTCAAGGAAGCATACTGGGTCCTTTGCTGTTCTTAATTTATATTAATGACCTACCCGACGTGACAAATCAAAGAAGTATTTTCTTCGCAGATGATGTTTCGGTAGTACTAACGTCAAGCAAAAACATGACAATAGATCAGCTAGTAGACGACATAAATGATACTTTAAAAAACATAATTTTACGGTTACTTAAAAATAAATTGACACTTAATATAAATAAATCTAAGTTCATTAATTTTAACAGCTACAATGACATGATTAATATATTTTACGACAATGAAACCCTCGAGAGTGTTGGTAAAATTAAATTTCTAGGAATAATGATGGATCAAAAGTTAAACGGGAAAGACATAGTTTGCACCAAACTAAACAGATTCATTTTTTCTTTATATAAAATAACTCAGGTTGCTTCAAGAACAACAGCTATGACTGCATACTACGCGTACATCGAATCGGTACTTAGGTATGAACTTATAATTTGGGGAAATGGCACAGATGTAGGAAAAGTTTTTGTGGCTCAAAAAAAGTGCATACTTGCGATCTGTGTTGTCGCTCCCGACGTGTCGTGCAAACAATTTTTTTAAATCTGCAAATTCTACCCCTTCCGTGTTTGTACATTCTTGAAGCAGCCACATTTTTAAAGATGCATATAACTAAGTTCTACATTGAGGCTAAAGACGCAACAGCTAGCACTAGGAGTAGAAGATACCCAACGAGATTAGTTTATGATGATGTACCAAAAAGCACAAGGTACCAAAAAAACTGTTTCTGGATGTGCAGAATAATTTTTAATAAGATACCACAATTAATGAAAGAACTTCCAATAAACAGGTTTAAGGTGGAACTAAAAATATTGCTATTACTGAATACATTTTACTCGGTCAAGGAATTTTTGGATTTTTAATTTATTAATAATGAATAAGTACAATTTGAATGTTATTTATTTATTAATTGTAATGTAGCTAGTTTTTTCTTTACTTTGTGTTTGCATGCTATCATTTTTTATGGCTGAGTTTAGCGATTTAACAACATTTTTGTAACACCTAATATTATGTACCCAACTCAAGGGCAAATAAACGAATTCTATTCTATTCTATAAAGACGTCCACTGCTGGACAAAGGCCTCCCCCCAAAGATATCTACGACGACCAATCCTGCGTTGCCCGCATCCAGCAGCTTCCCGGTACCTTCACCAGGTCGTCGGTCCACTGAGTACATCTTCCGGTGCACGGTTGCCACTCGAGCACTTAATTGCCCCAACGGCCATCTGTTCTACAAGCTATGTTCTCCGCCTACTGTCACTTAAGTTAAGGAGTCTGTAAGCTATGTCGGTTACCTTGGTTCTCCTACGGATCTCCTCATTCTGATATTATAGTGTGTGGTGTGTGTGTGTGTGCGTGTTTATGTGTTTTGTGTGTGTGCGTCCGTCCGGTGCTCTAGTTCACAATCTACTGGACCGATTTGGGTAAAACTTTTCTCTATTTTGATTTTTAGGGTTGCCACCATAGTAAAAAAACACTTTTTTATTTTTTTACTCAAAAATGGCACTAACGATTTTCATAAAATTCGGTCACTAACTATAACTAGGACTCAATAAGGCCTTCTGCACTCGGTAGTTAATTTTTACAGGAAAAATCCGGGGAAGGTACCTCCCATACAAACCCAAATTATTAAAAAAAACCTAACCACTCCGGGAGTGACAACAGAA
Source organism: Coleophora flavipennella (assembly GCA_947284805.1). Taxonomy (NCBI): domain Eukaryota; kingdom Metazoa; phylum Arthropoda; class Insecta; order Lepidoptera; family Coleophoridae; genus Coleophora; species Coleophora flavipennella. Next base: position 8,917,528 of record OX369278.1, read on the forward strand.
GTGACAACTTTTTACAGTTTTATAAGTTTTGATCCTCCGAGTGTTCCTGGCGAACGACTAGGTTGACAAGGTTTTGACCCTGCGAGTGTTCCCGGTACGGTGTCGGTTACGTTGCATGGTTACAGTGTCGAGAGTTCAATGGTTTTTTCTATCTCGAAAATGCCCAAAGCGCCTAAAAAAGTTTTCACTTCAAAAACATTTTTTATTCAATTTGATATCATCATATCAGCTCATATTCGACGCCACCGAGGGGCTCAAGCCTACCCTAAATTAGGGCTATCGGGCCTTAGTCGAACACGCGGGCCCAGTGCGGGTTGGTCGACTTCACACACAACCTTCGAGTTTCTTCCCAGGCGTGTGCAGGTTTCCTCACGATGTTCTCCTTCACCGTAAGAGCGTCGGATAAACGTAAATATGAAATCGAAATTTGAAAACACATTGGTACGTGGCCGGACTAGAACCACGACCTCCCGGATAGGAGGTAGCAGCCCTTGCCGTTGCGCCACAGACCTCACTTTGATACTAGGTGTAACTAGATAAGTTTTGCAATACACAAATATGAAACAAAGAGGTGGCATATCATATATATATTTTAAAACTATATTTCCATAGACAAAGTTTGGCGGGAAAAAGTTTTCTTTTTTTATATTTTTTTTATTAAAAAAATTGATTTAATATTTAAAGATGTCGGCGTGATCTAGAGACGACTTACGAGTTGTAATTCGTTACAACTTTGAGAGGGGTTTGTTGTTAGATGACTGTCTGAAGGAAATGCAATCTGTATTCAAACTAAACTGCCCTCATCGTACGACTGTTTACCGTTGGTATTGTGAGTTTAAACGTGGAAATCTTGAAGTTTCTGATGCACCAAGATCGGGACGACCCAGTGACGTGTGTACTCCAGATAACGTTGCCAAAATAGAAGAAATGTTAAGAGTTGATCGTCGAATGACCTATAGGCAAATAGAAGAAGCCCTGGGCATCAGTGCACCAAGTGTTCACAAAATTTTGCACGAAATTCTTGGAGTAAGAAAAGTTTGCACTTTATGGGTACCTCACGACCTAACGGAGGAGCAAAAGGACTGTCGTGTATTATGGTGTAAAATCACACCGTTTTCGAGATATTTGGGTTTTTATGGAAAATTAAATTTTCACTACCTTTTGTCAGATTATTGACTAGTAGGTGCACATAAAAAAACATGTAATATTTTTTTTTTGCTAAAATATTGTAGATAAGTGACCCTACCTGGTAAACATGTATTTTCTTATTTCTTAAGACCGTTGCGAAAGAAATACTTAAATTTAGACGTATTTTTTTTTAATGCTCAAAATTATTTGACATTCACTGGTGAAAAAAATATTTACTAAGTACTAATGGGAAAGTGATTCCAAAAATTGCTTAATTAATTCAGATTTAAGAAAAGTATAACATGAACCCATTTTATTCATGAACTAGTATCCCCGGCGAATTTCGTACCACCTTACACTACACTACACTACACTACCCTACACTACACTACACTACACTACGCTATACTACACTACCCTACCCTACCCTACCCTACCCCTACCCTACCCTACCCTACACTACACTACACTATACTACACTACCCTACCCTACCCTAACCTACCCTAACCTACCCTACCCTACCCTGCATAAGAACCTTCTCCTGAAAATAACGAACTCGACAAAAAAAGAATTAGCGATATCGGTCCAGCCGTTCAAGCGTGATGCCGTGATCAAGGGAAATAGGGATTCATTTTTATATATACGTATAGATAACGAGATATTGCTATGTTTATTGCGTGGGGGGGGGGGGGGGCAGATTTTGATTGAATTGGAATTTAAATTGGATCAGTAGTTTCCAAGACATGGACTGTTAGTTAAGTGTATAAATATGCTATCCTGTACTATTCTCTATATATATTTTTGTTATTGTACAATATAGCATATTTGATTGATTGATTTTGTGATTGAAGTTGGGTATTCTAAACGTTTTCACAGTTGTCATTAATTTTTACCAGACTACGAAAAAGTAGGGTTAAGTTTTTTTTTAATAAGTAGGTATCCCCTTGATCTTGAACTCACCAAAGCTTCATTCACCTTACCATTGACCTTAACTCCAAACTCTTTCGGTGCCGCCATAAACACAGACTGACATTTAGCAGTCTTTGTGAACGCCCAGCGGACCGGGACAGGAGACATTTACGACAATTTGTTAACTACACTTGTCTCCAGCGTCACAGCCAGCGTTTTTACCCGACTGCGCCAGAAGGAGGGTTATGTTTTTCGAGAGTATGTATGTATGTATGTATGTATGTATGTATGTATGTATAATTGTTTGGCACGCTCTGCAGCCTGAACGGCTGGATGGATTTTGGCTTGAGAGGTGTCGTTAGATTCGTATTTACTGTGAGAGTGACACTGGGTATATAAAAATAAAACAAGAAATATACTGACTAGACGGCTGACTTTCTAGAATAGGTCCCGACTGCTACAATTTTTCTTAAGTTAAGTGCAATCGGGTATGACGACATTCTTGTTTTAGGGTTTTTCATTTCCAAACTACACAGAAACGCAGTCGGGTTTTTTAGTTTTTTAAATTACCGTTTTTTATTTTGCGTCCGCCTTTCCAGTATCTACTGACCCGATTACGCCAGAAGGAGGGTTACGTTTTTCGAGTGTATGTATGTATGTTTATTTCTTTGGCACGCCCTGTAGCCTAAACTGCTTGATATACTTTGAAGTGAGAGGTGTTGTTAGATTTGTCTTAATCCCGTAAATGACATAGGATACATTTTTACCCGACTGCCAATAAATAGGGGTTAAGTTTTTATGTAGACGGGTTTTTATATAATTCATAAAGTTATTAAAACACTAGCTGTTTCCACCAGAAGCCACCAGCGTGGACAACGTTTCTATGACTTTTCGAGGGTGCGCAGTGCGCGAGCCTCAAACGGCAATGGCGTGAAAAAAAGTAGCCTGTATGTTAATCCAGGTCCTAATCGGTCTACCTACAAAATTTCAGCCAGATCCGTTCAGTAGTTTTTGCATGAAGAAGTAACCAACATACACACACACACTCACAAACTTTCGCCTTTATAATGTTAGTGTGATTGCAGCTTTGTATATTATCTACAATTATATCTACGTACTACGCACGTGAACTATTATAATGGATGATTGATTATTCAAATGGCAGCTCAAAAAAATTGACAATGGTTATTTAGATGAATTAAAAATATAATTGATAATAATTTTCGTAAAAACTAAAAGCATTTAGGAACAAGCTTTCATTTGAAAAGAGTTTTTATGCTCAAAAAGCCAAATGCTCAAATGAATATTAAAAAAATACACGGTTCCACATTTAAAAAAAGGGGAGCACAATAAAGTCTAGTTGTTTGGATTGAAAATTAAAAGACGATTCTGCGACCTTGATCCCACCTCCAAAGTTCATCATTAGATCAATTTCAAAATACCAAAAGGGTCTATTATGTCACCGGCAATAAGGCTTCGTTCCAAATTTCCGGCCAAGCGCGAGTCGGACTCGTGCAAAGTAGAATTCCGTAGCCTTTTCAAAAAATAAACGTATGTTTTAAAAAACAAAATGGTTTTTACTGGTAGGTAATTGAACATTTTGTATGAAAAATCTATGAACTTTTTACTAATCCAACTGCATGTCCCAAGTTCGTCGACTATTACTCCTTTACTAAGAAAGTCTACTCAGCCGTGATAGTTTTTTGATTATATGTCATACTATTAAAAAAAATCTGATGTCCTGCGGTTTAGCTGGTACTACCAAAAATTATATTATTTTTTTCAATATTTCATTTTACCACTTTGTCGGCGTGATTAAATATGTGTACGAATGCTTTTAAATTACAGCTTTTATGTACTAAATGTCTAAACTAAGCCCCTGAGGCCCTGACAGACGTACAGATTTTAACGAAACTGTAAGGTTTCCTTGTACACTATGGAACCCTGAAAATCGGGTGGGACTGTGTCGGGGCACACTGCCGTCGGTTTAAGGCAATACAATTTTAAAAATATTATCACTTTTGCTTTAAAAAAATATACTGTAGGCCAGGTTTTTGGTATTAATTGCAAAAATTCTCGAAAACAAATAAAGTTAATGTTGAATAAAACCAACATACAAAAATCGGTGACTTTAAGACCTTTAATTTTAATTGAACACATTTTTTTAAACTTATTTGATACTATAGAAAAGTAATAAAAACATGAAAAAATCGAGAATTGGCCGTTCGGTTTCAACGTTGCAGCCGCGCTGAAGCGCGCATTGATTTGGACTTAAAATGAATAGGCTAACGTTCGATATTTTTTTACACGTATAGACCTGCTCGGATTGAGGCATCTTAAAGCCTTACTGTGGAAAAAATTATGTTTTCCTCCGTGAGTGATGGATTTATCTACTGAGGTTTGCTTATTCCAAAAAATTTGGTTGTTATAGGTACAATTGGCTTGTCCTTTCTACCGGAAACAGATTTATGCCTCTTTCGTTTTATCCGTTGCATTGCATTTCAGTTTCACATCAAACAACTTTATTATTAAATTAAATCTATGTGTAACTAGTTCCGTAGTTCTTGTTGTTGACAGCAATGTAATTTTTTTTATTTACTATTGGACAGCCCTTTGCTTCATTTCACCTGATGGTAAGTGACGATAATGCCGAAGATGGAAGCGGGCTGACCAAGATTCCCTACCGCAACGGGGAGCTGGCTAGGTTGAAAAAAAACCTTTATTGTCGATGATGTTCCTTAAAGTAAAAAGCTATTAGGAACACGATTGAGCAGTTTTGGCTCGATAGAAAAAATCCAAAAGATAGTTCTACAGCGTTTTTCTTTCAACTCTAGTTATGACTAATATTTTGAAGGATAAATATTTAAAAATATACAACAATATTTGTTATGATAAGTAATATAAAGTGAGTAATGTCCTACTATCCTACTTCCCACTTATATTATAAATGCGAAAGTTTGTAAGAATGTATGGATGTATGGATTTATGTTTGTTACTCTTTCACGCAATAACTACTGGATGGATCTGGTAGAAATTTGGTAGGTAGACATATTAGGACATATGCTCCTTTTTTCCACGTTTGCGAGCCGCTTGCGCACCCTCGAAAAGTCATAGAAACTTGCACGCGGGTGAAGCCGCGGGAAACAGCTGGTTTTTTTATACTTTCATTGTAGTTTTTGATTGAAACGAAAAACCATTGAAAAAGTGAAAAAGTGTGGTTATGTTATTTACTCTTTACACGTAAAGAAAAAGACAGAGGCAACTGTCCAAATAAATACCTCGCGGTAACTATTCCATAGTTCGTTGGACCTGGCCACGAGGTAACATAACATAGAAAAACCTGAAAAATATTAGGTACAAATTGTTATTTGTAAAGAGTTTATATGCTCTAAAATGGCCATGCTCAGTATGCCAAATCCCTACTAATATTATAAATGCGAAAGTAACTCTGTCTGTCTGTTACGCTTTCCCGCAAAAACTACTGAACGGATTTGGCTGAAATTTGGTAGGTAGACAGATTAGGACCTGGATTAAGACATAGGCTACTTTTTATCACGCTCGCGAGCCGCTTGCGGCTCGCGCACTGCGCACCCTCGAAAAGTCATAGAAACGTGGTCCACGCGGGTGAAGCCGCGGGAAACAGCTAGTGTGAATATAAATAGTTAAATACACGTTTCCAAATTCAAAAAGGCAAGCACAGTATTTCTTATTATTCTATTGAAAACAATCGACGATCATTCCACCTCCACAGTTCATCATCAGATCAACATAAGAGTCTCCAGGACGCTCGAGTTTCCATACAAACCTAGTTTCGCTTTAATATAAAAACTACATGCCGGTTTGAATCCAAACTTTGTAAATATATTGAGTAGACACATATCAATGTTTTTAATTAGTTTTCATCGTAGTAAATTTTAACGTAACTAAACGCAGGCTTAAATTAATTTTGTACTGAAAATTTGAAACTGCTCTTATTTTTATCCGTTTTATATTAGTACATCGAAAACTAATTAAAAACATCGACATGTGTCTCCTCAATAAAGTTTGTATTCATTCTGGTGTGTAGTTTTTGTATCAAAGCGGAACTACGTTTGTATGGAAACTCGAGCCTCCTGGCTGCCCTTAATCGCCGCGTAAATCGTGGCATCCTAATCCTACAAACATTTATATAAGGTCTAACAAAATTAACTGAAACTATTTTAACTGATGCTTCTACCCATGAAATTGAACAACTTTCCCCATGGAACCCATAGTCAAAACTTAAAAAAAATGAACTCCCCATACTAAGTTGGCTGATCAGCTGATCGAGTTAGTATGGGAGAGCCAAATTTTTTTTGCGATTTGACTATGGGTTCCATGGGGAAAGTTGTTCAGTTTCATGGGTAGAAGCACCAGTTAAAATAGTTTCAGCTAATTTTGTTAGACCTTATATACAGCTGTTTTGCTGCTACCGCCGCGCGCCGCGCTGCGTCCGCTGCTAATGGCGCGCGAGCGTGGCTCGGCCCTAACACTTTCAGAACCACAGAAATTCCGATTTCCGTGCTCTGAACGCATCAGGGACGTCAACGGAACCAATTATTTACTGATTAGCTCTTTCCCGCGGCTTCGCTGGCGTGGATGGTTATCAACCGACTTCAAAATTAGAAAACCGGCCAAGTGCGAGTCGGACTTGCGCATAGTAGGGTTCCGTAGTTTTTCAAAAAATAAATGTATATTTAAAAAAACAAAATTAAAATGCAATAACTTTTTTCAAATCTGACTGCACACGTTAAGTTGGTCGACTTAACTAAGAAAGTCTACTTACCCGTAATAGTTTTATTTTTTAATTAATTACATGTCCTACTATTTACTCTGTCTTTTCAGATGTTAGCTGGTGCGGGGTGCCACTTGGCTCTAACTAAAATTATCATTTTAAAGCTTAATATTTCTTAAACCGACTCTAAATCTAAAAATAGTTTTAGACAACTCTTAGTAGTTTTGAAAGATCTTTCAACGATACCTCACAACATAGGTTCCGTCAACTAAAAAAAAAACGAGACCTACAGTACTCGCATATTATGATGTGTAACATGTGTCAAAATACTTATGAAATTAATTAATTATCGGGTCGTACATTCACGGGCCGACCCTTCGAATAGTAGTATGTCATCTTTGCCTTTGCCATCACACTAGGCGGCATGGCTATGACAACCTTAGTTTTCGAGAATTAAAAAACGTTCGCATTTCCTGTTACACATTTCCGTCCCATTTTACGAAATCACTCCCACAAATTGTAGGAAAGCGAGAGCAAAGATGTTACACATCAAAAAACTCCCTCTCTTTACATATAGTGCAGGTACCCTACTTTTTTCTGTAAATTTTGTAGTACCACTTTGTCGGCGTGATTAGTATGTATACCCATGCCAAATTACAGCTTTCTAGTACTAATAGCACAGATGAGATACTAGTTACTTCTCTAGGCTAAGCCGCGGACAGACGGACAGACTGACATGGCGAAATCATAATGGTTCCTTGTTGATTACGGAACCCGAAAAAAGGAGGAGGTTCTCAATTTGGTTGTATTTGTTTTAATGTTTGTTACCTCCGAACTACGTAATTTATAAACCGACTTGGAAAATTCTTTTTCTATTTGAAAGGATACACTTTGGGATTAGTCTTATAGAAATTTCATCAAAATCAGTTTAGTACTTTTCAAGCGACTTCCAAAAAGGAGGAGGTTCTCAATTCGTCTGTATGGTTTTTTTTATGTTTGTTACCTCATAACTTTGGACTGGGTGAACCGATTTTTATAATTCTTCTTTTATTTGAAAGCTAGTCTAAGAAATTAACAGAAACAAAAAAAAACTAGTTTGTTGTGATTGAGGTCAGTTTTTAAAGTGTTTAGCGTTTCTAATTATTATGACTGTACATAAACGAGGCTGCGCTGTGCGTAGATGTGTCTACTCAATATATTTGCAAAGTTTGGATCTGATTTTATAATAGTACATCGAAAACTAGTTACAAACATATCGATATAAAACGGGATAAACTAAGAGAAGTTTCAAACTTTCAGTCAAAATCAAAATAAAAAAATATATATTTTAAATAGGTGTTTACACAGACTTTTATACATAGTAAAAAAAAAACTTATTGTATAAGTATTACAAATAATGTCATGATTCAGATTACAGTCTCAAGTAATGGTATTTGTTGTAGAACCAACATATATATATATCTTTGTCATTTACATAATCTTATCCTCTAGAGCACAAGCATTTTTTGATATGAGTCTTGAATTTATTCTCTGAAAAACTAGTAGCATTTTCTGTAATTTTATTATATAATCTTATACACTGCCCCACAAATGACTTTTTAACCTTACTCAGTCTCGAAAAGGTTATTTACATTTCATAAATTAAAATTACGCCTGTCACTATTCTTAGGTCAAAACTAATTTTAGCCTTCGTTTAGTTATGTTTCAATGTTTGTTTTACCAAGATTTCCCAACGCAATGGCGAACTGGCTATCTTCTCTCTATGCTGGAACACACCAATGATATCAATGATATTTGGCGGCGCATTTTAACCACTCCATTATACATATTTGCGAGTGTTTTGTGTAATAGACGGACAAATTGCTCTGATTAGCTAACGTTTATAGTGCTTTCCTTGTGGTGGTAGCTAGCCAGTTTGGTTGTCGAACGTATAGGATTTCGCCGCCATTTTGTTTGTTCCGTCATTCCTTTTTAAAAATGTCATTTCTGGCCCGTTTTATGAAGTGTCCAGGGTGTGCTTAATAAATGAGATGAAATAGTGAAATTTATAATATAGTAATATAGTATTGCTCGTAGAACAGATGGCCGTTGGGGTAGTAAAGTTCTCGAGTGGCGACCACACACCGGAAAGCGTAGTGTAGGCAGGCCTCCCACTCGGTGGACCGATGACCTGGTGAAGGTCGCGGGAAGCCGCTAGATGCGGGCAGAGCAGAACCGGTCGTCGTGAAGATCCTTGGAGGCGGCCTATGTCCAGCAGTGGACGTCCTTTGGCTGATATGATGAACAGACAGGCAGTTTGATGAAGCAATCAGCCGCGTCATGCCGTGGGCGGGGCCGGCCGGAAGTGACGCCGGACGCGCCATTAGCTCGATGCCTCGAAAATTGAACGCACATTAGAGTGCTTTGCAATGATGCCTTTTTACCCGACCGCCTAAAAAAGAGGCGTAATCTTTTTTTTTAAACCGACCTTCAAACATGAGGAGGTTTACAATTCGACTGTGTTTTTGTGTGTGTGTGTGTGTGTTGTGTGTGTGTGTTACGCGATATCTTCGCAGCCTGTGAACCGATTTCCATGATTCTTTTTTTATTTAATAGGCTATGCTCCCAAGTTTGTCCCATATATCATACAAAAAGAAAAAAAAATTGGGAAATCTTGGTAAGCCCGCTTCTATCTTCGGCATCATCATCATTTATCATCAGGTGAGATGATGCCAAGGGCTTACCAATTTTATCAGAATCGGTGTAGTACTTTATAAGAAAATTAACAAATATAATAATGCAAAATTGTACTAGTTGTTGAGATGGAAGTCGGTTTTTTAACGTGTTTAGCGTTTTCAATTACTCGAGTGTATTTATCGTCGGTGGCGTAACGGCTAGGGCCGCTGCCTCCTGTCCGGGAGGTAGTGATTCGAATCCTGCCACGTACCAATGTGTTTTCGAATTTCCATTTCCTAAGTACGTTTATCCGACGACGCTCTTACTGTGAAGAAAAACATCGTGAGGAAACCTGCACACGCCTACCGCAGGCGTTCGTAACGTAGAAACTCGAAGGTTGTGTGTGAAGTCGACCAACCCGCACTGGTCGACTAAGGCCCGATCGCCGTAATGCAGGGTAGGCTCGAGTCCCTTGGTGAGGATGTATTTTGAGCTGATATGATGATTTATGTATGTATAAATAATAATAAATAATAAATGTTCTGGGACAAATCACACGTGGTCATCTGGCCCCAAAGTAGGATTCCCTGTGTTATGGGTTACCAGAGACTGATATACATACCTATATACGTTTAAATACATACATATATAGATATATTTAACACCCAGACACAGAGCAAACAAATCTGCTCATCACACAAATGCTTGCCCTAGGTAGGGATCGAACCCACAGCCCTCGGATCAGTAGTCAAGGGCACTAACCACTGAGCCACCGAGTCAGTCAGTATGTATGTCTGTTTCTTTGGCTGAGCCAGTAGTCTAAACGGCTTGATGGATTTTGGAGTGCGAGGTGTCTTAGATTCGCTTCTTGATCCCCCGAGGGACATAGGATATATTTTAACCGACTGCCCAAAAAATTGAAGAGGTTTACGTTTTTATGCAGTTAGTTTTTAATTGCTAAAAGCTTTTTTAAATAAAATCAAATAACTTGCAATGTTTGTATAAAAAGTTAATAGCTTAATACCATGTTTTATGTACGTACATGTATTTGTTTTTTTAGTTAAAATCTTGCAATCGATTATAGAGCGACTTACAAGGGTCCGATTGAGCTGAAATTTGGAATAAGCTATATTCCCAGTGACAATAGATCCTTTTGGTATTATGAAGTTAATCTGATGATGAACTTTGGAGGTGGAATTAGTGGTCCAAAATCGCCTTTAATTTTTAATAGAATCGTTGGAAATACAGTCTCGTTGCTAAGAAATGGTCAAATATATGTAAAAAAAATCTTAGTTTTTTTTCTTAGAAATAAACCATTTTTAACTTGGTATTTAAGTTTTAAATGAACTACTTACGGTTATTATATCCTAAGAACATGCTCGATAAATAAATAAATAAATAAATATTCTGGGACAAATCACACATGGTCATCTGGCCCCAAAGTAGGATTCCCTGTGTTATGGGTTACCAGAGACTGATATACATACTTATATACGTTTAAGTACATACATATATAGATATAATTTAACAACCAGACACAGAGCAAACAAATCTGCTCATCACACAAATGCTTGCCCTGGGTGGGGATCGAACCCACGACTCTCGGATCAGTAGTCAAGGGCACTAACCACTGAGCCACAGAGTCAGTCAAAATGTGATTAAGATAAAATGTAATTAATGATAAAATGTTTTGTTTACATATTTGTCAATTTACAAACAATAGTAGATTGTTAATCAAGGGAAGAAAGTAACCCATTTCACTCGAGATATTTCTGGCGCTCGAACGAAGTGAGAGCGCCAATAGTTCGAGGGTGGAATGGGTCATTTCACCCGAGTTAAACACTCTACTTTTCATTTCGACTGTGAGGAAATGAATTATTTATATGATATAAAGTATTAATTAGATATCAATAATTTAAGCTTACCTATACCCAGCCTCCAACCTTTTTGTAATGGCCGCTAGCCACGGCCGACTAGATTGTACCTAATCGAGATGGTCACGACGTGCATCTAGGTGGCCATGGCGAAAATTGAAAAAAAAGTGTCATTTTATCATTGCAATATGGCGCGCAGCAGAATGATTTAATATCAACCTATAGATCTAAAAAAACACGTCGTTTAATGTTTAGTTGAGTTTAGATATATGAAAACCTCTTATTTTAATGTAATTTATTAATATGATGTAACTCAATTATCTTCGACTCCGTGGCTAGCAATAAAAAAAATTACTTTCCACCCTAGGGATGACAATACTTTCCACCCTAGGGATGACAATACTTTCCTCCCTAGGGATGGAAAAGCAATGTTCCGCCCGGCTATCTACTCATGAAAATTAAACTTTCCGAACAGTAGAGATGAAAATAAACTTTACTGTACTGAACCTTTTTGAATTTGGAACCCTGTAATTTTACATTTCATTTAAACATTCATTTCTCTTCTAATATATAAAAATGAATCGCAAAATGTGTTGATAAGCGCATAACTCGAGAACGGCTGGACCGATTTCGCTAATTCTTTTTTTGTCGAGTTCGTTATTGTCAGGAGAAGGTTCTTATGTAGGGTAGGGTAGTGTAGGGTAGGGTAGGGTAGGGTAGTGTAGTGTAGTGTAGGGTAGGGTTAGGGTAGGGCAGTGTAATGTAATGTAAGGCGGTACGTAGTTCGCCGGGACAGCTAGTTTCAAATAAAAGCTTGTAGGTACCTAAAATTATCTAATTACTTTAAATGTGTAATGCTTGTATAAATATGTAATTGGTTTCTCGGAAACGGCTTATTACGGGGGATTGTACATCGATTTGTCACATCCTCTGCGGTACCGGCGGCACTTACCATCAGGTGAGGTGCAGCCAAACGCACTCAAATTTTTAATATAAAAAATTGTGTGTGACAGCTCCGACGCACGACTGGAGTTTACTCGCGCTTGAAAAAAAACTATAACTCACTTCATTTCTACTATTGAACACGACCTTTTTGGTATCGAAACTTTTTCGTAACGCTGTCATTCATCGATAGATTTTACTCCTCACATTTTTCTCATACCGGGCCCCTTATATATGCAAATCGATTCTTAAGGAGTAAACTCCAAAAATTAAAAAAATGATGTTTGGATTTGACTTTGATTTTTGACTCTTTTCAAATAAAAGCTTGTACCTAAAATTATCTTAACGAGTAATGCTTGTATATACAGAAAAGTTGCGGAACAAAAGTTGTTCAGTTTGATGAGTACAAGCTTACCTTAAAGTGTCACCACATCTTTATGTTACATCCTGTATATGTAATGTAATTGAAGTGGAATTCCCTTCCGGCGTCTGTATTCCCCGATTCGTATAATTTAGGAATCTTCAAGATGAGAGTGAATAGGCACTATTTGAGCTTGTGTGTTACACCCTCGGCTGCATCGGCACTTACCATCAGGTGAGTCAAATTTTTAATAAAAAAAAAGAAAAAAAAAATCTCGGAAACAGCTCTAACGACTTGCTTGAAAATTGGTTTGTGGGGGATTTTGGGGGCGAAAAATGTAGATAGGTCTCATTTTTAATGTTTTGTGTTTATTTCTACATATTTATTCTGAAAATCCGTTTTCACAAAAAAATATCACATGCCAAGGAGACTCCACGCATCGCTGTGTCGCCCAGGTACTTTATATAAATTGGTTAGGTCATTGTTGGTAAGTGCTAAGTAGATATTCACGTTAATGACCTTGGCCTCATCTCACCTAAGGGTAAAAGCTATAATGCAAGAAACACAAGCGGTCATAGGTCAGTGCTACTTGCGTGGTTGGGTCGATCACGCAGGTCAACTGTCCTGAGGCACGGTCATCACCTGGATGGATTTGACTGTAAGTGCCATCATTAGTCCTGTCGTAATCAAAATTTTATTTCATACTGGCTGTTTCCTGCGGCTTCGTCTAGATCCCGCTGAAAAATTTCATGGAAATCCGTCCAGCCTAACACTGTGACACGAGAATTTTATATATATAGAACATAGAAATATACCTATCATTATACGACTTGCGACCTCGGCTATTACTTCAAATGAAGAGAAAAATAAAGTCTAGGATCTCAGGCGGGAAATTTGTTTTCATACTTTTACGTAAAAAAATCCGAGGTTGGGTTTTAGTTTTTTAGCTTTTTTTTTGAAGTGAAAACTTCTATGGGCGGGTTGGGCGCATTTTTATAATGGGAAAAAACCATTGAACTCGCGACACTATAACCGTAACCGACACCGTACCAGGAGCACTCAGAGGATCAAAACTTATAAAACTGTAAAAAGTTTTCACTTCTGTTGGCACTCCCGGGGTGTTTATATTTTATTTAAAAACGAGTAGGCATCGCGAGTTCACAGTTCGGGGTAAACCACTAGTAATGTAATAATTACGCACGATCATGTGGTCCCAAACTAGAATAATATTTTTTTGTACCTGGTAACCAGACGGCTAAGTGCGATTCGGACTCGCGCACCGAGGGTTTCGTACCACCGCATCATCATCATCATCATATCAGCCGAAAATCGTCCACTGCTGGACAAAGGCCTACTCCAAGGATTTCCACGACGACCGGTCCTGCGCTGCCCGCATCCATCGGCTTCCCGCGATCTTTACCAGGTCGTCGGTCCACCGCGTGGGAGACCTGCTTACACTACGTTTTCCGTACCACCACACCACAAGAATAAAAGGTACATATTATACAGTCGGGTTTTTAGTTTTTTTTTTTTTTTTTCATACAAAACAAACTTCAAAAATTGTTCGGACGGTTAGTTGACAGGAGCCAAAAGCTTTGACAGGCAGATAGGTAGGACCGCAAAGGACACTTCCGTGAACAAAAAGGGTGACTTTGTGATCGGACACTTTAGATCGCGTGACCATGGTCAGACCTTGGACACTTCATACAACGAGCCAGAAATGACATTTAAAAAAAGGAATGACGGAACAAACAAAATGGCGGCGAAATCCTATACGTTCGAGAACCAAACTGTAATAACCAATCTGTAACAATCTGGATGACGAGGGGGTGAGGTCGCAATCTAGAGAGCGGCAGGGAGTGTCCATACTGTATGTTGGTACTAATATGTATACTTTGACCAAGGTCTTGTTTTTGGGGTTTCCGTACATCCAACGGGTGACCAACGGGACCCTATTACTAAGCCTGCACCGTCTACACGTCTGTCTGTCCGACAGCGGGCTTTATTTCATGAACCGTAATAAGCAGACAGTTAAAATTTTCACAAAATTTGTTTTTATTGCCGCTAAATCAACCAATACTAGACAATTAATAAAAAGGAAAAAAACAAGGGGGTCTCTTTACAAAAGAACGTATTTTTGTAGGTCTTTAGAAGTATTTTAGATATTGGCTCTTTCGTAGAAACGGGAATACATAATAGAGTGAAACTTAGTGTGATCATAGTACTAGAATTGAAACAAAACAACAAATAATAAAAATCTGACAGTGTGTGTAGTACTCGCGTTTAGTAGTCCGATAATACATATGTAACGAAATCTTTGAAAGTAATTTTCACTCACTTCAAACGTCGGATTAAATCGAAAATTTGCACACTTATTGCTGACCGATGACAAATACATGTTGTCATTGACCTGCTACTGCAGCATCACCTGGAATCTAAAGGATACCCCAACTCTAAGGAGCCCAAACACATCTACTATAAGTTAGTAAGCTAACTTATAGTAGATGTGTTTGGGCTCATTGGAATGGTCTTAATTAATAGGTTAGTATACCTGGGCGACCGAGCGATGCTCGGAGTCTCCTGGGCATATCAACTTTTTTTGTGTGAAAACGGATTTCTAGACTAAATTTTATATTTTGAAATAAATACGTATCATGAAAAAAGAACTACAAAAAATCACGCCTTCGGCATGGTTTTAACCGAGTTGTAATTGAATTGTGGGCTAGGCTAGTAATCACTCGGCTAAGTTCATTTCTAAAATGATAAGTTTAAATATGATATCTATTGCGCGGAAAAGACACAGTGCGTAAAAACTCAGATAAACGCGTTTTCCCAGAGATAAGTAAACGATCGATCTAGATCGTCTCAGCCAAATCGTTACAGCCGTTTTCGTTATATTTACAAGAATCGCTCAAATGATAGATAGATAAAAATAAATAAATAAATAAATATTCTGGGACAAATCACACATGGGTCATCTGGCCCCAAAGTAGGATTCCCTGTGTTATGGGTTACCAGAGACTGATATACATACTTATATACGTTTAAATACATACATATATATATATTTAACACCCAGACACAGAGCAAACAAATCTGCTCATCACACAAATGCTTGCCCTGGGTGGGGATCGAACCCACAACCTTCGGATCAGTAGTCAAAGGCACTAACCACTGAGCCACCGAGTTAGTTATGGTGAAAATGTGTTGGATTTTTTTATTTATATATACGGGGTGTAACAAAACTGGTTTAGGGTTTCAGTATGATGAATGGGGGTTCCACTCATCATACTGAAAAATTTCCCCAAGGGAGCCATAGTCAATTTTCAAAAAAAAAATTGGACCCTCCATACAAAAATGCAGAAAATTTGTCAATCAGCTGGTATGAAGAGTTATCATTATTTTTCGGTAATTTCATCAAAGATATATAACAAAAGTTGTTTAGTATACGATGAATAAAAGACCCAGTTAATGGGACCTACTCTAATTTTGTTTCCCCACATAATCTCTCTCCCACATAATCAGCGAAGACATCGTTCGCCGAATACGCGAGCGATCACATAATATATTATAAAATAACTCTATAGGATGTCGTCGCTGATTATGTGGGAGAGGCATTACCAAGCCTTTATGTCCTCAGGTTCTGTCCGTCCGTGTTCCTCTACCTGGGGCTGGTGGTGCCGGCGATATGGCTTCTGGAGCTGCACAAGGTCGACATGCGCGTCCTGAAAATCGAGAACAGCACTTACGTCGATGTAAGGTTCATCATCATCTAAACACCTATAACTACAACTACCAACAACACCTACAACTTGTAAGACTCAATTTGGTTGGTGGTAGGGCATTTTCTAAGCCCGCCTGGTTAGCTACCACCATCTTATCTAAGTCTTGCCGCCAAACATCAGTGTTAACAACATTGATGTGTTCCGGCTTGAAGATAGGGTAGCATAAAGTAAGATTGCATTGGGGAATCTTGGTAAGCCCGCTTCCATCTTCGGCATCATCGTCACTTACCATCAGGTGAGATGATGCCAAAGCCTTACCAATTGTAAATAAAAAAAATATGCTGACTCCTTTCTTTGAAAATAAACTCAGAATACACATTAAAACAGAACACGCGTACGGTGATAAAAGTGAGGCAATACGGTGATAAGACTTCGTTGTCCGTCCGTCTGTCCGTCTGTCACCAGGCTGTATTTCATGAACCGTAAACAGCTGAAATTTTCACAGATGATGTATTTCTGTTGCCGCTATAACAACTAAAATCTTTGACTCGATGTAATCTTTGTCTGTTGGTTTCGACGATCTGTCAAATGTTTGTGGGTGACGGGAAATCAGTGTTGCCACCTAAAAATAATATTGCCAACCAAATCTGTACTAAAACTACCGAAATAATGCAAATGGCTCTTTCAAAACCTGGCTCTTTCATGCCACTTCTCCCCCTATACACAGCATTTTAATGAAATTTAAGATGAAAAACCATATACCTGTATATTATGCCTCTATCCGAATGAGTATTTTATAAATTGTAGCTACGTAACCTTTTAAGGCCCTGAGAGCACTCAATCTGAGCAGGTTGAAAGTGTTTAAATAATATCGAACGTAAGTTTATTAATTTTAAGTTCAAATCAATGCGAGCTTGAACGCGGCTGTTACGTTGAAACGGAACGTCCTATTCTCGATTTTTACATGTTTTTATTACTTCTCATCACTTTCAAATAAATTTTAAAAAAATGTGTTCAATTCAAATGAAAGGTCTTAAAGTCACCGATTTTTGTGTGTTGGTTTCATTCAATATTAACTATTTGTTTTCGAGAAATTTTGCAATTAATGCCAAAAACAGGGTCTAAAGTATATTTTTTTACATCAAAAGTGGTAATATTTTTAAAATTGTATACAATTAAATCGATTTTTTATTACTTTAAGTATATTATATATTTTTGCCATGAAGATATCTTTACACAGTCTTTCAATAATTTGAATTGAATATTGTCATTTGACCCATCTTAGGGCCTTAATGGCTCTATGCTATATAAGACGAATCATATACAATGTTTTTGCTACTTGGGCTGTTACAATGTTCTTAGAGTAAAAGCCTTGTCCTTGCCTGGGCTACTGGGTGTATGTATCTCTGCTCCTGCTATCCCGGTGTTTTTCATTCTAGATCCACCTGTGCAGCAGGTGATCTTGGATCCTGATGCTTCCAGTTCCCAGTTTAATCGTTCTCTTATGTGTATTCTAAACTTTTTGTTGAAGATCCTTTGTTTCTTCTACCTACCCATAGTGATATACCCATGAGGTTTTGCATTAAAAATAAAGGATCCAATATCTTTGGAAGTCTGCCTTATTGGATATAGAATGACGTCACTTAGCGACATTGTTCTCTTAACGTGTATACAAAATTTAAGCTCGATCGTAAACCTGGAAGTGTTCCTAATTTAGCTTCCAAGATATGTCCCAAACTAACTAACAGACAGACTAACTAACAAACACGGCAAGCTAATATAAAGCTTGTAAAAAATGCCTTAGGGACCGAACTTTGCTCGGCATCTATTTATGTAGCGACATCTGTTGTTGAGTAGCTATATACTAAAATAAAAATATTGTTTTTTTATGTTAAACGGATTTTCTTAAAGATGTCACCTATCAAGATGACTTTTGAAAGTAAAACGTTATCTTAATATAAGATTTTATCCAAATCGTTACAGTCGTTTAATTTAACAAATGTACAAAAATTGTTCACTTATGGCGATCCACCTACCTGCGTAACGCCACATTTGCTTAGCACACATAAGTACTTAATAATCGAACTATCGAGCCAAAAGCTGCCACTTTAGCACTTATGCTATTTGTAACAACAGCGAGCTATATTTCACAGAGTTGATAATTTCCAAATAAAATACAGTACCTATTCTTCAAATTCATCGTTGAAAATTTTCGATAAAGTAAATATTTTAGCGAGCTATTTTTACCAACTGTGGTGTAATCGTTAGTCCATTCACTTCGCAACAGGAGGTCGCGGGTTCGATTCCCGGTGGGGTCAACTTGTAAGACTTGGTTTGGTTGGTGGTAGGGCATTTTCTAAGTTCGCCTGGCCAGCTACCACCATCTTATCTAAGTCTTGCCGCCAAACATCAGTGTTAACAACATTGATGTGTTCTGGCTTGAAGATAAGATAGCCAGTTCTCTATTGCATTGGGGAATCTTGGTAAGCCCGCTTCCATCTTCGGCATCATCGTCACTTACCATCAGGTGAGATGATGCCAAGGGCTTACCAATTGTGAATAAAAAAAAATAAAAAAAACTGTGAGTCGGACTATAGCCCGTCAACTTCGTGCACGGTACGCCTGTGGTACGGGCGAGGTAGCACGACATGAGACGATCTCCGCGGGGAGCTTGAGGCTAGCGGTAGGTGCACGAGGCTCGTGCCCTTCCTCGCTAGCCTCAAGCTCCCCCGCGGAGATCTTCCCGCACACCCCGCCTCAGTTGTTTAGGCGTATCGGTCACGAAGTTGACGGGCCATAGCACTCCGAAGTTTCCGTACCACCACACCTCTCCACACAACTACATAGTATAATAAATAAAAATGGTACCTATTCTATTGTACCAGTTCTATTTACAAAGAAAAGACATCAACGCGAGCGACTAAAATATGTTTTTTTTTGTCATTCAGTTCGGATTCCTTAGCGCGAGTAGCACTCACACTTGGCGAAATTTTATTATTTGTTGTTTTACTTCAGTTATAATTACTATAATCATACCAAGTTTCACGCTTGTATGTATTACCGTTTTTACAATAGAGCTAAATCAAAAATACTTCTAAAGACCTATAAAAAACACATTTCATGTATGGTCCCTTATTTTTTCACTTTTTCAAATTTTTTGTAGTTTATGTTATAGCGGCAACAGAAATACACGTTCTGTGAAAACTTCAACTGTCTCCTTAATACAGTTTATGAAATACAGCCCGCTGACAGACGGACAGACAGTGGAGGCTTGTTGGTGGGGTCCCGTTCGTCACCCGTTGGGCGTACGGAACCCTAAAAATAAACACTAGATCCCGCTTCCTTCACTTCTCCCCAACTAGCGCTGTCATCAGTAAAAAAACGGGTACGTATTGCAATGTCTAAAATTAAAAAAAACTAACATTAAATAACCTACGTTTAAAATTCCTAATATGTAAATACCTAATAATTGATTCACTTATATTCATAATACCGAAAGCTTAGAATGTCAAATGAATATGTTACTGGAGTTCATAAAGCTAAAAATTGAAATTCCTATGTACAAAATTCGTAAAATTAATTTACCTAACAGTTAATTGACCAAAATGAAAAATACCGATCTACTTACCTACTTAAGTAAAGTTCAGAATCCAAATAAAAACACAATTATTATTTTAAATTTTACAATTATTATTTTACAACTAGATTCAACCAATCCATGTTGGATAAAACGAAATGCAAACAAGTTCGAACGTGTAACAGGGGAAGTTTCCTAATTCGTCACCTTTTTAACTCGCCTGTTTCGCGAGACTCTTTGACTGTAAAATCAATAAAACCTGATCGAACCTAATATCGCTCGCTTCGCTCGCTCATTCACAGTTTTCTTGAGTTTTTTGTAAGTGAGCGAGCGAAGCGAGCGATATTAGGTGCGGTCAGTTTTGATTGATTATACAGACCCCCCCTGGGTAGCAGAATGGCTACGTATTGCAATGTCTAAAATTAAAAAAAACTAACGTAAAATAACCTACGTTCAAAATCCCTAAAATGTTAATACCTAGTGATTGTTTCACTTACGGTACGTACGACCTCATGACTTCATGATAATGACCTCATACATACATGGCAACCAATATGAAATCGTAACAACAAATGCAGGATTTTAGTTCACACTATCTGAGCTATTTTGTAAATTATAATTTGTACTTTATCAATCTATCCTCTTTTACGGTCGCGGAACCTGAGCTACTGCTGCATACAAATAGCTCGCAAGTGATGCATCATTTTCGTTATTTTGACCATTTGGTATTTCAAATGTTGGTGTATCAAACTTAGGTGTAATAACAATTAATATTTGAAACATTACATATTTAGTCCAATCGGTATTATAGACTTAGGTATTTCGTAGGTAGGTGTTAGTTGCTTAGGTATTTAAAAACATTTGGTATTTAGATTTTAGGGATTCTGAACGTAGGTTATTTAACGTTATTTTATTTTTATTTTAGGCATTGCAATACGTACCCAATGAAACAATTGTTCGCTGAGTACCTATATACTTGATCGAAATATTTGACAATGAATTATTGGAAGAAGAGTCAAGATACGTCGAGTCCCGGAACTACTCGGTACAAAAGTTTATTTTAGTTTTGATCTTTATAGTTTGTTAATTTGGTACCTAATACTGTAATTATTTTTCTATTTTGACACAGATTTGGTAGTTTATAAATAAAGTTAAGTTAAGAGCGTCGCTGGCGTAATGGCTCGAGCCACCTCCTCCTATCCAGGAGGTCGTGGTTCGAACCTGCCACGTACCAATGGATTTCGAATTTAGATTTTATATGTACGTTTATTAGACGCTCTTACGGTGAAGGAAAACATCGTGAGGAAACCTGCACACGCCTGCGAAGTAACTCGCAGATTGTGTGTGAAGTCGACCAACCCGCACTGGGCCCGCGTGGTCGACAAAGGCCCGATCGCACTAATTCAGGGTAGGCTCGAGCCCCTCGGTGGGGACTTATATGAGCTGATATGATGATGACATGAAGTATGTACTCAGTGAGTAATTATTTTTTAACTGATGGTGGTGCTAGTTAGGTAGAGGGATCGCCTCAACTAGAATAGGGATGACGAATGCTAGTTATCTAAGTTACTTTTTATCATCTATCAAAAACGAAATTTTGTTCTGAAAATGTTTGAAATACCTAGGCGTGACGTCATATTTTATGAGATTGGTGAATTAAAAATCGAAGACTTGATGGAAAACAAAACGAGTAAGGTTTTCCGAAGTTTAAGTAGGAGGTCAATTCAGTGATCAAGAGTTCTTAATTTATTTCTGATGCTGTCGTCATCCTTATTCGTTGACCCTCCATTGATACAACAAGTCAAAAAGTGCTGTGTTTTGAACAATGATCCCCAAAATTTCACTTAACTGTAAAAACGTAATTCACATAGGTACATAAGAATTTAGGTATAATTAAACCTTCTCCCTGACATACAAATAATAAGAGTTTATCAGCAAAATTTTCTTGTACCAGATGCCAACCATTGCCGGAACCACTCGCATTACCACAGATTTGTGGGTGACCGTGATAGAACAGTTCCTGATGCTGACTCTGATAGTGGGCAGATGGCTGCTGCCAAAAGGAGACCTCACAAGAGATCAGCTCAGTCAGCTACTGCTCGTGTATATTGGTAATTTTCTAGAACTCTAGGACTTTTGAGAACAACATTTTGGTCCATTAAAACAGAGATAGAACAGTTCCTGATGCTGAATCTGATAATCAGCAGATGTATCCTGCCAAAGAGAAACCTTACAAGAGATTAGTTCAGTCAGCTACTGTCGTCCGTATGTATATTGGTAAGTTTCTAGAACTTTCTGAGAGTTTGTAGGACAGTTCCTGATGCTGAGCCTGATAGTCGGCAGATAACTCCTGCCTAAGGGAGACCTCACAAGAGATTCGCTAAGTCAGCTACTGCCCGTATGTATATTGGTAAGTTTCTAGAACTTTCTGAGTCTTGTAAGAACATTTTGGTCCATAGGACAGTTCCTGATTCTGAGCTTGATAGTCGGCAGATAACTCCTGCCAAAGGGAGACCTCACAAGAGATTAGCTTAGTCAGCTACTGCTCGTATGTATATTGGTAAGTTTCTAGAAGTTTCTGAGAGTTTTAAGAACATTTTGGTTCATAGGACAGTTCCTTGTGCTGAGCCTGATAGTCGGCAGATAGACCCTGCCAAAGGGAGACCTCACAAGAGATTAGCTCAGTCCAGCTACAGCCCGTATGTATATTGGTAAGTTTCTAGAACTTTCTGAGAGTTTTAAGAACATTTTGGTTCGTAGGACAGTTCCTGATGCTGAGCCTGATAGTCGGCAGATAACTCCTACCCTACCAAAGGGAGACCTCACAAGAGATTAGCTCAGTCAGCTACTGCCCGTATGTATATTGGTAAGTTTCTAGAACTTTCTGAGAGTTTTAAGAACATTTTGGTTCGTAGGACAGTTCCTGATGCTGAGCCTGATAGTCGGCAGATAACTCCTACCCTACCAAAGGGAGACCTCACAAGAGATTAGCTCAGTCAGCTACTGCCCGTATGTATATTGGTAAGTTTCTAGAACTTTCTGAGTCTTTTAAGAACATTTTGGTTCATAGGACAGTTCCTGATGCTGAGCCTGATAATAGTCGGCAGATAACAACTTTGCCAGTGGGCATATAGCTGCCGCCAAAAGGAGAGACCAGCTGATTCAGTTATATTATATTGGTCAGTTTCTCGAAATTCTGGAACTTTCGAGAACGTCTCGATCTATGGCCACATTTCTTGGTGCAGCGTAAAGAACAGGTTCATAATGATCCTGTAGTAGGCCGAATGGAAGTATCATAGACATCTCAGGTAGCTATTTCTTCGAACTTTGAAGTTTTCTAGAAGTCCAGTAATTGTTGATACGTATCGAGGAAATCATGGGATTAGGACGTGCTTACTGGAGACTTCCAATTTTAATGTTTCGTACTAGGTAGGTTGAAGCGTCGGTGGCTCAACCGGTAACGACTCGGTCCATCTAACCAGAGGTACCGGGTTCAAATCTGGACGGCCAATGTACCAATGAGTTTTTCAAAAACTTACGTACATATACTTACCGATTGCTTTAACGGTGAAGGAAAACATCGTGAGGAAACCTGCACACGCCTGCGAAGAAACTCGAAGGTTGTGTGTGAAGTCGACCAACCCGCATTGGGCCTGCGTGGTCGACTAAGGCCCGATCGCCCTAATTCAGGGTAGGCTCGAGCTCCTCGGTGGGGACGTATATGAGCTGAAATGATGACTAGGTAACAGAATCTTGTACGGGAGCCTACGTTGTCCGTCTGTCTATTCAACTTTTAAAAGACCTTTTAAACCGTTATAGGTAATTAAAGTTTACACAAAATATGTGCTTTACTATATAGAGGATTTACTTAAATAGGAATAATAAAAAGTAAAAAATTAAGGTGAAAGTTAAGTTTTTTCTCTATCGTAAAAACGGTCAAATACATATACAAGCATGCAACTTGGTGTGATGATGGTATTAATCAAAAATTAAAAAGCAAATGATAAAAATTGTCCAAGTGTGAGTCGTACTTACGCTATCTTGTCCGGCGAAATAAATAAAAAAAATCATTTTTAGTCGCTCGCGTTGGTCTCTTTTGTTTGAAATTAATTCTTTTTAAAATGTGTGGTGGTGCGGAACTCTCGGTGAGGGAGTCCGACTCTCACTTGACCGTTTTTTTTCCAATCACCGAAGCGAAGTAGAAAACACTGTTAGTCCATCTTGTGATATAATGACGACAAGAGCTCTTCAACATCTAACTATTTTAGTCAAAATCTCTTTTTTTCTCCACCAGGAACCGCAGCAGATATCATAGAATTCTTCGATTCCTTCAAGGACGAGAAGGTGGCCACTGAGAAGCCTCTCGTGCTCCTCACCCTCGCCATCTGGTCGTGGTCGCTGATGCAGTTCACCGTTGTGCTGACGGCCACCAAGTCCAGGAAGTCGCGCGGCACGGCTAATAGGTCTGACATGTACGTATGTGTAGTGCACTGCCTATGCTTCTCACAACGCAGGGTGTAAACAGGGCGGTTCTTTTTTTTTAAAAAAAAGTTTATTTTATTTTAACTTCACTTGTATACAGGATGTTACAAAATTGGTGTAGGCTTTTAACCGCCTCCGTAGCTCAGAGGCAAAGTTCACTGGCTTTACACAGGAGGTCGCGGGTTCGATTCCCGGCGGGGTCAATTTTAAGACTCGGTTTGGTTGGTGGTAGGGCATTTTCTAAGCCCGCCTGGCTAGCTACCACCATCTTATCTAAGTCTTGCCGCCAAATATCAATGTTGATATCATTGGTGTGTTCCGGCATGAAGATAAGATAGCCAGTTCCCCATTGCGTTGGGGAATCTTGGTAAGCCCGCTTCCATCTTCGGCAACATCGTCACTTACCACCAGGTGAGATGTTGTCAAGAGTTTACCAATTGTGATTAAAAAAAAAAAGGTCTCGCTCACTGGAACTTTTACTCATCAAACAACTTTTGTTCTGCAAATTTGCTGTAATCGCAAAAAAAAAAGATCTCTTCATACAAAACGATCAGCTGATTGACCCATTTTGAGCATTTTCTGTATGGAGCGTCGAATATTTTTTTGCGATTTCAGAAATTGAGAAAGTTGTTCAGTATGATGAGTATAAGCCCCAGTTAACTGGTAATACACCAATTTTATATAACCTGTATATGTCCTGAAATTTTGCAATCAATATTTCACTCACTTCCACTTAAACTATCGGGCTGAAATTTGACACACACGTTTGTTTCTCGTGACAATGCACGATTATTAATTATTTAACTTTTATTTAACATCACTTTAATGCATGTCCTGGAACTTAGCAATCAATATTTCACCTAAATCCACTGAAGCTATCGGGCTGAAATTTGACACACACGTTTGTTTCTAGTGACAATGCACGACTATGAAATTAAAGCTTTTACCTGAACGTTTTTAGGTTTTTCGAAAATTTATTTAATTAACGTGGGATTAGAGTCGCCATATTTGTAACTGTGCTTTTGAAACGGAACGAAACCTTCACTTACATATGGAAAGGCAAAGTGCCGGGGAATGACATTTTAGTGTCATCCTCATCCTACTATCCCTACTAATATTATAAATGCGAAAGTAACTCTGTCTGTCTGTTACGCTTTCCCGCAAAAACTACTGAACGGATTTGGCTGAAATTTGGTAGGTAGACAGATTAGGACCCGGATTAAGACATAGGCTACTTTTTACCACGCTCGCGAGCCGCTTGCGGCTCGCGCACTGCGCACCCTCGGAAAGTCATAGAAATGTTGTCCACGCGGGTGAAACCGCGGGAAACAGCTAGTAATATTATAAACGCGAAAGTTTGTATGTATGGATGGATGTTTGTTACTCTTTCACGCTTCAACCACTGGACGGATCGGGATGAAAATTGGCACACATATAGGTTGGGTCCTGGATTAACATGTAGGCTACTTTTTATCCAGATTTCTTAAGTGGTTCCCGTGGGATAACTTGATACTCTCTCTTTATTTGGTAATTTCTGTCACTTCGCAATGAAGCGAAGGATTGACGTGCTAATTAATACTGATTATCGAATTGACTACTACTTAGCATAGCCCGACATAGTTCCCAAGGGATCTAGAGTTGACTCAGTTCCCACGCTCGACAGCACGACAACTAGATGTTCACGCGAAAACTAACTAACTACTGAACATATCTGGCTGAAGTTAGGTAGTTAGACAGCTTAGGACCTGGATTAACATACAGGCTACTTTTTTCCACGCTCGCGAGCCGCTTGCAGCTCGCGCACTGCGCAACCTAGAAGGCAGTCATAAAACTATGTTCAAGCGAGCGAAGCCGCTGGCAAAATTATTATTTCGATATATAAAATTTTAGCTACTCTGCTAACTTCGCACAAGGCGAAGTGGCAGGAGCACCTCCAGCGGAAGCACAGTCGGCTGGAGTTCAGTGCGACGGGTAGAGAAAGCGTCGAACTATCCTTTATGTCGAGGAGGACTGCTTTCTGCATTGCTGCAATTATTGCCTTGCCTCGGAGATCCAGCCGCCTTAGGTGACGTTCAAGGTCGGCTGGAATTAACCCGTTCACGGATAGGACTATTTTATTATTATTATTGGGTGGGACGCCTGCGGGGTACAGGCGGGTGTTCAAGTCTCTCAGTGGACTCACTACACCCTATTCCCATGGTAGTACAATGGATACTATGACCCCGGTGGCGTCCCCCCCTCAAACCTTGAGCTCCTTCTTCAGTAATGTGTGTGTATATAGTATACGTAGAGATATAAAGTGGTTTTTATTGAATTCACATTACATTTACGTGGGGTTCTATTTGAACTTTTTTTGATCAGAGGTACATGGACACCAATTCGCGTGACAGGGATTGTTCTAAACAGCTAATTGATGTGTCCGAATATTTCTATAGAAAATTTTGATTAGTTTCGTTTATAAGAAGCCTGATTAAATAAACAATGATTGAAAAACCGACTTCCATCGCAACAACTTATTTTTGGTTTTTGTTAACTTTCTAATAAAATACTACACCGATTTTGATAAAATTTATACGGGACCTCACGGGAAGTACTAGCTTTCAAATAAAAAAAGAATCATAAATATCCTCATAACTTTTGACTGGGTGACGGTTCACATAAAAAAAACATACAGACGAATTGAGAACCTCCTCCTTTTTGGAAGTCGCTTGAAAACGAACAGGAAGTAGCTAAGTAAGAAGTTTTTCAAAGAAGAAACGCCAGTAAAATTTTTCTGCTTTTATTTCTGTAACTTAAACTTTTGCTTGACGCCGATATTTTTTTGCCACACAGCTTTTAAATGTAAAATTAATCAACGCTTTGCATGTACTAACCCTTTCTTCTCAGTAGTTCAATAGGGATGACGACAGCATCAGAAATAATTTGTGAACTCTTGATCAGTAAATTGCCCTCCTACTTAAACTTCGGAAAACCTTACTCGTTTTGTTTTCCATCAAGTCTTCGATTTTTAATTCACCAAAATCACAAAATGAGTAAATACCTATATGACGCTGTTAAATTATGACGTCACGCCTAAGTATTTTAAACACTTTTAAGAACAAAGTGTCGTTTTTGACAGATAATAAAAAGTAACTCAGATGACTAGCATTCGTCATCCCTATTATAAGTTCAATCTATTGAACAAGTGAAACTTTTTAGTATCAGTAGTTCAAACAATTGTTATTTTTGAACTGTTAATATTCAAAAGTCTCACTAGTATAGGTACTTAAGTTTGTTGCTTTGCTGACGTAACTATAATCTGATCTAAATGTTACAATATAAGATATCCACAACGACTGTTCATGCGCTGCCCGCATCCATCAGCGGCATGCTGCGACCTTCACCAGGTCGTTGGTCGACGAAATGTGAGGCTCACTACCTCTTCCGGTGCGCTGTCGCCACTCGCTTTATAACTTTAGGAATTAATTAAAACTAAAAAATCCAACTGCATAAAATCTTGACCCCATGTTTTTGGCCAGTCGGGTAAAAATGTATCCTATGTCACTCACGGGATTAAGAAGAATCTAACGACACCTCGCACTCCAAAATCCATCAAGCCGTTTAGGCTACAGGGCGTGCCAAAGAAATAAACATACATACATACTCGTACATACATACATACACTCGAAAAACGTAACCCTCCTTTTGGCGCAGTCGGGTAACAATGAGACGAGTTGGGAAAGTCTGCTTCCATCTTCAGCATCATCAGTCATCACTTACCATCAGGTGAGAATTGAGATGATACCTAATGATAATATGAGGGCTTACCATTGTAAATACCTATCTATACATTTAATAAAACTGTAAAGGGGCCGTGTCTGTACATGAAATATTTTTTGGAAAATAATAAGTGGGGTGGACATTACTAACGATATAGATACCAAAACAAGACTTTTGGACTTTTTTGTCTGTCTGTATGTTCGCGCATCACGCAAAAACTACCAGGCCGATTTTGATGAAATTTTGTATGATGGTTTCTTATAGCCCGGGTTAACATATAGGATTTTTTTAATCCGTATTTTTCAATAGTTCTCTTGGGAAAATTCAAAAACTTCACGTGGACGAAGTCGTGGGCACAGCTAGTTTAAAATAAATTATTTTTATTTGATATGTTTATAAGTACACTCGTAATTACGATTGTTTTTTTTCACGAGTGCGACATATCCGTTGCTATGTAACCACCTGCGCGCGCAGGAACAACAGCCGCGCTTGCTGCTGCAGCATCGAGGTGTGCGCCATAATGATGAACATAGCGCTGCAAGACGCCCCCTTCCTGGCCTTCCGACTGCTCATCATCGCTCACTACAAGATCATCAACTATATGAACATTTTCTTCACTTGTAAGAACACTTTGGTAAGTGAGGAACAAAGTTGTCTTTTACATACATCAGGGGTCGGTGATATATAAAGGAGGGTTTCCACTCCTCCAATAGAACAACTTTCTCTAAGAAACCTATGATCAATTCACAAATATTTTTACTTTCGAGCAACGAAGAAGTGAAGAAGGTATTGTGATGGCAAAAAAAATCGAAGTTGAGATTTTGATGGGGATCGATTGTCTTACACTAATAGAGTCTTAAAAACAAAAAAATGTGTGTTAGTGTGTGTGTGTACGTCTGCCCGGCTTCCGTACAGTGCTCTAGTTCCACTACTGGACGGATATCTCGTCACTTGTGTTAAAGGTCTCAGAATACAGAACAAACCAGATCACGCGTACAGTCATATAGCATGACGCGCGCTAAAGCCGAACACTCACGCCTACCCTCCTTCCCTTGGCTATAATGTAATATTGTTATTTTTGGTTAAATTAAATTTTTAAGCTATTTCATAGCTTTTATCGCGGGCTTTGAGCGCGGCGACCGAATCAAGAAATTCCGTAACGAAAATGACCTAACATCCCACGAGTTCTAAAAAACTTACAGTGCCATCTATTAGCGATTTGCGGTACTAAAAGAAAACACACCACGCTCGGCCGAGTTCTAAAAACTTACAGTGCCATCTATTAGCGATTTGCGGTACTAAAAGGACTTAACATCCCACGCTCGGCCGAGTTCTAAAAACTTACAGTGCCATCTATTAGCGATTTGCGGTACTAAAAGGACTTAACACCCCACGCTCGGCCGAGTTCTAAAAACTTACAGTGCCATCTATTAGCGATTTGCGGTACTAAAAGGACTTAACACCCCACGCTCGGCCGAGTTCTAAAAACTTACAGTGCAATCTATAAGCGATTTGCGGTACTAAAAGGACTTAACACCCCACGCTCGGCCGAGTTCTACAAACTTACAGTGCCATCTATTAGCGATTTGCGGTACCAAAAGGACTTGTCAATTTTACTGGTGTAACTTTCTCAGTGTTAATTTATTACATAAACATCCCGCGCCCCAAGGACTATATGTTACTGGCAAATACTGCATAAATAAAAAATAAATAAATAATTATAATTGCATAAGTTGATAAAAAATGCTATAAATAATACCGCGGCAGTCCCCGAGTGCCACACGTCTTTTTTTTTATCCAAAATTGATAAGCCCTTACCTAATGGTAAGTGACGATGATGCCAAAGATAGAAGCGGGCTTACAAAGATTCCCCAACTGTTCTGGATTATTCCTTTCACTGTTTTCTGTGGCGGGTTACTGCAGGTGTTGCCATAAGTATTTATTTTATGTGTGATCTAAAGTATCGCATTGTAAAACTTCTCCAACTCAACAGGTAATACTGCTGCAAATATACAGGCTCTATGTGCTACACCTGGAAACGGTGGACGAAGGGAACGGCGGCTCCGTGTACAGAAAGAGACACAAGCATAAAACACACGAGAGGAAAGAAAAGGACAAGAAACACAAGTGAGTGTTATTGGAATCAGCTAGTGTCAGGCATTAGTATCGCTGAAGGGAGGCGCGGGTTCGATCCCGGTGTTTTTGATGTTCATTCTATTTTTATTTTATTTTTTTATTCACAATTGGTAAGCCCTTGGCATCATCTCACCTGATGGTAAGTGACGAGGATGCCGAAGATGGAAGTGGGCTTATCAAGATTTCCCAACGCAATGGAGAACTGGCTATCTTATCTTCAAGCCGGAACACATCAATGTTGTTAACACTGATGTTTGGCGGCAAGACTTAGATAAGATGGTGGTAGCTAGCCAGGCGGTCTTAGAAAAATGTCCTACCAGCAACCAAACCGAGTCTTACAAGTTGAACCCACCGGGAATCGAACCCGCGACCTCCTGGTGTGAAGCGAATAGACTGACCATTACGCCACGGAGGTGGTTATACTATACTATACGGTCTATACTTATGAGTATGTATAGATCGTTTTCTAAATTAGCTGCACGTTTGATGGCTCGGGTCAAACACTTCGTCAAAGGGGCCGCCCTGAGTTCAATCGCGCCACCCGCCGCGCAACCGACGTTGTCGGTTGACGGAGTGTTTGACGCAAGCCGGCATCGACAAACAAACTTTAGGTACCTAAGTCACTGATGTTACGTTATCTCATATAGGTTATTTTTATTAGGCATCAGTGACATGAACGTCTCCACTGCTGGGGTCTCTTCCTAAACTCCACTTAAGTCATAAGTACTCCACGCATGAGAGCCAAGTCCGGATAGAAGTCTTTCAAGCTGCCTTCTACATAGCTTTCTGTTTTTATGGTTTTTTATACTGTTATAATAGTTCTTGGTCTTTGAATAAGGCGAATAACACGACTTAATGACTGCCATCTAGTAAAAGCAACCGAAATCAACGGCTTAACGTGCCTTGCGAAACACTTTTAAGAAAAATGCCACTAACAGACAAACCTATCCAGGTAATAAGCGTGCTTCTGGTTAGTTAACCTGCGTGATCGACCCAAACATGCAAGTCGCACTGAGCTATGTATGACTGCTTTGATATTAAGTGCAATTTATTTTACAAACAAAGTTTTTCGCCGGATTATCTCGTCTAACGTAATGAAAAGCGCATTACAAAAAACCTAAATATAGGTAAAATTTGAAAATAATGATTCCGTATTCTTTTCAGCGAATCCTTTCATTTGATGCCCATATCATAAACAAATAAACAAGCCCGCAATCATTGGGAGTGCGCCATTGGATTAAGTATGACGTTACTCAGCTAACCATGCGTTGTTATCCTAACTAAACGTGTATGCAAAATTTCAGCTCAATCGGTCACCGGGAAGTGGGTCAAGTTTAAGTATCAAATTTTGAAGAAGACCACCTACTTACATATTAATACATGCAAACATTGCATATAAATAAAAGCTTGTAAAAATATATGTTACAAGCAAAGCGACGACAAAATGTTCTCACGCAGTGATGTTAGCCCGGCTGTTCAGCGACTTAGCGATGGAACTCGTGAACGGATAACACCAAGTCACACAGGTGTAACAAAATGTTCTCACGCAGTGATGTTAGTCCGGCTGTTCAGGGACTTGGCGATGGATGGAACTCGTGAACGGGTAACACCAAGTCACTCAGGTGTAACAAAATGTTCTCACGCAGTGATGTTAGCCCGGCTGTTCAGCGACTTAGCGATGGAACTCGTGAACGGATAACACCAAGTCACACAGGTGTAACAAAATGTTCTCACGCAGTGATGTTAGTCCGGATGTTCAGGGACTTTGCCATGGATGGAACTCGTGAACGGGTAACACCAAGTCACTCAGGTGTAACAAAATGTTCTCACGCAGTGATGTTAGCCCGGCTGTTCAGCGACTTAGCGATGGAACTCGTGAACGGATAACACCAAGTCACACAGGTGTAACAAAATGTTCTCACGCAGTGATGTTAGTCCGGCTGTTCAGGGACTTGGCGATGGATGGAACTCGTGAACGGGTAACACCAAGTCACTCAGGTGTAACAAAATGTTCTCACGCAGTGATGTTAGCCCGGCTGTTCAGCGACTTAGCGATGGAACTCGTGAACGGATAACACCAAGTCACACAGGTGTAACAAAATGTTCTCACGCAGTGATGTTAGTCCGGATGTTCAGGGACTTTGCCATGGATGGAACTCGTGAACGGGTAACACCAAGTCACTCAGGTGTAACAAAATGTTCTCACGCAGTGATGTTAGCCCGGCTGTTCAGCGACTTAGCGATGGAACTCGTGAACGGATAACACCAAGTCACACAGGTGTAACAAAATGTTCTCACGCAGTGATGTTAGTCCGGCTGTTCAGGGACTTGGCGATGGATGGAACTCGTGAACGGGTAACACCAAGTCACTCAGGTGTAACAAAATGTTCTCACGCAGTGATGTTAGCCCGGCTGTTCAGCGACTTAGCGATGGAACTCGTGAACGGATAACACCAAGTCACACAGGTGTAACAAAATGTTCTCACGCAGTGATGTTAGTCCGGATGTTCAGGGACTTTGCCATGGATGGAACTCGTGAACGGGTAACACCAAGTCACTCAGGTGTAACAAAATGTTCTCACGCAGTGATGTTAGCCCGGCTGTTCAGCGACTTAGCGATGGAACTCGTGAACGGATAACACCAAGTCACACAGGTGTAACAAAATGTTCTCACGCAGTGATGTTAGTCCGGCTGTTCAGGGACTTGGCGATGGATGGAACTCGTGAACGAGTAACACCAAGTCACTCAGATGTAACAAAATGTTTTCACGCAGTGATGTTAGCCCCGCTGTTCAGCGACTTGGCGATGGAACTCGTGAACGGATAACACCAAGTCACGCAGGTGTAACAAAATGTTTTCACGCAGTGATGTTAGCCCCGCTGTTCAGCGACTTGGCGATGGAACTCGTGAACGGATAACACCAAGTCACGCAGGTGTAACAAAATGTTCTCACGCAGTGATGTTAGCCCGGCTGTTCAGCGATTTGGCGATGGAACTCGTGAACGAATAACACCAAGTCACTCAGTTGAAACAAAATGTTCTTACGCAGTGATGTTAGCCCGGCTGTTCAGCGATTTGGCGATGGAACTCGTGAACGGATAACACCAAGTCACACAGCTGTAACAAAATTGCTTTAGGATCCGTTAACTGGGGCTTCTTCTCACTTTGCTGAACAACTTTCCCCAAGGAAACCGTACTCAATGGGGAAAGTTGTTGTTGGGGGCTCCTACACCACCTATGTTATTGTGTGAACATAAAAGTACTATTCCGAAGGCGACTGCAGACCGCAGGCCGCAGCTTTATGCGGCCGCCGACACTACTGATTTGTTTGAATTTCATCATCATCATCATATTAGCCAAAGGACGTCCATGGAAGGATTTCCACGATTTTTTTGTATGAATTTATATGAAAATAATTCCGATGGTGGTGCTCTGTCGCTGCGGTCGACAGTACCAGTAGAGTCGCCGGCCGCAGTATCTGCGGTCTGAGGTTTCCGTCGGAATAGCACCTTTTGGGGTGTTTTTTCGACAGTGCAGTACTGTTGTGCACTCGCGTGGGTTCGCGCAACACTCTAAAGGCATAGTACTAATATATATACTGTGCTAAAGGTTAGCTTGTGTATTTTAGGCACCACAAGGGAAAGAAACACAAGAGAAAACACGAAGATATTTCTATATCCGTGATAAGTGACCCCAGAAAACACGACAGGGCAGACGTTGGAAAAATCAGGTGAGTCAAATAAATTAATACTATCTGTTAACCGCCACTTCGTTCCCGCTTTACTCCCTATCCTGTGAAATTTCGAAAAATTTGGCCTACAAGACTACATGATAAAGAGAATCTCTGTGCAAAATTTCAGTCTTCTAGGTGCAATAGTTAGGGCTGGTTCATGAGCCCTCAAGTGATGACCGCGCACCGGAAAACGTAGCGTAGGCAGGCCTCTCACACGGTGGACCAACGTCCTGTTAAAGGTCGTGGGAAGCCGCTGAATAAACCTTGGGAGAGGCCTTTGTCCAGCAGTGGACGTCTTTCGGCTGATATAATGATGATGATGATAATCATCATGAGTCAGTCAGTGGGTGAGTCAGATCTTTTCTTTTCAACTGACTTCCAAAAAAGAAGAGGTTCTCAATTTGACTGTATATTATGTTTTTTTTTGTATGTTTGTTGAACGATATCTTTGCAGATTGTCAACCGATTTTCATGACTATTTTTGTATTCGATAGGGTATGCTCCTAAATTGGTCCCATATACATTTTATCCAAAACGGTGTAGTACTTTTTTGAAAATTAACATAAACCATAAATAATAATGCAAAATTGTACTAAGTTGTTGCAGAGGAAGTCGTTTTTTTTAACGTGTTTAAAAATAGACATCACGTCATAAAGAACCAATAGGGAAATGCTGTGGCGTGATGTAAAGGCTCTCTGATTGGAGCTCCCCCTCTAACCAGCAAGATGAACTGATGGTCTTGGAAGCGTCGTTTTAGTGCATTCCTCTGTTTGCTGTACCTCATAAAGAACTATGTACCTACTTCATCATCGCCACAAATCGTCCACTGCTGGACAAAGCCTCCCCAAAGGATTTCCACGACGACCGGTCCTGCGCTGCCCGCATCCATCGGCTTCCCGCGATCTTCACCAGGTCATCGGTCCACCGCGTGGCAGTGGGCAGGGCACATAGCTCGTAGAACAGATGGCCGATGACAGGGCAGTAAAGTTCTCGAGTGGCAACCGCGCACCGGAAAACGTAGCGTAGGAAGGCCTCCAACGCGGTACCTACTTAACTTATTTAATTTATAAAATAAAGACTTTTCTTGCTGTAAAACAAAGTAATTCATTCTCGCCACCCCCAACTCTGCCAGCTATTCTTCGCAAGACTAATGTTTGTTACGCAATATCTTCGCAGATTTAGAACTGATTGTCATTATTCCTTTTGTATTCGATAGGTTATGCTCCCAAATTGGTCCCATATAAATTTAATCCAAATCGGTGTAGTACTTTTTTAGAAAATTAACATAAACCAAAAATAATAATGCAAAATTGTACTAAGTTGTTGCGATAGAAGTCGGTATTTTAACGTGTTTAGCGTTTCCAATTATATCGTATAAAGTTAGTTTCTAAGCATATTTTGTAATGTTGTGAATTTTAGGGTTCCTTAGACAACAAGGACCCTTAAAGTTTCACCAGGTTTGTCTGTCCGCGGCTTGATCAGAGGCTACTATAGTACTAGAAAGCTGTAATTTGGAATGGGTATACATACATTTATATTAATTACGCCGACAGTGGTTAAAATCTTGAAAAACTTTTTTTTATGGTACCTCCCCTACATGTTAAGAGGGGGTAATTTTTTTTTGCTAACGTACCCTATCGTGTGGGGTATGTGGGAGGTAAAACAATTGAGGGTTTGCTAATACCATTTTTTGATTCAGTGATCGATAGATACATAGATAGGAATCGCTTAATATAATACCTATTCACAACACAAACAAAATAAACCAACGCGAGTTACATAAATATGCTTTTTAGGGTTCCGTACCCAAAGGGACGGGACGGGACCCTATTGCTAAGACTACGCTGTCCGTCCGTCTGTCTATCTGTCTGTCTATCCGTCTGTCACCAGTCTGTATTTCATGTACCATCACAGATGATGTATTTCTGTTGCCGCTATACCAACGAATACAAAAAAATAGAAAAAGTAAAAAAAAATGGGGGTTTCCATACAAAAAACGTGGTTTTTTTTCAACATGAAGAAACTAGCGCGATCTAGTATGATAGTACGAACCCTATGTTTGCGATTCTGACTCGCACTTAGCCGATTTTTATATCATTCAATTCGGACTCCTTGGCGCGAGTACGACTTACACTTTGCCAATTTTTAATATTTGTTGTTTTATTTCAGTATTAGTACTATAATCACACCGAGTTTCACGCTTGTATGTATTACCGTTTTTAGGATAGAGCTAAATTAAAAATACTTTTAAATAATTAATTAATTTAATAATAATAAAATAATAATATTTTTTACTTATTTTAACCTTTTCTAATTTTTAGTATTTATTGTTAAAGGGGCAATAGAAATACACATTCTGTGAAAATTTTAACTGTCTACCTATTACGGTTCATGAAATACAGCCCGCTGACTGACGGACAGACAGCGTAGGCTTAGTAATAGGGTCCCGTTGGTCACCCCTTGGACGGAACCCTAAAAACATTTAGTCGAATTGAGAACCTGCTACTTTTTACCCAACTGCCCAAAAATGAGGGTAATGTTTTTCGGGTGTATGTATAAGGTCTAACAAAATTAGCTGAAACTATTTTAACTGATGCTTCTACCCATGAAACTGAACAACTGTCCCCATGGAACCCATAGTCAAATCGCAAAAAAAAAAATGGCTCTCCCATACTAAACTCGATCAGCTGATCAGCCAACTTAGTATGGGAAGTTCAAATATTTTTTTTGCAATTTGACTATGGGTTCCATGGGGACAGTTGTTCAGTTTCATGGGTAGAAGTACTAGTTAAAATAGTTTCAGCTAATTTTGTTAGACCTTATACATATATGTATGTCTGTTTCATTGGGCTGAGTATGTAGCCTAAACGGTTTGATGGATTTGGAAGTGCGAGGTGACGTTATAATCGCTTGATCCCGACTGTCCAAAAAGAGGGATAAAATATTAATTTAATTTATTTATTTATTCAAGTAAACTTATCCTAGGTGTTAGAAGTAATTAGATAAATTCTATTGAAATATTGCATACCTAACTGCTGGGGACGTCAATTCCGCAGCAGTGAAGAATATAGGGGCAGTCAACCCTGTCCCCTATCATCCTTTGGATGCCGTTGGGGCTGGCCCGCTACCGGTGCACCAGGGACGCGCACCTCTTACGCATAGTTGCATAGTTGCGTCAAAGTATATATATTAGTACTTTAATGATCTAGTTTAATATCATTATTTAATTGTCCTAATCAGAAGTTTGCTAATTAAATGTCAACGTTATTCCAGGATAAAATTTATATTTTTTATTTGACTTCATTTATTACATTTTATGTGGCTGCTTAGTACAGTATCTTGGAGGCGACTGAAGTCGCAACGGGAAGCGGGGGGTTCGCCCATACAAAAATGCTGACAGTACAATGTAAGCTAGTGTGTCGCTACAGTACTAACATACAGTATGGACACTCCCTGCCGCTCTCTAGATTGCTACCTCACCCCCTCGTCACCCAGCTTGATGCAGATTGGTCACAGTTTGTTTGTCGTACGTATAGGATTTCGCCGCCATTCTGTTTGTTCCGAGTTCCGTCATTCCTTTTTTAAAATGCCATTTCTGGCCCTTTATATGAAGTGTCCATGGTGTGGTTGCGTAAAACCAATCAGGATTAATGCAATCAGGTTTTTTAATTAAATTGGTTAGATTATTTGAAGGCAGTTGAAAACACCCTTGTACTGTCGTGATGCGTGAGTAACTCTATTATATAGCAGACTCATCAGAATAGAAGCGGCGGTGAAGATTTGCGAGATTTAATGAGTTCTACACGACACAACACAAATCATGATAGATTCCTGTAAATTATCCACCCTCTATTTACTTTTCAAGTTACTAAGTCAATATTAATGTGGTTCTGCAATACCTATGGCGGTAGGTAGACATAGCTAGTGATGCCAGGCGCCGGGGTCGATCGTCACCTTGACACGGGGAAGAGTTACAAATCACCTGTAGTAAGGATGGGATAAGCGAGCAATGTCGATATTTAGTGACGTAGGTATTTCATCATCATCATCATTATATCAGCCGAAGGACGTCCACTGCTGGACATAGGCCTCCCAAGGATTTCCACGACGACCGGTTCTGCGCTACCCGCATCCAGCGGCTTCCCGCGACCTTTACCAGGTCATCGGTGCACCGAGTGGGAGGCCTGCCCTGTGCTTTCTGGTGCGCGGTCGCCACTCGAGAACTTTACTGACCCAACTGCCATCTTTTCTACGAACTATGTGCCCCGCCCACTGCCACTTAAGTTTAGCAATTCTGAGAGCTATGTCGATTACTTTGGTTCTCCTACGGATCTCCTCGTTTCTAACACCGAGCATAGCACGTTCCATTGCCCTTAGGGTGACATATGAACTTTCTTATGAGGCCCATGGTAAACGACCATGTCTCTCGTAGATATTGACGTAGGTATTTAAGGTAGTTTAATAGGTATCTACTTAATTATATTATATTTTTACAGAATAGGGTAGTTGATAACTCACTTGATTTACTTTTGATCATGTGTAAAAACTAATTACTTATATTCTAAAAAAAAGCAAAGCGTAACGTCATAGTTTTTCAATGTCATTATTAGTGTACCTACTAATTATTTAATTATGACTAATGTGGCGACATCTGCAGTACCCGCCACATACAACTACATAACCTCAACTCAAGACTGAACCATCGATCATACTATATGGAAAAGTTACATCTTCATCTCGATAGATGGCATTTAGAACGCGCTATTAGAATTTCTTCAGCGCTAAGCATATATACAAGCACCAGCCATATACGGTTGGTCCACGGCCGGACCCCAGGCACAACACCTCGCCTGGCGGAGATATCTCCCTTTGTTCTCGAGAGTAGGAGGACATCTGTTCTCTACAACTAATACGGTCAATTTACTAACTATTAATGAATAGTAAAAAAATACTAACTGCAAATGTAAAGTTGTAATCGTAAAAAATCTATTTTTTAATGATGTAACTACAAATTTAAAGTTTTCGGACTTATTCCTTTACTCGTGCTGTGAGATCTTGCTTCTAGGTCAACATGAAGTACCCTATAGGTTTTGTTAATTTGCGAACATCAAAATATGTGACATAAATGGGCGTATCTTTTTATTGCTTTGACTTAAAGCTTTATTTTTTTACAGCCTCAAGGGACCATAGACCAAAGTATGTCTTAAAAGACAGATTTGTCTTAAAAGGATCTTGACAGACAGACAGACAGACGGACAACGAAGTGATTCTATACGAAACCAAAGTATTAGTACGCTATAAAGAAGACGTGTCGGAAAAAATATTCGAATTTTTTGACATGTCAGCAGGTAGGTTTTTTAGTGAACAATAGTTCACAATTATTTTGTAATGCAGTCAACTACCCTATTCTCACATCAGCTTCCCAACAAGTGCCTACCTATAAAACATTTTCCATTAAATCCATACACGTACTAACTTTTTATAGTAGTGACCACAAGTTTCGGTTCTCCAATGGTTTTGGTTTTTGTAAGATATTTTAAGAAATAAAATTTAAATACAATTCGTAAAGCGCTTGTTACTTTTTGTATTTTTAAATGGTAAAAACAGCTCAAGTTTTAATTTAAATTTACTTAGTTGTTAATTATCGTAAACTTACTTTTTTACAGTTTTTTAATGTTTTCATGCCTTACAAAAATAAAACAATGCAGATTCGCGGAATATTTTGGTTTTACTTGCGCACCACCGCAGCAAGTTCAGATTTTTACATTTCATTTCTATAAGAAACCTTGTGACCCCAGGGAGACTTCTGTGCTTCTAAAACTGCACATACAAAGGACAAAGTGCGAGATCCCAACTATCGACAAAATCTTATCGATAATCTGCACAACACTGGTATAGGGAGCGGCCTCCAAATGACCGCGGGGCGCACAATGGCGAATAACCTGTCTGTATCACTATTCCCGCTTATTTGTACATCTATCTACATTTAGATAGGCAATGAATGGATGGGGATAGCTTAAGGGTGTATAACAAAAAGTGGGGGAACATTTAAATAATAATCATCATATCAGCTCATATACGTCCCCACCGAGTGGCTCGTGCCTACTCTGAATTAGGGCTATTGGGTCTTAGTCGACCACACGGGCCCAGTGAGGGTTGGTCGACTTTACATACAACCTTCGAGTTTCTTCGCAGGCGTGTGCAGGTTCCTCACGATGTTTTCCTTCACTGTAAGATCCTACATATGAAATCGAAATTAGAAACACATTGGTACGAGGCAGGAATCGAACCACAGCATTCCGAACAGTAAGGTAGCGGCCCTAACCGTTACGCCACCGACGCTCTTTAAATAATAATATTTATAATTTTCAAAAAACCTGAAAACTTTTAGGTACAGAACAAACTTTTATTTTAATGAAAAGTGTTTTATGCTCAATAACATGAACACGTTAAAAAACTTCGTACAATTTTGCATTATTTTTTTTGGTTTTAGTTAATTTTCTAAAAAAAAGTGATGCAACAATTATGGGACTAACTTGGACGTATACCCTAACGAATAAAAAAGTTTTATGAAAATTGGTTCAAAATCTGCGAAGATAACAAACAAACACACAAAAAACAAACAGTCATTTTAACCACCTCCGTAGCTCAGAGGCAAAGTTCACTGGCTTTACACAGGAGGTCGCGGGTTCGATTCCTGGCGGGGTCAATCGTAAGACTCGGTTTGGTTGGTGGTAGGGCATTTTCTAAGCCCGCCTGGCTAGCTACCACCATCTTATCTAAGTCTTGCCGCCAAATATCAATGTTGATATCATTGGTGTGTTCCGGCATGAAGATAAGATAGCCAGTTCCCCATTGTGTTGGGGAATCTTGGTAAGCCCGCTTCCATCTTCGGCAACATCGTCACTTACCAGCAGGTGAGATGATGTCAAGGGTTTACCAATTGTTAATAAAAAAAAATCAAAAAAAGTCGAATTGTAAACCTCATTATTTTTGGAAGTCGGTTGAAATGATAAATGCTCAGTGTTCCAAATGTGAACATAGGTAAATACACGTTTCCAAATTTAATAAAAAAACCGGCCAAGTGCGAGTCGGACTAGCACTCCGAGGGTTCCGCACCACCACACCCTCTCCACACAACTACATAGTATAATGATACCTACTCGTATTCATAGGCTCGTCGGTGGCGTAACGGCTAGGGCCGCCGCCTCCTGTCCGGGAGGTCGGGGTTCGAATCCTGCCACGTACCAATGTAATTTCTAATTGAGATTTCATATGTACGTTTATCCGACGACGCTGTTACGGTGAAGGAAAACATCGTGAGGAAACCTGCACACGCCTACGAAGAAACACGCAGGTTGTGTGTGAACTCGACCAACTAGCACTGGGCCCGCGTGGTCGACTACGGCCCGATCGCCCTAATTCAGGGTAGTCTCGAGCCCCTCGGGTGCCCTCAGTTTGGGTTGTATATGAGCTGATATGATGATACCTATTCATATTATAAGCAAAAGACATCAACGCAAGCGACAAAAATATTCTTTTTTTGTCATTCAGTTCGGACGACTTAGCGCGAATACGAGTAACACTTGGCCAAATTTTTAATATTTGTTGTTTCACTTTTTCAAATTTTTAGTATTTTTTGTTATAGCGGCAATAGAAATACACATTATGTGAAAATTTTAACTGTCTACCTATTACGTTTCATGAAATACATAGCCCGCGGACAGGTGGATGGACAGACGGTCAGACAGCGGAGGTTTAGTTATAGGGTCCCGTTGGTCACCCGTTGCGTGTACGGAACTTTAGGGCTCCGGCAGGGGGTGGGATCCTGGTCTAGCACTCTTGCTATTCCTATATACTGCTTACGGGCGTTGCTCCATAACGCAACCGAATATTTGGTCAGTTTTTGCATAATTGTTATGAGAACAACTAGTACTTTCATTTTTTATATTACTCAGCCATTTTCCTAATCGTTTTTTTTTTGCTCACGATAACTAGTTTTTCAGGCGCTATAAGTACATAACGCAACCACTTTGCGCGGGCAGACCGACATATTTAACATCAGAGGGTTGACATTTATACTCTGAACCTACGTTTATCGATTTCCATTATTTGTCACGACCTCCTAGTCTACTAGTTGTATAATAAAAATAGATCGCGGTAAGCACTTTTAATGCACGCGTCCGACTCGCACTTGGCCATTTTCAATAACTCGTATTGTTTCGTTTCAGAGCGATCATCCTCACCAACTCGGACGAGATTAAGGAGCTGGAACTCTCCAAACTGTTCAAAGATCAGATTTCTATTGAAAACGA
This sequence comes from Coleophora flavipennella, assembly GCA_947284805.1. Classification (NCBI taxonomy): domain Eukaryota; kingdom Metazoa; phylum Arthropoda; class Insecta; order Lepidoptera; family Coleophoridae; genus Coleophora; species Coleophora flavipennella. The sequence continues at coordinate 8,959,879 of OX369278.1, forward strand.
GAAGAAGAAAAGGTGGGTTGACGTGGCATTTGCGTACGTTTTATTGCTTTTGGCTGGTTTCACAGCTATCCGGGAGACCTGTACCACACCCCGGGTGACGAGGGGGTGAGGTCGCAATCTAGAGAGCGGCAGGGAGTGTCCATACCACACCCTGGACACTTCATACAACGGGCCAGAAATGACATGACAAAAAAGGAAGGACGGAGCAAACAAAATCATGGCGAAATCCCATACGTAGAGAGCGGAAGGGAGTGTCCGTCCATACTATACTACTATACATGCGCTCGGATAGAATATAGATGAATGTATGCTCGGAGTTTCTCTGCGTGATCGAATCATTAACGAGGCGATCCGCAGGAGAACCAAAGTAACCGACATAGCTCACAGAATCGCTAAAGGGTTAGGAGTTGCAACGGTAGATGGAGCTCCTGTTTGTGGTTCTTATGGCAAGCCTAACGAACTCATCCGTCACCCTTTAGTGGTTAAACTTAGGGTTAGGAGTTGCAACGATAGTCGGAGCTCCTGCTTGTGGTTCTCATGGCAAGCCTAACGAACTCATCCGTCACCCTTTAGTGGTTAAACTTAGGGTTAGGAGTTGCAACGGTAGTCGGAGCTCCTGCTTGTGGTTCTCATGGCAAGCCTAACGAACTCATCCGTCACCCTTTAGTGGTTAAACTAAGGGTTAGTTGTAACTGTGGCGTGTGGCGCGATCAGGGAGAGTTGATAAATATTATGAAACCATCTCGCAGTGACGTATCGCAACCTGTGTGACGGGCGCCGCTTATCGCCGCACGCACAGAGTTTTGAAGTAACAGACGGAGAGTTTTTATCAAGTGCAAGGCCGGGTGTGTAACGACAAACTTACCCAATCATGTCAGAGACATATTAAATTGTAATGAATTCTGGCAACACTTGTTTCTCTTCTCTATACCGTGCTTAGCCTTAAACCATTTTGTGTTTTGAAATATATTTGTAAAATACTATGTGCGATATCATCATCATCATATCAGCCGAAAATCGTCCACTGCTGGGCAAAGGCCAGCCCCAAGGATTTCCACGACGACCGGTCCTGCGCTATCCGCATCCATTCCCGCGATCTTCACCAGGTCGTCGGTCCACCGCGTGGGAGGCCTGCCTACGCTACGTTTTCCGGTGCGCGGTCGCCACTCGAGAACTTTACTGCCCCATCGGCCATCTGTTTACGAGCTATGTGCCCTGCCCACTGCCACTTCAGTTTAGCGATTCTGTGAGCTATGTCGGTTACTTTGGTTTTCCTGCGGATCTGCTCGTTTCTGATTCGATCACGCAGAGAAACTCCGAGCATAGCACGCTCCATTGCCCTTTGGGTGACCTTGAGCTTTTTTATGAGGCCCATAGTAAGCGACCATGACTCAGTTCCGTAAGTCATTACTGGCAACACACACTGGTCAAAGACCTTAGTCTTGAGACACTGCGGTATTTGGGACGTGAAGATATAGCGAAGCTTCCCGAACGCTGCCCAACCGAGTTGGATTCGTCGATTGATCTCTTTCTTGAAGTTGGACCTACCTAGCTGGACTGTTTGTCCCAGGTATACATATTCGTCAACAACTTCCAGTGTAGAGTCTCCAACCTTTAGAGGGGTGGGTGCGACACTGACATTTAACATTATTTTTGTCTTGTCCATGTTCATTTTAAGACCCCTTGTTGAGAGACTTTACTGAGGCCATCGAGCATTGTGCTTAGGTCTTCCATGGTGCGATACACTGAACTTTTATTTTATTATTGTTGATACACTGAGCTTTGTGTCGAACATATACATTTTTCGTTCCTTGCGATTCAACAGCCTGCTTTACATTTGAGATTCAGATAAAAATAGTATATACTCATAAGTTTTAAATTATTTTTATTAACTTTCAGTAATAATTATTAGCGGGCCGCAGTTAGTAGTGAGTTTAGAAACCCTGCTTATTTAGGGTTCCGTAACAGGTGACTGGACCCATTACTAAGCTAACGCTGTCCGTCTGTCTATCCATCTGTTTGTCAGTCCGACCTTTAAAACACACTATGTTTAAAAGGCTTAAATCTTTTTCACCGTGGTAGCTGGCTGATATTTTCACAAAATGTGTGTTTTTATAAAGGATTTACCAACAAATAATCAAAATTTAAAAAGTGAAAAATTAAGGGAGATCCCCATACAAGAAATGTGTTTGTTTTTTTCTTGTTTGTTTCTGCTCTATCGTAAAAACGGTTACACATACAAGCGCAGTACTTGGTGTGATGATAGTATTAATCTTTAAATAAAACAATAAATAATAAAAAATTGGCCAAGTGTGAGTCATACTCGCACAAATAAAACCGAACTATTTCTTGTCTTCAAGCAGTCTTTTGTTTGTAATGCATAGGTATCATTATTTAACTGTAGCTGGGAAAAATATGCAGGTACTCAGAGATTGGAACAGTTGTCTCTGTCTTTTTCTTTACGTGTAAATAGTAAAGAAAATAACCACACTTTTGATCTTCTTTTGTTTGTAATGCATAGGTATCATTATTTAACTTGTGTGAAGTAATGGAGTGGTGATACGGAATCCTCGGTGCGCAAGTCCAACTCGCACTTGGCCGTTATTTTTATTAACTCGCATTGAACAGACCGTACAAAAAGTTCATAGCTCCGGATCAAATCCAAAATTTGCAAGCAAATCTGTACTTATATCCAAAAAGATTCATATCGAAGTCTGTAATTAGTTTGCGATCTAAGTTTACGAAGTAACTATTTAGTAATCTGGGTCTAAGTACTAAAAAAACGAAACAAAACAAGAGCGAGTTTGAAACCTACAAAACAAATTTAAGCCTTTATTACTATCATTTATATTTTAACCTACAATGTTCGTATGTATGTTGTCCGCTTCAAAACTTGCAAGTTTAATTTGAACCACATCCCTTAATCAAATACGATTGAGCTGAAATTTTACATACACGTTTACGTTGGATGAAAATGCGTTGTTAGCTAAGTGACGTCATTCTAAATCCAATATGGCGGACACCCTAAGATGGAAAACCAGTTATTTTCAATGCACCCCCATGATATGGGTATCAAAATTAAGGGTTTTCTGGTAAGAATACAAAGAATCAAAATAATTTGCATATAGCAGGTAAAGGTTTTAGGTTTCAGAAAATTACTTAGATCCATTTGTTTATACGATTAAAATGAACACGATCAAGACGAAAATAATGTTAAATGTCCGTGTCGCACCCACTCCTCTGACTCTACACTCGAATCTCTTTCTTGAAGTTGGACACACCTAGCTGTATTGTATGTCACATACTCGTATTTGTCAACAGAATACCAGTATGTGACAAACAGTCCAGCTAGGTAGGTCCAACTTCAAGAAAGAGATCAATCAACGAATCCAACTCGGCTGAGCAGCGTTTGGGAAGCTTCACAATATCTTCACGTCCCAAATACCACAGTGTCTCAAGACTAAGGTCTTTGACCAGTGTGTGTTGCCAGTGATGACATACGGAACTAAGACACGGTCGCTTACTATGGACCTCATAAGAAGGCTCAAGGTCACCCAAAGAGCATTTGCCTACGTGATCGAATCAGAAATGAGGAAATCCGTAGGAGAACTAAAATAACCGACATAGCTCACAGAATCGCTAAACTTAAGTGGCAGTGGGCAGGGCATATTACTCGTAGAACAGATGGCCTTTGGGGCAGTAAAGTTCTCGAGTGACGACCGCACACCGAAAGTCGTAGCGTAGGCAGGCCTTCCACACGGTGGACCTCATCGTGGAAATCCCTGGGGGAGGCCTTTGTCCAGCAGTGGACGTCTTTTGATTGATTTGATGATGATATTACGATGAAAACAACATTTGGATTTGTATCGGCATGCGTTTTGTATTAAACTAAAAAACTAAACTAATACGTCTGTGTGGAAATTCGAGCGACCTTGCAACCCTTAACAGAACCCTCGATTCACGAGTCCAACCCTTCTTGCCCATGAACGTTGTCATCACTTTCTTTTATTTTACAGCAAGAAAAAACAGAAGTCAGAAACATCTGAAGAATCTCTGAATAACATTCAGCATACGACCGATGACTCGGGCATTTGACATCATCGGGTCCGCAGGGAGAGTCCCAAGCGGAGCCCTAAGCACAAAGACAGGCATAAGGAGAAGAAGTCAAAGAAAAAACGCGACAGCAGTGCGAGCGATTCGGAATCTGACAGCTCTAGTTGAAGAGACGCTAAATGACAGCTGCAAGACGGCTGTATGGCTTCAGATACCTTTGCTTTTTTACAACAAAAAAAAAACATCTGGTGTTACCAGTTTTTCAAATGATTGAAAGTACGAATTTTGGAAGTTTTTGGCGGTTATATGCTCATGACTGAAGGGCATTTTGTATTTGGAAGAGGTGGTTGGATTTTGGGTTAAATTTTAGCCACGAAAAGTGGGTACTTACTTATATTTCTAAATTGCACACTGGCTATGAAAAGCTCGCCTATTATTTCGGAAACTGTTTTCCACTACCTACGAAATATTGGAGAACCGGTAAATAATAATGATCCACTAAAAGATGTATATAATATTTACGTTGAGTTAAGTAATGTAGGTATATTTCTGAATGAACGTTTAATAGTAAATAAAATGCTATAACTATGGTTAGCGATTCAACAATCATTAAATATTATAATATTATAGGGGAGTGAAATCTTTTTTTAACTGTATGATAATGTTATTAGTAAAAAAGTTAAAAAATATATATATTTATTGAGTGTTAGTACCAAGTTTACATATAACTAGTTTAAAAGTTTATGTAAGAAATTGCCTACTGCCGAAGTATTTATTTAAATAATATAATGTTGTACTGTTTGATTCCGTGCCTTAAAAAAATTAAATCTATGAAATAGATCACCATTTTTTAAACATTACATGCCTATTTAAATAGTATTTGACATTTATTTACAATTTGTAAGTTAATACTATTTAAATACCTGTAATTTTTATCAATTAAGTAATATATAACTCCATATCTATTATACTTAGGGTAGATTTTTAAATAAAACTATTTTTTGTGATAAAGGGTTAAAACTTTTTTTTATTCTTGGAAATAGAACCAGTCCAACACTTAGATAAGGTTTAAAATAAATAAAAAATATGGCAACACTACGTTCCTATTTTTCCCGCCTATTTCCTATCAACTTCGGCGCCATATTTGAGGTAGAGCGCACGCCAGAAGTAAGCTCGGTCCGGTGTCAGCGGGGCAACGTACTGGGGCTCCAAAGTGACGGCGAGCTGGTGTGGATGCGGCAGCCACTCCCCATTCGATGGATCCGGGGTCGGGGACCTGGACGAAGGTAAACAAATAAAAGGTTATGTGATAGCGTTACCGTTACCTGGTACGGAGCGTCGGTGGCGCAACGGTTAGGGCTGCTACCTCCTGTCCAGGAGGTCGTGGTTCGAATCCTGCCACGCACCAATGTGTTCTTGAATTTCGGTTTCATATGTACCTTTATCTGACGCTCTTGCGGTGAAGGAAAACATCGTGAGGAAACTTGGAGGAAACCTGCACACGCCTGCCAAGAAACTCGAAGGTTGTGTGTGAAGTCGACCAACCGCACTGGGCCCGTGTGGTGGACTGAGGCCCGATCGCCCTAATTCAGGGTAGGCTCGAGCCCCTCGGTGGGGACGTATATGAGATGATGACCTGGTATATGAGATGTGATCTTGGGCAAAGAATATATACACTACTGTTTTGAGTTACTTATAATTAACTTCCAATGTTTGTATGTATGTGTCGCAGGATAATTTGATAATCCGTCGTTTCGCGAAAATCCTAGGAATATTAGATACTATGGAGTAGAAAACTCCTAATAAAACCAAATCGAAGGGAGCCCCGCTATGCGGGGCTCCTTTTTACGGTAGAAAAAGACATGCTAACCAAACCTAACCTACCTAACGAAGCGGGGCTCCGTTCGATTTGGTTTTATTAGGAGTTTTCTACTCCATAGTATCTAATATTCCTAGGATTTTCGCGAAACGACGGATTATCAAATTATCCTACGACATATGTATATGCATTTTAGTTTGTTTAGATCAAATCTTTCAAACCATTTTATAGCGACTAGACTTGAAATCAGATTGACCTGAAATTTGGTGTGAAGTCGTATTCCCGGTGACAATATAGATCCATAGAGTATTTTGAAGTTGATCTGATGAACGAGGTGGAATTAAGGTCCCAAGATATACTTCTATTTTTTCAATAGAATCGTAGGAAATACTGTTATCGCCTTTTCATGAGGTTTATATCAGCTTGCCGTGTTTGTCAGTTAATATGTCTGTCTGTCTGTTTGTTATTTTAGGATAAATCTTGGAAGCTAAATTAGACCACTTTCCGGTTTCCGATTGAGCTAAAATTTTGAATACACGGTTAGCTAAGTGACATCTTTCTAAATCCAATATGGCGGACTCCCAAAAATGGCTGATCAGTTATTTTTGTGCACCCCCAAGATAAAGGTATCAAATGAAAGGGTTTGCTGAGAAGAATACGTAGTTCTTCCAAAATTATTCTATGCTAAAATGATAAACTAGTCACTAAGGTCACCCAAAGGGCAATGGAGCGTGCTATGCTCGGAGTTTGACTGCGTGATCGAATCAGCAACGAGGAGATCCGCAGGAGAACCAAAATAACCGACATAGCTCACAGAATCGCTAAACTGAAGTGGCAGAGCGTAGGGCACATAGCTCGTAGAACAGATGGCAGTTGGTGTAGTAAAGTTCTCGAGTGGCGACCGCGCACCAGAAAACGTAGCGTAGGCAGGCCTCCCACGCGGTGGACCGACGGCCTGGTGAAGATCGCGAGAAGTCCTGCGGGCAGCGCAGGACCGGTCGTCGTGGAAATCCTTGAGAGAGGCCTTATTCCAGCAGTGGACGATTTTCGGCTGATATGATGATAAACTAGTTTGTTTTGTATGGTTAAGACAAAAACTGTTTTGAGTTGGTGCTCCACTGAACACTGAAGAGGAGTAAACTCCAGAAAGATGAAATAACGATAGAAGCTTCCCATCGGATGTCGACCGAATATGGCAGTAAACAGATTAGGTATGTATGTAGGTCATTCCTTTCCCTCTAATATGGTTGATGGGAGCGATGGCTGACTCTCGCGTTATACTCGTGACAGGGTGCTGTCCGTGTGAACTGGCCTACTCTTGTCAAAGGTATCAATGACATTCAATGATTTTTATGTATAACTTTTCGTGTCATATTGTTTTCATGTTATCATTCATCTGGTTTATTTCAAGGATTGAGTTGTGACGTTATTAACTAGTGATGTTTATTTCTTGATTTTTCACAAACGAAATTATGTTATCTATTATTTTATGACTAAAAGAGTGTAATTTGCACCTTATTTAATAAATATCTTGAATCTGTTAAAAATTGTAGGACCGAAGCAATGAAATGTTATTAACTACAAGGAGGAGCGATGTGATGAACAAGTGATTATGACAAACACGGGTTCGATTCTCGGCGTAGTCTAACTTTGTAAGACTCGGTTTGGTTGATGGAAGGGCATTTTCTAAGCCCGCTTGGCTAGCTACCACAATCTTATCTATGTCTGGCCGCCAAACATTAATGTCTAACATCATTGATATGTTCCGACTTGAAGATACTAGTAAGATAGCCAGTTCCCCATGGCGTTGGAGAATCTTGGTAAACCCGCTGCCATCATCAGTATCATCTTCACTTACCATCAGGTGAAACGATGCCAAGGGCTTACCAATGGGGATGACGAATGCTAGTCATCTGAGTTACTTTTTATCATCTGTCAAAAACGACCTTTTGTTCTAACAATGTTTGAAATACCTAGGCGTGACGTCATAGTTTAGCAGCGTCATTTATGTACTCATTTTGTGATTTTAGTGAGTTAAAAATCGAAGACTTGATGAAAAACAAAACGAGTAAGTTTTTCCGAAGTTTAAGTTGAAAGGCAATTTAGTGATCGAGAGTTCATAATTTTTTTTCTGATGCTGTCGTCATCCCTATTTTGAACTAAAAAAAAGCAAGTTCTTACCCATGCCTAGCGAAGTTCGCCCACATCATAGTCATGAAAGCGATTATTCTCGCGTCGTTTTCGTCCATCGGGAGCGGCAACCTCTCCAGCTCAAAAATGTAGAACAACTCGTCTCGATTCGCTGTGGCTGGCAAGCTGCTGTTCGTCAGCAAACGGCCCAGATTCCTGTTGCCTATGTAGTTGAAGATGTACTGGTACACTGGCACGACTGAATTGTTGGCGTATAGCTCTGAGAAAAGTGACATCGGTCCGACGTAAGAGAAATCTGAGTTCAAGTTTATGATTCCGCCGACTAAGGCTTCGTCTGATGTTATATTTGTAAAGTATGTTTCTTTCAGAATCTTTCTGATCTCTTCTTTGTCGTCTTTCGGGATTTTAAGACTTCTCTGATCCAGTACGGAGTAGTCTTCATTCTTTATTCGATCCATTTGACTGGTGATGGTATTGTAATCTAATGTACAAGTCATGCCCTCTACAGTATTGAGTCCTATTATTATTGGCACGGGATTGAAAGATTTATGCTTTTTCGTAGTCAAAATATGGAACGGAGTATCTGTTAAGAACGGTTCTTCATCTTTGAATTTTTCTTCAACGGATGGCAAGAAAACAGATTTGGAATTCATTTGTTTGGCAATAGCTTCTTCTATCTTGTTGACCGGAGTGTTCTTGTAAAACTCAAAGAGTTCGTCTCTGTCTTTCGTGTTGACCTCTAAGTTTTTCGCTATCTGACTTGCTGTGGACACAGGGTTTGGATCTAAAGATTGAGGACTAAACATAGTGCCACTCTGACATATCACTCTATGGAAAAGTCCTTTAGTAGACTCTGAAAGTGTGAGGTATAAAGCGGCAGTACCTCCAGTTCCCTGACCGAACACAGTAACATTATCCGGGTCTCCACCGAAACCGGCAATATTCTTCTGAATCCACCTTAAAGCCGCTCTTATATCTTTCAACCCCGCATTGCCAGGAGCATCTTTAGTCCTCAAGTTTAAGAAACCACAGTAGTTCAGCCTATAGTTAACAGTGACGACGACAACTCCGTGACTAACCAGATATTGTGGTCCGTAGAAAGTGGGAGAGCCTGATCCAAGACCGAAACCTCCTCCGTGTAGATACACCATAACTGGTAAGGTCACATTGGTGAGCACGGAGGGAGAGTAAATATTTAGGACAAGGCAGTCCTCATTGTCGCTGGGGGCTGCTAGGGGGTCGTTGGATGCGAATTGCGGACAGATGACGGCTCGGCTGTCTGCCTTGTACGTGTCATCATAGGATAGTGGTTCTTCCGGAGCCTGGAATAAATAGGGGTTGGTTTAAGAAGATGCAAGCGCAACAAGTAATGAGTAGCTATATCTGTACTTATAAACTCATTTGCCCTGACTAACTATCAACGCTTTAACCGCCTCCGTGGCGTAATGGTTAGTCCATTCGCTTCACACCAGGAGGTCGCGGGTTCGATTTCGGCGGGGTCAACTTGTAAGACTCGTTTTGGTTGGTGGTAGGACATTTTCTAAGCCCGCCTGGCTAGCTACCACCATCTTATCTAAGTCTTGCCGCCAAACATCAGTGTTAACAACATTGATGTGTTCCAGCTTGGAGATAAGATAGCCAGTTCTCCATTGCATTGGGGAATCTTTGTAGCCCGCTTCCATCTTCGGCAACATCGTCACTTACCAGGTGAGATGACGCCAAGGGCTTACCAATTGTGAATTTTAAAAAACCACTAGACGGATCGGACTGATATTTGGCATACAGCTAGCTATTATGACGTAGGCATCCTTGAAGAAAGGATCTTGGGAAATTCCCATAGGAACGGCAAATAACGGGGTCTGTGCGGGCAACGCCGTTGTAGGAGGATGCCCTAGTTTAGTTACTCATTAAACTAAAAACTTTTCATAAGGAGCTCTGTTAGGGAATCTTTTTTTTTTTTTTTTTTTATTAACAATTGGTAAACCCTTGACAACATCTCACCTGGTGGTAAGTGATCTACTGTATTTGCTTGCACTAGAACCGCATCGCTGCTACATCGTCTACACTGTTGACACGACCTGCTTACATTGCATTGGAGAAAAATGAAGAAAAACAGTCTCTTGTTTTACATTACATTCCTGAACTTTTTGTTTATTCCGATTATCCTAGTATGATAAACTGAATCCACCCAATCAGTTTTCGGAACCCTTTTCCGTAGACCCTGTATAATCTATGACTATCACCGGCTTCGCAGGCTAAATTAACGCGTTTGTAAAATTATAGATTTACAGCAATCAGCTCAGTTTAAACGATTTTGAAGAAGTTTAAGCAAGATTACTATCAGAAGCGGTAGTAGCTTAGTGCGATTTCCATGGTTGCGTAGATGACGCAGGGTAACTGACCATAATGGTCATACCTGGATGGGTTTGACTTTTAGTGGTATTTATCTCGGACGTTTCCGCTCTTCGCAAGGCACGCTAAGCCGTGGCTACCGGTTGCTGCTGGTTCTGACAGTGAGATTCGCCATTACAGATTTGACCGCCTCCGTGGCGTAATGGTCAAGTCCATTAACTTCACATCAGGAGGTCGCGGGCTCAATTCCTGGCGGAGTCTAATTTTGTAAGACTCGGTTTGGTTGGTGGAAGGCAATTTCTAAGCCCGCCTGGCTAGTTATCACTATATTATCTAAGTCTTGCCGCCAAACATTATTTTAATCATGCGTTCCGGCTTAAAGATAAGATAGCCAGTTCCACATTGCGTTGGGGGTTTTTGGTGATTCCGCTTATATCTTTGGCATCATCGTCACTTACCATCAGGTGAGATGATGCCAAGGGCTTACAAACTATGAATTCAAAAAAATACCTTCACCAATCTAACCCGATGTGTGTGTGTGTGTGTGTGTGTGTGTGTGTGTGTGTATGTGTGAAGTACTGGAGTATGACCTAACCTAACCTTCCCCAGTTTATGAGACCCGTGTCCCAACAGGGGGACGTTATGTGTTGTTAACGTTAAAATATAATTGTTGCAATAGAAAGAACAATAATAATATTATGTTATATAAAAATGTCCCCCCGCCGCGTCTGTCTAAACGCTACAAACACAAAAACTACCGAACGGATTTTCATACGGTTTTCACCAACGGACGGAGTGAGGTTTAGGTGTATGATTCCCCGCACCGCGAATCATCTAGTTTTGGATATGTTATCATAGGATATAAATACGGGGTGTAAAAAAATTGGTGTAAGGCGCGTTAACTGGGGTATCTACACTCATCATACTGAACAACCTTCCCCGAGAAACCCATAGTAAATTCAATATAAAAATTGACCCTCCATACAAAAATGCACAAAATTAGTCGATCATATTATGATCGATTTGTATGAAGTTTTGCGATTCAACAGCCATATTAACAGAAGTATGATTAGTAAAGCCCCAGTAAACGGGACCTACACCAATTGTGTTACACCTGTACATTCGTACTTACCTGAAATTTAACAGGTGCTGCATACCGAATGACCAAAAACTAATAATAGAGACCATTCAACGCCAATCTGACCTTGACCTTGCCTTGCCTAGCTACCACCAATAAACTCTAACTTACCTGAAACTTAACAGGTACTGCATACCAAATTACCAAAAACTTATAATGGAGGCCGCTCGACTCCAAACTACCCAATATACTCGTACTTACCCTACTTACCCGAAACTTAACAGGTACTGCAAACCGAATGGCCAAAAACTCCTAATAGAAGCCGTTCGACGCCAAACTACCCTTGACTTTGCCTTGCCTAGTTACCACCAATAAACTCATACTTACCCGAAACTTAACAGGTACTGCATACCGATGGCCAAAAACTCATAACAGAGGCCGTTCGACGTCAAACTACCCGCGACCTTGCCTTTGCCTAGTTACTTACTTACCCGAAATTTAACAGGTGCTGCATACCAAATTACCAAAAAAACTCTCAATAGAGGCCGTTCGAAGCCAAAATACCCTCGACCTTGCCTTGCCTAGTTACCACCAATATACTCTTACTTACCCGAAATTTAACAGGTACTGCACACTGAATGGCCACAAACTCATAATAGAGGCCGTTCGACGCCAAACTACCCTCGACCTTGTCCTGCCTAGTTACTTACTTACCCGAAATTTAACAGGTACTGCACACCGAATGCCCAAAAACTCATAATGGAGGCCGTGCGACGCCAAACTACCCTCGATTTTGCCTTGCCTAGTTACTTACTTACCCGAAATTTAACAGGTACTGCATACCGAATGGCCAAAAACTCATAATAGAGGCCGTTCGACGCCAAACTACCCTCGACCTTGCCTTGCCTAGTTACCACCACCTGCTTATCTACATGAGCGGACACCGCGGCGAAAATAAACGTTAGCAAGGTAATTTGGGTGTTAAAGCCCATTGCTTACGACACACGCGTTATAAAACTATTGTTTTATTTTTCAAACTACCGCCTTATATAGCAAAGGTTATTCCGCAACATTATATTTAACAAAATCATGTACGTAGTCATTCAAAAATGAACTCTATTCACAGGAGTCAATGCCTCTAAATGTACAATGTATCAATCAGTAAGCTTTTTGTTTGATTTCAACTTGTGTAGGTATTGTACGTGATGATAAAAATCATCAATGTTGATCTTTTGTTCCTTTGAAAAGAAAGTGGACGTGATTTTTTATAGATAAGCAATGATTATATTTTGTTCTTTATCGTTTTGCAATATAATTATCAGTTCTTAAGACAGGTTTATGAAACCAGGTAAGTAAAGGTTATAGTGGAATTAATTAAAAATTGGAAACCTGACTGCATAAAAACTTAACCACTATTTATTTATGCGGAAAACGCAGGACCGGCAGTGTTCAAATCCCTGGACGACCTCAGTAAAGCTCAGAAAGCGATGTGCTATAAGGTGAGAGGCTGGGGCGACGAGGGAGGCGGCAATGTAATAGTACATTACTGCCGTGGTCTGTAATGATTGCGTTGTTGCGAGCCACGTTAATAATAGCGTAGCGCTGCTCTCGGCGGCCATCACAGCGCGGACAGCGTTCCAGACCTTGAAGTTGTTGGCGAAGCTGGGATAAAGGCTGAGACCGAAATATACAACTTTTACTAACGGTATTTAAAACATCCTCCATTGCCGATTCGAAGCTAGAATAGTTTTCGTCATGTGGGGGCCGATACAAGATAATTTCATTTTTTGTTCAATCGAAAGGCCAACAACGTCCTTCCAATCAAAGGTCCTTCTGTTCTTTAATCTTTAGAAAATATTTAGTAAATACGAGGAGGAGTCGTGCTTATTATTATTATATAGCATTGTTATTATTATGTAGATCGATGGTGCGCGGTGGGCAACCCGCACCGCAAGCGACTGTTGTCGATGTTGCGCTGTGTCCGAGAATGTGCGCGTTGAATGTTCACACATAGCTTTCATACATCCTCCGAGCACTTTTCGTTTTCTTTCCAACACCCGTAAATTAAAGCACAACAACTACTCAAAAAATGTACTGTGCGTTTTAAATGAGAAAATTGCGACAGCGCCAACTTTTCAACATCAGGTCAAGATTACCATGATTTTGCAATGTTACTACAGCAACAGGGCATCCAATTTTGAATCGATCAGACCTGTATAAGTTGCCCTCCTCCCTTCATCACCTAGATAAGGGCTGAGGATCCTCAAACGGCTTAAAAGATCTTTAGTAGCAGCCAGAATTTTTTTTATTTTATTTAATACTAGCTGTTTCCCGCGGTTTCACCCGCGTGGACAACGTTTCTATGAGTTTTCGAGGGTGCGCAGTGCGCGAGCAGCAAGCGGCTCGCGAGCGTGGTAAAAAGTAGCCTATGTCTGAATCCAGGTCCTAATCTGTCTACCTACCAAATTTCAGCCAAATCCGTTCAGTAGTTTTTGCGGGAAAGCGTAACAGACAGACAGAGTTACTTTCACATTTATAATATTAGTAGGGATGTCATCTATTCCCACCATAAAAATCTACATGGAGTATACGAGATAAATGTATCTAAAATTTTCTAATTCCAAAACGCCTGAGATTTTGTTCAGCGCAATTTTACTAAAGGGTTTGCTATCTATCACTTTTCACGAAGGCGTTTATAACTCAAACTAAATGTTTATTAAAAAAAGTTACTTTACAGAATTATTTTTAGGATTCCGAAGCCCGACAGGAAATTCTTGTAGTTTAGTCATGTCTGTCCGTCTGTCTATTAATAACAATGCAATAGTAAAGTTAATCTAGTTACGTTTAGTTTATCTAGCGGCGGGGTCTGATTTTGACCAAAGTCGTGGTCATGGAGTGCTGCATTGCATACCTAAAACAGGTATCTTTCGATTCGTCGTGATCTCTAGTTGATAAATCAGAAACCCGGATACGAGTGGTTTTTATGACGGCTGTCTACTTTAGTTATTTGCAGATGTCCATCATCTTTTGGGCTTCATGTTTAAAATTCAAAATGTCTCACCCGTACCATTCCTTTCTGACTCACTTATCATTCCACCTCCAATCCTGAACCACCTATTCTCTCCTACTTTTGCATTTTTGTCCAATGCAAGTTCCCAACACCTGATAAAGCTTTAAGAGGGGCCAGGAGGGTCGAGTTTCCACACAAACGTAAAATACGATGCTTTTTATTTTTTAGTATATGCATTATTTTCAAGTACTTGCACAAGCTTTAAGAATAGCACGCGAAACCATCAAAAATGAAGAAAATGAGAGTAAAGCTAGCCGCACAGCTGTTTAGGCATGTGTCGGCGCAACTGCTCATTACTTATCAGAAAGATTAATACCACCTGAGGAATGCCGGCAGTTGATTACAATAGTTTTGTTAATGGATTAACTTTTTGTCAGTTTAAATGCTAGTACATTTCATGTAAGTACCAAATAGAAAAGTTTATAAAGGAGCCGTGAAGAAAAATACGCCTCATTACCAATTGTGGTGGCAGGATGGCATCCAATTTTTAAAGAGCATAAAGTGTGTGTCCAAAAAAAAGGTTCGAAACAAAGTTCGATTGATAGAAACTTCTGCACCATCAATTAAAAATTGCATTTATTCAATCACTTGGACAATAGGTACTGAAAAAAAATATCTCTGGACTGAATGTTAACAAGGAATTTCAATCAGGATCCAGTAGATAATTTTTATTCTGTATTATAAGAAGTTTGGGTGTTAGAAATGTATACTTAATTGTTAAATAATTTTAGTTGTCAGCAATCCGTGAACGCCAACTGCGAGGTAGATTTTAACGCATGTTTACAAAATTTAAAGTTGTTTTGAAAGGAAAAGGAAAAAAATAATTTAAAGCACGGCAGTCAAAAATTCAGTCAAAACAAAAACATGATAGGTGTCGATCTTGCAGATTTATTTTACGATTTTATATCTATGTATAAGTTTTTTGCTTCAGGTAAAATGCCACGTAGAAAAAATAACGTCAAAACAGAGATTTGTTACCATAGATGGGTTATGCACTTACAAACAACATTTGAAAATCGAATCCATTTACACACACAAATTTTAGGCAGATCGCTTTCGTTTCACCGAATGCTACTTTATGCTACTAAGAAAAGAGATGCCAATTGGCATCTTTTTATTTGCTTCACTTTTAGGACGCATGTAACCTATCTACCTCCCTTTATATATAGCATATCTCTGCGTCAAAAGGACACCCATCGATAAAACAAAACTTTTTAATGCTATTAAACTAGTTAAAGAAAGAAAATTCTGATGTTTACTTCGCTTTAAAGGTAATATTTGAATTCTTTGGAAATGTATATTATAGTCCAAATATCAAACGAACTACTAAATAATAACTAATAACTTTAAAACTGTTTCTTTACTTGTAATTTTGGGCGGTTAATTCCAAATAATATAAGACCGCTAATTTTACATTAGAAGGTTTTTTTCCAGCCGGGGCAGATTTTTTCTCATATTTTAGGCACTTTTAAAACGTGCCCTGGGGCGAATAATTTTGCCAGTCGATTATCCTTGATTCATCATATTTGGGTCCTCTATATCAAATTCAAACTTACATGTCTTTAATCAGCTACGACTGGCGGATTCTTCCTTCTAAAAATAAATAAAATCGAATCAAAAAGAGTCGCGAAACAAATAAACTGGTTGAACCATTATTGACTCTAATCAGATTTTTATTTTCCTTTTATCTTGAGATATCCCATTATCTCCCTTTATACACTAGCAAATTATTTCGTTATTATTTGCTCTACCTAAGTACGTTCGTAGCCTTTCATATCGTAAGTATTTTTTATTATTAGGTAGATTAGGTCATCTTGGCTACCTTTAGGCGATCTAGGTGGCACTTAGGTCATACTTAGGTAACTTAGATACCATCACAGGGTGTTGTCTATGCTTTTATATAATTAACATAGGGAACCATATTAATTATAATATAAGATACAATTTTTATCGTCACAATATTGGTCGCCGTTTTTTTTTTTAAAAGCGGTGTATACAAAAGGGATCAAGGTACAACAGGTCCCCCTACTTAATGGCGATGGAAACAGCTGTGGCGTGAATTTCATACTTTTTTAGGTTTTTCGTAATTTTCGGCTTAAATTCTACCTCGATCGATATAAAATTAATTTCTCGCCAACTTCAAATTAATATCTACAATTCCTAATATAATTTAGCGCACATAAAATGATACTTATACTAGTTATGAGGTCCGCAGTTATGTGTGCACCAGTCGTCCTGTAACCTTATTGTGTATTTTTTAAGTTCTGACACTATAGATAATGTTGGGAAACAATATACATGTACCAAAGTTCTTAAAATTATGTTTCGTTTTACATTAATTTAGCGTTAATAGTGATATACGCTTGGAGCGCAAGTGTTCACATGAGTGTGAGGCCTCTCTTCTTTCCCAATGTATTATACCTACTCTTTGGTCTCGATAATTTTTTTCAAACTTCGAATCAAAAAGCCAAATGAATATAAAAAAATACATGGTCCCAATTTCAAAAAAGGTATTCTATATATACTATTGAAAAATGAAAGACGGTTCTGGGACCCTGATTCCACCTCCAAAGTTCATCATCAGATCAAGTTCAAAACAACAAAAGGATCTGTTATCACCGGGAATATGGCTTCATTCCAACTTTCAGCTTAATCGGACCCCTGGAAGTCGCTCTAAAATTGATCGCAAGATTTGAACTAAACATACATACAGTACATAACTCTAGACCAACAAAGTACGGAGTAAGTATCATACGTGTGATTTGACTGGGTGCAGTTTTATAGACGTTGCGTCCGGGTGTTAAACCTCAGAATGAGGCTGCTTCAAATGCTATCAAGAACTCCAGAGAAAATTTGTAATGCACTTATACTAAAAAGAACTGACTGTCTCAAAAGGGCTTGTACCAAGAGATGTTAGTAATTAGTATGATTTACAAAAAAAAAACACTGATGACAATGACATCATTGATATTTGTTTGATTTCTTTCTATTCTCTCTGGTTTATTCTTATTTTACTCTCTGATTTCTAATAGGTACTCGTTTGTTTTGGAAGATTTGAGTGAGATCGAAGTTTCATCTCATCATATCATTATCAAGTTAGACAAATTGTCCCTCAATATAATAAAATTATCTACGTGTTTACATTGAAACCAGATTGAGTTCAGATCTCTGTGAAACAGCAAAGATTCCGTCCTGCCATCGTTGTGCTTACGTGTTGATCTTATTTGATCTGAGTTTTTGTTTGTTTCTGTGACAAAAATTATTCTTCTGTAACGATGATAGTTTGAGCTGCTAGCTAGAAGTTCACTTTTACCCAGTTATGAGTAAAAGACCGGCGAGGATAGGACCGAGGATACGGGTGACAAAAACAGCGACCAAGAAGAAATCTGAGGAGGTAATCCTTGACGACTGCAAGTACGTGTATCATTGTCAGTATTGTTGTCTGAAATTCACTCAAAACAGTCAGTTTTTCCGCCACATGACGTCCAACCACGAGCTTCAGCAGAAAAAGGCCACCTTCGAGTGCAATGACTGTCAAGTCGTGTTTTCTAGGAAGACGAACCTAGACTTGCACTGTCAGACTCACCATCAAGTAAAAAGCAAGTCGAAATGCGAGAGCTGCGCCATAACTTTCAAGTCGCGTTACTGCCTGCGTCGACATCTAAAACTAAAGCAGCTCATGCAAGAGAATGCTTGTCTAAAATGCCAGAAAAAGTTCACGAGCAAAGATAGGCTAGCCAAGCATGTACGTAATAAGCATATGTTTAAAAATATCACCTATCAGTGCGATATGTGCACATTAAAGTTTAAAGTGAAAGAGTCACTGCAAAGCCATCTCAACCGTATTCACAAGAGATTATGATTTTATATGTAGTAGAGGTAAAATGAAGTAAGTGTGTACCTTGGATCAGTGTAAAGTAATAAATAATGAATTCCCATTATGACCAACTTGGTAGTTATTTATTTTATACTGACACAAGTCTAGTAGTAAGCAAAAAATGTGAAACACATAGTGTATTACATATATAGCAAAATCATTTATTATTTGTTTACAATTTGTTTATTTTTGCATCACTGTGCTGTGCACAACATAATACTTATGATTAGTCCTATGCCTGGAGGACGAACACTACAGATAGTGAATTTGCTATGCGGGTCAGCTGCATGTCATCATACACCCGTGAAGGTCAGCGAACAAAAACCCATTAAAAGATTTAAGTAAACAACAAGTAATGTGAATTCAGTTTGTTTTACAAAATTGATATTAGATAGTTGAACTGTGATGTATATTAATGGGGCAAGCCTTTAGTGATACTCTTTCCTAAATATTTCCATATTCAATGATCAGATCTCTCAGATCAAAAATAAAAGGTAAATGTAGTGTCAGCACTTTGATAATGGGGTATAAAAAGCTCTGCTCCAATCACGACGGAGCAGAGTTTTGCTTTCAGTCACGCTTTGGCAGACTTACTGTCAACATGCTGCGACATGTATTAAATGCACTTGTCTCAATTACAGTGAAGGATAGTACCTATCACGTGTCGTGAGGTCTAAGGTAAAAATGCATTATTTTTAATCTGAGATCAGATTTCAGATGCACGATAATTTTTGGTACAGACCTACTGCTAAACTGAGACTGATGTCGGTGCAGGAAGGGTGTTCAAACATTAGTCACATAGATAATTGTCACTGTTCACCCTTCCCTAATACCTTACCTACGTTATTAAAGCAACATCTCTTATAAACTGTATAGTTATTTTGCTGAATTAGCTACAGCTTCGACGGCGGCCGACAAAAGGGCCGTCAAAGAGGCTGCCCTCAGTTTCACCGCGGGGCCGACAACGTCACGCCGCGCACGGCGGGCGGAGCGATTGAACTGAGGGCAGCCCCTTTGTCGCAGCCTTCAAAGCTGCAGCCAACAAAATGTCTTTAACAGATAACAAAAGTAACACAAATAACTAGCAGTCGTCATCTCTATTGTAAGTGATTGCAGAATAATTAGACAGTGTGAGGATAAAGGGTATTGTTTATATTGTTGGAAAATTCTATGAAAGATACTTTAAGCCTTTATAATCTATCAGTTTGGTAGCTATTAAAAAAAGTAATTGCTGATTCCAGCGTTTCAGAGATCAGACAGACAGACAGCATAGGCTTAGTAAAAAATAGGGTCCCGTTACCTGGTATGGAACCTTAAAAAAAGTCTTCAAACTATGTAAATCAAAGTAAGATTAAGTTCTATTAACTCAGGTTGAATTAAGTTAAAAAAGTGTATCTTTAAGTTATTAAGTGTTAAGTAAATTATTTTCAAATAGTTTCAATTTTTAGTTATAACATTTTTATACTTATTAATGAACTAACTTCTGAGAAGATATTTTTTTGTTGAATTGTACTTAATTGGTTGTACTTTGCATGTATTAGTGCGAAAAGAACGAATGAACGTAGCAAAAACTGTTACTACTATGACTAAACAAACTCATTAATTTTTACTTGTTAACCTGAATATCTAGAGAATTTCTTTGAAATTTACATTCATAGTATCAGAAAGAGTATTTAATTTTAATTCTTTGTTAATATAATGTACAAGTATCTATTCTAAAGACCGATTTACACGCATTTTTGTTATAGGTAGCAAGTAAAGTTGCAGTTTTGGTGAGTTAAGTCATGGCGGATTTGCCAGTTAAGTAGTATGGTGATGATTAAGTATCCCTACTTAATCATCAACTTACTACATAACTGGCAAATAGATAGAGTGACATTTTATTTTTCGGTGAGCCAAGTGAAAGTCCACCCCGCCTGTGCGTTTCCCACACCCTGGTAACTTAAAACTCGCCGCGTGAATTTACTAAATTCGCCGGTGTAGACGGGCGAGTTAAGTACCTACAGTTCATACGAACCGCCACGTTGAAAACAAAAAAAAAACGGAAACTTCACTCACCTGTATTGTAAATAACATGTTACATGCCGAATCTAAATCAATTAAGTTGCAACTTAACTCAACAGCGTGTAAATCAGCCTTAATTCGAACCCTTGAGTGAAGTTCATAATATTTAGTATTGGAAAAATACAATATTTTGATGTAACGAAAACCCACTTTTTATTTTTTATTCAAGATTCAAAATATATAATTTTTAACTTTTTTCCTTATATTCATATCTGTTTATTTTTCTTTTTTATCTGTGACTGTCACTAAAATTTTATAAATAATATACTTTGAGTATTATATTTACTATTGTTTTTATTTTTCAAACAGCCTATAGAAAAAACTAAGTTAAGTATAAGTGAACCGCCTCTGTGGCGTGATGTTTAGTCCATTAGCTTCACTTCAGCAGGTCCCGGGTTCGAATCCTGGCGGAGTCTAATTTGGTTGGTGAAAAGGCATTTTGTAAGCTCATCTGGCTAGCTGCCACTGCCAATTAAGTCTTGCCTGAGCATTGATATCATCATCATATCAGCCACAAATCGTCCACTGCTGGACAAAGGCCTCCCCCAAAGCATTGATATGTTCCGGCGTTAATAAGATAGCCAGTTCCCCATTGGGGTATCTTAGTTAGCCCCTTCCATCTTCGGCATATCACTTATCATCAGGTGAGATGTTGCCAAGGGCTTACCAAAGTGGATAGAAAACCTGTTTAATTTGTTGACAAATAGGTATATATTTTATAAGATTCAATTTTTTGTTTCAATTTCTTTAGTTTGTTATCTAGTATACAATTATGAATAGTTGGGAAAGTAGACCACCTGCTCATAAGAGATCGATCATACCATAGGTATACTTACATTTTGTTATCTAGCATACAATTATGAATAGCTAAGAAAGTAGACCACCTGCTACTAAAGAGATCGATCATACCATAGGAATACTTACATTTTGTTATCTAGCATACAATTATGAATAGTTGGGAAAGTAGACCACCTGCTACTTAAGAGATCATCATACCATTGGTATACGTACATTTTGTTATCTAGTATACAATTATGAATAGTTGGGAAAGTAGACCACCTGCTACTTAAGAGATCGATCATACCATAGGTATAATCCTTGCGGTCCTGATCAGGATAATAAGATAAACTTATGAAATTATTGTATTGTCATTGATTCTTGATAAATGTACAAAGTTTGAATTAAAATTTAAATCTGTCCGTTTAAAGTGAGTCAAAATCGAGTGCGAAGGAGTCGGTTACAAACATACATGCAGGTGAAGCTAATAAAAGCTACAACCTAAACCACTTATTCAGGACAGCAAAAAAAATATTAAAAAGTTAGGACACATAAAAAAAACTATAACGCTAATTTTCTTAGTTTAGGCACAGTATAATAAAGAGTAGGTACTTGATAAGGGTCTCCTAGGAGCATTTTTGCGTGGCAATAAGGAACCTCGTAGTATCTGCTCCAACTGACCTATCTCAACTTTCCACCCTGTATACTAAGAACCCTGCTCCCCTGCCATCCGAGAATTCCTCATCAACGTGCAAGCATCGGCGTGGGGCTGGAGGGCACGACGCGGCTGCAAGATCGTCCTTTCCTATACAGCTTCCAACCATGATTCTCAACCAACTTCCCCAAGGAATGAATAGAATATAATAATTTTTATTTCAAATCATAATAAATTCACCGAGTTACACGGGCTCTACAGTCAATTTGTAAAAAACAGACGGACAACAAAGTGATCCTATAAAGGTTCCGTTTTTTTTACTTTTGAGGTACGGAACCCTAAAAAGGGAAAAGATTTTTGAAGTGAAATCTTTTAAGTTACCGTTAAGTTACCGACACCAGGAAACCTTACCAGGAACACTTGCAGGGTCAAAACTTTGTCAACCTAGTCGCGCTAGGAACACTCGGAGGGTCAAAACTTATAAAAAGTTTTCACATTTATCAGCACTCCCCTAGTGGTTAGGTTGTTTTTTTCATTCTTTGTCATTAATCGAAAACTTTACATCATAAAAATAATTAAAATCTGTTCAAAGCTTCAAGGGACTGTAGACCGGAGTATATAGTTTTCATTTAAACTCGATACCTCCAAGCGTTCCTGAGATAAAGGGTCTTGACAGGCAGACGAGCGTACAATCAAGTGATCCTAAAAGGATTCCATGTTTTCCTTCTGAGATACGGAACCCTAAAAATGGACTGACATAAAAACTTGACAAATTCATACGAAAAATTTAAAAACTTTTAGGTACAAGCCTTAATTAGAAAAAAAATATATTTTTTTCGTATTATTCTCAGTAAACCCTTTCATTTAAAATAATCTAAAAAAATAACTAATCCGCCATCTTTGGGAGTCTGTCCAGAGGCGTATTTACTTACCCTACGTCCTACTTGGCCCGGGGCGGCAATAGATGAGGGGCGGCCCAAAGTACTAAAAGTCGTTGTAAATTTTTTTAAGGATCCGTTTGGTTCACCGAAAAATAATAAAACTAGCCAAGTACGAGTCGGACTATAGCGTTAATAAGGGTGACGAACCACTACGACCATGCAAACAGAAGGTTACAGTAAGTTGACGTTTACCGTGTGCCAGTACGGAACCCTTAGCGCGCAACTCGGACTCGAATTTGACCGGTTTTTTGTCACTTAGAGGGGCGGTTTTTTTTGTGCCCGGGGCGCCGGATTATTAAATACGCCTCTGAGTCTGTCATATTGCATTTAGAATAACGTCACTTAGCCAACCATGGATTCTTCTCCAAACTTAATGTGTATGCAAAATTTCAGCTCAATTGGAAACCGGGAAGTGGTTCTAATTTAGCTTCCAAGATTTGTCCCAAACTATCAGACAAACTAACTGAGACAGCAAGCTAACATAAAGTAGAAGCTGTGTTTATAAGAATAATACTAATTAATCAAAGGCAGGAAAAGTAAAGGCAGGAAAGAGTGTCGGTGGCGTAACGGTTAGGGCCGCTACCTTCTGTCCGAGTGGTCGTGGTTCGAATCCTGCCACGTACCAATGTGTTTTCGAACTTCGTTTTCCTATGTACGTTTATCCGACGCTTTTACGGTGAAGGAAAACATCGTGAGAGTACCTGCACACGCCTGCGAAGAAACTCGAAGGTTGTGTGTGAAGTCGACCAACCCGCACTGGGCCCGCGTGGTCGACTAAAGCCCGATCGCTCAGGGTAGGCTCGAGCCCCTGGGTGGGGACGTATATAAGCTGATATTATAATTAAAAGACCGTACTTGGACCTGTTTTCATCACCCTTTTATAAGCTTCACTTGTATTTATCTAGGAATCTTCGAACGTAATTACCATTAATTTATTAAGACGTCCGATTAAATCGAAGATTATTGCACATCTATAAGAACCAATGACAATACATGGTAACCTTGACCTGATGGTACAACATCACCTGGTATCGTGTTTGGGTTATTGGAATGGTCTCAATCAGTAGTTTACTAGCTGTTTCCCGCGGCTTCAGCCGCGTGGACGTTTCTATGACTTTGCGAGGGTCTCAAGTGGGAAAAACTAGCCTATGTGTTAATCCAGGTCCTAATCTGTCTACCTACCAAGTTTTAGCCAGATCCGTTCAGTAGTGTTTACGTGAAAGAGTAACAAACATACATACATACATTCTTACAAACTTTCGCGTTTTCTAATATTAGTAGGATAGGATACAAGGTGGAACAAAATTGGTGTGGGACCCGTTAACCGTTTAGGTTACAGGGCGTGTCAAAGAAATAAATGTACTCAATGTAATGTTCATACACTCGAAAAGCATAACCCTCCTTCTGGCGCAGTCGGGTAAAAAGTAGCATGACATCACACCTCTAGATGTTTGTTTAAATAAAATGAATTATTTATTAAGATATGGGCCTTTTCATGACTAAAGTCGAGAAAAAGTAACCACATTTTTCAATTTCTTTCAATTATTCAAAAAAGCTTTTGTTTTTTAA
This sequence comes from Coleophora flavipennella, assembly GCA_947284805.1. Lineage (NCBI taxonomy): Eukaryota > Metazoa > Arthropoda > Insecta > Lepidoptera > Coleophoridae > Coleophora > Coleophora flavipennella. The sequence continues at coordinate 8,984,285 of OX369278.1, forward strand.
AAAGATAATCTACATTACGGCGTCGGTGGCGTAACGGTTACGGCCGCTACCTCCTGTCCGGGAGGCCGCGGTTCGAATCCTGCCACGTACCAATGTGTTTTCGAATTTCGATTTCATGTTGTACGTTTATCCGACGGTCTTATAAGGTGAAGGAAACCATCGTGAGGAAACATACACACGTCTGCGAAGAAACTCGAAGGTTGTGTGTGAAGTCAACCAACCCGCACTGGGTCCGCGTGGTCGACTTACGCCCGATCGCCCTAATTCAGGGTAGGCTCGAGCCCCTCGGTGGGGACGTATAAGGTGATAAAATCTTACAAGCAATAATCAGCATAAGTGTAATGGCATACGATTTAAAATAGAATGTTTTATTTCTATACATAAACCTACGTGTATATAGTTTAACTCAGGACAATTTTATCGTAAATTTTGTATTAGACCCGGCGTCCATTCATTAGTAGGTCGATGGGAAAAACGAATAATGAAGAGTAAAAAACATAAGAAAAGGAAATAGAAATAAACTTAAAAGAAGATGATGTAAAAATAAATTGAAAGTAATAGTTTATTCTAAATTTGTTTTTATATCTTCATTTAAATTACTTTTTAGCAAAAGTACTCAGAAATCACTCGTAAGTGACTTTACAGTTTAAATTAATTTTTAAATTTAAAATAATATCTTTTGATAAGTATAATTTTATTTTATAATTTAACCTATTTTTTTTATTGACTGACTGTTTTACTAATTTTATTTAATGTTGATATCTAGTATTTTAATTTAATGTTTAAATCGAAATTGGCGTGTAAACATTTGTTTACCAAATAATTATGATAAAAAACAGTCCAGTTCATTAAGATAGTCATATAAGATATATTTTGCCATTAAAAATATTTTTTCTTAAATTTCTAGCCATGGGCGAGGCCAGCCAATGAACCAGGGCGGGGGGGGGGGAAGATAACAGACAGATGGAGCGTACGAATATTATAATTCTTTAGAAGTAAAACTTTATTAAATAGGAACTTAAACGATAGAGAAAGCATGAACGAATCGAGCACGAAAATTTAATTTTTATATGAAAAATAACTACCTCAATTTACCGTGGCGGCCGCGGGTCCGATTCCCGGCGGAGTCTAACTTTGTAAAACTCTGTTTGGCTGGTGGGAAGGAATTTTCTAAGCCCGCCTGGCAAGCTACCACTATCTTATCTTAACTGCATATGATGTGTTCCGGCTTGAAGATAAGATAGCCAGTTCCACATTCGTCACTTACCATCAGGTGAGATGATACCAAGGGCTTACTAATTGTAAATAAAAAAATTGAAATAATAATTATAATATAATTATGCTCAAGAACAAATCACACACGGTCATCCTAAACTAGGAATCCCTGTACTATTGCAAAGTATATATATTATTACTAACATACAGTGTGGACACTGCCTGCCGCTCTCTAGATTGCGATCTCACCCCCTCGTCACCCAGATTGGTTATAGTTCGGTTCTCGAACGTGTAGGATTTCGCCATCATTTTATTTGCTACGTCATTTGTTTTTTGAGAAATGTCATTTCACGACCGTTGTATGCAGGAACCCAAGGATTAGCAGGCTGGAGCGCTAACCGTTGGACCAATGAGTCAGTCAAATTACAGGTTTCAATACTATCACTATGCACCGACATAGTCTCGGCAATATTAATTTTTCATAAAATCTATACTATCCTTATCACTCTTATCATACATAACTCTTATAACATTTAGAAGCTCTCCCAAATTCTTGCCCGTTTTCGCTGAAATACCAATAACTGTACTTTTACTTTCTCTCATTTCACTGTTTTCATTTGGCAAATCCTTTTCTTCTCTAGAAAGTCTCTCTTCTAATCTCCTTCTCATCTTCTCGAAACCTTTTTTTCCATCTTCTAAGTCAATTTTATTAACAACGATACAGCTAGGCCTCGCTGACAGACTGTCGTTGTACTGGCTCAGTTCGTAAGACAGGGTGTCGTACTGATCCAAGGGTTCGTTTGTGCCGTCCAGCAAAAATATGAGGCCTCGACAACGCTCGACGTGCTGCAGAAATTGTATCCCTGGAAATGGAAATACAATACAATACAATATTCTTTATTGCGTCATAACATAAAAAAAGAAATTAATAATAAAGAAGAAAGCGTATACAATAGGCGACCTTATTGCTGGGTAGCAATTTCTTCCAAGCAAACTTTGGGTAGGGAAACAGCGATAGAATAAGTTAAGGGGCGGTGCAATAATTACAAATAGAAAAATAAACAGTTATATAAAATACTTAAATATTATAACAATAATATATAAAATAATAAATATATACATAAACAAACAAAAACATAAATAAATTAAATATTTTATCTATCTATGGAAAAGAAAGGAAAATAAGAAATAATAATAATAATATATATACACCACTCGTCATTGGTGTTACTCGTGTGAACTCGCCTATTCTTGTCAAAGGCATCATCAAATTCAATAATTTTAATTTACAATTTTGCGTGTCATAATGACATGATTTGTTTTATGTCAAAGATTTCATTTTGTTTTTACAAGCTTTGACATTGTCACCTTATGTCATTACATAAAGAATAAACAACTTTCCTCAAAGAATTCAAAAATATTTTGGACTGTTATGTGACTGTGACTGAAATGTTATGACGTGATATATTATTAGAATCGGCTTGTAAAGTCTTTTCGTTTGATACCACACACGATATGTTTATCCTCATGTTTTCCCTTACAAAAAAAAGATTACGTCATAACTTCTCACCTTTTTTTTGTGCTACTGGTCAAATTGATTCATATTATGGCCAAGCCCGCCTGGTTAGCTACCACCATTTTATCTAATTCTTCCCGCCAAACAACAACATTGAAGTGCTCCGGCATAGCCAGTTCCCCATTTCGTTGGGGAAACTTGGTAAGCCCGCTTCCATCTTCGGCATCATCGTCACTTACCATCAGGTGAGATGATTGATGCCAAGGGCTAATCAATAGTGGATTACAAAAAAAAAACAGTTTCGTAGAGCCGTTTCTACGCACCGAGGCCGTAGTTCTTGTGCGAGCCCGCCACCAGGCCGGGCAGGTCCGCTATCGCCACTTGCTCGTAGTCATCGTACGGGATCATTCCTGAAGCAAATCATTCACTGGTACACTCCTAGATATATATTAACACTAACATACAGTATGGACACTCCCTGCCGCTCTCTAGATTGCGTCCTCACCCCTCGTCACCCAGATTGATATAGATTGGTTACAGTTTGGTTGTCGAACGAATATGATTTCGCAGCCATTTTGATTGTTCCGTCATTCGTTTTTACCCGACTGCGCCAGTGCGCCAGAAGGAGGGTTATGTTTTTCGAGAGTATGTATGTATGTATGTTTGTATGTATGTATAATTGTTTGGCACGCTCTGCAGCCTGAACGGCTGGATGGATTCTGGCTTGAGAGGTGTCGTTAGATTCGTATTTACTGTGAGAGTGACACTGGGTATATCAAAATAAAAAAAGTACAAAATGGCGGGTTTTTCGCGCCAAATTCAAATGTTTGACACGCTCTGCAGCCAGAATGATTTTTTTGAAATTTCATTTCTGGCCTGTTGTGTGCCTTGATGACATTTTTTACTTTCGAGCGACGAAGGATGAAAGAAAGTATTGTGATGGCAAAAAAATCGAATGTGAGATTGTGAGTCTAAAAAGAAAAGACTGTGTGTGTGAGTGGGTCTGTACGTCCGTTCGGTACTCTATTTCCCAAACTACTGGACGGATTTGGTGAAATTCTGGTTAGGGCAATATTATTTTTACAATCCAAGTGTTTTTTTTTTATTTGCCCTACCTTGATTTTTTAGGGTTGCCACCATATTAAAAAAACTGTTATTTATTATTTACTCAAAAATGGCTCACACGATTTACATGAAACTCGGTATGTTGCTATAACTGTATATGGTCTACAGTACGCGGTAGTCAGTTGTTCCAAGAAAAATCGGAATAAGGTATCTCCCATACAAATCCAGGTTGTTTGTCAGGTACTTTTTAAAAAAAATGGAATGATTTGAATGAAAATTTGTGTATATTAAGTCCTAACTTAATAAGTTATATCAGTACATTATTTCAGGTAAATTCAGATTCGGTGCCTCCCATACAAACCCAAATTATTTGTAAAATAAAAAGTCCCAGCTTTATTCTTTGCTACTAAGTAAGTGTCATGTTTATTGTTGATGTGTGTATGCCCGACTACGACAGATGGTGAAGGCTTTACGTGAGTGTATGCACAGCGTGGCTGTACAATTTATTTTATTACAAACTAGCTGTTTCCCGCGGCTTCACCCGCATGGACAACGTTTCTATGACTTTTAGAGGGTGCGCAGTGCGCGAGCCGGCGGCTCGCGATCGTGAAAACAGTAGGCTATCCAGGTCCTTATCTGTCTACCTACCAAATTTCAGCCAGATCCGTTCAGTAGTGTTTGCGTGAAGAAGTAACAAATATACACACTCACAAACTTTCGCCTTTATAATATTAGTGTGATTAACATTTGTCATTTTCCTCTAGAGAGCGTCGGTGGCGTAACTACCTCATTTGTTATCCACCTCAATAACTTTCGAAACACCTAAAAACTGTTAGGTATAAGCTTTTAATATTGCATTTTCAGGCGATATACATATGTATGCAAAATTACAGCTCAATCGGAAACCGGGAAGTGGGTCAAATTTAACTTGCAAGATTCCACCCGAACAAACACACATATATTGCAAGATAAATAAAAGCTTTTTAAATTGACCGACAGTAATATTACCACTTCATTAAAACAAATCTTTTAAACGAAATTTCAATCTAGTATTCTACATTATCATAAACCGCAAATTTCTTTGCATGGGGTAAATAAACGGCTTTTTCAAGAAAATCAGTTAAGAGGATATACGAATATTTTCTTGTAACTGCGAAACTCATTATTTTTGAACTCTGTAATCGAAATGATTTGAGTTTTAAGTATGTAATTCTTGACTATATACATCATTCATTCACCAAGTTCAAAACATGATTGACAAAGTTTGGTTCGATAAAAAAAACAACCAAAGTAAGCTCTTCGATTTCACCTTATTTCGGATTTTATGTAAAATACTATACTTAGAACAGCGAGATTTTGTGAAATTATAGATTTATATAATTTATATTCATTCACCAAGTTTAATTTTAATTTTATTATTTCGCTTTTATATAAATAAGTCGTATTGAAATTGTCGCTTACGTCATTTAGATAAGACGCCGGCGTGCCCTCTCTATTTCTATCCGACTACATTGGGACGGATAACGTTCTCTCTTTCTTCCAAGTTGGTCACTACGTCCGTGGCCACTGCCGACGACAGACCTATGTTTGACGCGCTCAAATTACTCCACTTCAATTCAATTCAATTAATTTCAACTTACATACGTTAGATTGGTTTTGGTACGTAGGTACCTAGCGCAACTACTTACTACTGAACAGAGTAATAGAGTCGTTAGTAGTTACATAAAAAAGTAAGTATTCTAGGTAATCCTGATAACAATAATATTTGCTCGGCAATAAACTATCATCACGAAAATAAACAGCCAGACAGTGTAGCAAAATTACACAGAGACATCAACATGTCTATTCAGCATGCATACAGTAACCATAATGATTGTAATAAGGTTATCTGCAAGAAAGAAACGACGGAACAGAGTGATATATTTAAATTCCGTATCTGGTCTCAAATAAAGGTTATTGTCGCAAACGTTGCATCATCAGCAAGGAGTTTGATGGAAAACGTGGATAGCAATGTAGTCGAGCGATTGAACGGAGTCATAGCAAAATTTGTTGGCGGCAAACGCGTCAATTATGCGTTAAAACGGTCTTATCAAGGTAGATGCGCAGGCGCGGTAATTTCCTTTAATACTGGAAAAATTTATTCCACAGTTCACGAAAATATAAAACATGAAATCTGCTTCAAAACGAATAAAACTGTTTGAGGAAAAACAATAAAAATAGAGAAAATATAACAAAACCAAAATAAGAAAAAAGAATAGAAAATTAATTCAAAAGAAGACAGACCTGAACTACGGGGAAAATGTTGATAACCCAGATATGGACAGCGAGACATTTGGATTGGCAAAGGCGACATTTCTCGATAATTTGATCAAGACTGACGAAGAACTACGGGACATTCAAGAATCTACTAAACTGCAAAGTGGATCAGGTGAATGGATGGAGCTAAGGAGAAAAATACTGACAAGTTCAAATTTTGGAAAAGTCATAAAGAGGAGAACGACTAACCCATGTAAAAATATGGTAAAAAATATGTTATACCGGTCAGATTTAAGTCATGTCACGTCAATAAATCATGGGTTGATGAACGAAACTACAGCGCGCGAACAGTTGTCGGAAATGCTTGGGGAAAAAATCGACCTTTGTGGTTTATTTATTGACAAAACCAACCATATTTTGGAGCAAACCCAGATGGATTTATAGCAAACACTAACACGTTAGTAGAAATAAAATGTTGTAACGGATTCATATGTATAAATAAATATCAGTGAGTTTGAAAGACTAAAAGGAAACTGTCTATTGGAAAAAACATAACTAAGTTTTATTCAGTCGGGTGAGGATTAACCTCGAGTCGAGTGAATAGACAGTTGTTGAAACAAATTAGCTCAGGGATTATTTCCGCGAAGCCAGGCTGGCGCCTTGTCTGTCGTCATTCGAACCACGCGATGCGCACATGTGATAACAGATTATCTAAGGTAACTAGTAATGCTTTGCGCGGGAAAAAGGAAGGTAAAACCAGCGCAGGCGCCTGGATGTCTGGCAGCTGATGTCGCTTGGATCACGCGATGGCCCTAGGTGTGTGTGTGCGTCTGCCCGCGCGCCGCCTGGGTTGTATCTGTGTGAAAGCTTATATAACCACGGACACACCGACGCTCGCTCTCAGTCGAACAGACCGCCAGAGGAGAAACACGTATTCAAAGAACAACTGCAAAGACGCCACGCTACCCCACGACCCCACACATGGGCCGTGCCCACGACCTGCCAGCTAAGTAAGTCAGATGACACAGAAATAGGAAGTCTTCATTCCACGAGACACGTGAGTAGCAAAGTTTGTAGGATGTGGGAAGAGTTTGTCAACTGCTGGGGTATTTGTCCAACAGAGACTGATGATATGATTGCTGTAGCCACATGTGCAGGAAGTTGGAAGTGCTGAGTCCACTGCTGGGGAGAGATGATACCTGTTAGCAGCGGCTGATATGATGATATCATTGGGACCACGTGGGCAGTCGAGATTTAAAATTATGTATTGGTGTGGGATCCACCTGATTTCTCACATTTTATTTATGTACGAACTGCCTTCACTGCAAGTGCCACGCGGCATAATAAGTTTTAGGGTTCCGTGAACACGAGATCAACTCAGTTCACTAATTTCATTCGGGATAGTACAGCGCTATGCTGTCGCAGGGGGGCCTATTTCATACCTGAGATGGCTGTTTACCAAGCTCCATGCAATATGGGCTAGTTATGTAGTTTAGTGGTTCATAGATATGAACAACTCCTAATTTTACCAAATTTCAGCTAAATCTGTACACACGTTTATAGGATAATACAATTCCATAATACTCCCATACAAATTTTTTTATTTGTTTTTGCTTGATATTGATAACGGCAACAGATAGACGCTTGAAATATTCACAGAATATTTAATTATATATTCACTTTAATAAACGGAAGTGGCAGTGGGCAGGGCACATAGCTCGTAGAACACATGGCCGTTGGGGCACTAAAGTTCTCAAGTGGCGACCGCGCACCGGAAAACGTAGTGGACCGTTTGTGCGCGAGTCCAACTCGCACTTGGCCGGTATTTTTTTGGTTGAAAAGTTTTACTGTGTTGAATATTACTATCGATATAGATCACGGGCAGAAGGCTAGTACCTAACTGCTATTACTATACATGTGAAAACAATAAACTTACTGACTGATATAATATTTGCTTTTGTTCTAAAGTACAAGTGATTTTTTATCGAATGTCAAGTTTTCTGCATTACCTCCTAGAGTCTACTCTACGATCCACACTTACTAACTGTACCCTATTTTATTTATGTAAGAACAATATTCTGAAAGAAATTAAATTTCTTGATTAAATAAATAAACAATTTTTATTCAAAGCAACTCCATGTCTTTTCCTCGGCGCTGTGCGCGCTTTCTGACGCGACGCGGTGGCAGCCCGCGTGTTTCGTAAGCGGGGTTCGGGGGGTTTTGAACGAGTAGACTCCGCCCACCAAACAGTAAATATTTTTTCGTATATCCTCTTAAGGTCTCCTTTGACTTAGCTAACAGCTGTTTTCATTGGGACCTGTCAAAAATCGTTCAATCTCGGTCATTACTGTATTATTTTAAATCTATGTGGTAATTAAATTTAATTAATTACTTACCAATATGCGGGGCCCTAGTAGTGAAGGGGTGTGGTGCCACTGTGGGGCGCGCTCGAGTGATGGCCCTCAATAGCGTACTCTTGCCAGCGTTGGGCGCTCCTAGGAGACCTACGTGGGCCATGGAACGCACCTCTAGAGTGTACGTGTTGCATTCCCCAACAGCGCCTAATTCTGCTATGTCGGGCGCCTGTAATACATCACAGACAATTCGTGTATTGTAAAATCACAAAGAGAGCATTTACAAGATGACTATCCCTACTTTCTATGGTAACTTGAATTACTCAATTCAAAACCGCCTATACGTAGCGTAATGTTTACTCCATTCGCTTCACACCAGAAGGTTGTGGGCTCAATTCCCAGCGGGGTTAAACTTTCTAAGACTTGATTTGCTTGATGGTAGGGCATTTTTTAAGTCCGTCTGGCTAGTTGATTTGCTTGATGGTAGGGCATTTTTTAAGTCCGTCTGGCTAGCTAACACCATCTTATCTAAGTCTTGCCGCCAAACATCAGCACTGATGTGTTCCAGCTTGAAAATAATACAGCCAGTTCCCTATTAAGTTGAGTAAACTCGCTTCCGTCTTCGGTATCATCGTCATTTACCATCAGGTGAGATGATGCGTAAGGCTTAACAATTGATTTAAAAAAATCATATTATGTTGACAGTAAGTTATTGAGTAAAGTTCTCGAGTGGCGACCGCGAACCGGAAAACGTAGTGTTGACAGGCTTCCCACGCGGTGGACCGACGAATGTCCCCGATGTTACCCAATAGTCCCACCCCCGCGCACGAGCGGTGCGTTACATTTGTTTTGAATAGTTGTTTGCGACAGGACATAGTAATTTGATGGGCTAACTTAACAGTGATGTAAATACTGACTTTCACATTACCTGCTGAGTGTCAGTAAGGAAGAACTTGTTTCCGCGGCCGCCGGCCCCGCCCCGCGCCGCCACGAACATAAGACCCTCCATTTGCAGATCACCCACCACTTGGCCGGTCGCGTCCTTCACTATTGTACCTGAAAACATTAATAGTATACATGATGTAATAATCATTGACCTTTTATGTGTTTCTTACAAACGACTTGGTCAGTGTTTCGGCAGGACCGTCCTCTCCACAGACACTGCGCCGCCTGAAACACAAGTTACTTTTGTCCACAGGAGGCTCAAGTTTCCATACAAACATAGTTCCGCTTTGATACAAAAACTACATGCCGGATTGAATCCAAACTTTGCGAATATACTGAGTAGACACATATCCATGTTTGTAATTAGTTTTCGATGTACTAATATAAAACGGAAAAAAAAAAGAAAAGTTTCATACTTTTAGTACAAAACTAATTTAAGACTATGTTTAGTTATATTTTAACCGCCTCCGTGGCGGTGGAGGTCGCGGGTTCGATTCCCGGTGTCAACTTGTAAGACTCGGTTTGGTTGGTGGTAGGGCATTTTCTAAGCCCGCCTGGGTGGCTAACATCATCTCATCTATGTCTTGCCACCAAACATCAGTGTTAACAACATTGATGTGTTCCGGCTTGAAGATAAGATAGCCAGTTCTCCATTGCGTTGGGGAATCTTGGTAAGTCCGCTTCCATCTACGGCATCATCGTCACTTACCATCAGGTGAGATGATGCCAATTGTAAATAAAAAAAAATTTCAATATTTACTACAATTAAAACTAATTACAAACATCGATATGTGTCTACTCAATATATTCGCAAAGTTTGAATTCAATCTGGCATGTAGTTTTTGTATTAAAAGGGAACTACAATTGTATAAAAACTCGAGCCTCCTAGGGTACTCTTTAATGTTTGTATGTTTGTTTAGTTCAAATCTTGCGATCAATTTTAGAGCGACTTCCAGGGGTCCGATTGATTTGAAAGTTAGAATGAAGCGGTATTCCCGGTGACAATATATCCTTTCGGTATTTTGATGATGAAGAAATTTGGAGGTGGAAATGTATACCAAAATCTTAACTCAATCGGTCCAGTAGTTTTTGAGCAACTCGGCTGTGACAGACGGAAGGACAGACGGACACACAAGTGATCTTATAAGGGTTTAGATTTTTCCTTTTGAGGTACAGAACCCTAAAAATACATACAGATGAACATAGAACCTTCTCTTTTGTTTAAATTGGTAAATGATAATAATCAGAAATAAAATTAATATATTTTTATTTAGGTGTACCTATTTTGCACCTATATTAAAAATTTGCAGGTTACATTGATTGTGAGAGGACATGTCATACTCGTATTTATCTTTTAAAATTAAACTCTGAATAACTTGTAGCCAGCCTTTGCGAAAATTATCTCCAGTCAAAATTCATGGAACAGGACGTGTTGACTCAAGCTACTATGAACAGGGTTCGAAGTAATAATTATTATAATAATTATCGATAGTTTTGATGTTGATAATTAACATGATAATTATGCAAAAACAGAACAGTAATATTGTAGTAATAATTATCATAATAATTATCGATAGTTATGATGTTGATAATTAACATGATAATTATGCAAAAACAGAACAGTAATATTATAGTTATCTCTAACAAAACACTAGCTTTGCGCTATGTCCTACCATGTTTACCGAAACAGGATTTGACATTTCAAACGTATTGAAATGCGTCAAACCTCGAACTCAGAAAAAAGTCTCAAAAACGAAATTGTTGATTAATTTCGTAATTTCGAAAACCGTGAGTAAACTAAACTTAAACAACCAAAACTAAAAGTTATTTAGTAATTTTTTTACATAATATTTTTGTGCTTCATTTTTAGTGAAAATTTAAAAAACCAAAAATAATAATCAACGGCAATAATTACCAGATAACTATATCTGATAATTTTCCAATAATCATCATGATAACTGTTAAAAAAAAAATTATCTTGATAATTTCGAACCCTGACTGAGAAGAATGGGAATTTCATGTCAAAATATTGAAACTTATCAACATGCTGGTTCATTGTGACTCAACCACAATGATGCCAGGTAAAACAACAAACATCTTTTCATTAGAATAGTATTTTTTTTAATAGCCTGTATGAAGTTACGAACCCAAAGGCACAGGAATGATGATGTGCTGTGCGTTTTTGCCCGTGCAGTCCTTGTTGAAGCCACGCTCGCCGTGCTGAGCCATTGCTACCGACTTGCAGTGATTCAGACTCTTCACTGAGTGTGTTGCCTGCGATATATACAAGTTTGTCAAATTTTAAGATATAAAACAGTCTACATCTAATGCATATAAAAAAAAATAGATTCAGCTTGTAGATTCCATATTTATTTCCTTCCATCAATTTTTATATGGTATGAACAAGACGCATGCTGTTGAACGTAGGCCTCCAGCCTCTTACGATCAGCTTCTCTGTCAACCTGGCAGGGGTAGTCCAACACTATGCCTTCCAGTCCATAATCAATACTCGAAAACCTTGCTTTCACCTCAGTTGAAAAAAAACTTTACTGTATGCCTCTTTTTCTAGAAGAAAGACTCCTAGATCAAACCTGGCATTGGGTCTCCATTATGCCTTGATTACACTAAGTGGTTATACCCATTGCAACACCAGGCAACCACTTTCCATCCCTTGGATAGCACAGTTAATTGTGTCACACAACAAGAGAGAGAGAGAGAGTCAGTACATTCCCTCTCGTATATCTACCAGATATGCTAAACTACCAGGTTTATGATATAGCGTCCCCACTTTCCTACCTTTGGGCATACAGTGAGGGCCGCTATTCCTGCCAACACCATAAGGTGAAGAGAGTAGTGAGAGTGAGTACAGTGGAGAGACAGCACTCGGTGTAATAAACTAAAAACAAGGTTTATTTAGCTGTCTCACTCTGCTACTAGACTGAGCACTATCTTGCCACTGTGCTCACTATGTGTAATTAAAGCATTAGGCGTTAGTAAGGTTTAACCTGGAAATACAACAATCTTCTGCAGTTGACCTGTCTCCAGGATCGTTTGTTAATGACACAAAAGGCCAATATTGCTGTTTTCTGATGTTTGCTCGGCCTTCTAACAAAGGTCACAACAACAAGTTACCTGGAATATAACGTGCCCTCCATGACCGCCGTCGCCCCCGTCAGGCCCCGCATGATCTTTGCACCACGCACTGAGAAACGATATGCAGCCATCACCTCCGTTCCCACCTACGGCTCTCACTCTGCACGAATCTACATAGTATTGCACTGTATTGCGAGTCGATTTGGCTTTTAGTGTACGAAGAGCCTTTGGTAAATCCTCGGAGTAGCGCCGGAGTTGTAAAAAGTGGTTGCAGTCATTTTGCAGATGGACACGGAAGTTTTTTATGATGTTTGTTACAGCGACCCGCATTTTTGGATGGACTAGCGGAATTGTGTGCAAGTTTTCTTTAATTTACGACAATTTGTTAAAATTTGAATACATTAGTTCAGCGCACAGATTTTGAGGTTATATTTTTGTTTTTTTTTTTTTTTTACTTCGCCCTTTTAGGGCAGGCTAAGGCTCATTGGCCATACCGCCTAGTCTTCAGTATATTATGTTTTTCAGCAGTATTAATTTGTAGAATTCACGTCTTCAGTAATTTTCAGTATATTTTTCAGAAGTAGTATTTTTCTCCTTTTCAGTCTTCAAGGTCACTATTTCTTCACGTTCATAAACTAACCTAACCTACATACTCTAGCAAAATGATAGCACTTTTGCTAAAGCTTGCTCGGACTTCTTGTGGGAACTCGAAACACAGTATATACACTTTTATTTCATTATCCTACACAAGAAACACATAAATGATACTTCGCTGATAAATACACTATCAATATTACACATCGAAAACCACTAAATGTAATTTTTCGGATAATAAAAGAAAAATGACAATCTGGACGCTACAAATTCCCGCCAAAAAGTCTTATATTTTTTTTTTTTTTTTTTTTTTAACTTCGCCCTTTTAGGGCAGGCTAAGGCTCATTGGCCATACCGCCTAGTCTTCAGTATATGTTATTCAGCAGTATTAATTTGTAGAATTCACGTCTTCAGTAATTTTTTAGTATATTTTTCAGATTATGTAGTAATTTTCTCCTTTTCAGTTTTCTAGGTCACTGTTCTTCACGTTCACATCATGTCATTGTCTATATACTAACCTAACCTACATACTCTAGCAAAATGATAGCACTTTTGCTAAAGCTTGCTCGGACTTCTTGTGGGAACTCGAAACACAGTATACACACTTTTATTTCATTATCCTACACAAGAAACACATAAATGATACTTCGCTGATAAATACACTATCAATATTACACATCGAAAACCACTAAATGTAATTTTTCGGATAATAAAAGAAAAATGACAAACTGAACGCTACAAATTCCCGCCAAAAAGTCCCTTATATTTTTGTTTTGACGTGACGTAAATTTTTGTTTTTATTTTTCTTCGCCCTTTTAGGGCAGGCTAAGGCTCATTGGCCATACCGCCTAGTCTTCGGTATATGTTTTTCAGTAGTATTCACTTGTAGAATTCACGTCTTCAGTAATTTTCAGTAGTTTCTTCACGTTCACATCATATCATTGTCTATAAACTAACCTAACCTACATACTCTAGCAAAATGATAGCACTTTTGCTAAAGCTTGCTCGGACTTCTTGTGGGAACTCGAAACACAGTATACACACTTTTATTTCATTATCCTGAAACACATAATTAATGATACTTCGCTGATAAATACACTATCAATATTACACAACGAAAACCACTAAATGTAATTTTTCGGATAATAAAAGAAAAATGACAAACTGAACGCTACAAATTCCCGCCAAAAAGTCCGACGTGACGTAAAGTATGCGTAAAGTTTACTTTTTTTAAATGTAACACTAGGACTTTGTGTTTAAAACAGCCGAGCCGCCTCACGATTCAGCCCCAAACACCATTAGCTGTCTCAATCTGCTGAAGTCGCCGTTGGCAGTGCTCTACTCACGATTTAGCAGCGCTGACAATCACAGACTAAGTAGGATTCTCACAATTTAATTCTGAGAGTGAACGCCACACACAGCATGTACACGTACTCGTCATTCATAATGGGTTCGCCGAAATTATGATGCAAAAAAACGATAAAGGGTCTATATGCATAACTATTTAGTAATCTGTGCTTTAAGTGACTTTTACTTGCATATATGAAAACCTGTCAAGCACCTTACTGTATTAGCAAACATCCCTTAGAGCATTTTATGAGGATGGGGCTGAGCTGTAAGCTACCACCGTGGTCCATAGGTGGCGGATCGTGGAACGGCCACCAGATATGGTGGTCAGCTGCGAATACCAAATAAGCAGTCACTGACCAAACAGCGGCAAGTCTAAAAGGACATAGTGGAAGGTACGGCGGTATGTTATCCCTAAGCTGTATGTGGTGTACCTACCTTAAATATTTATTATTATTGAATGACAACACTCTTTTGATACGACGGCTCTCCCTTTCCTTCGCAAATTTATCATGGCCAGACGCAATTATTATAGTTCGATTATTTTACATAATTAAGACAATTTGTATCGCCTTGTAGGAGTTTATTATATCAGCTCATATACGTCCCCACCGAGGGGCTCGAGCCTACCCTGAATCAGGGCGATTAGGCCTTAGTTTATTTTGATAAAAACCACCGTTACAAGTTGCAATTGTTGTTTGCTGTGCATTCTGCTCACTCCACCAACTCCGCTGCTGCCCCACGTACGAAGACTGACCAGACATCATGAGGCAGGAGACCGGCCCGTGAGCTGCGGTGTAGAAGGCACGTCAGGGAAACCACCACACTAATCTCCCCTAACAAAGGAGCAATGACAAACACAAATAAAATAAATATACACCACACCCTCTTCAAAACAATACTGAAAGGCAAAACCCATTTGCGAAAGGTTCCTCCTAGTTGCGAAAATCTTTTTCAATAGGAGCTACTCGTATTTTCTTCCAATATCGAAAATGGGAGAATTTAAACATTTTCTGGCCGCTCTGAGCGCCTAATCTAAACAAACCTGCTGCGCAGGCAGGGCTAAATCATTCCACAATTAATGTTAACAAACTAACTACCTGAGCAAGGTCAGTTCGATACATATGCTAACTGGAACAGATTTTATGCACCCTCATATGTATCCATGCAAATGCAAAGCCCTCCCGACTTTTACACTGTTATGGGGCATATTTCGCCCCCAAAGATACCCCGCTCCACAGCATCAGGTCAGAGCTATGCGTCCCAGAGGGGCTCGATTTCAAAGTCCAGAGCACTTTCTCTCTGGCTCATTCCGTGACCAAGGAAAAGCCGCGCCACCTCGCGCAGACACAAGAAGATTCTGACTTACAGGCGGGCAGACTAAAAAGGTTTGTAAATCAGTGGAAAACACTGTTGGCACCTACTTATCTTTTGAATATAACTTAGGGGTTTCGAATCCCTTTTTATTGCAAGCCCCCTTTATTTTTAATGGACATGAGAACATTCGAAACACCAGTGTGAAAAGAAATGAAACAAAATACATCAACGCGAGCGACAAATGAAATGTATTTTTTTTAATTATTTTGAATAATAAGGGACCTCAGAGACTTTTAAATATCGATTTTGTAGGCAATCGGTCCAGTAACTAAAAAGTACAAAATGGCGGCAACTTTTTTAAATTCTGACAATGGATTCGTAATAACTTATTTACTAATAAGGGACTTCAGGGACCCCTCAAATATCGCTTATGTTAGGTGTTAGACTTCGTTAATTTTGGATACAATTTTTTGCATTCTGTACTGTTTAGTTGCATGCAATGATGGTGGTGGTTTGACACACGCGCTCTGATTGCGACTCGATACTGCTATTTAGTTAGGTAGCTGTTTTCATCAATACGTCAATGATTTTTAAGGTTTCTTAGTCAAACTAAGAATCTTTTTAGTTTCGCCGTCCCTATCAAAATCTCAACTTTGATTGTTTTTTGCCATCACAATACCTTCTCACTCCTTCGTCGCTCGAAAGTAAAAATACGTTTAGCGCCATCTAATTGATTACCATTAGGATTGCAGCATAACCGGAAAATAAAGAAAAAATATATTCGCTTGGATTTCAACCCATGTAACATAATAAAATAGAAAAAGAAATCCCGATTGCTTGTGCCGCCATCTAACGGAAATTCATCAAACTAAAATGACCAACATTCTCTCATACAAAACAAAAATGTTCATGATCGTTCGGTCCTCTGTACCAAAGCTCCAAGAGGCCTGAAAGCTGAAAAATCTTTCAGTAACTTAACCCGGCGAGGATGTGGAGGGGTCATTTTGACCCTGTCAATTTTTAATCGAGTGTAGTTTTTTTCCCCGCGGTCATAGGACGTTGGACGTGTCAGTAGCTGTTGCTAAGAGACCCGCCCACACGTTCAACACTGCTTTTTAGTCGGCCGCCGCCTGCGAACAGACTCGCACATGCGCAAAGTCAAAAAGATTAAATATCACCCTACCAAAAGCATTACAATCCAGCCTTTAGCAGTGTCTTCATACAGTTCAGTATTTTTAAACCTATGCTAAAACTAATGTAATAAAAACATTTTGTATTACTACATGTGCTTTTTTTGCAAAATCCATACAATATTACCCAAATAATAGAGTCAACTTGAATTCTTTGTTGAAAAATATAAATATAGCCATTAAAAATGCAATAAAATACAGGGTCAAATATACCCTCTACAACCGCCACGTAACTTTTTTCACCACATCCTCGCCGGGTTAAAAATAAGTTCTTAATTTAACACTCACACCATTCGTAACGCATTCAGTAAGGAATGATTGACTAATGAAGTTGGGCCAGACGACGAAACACCTGAAAACTTTTGTGTTCGTTTTTCATTCGTTTAGCTTTTTCCCAAGCAGATTTGAAGGTTCAACAAGCGTTACGCTATAAATGTAACGGTGTCGACATAGTTAGTATGTTTGTAGAGTGTCTACTATTCTGTAAATAGCCCCCAAAAAGTGTACCCGTCCGTTTAATTTTTGCGGGCTATTTACAGAAAAAGTAGACACTCTACAAACAAACTAACTATGTCGACACCGTAACGTTTGGAACGTAACACTTGTTGAACCTTCAAATCAGCTCGGGAAAAAGCGAAACGAATAAAAACGAACACAAAGGTTTTCAGGTGTTTCGTCGTCTGGCCGATCTTCTTTCGCTAATAACTCCTTAACGAGTGTGTTACGATTGATATGAAGCAAATATTTTTAAATTGTTTTTCCGGTACTCTAAAAATGTTTTTTATTCGTTTCGCTTTTTCCCGAGTGGATTTGAAGGTTCAACAAGTGTTACGTTTCAAACGTAACGGTGTCGACATAGTTTGTTTGTAGAGTGTCTACTTTATCTGTAAATAGCACCCAAAAATTGTACCTGTCCGTTCCATTTTTGCGGGCTATTTACAGAAAAAGTAGACTAACTTCACTAACTTACTTAATTTCAAGTTCAATGTCACATATTTGCCTCTTGTACGCTAGTAATAATAGGTCATCTTTGCCTCTAGTAAGACGTAGATGGAGAACGATATTTAATATCCCAAGCCTTAGCAAAGTATACATAATTAGTACTGACGTATCTTATGGTAATATAAAAAAAAAACTTACTCATGCGTACGTATGCCGGTATTAAACTCTGTATTAAATTCACTCCCCGGACATTTAAAATGAGCCACAAGTCGCGTAAAATGAACTTTGGTTGCCGTAACCTTGATAGGTACTCGTATGTACCCTAGGGTTGCCATCCCCAAATTCGTATTACCAGGACATTTCTGTTTAAAAAACAGGACGCAATATAACAACAATAGTTAATAGCAATTACGCTATGAATATAGGATCATTGAAACTCAATTATTAGCAAAAATTAAGCTGCAGCCCCAACATAAGCTAGGTACTGTTTTTTAATTTTTCGACCATTTCTTAGGGAACGTGTCTAAGGCTTTAGAAGTCGCTGCCTAAGACTGTATCTTGTGTTTGGCCTTTTTTGATGCTCTTCAATGTCTATTACAACTCTACTCGGTATAGATATACTTGATTCTCAATAAAGACAATTCACCCAAAACCCAGGACACTACTTAAAAACTATCCAGAACACCCCAAAAGCAGGACACGTCCTGGGAAAACAAAACGCTTGGCAACCCTAATGTACCCATTGTATTTTGTTTTTCTGTCACGGTCGTTTTTTATTTTACCTGTTTTCTCACAAATGTATTGAAAAATGTCGTATGATACATGGGTGTAAAAGGAAATAACAAACTCGTGACGATGGTATACCCTCGCCTGCGGCTCGGGCTCACAAATACCACTCGTTTGTTATTTACCTTTTTAGCACCCTTGTATCATAAAGAACTATTAGTATTCTACTATGTAAGTACCTACTCACCTTTTTTTTCGTTATCTGGTATCATTTCCTCGGCTGTTTCATTCCAATTACTGTTTTTTTTTACTCTATTTGTGTATTCTATACTTCTAATGTCCCAAATAGAACGCGTTCCTTCTACTTTTAACATAAATAATTCGGTGTCGAAACTTTTTTTCCATATGTTCACCGGATCTGTGGAGGTAATCTTGGTAAGCCCGCGTCCATCTTCGGTAACATCGTCATCTACCACCAGGTGAGATGTTGTCAAGGGTTTAGCAATTGTGCATAAAAAAAAGGTAAGCAGAGCAGCCGAGCCGCTCAATTTACTTTAATCTACTAAAACACGTTGAGTCGCGAGGGCGGCGCGTCCGCCGACTCCAGCGGAAGTGCTGCTGTTCTTTTAATAGATGCATACATTCTCATGTAGTCGCTTTAAGGCAGCCGGGCCGCCCTCCTTTTGAGCGGACGAATCATATAACTGGAACCTAAAGCTCCGGGCATGCGCGACTACGACGCGGAACGCGTCTGCGACCCGGGAGCGACAGTCGCGCGGCGGTCGCGGCCCGTGTAATCTTGTGGCGCCTTGCACACCTGCGCGTCTGCGACGCGGGATGCAAGGGGAAGCAGAAGATACAGCAGAAGATAGTAGAGATGGGTTGTGGTGAAGGGCTGCTATACAAATAAATAATACTCTGCGTAAAAAAAGCTCTTTTAAGTGCTCTTCAAACCAGAGATGTTCATAGAAAGTTTCACGCCGTGTTCGCGCAGGTGTGCACAATAAGTTTCACGTTGTAGACGTTCCCGCGTCGCAAACGCGCAGGCTTGGCCGCAGCTTGATTGTTCGTTCGTTTGCGTCGTTTCCATTGACAGTACGCAAGCCACAACTCAACCACTTTGTCTGACTTCTTTTTTAATGACTGAAACCGTCCTAAAACAAAGCTCGCAAGTAAATCGCGCGTAAGTCGCGCCATGTGGGTGCAATACGAATTCAGACGCGCAACTCAAGTCGCGTCATCTGGACCACCTCCTTTTTTTTTAGTCCTCAGGCAAAGATGACCAATTATTAATGGCACTGAGGGTAGAGCATTAAAAAAATCTATTCCTAAAAAAATATTTTATTTACAAAAATCCATACCTAAAGTACAAAATTGTTTTATTTAGGTGGCTAAGTTATTATCAGTTATTTTATCACACACAACATTCCAGGTCTACGACTTATTCGCCTCGGTGCGTCAGCTGTTCGTTCCGGTGTCTTGTGCGTCGTTGGAAGCTTGCTGCACCTGCGACCACGACTCGGGGTCGGCAGGCTCGGAGGAGGCGTTAGGTGGCGGTCGGCCGCGACCTGTCTGCAGATACACCAACAAAAACTTTAAAAGGGAAATGCACAGGATTCTCACAGTTGCGCCATCTTTACGCCAGTAATTTTTTTAGTACGCCTCACCCTTACCTGATGTAGGTGGATGCGCGCACTAGTGACTTTTGTCACCGTGAAAATTTCGTTACTCTCGTTTCTTCTCTCGGTTGTCACGTCCGACGTGCTTGGACTTGACGAGTCACTAAATTATCACACGTGCGTGCATCAACTGAGTGTCAAATCTGTCAATGCTACCGTGCGCAAAAAAGATCGCACAACACTCCATTTCTGTCTCTACTGTGAGAGAAAAAGAGAGGGTGACTATGCAATGATGCATCGATTGTTGTTGTCACATTTGGGAACAAACAACGCTGTTAAATTTCAAGTTGAACAGGTGTGATTACACTAGTGCCAAAGAATATTAACTAAATTTTACTTCGTAAAGAGGCGCATCTCACTCTTATCAATCTCGTCGCTCAGGAGAAGCACCTATACAAGAAGTTTATACTAAAAACTGGAGGACACATTCAATAATAACAAGTGAAGACCAATAAAATGACCTTGAATGCAATGTCTCTTTCTCCAGGGGCTTGCCTTCTCGCTCCAAGTTGTGTGGTAAGGAAGAAGTCAGTATAGTGGTAGTAGTAGGTATTTTTCTTTAAAAAAATATGGCAGTAAATAAAACTTTTGAGCAAATAACAAAAGGCTCCAACAAAAAATACATTCAGTTAATTTATAACAATCTAAACAATGTTCAACAATAGGTATTTCTTTTAGGGGCAATTTTGTAAAAAGCTGTCGCTTTAGAAAGAGATTGATTGACCCGCGAGAGGTCAAATGAGTTCATATTTTTTGTCATCAGCCTATTTTGTGTGAGATTTTTCTCCAGTTTTTAGTACAACCTTCTTGCACCTACACCAATAAAAGTGTAGGTAAGTACTTCATCATATCAGCCACAAATCGTCCACTGCTGGACAAAGGCCTCCCCCAAGGATTTCCACGACGACCGGTCCTGCGCTGCCCGCATCCATCGGCTTCCCGCAACCTTCACCAGGTCATCGGTCCACCGCGTGGGAGGCCTGCATACGCTACGTCGTCCGGTGCGCGGTCGCCACTCGAGAACTTTACTGCCCCATCGGCCATCTGTTCTATGAGCTATGTGCCCTGCCCACTGCCACTTCAGTTTAGCGATTCTGTGAGCTATGTCGGTTACTTTAGTTCTCCTGCGGATCTCCTCGTTTCTGATTCGACCACGCAGAGAAACTCCGAGCAAGGTAAGTACTTACTATTGTTTAATTGCATGGAGTATCGTAGGGTTCCCCATAGTGCAAAGCATCCGCACCGTGTGAGCGTGCAAATGTTCCTCTAGTGTTTTTACAGCTTATAGTAGGATATAAAAGTGAAAGTGGTTAGGTTATCTTTGCCACTAGTCCCGTACTTTGGCCCGCTAGTGCAGCAGCTTGTTGCGATAGTACAGCGCGGCCTTGTACCCGAAGGCAGCGGGGCAACACGCATAACGGAACGGCCGCTCGACCGTGTAAGCGCGCAAATGTTTCTCTAGTGTTTTTACAGCTTATAGTAGGATATAAAGACAAAGGGGTAAGGTTATCTTTGCAACTAGTTCCGTACCTTGGCCCGCTGGTGCAGCAGCTTGGTGTGATTGTACAGCGCGGCCTCGTACCCGAAGGCGGCGGGGCAGCGCGCGCAGCGGAACGGCCGCTCGCCCGTGTGAGAGCGCAAATGTCCTTCAAGAATCTTCTTGGTCTATGGTAATTATACATTGAAATTATTAATTATACAGTTCGACCCACTTAGTAGACGGCGTCGCTAGTGTAGCATTTAGCGTCATAAAAATAACTAGTCTGGCATCACTTTCAGGGAATTTGATTATTTTTCAATAATTTCAATAATGACAAGTAAATGAACAATTATTAAAAACCGGCCAAGTGTGATCTTAAGTGACAACTCGATTGACATAAAAATCATCAAAATCGACCCACGCTTTTGGTCTCTAGAGCGCTACAAAGGGACTAGGGACAAACATGCATACATATATACATATATAGGCTGATAAACAAAATACCCCTCCTTTGCGTCGCGCAGTCGGGTAAAAAAATAATTAGGACGTCCACCCTCTACTGACCGTGTAAGCCTTCCCGCAGGTGTGGCACACGTGGTTCCGCACAGCGCGCAAGTTTCTATGCACCATGCGCATATGTGTGCGCAGCACCGGGCGCGACGCACACGCCTGCGAAAAACACATGCACTCAAATTATGTATTATGAAGTTTTTTGTAGATTTTTCAATTCAAAATGTTTGGCTGCACTTCACCTGATGGTAAGTGACGATGCAGCCGAGGATGACACACGCAAGCTCAAAAGTGATTATTCACTCTCGTCTTGAACACCTGATGGTAAGTGGCGATGCAGCCGACGATGATACACGCAAGCTCAAAAGTGCTTATTCACTCTCGTCTTGCACACCTGATGGTAAATGGCGATGCAGCCGAGGATTACACACGCATGCTCAAAAGTGATTATTCACTCTCCTTTTAAAGATTCCTAAATTATACGAATCGGGGAACGGAACACAGATGCCGGCAGGTAATTCCACTCCGTGGCTGTTCGCAATGTGAACGCTAAAGCTAAACACTTCCCCCCACCCCCGTCTGGTTGTCCGATGATGGAATAGAGAAGGTAGTATGAGGTCGTGCAGCTCCAGGGCACATTCTCCGAAATGAATACTGTAGAACACCGATAGGCAGGCGATGCTCAAGGCTTTGGAACAAAACAAGGAGGGTTTTTTTAATACAGTAAGTGGGCAATTTAGTGAGGATTTTTTTTGATGGAGTCATCATCCAAATTATACGTTTAAGAAATATTATCAATTTTTAAATAATTATTTTTATAGTGTACCTACCAGCTAAAATGCTATTGCAGGTATCTGAAAATTATTGGAAATAAGAAAGAAAAATATCACGGCTAAGTAGGCTTTCTATATTTATTTGCAAGTAGAAAGGAATCCATTGATTTCTTGAATTTCTTACACAAATAAGCTCATTTCGGAAAAAATAAAACTTTTAGGTGCAAGTTTTTATTGGAAAATAATTTTAATTATTTCGTATTGATCTGAGCAAACCTTTTCATTTGATACCCACATCATAGGGTTGCATACAAATGTAAGATCCGCTATCTTTGGGAGTCCGCCATATTGAATTTAGAATGACGTCACTTAGCTAACCATGCATTGTCATCCAAACTAAACATCTTTCATTTGATACCCATATCGTAGGGTTGCATACAAATGTAAGATCCGCTATCTTTGGGAGTCCGCCATATTGAATTTAGAATGACGTCACTTAGCTAACCATGCATTGTCATCCAAACTAAACATCTTTCATTTGATACCCATATCATGGGGTGCATAAAAATGCATGGTCCGCCATCTTTGGGAGTCCGCCATATTGGGTTTAGAATGACGTCACATAATTTATAATATTTTATTTATAATGTTCATTACACGTCAAGAAAACCAAATTACCAGAAAAGTCAATACGAAAAGTCGAATAGCAAAAAAAGATAATAAAAATAAAAGAAATGATGTAAAAAAAAACAATAAAATTGGAACTCACTGGTGAATTTCACTATTCTATTTTCAGACATACAGTTTGAGCTCAAAAAATTCGTCTATAGATAGTGTCTAACGCCTTTTCAATCAGCCAGTTTTTAAGTTTAATTTCGAACATCAGTTCACTCGGCACGTCGGAAATGTCTAGGGGTAGATGGTTGTATACGCGCGCGCCCAGCACGTGTGTCAGCCGCGCGGACTTCGCGAGCCGGTGCGGCACGCTCACCAGCTCGCTCACTTAGCTAACCATGCATTGTCATCCAAACTAAACGTGTATGCAAAGTTTCATCTCAATCGGAAACCGGGATGTGGGTCAAATTTAATTAATTTTGAAGCAGACTCGAACATTGCAAGTTAAATAAAAGCTTGTGGAAACGTTCGTCTCCGGTTTCTGTAGTGTGTGGACCCGAAAGTGTGAATTGCAACGAATAGTTCACACTGAGTATTGTTCAACGGCGCGTCTTTTTTTTTGAGAAATTAACAAATATTGAACAGAAAAATTAACAGATATGCCGATTTGAACGTTCGATTAGATGATGTTTTCTACCGACTTCTAAAAAGGAGGAGGTTCTCAATTCGACTGTAATTTTTTTTTATGTGTGTTACCTCAGAAATTTGACTGGGTGAACTGATTTTGATAATTCTTTTTTTATTTGAAAGCTAGTGCTTTCCGTGTGGTCCCATAAAAAAATATCAAAATCGGTGTAGTACTTTATTAGAAAATTAACAAAAACCAAAAATAATAATGCAAAATTGTACTAAGTTGTTGCGATGGAAGTCGGTTTTTTAACGTGTTTAGCGTGTTCTATTATATTACGAGAACTTTGGTGAGAGTGGGTTCAAGCATAGCAACAGTACTTACGAAGCTGCACCCACTGAGCGTGCACTGCACGGGGGTCGCTTTGAGATGCACGGCCACGTGGTGCTCGCGCAGGCGCGCCGGCTTCGCGAACCGCTTGTCGCACTCCCCGCACTTGTATCTGTGGAAAATTTTGTAACAGTGAGTAAGTCACCTAGCCCTACAACCCGGACTTGGCCCCTTGGTAACTTTTTTGACGTGATAACGTCTCAAAAATCGATGAACGCCGGCTGCATGCACGAAAAAGTGTACGTTCCGTGTCACGTTCCGCGTGCAAGCGAGAGTGCAAAACAAGCGATAGACAGGCACGATCGGCCTAAGCGTTCGGCTTGTGATCAATGTTTTCTTATGACGTTATCACGTAAAATTATCGTCCGTAAACCGACTTTACAGACAACCAGTTTTTATGGGTTGTTAACGAATAATATGTATCTACTCACTTTTTATGGGTTGTTAACGAATAGGTATACTCACTTTTTATGGGTTGTTAACGAATAGGTATCTACTCACTTTTTATGGGTTGTTAAGGAATAGGTATCTCTTCACTTTTTTATGGGTTGTAACGAATAGGTATCTACTCACTCTTATGGGTTGTTAACGAATAGGTATCTCCTCACATTTTATTGGGCAGTTAAGGAAGAGGTACCTACTCACTTTATATGTGTTGTAAACGAATAGGTATACTCACTACTCACTCTTTTATGGGTTGTTAAAGAATAGGTATCTCCTCACATTTTATTGGCCTGTTGAGGAATAGGTATCTACTCACTTTTTATGGGTTGTTAACGAATAGGTATCTACTCACTCTTTTATGGGTTGTTAACGAATAGGTATCTACTCACTTGAGATTTCGGTATCTACTTACTTGAGTTTGGCCGGGTCTATGTGTTTGAGGTTGTACTTCATGTGTTGGTAATACGACATCCGGTTCTTGAAGTTCATATCGCACTGTAAATACCATAAAAATATTAAATTAAGTATTTTCAGAGGCCGAGAAATAGCTAATGTCCTCTTAGAAGCTCAAAGCTGTAATTGAAATGAAATTATTTTATTTTATCATCGAGTTATTAATTTTTATATATCTAACTAAAGTACGGGAGGCTGTATAGCTGATGTCTTTGCAACGTGACATTGCAACGTTTCGAGGTTCTACCGGAAACAGATTTAAGTCTCTTTCGTTATACCCGTTGCATTTCAGTTTTCTCACATGCCATCCCGTATGCGAATTTAAAGACGTTTCACATCAATCTAAAATAAATACGTTAAATAACTGGAAACGCTAAACACGTTAAAAAAACCGACTTCCATCGCAACAACCTAGTACAATTTTGCATTATTGTTTTTGGTTTTTGTTAATTTCCTAAAAAAAAGTACTTCACCGATTTTGATAAAATCAAATAAAAAAAGAATCACGAAAATCGGTTCACAATCTGCGAAAATATCGCGTAACAAACATACAAAAAATTTAGAACCTCCTCCTTTTTGGAAGTCGGTTAAAAACTACCAGGCTCATTGCAAGTTCAGTATGACATGTGACGGTTTTAATGATAATAGACAATGCAAATGTTATTTGTCCCGAGATATATCTATGTTTCTCAACAATGTATGGGCGTACCAATAATGAATAAAGAAAAAAAGATAAAGAAATGTATGTACAGAGGCCAGCACATCAAGCTAGACACTCGTAGTGCGATTCTGACCCATACGCATTCGGCATAAGAACGGTACAAAGTCCAAAGTGTCTAGCTTGATGTGCTGGCCTGTGTACATAAGGGACGTCCACTGTATTTTAAGCAACATTTTTTTATGAAAATATAAAATACTAGCTTTTGCCCGCGGCTCCGCTTACGTGGGCATCGTTTTTATGATGTTGAGGGTGAGCGGTGCGCTGCGGCTCGCGCGCGTAGATATAGCCTATGTCACTCAGGAATAATGTAGCTTTCTACTTGTGTAGTAATTTTCGAAATCGGTTCAATAGTTCCAGAGATTACTTCCTACAAACCAACCCACAAACTTCACCTCTTTATAATATTTAAAAAGTGTAGATTTTTAGGAAACTAATCCGAATATGTATTTGTTTTTATTTTTAAACACTCGTTATTTTTTTTGATTTTGTGACGACCCAGCCCTAATTCATCCAGCCCTAAAATCCGGCCACAGTGCTAATTTCACTAAATTTCGCTAAACTCAAGTAGCTGTGCACTCAGCTCGTAGAACAGGTGACCGTTGAGCCAGTAAAGTTATCGAGTGGCGACAACGCACCGAAAGATGTAGCGAGCCTCCCATTTCGTTGACCGACGACCTGGTGAAGGTCGCAGCAAGCCGCTGGATGCGGGCATCGCAGGAAAATCGTCGTGGAAATCTTAGGCAGAGGTCTGTGTCCAGCAGAGTGGACATCTTTCAGCTGATGTGAAACAAAATGGGGTAGGGAGGTCAAGAAAACTTGAGCTTTAAAACACTTATATTGTTACATTTAGATTAGATTATAGTTACGTCAACAAAGAAACAAGACAGCCCTCCTACTGATGGGCAGATAACCTGCTGAGAGTCGCAGGAAGTCGCTGGATGCGGGCAGCGCAGGACCGGTAGTTGTGGAAATCCTTGTCGAGCAGTAGACGTCCTTCGGTTGTTATGATGATGATGACTCTCTCACTTGCTGCGTCTCGCTTTCAGCCGTGTAGATGCTGACGTGAGGGAGCGAGAGGGGAAGAGTTTGTTTATCGTCTTACCTCGTAACAGTATAGGTGTTGCGACGCATCGTGCGTGACCAGATGCAACTCCATCGCCTTTTTGAACAGGAATTTCTTGTCGCACTGCGGGCATGTGTGCTCTTTCTTGCCCGTGTGGATGCTGGTGGGAGGAAGAGAAAGAGGAATATAACGATTTTTTTTATATTACTTTGGAGATTTAATATTTAGTAAGCGTAGAAACGTTAGTTATATTCTCTTTGGGCAGATAAGCAGCGAAACGTTTTCGAGACTTACTTAGACTGAACTGGTGGTTTAGTAGTCAGTTTCTGCGTACTGGCCCAAGGGTTGTAAGTTCGATCCCCCCCCAGGGTAAACATTCTTTTTTTATTATTAAAAAATCACTCTTGTCTTGAAGATTCCTAAATTTTACGAATAAAGACTTTTTAAAGCAGGAAATTCCACTCCTTGGCCGTAGGCATAATGAACGAAGAAGCAAAACGCTTCGTGCGTAAAGGTGGAACATTAACGATAAAGGGGTGGAATCGCTCTCCGCGCCTGGTCGTGCGATGATGAAATGGAGAGAAGAATGAGGTCGTGAAGCTCCAGGGCACACTTTCCGAAATGAATCCTGTAGAACACCGATAGAAAGACATTTTTGCGGCGATCGCCAATGAGTCTCTTAGCACGTCGGTCGATAGAATCCAAGGCATCTAGCTGGTAAAGAGCCGATCCGTCCCATAAGTGAGAGCAGTACTCCACACATGACCGAACTTGAGCTTGGTATAATATTAGAAGCTGCTCTGGTGTGAAGTAATGTCTCACCTTCGAGAGGATACCAAGCTTTTTGGCAGCCGTTTTTGCCTTGGATTCATTCAATGTATCTCCCGAAATTCAGATCGGATGTTAAATCTACGCCAAGTAGCTCAAGATGGGCGGAGATCTGGATATAGATTCATCTCGGAAAGTAGGAGTTAGGGTAAAAGGACTCCATTTCGCAGTGAATAGACACGCCTGCGTTTTAGAAGCATTAAAACTAACAAGATTGGAATCGCCCCAGTCAGAGACTACCTTGAGTGTTAGCCTCTCTCTGGGATAGTATATCCGGACCCCTAGCTCGAGCCACACCCCGGACACTCCATACAAACGAGCGAGAAATGATATACATAATTATAACTGACGTATCTATAGGCAAGAATGCAGGTAGGGTTGAATCACACCGGCGGTATTGGTCACGAAATGTTTGTTAGTTATTTACTGCATCCACACTGCAAGATATATATACTGTGCTGCAAGCAACAATCAACAGTTATCTTACATGTTTAAGTAACTTACATGGATAACATTGTTCATTTGTTCTTCAAACACAGGAGCTTTTGTCCGTGAAACAATCTCATTTAGCAACCTACAATAATAGTCAATCTCAATCTATAATTCCGAGATCACATTTTATAATATCACACCACTAGATATTTCTATACAACTCATACTTTCACACCATCTAATCAAATTATTACAAACAATCATCATTTTAAAAAAATAAAACGAACATAATATCTCACAAGCCACAATAACAAACTGACATGTGACATATGAAAAACATAAAGGAACTAACTTTCTAAAAAAAAAAGATACAGCTAGTATGAAGAACTGATTGTTCTTAGATTTGGTCGTATAATATTGGTGGTCAGCCAATCATGATACGAGGCATGCTGAGACGCCGCGGCCGCCTATTGGCGTCGAGCGGTGAGCGGCGCGCAAAGTAAATATAAGTGACGTTAATCGCGCATGCGTAGTTCGTCCTTTACGTTCGGTAACTAGTTACTTTTTATTCCGGTGTACGAAATCACAGCGGCGCGCTAAGTGAATATAAGTGACGTTTATCGAGCTTGCGTAGCTCGTCCTTTACGTTTGGTACCCAATCTACATCCAATCTGAGTGACGGGGGGGTGAGGTCGAATTTAGAGAGCGGCAGGGAGTGTCCATACTGTACGTTAGTACTAATATATATACTGTGCTCGAGCACTAGACAAGTATCTCTCCGCAACCGTGCTGTCGTCTACTGCATACCCAAATATACCGGGTTTTAGCAGATCGTTTATATGCAGCATAAACAAAGTTGCGGAGAGAACTAAACCCTGTGGGGTACGACGTGTGACGAACAAGTTTGTTGTCGCTGTGTTCAATATCTATATCTATATGTATACCTAGGACGAACATTCTAGCTAGGTAGGTCCAACTACAAGAATGAGATCAATCGACGAATACAACTCGGCTTGGCAGCGTTCAGGAAGCTTCGCAATATCTTCTCGTCCCAAATACCGCAGTGTCTCAAAACCAGTCTTTGACCAGTGTGTGTCGCCAGTGATGACATACGGAACTGAGACATGGTCGCTTACTATGGGCCTCATAAGAAGGCTCCAGGTGACCCAAAGGCAATGGAGCGAGCTATGCTCGGAATTTTCCTACGCGATCGAAGAAGAAATGAGGAGATCCTTTGGAGAACCAAAGTAACCAAAATAGCTCACAGAATAGCTAAACTGAAGTGGCAGTGTGCAGGGCACGTGGCTCGTAGAACATACGGCCGTTGGGGGAGTAAAGTTCTCGAGTAGCGACCGCGCACCGGAAGATGTAGCATAGGAAAGCCTGGTGAAGGTCGCAGGAACTCGCTGGATGCGGGCAGCGCAGGACCGGTCGACGTGGAAATCCTTGGGGGAGGCTTTTGTCCTGTAGTGGACGTCTTTCGGCTGATATGATGATGATGTATTTGTATATTTAAACGTGTACAGGTTGTAACTAAATTGGTGTATGACCCGTTAAGTGGGGGTTCTACTCATCATACTGAACAACTTTCCACAAGGAACCCATATTCAATTCTCAGAAAACATGTGGACCCTCCATACAAAAATGCACAAAATTTGTCGATCAGCTAATCGATTTGTATGAAGTTATTTTTTTTTTAATTTCAGCAGTCATAGAACAAAATTTGTCCAAAAGTGATGAGTAGAAGCCCTAGTTAACAGGACCTACACCAATTTTATTACACTCTGTATGTATATCAGTCTCTGGGTCCCATAGTAAAGGCAAAGTATATGTATATATTAGTACTAACATACAGTATCACACTCCCTGCAGCTCTCTAGATTGCGACCTCATCCCCTCGTCACCCATATTGATACAGATTGGTTATAGTTTAATTCTCGAACGTATGGGATTTTGCCGTAATTTTGTTTGCTCCGTCATTTGTTTTAGAAATGTCATTTCACCACCATTTGTATGCAGTGTCCGGGGTGTGGTAAAGGTAATCCTTGTTTAGGGTCAGATGATCGTGTGTGATTGTCTTGAATATTATAAGCGTCGGTGGCTCAACCGGTAACGACTCGGTCCATCTAACCAGAGGTACCGGGTTCAAATCTGGACGGCCAATGTACCAATGAGTTTTACAAAAACTTACGTACATATCATTACCGATTGCTTTAACGGTGAAGGAAAACATCGTGAGGAAACCTGCACAGGCCTGCGAAGAAACTCGAAGGTTGTGTGTGAAGTCGACCAACCCGCACTGGGCCCGCGTGATCGACTAAGGCCTAATCGCCCTGATTCAGGGTAGGCTCGAGCCCCTCGGTGGGGACGTATATGAGCCGATATAATAATTATAATCATTAAAAGTAAATGATCAAAAATAGTTTTTTTATAAGTTACTGACCATACAAACTTAATTATCAAAAGTCTGTATTACGCTGAAAGGTGAGAGTGACACATGACATTTAGCGCATTGGAGCTTCTACTACGACTATTTCACTACTGAATTAGTTGCAAATGGATTACAACAAATATTGATTATTTTTAAAAGCTTGTTTTGAATTGTTTGAGCCCACAGGTTGACTAAAAATAAAACGGCCAAGTGCTAGTCAGAAACGCACACAAAGGGTTCCGTACTATCAAACTACATAGCGCTAGTTTCTTCACGTTTAAAAAAAACTCGCTTTTTTGTATGGAGACCCCCTTATTTTTTCACTTTTCCTATTTTTTAGTATTTGTTGTTACAGCGGCAACAGAAATCATCTGTAAAAATTTCAACTGTATAGCTATCACGGTTCACGAAATACAGCCTAATGACAGACGGACAGACAGACGGACGGACAGCGGCTTTTTAGTAATAGGGTCCCGTTTTACCCTTTGGGTACGGAACCCTAAAAATGACAACTGCCACGCACCTTTCAACGTGATTTGGCTTTTATGTAAACCAGCCACTACGGTTCATTCTAAAGCTTATTTTTTTATCCACTATTGGTAAGCTCTTGACATCATATCACCTGATCGTCACGGAGTTGCGCAAAACTTGTAGAGTCTTTAATTATTAATTAAGGGGACGATTCTGAAGATACTTCGTCCAGCAATTAAAGTGATTTAAATTAATGATGAATTCTAAATCATCATCATCAAACAGCTCATATACGTAGTTGGTGTTACTGTTCTAAAAAAAATATTTGTATAAAAGTACTTACAATAAATGTGTCCTAAGTGACCCTCGGTCTCGGAACGTTTTACCACAAAGCTCGCACCTCTGTCTTTCAGCGTGGTTCTTCAAATGGTTGCGCAGCTTGCCCAGCGTGCTGTAAACATTTTTTACACTTTATATACCGTTGGCTGCGAACGCGTTCGCCTTGTGAGCAATTTTCTACTTTTTACATTTTATATACCGTTGGCTGCGAACACGTTCGCCTTGTAAGCAATATTCTACTTTTTACACTTTATATACCGTTGGCTGCGAACGCGTTCGCCTTGTGAGCAATTTTCTACTTTTTACACTTTATACACCGTTGGCAGCAAACGCGTTCGCCTTGTGAGCAATTTTCTACTTTTTCCACTTTATATACCGTTGGCAGCGAACGCGTTCGCCTTGTGAGCAATTTTCTACTTTTTACACTTTATATACCGTTGGCTGCGAACGCGTTCGCCTTGTGAGCAATTTTATACTTTTTACACTTTATATACCGTTGGCAGCGAACGCGTTCGCCTTGTGAACAATTTTCTACTTTTTACACTTTATATACCGTCGGCTGCGAATCCGTTCGCCTTGTGAGCAATTTTCTGGTTTTCACACTTTATATATCGTTGGCTGTGAACGCGTTCGCCTCGTTAGCCATTATCTTTTTACACTTTATATACCGTTGGCAGCGAACGCGTTCGCCTTGTGAGCAATTTTCTACTTTTTACACGTTATATATCGTTGGCAGCGAACGCGTTCGCCTTGTGAGAAATTATCTACTTTTTACACTTTATACACCGTTGGCAGCGAACGCGTTCGCCTTGTAAGCAATTTTCTACTTTTTACACTTTATATACCGTTGGCTGCGAACGCGTTCGCCTTGTGAGCAATTTTCTACTTTTTACACTTTATATACCGTTGGCTGCGAACGCGTTCGCCTTGTAAGCAATTTTCTACTTTTTACACTTTATATACCGTTGGCTGCGAACGCGTTCGCCTTGTAAGCAATTTTCTACTTTTTCACTTTATATACCGTTGACTGCGAACGCGTTCGCCTTGTGAGCAATTTTCTACTTTTTACACGTTATATATCGTTGGCAGCGAACGCGTTCGCCTTGTGAGAAATTATCTACTTTTTACACTTTATACACCGTTGGCAGCGAACGCGTTCGCCTTGTAAGCAATTTTCTACTTTTTACACTTTATATACCGTTGGCTGCGAACGCGTTCGCCTTGTAAGCAATTTTCTACTTTTTACACTTTATATACCGTTGGCTGCGAACGCGTTCGCCTTGTAAGCAATTTTCTACTTTTTACACTTTATATACCGTTGGCTGCGAACGCGTTCGCCTTGTAAGCAATTTTCTACTTTTTCACTTTATATACCGTTGACTGCGAACGCGTTCGCCTTGTGAGCAATTTTCTACTTTTTACACTTTATACACCATTGGCAGCAAACGCGTTCGCCTTGTGAGCAATTTTCTACTTTTTACACTTTATATACCGTTGGCTGCGAACGCGTTCGCCTTGTGAGCAATTTTCTACTTTTTACACTTTATATACCGTTGGCTGCGAACGCGTTCGCCTTGTAAGCAAATTTCTACTTTTTACACTTTATATACCGTTGGCTGCGAACGCGTTCGCCTTGTAAGCAATTTTCTACTTTTTCACTTTATATACCGTTGACTGCGAACGCGTTCGCCTTGTGAGCAATTTTCTACTTTTTACACTTTATACACCATTGGCAGCAAACGCGTTCGCCTTGTGAGCAATTTTCTACTTTTTACACTTTATATACCGTTGGCTGCGAACGCGTTCGCCTTGTGAGCAATTCTCTACTTTTTACACTTTTTATACCGTTGGCTGCGAACGCGTTCGCCTTGTGTGCAATTTTCTTGGTTTTTCAAACGTATGATAAAGTATTTCAAAATGATGGCTGAATCTCACTTTATACTCATGACCGGGCGCTGTCCGTGTGAACTGGTCTCCTTTTGTCAAAGGCATTAATGACAAATTCAAGAATTTTAATGTATGACTTCTCCTATAATATTGTCTTTATGTGTAGTCCGGTTTCTCTCGTAAAAATCAAATAGCAGTTTTTTGAAACAATATTGTACATTATATGAAATTAATTTTTGAATGACATGACATTTACTCGCTTCATTATTCGAACGAAGACCTGGTGAAGGTCGCAGGAAGCCGCTGGATGCGGGCAGCGCAGTATCTGTCGTTGTAGAAATCCTTAGGGGAGACCTTTGTCCAGCAGTGGACGTCTTTCGGCTGACGTGATAATGATGACATGATATTGTATTAGATTATTTTTTCGACATTCAATAAAGTGTAAAATGTTAATCCACATTGAATAACAACTTAACAACTTGACTGACTCGGTGGCTCAGTGGTTAGTGCTCTTGACTACTGACCCGAGAGTTGTGAGTTCGATCCCCACCCAGGGCAAACATTTGTGTGATGAGCAGATTTGTTTGCTTTGTGTCTGGGTGTTAAATATTTATATATGTATGTATTTAAACGTATATAAGTATCTATATCAGTCTCTGGTTCCCATAACACAGGAAATCCTACTTTGGGGCCAGATGACCATGTGTGATTTGTCCCAGAATATTTATTTATTTTTATTATTATTTAACGAACTAATTAAAAATTAAAAACCCGACTCCATAAAAACTTAACCCCTCTTGTTTGGCCAGTCGGGCAAAAATGTATCATAAAATGTCACTCACGGAATCAAGATTAATCTTACACCTCGCACTCCAAAAGCCATCAAGCCGTTTAGGCTATAGAGCATGCCAAAGAAACATACATACACTAGAAAAACATGGCTCCCGGCTCAGAATCCCATCTCTTCCAATGGGGGACGTAAGAGTCGACTAAGGGATTTAAAACCGGAGGATTGACAGAAGCGTCCTTTCCGTGCATTACAATACACCTGCAACCACACTGCGATCGCCAACCCGCCTGCCAAGCGTGGCGATTACGGCAAATCTCCCCTATGAATACCACACCCAGAAAACGGCCCCTGCTATTCCCGGCTCCGGTACCAGTCATGATAACAGCGGAGCGGGTTGTGCGAAGAATCCCCAGCAGATGCCAAGCTACCAAACCCAACGACCTTTGGCCCTGGTAACTTCCAACATGCGTACACTGCGGACTGACGAGAAGCTTACAGAACTCGAAGAAGGAATAAGCAGGTTACGGTAATGATATCGTAGGTTAATGTGAAGTCCGAAGAGAGGGAGAGGACACCATGATCCTTAAATCCGAAAACCTGCTCTATTTCCGGGAGGGCGACCAACTGTCGGTGTTGGGTTTCTCTTCCACAAGTCCCTCATTGACAATGTGGTCCAGATCGTGAGCGTTTCGACAAGGGTAGCATACCTTATACTCAGAATCACCAAACGGTATTCGATGAAGGTCATACAGGTATACGCGCCGACCGCGAAACACTTCGACGACGAGGTAGAAGACTATGTATGAGGACATCTCTACAGCCATACATAGCACCAGGACCCATTAGACTATTGTTATGGGGGACTTTATGCGAAACTGGGCAAACGAAGTGCTGGTGAGCTGAGAGTGGGGCAATTTGGATACGGAGTAAGAAATGCACGTGGTCAGACTTTATAGCGAAGGAGAGCCTCTTTTTGATGAACTCTTTCTTCAAAAAGTCAAAACAGCGGAAGTGGACATGGTTGCTTCCCAATGGCGTAACGAAGAACGTGATTGACTTCATATTGTCGACAAGGAAGCAAATATTCAAAGGAGTCACTGTGTCAATTCAGCCAAAACAGGAAGCGATCACCGAATGGTAAGTGCCTCTAAAGTTGAATCTAAAGACCAAGCCAGAAAGATGTCGACTGATGAAGTCTACACTCCGACAAGCGCCCATGCAGCTCCACAACCCCGAGAGCTTTCAGCTCGAGTTGCACAATCGCTTCGAATGCCGCCATTTAGCAAAGTCACAGATGAGATACTAGTTACCTTATATTACTTTCGTAATAGTTAATGCACTTCCTTACAAAACGTAAATACCAACGCAACTCGAGGATCATTACTTTAAGCTTTGTCATTACTGAAACTGTTCACTGATATTTTGCGTGTTTATATTTTTATGGTATGTATGTTAGTATATTATATTGTATATATGTATTTTTGTTTAGTATTTAAATAAGTTTATGTCGTGATTTATTGTTTAAGTTGAAAAATCAAATTTTATATTGGCAACACTGCTCACTATTGTCGGCCGTCACGCGCTGGTGATCAGCTCAGCTCTGGGTAGGAGTGGGATCTTCCCCACCCCTACCTCTCTCAAGGTTTGCTGCTCACGGACTGAGCGGTTGGTATTCAGTCTACGATGAGATCAGTCGACGGAAGTTTCAATATTTGTGCTTGGATATTGTAAATGAATACAGATTTATACAAGTAAAAGTCTACTGAGTTTTTGTTCGTAAAAACTCAGAAGCGGGACACTACCCTCAGCCCATAAAGGTATGTAACTTTTTAAACTGTAAAAAGATATGAGTGCACGTGTTTTATTAAGTAGTTATTTTGTCATACCTTCTGCCCGCAATAAAAATCTTTAGTGTTACGTTTTGAATAACTACGTATATCGGATTAGCGTTGGCTAAGGCTACTCTTTGGTAACGTTTTTCCGGTAAGTTTTTGCAATTTTGATCGTAACGACCATTGTCTTGCGATGATATATTGCATTAATCGTATTTTAGTTAATCGAATTCAAACATAGAAACGGGTAATTGTTCGTCATAATCGGATCGGCGTTGATCATGGCTACTCTATTGACTACGTTGTTCTGGTAGGTTTGTGTAAATATCATTGCAAGGACCATTGTTCTTCAATAAGATCTTGCACAAACTTCGAATGGCGGCTAATAACCTACTTATTTAAAATTGCTACTTGCCGGACTATCGTTGCGCAAGGCTACTCTTTGACAACTTTAGTCTGGAAAACGATGTAAATGTTATTGTAAGGGCCACTGTTCATCAATAGCATCTTGCATTGCTGTTAATTTGAGAAAAGCACATTGTTTGAAATTTGAAACTGAGGGTATGACAAATAATTAAGAATTGTGACATTAAAATGATGGTTATTTTCAAAGTTAGTTTATTTATAACTAGGCATGGCATAGACGAGTTCAATGACCAGGTGTGTCATACATATTGGACCAAGTAAGTCCTCTTATTGACCACGTGTGTCATACATATCGGACCAGGTGAGTCCTCATATTGATTAAGTAACTAAGCAGCCCATAGGTACAGTCTAGTTGATGTCACAGTGACTAGGTATATCACTGAGACGGGCCAAATGTGCCAGGCTATGTATGCCAAACCCAGGACTTCGTCAAAGGTGGGTAGTTCTTATTTTATTTATAGCTGGAAGTCGGAATTAAGTAATGTGCAATAATCCAGTTATACAATTATCGCGTTTTAGTTTCATTTTTAATAAGTTTCATCTTGTGACAGGACCAGTGGAAAGATAATAAAATGAAGTATAAAAAGTAACTATTTAGTAATCTGTGGTATAAATAAGAATAATAAGATACCTAATAAAATTAATGGTCTCAAAATATACCTTAGAAGCGGAAAGTAAGTCTCTTAATATTCTTGAAACTATTGTAAATACCTGTATCGGAGAAAACAATGATTTGCATCACGACAGATTGGAAGTGAAGTGATATTTGCTCGTCAACGTGGACACCAAAGATAAATTATATTTCTTTACAACTAGCTATTTCTTAGGATAGGTTAAAACTGTTTTGATAAAACGATGTCAAAAAAATAATTAACAAACATCACTGTTCTTCGAAATTATTTTGCATTGGTTAAAAAGGAAAGGTATAACCCGTTGGTTTAATAAACCGTAATTTGAGGACTACGAGTATATCATTGAAGAAACTCTTTTCGAATGTTATTCTGGCCGGAAAGTTTAATTCCAGTACCACACTGCAATATAAAAAAAGATAGTAAATAATCATTACTATTACTTATTATTATTTTATTAAATTATACTCGGAAGGTATGTCACACTTGTTTGTTTGTAAACTCTTATTACAGTACAAGAACGACAAAATATAAATTTGTACGAAAGCAGACTTATCCGAAAAGGGGATCTGTTCCAGCCAACACTGTATTATTGAAAGACTTAATATTTTATGTACTATAATTAATATACTTGCGATTCTATTACTGCTGTTATCGATTTATTATGTTTATTTATTTATCGAAGCTAGGGTATTACTACCTAGTCGTGACGTACCCACGTCGTACGTGGTGGGCCAAGTGCGCCTATATAAGATATGTAGGTACCTATCAAGTGGCTAGATGTGTCACTTTAGGCCAAGCGTGCCTAAGTAGATATGTGGCTAAGTATGCCACCTTTGGCCAAGTGTGCCTATATAGCAACCAGTGGCTAGGAATGTCACTGTGGGCCAAGTGTGTCAATGAATTTCGGGCTAAGTGAGCCTCTGTAGGATATGCATCAACTGGCTAGATATGTCACTTCTAACTCGGTACGCCTATGGATTTATTTTAAAGGCTTAGTATTTCAAAACTCAAGGCCAAGCGTGTCCAAAACGAACAGATTAACAATCATGATTCTAGTAACCCCTGGTTATAAATGATTATTTTAGAGCATACGTGAAAATACCGTCATTATTGAGAAAGATAATAAAATACGCAAAGCGAAACCCATTATATCCCGGTTAGTTGAATCGGAATCTGAATAATAAAATACTTACTATTTTGAAAATAGAACAAAACTTGACATTACGTTGTCAACCGTTCACTATTACTGCTTAGTAGTTACAGACAACGTCCTCTTTGTTTTCCTTAAAAATGCAGTCTTATTTCCGATATCTTTAACTGTTTTCTGAGGTAATTGCGGTTTTTCAGTTTTTTATTATTATTCTAATTTATTTGTTTGTTTGTTTGAGAGAAGCACCATATCTGTATTATGCCTCGGCAGAAATGGCAACATACCTGCAATTGCCACATTTCTTACTTCTATAATAATATAACAAGCGTCTAATGCTTTTTTTTAATCTCTCCGAGGTAATG
This sequence comes from Coleophora flavipennella, assembly GCA_947284805.1. Lineage (NCBI taxonomy): Eukaryota > Metazoa > Arthropoda > Insecta > Lepidoptera > Coleophoridae > Coleophora > Coleophora flavipennella. The sequence continues at coordinate 9,023,181 of OX369278.1, forward strand.
GAGGATCTTGATAAGCGAGAACGAGGGCGAACTCAACAGCGGAGGCGGCAGAGGCCTCCATCGCCGTCGCCAACGTTCAGCCTCCTTCAACGTTCCTCAGTGTTTCAGCTTAATTATTAAAGTTAATTCGAAGACCTTGCTTTTGTAGCACTAATATAGATTGAATGTTTACAGAATGTTCCTAAAATATTATACTGTATGTTAGCCAACAGAGGGTAAACATAACAAAAAAAGATTTAATTTACGCGAGGTCCACATAAGTCACAGTAATTTAGTAAAATTGATAACTTTCATTTTGTTAACTTTTAAACATCAAATTCCACGTGTGCCTATAGTTATTAATTGATTGAACAATGATTTACATAATACACCCTCGAAAGCTTTGAACAAATCTAAGAATAGTTTAATACATTATTTTTTTTCTTTTCCATCTATTCTAGGTCTGTTCTATTTTATCGATCTCTCTCTCTCTCTTATCGTGTGGTACAGTTGGCCGTGCTATACAAGGGATAGACGCCGGTTGCCAGGTATTGCACTTAAAATCACCCGCGGTCACTATAAAAAAAAAGATATAGCTGAAACTAAGCTTTTGTTTGTTTTTATGAAACCAAACTCATGACAATTAGACATTAGTTAAGGCCTTGACAATTTTGTAACTAGTTTAATTATTAGAATTTAATATGTTTTACAAGTTGAGAAATCACATTAGTTATATATGAGTTTCTCAAGTATTTTAGAGAAATTTGGCAACAACGCTATTGGCGTTAGTACTAATACTTTGCTATTGGTCTTTAGTTGTTTTTGATATTATTTATAAATAGCAAAAAAATACGTTTATTAAAAGCAGTAAGATCACACAAAATACAATTGGCATTGTTCCGTTTTTTATGAAGCGTGTAAATAAAATAAAAAACTCATTGGTGACATGACGATTCTATACTGTAAAAAGTAATTTAATACCACAAATTAACGGAATTCATTCCATAATCGTCGTTAGTACTGTGACGGTTTTTCTCATAGTATTTAGGCCGGCGACGTCATCATTTTTATTCGAATGATTATAAAAAAATACCCAGTGATAAAAAGAAAATTGTTTAAATAATAGTTTGTATTAGTTTAACAATACCGGATTCCGGCAGCTGCTTTTTACTAGTCATCTAACTTCCTTTTTATCAACTGTCAAAAATGAGACTTTTTCTAAAAATGTTTGAAATGTTAAACTATGTCGTCATAATTTTTCATTACCGTTGACGTACTATTTATGTGATTGTTATAAATAATTAATAGAAAATGTTGTAAAAAGAATGAACAAGCTTTTCTGAAATTACAGAAAGACAGCTATTTAGTTAATTATATCTCATATTTTATTGATTTTATTTTTATTTTATTTTTGATGCAGTCAAAGACCCAATTAGGATTAATATGGCCTATTTCTAAATCGTCCGGGAAAACATCTTATCAATACACAAGTTTTGGAAATAAACTAAACGTTCCGCTCTATATATTTTTACTTATTTTTATTAAGTTTACTGGTATCGTGTCGTGGCTTATACTATTTTTTAATTCTTCAATCTTCTAACTGCTGTTTTAAATTCGGAAATTCTTTTTACATCAGCTTTAATTATTGCTCAGAATATTTCTATGACAAACTTACTTTGATTATTAGATTATGATATCGCAAGAAGCAGTCTTAGATTGTATTTCAATGACACTATAGAAAATTAATCTGAAATAGCCTTAAATTGTGAAGAACTGGAAGACTTGTTAAAAAAAATAAGTTCCAGGCTTAACCGAATGTCGTGATTTAATTAATGTAAAAGTGTTGGTTCTCCTATGAGCTAAAGTTTAATAGATATATTTACCCCAAACAAAACTGTTTAATATGATAATTTGTGAGATTCGGTGATTTTAATTTCAAATCATATTGTTGTAAGAAATCTAAGAATTTGTAAGATTGTAAAATATGACTTTCAATAAATGTTTGGATTGTTGACGAAGACCAACTGACTATTTTGTGAGCGTGCACCGAGGGTTGCACTGAAGCGGATGGCCGAATGTCGTGATTTATTGTTTAAGTTGAAAAATCAAATTTTATATTGGCAACACTGCTCACTATTGTCGGCCGTCACGCGCTGGTGATCAGCTCAGCTCTGGGTAGGAGTGGGATCTTCCCCACCCCTACCTCTCTCAAGGTTTGCTGCTCACGGACTGAGCGGTTGGTATTCAGTCTACGATGAGATCAGTCGACGGAAGTTTCAATATTTGTGCTTGGATATTGTAAATGAATACAGATTTATACAAGTAAAAGTCTACTGAGTTTTTGTTCGTAAAATTTATAAACTTGTTTTTTTTTTACTTTTAATTATAGCACTTCTATTAGTTATAATAATAAGTTAGATGGTTAAAAAGTAGAATTTGCTATCATCCTGTACTAGTTTCCCTGTCTTTCAATCCCTAACTTAAGGTTGCCTTGTAGAAATCGCTTAAAGCGATAAGGCCGCCTTTGCACTCTATGTATATTACAAATTATAAGTTCCGTATTGTTTTTTGGCGTGCAATAGAGTATATTTACTTACGTACTTACACGTTTATTTACCTACTCCTTTCCACTATCAAACAAAACACGGAAACACGGAAATGGCAGAGTGGCAGAGATCTAAAGAGAAGGTAAATGTGGATAACATTGCCATCTCTTGGTGACATAGCAACATCGACGAGTAAGGAAGTTCGATGCATAGGAAGCTATACTCACGGCTCGCTATGTCCACAAATGTTGCAAGTGTGCGTTGGCTGCGCGGAGCCATGTGCGCGCGCCACGTGGTCGGCCGCCACCTCCGCGCGCGACCAAGCGCAACCGCAAGCCTTGCAGCGCCACCTAGAGGGGAGTAACGTGCGTTTTAGTGACATTTTAAATGTATCGGTTACTTGACTGATAGCCATATAATATAAATATTAAATAGGCTAGTTGATTGGTATGTGGCATACCGGGGAAAACTCTAAAAATGGTACCCCCCCATAAAAAAGTTAAAAAATATCAAAAAATGACGCTAAGAATGTTTTTCAAAGTTTGGTCATCGACAACACTCATTAACACCTAAAATACTATCCTATAATAAAATATACCACGCATTAGGCGCTAAGAACGCGAGTCTTTTTCATTCCTATACAATGTCACAGAACATTGAAAATGTTGCCAATCTCTAAAATGCTATCTTTTTAGATTGCATAGATATGTAAGGGACAATGTTTGACCGGCGTTACGGGACCGCCCGCCGTTCGAACAGATTGCCGCTGGGGCAGTCAAGTTTTCGAGTGGCGACCGCGCACCGGAAAAAGTAGCGTAAGAAGTAGGTGGACCGACGACCTGGTGAAAGTCGCGGGAAGCCACCTGGCAGCGCAGGATCGGTCTTTGTGAAATTGGGCGACGCCTTTGTCCAGTAGCGGAACGGGAAGGCGCATCGGATCGCTTGTACTGCTGGACATCTAGCTTAATAATACTTTGTTTTTGCGGTTGGAACTTTTTAAAATCCAACTGCACATCTTAAGCTGATCGACTATTACTCCTAAACTAAGAAATCCTACTTAGCCGAGATAGTGTTTTTTGAAATTGATAATATGTTCTACTATTTACAACTTTGTTCAGATATCCTGAAATAGCGGTTTAGCTGGTATATGAAATAGGGGAGGACGCTTGACCTTAACAAAAATTAGCACTTTTAAAGCTAATATTTCGCAAACCGATCCCCAGAATCGAAAAATGAAGACCATTCGGCAGAACCTCAGCGGTTTTCAAAGATCCATTTAACGAAAACCCACACGATAGGGTACGTCAACGAAAAAAATCACCACCTATGTAGGGAAAAAACCATTTCTTAAAAAAAAATATTGTACCACTTTGTCGGCGTAATTATATGTATATTTATTATTATATCAGCTCATATACGTCCCCACCGAGGGGCTCGAGCCTACTCTGAATCAGGGCGATTAGGCCTTAGTCGACCACTCGGGCCCAGTGCGTGTTGGTCGACTTCACACACAACCTTCGAGTTTCTTCGCAGGCGTGTGCAGGTTTCCTCACGATGTTTTCCCTCACCGTTAAAGCAATCGGTAAGTATATGTACGTAAGTTTTTGAAAAACTCATTGGTACATTGGCATTTTTAATTATATGTATATTTACGCCAAATTAAAGTGTTCTAGTACTAATAGTCTCTGAGCTAAGCCGCGGACAGACAGACAGACTTTGATTCTTCTCTAGATCTCCTAGTTTCTGATTCGATCACGCAGAGAAACTCCGAGCATAGCCAAAGATTAAAAATTATTACTGCATAACACGCTCCATTGACCTGTAATGCCTACACTAAGCGATCATTTCTCAGCTCCGCATGTTATCAGGGGCAACTAGTGATGAGTAAAATTGGTCTTGGTCTTGCAGTCTTGGTCTTGGTCTTGCAAAAAAGCAAGACCAAGACCAAGACCAATACTATCCTTAGTCTAGCAAGACCAAGACCAAGACAGAATAAACAAGAACAAGACCAAGACAGAATAAACAAGAAGAAGACCAATACCAAGACCGATTATGCAAGACCAAGACCAAATACGCAAGACTCAATCGAAAATTCTTACTAACAGTGTTATATGAGATAAAATATTTGTAACAGCGTTAACATATGCTTCTCTCGGAACAATATAGTTGGCGTGTCGAATTGTCAGTTTGTTTTCTACATTTTAACGTTATACATAAAAAAACAAAGAAACTTTACCACTGATAAAAAAAACAATTTAAAAAAATGTTCCAAGAGTAAGTATTCCTTGTCCCAACGTCTGGATAACACATGGATAAAGTACAAAGGAAATTTAATTTTTCTTTCAATATTTTCACTTTTCTCACTTTTTTTCAAAAGCATCACTTGTGATTCGTAAACATCGCAATCGATTAAATAACGAGTCAGCTCGATGGCTGCTATGCATTAATTCGTGGGCATCAATAAAAAATAAACAATAATAAGTTAATTATAAGCTAATTAATGTAATTATAATATTTTCAAACTGCAATAAAATATAGTACTTTAGTAGTTAATAATTAATTTTAAACTATTTATTTATAATTTATGATTAGATAACAATAAGCAATAACGTTTTAACTATTTTTTTTAATTTATAGACCGTGAATTTATATTTTATATTTAGAAATGTTTGTCGATAAAAAACGGAATGTTGAAAAAATTTGTTGAAAAATGTTTGTTAAGACCTTATTGCAAGACCAAGACCAAAACCAAGACTAAACGTATTTCAGCAAGACCAAGACCGAGTGAGCAAGACCAAGACCGAGACCAAGACCAAGACTAGACGAATTTGAGCAAGACCAAGACCAAGACTGAATAAGCAAGACCAAGACCAAGACCAAGACCAAGACTGTCCAAGTCTTGGTCTTGGTCTTGCTTTGCTCATCACTAGGGGCAAACACACTGTTATAATGGTTTGTACAAAGTGTTTTTTTTAAGATGTTTTTTTGATGTGTAACATCTTTGCTCTCGCTTTCCTGCAATTTGTGGGAGTGATTTCGTGAAATGGGACGGAAATGTGTAACATGGGACGGAAATGTGTAACAGGAAGTCGCGAAAGCGCGGAATTCTACTTTACGAGAGTCCGACTCGCACTTGGTCGGTTTTTTTCGTTACTGTCAGATCCGCCACCCAGGTACAATATCGTCATCAAATCTAACTAACCTAAAGTATTTTGTCACATGTTACACATCATATGCGAGTACTGTAGGTCTCGCTCGAATTTTTTTTAATATTTTGTTATATTTAGTTTCAGCTGTCCCGGTGTCTGTAATCATGCATCATCATATCAGCTCATATATGTCCCAACTGAGGGGCTCGAACCTACCCTGAATTAGTGCGATCGGGCCTTAGTTGACCACGTGGGCCCAGTGCGGGTTGTTCGACTTCACACACAACCTTCGAGTTTCTTCGCAGGCGTGTGCAGGTTTCCTCACAATGTTTCCTTTACCGTAAGAGCGTTACATATGAAATCAAAACACATTGGTACGTGGCAGGACTCGAACCACGACCTCCCGGACAGGAGGTAGCGGCTCTAGCCGCTACGCCACAGATGCTCTACCCACCGACACTCATCATGTATGCACGAATCAAATCTTTCAAGTTAAATTTGACCCACTTCCCGGTTTCCCATTGTGCTGAAATTTTGCACAAATATATCAATCGGATGACAATGCAATATTACGATGACATAGTGCTGATTTGATGATGGAGCCGGAAGGATGCCATAGGAACTCTGTCATAAAACGACGCAAACTCATCGACTTTGGGCTCGTTTGATTCGTCTTGACAAATACTCTGGTCCTAGATGATACCCAGGGTCTGAAGATGTAGCCAGAAGGGGTGGGGTACCCTGGAAGGCGGCTAAAAGGTCGTATCTAAAAAGGTTTTTGTTGGCTTGTTATTTCCTGTATTCTATCTATACCAGATACAATTATTCTTAAAAATATCACTCGTGATTTTTTTACGACCTGCATAGTGAAATTTTAATACAGTTTAATATTCTCACACTTTTTCCTCGAGCCGCAAAGATATTATTTATATATTGTAGGATACAAAACCTCATTGTATATAACATACCTGACGCGATGGCGACGCATGTGCGCGCACAAAGCGTGCGCGTTGCGACAGCGCACCGCGCATACCGTGCAAGATGACGCGCCTGCCGACTGCGAGGAGAGAATATAGATAGTTCAAATCTGGACGGCCAATTAACCTTAGAAATTTTTCGAAACTTACGTACATGTAAGTATATGTATACGTATAGTATATGATTGCTTTAACGGTGAAGGAAAACATCGTAAGGAAACCTGCACATCCGATCCCAGATGTGTATGAAGGTCGCGTTGCACACGTCCGTAGGTGTGAATCTAAATGCCCTACACGTGACTGCGGGTGAAAGTGCAACACCAGGCAACCGCCGTGTATCCCTTAGATAGCACGGTTAATTGTGCCACACGATAAGAAGAAGAATAAGATGTATTGAAGAATCAATGAGAAATCTTGGTAAGCCCGCTTTTATTTCCTGCATCATCGTCACTTACCATCAGGTGAGATGATGTCAAGGGCTTCATCTTATCAGCCGAAAATCGTCCACTGCTGGACAAAGGCCTCCCAAAGATTTCCACGACGACCGGCCTTGCGCTGCCCGCATCCATCGGCTTCCCCCGATCTTCACCAGGTCGTCGGTCCACTGCGTGGGAGGCCTGCCTACGCTACGTTTTCCGGTGCGCGGTCGCCACTCGAGAAATTTACTACCCCACCGGCCATCTGTTCTACGAGCTATGTGCCCTGCCCACTGCCACTTCAGTTTAGCGATTCTGTGAGCTATGTCGGTTACTTTGGTTCTCCTGCGGATCTCCTCGTTTCTGATTCGATCACTCAGAGAAACTCCGAGCATAGCACGCTCCATTGCCCTTTAGGTGACCTTGAGCCTTCTTATGAGGCCCATTGTAAAGTCAAGGGCTTACCAATTAAGAACCGCCTCCGTAGCTCAGAGGTAAAGTTCACTGGCTTTACATTGTCGCGGGTTCGATTCCCGGCGGGGTCAATTGTAAGACTCGGTTTGGTTGGTGGTAGGGGATTTTCTAAGCCCGCCTGGCTAGCTACCACCATATTAATACGTACATATTATACGCCTTGCCGCCAAATATCAATGTTGATATCATTGGTGTGGTCCGGCATGAAGATAAGATAGCCAGTTCCCCATTGCGTTGGGGAATCTTGGTAAGCCCGCTTCCATCTTCGGCAACATCGTCACTTGCCACCAGGTGAGATGTTGTCAAGGGTTTACCAATTGTGTATAAAAAAAAATGTTAGACCATAGATTACACTTACGGGGCTATGTTTGGCCATGTGAGCGGTTAGTTTGGAGCTGTGATTGAACCCCAGTACGCAGTCGCTGCAACGGTACTGAAGACTGGTGTAAGCAGGGCTCTGTAATGCAGCCTGACGCTCCACCTCAACCTGTGAACGACAATGTGGTCAAAGCTCATCATCATGTAGCGCGGTGCACACTTATTCGTTCTCCTTTCATCCGATCTTCTTTTCAAGCGACTTCCAAAGAGGTGGAGGTTCTCAATTGTCTGTATGTTTTATGTGTGTTACCTCATAACTTTTGACTGGGTGAACCGATTTTTATGATTTTTTTTTTCATTTAAAAGCTAGTGTCTCCCGTGTGGTCCCATATAAATTTTATCAAAATCGGTGTAGAACTTTATTAGAAAATTACCAAAAACCAAAAATAATAATGCAAAAATGTACTAAGTTGTTGCGATGGAAGTCGATTTTTTAACGTGTTCAGCGTTTTCAATTATTATTCCATCTATTTATTTTCCACGCATGCGCTGTCAATCTATGTGACATTTGATTTAAAAAACCAAAAATTCTATCATCCAACATTTCATCTCGACATATCCATCATTCAAATTTCCTTATAAATAATTATTTACTAATCTGCTGCTATCGTAAAGACCCTTGTCGGGTAAGATAAAATTATGTTTTTGTTAATTGTGATTTATATTTTAAATTTAAGTGTATTCATTCATCATCATCATCATATCAGCCACAAATCGTCCACTGCTGGACAAAGGCCTCCCCCAAGGATTTCCACGACGATCCAGCGGCTTTTCGCGACATTCACCAGGTCGTCGGTGCACCGAGTGGGAGGCCGGCCTACGTCCTACGTCTTCCCGGTGCGCGGTCGCCACTCGAGAATTAGTCATACATAAGTGAAGTTTTCTGAGGGTGTACGGCACCCTAAACAGCAACATACAGTCGAATCGAGAACCCCTCCTTTTTTTGTAAGTCAGTATTTATTTATTGTAATTCACAACGAGCGTCGGTGGCTCAACCGGTAACGACTCGGTCCATCTAACCAGAGGTACCGGGTTCAAATCTTGGACGGCCAATGTACCAATGAGTTTTTCAAAAAAACTAACGTACATACTTACCGATTGCTTTAACGGTGAAGGAAAACATCGTGAGGAAACCTGCACACGCCTGCGAAGAAACTCGAAGGTTGTGTGTGAAGTCGACCAACCCGCCCTGGGCCCGCGTGGTCGATTAAGGCCTAATCGCCCTGATTCAGGGTAGGCTCGAGCCCCTCGGTGGGGACGTATATGAGCTGTAATGATGAATTCACAACGAGGAGGACCCGTGCTGCTCCCGCAGCATTAATAGGGATGACGAATGCAGCTAGTCATCTGAGTTACTTTTTATCATGTGTCAAAAACGACATTTTGTTCTAAAAATGTTAGAAATACCTAGGCGAGACGTCATAGTTTTGCAGCGTCATTTATGTACCCAATTTTTGAGATTTTGGCAAATTAAAAATCGAAGACTTGATGGAAAACAAAAGGAGTAAAGTTTTCCGAAGTTTAAGTAGGAGGGCAATTTAGTTATCAAGAGTTCATTATTTATTAGTGATGCTGTCGTCACCCCTATATCTTCTTTCTCGACCCCGTAGTACGGTACGTACGTAGGGTGGAGGAAGTATTGTAATCGCGAAAAAAAGTTCTCCAGTTTTCGTGAAAATGTATTCTATATCATTGACACATACCGAAAAACCGAATATCTCAATTCCATGCGTGCGTCCGTCCGTCACACTTGGCTTTGGAGGCTCTATCTTTAGGCCGATTGGGACCAAATTTAGAACTAGAGTTTTAAACTATTTCATCGAGGGATTATCTAAAGTTTCTTCGTACCGTCAAACCAAAGAGTAGCTGTCATACAACAAGAACTGATTTTTTTTTCTCAAAAACGGATTTAACGATTTTGATTAAACTTTGCATGTCGGAGTTACTTATGTTTATCTATTACATAGTGATACCCATTGATCTGGGAAAAATCGTGTTTGTATGGTTTTCCTACAAATGAAATTGAATCTTTTAATTTACTCATCAATGGTTGGAGCTATTGAATTGTCATGCATGTATTACGAATAAGTATATTTTTGGTCATACAATATGAATTCATCAATATTATTAAAAATTCAATTACGAAATAAATTAGAAAAAAAATTTGAGAAAGTTTATTATATTATAATTTATTTATAATGGACATCGAGGATGCGCGATGGGCGACCCGCAAGCGGCCCGCAAGGTAAATCGCAAACTCGTGGCTACGGTAAACCCTCGCCCGCGGCTCGAGCTTACAAATGTCACTCGTTTGTTATTTACCTATTTACCACCCTTGTATCATAAATAACTATTAAAATAACTCACCTCTTCCCAGCTGAGCACGACCATCTCCACCTGGTGATGCGTCAGGTTCAACTGTTGTAGTTTCTTCTCCACCCTCGCGTTGTGCACCACTCCAGGTGGTTTCTCACGTCGCCTGCCCTTCTGAGTACCTACAGTCAGTATAATAAGAAAATTTAATATTATAGAGAGGTAAAGTTTGTATGTTTGTACGTACGTAGGAGTTAATCCTCGAAACTACTCAATATCATCCGATTTTAAAAAAACTATTCACCGATAGTTATGAAAGGATTTCACGATGGACATAGGCTTAAAAAAACCCCGCTCACTCTCGATATTCACGGGGGCGAAGCCGCTGGCAACTGCTAATATATCATAAAGTTAGGATAGTAGATTCTAAGTCTATGATATAATATAAAAAATAAAACTTACATCTAAGTGTAATCAAATCTCTTTGCATGAATTACTTGTACCTAGTAGGTAATACAATTAAAAAGGTGATTATCCAAATTTTAATTAAAAAAACCGCATTTTTTTTAATGAGTGAAAGTAACTAAGAAAATCGCTACATTTAGAAATTTTACTTAAAACAACCAGCCAAGTGCACGTCGGACTCGCGCAAAGGAGGAGTCTTTTCAAAAATTAAATGTATATTTTAAAAAACATAATTATTTTTGCAGTCGATAATAGAACATTTTATATGGAAAATCTTTGATTTTTTTTTAAATTTTCTGCCGTGGTAGTTTTCCTTTTAAATTCATTATATGTCCTACTAAATACCATTTTTTCAGATGTCGTGAAACAACGGTTTATTCGACGTGATTAGTGTGTATACTTATGCCAAATTACAGCTTTCTAGAACAAATAGTCTCCGTGCTAAGCCGCGGACAGAAAATATAAGAGTTCCTTGTTGACTATGACTACGAAACTTTAAAAGATTATAATTTTGGACAAAAAAACCGACTTCAAACAGGAAACTAAAGTTCTCCTCGATTTCTCTGGGATGCCATCATCAGATCCTAGTTTCCTTATCATGGTACCACCCTTGGGATATATCTTCTTTCCAACAAAAAAAGAATCATTAAAATCGGTTCATAAACGACGAAGTTATCCGCGAACACACATTAAAAAAAAATAAACGGTCGAATTGAGAAACCTCCTCCTTTTTTTTAAGTCGGTTAAAAATGCAACAAACGCCGCGACTGAAATTTGTGAGTTTTATGGACCTAATGCAGTATCAGTCAGTAGCACAAACTTGGATCACCAGGATATTGTGTGAACATGATATATTATTTGCCTAAACGTGCTTTAAAAACTTTAAGAGATTTAGAGGTAATATTCTTTAAAAAAAAACTCTTATTCCATACAATTATTTAAACAGATTCGCTGACTCTCTCATCAAAGATCACTCACGTCAATGCTGATAAGGTTGTTAAGAGGATTGTGAAGCTGCAACTTTTTATACAAACGGCGTTAACGATTTTCACCTCTTAAATGTTAACCGATTTGGACTAATTTTTAAAAGGTTGTCAGTCAGAACAAATTATATTATTTGTACCATTTTTTCATGAAAATATGTAGTACTATGTATGTATTATGTATGACTGTATATAGCAGTGGTTCCCTAACTTACTTATTACGCGCCCACTTTCTAAAAAGGAAGAAAAAAAACACCCCCCTTGTCAAGATAAAGTATTTTTATAGCTTATCAAATTTATATAAAAATCTACTTATTCGATTGCGATGAATGAACTTGCATGTTTTTACGAGGTTTTCGATTCTCGGCTTAACCACAAATTAGGTCCTTAACTACTTAGCCCACGCCCCAACTACTTAGCCCACGCCCCCATTAGCTGGTCATTGCGCCCCCCTTGGGTGGCGCGCATCCCACTTTGAAAACCCCTGGTATGTAGTATCGTAGTGCCGGGATACTACGCGAAAATACCATAATTTTATCTTCAGGTGGACCGACTTTATTGGTGGAGTAATAATAGAAGGTGTACTCTCTCGGTCATTCTGACAGAGAATGTTTGCTTTTTAGGGTTCAATACACCTAAAGGGTGACCAACAGGACCCTATTACTAAGTCTCCTTTGTCTGTCCGTATGTCTGTCCGCGGACTGTTTTTTATGAACCGTAATAGGTACTGACTATAAGTGTCGGTGGCTGAACCGGTAACGACTCGGTCCATCTAACCAGAGGTACCGGGTTCAAATCTGGACGGCCAATGTACCAATGAGTTTTTCAAAAACTTACGTACATATAATTACAGATTGCTTTAACGGTGAAGGAAAACATCGTGAGGAAACCTGCACACGCCTGCGAAGAAACTCGAAGGTTGTGTGTGAAGTCGACCAACCCGCACTGGGCCCGCGTGGTAGACTAAGGCCTAATCGCCCTGATTCAGGGTAGGCTCGAGCCCCTCGGTGGGGACGTATATGAGCTGATATAATAATAAATATTAAAATTAGGTAGACATTTTAAATTTTCACAGAATGTGTATTTCTGTTGCCGCTAAAACAAAAAACAAAAATAAAAATTTTAAAAGCCCTAGTACACAAAACGTGTTTTAGAGTTCCGTACACTCAAAGGGTGACCAACGGGACCCTATTACTAAGCCTCCGCTATCTGTCCGTCTGTCAGCGGGCTGTATTTCATGAACCGTAATAGGTAGAAAGTTGTGTTTTTTTTACAGAATGTATATTTAAATGATCACCTCTAGTTTCTCTTTTTTTCCTTTTGCTTCCTGGCTTCTCCTCTCCTTCTGCTCTATCCTTCTTCAATTTAAGCGGTTCATCATCAGAATCATTGAATTCTTCTTGAGTGTCAAGTTTTTGACTCATTTTTCTTCTGGTTTTTGCCTTTGATTTTACTGTTTGGTTTTCATCTAGGATTTGACCTGATTTCCACAGCATCTGCAAAAATACATACATAGATAAATTTTTATTTTATTGTAGGTAATCTAAAATTGTACAAGAAATAGCTACTTGATTGAATAACTTGATTTCAATAGTATCTGCAAAAATACATAAACCATTTTTTATATCGCAACTAATTTAGAATTGTACAAGAAATGCGTCGATGAGTAACGGATAGGGCCGCCGCCACCTGTCCGGGAGATCGTGGTTCGAATCCCGCCACGTACCAATGTGATTTCGAATTTAGATTTCATAAGTACGTTTATCCGACGCTTTTTCGGTGAGAGAAAACATCGTGAGGAAACCTGCACACGCCTGTGATGAAACTCGTCGGTTGTGTGTGAAGTCGACCAACCCGCACTGGGCCCGTGTGGTCGATTAAGGCCCGATCGCCCTAATTCAGGGTAGGCTCGAGCCCCTCGGTGGGGACATATGAGCTGATATGATGACTTCAGAATAACCTTACCTTATCATCAGCCACATCTTGCGATTCATCATCAATGTAAAATCCATCATCACAAACATCATCCTCCATTTTAACAAATAAAGGTTCATATATATTCTCATTGCTCTTATCTTTATCATTGCATTCAAAATTATTGCACGAGACTTTTCGACTGCACGAGTCATTTCTGTCACCGGCTTCACTTTTCAAGTCAAAATCAGTTTTGAGTTTATCAATGGATTTGTCTGAAATGTTATCAAAACCGTTGTGATCTTGTGTGATTTTGTGATGCTTTATTTGTGACAATGTTGTGATTTCTGTGGTTTCGTGGTGCTGAAATAAAATTGTGTATATAAGTTAGAATTTAGTTTTTCAACAATACATCTTTACATATAAAAATGAATCTCTATTTCCCTTGGTCATCGCATCACGCGTGAACAGCTGGACCGATTTCGTTAATTCTTCTTTTGTTGAGTTTGTTATTGTCAGGAGATGGTTCTTATGTAGGGTAGGGTAGGGTAGGGTATTGTAGGATAGGGTAGAGTAGGGTAGGGTAATGTAGTGTTGTGTAGTGTAGGGTAGGGTAGTGTAGGGTGTGTAGTGTAAGGTGTGTAGTGTAAAAATAATATTAAAATGAATATTAAAAAATATTCGTGTGACAAACAAGTTTTGTTTGCTGTGTATAACAAAGTTGTTGTAGGTCCCGTTACTGAGGGTTCTACTTAAAAATACTGAACAACCTACCAAAAGGAACCCACATTCAATTCTCAAAAAAAAAATTGTGCCCTCCATACAAAAATGTACAAAATTGGTCAATCAGCTGATCGATTTGTTTGAAGAGTTAATTTTTTTGCGATTTCAGCAAAGTCCAGAACAAAATTGTACAGTATGATGAGTAGAAGTCCTGGTTAACGGGATCTACACCAATTTTGTTACACCTGTATAAGTATGTATATCAGTCTCTGGTTTCCACAGTACAGGGAACTCTAGTTTGGGCCCAGATGACCCTGTGTGATTTATGACATGTAGGCAGGCCTCCCACTCGGTGGACCGATGACCAGGTGAAGTGGAAATCCTTGGGGGAGGCCTAGGTTCAGCAGTGGAAGTCCTTCGGCTGATATGATGATATGGACATTATGCGTATAGGCTCAACCGGTAATGACTCGGTCCTCCTTACCAGAGGTCCCGGATTCAAATCCGAACGGACAATGTACCAATGAGTTTTTTTTAAACTTAAGTACGTATACTTAACGATTGCTTTAACGGTAAAGGAAAACTTCGTGAGGAAACCTGCACATCTTATTCCAGATGTTTATAAAGGTCGCGTTGCACACGTCCGTAGGTGTAATTCTAAATGCCCTACACGTGACCACGGGTGATGCTAAGTGCAACACCAGGCACCCGCCTTCGTCTATCCCTTGGATAGCACGGTCAATTGTGCCACACGATAAGAGAGAGAGATGGATATTATGATAATTTCGATTTTCTATGACATCTTTTATATTTTCTTTATCTTTTATCACCATCTTTTAGGCCATATGATGATTCATATCAGCCGAAAGACATCCATTGCGGGTCAAAGACCTCCCCCTAGGACAAAGATGTCCTAATGTAAAGTTACTAAGGTCATTTTAGCTCGTTTTTGGTATTTAGTAGACATGGTAGTTTACTATGGACCTCAAAGGAAGGCTCAAGGTCACCCAAAGGGCGATGGAATGAGCTATGCTCTGAGTTTTCCTATAAGATTAAATCAGAAATGATGAGGTCAACCAACATAGCTCACAGAA
Source organism: Coleophora flavipennella (assembly GCA_947284805.1). Classification (NCBI taxonomy): domain Eukaryota; kingdom Metazoa; phylum Arthropoda; class Insecta; order Lepidoptera; family Coleophoridae; genus Coleophora; species Coleophora flavipennella. The sequence continues at coordinate 9,038,592 of OX369278.1, forward strand.
TCGTTAAACTTAAGTGGCGGTAGAACAGATAGCCGTAGAGGCAATAAAGTTCACAAGTGGCGACCGCGCATCGAAAGACGTAGCGTAGGCAGGCATCCCACACGGTGAACCGACCACCTGGTGAAGGTCGCGGAAGGCCGTTGGATGTGGTAAGCGCAGGACCGGTGGTCGTGGGAATCCTTGGGGGAGGCCTTTGTCCAGTAGTGGGCGTCTTTCGGCTGATATGATGAGACCAAGCCATCTTGCATGTCAAAACAAAAAAAATCAGCATTTACAAAACACATGTATAAACGTTAAATCTGCTCACCATGTATCTAACAAGACAATCATGTGCACACTTAATCCTCTTCTTAAACATCAGCACCCTCTTTATAAGCGCCTTGCATTCCCAGCACAAATATAAAGGGTCGCTCATATTTATCTGCACAAAAAATTTGTTACATTACAGTTTCACATTGACACAGAAAACAATTTTCCCCAATGCACAGATGATATTTTTTTGCTGAACAGGACCAATTTCTATATCTATATACAGTGTAAACGAGTCACTTTTTGAAACGTAAAAAATTTTTTTGGCTCTAGTTGGTTTACTTTAACGTTGATTTCTCTCTGTATAACGAAAACTCTCAATAACGTCACAAAATGCTCGGTCCCTTTAGTGTTGCTTTAAGTGTTGCTTTATATAGACTTTACACTGTATATATATAAAATTCTTGTGTCAGTGTTAGTTGCCATACTCCTCCGAAAAGGCTGGACGGATTTAGAGTTGAAAATACATAGTAATATTTTATATATTTGTATTAAAATCATTTTTTATTATTATCAATAGCTGTTTCCCGCGGCTTCGCCCGCTCCGATTCAGGTGAAAAATGTACACCAGTGGAAATCTGTCGAACCGTATCTGAGGAGTATGGCAACTTGGCAACTAACACTGTGACACGAGAATTATATATATATAATAAAGCGTATATTTCTGAACTGTACATTACAAATTTCAATTTACAAACTTATATATTAGTGCTTAGATTTTTAAAGAATAATTTCCATGCTAGTTTTTTATTTTTAATAATTTTTTCTTTTATTCAGAACCCATTCGGGTAAACGCCTCCTCCAACTCCTTCCATTTATCTCTATTTTTAGTTGTCTCACTGTGGGACCTTTCCAGATTGTTGTTTTCAGGGTCCATCTATGGTCAGTATATCGAGCAATATGACCTGCCCATTTCCATTTCATTTTTAATGCAAATTGGAGTGCATCTGTAAGCTTGGTCTACTGTTGAATATCTTTGTTTTTAATTTTATTTATTCTTCTAATGCCCAAGATGCTTCTTTCCATGGCATGTTGTGTTGAGAGTAGTTTCTTTTTAATATTGTTAGTATACACCCATGTTTGACTTGCATAGGTTAGGCAGGGTAGGATGCATGTGTCCATTATGGTTTTTTTCATTTCTAGGTTGTAGGGTCCCTTTAAAATTTCTTTGTGTGACCAATATTTATTCCAGGAACTTTTGATTTGTCTTTCTACCTCGTCATCGTTACTGTTCGGGTTAAAAGAAACTTGTTTCCCAAGGTAGATGTATTCATTCACATACTCTATTTGGGCTCCTTCTACTCGAATTGGTTTTTGATGGCTGTTAGATATTATTTTTGTTTTACTGGTGTTCATATGCAAACCTGCTTTTTTGCTTTCTAGATTTAAAGATTGTAATATTTTTTCCAGTTCAGAGGCAGAGTTTGCAAAAATAGCTATGTCATCTGCAAATCTTATATGGTTCAGGAAATTACCGCTGATCCAGATGCCATTTTTGTGCCAATCTAGTTTTTGAAAGATTTTTTCTAAAACAGCTATAAATAATTTAGGAGAGAGGGGATCCCCTTGCCTTACTCCTCGTTCTATTCTGATGTCTTCTCCTGTGTTTTCCAGCCGTATTTTACTTGAACTTTGTGAGTATTTCTATATTGTATTTCTTTGTGAGTATTTATTGTGAGTAGCTGTTCGATAATGTGAATATGGTCCATCGTGGAAAATCCAGAACGGAAGCCAGCCTGTTCTATTGGTTGTTTGCTATCTATGTCCGCTGTTACACGGCTTAGCAATATTGATGAGAATAGTTTATATATACTGGATAGTAGACTAATTGGCCTGTAATTGCTTATGTCTTTTGGATCTCCTTTTTTGTAAAGTAACACTATTTCAGATTTACACCATTGAAGAGGAACAGTTCCTGATTCTAGTACTATGTTGAATAGTTGCGTAACAAAAGTGATTAAAAGCGGTGCTCCCAACTTTAAGGCTTCATTACTTATATTGTCCGGTCCTGGGCTTTTATCTGGTTTCAGTTTTCTAATATATTTCAGTACTTCCTTCTCTGATAACCTTTCAATGTTTGCTATAGTATCTTCTTCAGTACAGGTTTTGTATTCTGTGATTGGTTCGTCAGGTGGTTTTTTATATAATTGTATATAGAAGTTAGTAGCACATTTAATTATATCTTGTCTAGTTTTTGTTTCGTTTTGAACATTTTTTAAGCTTTTTATCCAAGTTTTATGTATCCTTAGATCTTTGTATCCTCTTTTTGCGATTCTGAATGCTTTCAAGTTTTTCTCTAAAATTTTCTTTCTATATTTTTGCTAGTCTTCTCTTATTGCTTTATGAGCTTTTTTTTATACATAGATTTTAACTCGTGTTTTATTTCTGTGGTTTTGTTGTTAATTGCCTATAATTTTGTGCGTTTTTCTATTAGATCCAGTGTTTCATTGCTAAAGATCTTGTGTTCTCTTGTATTTTCCACGTTGATCTTGAGACTCGATGAGATTATCTCTTCTAGTAGATCATAGTGTGTCTGGACATCTTTTGGGTTATTTAGGTTTGCAACTTGATTCTTTAATTTCTCTTCTAAGTTTTTTAGATAAATTTTTACTTCAGTTTCTGTTTTCAGTTTAGCTTTGTTTGATTTGAAGTTTTTTCTACTTATCTTTGGTTTCTTTAGTGTAAAGGATGCTCATACTACTAGTCTATGATCCGAAGCAAAGTTCACTTTATTCAGTACTTCTATATTTGTTATACTTCCCGGATTGTTAGTCATAATGAAGTCTACTTCATTTTTAGTATTTTCATCTGGAGATATCCAAGTCCACCTTCTGTTTGGCTTTTTCTTAAAGAAAGTGTTCATTATTGCCAGTTTGTTCTCAAAAGCATAATGCAGTAGCTTCTCTCCTCTTTCGTTTCTGGTACTAATACCCATATGGGCCCATTACAATTTGTTCATCTTTTTTTGGAAGCCCTATCTTCGCATTGAAATCCCCCATAACTATTATATTTTCGTCTCTTATATATATAAGTCTACAAATTAATATTGTAATATATGAAATTTTCTGTTAAATATATATACTCGTATAGATTGAACAGAAAATTTCAAATATTGTAAAATTAATTTGAAGACTAAAAGAGCATTACTGTAATTGTTTTGAATAGAATTAAATAAATCTTAATATTATAAAACTTAATGTTTCGCAAAACAATCCTTGAATGGAAAAATGGTTTTAGCAAATCTTCAATAAGGACCTATTCAATGATACAACACGTGATAGGGTACGTCCATGAAAAAAAATTACCCTATCTTTACCCTAAAATATCTTTTATCAAGATTTTATTATACCGTTTTGTAAGCGTGACTTATATAATTAGAGCTTTCTAGTACTAATAATCTCTGAGCTAAGCTGCTGACAGATGGAGAGATAGACAGACATTTAATACAATTTTTATTCATCATCATCATCATACCAGCTCATTTACGTCCCCACCGAGGGCCTCGAGCCTACCCTGAATTAGGGCGATCGGGCCTTAGTCGACCACGTGGGCATGTGCAGGTTTCCTCACGATGTTTTCCTTCACCATTAAAGCAATTGGTAAGTATATAAACGTAAGTTTTGTAAAACTCATTGGTACATTGGCCATCCAGATTTGACCCTGTACCTCTCGTTAGAAGGACCGAGTTGTTACCGGTTGAGCCACCGATGCCACTATATGTATGTATTGTTAAGAAAATGTGTGCCATGGCATCATTTTTAAAAATTATAGGTTTGGCATTTGAATTTGAACTTTGGGGTGTATTTTATAGGGGTTGGTTGGCCCTTACAAACGTCGCCCCCTCCCCCACAGAGATGGGTGGTTTTTAATGCGTGTTTAAATTTACGTGTAAGGGAACATCATTTTACATTATTTATTATTATAGTTTATACACTAGCAGCTTAAAAGCTAATGCGTGTATTTCACTGCACTTATGTAGTTAGTAAATATTTGTGTAGTCTGTTTTTAAAACTCATTTATTGTTGTTTTTAAATTATTTATTGTAATTTTATAATTATATATTATTATTTTATAATAATTCGTTATTGTTTTAGGTAAAAACAACAATAAATCATTTGTATGATCATGAAACGGAACGTTTCCCACCATTATTTCAACAATCAACATACAACCTGAGTTGATTTAGGTCACTGAGTTGCAGATCCGAATTGGTTCACCCCACTTCCACGTTGTCTGTCACACAACTAGAGTGTTTTTTAGAAGCCGGAGGCGCGGAGGGATTGCAGCCCTCCCCCGCTGTAACTAAGTGCAGGCACCCGTGCGAACGGAGCGGCTGAGACTGGTCGCCAAATGAAGATGCGAATTTCAAATTGAACCCCTAGATTAGTGGCCTCTGATGCGGTTTAACGACTGCCATCTAGTGATAGCAACCCATACAAACGGCTTACGCTTAAGTACCGTGCTCGATGGCCCTTACAAAGCACGCAAACGGTCGAGTTACATGGCACAGTCAGTCAAGTGATCCATCAGATGAAGACCACCAGTTATCATCTGATCGGAAGTGAGAGAACATTAGCTCATCAAAAAGCTGGCTTGGTGTCATGAAAAGAAAGTTTTTTATAAACATTGGTCTACTTACCGAATGTAATGTTTGCAAAAAGAACATCCGACTTTCAACGTCCAAAATTGGACTCAGTTTCCTATCTACACTGAGACAACCTTCACAGATCGATCCAGGTGGTATCGAATTTATTTGCACATTCATTTTCGGGTATATTTTTAGCTATAATATTACAGAAAAATCAAAATTGCCTTTTGCCTTTTTCCATTTCCACTGTGTTCGTTCCTGTCCAGTCCAGTCAAAACTTAACAGTTGACAGATTATGTTGTTACTTTTCTTGTGAATTTTTCTTGGCCATGGAAACTAGTCCTTCAGCCGGATTCGTAACTAATTTTCACTTTCTTCATTTGTTTTTGGATTTGTAATGCTAGTGCCGGTAAAAAACGTCGGTGGCTCAACCGGTAACGACTCGGTCCATCTAACCAGAGGTACCGGGTTCAAATCTGGACGGCCAATGTACCAATGAGTTTTTCAAAAACTTACGTACATATACTTCCGATTGCTTTAACGGTGAAGGAAAACATCGTGAGGAAACCTGCACAGGCCTGCGAAGAAACTCGAAGGTTGTGAGTGAAGTCGACCAACCCGCACTGGGCCCGCGTGGTCGACTAAGGCCTAGTCGACCTGATTCAGGGTAGGCTCGAGCCCCTCGGTGGGGACTTATATGAGCTGATATAATAAATGCTAGTGTCGGTGCATTACAAATCTTCTCTGAAGTTCTTGACAGCATTTGCAGCAGCTGTATTCTGAGGTGGAACACCCAGATGCTGTTAAATTTACAGCAAAAGTATTATTCAGTCTGTCAATATTCGCAGATGAGACTAAAATAATAGGGAATCCACTCATCACTTACAACATAATACAGCAAGACCTGGACCACATCGTTCAGTGGACAAAGGACTGGCTTATCGCACTGAATGCCACAAAATGTTCAGTTTTGCACATAGGAAATACAAATCCTGAACTACAATACAACATAGATAATGTGTCTCTCCAAGCGGTTCGTACACAAAAGGATCTTGGTGTTACAGTAACACGTAACCTTAAGTGGGACGTGCACATTGAACAAAAAGAGCCAATTCCATGCTGTACATGGTCAGAAAAGCATTTTATAATTTACGAAGGAACTATTTATAAAAATTTATAAAACATATATTCGTCCACTGCTGGAATACGGTTTCCAAATATGGAGTCCCTATTTCAAAAAAGACATAGAAATGTTGTAGAAAGTTCAGAGGAGAGCAACAAAAATGGTAAGATCTCTGAAAAATAAGTCATACGAAGAACGCCTCCAAGAACTCAACCTGACTACTCTGGAACAGAAACGGAAGAGAGGAGACCTTATAGAAACATACAAGATACTCAATGACCATTATAATGTGAGATATTTAAAGGACCTTTTCATGATGAACCAGAATAAAGGTTTAAGAGGGCACTCTTTGAAACTAACAAAACCTCCATGTGCTAGCAACCCCAGGACACACTTTTTGCCATTTCGAGTGATGAAGCTATGGAAATCTCTCCCAGAAACAGTCATAAGTGCTCCAACAGTCAAAAGTTTTAAAAGAATACTTGATAAACATTTTAAAACATAAGTGCAGTGATATACACGCATCAGCTCTTAGAGCTGCTAGTGTATTAACCAAATTATAATAATAATAATATAAGTAAAAAACAATACAGCTAATTTTACAGTGGATATCAAGACACTTTTATTGCTTCAATTTTAGTGAAAATACACTTTATGTTTGACTAACCAACCACTTATCATATCAATCACTGTCACTATCATTTAGCCCGATTTCACCTGAAAAGCAACATATTAAAAAATATTGTAGTTTGCAAAATAAATAAATAGGTATATTTCTATAAAAAATAAAAAAACTTAGATGCAATTATACACTGTACTGTAATTTTAGTATTACAGTGTACAGTAACTCGTGTGAAAATACGGTAGATCTGCTGTAATTACAGTGTATCTGGCAACACTGCCTACCTTAGTAAATTTTTGAAGCTTTTGGCGGGATTTATGGTAGTCGCATTCGTAGTTTGATTTTGTTGTTTTTTCATTGTTTTCTGCTGGGATTTTGTTCAAGAAGTGGTGCATTTTGGAGAAAATCGTCTAGTGCACGTGAGCAATGTGGAGAACAAGAAAATAAAACGAAGGAGGACGTGAGAACCCAAATTGCTCTGGGTGCAGTTTTATAGACGCCCAACAGCAACTGGGTGTTCCACCTCAGAATGCAACTGCTGCAAATGCTGTCAAGAACTTCAGAGAAGATTTGTAATGCACCGGCACTAGCATTACAAATCCAAAAACAAATGAAGAAAGTGAAAATTATTTACGAATCCGGCTGAAGGACTAGTTTCCATAGCCAAAAAAAAACAAAAAAAAAGGTTTTTTTTTTGTTTTCGTGTTGTTTACATCTCTCCCACAGATCTACTAATCTCTCCGGCACAGATCTAATTAGTAGATCTGTGCTCTCCGGCTAGTGTATTGTATTCTCTTTGTCTCCGGCTTTCAAAAGCGCGGAGAAGGCAAAGGTGACTAAGACCATACAGCCAGGTCTGACGTATTTAAGCTTCCTTTAGTTTTTTGATTTGTAATGCTAGTGCCGGTGCATTACAAATCTTCTCTGAAGTTCTTGAGAGCATTTGTTTGCAGCAGCTACATTCTGAGGTGGAAGACCCAGTTGCTGTAGGGCGTCTATAAAACTGCACCCAGAGCAAGTTGGGTTCTCACGTCCTCCTTCGTTTTATTTTCTTGTTCTCCACATTGCTCACGTGCACTAGACGATTTTCTCCAAAATGCACCACTTCTTGAACAAAATCCTAGCAGAAAACAATGAAAAAAACAACAAAACAAAACTACGAATGCGACAACCACCAATCCCGGCAAAAAACTCCCTACCTTAGTTTAAGTATAATATTCGCTTTGGTCCAGTCCAAAGATTGTTTTTTCTTTTTCGCCCATTTTAGGGCAGGCTAAGACTCATTGGTCATAGCGACTAGTTTTCACTACAATATTTTTTTCATTATTATTTGTAGATTTTACGTCTTCAATCGTTTTTCAATCTTCAAGAACATTATTTATTTACGTTCACATATGTCGGAGCGCAAGGACGTGGCGCCATCTATGCATCCGTCGAAGCACCGTGTGTTTTATCTTGAAACGTCAAACGGTCAGCTAGGGTAGTAATAATAGTCATCTTTGGCCAAGGCGTGGTCTGTGCGAGACCGGAACCCGGAAGTTGGTAGTCATCTTTGGCCAAGGCGTGGTCTGTGCGAGACCGGAACCCGGAAGTTGGTAGTGTTGGTACTTGTTTGTTAGCCAATCAGAATCGTTGTGATTATCGAACCATTAAAGACAATGCAGCCTACCTACAGAGGCTACGACAGAGGCGCCAATTATTTTACGAGCACTTTTGATCGAGCAGCTGAACTGTCAACTTGGGAAGCCAGCCCCGTGCCGAACTCATCGCAGTCTATAAAATAATCGGTTTTCATCCGAATCATCGTGAGCCTCGTGTTGCAAACGTGTGTGAATATTGATTGTACACTCCAAAACTTCTCAAAGACGAGTTTATTTCTTAGATACGGCCAAAATCCTTCTGATGATCCGAAATATATATAGTCTCTAAACTACCTGACCTACACACTGTAGCAAAATGATAGCAATTTTGCTAAAGTTTTCCCGGACTTCATGTGGGATCTAGACACAGTATACACACTTTTATTTCATTATCCTACAAAATAAACACACAAGTGGTACTTTTGTGATAAATACACTATCAATATTATACATCAAAAACTACAAAATGTAATTTTTCGAATAATAAAAGAAAAATGACTCCTCAATCTCTTCACCATCCAAATTATAATCAAACTCGATTCACTATGATAAAACCATCAAACACTTTCTTCAACGACATGTTTCTTCCTTCGACGTAGTGAAGATAGTACCCCATGACTTTGCCGGACCCCTTTATGTTGTGTATGCTGTGAACACGCCCTTACTATAAGAGGGTTAGCACCCTTAATCTTACTCAATTTACCAATAATCGACACTACCGTACAAATAAATGAATTTCAACTGTCAGAAGCCTTTTTTTCATCTTTGTCCTTATCCTACCTTGATTAATAGTTTAGTCAATCTATAATATATATGTGAGGTACCTATACAACCTATACTAAATAAACAAACGCACAGCACAGCCGAATTATTGTAAAGTGGATAACTGAATATCAGCGTAAGTATCTACCTACCTATCAAGCAATAAAAGAAGGATTTCACTACGAAAACAAAGCTTTTTTGATCACGATTACACAATAGTTTGCTCAAATCGTTACTCAAGTGAATTGTACCTACTTTGAAAGAGATAGGTACGGCTCCGTATTAAAATTAATGTTTTATATAGATTAACGAATTTCACTACGATACTAAAAAACCTAAGTAAGTACCAACTAACTTAATAAAATAACGATAAAATGCAACGGTTTTATTTAATGCCTACTACTACAAATACTTTTAAACAAACGGTTTCCCAATAGATTCGAGCTCCACTTTCAGGTACTTTGCATGAGGTGAAGTGGGTAAGGCACATGTCAGCGTGTTGTACAGGCTCTGCTGAATCGTTTCCAGTACAGAACGACTACACTTAATGTTCATATTTTTGGGATATTTACGTCTAAACTTTGTTTGTGTAGTCGATTTTCCAAAAAATTAAACTCCACTTTTATGTACTTTGTATGAGGTGAAGTTGGTGAGACATATGTCGACATGTTGAACAGGCCCTGCTGAATCGTTTAAGAGGCAGAGCAAGTCCAATTAATGTTCATATTTTTGAGATATTTGCGTCTGAACATTCTATATGAAGTCGAATTTTTCAAAAAATTAAACTCCACTTTTAGGTACTTCGGATGAGGTGAAGTTGGTAAAACATATGCTGGACAGGCTCTGCTGAATCGTTTAAGAGACAAAGAGACTCCTGTTAATGTTCATATTCTTGAGATATTTGCGTCTGAACTTTCTATGTACAGCCGATATTTTCACAAAATAAAGAACAACTTTAAGGTACTTTGCATGAAGTGAAGTGGTATGTCGGCATGTTAAACAGGCTCTGCTGAATCGTTTAAACTAAAGAGCGACTAAAGTTAATATTCATATTTTTGAGATATTTACGTCCAATCTTTGTTTGTGTAGTCGATTTTCCAAAAAATTTAACTCCACTTTTAGGTACTTTGCATGTGGTGAAGTTGGTGAGACATATGTCGGCATGTTAAACAGGTCTTGCTGAATCGTTTAAGAGGCAGAGCGACTCCAATTAATATTCATATTTTTGAGATATTTGCGTCTGAACATTCTATATGAAGTCGAATTTTTCAAAAAATTTAACTCCACTTTTAGGTACTTTGCATGAGGTGAAGTGGGTAAGATATATGTCGGCATGTTAAACAAGCCCTGTTGAATCGTTTAAAAGGCAGAACGACTCCAATTAATGTTCATGTTTTTAAGATATTTACGTCTGATCTTTCTATATGAAGTCGAATTTTTCAAAAAATTAAACTCCACTTTTAGGTACTTTGCAAGAGGTGAAGTTGGTGAGACATACGTCGGCATGACGAACAGGCTCTGCTGAATCAATTAAGATACAGAGCGACTCCAGTTAATGTTCATATTTTTGAGATATTTGCGTCTGAACTTTCTATATGAAGTCAAATTTTCCAAAAAATTGAACTCCACTTTTAGGTACTTTGCATTAGGTGAAGTGGTTAAGACATATGTTGACTTTTTGTACAGGCTGCAAAGTACCTGAAAGTGGAGCTCGAATCTATTGGGAAACCGTTTGTTTAAAAGTATTTGTAGTAGTAGGCAATAAATTAAAACCGTTGCATTTTATCGTCATTTTATTAAGTTAGTTGGTACTTACTTAGGTTTTTTAGTATCGTTGTGAAATTCATTAATCTATATATAACATCTATTTTAATATGGAGCCGTACCTATCTCTTTCAAAGTAGGTATAATTCACTTGAGTTAACGATTTGAGAAAACTATTGTGTAATCGTGATCAAAAGTAAGCTTTGTTTTCGTATTGAAATCCTTCCGTTATTGCTTGATAGGTAGGTAGATACTTATGCTGATATTCAGTTATTTACTTTACAATAATTCGGCTGTGCTGTGCGTTTATTTAGGTATAGGTACCTCACATATAGATTATAGATCGTCTGTTAGTCATATTCTCATGTTGATAAGCTGATGTAGGAAGGAAGGTACAACTCCTTAACGGTTAGGAGTTGCAGGAATTATTTTTTTAATGTTATACATAGTTATATACGTAGGTATGCATAGACCGATAGTTGTATTCCTTCAGGTTATTCAGATGAGCTGATGATGGACGATTTAACTCCTTAACTTTCATGTTGCTGAGATGATGATGGAGCCAAAGGACTCTGTATCTCTGTTAATGAAACACATGTATTTTGATTTGATAATTCCTATTGGTGAGTATAGGTGATTGGATTTAACGTTGCTAGATAGATAGAATTACCACTAAAAATAAAGAAAATTAAAAAAAAAAAAAAAAACTTAAAACCTACTTCAAAATGAAATTCACTCAAAGGTGTGAAATAACATTATACATTAACCAACAATAACGAAATCAAGGTGGGTACAAATTAAATTAGAGGCTTAAATTTTTTTTGAGGTCGGTGTCAGCAATCCATCGAATCAAAACCATTTAATACGTAAGTAACTGTGTGTTGGTACCGACCTCAAAAAAAAAATTAAGCCCCTAATTTAATTTGTACCCGCCTTTGATTTCGTTATTGTTGGTTAATGTTGTGTATTTAAGTATAATGATATTATTTCACACTTTTGAGTGAATTTCATTTTGAAGTCGGTTTTAAGTTTTTTAAAGTTTATTTTTTGTAAGTCATTTTAATGCATAGATCATCATCATCATATCAGCCGAAGGAAGTCCACTGCTGGACATAGGCCTCCCCCAAGGATCTCCACGACGACCGGTTCTGCGCTGCCCGCATCCAGCGGCTTCCCGCGACCTTCACCAGGTCATCAGTCGACCGAGTGGGAGGCCTGCCTACACTACGCTTTCCGGTGCGTGGTCGCCACTCGAGAACTTTACTGCCCCAACGGCCATCTGTTCTACGAGCAATGTGCCCCGCCCACTGCCACTTAAGTTTAGCAATTCTGAGAGCTATGTCGGTTACTTTGGTTCTCTTACGGATCTCCTCGTTTCTGATTCGATCACGCAGAGAAACTCCGAGCATAACACGCTCCATTGCCCTTTGAGTGACCTTGAGCCTTCTTATGAGGCCCATAGTAAGCGACCATGACTCAGTTCCGTACGTCATCACTGGCAACACACATTGGTCGAAGACCTTGGTCTTAAGACACTGCGGTATCTGGGACGTAAAGATATTGCGAAGCTTCCCAAACGCTGCCCAGCCGAGTTGGATTCGACGATTGATCTCTTTCTCGAAGTTGGACCTACCTAACTGGACTGTTTGTCCCAGGTATACATATTCGGTAACAACTTCGAGTGTAGAGCCTCCAACCTTCAGAGGAGTAGGTATGACACGGACGTTTGACATAATTTTCGTCTTGTCCATGTTCATTCTAAGACCCACTTGTTGAGAGGCTCTACTGAGGCCATCGAGCATTGTGCCTAAGTCGTCCATAGTCTCAGCCATGACCACTATATCGTCAGCGAATCGAAGGTGGGTGATGTACTCGCCGTTGATATTGATGCCGAGTCCACCCCAGTCCAAAAGCTTAAAAACATCTTCCAGGGCGGCGGTGAACAGTTTCAGAGATATAACGTCTCCCTGTCTCACCCCTCGCTGCAGCTGGATAGGTTCCGAGTTTTGATCCTGGAGGCGAACCGACATGGTGGCGTTTTCATACAAACACTTCAGCACTTCGATGTATCGATAGTCAATTTGGCACCTCTGGAGAGACTGTAACACAGCCCAGGTTTCGACCGAATCGAAGGCTTTCTCATAGTCCACGAACGCCAAGCACAGTGGCTGATTGTACTCTTCGGTCTTCTGTATAATCTGCCGCAGCGTATGTATGTGGTCTATGGTACTAAATCCTTTTCGGAAACCGGCTTGTTCGGGAGGCTGGAAGTCGTCAAACCTGCGCGCGAGACGATTCGTAATGACCCTCGAAAACAGTTTGTAGATATGGCTCAGAAGTGAGATGGTTCTGTAGTTCTTCAGCAGGGTATTGTCGCCCTTTTTGAAGAAAAGCACGACCACACTTCTGTGCCATGCCTTAGGCGTTTGTCCCTCAAGTATAACGGAATTAAATAATTTCTGAAGAGCTTTAAGTACCGGTGTTCCACCTGCTTTCAGAAGTTCAGCCGTAATTCCATCATCACCCGGTGCCTTATTTTTTTTAAGCTGTTTAAGAGCCATTCTAATCTCGTACAGGCTGACGTCCGGGATATCTTCGGTATAGTGTCGGGTAAGTCTAGCTCTTGGGTCTTTAGCCAGATCGCTGACAGGCGGACGTGTGGTCGTGTACAATTGTCCGTAGAACTTCTCAACTTCTCCCAGCAACTCAGTCTTAGACGATATGATCCTGCCGTCCTCAGTCTTCAGCTTGGTCAGTTGGCTTTGACCAACAGACAGATCTCTAGCGAACACTTTTGAGCCTTTGTTGTTTTCAATCGCCTCTTTAATACAATTTGTATTAAAGTGGCGCAAATCGCGAGTTAGAGACTTGAGATCTGCCTGTTTAGTTGCCGATACTGAGTAGCGTCTTCAGAGGACTGCAAAACCAATCTGCGTCTTTCTTCCATGAGGTTGCTGGTGAAGTCAGAGATTTTTTTGGTTCTGTTTGAACGGCGAGTTTTGAAAATATTAGACCCGACCGTTTGAACAATTTCCACGAACCTGTCGTTATAATCGTCCACATTCTCGCAGTCTCCTAGGCATTCGAAGCGATTGTGCAACTCGAGCTGAAAGTTTTCGGGGTTTTGGAGCTAGATGGGCGCTGGTCGGAGTGTGGACTTCATCAGTCGACATCTTTCTAGCTTGGTCTTTAGATTCAATGTGCCTCTTTCCATTCGGTAATCACTTCCTGTTTTGACTGAGTTGATCACAGAGACATCATTGAATATTTGCCTTCTTGTCGACAAGATGAAGTCGATCTCGTTCTTGGTTACGCCATTGGGATGCAACCATGTCCACTTTCGCTGTTTAGGCTTTTTGAAGAAGGAGTTCATCATAAAGAGGCCCTCCTTCTCCATAAAGTCGGCCAGCAGCTGGCCACGTGCATTTCTCTCTCCATATCCAAATTGCCCCACTCTCAGCTCACCATCACTTCGTTTGCCCAGTTTCGCGTTAAAGTCCCCCATAACAATGGTGTATTGAGTCCGGGAGCTATTATGTAGAGCTCTAGAGATGCATAGATACTTTTTGGATATTAAATGTCATTGAATATCCAAAAAGTATCTATACCAATGTGATACGTCGATGAGTTTAAATTCTATTTTTTCATAAATATGGGCTTAAATCGGGGATAAACGCTGTGACTAAGGTATAATATAGTAATTATAGTAGTGTAATGATAATAACAATGTATAATAAAACGCGTGAAATTTATGGATTAATAGCTGTCCGGCCTAACAATTGAAAACGTATGTTTATGGCGAATTTTCCCTTAAATGAAGAAATGTACTATTCCTTCATTGTTTTTATATTTTAACATTGTCCTCAAACTTTTTTTATAACATTCAATCCACGTTTTACGTAAAACTTTGTTTCCAAACCAAATGCAATAGTGTGGACAAATATTTATCAGTAAATATAGATATTTAGATTTTTATATAAACATAATCTGTATAAATATCATTTATGGTATTAACTTATTTTTACTTTTTACAGCTCGGTAGCCCCCAACATCAACTCTCAGACTGTCAGATAAAAATATTCATCGAAATTGTTTCACAATTGAGGAAGAGTATATCTGTATATCCTGGTTGCAATTTCAACTCGTCATGATATCACCGCTGCATTGTAGTTAGAATCAAACACTGATCAATACAAGACACATATGTTTGCTGTAAGTTCTTCAAGGGCGTGATTATGTTCTGGTTATCCTGTCTGCAGCATCAGGTCTAAAATACCATACTGTTTCGTGGTAATTAAATATACAGGATACAAAAAACGGTGTATGACCCGTTAAATAGGGGTTATAATTATTATACTGAACAACTTTACCTCAAGGAATCCGTAGCCAATTCTCAAAACAAAATTGAACCCTTCATACAAAAATGCACAAAATTGATCCATCCGCTGATCTATTTCTATGAAGTTTTTTTTAAGATTTCAGCATATTCATAAACAAAACATGTTCAGTATGACGTGTAAAAGCCTCAGTTAAGGCGACCTACACCAATTTTGTTCGAACCTGTAAGTATATCCATGGTAGATAGAGATCCTTACACCAACTAAGAAAAGAGCTGATGATCTTTGAACGGCAGAACCAATTTTTAGATAAATAAAATTATAATAACCTCGGTGAACTCTGCCTTTTAATAAAAAAACACATCGAAATATAATAACCCATAAGTACCGTTTTTATATAAAAATGTTTCATTGATAAGCAACAGAGATTTGAAGAGATTTTCTTTTACTATGATAGATTCCGAGATGATTATCCCTCTGACCAAGGTTAGTATAACTAGGTATTAGTTCAACTCATTTATGCGCGCGGTTCTATGCGTGTGCGTGCGTTGTAATAATGCAGCTTTCATTTGTGTGGCAGTGGCTTGACAGTCGTCGTTCGAACAACACACAAGTTAAAGCTGCATAATGACAAGCGCACGCACACCTAGAGCTGCGCGCACAAATGAGTTCAACTATCTATAATAATAGACTATCTTTGACCAAGGTTAATCTAGAATGTCCAGTTTTATTTTTATTTTATTACCCGAAAAATTATAATTAGTGTTTTTGGTCTTTACTTATGAGAGTGTATTAATCAGCAAAGTTCCATGTATGTGTTAATCGCGATAATGAAATAAAAGTGTGTATACTGCGGTTCGAAGTCCCACAAGATGTCATAGAAAAATTCAGCAAAAGTGCTATCATTTTGCTGGAGTGTGTAGGTTAGGTTAGTTTGTAAATAGTGCTAGTGACAAAGTTGACAATGATGTGAAAAATAACGAAAACTGTGAAAGAAGTTAAAAATTTTATAAATTCGGTTGTAGGACTCGTTCCCGTAGTCGAGAAAAATTAAAAAGAAATTTATTTTGTTGTTTTTTCATTGTTTTCTGCTAGGATTTTGTTTAAGAAGTTTCGCAGGAGAAAATCGTCTAGTGCATGTGAGCAATGTGGAGAACAAGAAAATAAAACGAAGGAGGACGTGAGAACCCAACTTGCTCTGAGTGCAGTTTTATAGACACAATACAGCAACTGGGTTTTCCACCTCAGAATGTAGCTGCTGCAAATGCTGTCAAGAACTTCAGAGAAGATTTGTACCTATTTAGTTTTACAACGATGTAATTTGTTCGTTCTTGTGCCTCTACTTTTAAAAAATAACATTTTTATTGTTTCTATTTTAATTTATTAAATTTATTTTTAACATGTTGTGAAGAGCGTGCGTTCGTTCGCCGAACCGGTTTCTGGCAGAATAACAGCGCTGCAGAGTATACTGCAGCATATGCTGAGTCAGTACCGTTTTGGTGCACAGTACAGCTATTTTTTATAGTTTATTTCTATCGTTTGTAAATTGTACCTGGAAATTGTTGTACTGTGCTCTAAATAAAAGTTTTTCTATTCTATTCTATTCTAATGCACCGGCACTAGCATTACAAATATAAAAACTAAAGGAAGCTTAAATATACGTCAGACCTGGCTGTATGGTCTTAGTCACCTTTGCCTTCTCCGCGCTTTTGAAAGCCGGAGAGAAGAAACCACAGATCTACTAGTAGATCTGTGGAAGAAACCAAAGAGAATTTAATACCTAGAAGAAACCAATTAAAAGAGAGAAACAAAGCGAATGTAAATTTATGAAAAAAAAGAAAATATTAAATATGGTTGATGTTCATTTTTTAAGAAGGAATCATTTTATTCAGAGATTTTTTGTATGGTAAGTAGTAAATGTATGTACTATGTACCTCAATCGAAACTTTTATTTTACTCAGAGAATTATATAGCAGCTCTTTAAAGGCCCCATTCCAAATTGATTTATGTTGTAGATAGATGGATTCAGCAGAGGAGGTTAATCTTCCAGAGGATGAGGAACATACAGAATATGCCCTCAGTTTGTTCGATAGGAAGAAGAAAAAGGTTAAAACATTCGTTAAAACAAAGAAGAAACGGAGAGCTAAAGTGTATACGACGTTTAAATGTGATATATGTTCTAAGGTAAGGGAGAAAGCCTTTTAGCCAGTACTGTATGAAGATGAAGTTACCTATGAAATGCTACCTGAGATTTGTTTGTAATAACGGTACTACCGTTAATGGTAAATATTACAGGGTATAATCCGCATAGTCAGAGAAATAATCTTTAAATGGTGGCGGCTAAGTGTACTTTGGGTAGAATCAGCAAAATGGATTGTAAAGTGTAAACAATATTTTTATTAATTTTAAAAACGTAATGGTGGCTCTAACACACTTGTCGTGGTTTGCCAAGCAATGACAAATGCAAGTCTATACAAACATTGGGGATAAAAAACTGTTTCATCCACATGCTGGCCTAGTCGTTTGTAGAGTCCGGAGAGGCAAACATGGCAGACGTTGAACTTGTGTCAGCTATTGTCATATTATTATTTAAAAAATAAAGAAAAATGACCTGAGATCCTGAGAATTACTAAAACATTCTAAAAAACAAAACCCCTTCATTTGACCAATTAATTGTGATGGAATGCACCCATCTGTCTCTCCCTAGTACACAAGCAACACAAACTTGTGCAAACGTGTGGATTGAAACCAAAGGTGCAAGCCAAACCTCAACAAACTTCCTTTGATGTTTGTCCAAAAACCGACACGCAATCGGATTGGTGACAAGCGCAGACAAGCACTTGCACACTTAGCCAAGTGAAAACTTTCTCATCCACATGCTTGCGTTTGCCGTCGCTTGGCAAACCACGGCAAGTGTGTGGAGTCATCATAACATAAACTCAGGAAAAACAAGAAATAAATATAATAACAAAGTAACTAACAGAATTTAAACAATTGAAACAGAGCAAATCAAGACAGTGTGGATGCTATTTTTTTTTAAGAATGTAGTAATGTCTAGGCACAAAAGTCCTTTTGAGATGGTCTTTGTTTATTTAATCTACATTTTTTTTTAAATTTGTAATGCGAGTTCGGCAGCAGCCTCATTCTGAGGTAGAACACCCAGTTGCAGTAAGGCATCTATAAAACTGCACCCAGTGCAAATTGGGTTTTCACATCCTCCATTTTATTTTCTTGTCTTGCACATTGCACCAGACAATTTTCTCCAAAACGCACCACATTTTGAAGCAAATTCTATCAGAAAACAATGCAAAAACAATAAGATAAAACTAAGAATGCGTTGAACACAAATCCCGCCCAATGCTAATCCAGACAACTGACTGATTTTTTTGTGCACTGTGTAAGTAAAGACAGATATATGTGTGAGTGAAATATCATGATCCCGGCTGCCATTGAAAGATTTTTTTAATCTACGCGGGTTATACCACAGTTCACTCTGCATTCTGACTAGTGGGATTTGATAGCTCAGTTACCAAAGAAATACAAGGAATTTTAGTTTAGCCTTCAAATATTGGCAAAGTACTATTAATACCCCACTTATACATAGTTTTTTAACACACTTTTATTAGCTTCACTTGTAACCATGTAAGAAAATCTTGGAATTTTAATTTGACCCACTTGCCGGTCTTCGATTACGATGAAATTTTGCACACGCTCTGAGTTCTGATGACAATACATGACTAGCTAAGAAACGTCATTACAAATCCAATATGGCGGCCTCCCCATTATGGCGGACTGGCTGTTTGAAATCCACCCCCCCTGATATGGGTATCAAATGAAAGGGTTTGCTGTCAGGAATACGAAAAAAATAGTCACGTGACTTAAATCCAATATGGCGGACGTCCAAGATGGCGGACAGGCTATTTGAAATGCACCCCCATGATATGGGTATCAAATGAAAGGGTTTGCTATCAGAAATACGAAAAAAATAGTCACGTGACTTAAATACAACATGGCGGACATCCAAGATAACTACTTAAAGTTTTTACTAAAAGCGTGTTTTTTAGTTTTTTAAACTAATTGATGATTTTATTAGGGTTCTGTACCCAAAGGGTAAAAACAGGACCCTATTACTAAGATTCCGCTGTCCCTCGTCTGTCTGTCTGTCCGTCTGTCACCAGGCTGTATTTCATGAACCGTGATAGCTAGACAGTTGAAATTTTCAAAGATGATGTATTTCTGTTACGGCTATAACAAAAAATACAAAAAATTAGAAAAAGTGAAAGTCTGTACAAAAAACGTGTTTTTTTTAAATGAAGAAACTAGCGTCACCATCTAGTATGATGGTACGGAACCCTTTGTGCACGGTTCTGACTCGCACTTTACCGGTTTTTTTCCTATTTAAACTGCAATCAGTCTTCTGGACCATGAGCAGTTGCTAGCAAAATGAAGACATTGGGGGTGCAGTAGCCCATGCCACTGCTACCTTTCAGCTAGGAGATGTTTGTTGTTTTGAGGTGTGATGCCACACCAGCTCTGACTTTCAGATCTGCAGCCAGGGGGTTTGAGTGGGCATACAGAGGTTCAGCATATTGCTTTTTGTATCTTGATATTTCCTCTTTTACAAAAATAATTCAAGAATTCATATTATAAGTAAACACATGGTCCCCGTACAAGGCAGAGCCTGTATCATGAAGAAATGCATTTCCATAATCTAATAACACTCACTCAGTTTCCTTACCTTATTTTCTCAAAAAATAAAATAAATTTAATTTGATTATACTTACTTTTATCTGTTAAAGATGTTATTTACCATTGTTTTATATTTATTTTTTATCTGCAGTTGTTCAGCCCTTAGCATCATCTCACTTGATGGTAAATGATGATGATGCCAACGATGGACGCGAGCTTACCAAGATTCCCCAGCGCATTGGGGAACTGGCTAATTTATCGTCATGCTGTAACTCGTCAGTGTTCTTACATTAATGATAGGCGGAAAGGATGATGGTAGCTAGTCAGGCGGGCTTAGAAAATTTCCTTCCACCTACCAAGTTGAGTCTTACAAAGTTCAGACCCCGCCGGGATTTTGAACAAGTGGAATAAAACTTCACCATGGAGGCGGTTTTGTATTCATCATCATATCAGCTCATATACATCCCCACTGAGGAGCTCGAGTCTACCCTGAATTAGGGCAATCGGGCCTTAGTCGAAGGGCCCAGTGCAGGTTGGTAGACTTTACACACAACCTTCGAGTTTCTTTGCAGGTGTGTGCAGGTTTCCTCAAAGCTAATGTAATAAAATGTTCATAAATGTGCATAATGGCAAGGGCCACTACCTCCTGTCTAGGAGCTCATGGTTCGAATCCTGCCAAATTACATTGTGTTCCGAATTTCAATGTCATATGTACGTTGGTCCGACACTCTTATGGTGAAGGAAAACATCGTGAGGAGACATGTGTATTCAAGATTCTAAAATTATTTTCAGCATTTCTCGGACAAGTACCTGCTCTCATCACACAAAGGGATACACGCGACTACACGCGCGTTCGCGTGCGGCGAGTGCGAGTACACGTGCAAAACGCGCAAGTACCTCGCGCGGCACGTGAAGCTGCGCCACGGGGGGCCGCCCACTCACGAGTGCACTTACTGCGGGAGGAAGTTCAATACAAAGGAGAAGGTCATCAGTCACAGTAGAGTGCATACTGGTAAGAGCATGTTTTTTGACGTGGCAACGTCTAATAAATCGTTGGACGCCGGCTGCACGCACGAAAAAGGTTGACTCAGTGTCCCGTTACGCTCATTGTCCCGTTACGCTAATTGACTCGTCATAAAAGAATACAATCTCTTCATCAATGTTTTGTTATGACGTAATCACGTTAAACTATTGTCCGTAAACCGACTTTACAGGCAACCAATTTTTTTTAATCACTTTTACAAGTTTTTATTTAACTTACTAGCTTTTGCCCGCGGCTTCGCCCGCGTGGACATCTTTTTTTTGACTGTCTTATTTTCTCCAGATCCCTCGGGAACTATATCAGGATATGATTATTAGTAAATCATGTCATTTCCCCACCTCCTCAACTGTCTCTGTGCAAAAAATCACACAATCCATTGTTCCATTGCGATGTTAAAGAAATTAACCAAAAAAGAATACAATAATATATTTTTATTTTATTCACAATTGACAACATCTCACCTGGTGGTAAGTGACGATGTTGCCGAAGATGGAAGCCCGCTCCCGCTTATCAAGATTCCCCAACGCAATGGAGATCACAACTTAAAAAAAAAGAAATTAATAATATAGTTATATATTCAGTTACCTCAGCAATTGCATCGGGCTATGCTATTTTCACGGGATAAAAATAGCCTATGTCCTTCCTCTTGATACAGGCTACCTGCATGCCAAATTTCATTAAGATTGGTCAAGGCGTTAAAGCGTGAAAAGGTAACAAACAAACACATTTTCACATTATGTAATATTAGTTAGGATAATGTTCGTATATACGGGTAAGTATGTATGTATGTAAGTTGTTTAATTTGACCCACTAATTATTGCGTCCGTTTAATGACGCTACCGCTATTGGAGGAAACCAGAGCTTTACCGGTTTCCGACTTAACGAAATTTTGCACACACGTTTAGTTTGGATGACAATGCAAGGTTAGCTTAATGACGTCATTCCAAATCCAATCTGGTGCACAATCAAAGATAGAGGACCAGTTATTTTTATGTGTATCAAATGAACGAGTTTGCTTAGAATATTACGAAATAATTAAATTATTTTCAAAAATAGCTTGTATCTAAACGTTTTTTGGTTTTTCGTAATGAGCTTAATGAGATTTAATCAAAGAAGCGACCACCACAATATTCAGGGGATAAATCACACACGGTCATCTGGCCCCTATACTAATGACAGACTGAGATACTTACTTATTTTATTTATAGATATTAAACATCCAGACACAAAGAAAACAAACATGTTCATGGGTCCCTCTAATATGGTTGAGGGGAGCGATGGCTGACTTTAGCACTATACTCGTGACCAGGTGCTGTCCATGTGAACTGGCCTACTCTTGTCAAAGGCATTAATGACATTCAATGATTTTAATGTATAACTTCTCATGTCATATTGTTTTCATGTCCTAATGACATTATTTGTTTTATATCAATGATTGTATTTTGAAATTATTAACTAATTATTGTTTATTTCTTTGTTTTTCACAAATGATATTATCTATATGTATAAAATTTTCGTGTCACAGTGTTAGTAGTTACCATACTCCTCCGAAACGGCTGGACGGATTTCCATGAAATTTTCTGAGTATATTCGGTAGGTCTGAGAATAGGTACAGAAAATTGATACATATATATTTGAAATGCATAATAAACATTCAGTCCGCAAAATAACTACTTGAGCGGCAAGATTTCATGATTGAGCGGCAGAAAACACTGTAGGAAGAGTGTGGTACGGGGAGTTCTAAATGGAAGCGGGAGCGAGCGAAGCGAGCTCGGACTTGCGGAGCACCCCGACTCAGATCCGTTAGGTTCGGAGACTGTGCGGGGAGGCGAGCTAAGCTCGCCTCCCCGCACAGTCGTAGTGTTAGGTTTAACATGAGAACACAGAAGTAGGAGCCCCGAAGGGGCTCCGTCGACCACTCAACACTGTAGGAAGAGTGTAGTACGGGGATGTTTAAAATAATTACAGCCATCCAGAATGACATAAATTGCTGATTGATTTTGAAATGTTTGCTGACCATGAGTTGCTGACCAATTAGCTATTTCTGCTCACCGATTATATTTTTCTGCTCACAGAAATAACAATACTATGCTAACCATTTAATTGACACCCCAGAAAATTTTTCACCGGGATCTGAGCGGGCGAAGCCGCGGGAAACAGCTATATATAATTACTATTTTATGACTTTTAGAAAGAGTATAATTTGCACCAATTTTAAATAAACATCTTGAATCGTGGGGCAAACGTTTGTCTGATGATCAGGTTTGAATCCACAATCCTCAAGCCATTATTAGCTTAATGTTAAGCTTTACAGTGCAAATTTTTGTTAGAGTCAAGTGTCCTCCACCAGCTAAACAGCTGTTTCAGGACATCTGAAAAAAAATATAAACAGTAGGACATATAATACTGTAAATTTAAAAGAAAATCTATCACGGCTAAGTAGGTTTTCTTAGTTTAGGAGTAATAATCGACCAACTTAAGATGTGCAGTTGGATTTGTAAAAAGTTCATAGTTTTCCATACAAAATGCTCTAATCCGAGTACAAAAATAACTTTCTTTTTTGAATATACATTTAATTCTCATATAAACAAAAAAGTTCAGATAGAATGCTGCGAACCGTCAAGTTGAAGCCACATTTTGAAACATGTGTGCGGTATCGGTGTGTTGTGTGCGTGTCTTCGATGACGTCTTGGCACATACTATAGAGTATTTTGGAGTTGTTTTGTTGTCTATGTGTGCGTATATACAATTTGGAGCGGTTTTAATTGGCTTCACATTGAATTTACGTAATCTGAATTTTTTTAGGGTACCGTATCTCAAAAGGTAACATTATAGGATCACCCGTGTGTTTGTCCGTCCATCTCTCGCTGCCAGTTTGATCCGAAACGATTCGATCGATTGTTTTCATCTGAGTTTCTTAAAACTTGGCATTTATGCCATATGTGAAATAAGCGGTCGTAACTTAATGCGACTTGCGTTGTTACGTTCACGAAGTTTAACTAACTTTCTTCTTCTATCGTGTCCATGACAAGTCATATCTCTCCTGCCCTGGCCCCCTGACGGCGCTATCAGCGGCGAGTGCATGTGTTACGGCACTTTGGACAAGATGATGCCATAGTTTGTGGAGCGCCACACCTATACCGTAGCGTCCGTAGGTCCAACCCTTCCATGAACCTCCACCTGAACAGATTGTCCCGACTTGAGTGTCTATTAAGATGATTGTGAAGCTGCGACTTATCATACAAATGGAGTGAGCGATTTTCACGTATTAAATATTAACCGATTTTGACCAATTTTGGTCCACCAATAGCTCTCAGAATTACTAATATTAAGTATTAGTGGTGAAGGAAAACATCGTCGCGAGGAAACCTGCACACATCTGCGAAGAAACTCGAAGGTTGTGTGTGAAGTTGACGAACCCGCACTGGGCCCGCGTGGTCGACTTAGGCCCGATCGCCCTAATTCAGGGTAGGCTCGAGCCCCTCGGTGGGGACGTATATATGAGATGATGTGATGAAGTGGCAGTGGGCGGGGCACATAGCTTGTAGAACGGATGGGCGTTGGGGCAGTAAAGTTCTCGAGTGGCGACCGCGCACCGGAAAACGTAGCGTAGGCAAGCTTCCCACTCCGTGGACCGATGACCTGGTGCAGATTGCGGCAAGCCGCTGGATACGGGTAGCGCAAAACCAGTCGTCGTGGAAATCCTTGGGGGAGGCCTATGTCCAGCAGTAGACGTCCTTCGGCTGATATGATGATGATGATGATGGTGACCAATTTTTGATGTTGTCAGCTTCGGTTGTCAGTGTCAGAACAAAAGCTATGTTTACAGGTCTTTGTTTTTTCAATAAATTAATTAGTTCATTTTATTGTCGTTCACGTGTTTTCATACAAAATTGATTTCGGCCATTATTTGTTTATTTTTATCAATAATTAAAAAAAAAAGAAACCTGTAAACTTTGCTTTTGTTCTGACTGCCAACCTATCAGAATGGGTCGCAATCTGTTAACTTTAAAGAAGTGAAAATTGCTTTCGCCGCTTGTATGTAAAGTCAAATTTTCGCCATGCGTTCACAGTTGTAGCACGACTTCGTAGGTAGGTAACGGTAGTGGGCGTGGGTTTAAAATAAGATGCGTGCTACAGAATTTAATTTATTAGTAAAAATAAGACCCTAAAAGAAATATACGAGAATTAGAAAACATTATACATATTAAATTTACACTATACACAAACGAATTATAAATATAACTAGCTGTCCCGGCGAACTACGTATCGCCTTACATTACATTACACTGCCCTTAAAATAAGATGCGTGCTACAGAATTTAATTTATTAGTAAAAATAAGACCCTAAAAGAAATATACGAGAATTAGAAAACATTATACATATTAAATTTACACTATACACAAACGAATTATAAATATAACTAGCTGTCCCGGCGAACTACGTACCGCCTTACATTACATTACACTGCCCTACCCTACCCTACCTTACACTACACTACACTACCCTACCCTAACCTACACTACCCTACCCTACCCTAACCTACACTACCCTACCCTACATACACTACACTACACTACACTACCCTACACTACACTACCCTACCCTACCCAACACTACCCTACCCTACATACACTACACTACCCTACCCTACAATACACTACCCTACACTACACTACCCTACACTACCCTACCCTACACTACCCTACCCTAAAAAAAAATTGATGTTGGCCGATTCTCAGACCTACTCAATATGCTCATAAAATTTCATGAGAATCGGTCAAGCCGTTTCGGAGGAGTAAGGGAACGAAAACTGTGACACGAGAATTTTATATATTAGATTATATCTTACCCAAAATGGGTTTTATAAAGGGAGCAGCCGGTAAATATATCTGAGTTTTATTTTATAATTTATTAAGTTTTGTGTTCGGAAAGAATTTTAAATCATATTGTCACGTAGATTGACAGCGCATGCGTGGAAAAGAAATAAATGGAATGAATAGAAGGTCGAATAAAAAAATAACGCATAACAGCGTGCCGCGCTGCACAGCCCTCTTTAAGTGACTGCCTGAAGCATGGTCATTCATTACTGGATGGGTTTGACCGTTAGTGGCATTTTTCCCGACTTTTTCCGTGCTTCGCAAGGCACTGGAGCCGGGTGCTATCACTAGATATTTTTTTAAACTTTGAAGTACGAGTCATTAATTAGGTTGGTAGGAATATGAATTTCTTGCCTACGCACCAGTTGCTAAGCATTTGTTCTTTTTAACCGACTTAAAAAAAAGGAGGTTTCTCAATTCGACCGTATATATTATTTTTTTATGTGTGTTCGCGCATAACTTCATCGTTTATGAACCGATTTTGATGATTCTTTTTTTTGTTGGAAAGGAGATATCCCAAGGGTGGTACCATGATAAGGAAACCAGGATCTGATGATGGCATCCCTGAGAAATCGAGGGGAACCTTCGAAAATTGTTGTGGCGACTAGTGCGTTTGAATTCTTTTTATTTATTAATAACTATATTGACTACGTCGTTAGTTAGTTTAGTTAAAATGAGAAATTTATCCAGCTACATTATTTTTTCAATACAGTTCGCTCAAAAAATGGTACTGATCTGCTAGTTTGAATTAAAATAAGAATTAATTTGAAGTAAAATTGATTTTACCGCACATGTGCTTTCTACGTTGCTACTTTTTTAATTTGTAGCTCGGAGAAACAATACATTTCTAGTAAATAAAAAATATATAATAACCAAAGATACAAAATCTTCTGTAAGACTTTTGAAAGGAGAATTTTTAAAGAGATAGGTTGTTCCTCCGGGAGGTTAGTTAGTACATAACGCTAGCTGATTAGATTCTCTGTAGGTTATATCTTTATGAATGAAGCACATAAGTTACACCAAGGAATAGTTAATTTTTTCCAAGGAGATTTTAATGCTTACAATAATATTCCAAGCCTTACTTTAATCTATTTATGGTAATATTAAAAAAAAGCATAACCATGCGTATGTGCGCCTAGCTAAAATATGGCACAATTTTCGTCGTAAGTAATAAGTTCCTAAGTGTGAATACGAATAAAATAATGAATAGTTATATATGTGTAATAAAAATATACTTCTTTATGTGTATGTATAGAAAAAAAAACAAAGTGCGCTTACTCCCTCGGACTTTTGAAATGAGCCACAAGTCGCGTAAACTTAACTTTGGTTGCTGAAACCTTGATAGGTATGTCCACCTGTACCTATTTTATTGATGTGTAACATCTTTGCTCTCGCTTTCCTGCAATTTGTGGGAGTGATTTCGTGAAATGGGACGGAAATGTGTAACAGGAAATGCGAACGTTTTTTAATTCTCGAAAACTAAGTTTGTCATAGCCATGCCGCCTAGTGTGATGGCAAAGGCAAAGATGACATACTACTATTCGAAGGGTCGGCCCGTGAATGTACGAACCGATAATTAATTAATTTCATAAGTATTTTGTCACATGTTACACATCATATGCGAGTACTGTAGGTCTCGTTTTTTTTCTGTTACGGTCGTTTTTTATTTTACCCGTTTTCTCACAACTGTATTGAAAAACGTCGTATGATATATGGGTGTAAAAGGTAAACGACAAACTCGTGACGATGTACCTTTTTAGTAGCCTTGTATCATAAATAACTAGTACCATATTTTTGCTTGTTTTATACCATTTAGTTAACTTTTTGGTACGATAACAGTCGTTTTTTTTATAATATTTTTTATAATACCAATATTATACGTATATTTTTTACTTTCACGATTTGTTCCAAACTGACAAACAAAGTAAATAACACTCCAAGCTGATAAAAATCTTGTAACCTACCATTTTTATTCAAGTTTTTATTTTTAGATTTATTCAATAAAAACTATATTTTTGCGGCGCCCACTGTGTTTTTTCTAAGCGGGATGGCAAGTTGGAAATCATGCGAGAGCGAGAAGGACAAAAATTTTGCATTGTACACTCTGTTTTAAAACATGTTCTATTGTTACAGGTGAAAAACCATACGAATGCGGACGGTGCGGCAAGTGTTTCTCAGCGCGGTACAGCCTTCAGACCCATATGTATATACACACCAGTGAGTTTTACATTTTTATTGTTTTTTTAAAGAATATATTAACGTCTCTGGGTACAAACGCACTTTTGAGACAGTTTTATTTTAATTAATCTTCATTTGTATTGTAATTTGCAATGCTATGCCAGTGCATTACAATTCTGAGTTCTTGACAGCATTTAGAGCAGCCTCATTCGGAGTTGGAACACCCGGTTGCTGTAAGTAGGGTTCTATAAAACTGCTTCCAGTGCAAATCGGGTTTTCACGTCCTTCTTCATTGTATTTTCTTGTTCTTCACATTGCTCACGTGCACTAGATGATTTTCTCCAAAACGCACCACTTTTTAAAGAAAATTCTAGCAGAAAACAATGCAAAAACAATAAAATAAAACTACGAATGCGTTCACCACAAATCCCACCTGGCTAGCTACCACCATCTTATCTAAGTTTTGCCGCCAAACATAAGTGTTAACAACATTGATATGTTCTGGCTTGAAGATAAAATAGCCAGTTCTCCATTGCTTTGGGGAATCTCGGTAAGCCTGTTTCCATATTTGGCCTCATCGTCACTTACCATCAGATGAGATTGATGCCAAGGGTTTACCAATTGTGATTAAAAAAAATAACGCGACATTGAATTTTTCTTGATGCTTATATACAACTTTCAACCAACGGCCGATCTCTAAGCATACGAGTACCACTTTGCCTGGGATATATATCTGCTCCGAGAAGTTATCACATACTTACCTATACCGTTGCACTTATGCTATCTGTAACTACACAGTTGATAGTTTCCAAATAAACTAAAGTACACTGTAATGTCCCCTTTTCGTATTCGCCAAATAGAGGTTCTTAAAACTCTTTGCAGTCTAGATGTGAATAAGGCCAGCGGTCCAGACGGTATTCCAGCCATGGTTCTAAAGAACTGTGCTCCTGAGTTGTCTCCTGTGTTGACACGCCTGTACCGCCTCTCTCTCGAAACCGGTATAGTTCCTAAGTCTTGGAAGCTTGCCAACGTGCAGCCCGTGCCTAAAAAAGGTAGTCGTGCTGACCCATCCAACTATCGACCTATTGCAATCACCTCCATACTCTGTAAGATTATGGAGCGTGTATTGAACACCCGCCTCTTAGCATACCTAGAAGACAATGACCTCCTGAGTGATCGGCAGTATGGCTTTCGCCGGCACCGGTCAACGGGAGATCTTCTAGTGTATGCTACGCATGTATGGGGTGAAGCCATAGAGAAGCACGGTGAAGCTCTTGCCGTATCTCTCGATGTCTCTAAGGCATTTGATAGGGGCTAGCCTTATTGGTAAGCTTTCTTCCTACGGAATACCTACTGGTTTGTTCAACTGGATGTCTGACTTCCTGAGGGAACGGTTCATTCGAGTAGTCGTCGATGGCTGCTCGTCTGACCTATTGGCTGTTGATGCCGGGGTACCTCAGGGCTCAGTTCTCTCCGCAACTTTGTTTTTGCTGCACATAAACGATCTGCTGAAACCTGGTATATTTGGGTATGCAGACGACAGCACGGTTGCGGAGAGATACCTGTCTATTGCTCGAGCTAGGGGTCCGGATATACTATCTCAGAGAGAGGCCATGATTGAGCGCGTGAACCTAACACTCAAGGCAGTCTCTGACTGGGGCGATGCCAATCTTGTTAGGTTTAAAGCTTCTAAAACGCAGGCGTGTCTATTCACTGCAAAAAGGAGTCCTTTTACCCTGACTCCTACTTTCCGAGATGAATCTATCCAGATCTCCGACCATCTTGAGCTTCTTGGCGTTGATTTAACATCCGATCTGAACTTCGGGAGATATATTGAATCTAAGGCAAAAACGGCTGCCAAAAAGCTTGGTATCCTCTCGAAGGTGAGACTTTACTTCACACCAGAGCAGCTTCTATTATTATACCAAGCTCAAGTTAGGTCATGTATGGAGTACTGCTCTCACTTATGGGACGGATCGGCTCGTTACCAGCTAGATGCCTTGGATTCTATCGACCGACGCGCTAGGAGACTCATTAGCGACGAGGAACTTGTATCAAACAGGCTCCAAAGCCTCGAGCATCGCCGCAAAGTCGCCTGTCTATCCTGATTCATTTCGGAGAGTGTGCCCTGGAACTTCACGACCTCATTCCCCCCTCTCCATTTCATCATCGGACGACCAGGCGCGGAGAGCGGTTCCACCCCTTTGTCGTCAATGTTCCACCTTTTCGCACGAAGCGTTTTGCTTCTTCCTTCATCATGCGAACGGCCAAGGAGTGGAATTCCCTTCCGGCGTCTGTATTCCCTGATTCGTATAATTTAACAATCTTCAAGACGAGAGTGAATAGGCACTATTTGAGCTTGCGTGTTACATCCTCGGCTGCATCGGCACTTACCATCAGGTGAGGTGCAGCCAAACGCACTCAAATTTTTAATAAAAAAAAAAACAAATTCTTCATTAAAATTCATCATTTTAAAGTTTCGTTAAAGTATGTACCTACTCAGCGAGTAATTATTACAAGCTTTTATTTAAGGCGAGGTATTCATTGGAACAGTTATCTCTGTCTTTCTCTTAACATGTAAAGAGTAAAGAAAATAACTATACTTTTTCACTTTTTCAATGGTTTTTTCGTTTCAATCAAAAACTACAATGAATGTATAAAAAATAATAACATTAATCACTTTGTATTATCATAACAAATATTGTTGTATATTTTTTTAAATTTATGCTTCAAAATGTATACTATCTACACTCAACATGCGAACTAATGACAGTTCGTAAATTGTATGTTATAAATACCATACTGAAAAAACATAAATCTCTCAATTTTAACCAGGATTTACTAAGTAAAAGAAGAAAGGACATTGTTGCTTATGCCAAGACCATTAGAACTAGTTTTGCAAGGCACCAGTACAATACGTTATCAACTTTCTTATTATAATACTGTGAACAAAAAACTTAATATCTACCCTACGACTCACTATGAATGCAAAAAAACAGTTATTGAATGGCTAAAAAGTCTAAACTATGAAGAGGTAGAAGACCTACTTACCTACGACTCACTATGAATGCAAAAAAACAGTTATTGAATGGCTAAAAAGTCTAAACTATGAAGAGGTAGAAGACCTACTTACACAAATCCTGATGACACTTGCAAATTTACTCCCTCACTATATCTTTCCTTGACGCACACACACACACCCACACACACATATACACACACACACTCACCCACACACATGCATACACACACAAACACACACATACATATACACAAACACACAGACGCGAGCTCGCGCCTTCTTTATACTACCAATTTTAAATTTAATTATTAATAAAAAAAAATTAATCTAGTATCATCGAGTATCAAAAACTATTTATGTAATCCATGTTTTTGGTAAAGAAGAGCGAATACTTCTGACACAAGCAGTTGTTAACATTGCTTAAAAGAAGTATTCAGAAACTGTATACTATTTTGTAAATTTAATGAAGAAATAAACAACATTTTATTTTAATTTATTTATTAAATGTTAGTCATAACTAGAGTTGAAAGTAATGGTGTACACCTATCTTCGGGATTTTTTTCTATCGAACCAAAACTGCTCAGTCGTGTTTCTAATAGCTTTTGACTTTAAAGAACATCATCAACAATAAGGGTATTTTTTTCAACCTTGGGTTTTCTATCGTTTAGGAGTAATTGACGTCAAAAATAACAAAATACTATAATATTACCGCCTTAACTTGCAATGTTCTTATGTAAGTAAGTTGTCCGCTTCAAAATTTGCAAACGATTCAGAGCTACATCTAGAAGTCTGATTAGGCTGAACTTTGATATGGAATCGTATTTCCGGTGACAATAGATTCTTTTGGTGTTTTGAAGTTGATCTGATAATGAACATCAAGGTCTCAGGATTGTGTTTTTTGAAGTGAAAACTTCTTTTTCAATACAGTTACTCGAAAAGTGGTCCTTTATATGCCACTCAAGTGTGCGCAAAATTGATTTTATTGCACACGTGCTTTTACTTTACCACTTTTTAAAATTATTTAGCTCGGAAGAACAAGACATTTCTAGCAATTAAAAAATATAATAACCAAAGATACAGAATATTATTTAAGACTATAGAAAGGATAATTTTAAAGGAGATAGGTAGTTCCTCCGTGAGGTTAGTACTGTTTAGATTCTCTTTGGGTTATATCTTTGTTGTGAAGAAAAGAGAAAAAATATAAATGAAGTCGAACCGGTTACACCATGGAATAGGTCATCATTTCCAAAGAGGCTTAGTATCCCAAGTCTTATTGTAGTATATTTATGATAATAAAAAAAACTTACGCATGCGTACGTGTGCTAGCTAAAATATGGCGCAATTTTCGTAAAACTGAATTGAGATGTTTTAGTTGTGAAAACTAATAAAATTATGAATAGTTAATATACATGTAATAAAAAATATACTTATGTGTATGTATAAGAAAAAACAAAGTGAGATTACTCCCCGGACATTTAAAATAAGCCACAAGTTGCGTAAATTAAACATTGGTTGCTGAAGCCTTGATGGGTATGTACCTTCCCATGTATTTTTTTTTGTCACGGTCGTTTTTTTATTTTATCTATTTTCTCTAATTTTTTATATTTTTTTCTTATCTTTTTTTCTCTTTTTTTTCTTAGGGTTCCGTAGTCAACAAGGAACCCTTATAGTTTCGCCATGTGTGTGTGTGTCCGTCTGTCCGCGGCTTAGCTCAGAGAATATTGGCACTAGAAAGCTGAAATTTGGTATGCGTATACATATTATTCACGCCGATAAAGTGGTAAAATTAAATCTCGAGATTTTTTTTAAGGGTTTTTTAGGGTATGTAAAGAGGGAGTGAGTTTTTTTTTGTTGACGTTACCCTATCGTATGGGGTAACGTTAAATAGGTCTTTAAAAATTACTGAGGGTTTTCTTAAATCATTTTTCGATGCAGGGTTCCGATTACGATATATTAAACTTTAAAGTGCAAATTTTTGTTAGAGTCAAGTGTCGTCGCTAGCTACCGGCTATACCGTTATTTCAGGAAATAGTAGGACATATAGATAATCAATTTTAAAGGAAAACTATCACGGCTAAGTAGACTTTCTAGTTTAGGTGTGACAGGTGACCAACTTAAGACGCACAGTTGAATTTGTAAAAAGTTCGTAGATTATCCATACAAAATGTTCTATTACCAACTGCAAAAACAATTTTGTTTTTTCTGGTGTGCTTTAAAGGATATTTACTTATTTAAAATATCCATTTATTTTTTGAAAACGGAACCCTACTTTACGCGAGTCCAACTCGCAATTGGCTTTTTTTTGAGTTTAGAATCGTTTGAGCGTTCAGCGTTTTTCAGCATAAAATCTCTTTTCAAGCGACTTCCAAAAAGGAGGAGGTTCTCGATTCGCATCGATTCGTCTGTATGTTTTTTTTATGTGTGTTACCTCAGAACTTTTCACTGGGTGAACCGATTTTTATGATTCTTTTTTTATTTGAAAGCTAGTGCCTCCCGTGTGGTCCCATATAAATTTTATCAAAATCGGTGTAGTACTTTATTAAAAAAATAACAGAAATCTATAATAATAATGCAAAAATAAACTTAGTTGTTGCGATGGAAGTCGGTTTTTTAACGTGTACCAAGAAGTATTAGGTTTTTCAATGTAATAATTTTTACTAATGGCGGCGCTAGTTAGCTAGAGGGATGCCCTCTAGTGGTAGCCCTCATTAGCTGAGACCCGGGACCTGCGAGTGAACAGTCTGAAACACATTTAATGACCAACTATTTATAAAATCGACCAAGTATTTTAGTTTTTTTAGATTATCAATACTTGTGCTGCTTCTCATGAAGTTGTAGTTCAATAAAACTCAATTCTTTTTAAATATTTCTCTTGCTGCCCATTGGGAAAGCATTTCGCTGGCTCAACACACGTCAAACTTTTCTCCACATATCTAAAAACAAACAAAAGCAATGTTACATTGTGATACATACTGATTGACCCGTTGGTCCAGCGGCAGCGCTCCTGCCTGCTGAGCCGAAGTTCGTGGGTTCGATTACCACCACCCAGGGCAAACATTCGTGTGACAATGGGGTTTCAATATGTTTAGTTTATACAGTGGCGGACATCTATATACAGGTGTAACAAAATTGGTGTAGGTTCCGGTAACTGGGGCTTCTACTCATCATACTGAACAACTTTCCCCAAGGAACCCATAGTCAATTCTCAAAAAAAAAAAAATCGACGCTCCATACAAAAATGCACAAAATTTGTCAATCAGCTGATCGTTTTGTATGAAAAGTTCGATTTTTTTTTGATTTCAGCAAACTTAATTCGTCTTAACAAAAGTTGTTCAGTATGATTAGTAGAAGCCCCAGGTAACAGGACCTACACCATTTTTTTTACACCCTGTATATATAAAAATGAATCTATATTTCCCTTGGTCACGGCATCACGCGTGAACGGCTGGACCGATCTCGCTAATTCTTTTTTTGTCGAGTTCGTTATTGTCAGGAGAAGGTTCTTATGTAGGGTAGGGTAGGATAGGATAGTGTAGTGTAGTGTAGTGTAGTGTAGTGTAGGCTAGGGAAGGGTAGGGTAGTGTAGTTTAGTGTAGTGTAGCGTAGTTTAGTGTAGGGTAGGGTAGGGAAGGGTAGGGTAGGGTAGTGTAGTGTAGTGTAGTGTAGTGTAGTTAATTATAAATTAATTATAAACACTTCCAACGGATGCTAATATTAAGGCGAGGAATTGATTGGAACAGTTGTCTCTGTCTTTTTCTTTACGTGTAAAGAGTAAAGAAAATAACCACACTTTTGCACATTTTCAATGTTCTTTCGTTTCAATTAAAAACTACAATTAATTTAAAAATATCCAACCGGCATATTGAAGTGCGTGTTTAGACTAATCGACTAAGAAAATTTAAAGGTACTAAATCGGTCTGGTTTGCCTGTAGAATGCAAATCTCTGTTTTGATAGAGGTTTCTTTGATATATTATTTTCTGTTATAAAAGTTAACGAGTCGTGTTTCTGCAACTGTCACAATGAAGTCCTTGGAAAGAAGAATCAGGTTATTAAATATCACTCTTATATGTTATCTAATTGCTGAGAAAAACCGAGATCCCTGCGACCAAAATTTCCAATGCGTCGCCTTAATACAAGATCATCATCATCATCATCATATCAGCCGAAAATCGTGCACTGCTGGACAAAGGCCTCCCCCAGGGATTTCCACGACCACCGGTCCTGCGCTGCCCGCATCCATCGGCCTCCCGCGATCTTTTTTTTTTATTAAAAATTTGAGTGCGTTTGACTGCAACTCACCTGATGGTAAGTGATGATGCAGTCGAGGATGGTACACGCAAACTCAAATAATGCCTATTCACTCTTGCCTTGAAGATCCCCAAATTATAAAATGATCTTCACCATACAAGATACTCTGCCGTAATACTTTTTTATTTAGATATGAAACAACAAATAGCATAAAATATGTTCGATGATTTATAATTTAATAGAAACAGAACAAAGATCTGACTAAACGACTGCCCTTTATATATTAAATTCCTTACAAATAACAACTATTTTTAAGGTACCAACAATAATGGACAACTAATTAGAAACAACAAAAAAATACAGTGAAAAATATAATTTATTGTATACTAGCTTTTGCCAGCGGCTTCGCCCGCGTGGTTGTCGTTTTTATGACTCTTTTAAGGTGAGTGGTACGCGAGCCGAAGCGGCTCGCGAGCGCGGACATAGTTTTCCTCAGATCCCTCAGGAACGATATCGGGCTAAGTCTGATTAGAAGTCTATGTCACTTTCCACCCCCTCAACCAATTCTATACAAAAAACCACTCCAGTCCGTAGCTCCGTTGCGACGCTGACGTGCGCGAGCGCGGCAATTAGTTTTCCCCAGATCCCTCGGGAACCATGTCAGGATATGCTAATTTAATTAGTAAATAATGTCATTTCCCACCCCGTCAGCCATCCCTGTGCAAAAAATCACAGCAATCCATTCTTCCGTTGCAATGTTAAAGAAACTAACCAAAAAAAGAGTATATTTTCAGTTCCCTCAGGGACTGCATCGGAATATGCTATTTTCACAGGATAAAAAGTAGCCTATGTCCTTCCCAGTGACACAGGCTACCTACATGCCAAATTTCATCAAGATTGGTTAAGGTGTTGAAGCATGAAAAGGTAACAGACAAACAAATAAACAAACACATTTTCACATTTATAATAATAAGGATAAGGTAAGGATGTAATCAGTATTATATTATTTAAGTGATACTGTTCACAGGCTACTAAATTTAGTTATAATTAATATTTAGTTGCGTAGCCTTTGTTTTCAATAATGTGGCATTGATTCAAGCAATGTCAGACACTTTTCGAAGTTCCATGCTTCGACAAAAACTCCGTAAAGTTCGTTTTGATTGGAGTTGCATTTGGTTAAGACTTTCTTTTTGACGACATACCACAGATTTTCTATAGGGTTTAAATCCGGACTATTTGCAGGGCAGTCTAAGACAGAAATATGCTGTTCGCTTAGAAAACATTTGACACTGTTAGCCGTGTGTTAAGGGTCATTGTCGTGCTGAAGGATCCAATTTAGAGGCAAATGGTCGTCAGAGTAGGGAGTCGTTGTCTCCTCTACGATGTTTTCGTACTGATATTGATCCATTATATCTTCAATCTCCAACGGGTCCAACTCTACATCCGGAAAAAACATCTCATACTTTAATATTTCCAGCACCGTGCTTAACAATGCTCCTTATGTATTTATAATTGAAAGCATGGTTTATTGTACGTCTAACATAGCGCTTTCCGTCTGAATTCACCATGTTTATTTTTGTTTCGTCTTAAAATAATACTTATTTATTTTTATTTTTTATTTTTGCAGTTTGGGAAGTCAAACAGCTATTCTTTAACACCTGAAACTAGAAGCCTTTACAGATTTCCACAGTTTACTTATTTCCATTCTCGTACCGTCCAGTCAAGGCGTTTCTGTCTTTTCCTTTACGTGTAAAGAGTAAAGAAAATAATCACACTTTTTCAATGGTTTTTCGTTTCAATCAAAAACTACAATGAAAGTATAAAAAATAATAACTTTTTTTCACTTTGTATTATGATAACAAATATTTTTGTATATTTTTTAACATTTATACTTCAAAATATTAGTCATAACTAGAGTTGAAAGTAACGGTGTAGACCTATGTTTGGGATTTTTTTCTATCGAGCCAAAACTGCTCAATAGTGTTTCTAATAGCTTATGACTTTAAGGAACATTATCAACAATAAGGGTTTTTTTTTCAATCTTGGATTTTCTATCGTTTAGGAGTAGTAGGGGATCGGACTGATAGTAATTTGAGTTACTTTTTATGATCTGTCAAAAACGAAATTTTGTTCTAAAATGTTTGAAATACCCACAAGTGACGTCACATATTTTAAGCGTCATTGACGAACCTATTTTGTGAATTTGATCAATTAAAAATTGAAGACGTGAGGAAAAACAAAACTAGTAAGGTTTTTTGAAACTTCAAGAGGAAAGCAATTTGGGAAATCATATTTCAGATTTTATTTTTGATGCAGTCCGATCCCGATGTTTTGATGACGTCAAAAATAACGAAAATCTGTAATATTACCTCCTTAACATATTTTTTCGCGAATAATATACACTAATCTCGGTGTTGCTTCGTCAGAAGCGGTACCTTTCGAGAAACCCTCCCCAAACAATTTAGCTTGTACTAATCCTTGGCGTACCAGTTTTTACGAGACGTTTCTATATTTTTTTTTATTTTTTTTATCCACCATTGGTAAACCCTTGACAACATCTCACCTGGTGGTAAGTGACGATGTTGCCGAAGATGGAAGCGGGCTTACCAAGATTCCCCAACGCAATGGGGAACTGGCTATCTTATCTTCATGCCGGAACACACCAATGATATCAACATTGATATTTCTAGGGCCATCAGGCGAAAATACTTAATTTCTAATCTTATTGGAGCCTTTAAATGGGTTTTGTTAAGCAGCAAGTAAGATCAACATATCTTCTGAGCGATGTTTTCCTCGGTCGAGCCTTTCTGATAACATTTTCAATAGTTCCGTCCGTGCCTTTTTTATCGGTCAATAGCATTTAAAATCTTTGTTTACAGAACATTTTAAATGGTCAGCTATTCTCCTACAGGCCCGCTTTTGATCGAAATGTAAATAAACAATTATTTAAGTTATTAAATTACAATGCATGCTTGCCAATACTGCGGAAAATCATGTGTTAGTGCTTTACATTATAGTCTTTCATCTTTCATCTTTTTACTATCGAGCGACGAAGGAGTGTAGAAGGTATTGTAATGGCAAAAAAAAAAGTTGAGATATTGATGGGGATCAATTGTCTTACACTAATAGTCTAAAAAACGTGTGTGTGTTGTCTATCTCGTGCTCTAGTTCCCAAACTACTGGACGGATTTGGGTTAGGTTATTGTTATTTTTATATATCCAGCCGTTTTTTTTCGCTTGAAAAGAAGATAGTACAAAACAGATCCAAAATAAACAAAAATAGATGACTTCGTCACATTACCCACCAAGAGTATAATAACAGTGTTAACAAAAATGGATGACTTCGTCATATAACCCACTCAGTTTTGCAATAGCATCCAGACAGATATTGAGGCAGTTTCTATAAGTGAGTCTAATGACAGTGTTAAACAAAAATTGATGACTTCGTTACATTACGCACCAAGAGTATAATAACAGTGTTAAACAAAAATGGATGACTTCGTCATATAACCCACTCAGTTTTGCAATAGCATCCAGACACGTAGATATTGATGCAGTTTCTATAAGTGAGTCTAATGACAGTGTTAAACAAAAATTGATGACTTCGTCACATTACGCACCAAGAGTATAATAACAGTGTTAAACAAAAATGGATGACTTCGTCATATAACCCACTCAGTTTTGCAATAGCATCCAGACACGTAGATATTGATGCAGTTTCTATAAGTGAGTCTAATGACAGTGTTAAACAAAAATTGATGACTTCGTCACATTACGCACCCAGTTTTGCAATAACACCCCGGCACGTAGATATTGATGCAGTTTTTAGAAGTGAGTCTAATGACAGTGTTGGACTCTTCCTTGATTTGTTGGATCTCGCTGGTTAGCTCGCGCAGTATATTGTGGATGTGCGGTATGCTGTAACTGGTGCCCCATTGGCCAGACAGCGTTCGGTTAAGGAGCATCTGAAAGGTTAAAGATCAACCTAATTTTTTTTCGAAAGGACAAGCTTGTTGTTGGCCGTGGGGGCCTTTACAACTTCACCGGACAGAGGAGGCGAGTGTGGAGGGAGGGCACTCAACCTAATGCAAAGCAAAAAGATGCACCTGCCTAAGGGCGCCCAGGTGGGCACGGACCTCGGCTTAGGTCGTTGCTTGGACGGGGAAGGATCGGATAGAGGTGGCCACGAACCTCGGCTAAGGTCGTTAAGATCTACCTGAATTTTTGAAGCGGTGCAACGTGCAAGTAAGGAGTGCCACTTCGTGCTTCGGTTGGGGCGATCACGCATGTTACCTGACCTGAAGCACGGTCATTCATTACTTGTAGATTTAATTCTACTCAAAAAACCATCATCATACGTCCACTGCTGGAAAAAGGCCTCGCTCAAGGATTTTCACTACGCTACCCGCATCTAGCAGCTTCCCGCGACCATCACTAGGTTGTCGGTACACCGAGTGGGAAGCCTGCCTACGCTAAGTCTTCACAGAATCGCTGAACTTAAGTGGCAGTGGGCGGTATAAAACAAAAATTATGTAATAAAATAGGTATTCAATACAACACTTTTCAAACGACTTCCAAAACGGAGGAGGTTCTCAATTCGTCTGTATGTTTTTTTTATGTGTGTTACCTCATAATTTTTGACTGGTCCAACATTTTTAAGATTCTTTTTTTATTTGAAAGCTAGTGCTTCCCGTGTGGTCCCATATAAGTTTCATCAAAATCGGTGTAGTACTTTATTAGAAAATTAACAAAAACCAACAATAATAATGTAAAAATATATTGTTGTTGCGACGGAAGTCGGTTTTTTAACGTGTTTAGCGTTTTAAATTATCTCAAATGCTTTAATATCTCTCAGTTTCGCATTTTGAAAGATACAGCCTTACAAAAGTCGGACAGATGGACGGACTGACGGCCAGCGTAGGCTTAGTTATAGGATCCTTACGGAACCCAAAAAATGGTACCCCCCATTGAATAATGTTGGCGCTTTTGCGAAAAGTTATGTTCTCCGTGGGGAGTTCAATATATTTTTAAGGGATTTAAAAAGTAAGCCTTCAAAGAAAAAGGTATTTTTTACAGTATGGGCTATCTTATCATCCTGCCATCTAGTGATTGCAACCGGGACCAGGAACAACGATTTTTGGCACGAGGACTATCCACGGGTTTACACTCAGCCACTGGCGCTGCTCCTGCCTCATTGCCCTAAATGCTTCTGCGGCAGCATCGACGCCGATTCCTTTGTCTTCCGCACGAAAGCCGACAATCGTGGCAATGGCAGTGGCAGAGGGAGCAGTGGCAGTGCGAGCGACCTATATTTACTTCACTATGCCCACTTCCCTGCTCACTTTCCTTCCCATCAGAGATGAGTATAAATGAGCCATATGACAACACGTGTCCTACTTTCTCTCTGATCCTTTCCCGTCCAAGCAAAGACCTAAGCCGAGGTCCGTGCCCACCTGGGCGCCCTTAGGCAGTTCCATCTTTTTGCTTTGCATTAGGTTGAGTGCCCTCCGCACTCGCCTCTCCTATCCGGTGAAGTTGTAAAGGCCCCCACGGCCAACAAGCTTGTACATTCGAAAAAAAAACCTGTCCTACTAACCACGACCATCTGCTCGTCAAACTGGTACTCGGCATGCACGTGCTTGTTCAGTATGGTGGTTATGACGGCGATGAGGTCGGGATCGAATTGCAACTGTCTCCGCGCGCAGCGCATCATCATTTTCTTTCGCGCGCTCTCTTTGAGATTCTTGTTCAACATGATCGAATCGCAGGCGTTTGGTTCAGTGTAATTTCCGCCGGCCCTGGAACGAATTTTTTTGTTACTTTCAGAATACAGAACTAACCCGAAAGCGAGAACATTGATTATGGTATGACGTGTGCTGAAGCCAAAAACTCCGCGTCTACGACCTTCCTTCCCTTGCCTTGGCTGTAATATTGCAACTTTAGGTCGGATTTGAACACTTTTTTAGTTAAAGTTAGAAAGAAACACTGCTAAAAAACAACCTGCATGCAGGTTTTAGAAGGCTCAAAATGTCAAAACTACTCTCAATTACAGTAGTTTCATATAAGTAAAAGTTACTTTACTTTTATCGTAGTACGCGCATTTTTTTAAATTCACAATAGGGGATCGGACTGCATCAATAAATAAATTATGAAATATGATTTCCTAAATTGCTCTGCTCTTGAATTTTCAAAAAACCTTACTTGTTTTGTTTTTCCATCACGTCTTCAATTTTTAATTGATAAAATTCACAAAATAAGTTTGTCAATGACGTTAAAAATCTATGACATCACTTGTTGTTATTTCAAACATTTTTAGAACAAAATGTCGTTTTTGACAGATCATAAAAAGTAACTGAGATGACTAGCAGTCCGATCCCCTATTGGTAAGCCCTTGGCATCATCTCACCTGATGGTAAGTGACGATGATACCGAAGATGGAAGCGGGTTTACCAAGATTCCCCAACGCAATGGAGAATTGGCTACCTTATCTTCAAGCCGGAACCCATAAATGTTGTTAACACTGATGTTTGGCGGCAAGACTTAGATAAGATGGTGGTAGCTAGCCAGGCGGGCTTAGAAAATGCCCTCCCACCAACCACACTGAGTCTTACAAGTTGACCGCGCCGGGAATCGAACCCGTGACCTCCTGGTGAGAAGCGAATGGACTAACCATTACGCCACGGAGGCTGTCTGGTTTGTTCCGTATTCCGAGGTTACTAGTTAAGCTAGCCAGGCGGGCTTAGAAAATGCCCTCCCACCAACCACACTGAGTCTTACAAGTTGACCGCGCCGGGAATCGAACCCGCGACCTCCTGGTGAGAAGCGAATGGACTAACCATTACGCCACGGAGGCGGTCTGGTTTGTTCCGTATTCCAAGGTTACTAGTTAGGTATCTGTAAGTTTATAAGAAATCAAAAACTTTTTTTTTTCACTTTCTTCAGACCACACTACAATACATAATTTACGTCATAAAAATAATCTAGTAGTCCCGACCTCACATTTACTAAATTGTTAAGCCACTGTGTGTATACTTTCTTGCGAAGCCTCCACCGTCTGTCGTAGTCGGGCATACACAAATCAACATTAAACATTACACTTAAATAGTAGTAAAGAATTTTCCCTCTAGGTGCGGTTACACAATTCCACTCTGTATATGAATTAATTCTAAAGGAGTAAACTTTAAGATGAATGGAAGCGGGCAGCGCAGCACCGGTCGTCTTGGCAATCCTTTGTCCAGCAGTGGACGATTTTCGGCTGATATGATGATGATGAAACTCCAAGAATGCATTGTTTGTACCACGGATCAGATAAATAAGGTTGGATGGGCAATAGTCACACTTTTGTTTGAAAACAAGCTTCGCCGCCTGTCCCTGTCTCCCACCCATTAACTCCACTACACAAGCAATACACGAAGTAATACCTACACGAATTGCGCGCACTAATAAACAAAACACACTTAGAATAATTGTTTCTCACACCATTTCGAGAGTCTGTACGTTACACACAACCACACGCAAATAAAAAGTATGAACGCGTGCTTCGGTTAAGTATCATTGTCTAATCATACTTGTGAAGCGCCTGCCCAGCGCACATTTTCAATCCAACCTTATTTATCTGATCCGTGGTTTGTACCTCAATAACAAGTGTCGGTTCATCGCCGTCAAAACGCCATCAACCTCATTCGTCGCGTCCGTACGCTGT
The DNA here is from genome assembly GCA_947284805.1 of Coleophora flavipennella. NCBI lineage: Eukaryota > Metazoa > Arthropoda > Insecta > Lepidoptera > Coleophoridae > Coleophora > Coleophora flavipennella. The sequence goes on from OX369278.1 coordinate 9,081,499, forward strand.
TCCGTCTGCCTAGCGATGTACTTGTCTTTGTGTCGTTGTTTTTTCATATTATATGAAGTCTCTTTCGCCTTTGACGTATTAGTTTTTAGCCCTTTTATTTTTATCCTCGAGATCTGGGTTTCTCGGTCCACTATGTTGCTGTAGTCTAGAAGCTTTAGCCTGTGTGGGATCAAATATTTAATTTATTTTTAATTAAAATAAAAAAATAATCATACATGGTCATCTGGCCCCCAAAGTAGGATTCCCTGTGTTATGGGTACCAGAGGCTGATATAAATACTTATATACGTTTCAATACATACATATATAGATATGAGCAGATTTGTTTGCTCTGTGTATCACCCATACACAGAGCAAACAAATCTGCTCATCACACAAAATTTTGCCCTGGGTGGGGATCGAACCCACAACTCTGGGATCATTAGTCAAGAGCACTAACCACTGGGCCACCGAGTCAAATTATTTATTTAAATAGATCTGTAAAGATCCGTATGAGAACCAAAGTAACAGACATAGCTCTCAGAATTGCTAAACTTAAGTGGCAGTTGTCGGGGCACATACACTCGAGTTCCATCTTCGAAAGTCTCCCTTTTTCAAATTTGTTTTTTTTATGACATAACTTTACAATAACTAAGAAGTTTTAATGACTTCATTTAAGGAGTATTAAAGTGTCTATTAATCACAATTTATTTCATGAAGCTAGCCTTCTTAGTTTCCGAGATTTTTAGGATTCTTTAAGTGACCCGGATTCATCGCTCTCGAGTGTAGCTCGTAGCTCTCGACTGGCGACCGCGCACCGGTAAACATAGCGCAGGAAAGCCTCCCACTCGGTGGACCGATGACTTGGTGAAGGTCGCGGGAAGCCGCTGGATGCGGGCAGCGCAGAACCGGCTGTCATGGAAATCCTTGGGAGAGGCATATGTCCAGCTGTGGACGTCCTTCGGCTGATACGAGTATGATGATGATTTTATTTAAAAACAAAAAGTCTATATTCAGTCAGTATTCTGCCTATATTAGCAAAGGAGTGGAACTCCTTTCCTGCGGCAGTGTTTCCCAACTCTTTAGAATATAATCTTGATCTCCTGGATGACATAGGATGCTTCTTAGCCATTCAATTCAATATCTTTATTTCAGACTAAGAGACAGTCCATATGATTTTGTTAGTAACAATGTCCTTAAAAATTATGTTAGTAACAGAAATATTTAATATTAAATTAAAATTAAAAATAACACATTTAATTATTAATAGCACTCAAGGACAAACAGTCACGTGTGCCCTTGTCCAGCATGCCATGATGCGACTATCAGCGTCCATGCGATTAGCTATTATCTTCAGCCATTGCATTTGGGTTTAATATTTAATTGAAGTTAGGTTATTGTTGTTTTAATTGTTTGTCTGTTTGTTTCTTTGGCTGAGCCTATAATCTAAACGGCTTGATGGATTTTGGAATGCGTGGTGTCGTCAGATTATAATCTTGATCTCCTGGGTGACATAGGATACTTCTTAGCCTTAAGTTGCAGTTGGGTTTAAAGTTAGGTTATTGTTAGTATGGTTGTATGTCTGTTTGTTTCTTTGGCTGAGCCTGTAATCTAAACGGCTTGATGGATTTTGGAATGCGTGGTGTCGTCAGATTATAATCTTGATCTCCTGGGTGACATAGGATACTTCTTAGCCTTAAGTTGCAGTTGGGTTTAAAGTTAGGTTATTGTTAGTATGGTTGTATGTCTGTTTGTTTCTTTGGCTGAGCCTGTAATCTAAACGGCTTGATGGATTTTGGAGTGCGGGGTGTCCTTAGAACCATCTTGATCTCCAGGAGTATCCTAGCCTTAAATTATAATTTTAGCCTAAAATTGCAGGCGGGTTTAATATTTAATTAGTTTTTTTTATTTTTTTTATTCTGTGACAAATCACACATGGTCATCTGGCCCCAAAGTAGGATTCCCTGTGTTATGGGTTACCAGAGACTGATATACATACTTATATACATATATACATCTATAGATATATTTAACACCCAGACACAGAGAAAACAAATCTGCTCATCACACAAATGCTTGACCTGGGTGGGGATCGAACCCACAACCCTCGGATCAGTAGTCAAGGGCACTAACCACTGAGCCACCGAGTCAGGTCAAAGTTAGGTTGCTAGTTTACTTATTGACGGCAGCGGCAATATTTCCGCATTTCAAAGGACACGAGAATCCTGTCGGCGTCCAGCCGGTCGCAAACGGATCACCGCAATAGACCCGACCATCTGTAAAAAAAACACGTGTCTTGTATGCCCTTAATTGATCGAGCGAGCGCGAAGCATCTCCGTTTCAGCTTTGGCAAAAATGCTGTTGTATGTATGTCCGGCTGTTCTCCTCTGCAGGTCGCATGTCTCAACTGATTCTCGTGAAATTTTGTGAGCAGGTTCGATATTTATTTGGATTTTTTTGTCGATTCATTATTTTTCCAAATTGGCGGACCCATGGGCGTTGAAAATTATAATATTTTATTTCTCATATTTCAGCCATTTGAAAAAAACTGGTGAGGTCACAGCTCCCATAGGCACTAGTACCACCTAGTACATATTATGTGAAAATTTCAAGTGGCTGCCTATTTCAGTTCAAAATATACAACCAATCAAAGGTAGGACAGTCAGACAGACAGACAGGTGGGAGAGGCTTAGTTGGTCCTGATGGCAACTTTTAAGTACGGAACCCTAAAATAAATTTCACTACTTCACTGTTGGGATTGTATAGGGGACAGTAGGGGGCTTCGAGCTTCTACTTAACAGATGGACTTAATTATATTGAACACCTATGATTAAAAAAGGCGGTAAAATATTACAATTTCACCTCATAGTAAGTGACGATGATGCCGAAAATGTAAGCGGGCTTACCAAGATTCCTCAACGTAATGGAGAACTGACTACTGACTATCTTGTCTTCAAGCCAGAACACATTAATATTGTTAACTAGCCAGGCGGGCTTAGAAAATGCCCTTACACGAACAAACAGAGTCTTACAAACTTAGGCTCCGCCGGGAATCGAACCCGCGACCCCTTAATGTGAAGCTAATGGACTTAACCATTACGCCACAATGGGAATCATAATTAATAGGGTCAATGAGACTTCTTGATATCGTGTTGTCACGTCGTCCCCACTGCGGGGCTTGGGTGTCATCTTCAAATTCTAGATATTCTAGAAGGTTAAGCCATCCTACTTAGGGGGGAATAGAAGGGGGGCGCAAGTCCAGATTATAGGGCTCATTGAGAGCTTCACTGTTAGAAGTTTTCAAGCCGCCTTTATGGCTTCTGACACGGCTTAACGACCGGCATTTAGTGATAGCAACCGGCACCAGCGGGTTTCGAAGATTTTTTTTAAAGTTTACATTTGCAAGGTGACATTTAGTTACAACTAGCTGTTTCCCGCGGCTTCACCCGCGTGGTATTGGTATTGGTAGTGGGCTCCCGTTTCCGCATTTAGACTCTTTTTCGGTCTTTTATGCGTGCAGGTATGGTTGGCTAGTCCAGCCAACCCAGCTCCTTCCAGAAGCACAGAAGTCTCCTGGGACATTCACAGGCTTCTAGGAGTGACCCCATGTCATAGAGGATTTTTGCCCGGTATTCGGCCAGACCAGTGCATTCCAGGATCACATGTCTGACTGTTTCTTCTGCCTCAAGACAACCCCTGCAGAGCGGACTGTCTGTGACATTCATGATGAATAGTTGCTTATTCAAGGGTAAGTGCCCGGTGATAGTACCTACAACTATTCGAAGCCTGCGTCGGTTGAGGCTGAGTAGTCTCCGGGCCATTCGTGGTTTGAGTTTCGTCAAAACCATCTTTGACTGCCTGCAGCTAGTTAGATCAGCCCAGCGGGCGTTGTGTTGATGGACGGTTTGCAGCCTTGTCCATGAGCGCAGTTGGCTAAAAGGGATTGGTAAGAGTGGCACTGGGCCAGCTACTGTAGTTTCGGAACCCCTTCTAGCCAGCTCGTCGGCCGCATCGTTTCCCAATGAGTTGCTGTGTCCCTTTATCCATTGCAGGGTGACCCTGTTGACTGAAGCTATTCGCTCCAGTGCAAGGTGACACTCGTGTATTAGGCTGGAGTTCATCGTATTACTCTCCATAGCCAATAGTACGGCCATGCTGTCTGAGAGTATCCTAATGCCGTGGTTCGTGATACCCCTATTCATGACCGTGGTAGCAGCATGGGTGATGGCAACACATTCGCATTGGAATATGGAACTAAGTTCACCCAGTGCCAATGATACTTGCACATTTAAATCTAATGAGAAGACGCCTGCACCTGTGCCGGACTTCATTTTAGAGCCGTCAGTGTAGATGCGAACCTCGTTGATACCCGATCGGTCCCCGTCTTCTTCGTAGAGTTGTATCCGATAATGCTTATCGAACACATGTTTTGTAGGGATCCTATCACAGGGGGCTTCTAAGAGCGGGTGAGACTCAACCGCCCTACGTAGCAGAGTTTGGTGTGGACCCTCTAGGTTGTGCCACAGGCCCAATTGTTTGAGACGAATGGCCGCCATTGTAGCCTCCTGTTGGACAAAGAGGTCAAGCGGTGGTAGGTTTAGGATCATCTCTAGGGCTGCTGTGGGGGTCGTCCGCATGCAACCTGTAATAGCAGAGCAAACCTGTCTCTGAAATCGTTGCAGGCTGTTAATCACGGTGCGGAGATCGGTTCTCGACCACCAAGCTATAGCACCGTAGGTGATTATTGGTCTAATAACAGCTGTATAAAGCCATGTGATGATTTTTGGCGATATGCCCCAGGATTTGCTTAATAGCCTTTTACATTGCCAAAAGATTATGCAAGCCTTTTGCAGCTTGTGTTCTATATGTCTATTCCATAACAATTTGCTGTCGAGAATAACTCCCAGGTATTTAATCTCGTTCGTTAGGGTTAGACTGGTGTTGAAAAGCTTGGGTAACACTAAGTTGCCTAGCCGTCGTTTATGTGTGAACAGTATTAGTTCCGTTTTGGAAGGGTTCACTGATAATTGGTGCTTTGCGCACCAATTTTCGACGACTCCTAAGGCAGATCTCATAAGATCGCAGAGCACAGATTCCACTGGCCCGCTAATGAGAATCGCCAAGTCGTCCGCATAGCCCACTGTAAAGTGCCTTTCCTCGTTAAGCCAACAGATTAATTCGTTGGCAACTAGGTTCCAGAGGAGAGGTGAAAGGACGCCTCCCTGAGGGCAACCCCGTGCCACCAACCCTCTTGTGGTACTATTTACAGTGAATTGTATGGCTCTGTATTTCAGCATGTTGTCTATCCACCCGGCAACCGTGGCATCGACACCATGTCTGAGCAAAGCTTGGCTGATGCTGGTAAAGTTAGTTTTATCAAAGGCGCCTTCTATATCAATAAAGACACCTAGTGTTGATTGTTTTGATGAAATGGCGGCTTGGATGCGAGAACTCACCGCATGTAACGCCGATTCCGTTGATTTACCCATAGAGTAGGCATGTTGGTTTGGGTGGAGGGGATTACGTATCAGAGCGGTGCTCCTTATTTCCCTGTCATATAACCTTTCTAAAACCTTGAGTAAAAAGGATGTGAGGCTAATTGGCCTGAATGATTTCGGCTGTGTGTAATCCCCTTTGCCGGGCTTAGGTATAAATACTACTTTGACTTCCCTCCAGTGTGGAGGAACGTATCGGTAGGCGATGCACCCTCTATAGATGGCAACGAGATGTTTTATCAATGTTGCATCACACCATTTTAGCAGGCCGGGGAAGATACCGTCTAACCCTGCCGCCTTGAAGGGGAGGAAGCTGTTGATTGCCCATTTGACTTTGTCTGTAGTGACAATTTTATGGGCCGTGGTCCAGTTTGCATCCTCTGGTGCGCTGTAGTGTGCATCTTCCCAGGTCGGATCGCTCATAATGAGACATCCGGGGAAGTGGGTCTGCAAAAGCAATTCGCAAGTTTCAGAGTCTGTTTTCGTGTAAGTTCCATCAGGCTTTTTTAAGTACCCAAGGTTGTGCTCAGGATCACTACATAAAATGTTTTTTACCTTGGCTGCCTGGTTGTTGGTTTCGATGCTGCTACAAAAACGTCTCCAGCATTCAGACTTCCTGAGTCTTATACGTTTTTTGTATTGGTACTGAGCTTGTTTATATGCGGTCCAGTCGTGGTCCGCACGAGTATTTTTCGCCTTATTGAACAGTTTTCTTACCTTGCGACGAAGTCTATCAAGTACTGGGCCCCACCATTGCTGACGCGGCCTATGGTCAGTCCTTGGTGTCACAAGTGGGCATGTCTCCTCGTAGCTGTTGATTAAAGTTGATGTGAGATAATGAACGTGGTTATCAATGTCGGAAACATTACCATATGCTGGTGTTGCAACTGCCTCAAACAATTTTTTCGCCGTCAACACACTGTATTTAATGCGATCAGTCTTGCGAGGGTTGCGCCGAGCTTCCGCGGGTTTGACAGTTAGTAGGAGGTTGTATCTAATCCAGCGGTGATCGGAGCATGAAGCCTCATCAGTCACATGCCAGTCTGAGATGTATCGAGAAATGTGCTCCGATGCTAGGGTTAGGTCGATTATTGTCTGGGCTCGGCGAGTGACGAAAGTCGGTTCCGAACCCCGATTGAGTATACTTAATGAAGTTGTTAAAAAGAAAGTTAAGAGTTCTTCACCTCTGGAGTTGGAGCTCACACAGCCCCACAGCGGGTGATGTGCGTTGGAGTCTGCGGAGATTATCAGCTCCAGTCCCTCTCGCTCGCAGTGCTCTACCAGCATGGTCAGCTCGGGCGTGGGAATGTCTGCGTCACCAGGAAGGTAGGCAGACGCGATCACCACATCAGGCAGACCCTGAGAGGGGTTGCTCGGGATCCTGATGGTAGTCAGGTCCCTGGAACAGAACTCGGTCATTAGTATGGTGGTAACATGTTTTGGAGCAAAAATACATGTACGCGGGTTACTTACTGTTGTGTTCAGGAGCAACTTGCCCCCAATGTTGCTGAGACCGCAGATCCTGCCATTTCTAATCCACGGCTCCTGGATTAGGGCAACGGTCTCGGTGTCGACCTCCAGCGTTCTGCGCAGGTTAGCCGTTGCAGTTTGGCTGTGCTGGAGGTTTGTTTGTAGGACTTTAAAGACGAAAAAGAGGCGAGCTAGGAGCGTCGTCGCTTCCCAGCAGCCTCTCCTCGTCCGTTTCCATGACCCCTTTGTCCCGTGCCTCACCAGGATGCCCTCTGCATTCCTTTTCAGAAATGTCAGTAGCAGCCGTGGTGGGTGGGTCGGTGCAGCCTTCAGAATCTGAGACAGGTCCTGTTTGGCGCTCCTTTGTCGAGGGCGCTGTACTCGACGACTCTAGATCCTTGCGGACCTCTCGTACTGAGTTCGGGTCGGAGACAGCTGCAGAGATTGATGGTTGTGCTCCATCTTTACTCTCATGAAAGCGGACGTAGATCGAGCCCAGCTTGTAGGCCACGCGTCGATCCCTCGTCCTTATAGCGTCCAGGTCACTGTCCGGTATGCCCAAGACGAGGAAAACGGATTTTCCTCCATCCTGTCGTTCGGCATGGTAAATAGCCCAGCGGTCAATTTGGTACCAGGGGTTCTGGGCCTGGAGCTTCTTGCGAAGTCGGTCCATGTCATCCCCTGTGTAGTTCGGTACCAAAAGTCCTGCTTTGGTGCGTCGAGGGATCTCAGACTGCCGTTTGACAATCAGCTTCGATCCCGCGCGTGGCGATTGGAGCTGTGGTACGACACGGTGTAGCCACAAGAGGGCGTGGTCGTCCTCGCACCACATCTTGAGAACGCCTTCACTGTAGAAGGCCTTTCCTCTGAAGGCGGGAGCAACTACCGGAGCATCGCTAGACGTGCGTGGAGAGTAGATCTCGTTGTCCATCGCTTCGTCTAGGGCTTCTTCAACTGCAGAAGCTTGCTCAACGGTAAGGTCCGTGAAAGGCTCTAATAAAATAGCGACGCAGTAATTGTTGCCTTTTACGGCGTCGGAATAATTTATAGGAGTGTTGGGAGTAGTTTTGGGGCGCTTGCCTCTACCACTGTCCCTTGGTAATATGGTGTCATCCGGGCGGGACCTTTTGGCCGGTTTAGAGTGGCTAGGAGCCTCTCCTACACTTTTCGCGGCGTTTGTGGTAACGCCCTTGCCACCTCGTTTGCCACGTGTACGCCTAGCTTTCCTGCGTTGTGGGTTAACAACACTAGAGACAGGTGCGACTAATGGCGCTGAGAGCACTCTCGCAGGGCCGGGCGTCCCTGCAGCGTGGCTTTCGCCAGTGCGCTGAGACGTCCCACCGTGCACAGGAGTGCTCTCTGCAGCCGTAGTACGCTCCTGTCTAGCCGCCGCACGAGCTTTTGCTCGTTTGGTTGCACTAGGCGGTTTATGTACCTTAGTTTTGGTTTGGCTCTTTTTAACGACCACCTTCCAAATTGGCTCCTCAGTGGAGGGCGTAGGGGTGATCGTCGGCATTGCTGCCTTAAGAGCGGCCATGTCGATGTGTTTTGGCGCAGCCGTGGGCGCTGCCGGAGTAATTGGCGCAGTCATACGCGCAGCCGTGATATTTGGCGCAGCCGTAGACGCAGCCGTTGAGTTGGGCGCAATTGAAGATGCAGCCTGGTTGATATTTTTATCCTTTTTTGGAGCCATGGTAATAAATGTTAATTATTCATCCTCAGCAGCGTTCCACCCTCCTTGGAGCCCTCAGATGGGGACGCACCATACATGGCATGTGTATGGTCGCCAGAACTGCTCTGAGGATATAGGCCTCCACCCTGACAAGTAACGGGCCGAATTCGAGTTGCCAAGTGAGACGGAGCCAGCTGTGAGCAAAGGGTAACCCACGCCTTACTCCGGTGCTCGGCAACCTACCGTCCGCATCATCAGTTAGGAGACCTCGCCTGACAGCCCTCTGACGGGATGTCGCAGCCGATTGACCATAGCTGGCTAGTCTATGGCCTCCCGTTTCAGGAGAAATCCGGACCAAAGACGGCGTGTTGCCAACTACGGCCCGCAGACCGCAGCAAGCTCAACCTCCAGGATTCCTTCATCCCCCCTTACGGGTCTCCACGCACGGCACAAACATGTGGGTGGCTGGGTACCAGCCATCAATCTTATCTTCGAGATGGCAGGCTCGCGACGTCATTGCCACAGTGGGTCGCAATACGGGGATGCTGGGAAACCGGTTTTAAGGCGCCAGTGGTTCGCCTTCGCCCTGCATAGATTAGCTGTTGGACCTCGAGGTTGATGGAATGTGCGTAACTCGTTTGGTCTCAACATTTCCAGCGTGCACGACCGCTGCACGAGGCAGCGGTCCGCTGCAGGTCCGCGGCGGCAGGCCATGCAGCGGCGAGGACGTTCTATGCAGGACTTGATGGTGCACGTCTTAAGCTCAGGTCCGCACTCCCTGAGCATACGCTTCCGGCATTACCTGGTTTTTAATGGTGGTTTCCTTCCAGCTAGTACGCCACCCCAGGGCCCTGTAAATCACCATTCACCCGCGTGGACGTTTCTATGACTTTTCGAGGGTGCGCAGTGCGCGAGCCGCAAGCGTGAAAAAAGTAGCCTATGTGTTAATCCAGTTCCTAATCTGTCTACCTACCAAATTTCAGCCAGATCCGTTCAGTAGTTTTTGCGTGAACATACACACTCACAAACTTTCGCCTTTATATTATTAGTGTGATTAAGTCTACGTACCGGAATGATAGATTTGTAAGAAAAATAGAATACTACATATTGTTGTTGTATTAAAACGTGCACATATTATTATTGTACGCATCATTCTCTATAAATAACTTTCGAGAGGTAATCGCGCATACTAAGTATAATTACTTTGAAGGCTAAATGCAGGTAATTTGCCAAACATGTATACTGCGGTAAAACTACATTGAAGACTTACAGCCCCGGATCTACGGTTTATAGAAACCGGGCCATAAACTAGACATTGGCGCCATTAAAATCCTATTAAAAATAAAGTGCGAGTCAGAACCGCGCACAAAGGGTTTCGTACCATCATACTAGACGGCGCTAGTTTCTTCGCCTTTAAAAAAACACGTTTTTTGTATGGAGACTTTCACCTTTTCTAATTTTTTGTAATTTTTGATGTGTAACATCTTTGCTCTCGCTTTCTTGCAATTTTTGGGAGTGATTTCGTGAAATGGGACGGAAAAGTGTCCCATGGGACGGAAATGTGTTCCAGAGAGTCGCGTTTTTTCAGACTTTAAAAGCGCGGAAAAGGCAAAGGTATCTATGACCATGCAGCCTAGTCTGCCGTATCTTTGCCGTCCTTTTTTCAGGCTTTAAAAGCGCGGAAAAGGCAAAGGTCTCTATGACCATACAGCCTAGTCTGCCGTATCTTTGCCGTCCTTTTATAAAGTATTTTGTCACATGTTACACATCATATGCGAGTACTGTAGGTCTCGCTCGAATTTTTTTTTTGTTATAGCGGCAACAGAAATATATCATTTGTGAAAATTTTAACTGTCTAGCTATCACGGTTCATGAAATACAGCCTGGTGACAGATTGACGGACGGACAGCTGAGTCTAATAGGGTCCCGTTTTTACCCTTTAGGTACAGAACCCTAAAAACGCACAAATCATATGATGAGGGCTTTTTACAAGCTTTATATTAGTTTGCCGTGTTAGGCGACCCACACACCTACAATAATATTGCGCAATGTTGATGATTGCACAATATTATTGAACATATAGGGGTAGTATTGAAGATTGCAGTCATGCAAAATATATTGTGCAATCATCAACATTGCGCAATATTATTGTAGGTGTGTGGGTCGCCTTAGTTAGTTGGGACAAATCTTGAAAACTAAATTAGAACGATTTCCCGGTTTCTGATTGAGCTGAAATTTTGCATAGGAAGTAGGAACACGTTAAGTTTTTCATGATATAAGTATCAAATGAAAGGATTTTGCTAAGAATACAAAATAATTGAAATTCTTTTCAAATAAAAGCTTCTATCGAAAAGTCAAAGGTTTTTCGAAAATTATAATTATCATCATATCAGCCGAAGGAAGTCCACTGCTGGACATAGGCCTCCCCCAAGGATAAAACAAATATATTAAAAGTTAAAACCACTCAGTGTAGGTAGGAAGAGGTCGAACGAAGTGAGTCCTAAAATTTTGCATTTACATTCTTGTCTACTCTTCTATATTAAAAGATTTGGAGACTTTTGTTACATAGTAGATTCCAACAAGTACGTAAACTATATACATACTTCCTCTCCCCACCCTGGATCCGGGCCTGAAGGCTAAGTGCAGGTAATTAACCGAAACATCTCTCTTTACGACAGTTACCTAATAAGGCATGTACCGGTTTTAATTGATTTTGTATAAGTGCTCGAGGAAGTAGGGGATAATGGCTACTTAAACAATTATAAAAACTACAATGTCCACAAATGATAATTGATAATTTTGAGACGTTGGGATCTTTCACTTTTCTACGAGAGGGAAAACTCCAAAATCAAACCCGTCATGGAGTCTCCTTTAGCATTAGTCTGCAATCCGTCTACGAGAGGAAATACTCCAAAATCAAACCCGTCATGGGGTCTCCTTTAGCATTAGTCTGCAATCCGTCTACGAGAGGAAAAACTCCGAAATCAAACCGAACCGTCGCCCTGCTGATGTGAAGCAAATGGATTTACCACTAAGCCACGGAGGCGTTTAATTAAATCGATTGTTTAATCATATATTTTCTTTACATTATGCTTCAGACGAAAAGCCGTTCAAATGCGCGTACTGCCCGTACGCGTGTCGCGACAGCTCGACCCTGAGGAAGCATCAGCAAAGGCACCAGGGCATTAAGAGCGTCTACCAGTGCAAGACTTGTGGCCAGGAGTGAGTATGGCTTTAATAATCGATTAATTATAGTTAGGTAAGAGGCTACTAAGGGATCAAAAACCGGAGGATGTGCAGCAAACCGGCCCACCAACAAACACCCTTCCTCCCTACTCGGGCAACTCGGGAGGGGAAGGAGGAGGGGGCTATGTCCAGCGGTGGACGTATTTGATTTTGGCCGATGTGATGATGGTGTTAATGTTTAGTTTGGGATTTAACAAAAACTGGAAGCATCCCTCCGCCTTGGAGAGATTCGGTAAGATGTGAAGGAACCCCTGCTCCCCCTTGCGTGAGATTTCTACTTAATTTTCTATATAAATAAAAATTTAAAGGTGTTCGTTAGTACGCAAATTCTTAAGAAGGGCTAGACCGACTTGGGTTTAGCTATTATAGAAAAATAGATTGCGCTTGCACTTGCACGTATGGGGAGAGAGTAATTTGTTTAAAGAAAGAATCACTGGTACATACGATTCTTAGGTAAAAGCAGAAGGAAGATGATACAGGATCATAGCGGAGCAGAATGACTGGTTCCTTTCCACCGAGCGGAAACGATTTTGTTTTAAATTCACAGGTATTGAACGGCTACTGTGCTGTGTCAATGGGGAATGTGCATGTTTTTTTTTGCTTTAATAAAAGCTCATTCATATAAGAATAGGTATACAAAAAATATTTTTGAATAACTATAAAAATAACCAAGATATAAGCCATTAAAGATTTGTCTCTATCTCTTTCTAGCAAAACAGAATGTAGCATAGAGTTTATATGGACCGTGTGTTTTATGTCGTCACATTTACATATCGGATCTCTCTGTCTAATTAGTAGTTGGAAATGCTTATATCTTGCGTTTTTCTCGGCCGATTTAAATTTTCATTTCACTTTTTAACATTGTTTTTATGGAATTTTCATATTTTGTCAAGAAATGCGAAAAAAAATATCATGTATATACCCTATTGTAAAGTTCTTCTAGCTCCGGGGAAGGAATGAAAAGGCTTGAGAATAGTCCCTCGTTGTATTTGTAGGAGCTCCAAACGAAGGTTCGAGAATGTCTTCAATTTGTTTTACGTTCCTGTGTTTTTTTTTATTTACAATTGGTAAGCCCTTGTGTCCGCGGAAATAGGTCAAAAATTTAAAAGGTTCTATGGGGAATGTCTGATTTGAGATTACTTATTTTTTATTTCTGGTCTAGAGAGATTTAGGGAGATGGGAATGTGTTAAATTTTTGATTGAAAACAAATTTATGGATTTTGAAATTAAAGAAAATTCTATCTTGCTTTGTTCATAGAGAAGTAAATTAGAAGGAATTGGGTATGCTAAATTTTTTATAAGCCATGAAAATAAAAAAACCATTTCGAGATATTTTTATTTAAAGCCATATTTTTTCATTTTCTACTCGAAAAAGTAAAAGATTGCGTAAAAAAATCGGAAAAGGACAATAACCTTCATTTGACCCCTATGACGTCACGAGTTTACAATAAAACCTTATTTCACCACTGAACGGAACGTGCACTCTTACTTGTCATATCAATTACGGACCTTGCATTTGAGGACGAGCTTTCGTCGAGCACTGAAAAAGGCACTATTTATTTATCATCCACCAAAAACTACGTTTGAAACAATCAAATATTATTAGAACGTCATTCAAATTAAATACTTAAATGGGTAAGATATTCATTAGAGGTCCAATTTTTATTGTGGTTCTAAAAAACATTTAAACTCTGAAGGCCTTGTCCATACATAGATTATGATGTTTGATGACAAGTAAATTTTGACTTTGACGTTTCGTTGTTGGCTTTGTGATAGTTTCGTTTCGGAAAAGGCAAAGGTTACTAAGACCATACAGCCAGGTCTGACGTATTTAGGCTTCCTTAGCTGTTGGATTTGTAATGCTAGTGCCGGTGCAATGAAAAAACAACAAAATAAAACTACGAATGCGTCTTACCACAAATCCCGCCAAAAAACCTTTGGGAATGATTGACTTGAGTGACTTGAGTGAAATAGGGCTGTTCGTTTCATAGTAATGTGAACCGATGACGTCATCAAGGTTTCAAAATTTAAAAAAATATTTAAAAATATCTAGAGGCTTAAAAAATTAAATATTCAAATTAGTTTTTCAAAATGGTCTAAACCATCAGAAAAAAAAATTAAAAAAAATACATTTTTTTTTAGCATACCCAATTTAGAGTGTAACGGAGCGCGATGATGGGGATTGGTGCTCAACTGTGACGTCAGCGATGTTTTGTGTAAGTCGTGTAAGCGAATATCTTGGAAAGCTTAATTATGTTAAGAGATCACGGTAGGGGGCCTGTTTTTTTTATTTTTTTTCTATTTTTTTTAAGGAAAACTAGGTTACAATAAATGATCAAACATTAATTAGATAAGGAACATTGAGAAGTTTTCGCCTTTAGGTTAGAGAATAAGCTAGCTTGACGTACGCCATCTGGATACAGTTTTCTATGAAGTGTTTAGCATATTTGGCTATAAATTTGGAATCGTCCGACACGAAATGGGAGTTATGGAAATATGGTTTGAGGAGTGTTTATTTTGATAATTAGAATGTAAACAAAAGTGAATATTGTTTTATGGAATATTGATTAAATTATTAAAATTAAGTGTTTAAAATTAACTGTCAAGTGTATTATGCAACTAGTGAACAAAGGACGGATTTAAGGCGGGGGCCATAGATGAATCACGAGCAAGTGAAGAGTTCTAATGACTGGATCACGACCGTAGAGAGGTAATTCAAGTATTAGATAGAACCCTGAGCGACACGAGTGATTCATGACCCTCGATATAAATCCGTTTTATTCAAGAGTTGCATACTATACTTTATACCATGACTCTGAGAAAAAGAAACATTTAAGCGAAAATGGACATTTAATGAAGATAAAAGGAATGTTAAATTAATTCAAATGTTCATTAAAATTGGAACAATTACTAAAATAAAGAGTAATTTGCTTTGTGTTCATACAACTTATAGTATTCAAAATAGCGCCAATTTACTAATGAAACGACAGCAAAGAACACAAAACAGTTTTTATTCTAATTCTAAACTCCTTTTCGAAAATATCAAACAAAAAATTTCGAGGAGTTGTTTGCACATGGAATTTGTATCTCAAATATTCTTTGGATTAGGAGTTTGTGTCGAGTATTTTTTGCGCAAGGAGGTTATATAGCTGAGATGGCGGTGGAATATATTGGTGTGTTCTAAATTCAAACATCAAAATAGTGATTAAAAGAACTTTTTATTCACTGTTTAGTGAATAAAATAAGCTTTTTAGAAGAGCAATGGTATAAAGGTAGGTTTTTAGCTACTTTATTAAGAAATGTAACGATGCTGTTTGAAAACGTTACAAGGTTACCACTTAAGGTAAAGATGCATACGTATAATATAGAACAAGATTAACCCCACTTTTTGTTATGATTGTTGTATGACTCATTCTCTATAAGGTGAGACGGTACTTCACATCTGGACAGCTGCTTACCTTGTATCAAGCACAGGTCCACTCATGTATGGAGTACTGTTCACACTTATGGGATGGATCAGCCCGCTATCAGCTGGATACCTTGGACGCCATCGACCAACGCGCACGGAGACTCATTGGTGACGACGAGCTAGTCAATGACAAGCTCCAAAGCCTTGAGCATCGCCGCAAAGTCGCCTGTCTATCGGTATTCTATCGAATTCATTTCGGAGAGTGCGCGCAAGAACTTCACGACCTCATTCCCCTTGCTCCATTCCACCGTCGGTCAACGAGACGCAGGGAGGGGTTGCACCCCTTTGTTGTTGATGTTCCACCTTTTCGCACAAATCGTTACGCTTCTTCATTTGTTATGCGTACAGCGCAGGGGTGGAACTCCTTGCCTGCGTCAGTGTTTTCCGATTCCTATAATTTGGGGATCTTCAAGGCAAGAGTGAATAGGCATTATTTGAGTTGGCGTGTACCATCCTCGACTACATCATCACTTACCATCAGGTGAGTTGCAGTCAAACGCACTCAAATTTTTAATAAAAAAATAAATAAATAATAATCTGAGTATTAGCCAGATTTAATAATATGTTCCAAAACTAGTCCCTAGATTTTGCTAGTATTTTTTTAAAATCTTGTTCATTTCATTTTTAACCGATTTCAAAAAAAGGTGGAGGGACCAATTATGTGTGTTCGAGGATAACTTCGTCGTTTATTTATTTATTTTATTTTATTTTAAATTTATTTTACAGACAACAAGATCCACGTATGTTAGTAAACAAATAAGCTTAAACCTATGTTAGTAACTTATAATTAATGGAGATTTAGTCCGATTGATCAACGTCCACACAAGTGGACTGTCGAATCTATCGGCTAATGCCCGCAGGATTGTGTTGGGGCTGTCGCGCAACCTACGAAGTAGCGAGGCAGATTTTTTGCGCCAGACGGCGTCGAACCCATCGGTGTGTGCTTCCGCGAACATCGACGAGGCGCTGCAGAAGCGCGGCAGCCGCAACAAAGCCCTAAACGAGTTATTAAACTGAATTCGCAGAGCATTGTAAGCCTTCTGGGTGTATCTGAACCACAGGGCCCCCGAGTACAGCGATGTGCAGTACGCTTTAAACAGCGTTATTTTGACTGCGGCTGTACATCGGGAGAACCTGCGGGCCAGCATGTTCGCCCGGACTGACAACGCCCTGCGTTCCCTTTCCAAATCTACATCGTCTCTCAAGTCGTCTGTTACCAAGTGTCCCAGATATTTAAATTGGTAAACCCTGTTAAGAGGGAGACCGTTAAGAAAGATAGGAGGAACGGTAGATGGGCACCTGGTACCAGCCTTGAAGACCATGTACTCGGACTTCTTAGAATTATACACAAGGCCATGTGAAGCCGCGTAAGACTCGCACACCGTGAGCAGCTCCCGGAGGGCACCGACCGAGGGAGCCAGCAGCACCATGTCGTCTGCGTAGCTAATGTTGTTGACACATACTCTGTCAATAACGCAGCCGACACGCATGCCGCTAAGCCGCTCGATCAGCGCATTCACGTACAAGCTGAAGAGCACGGGTGAACTCAAACCACCCTGTCTCACCCCGCATTCCAGCCTGGACGATTCCGACAGCTCCCCGGCCCACCGTACCCGATTTTCCTGATTGAGGTACCAGTACCTGAGCAAGGATACGAACCCTGGTGGCACCGTCGTCTCTTTCAATTTCTTCCAAAGTATGTCATACGTTACTAAGTCGAAGGCCTTGGACAAGTCCAAAAAACAGGCATAAATAGGCGTTTTTCTATCTGTGTAGTACTTGACCGTGTGCTTTAAACTGAGAATGGCAGTCTCAGTTGATAGACCAGGTCGAAAACCGAACTGGCCATCATGCAATTTGATATGCCTAGTAAGATGTGAGTTAAGCACACTGTCAAGTACCTTCGCAATGATGGTAGCTAGCGAAATTGGCCTGTAGTTTGAACTGTCCGACACATCACCACACCCCGGACACTCCATACAAACGAGCGAGAAATGATATACATATATATAACTGACGTATCTATAGGCAAGAATGCAGGTAGGGTTGAATCACACCGGCGGTATTGGTCATGAATGTTTGTTAGTTATTTACTGCATGCACACTGCAAGATATATATACTGTGCTGCAAGCAACAATCAACAGTTATCTTACATGATTAAGTAACTTACATGGATAACATTGTTCATTTGTTCTTCAAACACAGGAGCTTTTGTCCGTGAAACAATCTCATTTAGCAACCTACAATAATAGTCAATCTCAATCTATAATTCCGAGATCACATTTTATAATATTACACCACTAGTTATTTCTATACAACTCATACTTTCACACCATCTAATCAAATTATTACAAACAATAAATAAAACTAACAAAATATCTCACAAGCCACAATAACAAACTGTTAACTGACATATGAAAAACATAAAGGAACTACATTTCTAAAAAAAAAAAAGATACAGCTATTAGAGGATTCATAGGAACTGATTGTTCTTAGATTTGGTCGTATAATATTGGTGGTCAGCCGGTCAGCCAATCATGATACGAGGCATCTCAGCGCCGCGGCCGCCTATTGGCGTCGAGCGGTGAGCGGCGCGCAAAGTAAATATAAGTGACGTTAATCGCGCATGCGTAGTTCGTCCTTTACGTTCGGTAACTAGTTGCTTTTTATTCCGGTGTACGAAATCACAGCGGCGCGCAAAGTGAATATAAGTGACGTTTATCGCGCTTGCGTAGCTCGTCCTTTACGTTTGGTACCCAATCTACATCCAATCTGAGTGACGGGGGGGTGAGGTCGAATTTAGAGAGCGGCAGGGAGTGTCCATACTGTACGTTAGTACTAATATATATATACTGTGACATCACCGTTTTTATCTTTCACTATAGGTATAACCAGGCTTCGCATCAAATCGGCAGGAAGATAAGAGTGGCTCAAGCAAAGGTTATATAAAAGGGCGAGTACGCGCGGCAAGTGAGGACCGGCATGCCGCAGATGCTCCACGCTGAGTCCATCGTGCCCCGGGGATTTTCCCTTTGTCATCTTTTTTAATGCGAGCCTGATTTCTTTCACTACTATAACAGAGGGAACCTCAGCACTCCGGGTTTCAGAATCGAACTCCCGGCATGGCGGTCCCAATGGCGAGTTTACAGTAAACCGGTTTCTGAAAATCTGTGCGATATCTTTTGAGTTTGAAACACTATCAACGCTCACAGGAATGCCAGATTTAGAATTCAACCTACTCGTGCATTTCCAAAAGCTTTTAAAATCTAAGTTTGTATGGTGCTTTGCTATCAAATCCATTTTGATTTGTTCTTGGTGATTTTGGCACCATTTAAGTTTACCCTTGAAAATTTTTCGTGCTTTAGTCATAGACTCAAAAATAGATCCTGAAGATGGTTTCCCATTCCAAACCCAGTTCTTAAACTCTAGCCTAGCATTCCTATGAGCCTCGCTTACATGTTTGTTCCAGCCGGTTTATGAACCGATTTTGATGATTATTTTTTTGGTTGGAAAGGAGATATCCCAAGGGTGGTGCCATGACAAGGAAGCCAGGATCTGATTATGACATCCCAGAAAAATCGAGGGGCACCTTAGTTTCCTGTTTGAAGTCGGTTTTTTTTTGTTCAAAATTATGTATATAGTTAGAACATGAGAATTAGTTTGCATGTATTTATTTTATTATAATGTAAAACTGTAAATGAATAAAAATGATTATGTATCTATCTAAAGAACATCAAAAATTAATTATGAAAAATGTCATTCCTTACATTGCTCCTCCGTTGAAACTTTGAAAAATCTTACACATTTTGTTTTGCGCTGCGCCTGTAGTTTTTAATCAGACAAAATTACAAAATTAGTACAACAACTAAAAAAAATAACTTTAGGAATAATTAAAAAACCCGACAGCGTAAAAACTTAACCCCTCTTTTTCACCAGCTGGGTAAAATGTTCCTATGTCCCAATGTGTTTTCGTATTTCGATTTCATATGTACGTTTATCCGACGCTCTTATGAATATATGAAGGAAAACATCGTTAGGAAACTCTAAGGTTGTGTGAAGTCGACCAACCCGCACTGGGCCCGCGTGGTCGACTAAGCCCCATCGCCCTAATTCAGGGTAGGCTCGAGTCCCTCGGTGGGGACGTATATGAGCTGATTTGATGATGTCTCTCACAGGATCAAGACGAATCTAAAGATACCTCATACGTTAAATTACGTCCGCCTTTGCTTAATGTATTTTCTTTTGTCTAAATATTTAATGTATTTGTTTTAAAAGCAATAAAGAGTTTACAAACAAACAAGCAATTCTTCAAGCCGTTCAGGCTGTAGCAGTAAACATGGAAACCTACATACATATACTCGAAAAACATAACCCTCCTTCCGAGGGAGTCGGATAATTATTTTCAAATTAAAAGTTTTTAGGTTTTTCGAAAACTAATTCCTAAATAGTCCTTGATCAAAGTAAATTTCATTTTAGATACACTCGGAAATACGCGCTCAAAAATCACGTGGCCGAAGTGCACTTGCTGCTCGACATGAAACATCACAAATGCGTCGACTGCGGCAAGATGTTTCGCTCCAAGAAGTTGCTTGGCAGCCATAAGGTGAGAAAACTCAACTGAACCATTGGTCCAGTGGCAGTGCTGCTGTTATAGCTCGTCAACTTCGTGCGCGATACGCCTGAGCAGCTGAGGCGGGAAGTGCTTGAGGCTAGCGGGGAAGGGCACGAGCGTTGTGCCCTTCCCCGCTAGACTCAAGCTCATCCGCGGAGATCGTGTCGTGTCGTGCTACCTCGCCCCCGCCTACCCGCCCGTACCGCGCACGAAGTTTTCCGGGCTTTAGCTAGGCCGAGTGTCGTGGGTTCGATCCAACATTCGTGTGACGAACATGTTTATTTGCTAAGTGTCTGTGTGTTAAATATCTATTGTGTATGTATTTAAACCTATAGTATGTAGCGCGGTGCGCTGTTATTCATTCTTCTTTCATCCGATCTTCTTTTTCATTCCATTTATTTCTTTTTCATGCATAAGCTGTCATCCGTCTAACAAATGACATTCAAAAACCAAAAAAATATAATCATTAGTTCATAATATAATAAGTTTAAGATAAGATAAGATAAGCATTTATTCACAACCCACACAAGCAAAAAAAAACAGGTAATACAATGCAAGAAAAAAAAAATTAAAACTACTTATTTTAAAATCTCAATAACTATTAAATTTAATAAATTCGTATGTTGATACTTTATAAAAGACCCGTTACGGGTAAGATAAATTTATGTTTATTAGTGATTTGTATTTTAAATTTAAGTGTATTATGTTTCAACTATTTTTATATTTCTTTTAGGTCTTATTTACATAATTAAATAATATTAACTACACGTCCACGATGGAGTTTTAACCCACGCCCTTATATCAACATTATACAACATACAATGTACAACCGTGCGACAAGTACAAGTAATTAAGTATGTATGTATATCAGTCTCTGGTTCCCATAGCACAAGTATTCCTAATTTGGGGCCACGTGTCCATTGTGTGATTAGTCCCTGAATACAAGGGTCCAGACACACGGACTGCAAGCCAGCTGCGAATTCGCAGTTTGGATAAAGTTCTCCTAGTTAGTTGCGCTTTAACTGCATTCAAACTGCATCCAAATTGCGAATTTGCAGCTGCTTTGCAGTCCGTGTGCCTGGACCCTTAATATCCTATACTATTAAACGAGCAATATGTGTATATGTATGTTCATTTTTTTAGTGAAAATCAGTACTAGAAGGCTGTAATTTGGCATGGGTAAATTCTTATTACCTTTTTGGAAAACTGATAACAAAAATTTATTTATAATACTTAGGCAAACAGAAGAGATAATACTTACTTATAAAAGCCTATTAAGTAAGGTCACTTCATATTATTAGTTATTATAAGTTTAGTTTAATTATCAGTAAGGTATCACATCTCTAGGTAAATACCTGATAATAATGTAGTTGGTATGTAGTGTTTAGTCAATGGAACCGAACCGTATTTAAGTTTTATGCCCCTAGACTAATACATATTAAAGCTCTTCAAAAGTTGTTCAATTCCGTTATTTTCGAGGGACAAACGCCGAAGGCCTGACACAGAAGTGTGGTCGTGCTTATCTTCAAAAAAGGCGACAATACGTTGCTGAATTACTACAGACCTATCGCACTGCTGACCCATTTCTAAAAGCTGTTTTGAGAGTCATTACGAATCGTTCCGCATACAGGTTTGATGACTTCCAGCCTCCCGAATAAGCTAATATCCGAAGAGGCTTTAGTGCCATAGACCACATACATACGCTGCGGCAGATTATACAGAACACTGAATAATAATATTAGCCACTATGTTTGGCGTTTGTGGACTATGAAAAAGCCTTTGATTAAGTCGAAACCTAGGCTGTGCTACAGTCTCTCCAGCGGTGCCGAATTGACTATTGATACATCGAGGTGTTGAAGTGTTTGTATGACAACGCCACCCACCATGTCGTTTCGCCTCTAGGACCAGAATTCGAAACCTATCCGGCTGCAGCGAGGGGTGAGACAGGGAGACGTTTCATCTCCGAAACTGTTCACCGCCGCCCTGGAAGATGTTTTCAAACTTCTGGACTGGGGTGAACTCGGCATCAATATCAAAGGCGAGTTGAGCTAGGTAGGTCCAACTTCAAGAAAGAGATCAATCGACGAAACCAACTCGGCTGAGCAATGTTCGGGATTATCTTTCACCAGTGTGGGTCGCTAGTGACCACTTACGGAACTGAGACATGGTCGCTTACTGTGGGCTTCATAAGAAGGCTCGAGGTCACCCAAATAGCGACGGAGCGAGCAATGCTCGGAGTTTTCTCTACGCGATCGAATCAGAAACGAGGAGATCCATAGGGTTCCAAGTGCTCTGTGTTAATATCAATATTATGTATATATTTAAACGTAAATAAGTATGTAGACTTTGGTGCTCATAGTACAGGGATTCCTTGTTGGGTGCCAAGTGACCATGTGTGTTTTTCCTAGAATATTTTATCATATCAGGTCATGTACGTCCCCACCGAGGGCTGAAGCTTACCCTGAATTAGGGCGATCGGGCCTTAGTCGACCACGCGGGCCCAGTGCGCAGTGGTCGACTTCACACAGCCTTCGAGTTTCTTCGAAGGCGTTTGCAGGTTTCGTCACGATGTTTTCCTTCACCGTAAAAGCTAAGAGCTACCTAGGATATTTATTTATTACTGGATTTTGCCCGCGGCTTCGCTTGTGTGGGCATCGTTTTTATGACGGTCTTTGAGGGTGAATGTCGCTCAGGAGTTTACTCTAAATCCCTATATCGGGCTATTCTGTTTAGCTGTCTATGTCACTTCCCACCCCCACAACTATTTCAATGCGAAAAATCACGTCAATCCGTCGCTAAGAAAGAGTCAGAAGTTTTTCTGTTCCCTCAGGAACTATTTCGGACATTGCTATTTGCACGGGATAAAAGTAGCCTATGTCCTTTCCCGTGACACAGGTTATCTGCATGCCAAATTTCGTCAAGATTGGTTAAGGTATTGAAGCATGAAGAGGTAACAAATAAACAAACACATTTATAAAATTAGTAAGGATTTATTTGCATTGTCAGCGCTTCGTGCATGAAAAATCGATGCAATGCAAGTGCGAGCTATGCGGCGCCACGATAGCGAACAAGTACAACTTGAAGAATCACATGCGGACGCACGTCAGCGCGCGCCCGTTCAAGTGCAAACACGAGGGATGCAAAAAAGATTTCAAGGATTCCGTGAGTGATTGAACCAACTTATTTATTGTGCTACCCAGAGAACATACGAGTACCTCCTCGCTCGACATTATTCAATTTGTATGGGAGGTGCCTTTTTTACCAATACCTCCTCGCAGGAGCGTCTAACACTATTCAATTTGTATGGGAGCTAAGAAAAAACACGTTTTTAGGGTTCCCTTACTCAAAAGGAAAAAAACGGAACCCTTATAGGATCACTTTATTGTCCGTCCGTCTGTCTGTCAAGACCGTTTATCTCAGGAACGCGTGGAGGTATTGAGTTGAAATTAAAACCGTATACTTCGGTCTGCAGTGCTTTGAACCTGTAAAAAAATCAAAATTCTAAGTTAACTTAAAAAAACATATAACCGTTTATGCCGCAAAAAATGTACATTTAGACATTCTCAAGGGAATCAGAATTCATAGGGTGTTTTCCGTTGACCTAGAAAATTTGGCAAGTAATACCGTCTTATACTACAAGTATAGGGAAAAATCTAAAAACTGTAAATTGTCTTTATTTAAAGTACGTAATCAATTATGCAAGGAACGGCGGTCTTAATTTTGAATTTAGTTAACCGTGTCATGTGGGGTATCGTATGAAAGGGTTTCATCGGCACAAGCTTAAACAGATTTTATATTATAATATTTCTATTGTTTAGTTTTCAATTTATGACGAAGAATGAAAGAAATATATTTTTCATATCTTCTGTTCGGAAAGTTTAATTTTCATGAGTAGATATCCGGGTGAAACATTGCTTTTCCGTCCCTAGGATGGAAAGTATTTTCATCCCTAGGGTGGAAAGTATTTTTTTTAATTGCCACGAAGACGAAGATAATCGAGTTATGTCATATTATTAAATTATAATAAAATAATAGGTTTTCATATTATATCTAAACTCAGCTATGCATTAAACGAAGTGTTTATTACGATCTATAGGTTGATATTAAATCATTTTGCAGTTGGTCTATTTTTTTAAAATTACAGAAGATCAACATTTAAAATCATTCCTCTATTCTGATGTGCGTCATAATGCCATGATATGATAACATTACAATTTTTTTTTCAACTTTCGGCATGGCCACCTAGATGCACGTCGTTACCAAGTCGATCAGGTACAATCTAGTCGACCGTGGCAATTGGTCATTGCGAAAAGGTTGAAGGTTGGATATAGGTAAACTTAATTTATTTATATTTAATTAATATTATAAATGATATAAATAATACATTTCCTCACAGTCGAAATGAAAAGTAGAGTGTTTAACTCGGGTGAAATGAATGACCCATTTCACCCTCGAACTATTGGCGCTCTCACTACGTTCGAGCGCCAGAAATATCTCGAGTGAAATGGGTCACTTTCTTCCCTTGATTAACAATCTACGAGTACTATTCCCGTACCTAACAATTTTGGTGTATGTAGTACCTAACAGTTTCCTATGTTATGATATATAATATTATGTACCTACATATTTGTACGGAACCCTCGGTTGGCGATTCCGATTCGCACTTGTCCTGTTTTTGTATAAAGACACCCCTAATTTTTCACTTTTTCTAAATTTTAGTATTTGTTGTACATATATTCTGTGAAAATTTCAACTGTCTACC
The DNA here is from genome assembly GCA_947284805.1 of Coleophora flavipennella. NCBI lineage: Eukaryota > Metazoa > Arthropoda > Insecta > Lepidoptera > Coleophoridae > Coleophora > Coleophora flavipennella. Next base: position 9,106,204 of record OX369278.1, read on the forward strand.
TATTACGGCTTATGAAATACAGCCCACTGGCGGACGGACAGACAGCGGAAGTTTAGTAATAGGGTCCCGTTGGTCACCCGTTGGGTGTACGGAACCCTAAAAAGGCACCTCCTATACAAATTGAATAGTGTTAGACGCTCCTGCGAAGAGGTACTGGTAAAGAGGCACCTCCCATACAAATTGAGTAGTGTTACACGCTCCTGCGAGGAGGTACTAGTAAAAAAGGTACCTCCGATACAAATTGAATAGTGTTAGACGCTCCTGCGAGAAGGTACTGGTAGAGAGGCACCTCCCATACAAATTGAATAGTGTTAGACGCTCCTGCGAGAAGGTACTGGTAAACGGGTACCTCCCATACAAATTGAATAGTGTTAGACGCTCCTGCGAAGAGGTACTGGTAGAGAGGCACCTTCAATACAAATTGAATAGTGTTAGACGCTCCTGCGAGAAGGTACTGGTAGAGAGGCACCTTCAATACAAATTGAATAGTGTTAGACGCTCCTGCGAAGAGGTACTGGTAGAGAGGCACCTTCAATACAAATTGAATAGTGTTAGACGCTCCTGCGAAGAGGTACTGGTAGAGAGGCACCTTCAATACAAATTGAATAGTGTTAGACGCTCCTGCGAAGAGGTACTGGTAGAGAGGCACCTCCCATACAAATTGAATAGTGTTAGACGCTCCTGCGAAGAGGTACTGGTAGAGAGGCACCTCCCATACAAATTGAATAGTGTTAGACGCTCCTGCGAAGAGGTACTGGTAGAGAGGCACCTTCAATACAAATTGAATAGTGTTAGACGCTCCTGCGAAGAGGTACTGGTAGAGAGGCACCTTCAATACAAATTGAATAGTGTTAGACGCTCCTGCGAAGAGGTACTGGTAGAGAGGCACCTCCCATACAAATTGAATAGTGTTAGACGCTCCTGCGAAGAGGTACTGGTAGAGAGGCACCTCCCATACAAATTGAATAGTGTTAGACGCTCCTGCGAAGAGGTACTGGTAGAGAGGCACCTTCAATACAAATTGAATAGTGTTAGACGCTCCTGCGAAGAGGTACTGGTAGAGAGGCACCTTCAATACAAATTGAATAGTGTTAGACGCTCCTGCGAAGAGGTACTGGTAGAGAGGCACCTCCCATACAAATTGAATAGTGTTAGACGCTCCTGCGAAGAGGTACTGGTAGAGAGGCACCTCCCATACAAATTGAATAGTGTTAGACGCTCCTGCGAAGAGGTACTGGTAGAGAGGCACCTTCAATACAAATTGAATAGTGTTAGACGCTCCTGCGAAGAGGTACTGGTAGAGAGGCACCTTCAATACAAATTGAATAGTGTTAGACGCTCCTGCGAAGAGGTACTGGTAGAGAGGCACCTTCAATACAAATTGAATAGTGTTAGACGCTCCTGCGAAGAGGTACTAGTAGAGAGGCACCTCCCATACAAATTGAATAGTGTTAGACGCTCCTGCGAAGAGGTACTGGTAGAGAGGCACCTCCCATACAAATTGAATAGTGTTAGACGCTCCTGCGAAGAGGTACTGGTAGAGAGGCACCTCCCATACAAATTGAATAGTGTTAGACGCTCCTGCGAAGAGGTACTGGTAGAGAGGCACCTCCCATACAAATTGAATAGTGTTAGACGCTCCTGCGAAGAGGTACTGGTAGAGAGGCACCTCCCATACAAATTGAATAGTGTTAGACGCTCCTGCGAAGAGGTACTGGTAGAGAGGCACCTCCCATACAAATTGAATAGTGTTAGACGCTCCTGCGAAGAGGTACTGGTAGAGAGGCACCTTCAATACAAATTGAATAGTGTTAGACGCTCCTGTGAGGAGGTACTTGTAAAAAAAGTACCTCCAATACAAATTAAATAGTTTTAGAATCAGAAAAATCACAGTTATCCCCAAAATTCCAAAAACACGAAAAAGACCAGTGAGTAGATATTGTTAAAAAAAACCCGGGTGCTTCCCAACCCTGGTGGCGCAGCAGCGAGGGTCGTTATGGGTTGTTAACGACCCTCTAGCTAGATGACCGCTCAATGCGCGGCAGCACTAAAGAAGTAAACTTTGTCCCGACAGTCGTCTCTTCGCAAACACGAGATATTGCACACGCCATCGCAGTTCTACTCTTGTGAGATCTGTGGGCGGGCGTTCTCGCGCTACATGCGCCTGGTGAGGCATCTCGACGTGCACACGCCGCGGAGTAAGGTCGAGTGCGACTACTGCGGCACCAAGTGAGTACTCTCAGTCTAGCAACCGACACTATGACACCAGTACTAAATGGCACATTTGGTAAGTCACTACAATGGCACCCTCGTCAGTCATTAAATGCGCCGCCGACAACGCGTCGGTAAGTCGGTGTAGTCACCATGAAAGCCTTAGATGCAAAGTATGTATATGTTGCGGGTAACTTGATTAACCGGGTACGATTAATATGGACTGGTCATAAAGAATAATGACCAAGAGCGTAATTTAAATTGATAAATTTATCACTTTGGCCGGTATGTATTTAATAATGCCTGAATACCCTTGGTCTATTTGATAAATCAAGACTTGAGATGGCTTAACTTATCATTTGGACCGAGCAGTATGAATAAATTGAAAGAAGTTGGTTCTGGCGCTTAGTCGGCCGCTGCCGCACGTTCGCTTCGCTCACTCGATTCGCGCGTTATGTGTCATACACACCTGACAGCTCGTCGATTCACTCATCGCCAGCTAATTTAATCTAACCTAACCGCACCTAATCCAACAGCCCCCCCCCCCCATCTTGATCTCCATCTTGACCCACACATTGTACTTCATTCATTACTGATACTATACTGACTGGGAAATGCCATTCTTATTACATTTTTCATTTGATGCGGCCATAATGAATACAGACCAACGTAAGGCGGATTTCTGTCACTAATTTAGCATGACATCCGCTATCTACTTGGTGAGAATGTTAATAATATACGAGGAGGAGCTATGCTGTTCCGCAGCATTAATTTTTTTACTTCTTTTATTACGGACATCGAGAGTGCTCGGCAGGCAACCCGCAACCCGCAAGCGGCTCGACATCGACTTTGCGCGGTGTGGCAGAATCGCACCTAGCTTTCCTCCAACCCAACGCATTAGTATCGTTTCGTCTAAAAAGCAGCTGGTCTATGTAGCATCTGGTCTAAAAAGCAGGTGGACAAAAAACCAAATCGTCTAAATAGCAGCTCGTCTATGTAGCATCTGGTCTAAAAAGTAGCTCGTCTGTGTAACAAAAAAAAAATGAGCTAGCGAAGCGAGCGATGTTAGGTTCGGTCAGGTTTGATTGATTTAACAGTCAGAGCCTCGCGAAGCGAGTCTCCCCACCTTGGGTACCAAAATACTTAGAAATCATCGGAAGATAGACCAGTTGACCAGTTGCTATTTAGGCGAAAAGCGTTTTAGACCAGGTGTCAAGTGCGTTTTAGACAATTTGGTTTTTAGACCACCTGCTTTTTAGACCAGATGCTACATAGACCAGCTGCATTTTAGACGAAACGATACTAACCCAACCCAACCAATTTAAGTGACAATAGCTCAAATCGAAGAACTCGTTCCAACAAGAGACCAAAACGAACAGCGTACTTCAATTAAAACCGGATTTATTGTGAAAGAAAGGTTTGAAAATCACGTTTGGGTATGACTTAAAAATGGCGAAAGTTAGGTGATTTTCAATGTTTGATGAGAAATTTGTGCATTTCCTTGTCCATTTGTACCTTTGTACCTTTCATTTAAAAAACATCAAGAAAATCGGTTGGATGGAACTGCCGGACGAACTCGAAATAGATTTCATATTGCTGATAGGTGTGAGGAGCCTATCCTGAAACACTGGGTGGGCCTTCTACGGAGTCCGTATGTCTGCATCAGAAACTATCATTCTGATGCAGATAAGCGTCACTTTCTTCTCTTTTTTATTTTATTAGCTTTTGTTGTTACTAATATAGTTTGTTTGTGTTCTTACTAACAAAGTATGGGTCTTTGATCTGAAAATAAATGATGATTATTATTATACTATGTTAATTTCATCATATCAGCCGAAAATCGTCCACTGCTGGACAAAGGCCCACCCCAAGGATTTCCACGACGACCGGTCCAGCGCTGCCCGCATCCATCAGCTTCCCGCAATCTTCACCAGGTCGTCGGTCCACCGCGTGGGATGACTGCCTACGCTACGTTTTCGGTGCGCGTTCGCCACTTGAGAACTTTACTACCCCATCGGCCATCTGTTCTACGAGCTTTGTGCCCTGCCCACTGCCACTTCAGTTTAGCGATTCTGTGAGCTATGTCGGTTACTTTGGTTCTCCTGCGGATCTCCTCGTTTCTGATTCGATCACGCAGAGAAACTCCGAGCATAGCACGCTCCATTGCCCTTTGGGTGACCTTGAGCCTTCTTATGAGGCCCATAGTAAGCGACCATGTCTCAGTTCCGTAAGTCATAACTGGCAACGCACACTGGTCAAAGGCCTTAGTCTATGTTAATTTAGCTGGAGTTAAACAGTTGAGACTATGAGTAGTAAAATTATACAATTCTCTGAGCAGACAAATCCGACTAGCAGTCACCTCCGCCGCTTCTTGATTCTCTCTTGGCCCGGGCCTCACACTCGTAGTTTTTCACTTAATTTACAGGTTTACCTTGGTTTTATCGTTTCATGATGAAACTCGCTGAATTTTCTTGTCAATCAATCAATCAATCAAATATGCTTTATTGTACAATTACAAAAAATACAAAATACAAGTAAAGAATAAATAGAAAAATTTTAAATTGTACAATGTTGGCGGCCTTATTGCTTTAAGCAATTTCTTCCAGGAAACCCAGAGAATGGATACAATTAAATAAAAGTATGGGCTGTGCAAAGCAAACATATGCAATAATATTGAAAATAGAACAATTTACTATATAATATCATCATCATCATATCAGCCACAAATCGTCCACTGCTGAACAAAGGCCTCCCCCAAGGATTTCCACGACGACCGGTCCTGCGCTGCCCGCATCCATCGGCTTCCCGCGACCTTCACCAGGTCATCGGTCCACCGCGTGGGAGGCCTGCCTACGCTACGTTTTCCGGTGCGCGGTCGCCACTCGAGAACTTTACTGCCCCATCGGCCATCTGTTCTACGAGCTATGTGCCCTGCCCACTGCCACTTCAGTTTAGCGATTCTGTGAGCTATGTCGGTTACTTTAGTTCTCCTGCGGATCTCCTCGTTTCTGATTCGATCACGCAGAGAAACTCCGAGCATAGCACGCTCCATTGCCCTTTGGGTGACCTTGAGCCTTCTTATGAGGCCCATAGTAAGCGACCATGTCTCAGTTCCGTAAGTCATCACTGGCAACACACACTGGTCAAAGACCTTAGTCTTGAGACACTGCGGTATTTGGGACGTGAAGATATTGCGAAGCTTCCCGAACGCTGCCCAGCCGAGTTGGATTCGTCGATTGATCTCTTTCTTGAAGTTGGACCTGCCTAGCTGGACTGTTTGTCCCAGGTATACATATTCGTCAACAACTTCCAGTGTAGAGTCTCCAACCTTTAGAGGAGTGGGTGCGACACGGACATTTAACATTATTTTCGTCTTGTCCATGTTCATTTTAAGACCCACTTGTTGAGAGACCTTACTGAGGCCATCGAGCATTGTGCTTAGGTCTTCCATAGTCTCAGCCATGACCACGATATCGTCAGCGAATCGGAGGTGGGATATGTACTCGCCGTTGATATTGATGCCGAGTCCACCCCAGTCCAGAAGCTTAAAAACATCTTCCAGGGCGGCGGTGAACAGTTTCGGAGATATAACGTCTCCCTGTCTCACCCCTCGCTGCAACTGGATAGGTTTCTAGTTCTGGTCCTGGAGGCGAACCGACATGGTGGCGTTTTCATACAGACACTTCAACACCTCGATGTATCGATGGTCAATTTGGCACCGCTGGAGAGACTGTAGCACAGCCCAGGTTTCGACTGAATCAAAGGCCTTCTCATAGTCCACAAACGCCAATCATAGTGGCCGATTGTACTCTTCGGTCTTCTGTATAATCTGCCGCAGCGTATGTATGTGGTCTATGGTACTAAAGCCTTTTCGGAAACCGGCTTGTTCGGGAGGCTGGAAGTCGTCAAACCTGCGTGCGAGACGATCCGTAATGACTCTCGAAAACAGCTTGTAGACATGGCTCAGAAGTGAGATGGGTCTGTAGTTCTTCAGCAGAGTGTTGTCACCCTTTTTGAAGAAAAGCACGACCACACTTCTGTGCCATGCCTTAGGCGTTTGTCCCTCGAGTATAACGGAATTAAATAACTTCTGAAGAGCTTTAAGTACCGGTGTTCCACCTGCTATCAGAAGTTCAGCCGTAATTCCATCATCACCCGGTGCCTTGTTGTTCTTGAGCTGTTTGAGAGCCATTCTAATCTCGTACAGGCTGACGTCCGGGATATCTTCGGTATAGTGTCGGGTTAGTCTGGCTCTTGGGTCTTCGGCCAGATAGCTGACAGGCAAACGTGTGGTCTTGTACAATTGTCCATAGAACTTCTCAACTTCTTCCAGCAACTCAGTCTTAGACGATATGGTCCTGCCGTCCTCAGTCTTCAGCTTGGTCAGTTGGCTTTGTCCAACAGACAGATCTCTCGCGAACACTTTTGAGCCTTTGTTGTGCTCAATCGCCTCTTTAATACAATTTGTATTATATTGGCGTAAATCGCGAGTTAGGGACTTAGAGATCTGCCTGTTTAGTTGCCGATACTGAGTAGCGTCTTCAGAGGACTGCAAAACCAATCTGCGTCTTTCTTCCATGAGGTTGCTGGTGAAGTCGGAGATTTTTTTGTTTCTGTTTGAACGGCGAGTTTTAAAAATCTTAGACCCGACCGTTTGAACAATTTCCACGAACCTGTCATTATAATCGTCCACATTCTCGCAGTCTCCTAGGCATTCGAAACGATTGTGCAACTCGAGCTGAAAGCTCTCGGGGTTTTGGAGCTGGATGGGCGCTGGTCGGAGCGTCGACTTCATCAGTCGACATCTTTCTAGCTTGGTCTTTAGATTCAATGTGCCTCTGACCATCCGGTGATCGCTTCCTGTTTTGACTGAATTGATCACGGAGACATCATTGAATATTTGCTTCCTTGTCGACAAGATGAAGTCTATCTCGTTTTTTGTTACGCCATTGGGATGCAACCATGTCCACTTCCGCTGTTTTGACTTTTTAAAGAAGGAGTTCATCATAAAGAGGCTCTCCTTCTCCATAAAGTCGGCCAGCATCTGGCCACGTGCATTTCTTACTCCATATCCAAATTGCCCCACTCTCAGCTCACCATCGCTTCGTTTGCCCAGGTTCGCGTTAAAGTCCCCCCTAACAACGGTATAATGGGTCCTGGTGCTATGTAAGGCTGTAGAGATGTCCTCATACATAGTCTCTACCTCGTCGTCGGAGTGTTCCGTTGTCGGCGCGTATACCTGTATGACCTTCATCGAATACCGTTTGGTGATTCTGAGTATAAGGTATGCTACCCTTGTCGAAACGCTCACGATTTGGACTACATTGTTAATGAGGGACTTGTGGACGAGAAACCCGACACCACCCTGGGACTGTTGGTCGCCCTCCCGGAAATAGAGCAGGTTTCCGGATTTAAGGATCATGGTGTCCTCTCCCTCTCTTCGGACTTCACATAAACCTACGATATCCCACCGTAACCTGCTCAATACTTCTTCGAGTTCTGCAAGTTTCTCGTCTGTCCGCAGTGTGCGCGTGTTGTAAGTTGCCAGGGCCAAAGGTCGTTGGGTTTGGTAGCCTGGCATCTGCCGGGGATTCTTCGCACCCCCTACCCCGCCGTTACCATGACTGCTACCGGAGCCAGGAATAGCGGGGCTGCCGGGGACTAGGGGCCGTTTTCTGGGTGTGAAATTCATAGGGGGGTTTTGCCGTAATCGCCACGCTTGGCAGGCGGGTTGGCGATCGCAGTTTGATTGCAGGTGTGTTGCAATGCACGGAAAGACGCTGCTGCCCATCCTCCGGTTTTAAGTCCCTTAGTCGCCTCTTACGACACCCATTGGAAGAGATGGGATGGTCCTATTCTTAGCCGGGAACCATACGGACTATATAATATATAAAAAAGATATAATAATAAAATCTAAATCATAATACATCATGTACCTAATAAAAATACTACACAAAATAAAAATAATAATATAAACATACTTACATATAATAAAAATATATACTAATAAATGTTGTCAGTTGTTACTTGTGTCTTGCAGATACGTGAAGTGATTATTAACGCTTTTTTTAGGCGACTCGGTGGAGTCTTTCTCTTCCGCAACGTGGCCGTTTTGGCGGGATACTTTGAACGCTCAGAGTTCATAAATAGAAAAACAAACTCGTTCAAAGTATCCCGCTAAAACCGCCAATTTGCGCAATATACAGATGAGTTTTTTTTAAGGGTCACTATGGGGAAATTCCAAACTATAAGAGATAGAGAAAAACGCTCTTAGGCACCTTGATCTCAATTTTAGAAAAAATAAAAGGGCGTTTTAAAAAAAAATATGTTCGTATATTTATATGGTTTTTGAATATGTTTTAGTTTTCCTTGAAAGTTATGTGGAAATTAAACTTACTGGCCGATTTTCAAATGAAAAAGGAATAAAAGAAAAAGATTCAGACTTAAAAAAAAACAAGTTGTGGGTTTCAATCATTAATTAAATGCAAAATGTAGTCAATTAATTAGTTGTGTTGTGAATTCAATGGTGAACTAAATAGGTAAAATGCCCCAATCGTTGTCCCCAATTTATTGAGAGGGTATCATTTATGTAACAGGAACCAAACATTGGCAATTGACTGGTATCGTAATGAATTCCCCCTGAGAGAAACGCTAAGTCGCTATACTTTGACCACAATGTTGAATAAATTACTGAGGTAAGTAAGCTTCACGAAGCCTCACAAAAAAATGTCTACATCATCAGTCGAGATATAGAAATAAATGTTTTGTGTTTTGTCGAGAGTTTTCCGGATATCTCGTCGAGAGATACCGCTACGGAAATCTATTGCACAGCATACTGTAATGAGGATACTTAAAAAGTATAAATAAATACAAACCGTAGCCAGAAACTTCTCGAAAGCGATCATGCGAGAAGATCAGCATTCTGTAATTGTGTTAGCCACCGTGTAACACGGGACACAATTTTTTTGAGCCGAATTCTTTGGACGGATGAGACTAACTTTTCAAATAATGGTAAACTGAGATTACTTCTCCGATTTATTAATTTCTTTTTTAAACGTTTTTATGACGTACAATTTTATAGTGCCACGTATCATTTCAGGGATGTATAACTGGCGCAACAATCATGACTGGCCCACAGAAAATCTTTTGCGAACCACTGAAAGCAGCAATAAAATTAGATTTTCATTTAATTGTTGGTGCGGGATTTTGGAGAATAAAGTCGTGTCCATTCAGTTTTACGGTGGGACTGTTCGAGGTCCAATATACCTGGATATCCTCAGAAATCTTGATGACGATTTAGATGATTTGCCTTTGGCAGCAATACGGAACACGAGGTTCTAACAAGATGGAGCCCCTGCGCACAATAGTTGCCTTGCACAAAATTATCACTACGACAGGTTTCGGAACACGTGGATAGGTACCTATGGCGAAGTCCAGTGGCCAGCGCGGTCACCTGATCTAACGCCCGTGGATTTTTTTCTATAGTCACTTAAAAAATTAAGTGTACAAAAATCGCTATGACAATGTTGATGATTTAAAATATTCAGTCCTTCAAATGCTAAACACAATACCATACATTTCATTGAGAAATGCAACTCGGGGAGTGCTTCGCCGAAGTCGACTGCGCTTAGGCGAAAATGGAGGATATTTCAAAAAATTTTTAAGATAAATTTAGTTTCGTGGGACAAAGTCAAGTGGCAGATTTTTGATTTAGTTTCATTTCAATTATCCATCCTATCAATTGGATAATAAAATGCATATTTAATAAAATGTTAATTTCAAGTAATTTCAACAACTTCTAGCAACTTTCGACCTATGGTTTCCATACAATTTTTGGTTTGTATAGTGATGTACAATCAAAATAAGAAAATTTTTTTTTTCAAAAACTGTATCTCCGAACCCATCAAAACTTTTTTATTTTTTAACACGCCATTTTTATTTTCTCTAAAATGGAGATCACGGTTCCAAAGAGCGTTTTTCTATATCTCTTATAGTTTAGAAATTCCCCATAGTGACAATTAAAAAATTCACCTGTAGGTGTATATAGCTGTTGCTAGCGGCTTTGCTTGCATGCACCCGATAATTGGGAATAATTTCTAACTACATTTTTCCTCCACTTTAAGTATAGAGTACCCCAAAATAGTTCAAATTAAAAACTAAAACCCAACTACTGAAAAATCACGCTCTAAAAAGTATGAGACAAGAAAATGTTCTCTGTCTGCTTGGCTGAGCGTCGAGCGCCAAGAGACGCGGCCGCGAGTCCCGCGCAAATCACCAAGAACTGCAAGAGCGAAATAGGCTGATGAGCTTATTTGAGTGGCAGTTAGCTAGTGAACGAATCCTTACTAATATTATAAATGTGGAAATGTTTTTGATTGTTACCTTTTTACGCTTCAACGCCTTGACTAATCCTAATAAAATATGCAGGTAGCCTGTGTCACGAGGAAGGATACAGGCTACTTTTTATCCCGTGAAAATAGCATAGCTCGATGCAGTTCCTGAGGGAACTGAAATATACTCTTTTTTGGTTATTTCTTTAAAATCGCAACGGAACAATGGATTGTGTGATTTTTTGCACAGAGATAGAGGGGGTGGGAAATAACTTGATTTAATAATAAGCATATCCTGACATAGTTCCCGAGAGATCTGGAGTGGAGTCATGTCCACGCTCGCGAGCCGCACGGCTCGCGCACCGCGCACCCTCTAAGGCAGTCATAAAAACGATGTCCACGCGGGCGAAGCCGTGGGCAAAAGCTAGTGAATTATAAGTGAAGAGCTAGCTCTTATCAATCACTCTCTCACGAGCTACCCATGCCATGTCTGAAACTTAGTCAGTCTTCTTTGAAACATGGACAAGTGCTGTTCAGTTTGCGGTGTGTCCGCAAGTACGTATTGTTCACGATGTAAAATTGTGTACTATTGTAATCGTGCCCACCAAGTTCAAGATTGGAAGAAACATGAGGGAAATTGCAACATTACTCTGGTAACTAACGAGAAGCTGGGCCGGCATTTTATTTCTTCCAGAGATATATCCGCTGGCGATCTTGTATTTTCAGAAGACAAACCACTGTTTCAGTTGCCTGTGACGGTTACAGAAACATTTGAATCGGAAGACCTTGACAAACAAATAGAAGATCTCAAGGCTGACAAATCGAGATTTAACAAATTTTTAAAATTATTTTCAAGGTCTCTTCACAAGACTTAGAACTTGCAAGACTTTTGCCTGAAAGGGAAACAAACATACAATCTTTGGCTGAAATAATAAGCAGAATTAGTTTAAACAGTGTTTTCGAAAACAGCACAAAGAACAAATTGGTGTATGGTTTATTTTCAATGTTTTCACACTCATGCGTACCGAATGCAAAATACTACTTTGAGAAAATGGGAGATGAGATGTGCGTAAAAGTGAAGGCATTACGCAACATTTCCAAAGGAGAGGTCGTTAACATTACGTACATTAGCTTAATGGATACTACATTTGAAAGACAAAAGAAATTATCAAATTATCATTTTCAATGCGATTGTGAACGTTGCTCAGATTTGACGGAATTGAGTACAATGTTTGCAGCAGTAAAATGTCCCTGTAGTCCACAAAGCTATATGTTATTTCATTTGCCAGATATGAAATATATTTGTCAAAAATGCACATTTAACGCCGATGCCGAAACGATACATAACAAATTGGACGCATTTGTTCAAGAATTAAATGATAACATAGACGCGCTCGACAATAAAAATGATATTTTAGACGAAGTATTGAGATGGTTACATCAAGTTGGGAAAAGTGTTCACAAAAACCACGCTGTGTTATTCAGATTTCGTTACCTTTTAATAGAGGACTTAAGTTCATACAAGGATCAAATTTATGCAATGGATTGTATAAATTTACAAATCGTTTTTCAATTACTCTACGATATGTGTAACATCTTGTCAAATACAGTTAAAAAGTTGAATCCCGGCAATGAAGAAGTCATAGGAAAACTTGAAGAAATTAAGTGCTTCTTTGCTGAAATACGCTAAGAAGTATGAAAGATACAATGAAAGTGAACGTTTTAAGGCTTGTACATGGGCTAGCGACCTTGATTGTCTAGGGGGAGCTCTATATCTCTCCCCGCACCACCCGCACCATAACATCAAATACTAAAATCGGCCAAGTGTGAGTCGCACTCGCGCTAAGCAGTCCAAACTGAATGACAAAAAGAACATATTTTTGTAGCTCGATGTCTTTTGTTTGTAATGTGAATAGGTATCATTATCATTATACTATGTAGTTGTGTGGAGAGGTGTGGTGGTACGGAACCCTCGGAGTGCTAGTCCGACTCGCACTTGGCCGGTTTTTTATTATGTTTTATTCACAATTGGTAAGCCCAACTAACTAACACGGCAGGCTAATGTAAAACTTGTAAAAACAGGAAATCATATCAACCAATGTCTCTGCTGAAATTAGTTTTAATAGTTGTTTAGTCCAAATCACCACAACTATAGGTACATGTGGTTCCCCATGAGGTCATATATTTTATCTTCCACAACTTCCTCTGGTAATTCTAATGATTTCATGTTGGTACGCGGATTACAAATGTGAAGGATGTAGTATACATTGTTTTCCTCATTTTCGGTTCATAGCGATAAGTTCAAATTCAAAGGCATTTATTTTTTATCAACATACATTGCTTTAAAATTTAATTGTATATATTGTTAGTGCTGATGTGAGTGGCCAATGTTTATTATTTAACTAAAATTAAAATGATTACACTTCTTATCAGGCCGGTCAGGCAGGTTAGCTCGATATAGGTATAAATCGCGGCATCTAAGCGTCGGTGGCTCAACCGGTAACGACTCGGTCCATCTAACCAGAGGTACCGGGTTTAAATCTGGACGGCCAATGTACCTCGCGCCCCTCGGTGGGGACGTATATGAGCTGATATAATAATAATAAAATAAAAAACTAAGTTGAACGGTGCGCAGTGTATTATTTTCAATTCTCAATCGAAGTGCGGGACGCGGGGGTCGCGCGAGCCAAGGGACGGTTTGCCAGCCCCCCGCGTAAACCGCGCTGCATCCGTGGGCATGCATTATTCGCCCGACATTGGTATTCGGTTATTCCAAATACTAAAAAAAGTGGTAGGTCAATATGGGGAAGCGTAGCTAAGGGGCAAGTGTAGATGCCCTTTATATTACGAAAACTATTAAAGCTATTGATGCTAGCGCCATCTATTCTTATTAATGAAACAAATATTAGTTCACAGATTTAAATCTAGATGGTGTTGTCAAGTTTTTTATTCAAGCTATAGCTATTTTAAAATTTGTCACATTTTTTAACACAAGTTGCAGTTCATATGTAGTGTTCCAATCAATAAAAATCTTAGTAATTTCGACGATATTGTGTATTTTGTATCGGTAAGTTCTGTTTATACTAATTAAGATTATTTCTACTCTTATTATTTTGTTAAAAATTCTCGAAAATAAGTGATAAGTAATAAGTGATTAAAATATCCGTTTAAAATATCTAACCTTAAAATTCAGTGGCTGGGGAAGTGTGCCTACTTTGCAATGAAGCAAGTGTGTCTATATGTCACACTTGCCCCAAGTCAGGGGATACAAACATTTTTAGGGTCCCAGGAGGCTCGAGTTTCCATACAAACGTAGAAAATTCCTCTTTAATATAAAAACTACATGCTGGATTGAATCCAAACTTTGCGAATATATTGAGTAGACACATATCAATGTTTGTAATTAGTTTTCGATGTACTAATATAAAACGGAAAAAAATAAGAGCAGTTTCTGTTTAATAGGAGATGTTGATTATTTAAATGTTCTGTTTAATAGGAGATGTTGATTATTTAAATGTTTGTATTGATTTTTAAAAAAATCTTGCATTACAACACGAAACAACAATGCCTCAAAAGTAAAACATCTTACATAGGTAATCTTTTTTTTTAGATTTTAGGGTGTTTCGCTTTGTATGGCAAGATTTTTTTAAGTTTTTGAATTCAATTAGAATAGTGTACTTTTTTGATGTTTTTGTAACTAGGCACTAATAAAAGTGAATTTTCTTGAAAGGTAATTAATTTATGATTTTTTTTAACAATGTTTTCTACCCCTGGCTGTACCATAGTATGACACACTTACCTCATAACTTTTACCATCCTAAAGTATTCTAAAAGTAACTACATATAATATAGTTGACAATTGAATTGATTGTCATGATATGTAGCATGGGATTTGCATAGTTCAAATAAAAATAGCTGTTTATTGGGCATTAACAACATAGTCACACTTGCCTCGTGATGGTGGGAAGTGTGTCTAACGTAGAACTTTCATTATAGACCCTAAAAACAAACCAATAATGAATAAAATTGTGAAAAACATATTGTTTTCAATCAATTATAAACCCTATTACATTTTTTTTGAGCAGACACTTGGAAATTCAACCTTTAATTACTTGATTTCTGTGTTCAAAATAAACTTTGGGAAAAGTATGACACAGTTCTCCATATTCGAATACTTCGGATAAAACAGATTTTTCGAATACTGCGAAACGGATATCCGAATTGCATGCCCTCCGTGCGCCCCTATCTGCGCAAGCGACCGCCATTTGTGTTCAACTTATACGACGCTAATCGCACCTGTTTAAAATTATCACTTTATCATAGTAATTCGTTCTAAATATTTTATATACGCACACTATTTCAAAGGGGAATTTTATTTTTCGTCCCCAGTTAAATAGATTCATCTCTATTCAATATTTTCGTTCTCAAATTGATAGATCTGTCATCAAATTATATTTTTCGTCCCCAGTTAAATAGATTCATCTCTATTCAATATTTTCGTTCTCAAATTGATAGATCTGTCACCAAATTGATAGATCTGTCATCAAATTGATAGATATGTCATTAAAAATACGTGTGGCACTCGGGGACTGCCGCGGTAAAGCTATTGCATGGTAACAAATCGAAAACTAGGGGGTAATCGGTCAAAAACAATAAATAAATGAGCGAGCGAAGCGAGCGATGTTAGGTTCGGTCAGGTTTGATTGATTTAACAGTCAAAGAGCCTCGCGAAGCGAGGCTCCCCACCCTGGGTACAAAATTACTTCGCAGCAGAAGAAATCATCGGAAGATGACCCCTAACGGGGGCGTAGCCCCCGCCGCCGCCCGTTTCGAACATCAACAAACTTTCGGGATCCGAAGAGGATGTGGGAGTATCTGTAGGTCACCTTTGTTAGTAATTTTAGGCATTTATTTGGTGACAGATCTACTATTTTGAGTACAAACTATATTATTTATGAAATTTAATTTTTTTTATTTAGTGATCGAAGCTATTTAATTGACAATCGTTAAAAGACTTTTCTGGTGATAAATCTTTTCCTTTTGAGTATTGTTTTGGTGTTGTTTGATGACTTTACTTTGGTGACAGATCTACTATTTTGAGTACAAACTATACTATTTAGGAAATTTCATTTTTTTTATTTAGTGATCGAATCTATTTAATTGACAATCGATAAAATCATACCCATTTCAAAGTAGGTATCAGCCTAGAAATTGTGTATACGTTAGGAATAATTTGAAATATTTTTTTAGCGAGAAATAATCCAGTGATGGCCTCTGAGTTGAACTCTGCATTGTTAAAACCCAGATCGTAGTCACATAAATGAACGCACCCCCTTATCATTTCATGTTTGACTTAGTCCAAATAAAACCTAATCTCAACAAAACATAAATGTAAAAGGAAGCCAAGTTCGATACAAAAAAATTACAAAGATGACTTCAAACTGAAATATTTATATTGAACTCCAAATAATAGAGAATGTACAACGGTTTTCAGTTGCATAAAGGAAAATTTGTTATATTCTGTGCTACCAACGATGTAGCTTGGCAAGTTTTCACTATCCAACTTTATTCTACTTATTGGCGTATATTTGGCGTATATTTTTATTGGCGTATATATTGGCGTATATTTTTAAGAAGTAAGCTTAGTTAGAGCTTGGTGGCTTGACTATTTAAACTTGCCAAGTTACACCATTTAGTAATACAGAATATAATATATTTTTTTAACCATCTGAAACCCGTTGTAGGTACGTTCTCTATTATTTAGAGAAATTCATGATCTAGTCACACGGCAGTGTGTCCGCCAAGTTCAAAAAGAAAAAGGCGACACCGGCCGAGGGTTATAATACACGAACCATTTCGGACCACTTTCGAACTACCTGTAACTTTAAATCTGTTTGATATACACACTTGCGATTTCGTGTGTCTAGTTAGACTCCCTTGATCACCTAGAATACCAATTTTCATAAGTATATCTTTTACCATTTCTGAGATATTGACGTCCGAAAATCACTATTTTTATTACTGAATGACTGATGTATCTAAATTATAGACCACTTCCAAGTAACTTAGACTAGAGCAATAGTTATTTGTTATACAAGAGTGCAAAGTTGCTTTTTAACCGCGTGTTCTTTTTGATGACCGAGCAAGCGAAGGAGTCTATATTTGAATCACGAGTGCAGCGAGTGATTCAAAAATTAGAATCCTGAGCGTTAGCGAGGGAATCAAAAGAGCCGAGGTGAAAAATCTTTGCACTCGAGTGCAACACGTAACTTTTAGTTCCACCTCAGCGAGGAAATTACTAAATGAAAAAAAAAACATTTGCGCATTACAAACAGTTTCAAGTCAAATCTGTTGGCGTCAAATAAACTTCCTCGTCGCTAGAATCACTCATTTTAGGTTTATCACTTGTTTTCAAGTTTCTTGTTTTTAACCTAAGGTTTTAACAATATGATGTGAAAAGAAAATGGCGCGCGCAAAGCAAATTAAAAAAAAGTATACCAAGAAGATTCCGACTCTGAGATTTTAAAAAATTGAAAAAGGTTGTATGATAAATTCGGCACCATGGAGGTAGAAGTAAATAGGTATCATCATCATCATCATATCAGCCACAAATCGTCCACTGCTGGACAAAGGCCTCCCCCAAGGATCTCCACGACGACCGGTCCTGCGCTGCCTGTATCCATCAATAAATAGGTATAAATGTTTTGAATTCACGATGTTCTAAATTCAATCTACTTTTCTCCTCTAGCGAAGAAAAACGGCTTTTGCACTCAGATATTTACTTTATCCTCTAGCGAATAAAAACGGCTTTTGCACTCAGTTATTGAAGAGCAAAAATACAGTTTCCGAGATGGTGGGATGAAAAATATATAGACCACTTCCAGTTCACTTATGAACGTGAAAATTGGCATCGAGGTAGGTAATTGGACGTGTAAAATAAAAAAAATCGGCCAATTGTGAGTCGTACTCGCGCACTAAGGGTTCCGTATTGCCACTACTAAGCAAAATATATAGATCACTACCAGGTAACTTATAAAGTTGAAATTTGTCATCGAGATAAGTTATTAACTTATTAGGCGTATAAAAAGAAAAAAAAACTAAAAACTGGCAAAGTGCGAGTCGCACTTGCAAAATTAGGGTTTCTTACCACTACTATTTTCCAAAATTATAGACCATTTCCAGGTAACTTAGAAGCTGGTTTGTCATTTAGGTAACTTTGATCGCAGGGATCTCGTTTTTTCTCAGCATTAACAAATTACATGAAAGTGATACTTTGTAACTTGATTCTTCATTTCAATGACTTCATTTTGTCACTTACAGAAACGCTATTCGTTTTTTTTTATAACAGAGAAAGAATATCAAAGAAACCTCTTTTGAAACAGAGATTTGCATTCTACAGGCAAACCAGACCGATTTAGTATCTTTAAATTTTCTCAGTCGATTAGTCTAAACACACACTTCAATATGCCGGTTGGATTTTTAGAAAATAATTGTAGAAAGTGCAAAAGTATGGTTATTTTCTTTACTCTTTACACGTAAGGAAAAAGACAGAGACAACTGTTCCAATCAATGCCTCGACTTAATAAAAGTATTATTTTTTTGACAGATTCCTTACAAAGAACTACCTAGCCAAGCACATCCGACAGAAGCACTCGCGAAAGAGACAGAAATACATCTGCGATATGTGCGACTTTGTCACGCACAATAAGCCGAGTATCGTTATGCACATCAAGTATGGACATGTGAGGGGGCTCGTAAGTACCAAAGATTTTTTTCGAAATCCACAATTGGTAAGCACTTGGCATAATCATCTTACCGGATGGTAAGTGGCGATGATGCTGAAGATGGAAGTGGGCTTACCAAGATTCCCCAAACGCAATGGAGAACGGGCTGTCTTATCTTCACGCCGGAGCACATCAAGCAAGACTCAGATAAGATGTTAGTAACTACCTAAGCGGGCTTTGAAAACCAAACGGAGCCTAAACGGCTTGATGGATTTTGGAGTTCAAGTTATCGTTAGATTTGTCTTCATCCCGTGAGTGACATAAGATATATTTTACTCAAGGTTTTAGGTTAGTGTGTCGCTGGAAGGGCTAACAAAATAAAGAGGTTATTTATTTCTTTGGCATGCTCTGTAGCCTAAACGGTTTGATGGATTTTGGAATACGAGGTGTCGTTAGATTCGTCTTAATCCCGTGAGTGACATAGGATACACTTTTATTTAAAGATTCCGTTTTTAAGTAGTCTGGTTTTTAATTAATTCCTAAACCTTTTTAAAAGCTTTTATTAAACTTGCAATGTACCTATGTATGTTTGTTTGGGTGAAATCTTGCAAGTTAATTTTGATCCACTTCCCGGTTGCCGATTGAGCTGAAATTTTGCATGCATATGTATATCGCGTGACAATGCAATATTTAAAAGCTTGTACCTAAAAGTTTATAGGTTTTTCGAAAATTATTTAAAAAAAACACAACACGTTTTGTTTAAATTTTGGCCATTTCCAAACAACTAGACATTCGTCGCCTGCACGCAGAATATGTAAACAAAAGGCGATCAAACTAAGGGGACGAGATCCGTGTTTCATTTTCACTTTATTGTAAAAACGATAATACGCACGAGCGTCAAGTTTATAGGTACACTGAATTCGCTCATTGTTTTCTTTTTTACGGAGCTCCTATGTGTTGTTGCGAAAGGAAAACTGAACTAACGTAACAACTAAATTAACTATTTTGCCTATTTGTAAAAGAAATATTTAAAAAATATTAGGTTAGCTAAGTTCAGTTTGCCTTGTGTTATACTAATTATGAAAACCGGCCAAGTGCGAGTCGGCCTCGCGGAAAGTAGGTATCCGTAGTCTTTGCAAAAAATAAAAACAAAACTACATTTGCGACAGCAAAATGTTTTCAGATGTCCTGAAATAGCAGTTTAGCTGGTGGGGGGTGGGGGGGGGGGAGGGGGGCACTTGACTCTAACAAAAAATAGCACTTTAAAGCTTAAACCGATCCCTGAATCGAAAAATGGTTTTAGAAAACCCGCAATAGTTCTGAAATACCTATTGAACGGTACCCCACCCGGTAGGGTACGTCAACGAAAAAAGAATCACCCTCTCTTTACATGTTGGGGAGGTACTTTAAAAAAGTCTCTGAGCTAAGCCGCGGACAGACGGACATACAGACGAAACTACAAGGATTCCTTGTTGACTACGAAACTCCAGAAAACGGCCAAGTGGAGGCATGCCAAATGAATCATCATTACAGCTCATATACGTCCCCACCGAGGGGCTCGAGCCTACCCTGAATCAGGACGATTAGGCCTTAGTCGACCACGCGGGCCCAGTGCGGGTTGGTCGACTTCACACACAGCCTTCGAGTTTCTTCGCAGGCGTGTGCAGGTTTGCTCACGATGTTTTCCTTCACCGTTAAACCAATCGGTAAATATTGCCAAATGAATAAAAAAATATATTTGTAAATACGTAACGCGAAATTATGTGGTGGTACGGAACCCTCGGTATGCGAGTCCAACTCGCACTTGGCTGGTAATACTTTTTGATAATTTGTTGCTAAATTTGTTATGTTTTTCTTTACTTAGAACATCGAGTGCAAGGAGTGCGGCAAAAAGTTCAAACAAGCAAAACGTCTGAACGTGCACTACTTAAAGTTCCACGGGCTGCGATATAAAACTACTGTGTAAGTTACATCAAACATTAATCTTTATAAATAACTAGCTTCTGCCCGCTGCTTCGCCCGCTTGGGTGTCGTTTTAATGACTGTCTTTGATGGTGAGTAGTGCGCGAGCTGCAAGCGGCTCGCGAGCGTGGACATGACTTTCCTCCAGATCCCTCAGTAACTAGATCGGGCTATTTTGATTAGCTGTCTATGACACTTTCCACACCCTCAACTAATTCTATACAAAAAAAAAAACACTTCAGTCCGTTGCTCCCCTGCCACGCCGACGACGTGCGCAAGCGTGGAAACGAGTTTTCCCGAAATCCCTCGGGAACTATATCAGGAAATGCTAATTAGTAAAGTATGTTATTTTCTACCCCCCCAAACATCTCTGTGTAAAAAATCCCATGTTAAAAAAATAAAGTATGCTATTTTCACGGGATAAAAAGTAGCCTATGTCTTTGCCAGTGACACAGGCTACCTGCATGCCAAATTTTATCAAGATTGGTCAAATTGTTTGCAGCGTGAAAGGATACCTAACAAACAAACACATTTTCACATTTATAATACATATTAGTAAGGATAAACTACGGTATCCCACACTAAACTTTCTTGATATAATTGTTTTCTCGGGAATGGCTCTAACGATTTGGTTGAAAATTGGTATAGGGGGCTTTTTGGGGGCGATTCGTATCGATTTATATGTCATACTATAAAAGTTGCTCGGTATGATGCGCAGAAGCCCCAGTTAACGGGACCTACACCAATTTTGTTACATCCTGTATAAAAGGTGCACTCTCGAATTAGCCAAAGCTTTCATTTAACTTGCAGTGATTGCATGTATGTATGTTTGTTTAGGTCAAATGTTGCAATCGATTTTGAAGCGACTTCCAGAGCTCCGATTGAGCTGAAATTTGGTATACCGGGTGACAATAGATCCTATTGGTATTTTGAAGTTGATCTGGTGATGAACTTTGGAGGTGGAATATGGATCCCAGGATCGTATTTTGTTTTCAATAGAATCGTAATAAATACTGTGCTTGCCTTTTTTTAAAATATGGATAGGTGCCGTGAGCAATTGCGTTTTGAGCACAAAACTCTTTTCATATAAAAGCTTGTACCTAAAATATTTTATGTTTCTCCTCAACCTATTCCCGTCAGTTCCGAATTGTAGCCTCGAATTTCATTGGTTTACTTGGTGTACATTATATAACCGCCTCCGTAGCTCAGAGGCAAAGTTCACTGGCTTAACACAGGAGGTCGCGGGTTCGATTCCCGGCGGGGTCAATTGTAAGACTCGGTTTGGTTGGTGGTAGGGCATTTTCTAAGCCCGCCTGGCTAGCTACCACCATCTTATCTAAGTCTTGCCGCCAAATATCAATATTGATATCATTGATGTGTTCCGGCATGAAGATAAGATAGCCAGTTCCCCATTGCGTTGGGGAATCTTGTTAAGCCCGCTTCCATCTTCGGCAACATCATCACTTACCACCAGGTGAGATGTTGTCAAGGGTTTACCAATTGCGAATAAAAAAAAATACTTATTGACTATTAAATTACAATTAATTAACACTGTTTGTTTTAAATTTTATCGGTGTGACCTTAGCTCGGGAAAACATTATCACCGCGTAATCGACATGTTTTTGTCGCAATATGACATCACTGTTTTTGTGACCTGGGCAGTTCCCGCTGCGAGTTATGAATAATATGTTGATATAAAATTGTTATCAATCAGGGACCTTTGACATGGGCGGTCCAGGCATCCGCGGTGGGGAAATACAAGATAATGACTCGTCGCGACCTGAAAGGCTTTGATGAGGTTTTAATGGAATACCAATAAATAATAGACCTGCTGAAATTATTCTAGGAACGGATTCCTTAAGAGACATTAAGAAATCTTAATTTCTATCTTATACTTAATTAATTTTTGTGAATAGCCAATAACGGTGTAGGTAGTACCCACAACTAACCGAGATGGCCCGGGATCAAATCCTAGCCAAGTTTCAAAGAAGTTTTAGTACTGCGCTGTGACGTCACGACTATCACGCTGACAAATGTGACGTTAAGGTGACAGCTGTCAGATGTGACAGCTGTCATGTTGACAAGCCGTCTTGATGCCACGCCCACTGTGTGACGTAGTAGATTCCACGCCTACGCATATTCTCACTCACGCCATAGCTCTGTCTCACTCTAACACATGTGGTGTCGTATCTTACTTTTCACTCACCCATACTGTATGACGTCACACTTTCTGTCTCACGTCGCTCTGTTTTGCTCTAACGCATGCGATATTGTATCTTGCCTCTCGCTCACTCGCACTGGGTGAGCCAGAACTCTCATATTTAGCCTACTTCCATCTGTCTGTCCGACTTTAAAAGGCTGTACCTTTTTTAAATTATTGCATTGTCATCGGTTATTAACACGTGTGCATATTATCCAATTAATCCGACGTCTTGAAGTGTGTAAAAATCACGTTCAAAGATTTCGTTACATAGATAGTTACATACAGAGAAAACTAATTTAATACGTGTAAAGCATTGGCATTATTCCTTCGCTCGCTCGTTTATGTCTTTTGTTTGTAATGAATACAAACAAAACCGTTAATAAGCGCACGGGAAATCGTGGCGTAGGCAGGCCTCCCACGCGGTGGACCGACGACCTAGTGGAGATCGCGGGAAGCCGATGGATGCGGGCAGCGCAGGACCAGTCTTCGTGGAAATCCTTGGGGAGGGAGGCCTTTGTCCAGCAGTGGACGTTTTTCGGCTATTGCGATGATGAATAGTCATTCTTATTCTACATACAGGGGAAGCTAATATAAAGCGTGTAATAACAGCAATATTCTGTCGTTCGCGCGTTGATGTCTTTTGTCTGTAATGAATATGTTTCTTATACTATATACAGGGGAAACTAATATAAAGCGTGTAATAACAGCAATATTCTGTCGTTCGCGCGTTGATGTCTTTTGTCTGTAATGAATATGTTTCTTATACTATATACAGGGGAAACTATGTCTGTAATGAATATGTTTCTTATACTATATACAGGGGAAACTAATATAAAGCGTGTAAAAACAGCAATATTCTGTCGCTCGCGCGTTGATGGCTTTTGTTTGTAATGAATAGGTATCATTCTTATACTATTGTAAAAAACAGCATTATTCTGTCGCTTGCGCGTTGATGGCTTTTGTTTGTAATGAGTAGGTATCTTTCTTATACTATATACAGGGAAAACTAATATAAAGCGTGTAAAACAGCAATATTCTGTCGCTTGCGCGTTGATGGCTTTTGTTTGTAATGAATAGGTATCATTCTTATACTATATACAGGGGAAACTAATATAAAGCGTGTAAAAACAGCATTTTTCTGTCGCTCGCGCGTTGATGGCTTTTGTTTGTAATGAATAGGTATCATTCTTATACTATATACAGGGGAAGCTAATATAAAGCGTGTAATAACAGCAATATTCTGTCGTTCGCGCGTTGATGTCCTTTGTCTGTAATGAATATGTTTCTTATACTATATACAGGGGAAACTTTGTCTGTAATGAATATGTTTCTTATACTATATACAGGGGAAACTAATATAAAGCGTGTAAAAACAGCAATATTCTGTCGCTCGCGCGTTGATGGCTTTTGTTTGTAATGAATAGGTATCATTCTTATACTATTGTAAAAAACAGCATTATTCTGTCGCTTGCGCGTTGATGGCTTTTGTTTGTAATGAGTAGGTATCTTTCTTATACTATATACAGGGAAAACTAATATAAAGCGTGTAAAACAGCAATATTCTGTCGCTCGCGCGTTGATGGCTTTTGTTTGTAATGAATAGGTATCTTTCTTATACTATATACAGGGGAAACTAATATAAAGCGTGTAAAAACAGCATTTTTCTGTCGCTCGCGCGTTGATGTCTTTTGTTTGTGATAAATAGGTATCATTCTTATCCTTGTGTGGAGAGGAGTAGTGGTACGGAACCCTTGGTGCACGAGCCCGGCTCGCACTCGATTTTTTAGTTCTTATTAAAATTGTTATTTTATGCATCGCGGTTGAATAGGGGATCGGACTGCTAGTCATTTGAGTTAGGTACTCTTTATGATCTGTCAAAAACGAAATACCCACAAGTGATGTCATAGATTTTAAGTGTCATTGACGAACTTAATTTGTGAATTTTATCAATTCAAAATTGAAGACGTAATGGAAAAACAAAACAAGTAAGGTTTTTTGAAACTTCAAGAAGAGAGCCATTTCGGAAATCATATTTCAGATTTTATTTTTGATGCAGTCTTATCCCCTATTGGAGGTGGTAAGAATCGTATTTTTACTCACCTGCGCCAGGAAGAGGGTTATGTTTTTTGAGTGTATGTATGGAATTTTATTTCTTTAGCACGCCCTGTGGCCTAAATTGATTTTGAGTCATCCCGTGAGTGGCATAACATTTTTACTCGAATAGTCAAAAGAGTTTATTTATTCATAAGGCACGCTCTGCAGCCTAAACTGCTTGATGGATTTTGGAGTGCGAGGCCTCGTTAGATTCGTTTTGATCCCGTAAGTGACATAGGATACAATTTTACCCTAGCCAAAAAATAGGGGTTAAGTTTTTATGCGGTCGTATTTTTATTTTTTTCTTAATTTAATGTTTTTACAGACCTAAACCAAATGTGGAGGTGAAAATAGAACCAGTAGACGAAGAACCACCTTTCGATTTAAGCGAAATAAAGCAAGAGATACCCGACGGTAAGTTACGAACAAATCTGAATATAATATGAGGAAATGAAATATGAGAAAATCTGTTTCACAAAAAAATATATTTTTAGTTTACATGCTTAGGAGACTCTGAGAAACGTTTTGGGGGCAAGACTTAGAAACATGGTGGTAGGTAGCCAGGTGGGCTTAGAAAACTGACGTCACAGTTGAATATAGGCGGTGGTAGCCACTTGCCATCAGGTGGGCCGTTAACGTTTTCACACATATAAAAACCAATATATTTTTTTAAAATTTGGCAAACCTCCTGGCCTCTCTGATGTAAGTGCACTTGTCCAGTTTTTTTCATTTATAAGCGGAGGTAGCCAGTTTACATCAGGGAGGCCAGGAGGTTTGCCAAATTTAAAAAAATATATTGTTTTTTATATGTGTGAAAACTGCGCAAAGGAAGGTTCCGTATCTTAAAAAAAAATTTTGAAAAACGAAATTATTTTTACAGTTGGTTATACCAACGATGGAAAGTATTGTATGGAATAGCTATGAACTTTTTACAAACCCAACTGCACATATTAAGTTACTCCTCAACTAAGAAAGCCTTCTTAGCCGTGATGGTTTTTCTTTTAAATTAAATATACGATTTTAGATATAGTATGTCCTACTGTTCACATTTTCTTCTGATGTCCCGAAATAGCGGTTTGGCTGGTGTGTGTGTGTGTGTGTGTGTGTGTGTGTGTGTGTGTGTGTGCGGGACACACATACACACATACGCGCACACACTTGACTCTTACAAAAAAATGCATTTTAAAGCTTAATATTTCGCAAATGGAATAGAAAAATGGTATTAGTAAACCCTCAATAGTTTTCACAGACCTATTTAGCGAAACCCAACAAGACAGGGTTCGTCATTCACAAAAAAATCGCCCCCTCCTTAGATGTATGGGAGGTACCCTAAAATTATTTTTTTCAAGGTTTTATTCTACCACTTTGTCGGCGTGATTAATATGTATACCTATGCCAATTTACAGCTTTCTAGTACTAATAGTCTTTGAGCTTTGACGCGGAAAGACGGATAGACACGGCGAAACTATAAAAGGAGGAACCCTTTTAATTTTAAAATTATTTTTTTCAAGGTTTTATTCTACCACTTTGTCGGCGTGATTAATATGTATACCTATGCCAATTTACAGCTTTCTAGTACTAATAGTCTTTGAGCTTTGACGCGGAAAGACGGATAGACACGGCGAAACTATAAAAGGAGGAACCCTTTTAATTTTAAAATTATTTTTTTCAAGGTTTTATCGTACTACTTTGTCGGCGTGATTAATATGTATACCTATGCCAAATTACAGCTTTCTAGTACTAATAGTCTTTGAGCTTTGACGCGGAAAGACGGATAGACACGGCGAAACTATAAAAGGGTTCCTTGTTTACTACGGAATCCAAAAAAACGGTTTCTGACAAATAAATTAAATAATTATGCATTTTAATCCATCAGAGCTAACAGTACAACCTGAAGACATCCTGCACGACAACGAACCAACCACAGATAACGACTCGGAACCACCTGCCAAGGAGAACCAAGCTAAACAGTTAATCAGTAGCAATAGCAAGCATCTGAGGAAAGTGCCTGAAGAGGTGTTCGATGAATACTACATTCAGAAAGTGGAGGGGCAAGGTAAATCTACATTAACTACATAACCTAACCAATTTAATAATTAAAAACCCCTATATTTAGCTGTTCAAGCATAGCGAGGGTTTCAAAGGCACGAGACGTAAAATAACTTTGCTGCCAAGCGAAACACACAATTTTTGATCACACTACAGCCAAAGTATATGCATTAGGACTGACATATAGTATGGACACTCACTGCCGCTCTTTAGATTCCGACCTCACCTCCTCGTCACCCAGATTGGTTCTAGTTTGGTTCTCAAACGTACAGTATTTCGGCGGGATTTTAGTTTGCTCCGTCATTTGTTTTTAGAAATGTCATTTCACAACCGTTGTATGCAGTATCCGGGGTTTGCTACAGTTAACTTTGCTGCCGAGCGAAACATACAATTTTTCATTACACTACAGCGAGGAACTTTTTTTTGATGCAAGAAAAACAGCCTAATAGTTTGGTTCTAATTTTAAAATGCGAAGACATGACTCGAACCACGATCTCCCGGATAGCTGATAAAACGCAATTTTGCGCGCGAAAATAGAATTATCATACAAAACCTTTCCGAGCGTGTGAGGTGAAATAGTAGATTACTGCAGAGGCCGGGAAAGTATGCGATTGCTGGATAAGTAGAGTTCAGAACAGTGTGTTCCTACTCTTGAGAACAAAGGGTGGCCAGGCGAGGTGGTTTGCCTGGGGTCCGGCCGTGGACCAACCGTTTATGGTTGGTGCTAGACGTAGTATACTAATTACTTTGAGGTGCTAGTATATAAGGTGTAACAAAATTAGCTAAAACTATTATAACTGGTGCTTCTACCCATGAAACTGAACAACTTTCCCCATAGAACCCATAGTCAAATCACAAAAAATATATATTTGGCTCTCTCATCGCTCTCGATCAGCTGATCAGCCAACTTAGTATGGGAAGTTCTTTTTTTTTTGAGATTTGGCTATGGGTTTCATGGGGAAAGTTGTTCAGTTTCATGGGTAGAAGCACCAGTTAAAATAGTTTCTGCTAATTTTGCTAGACCTTATGTATGCTTATTAGCAAGAAAATATTGATAGAGCGTTGTAGATGCTTTGTAAATAGCTTTCTTGCGATGATGGTGCCATCTATCGAGGTGAACATGCAACTCTCCGTATAGTTTTGACCGATGGTTCAGTCTTGAGCTGTGGCAATGTATTTGTTAGTGGCGGGTGCTGCAGATGCCGCCACAAGGCCTTTAATAATACGAATCCAGCAATTGTTGTTACCAGCCGGCCGAGTTCTGTTATAGTGCTTCACTCAAACAAAGCAAGGAAATTAAAACAATAATTAATATAATTTTAAGCAAAATGTACTCGATATCTAAAACCCTGAACAAAGAGTAGAGAATGCCGCGACGCACACTTCTCCTTTTCCGCATGTTTAATTTCTTTAATCACAGCGCTGTCGTCGGTCCGTTCAAAATTTTAAAAAAGCAGCCAGCGAAGTTAGACCAAGGAGTTTTTATTTTGGCACTATGGTGCTGTCACTTGACTGTATGAGATTTGTGTTCTGTGCCTCTTCAGTGTTTTATACGTATAAGATTGTTGCAATTAAAAAAATACTACTCGACAGTAATGAAGTTTAATAATCTATTTTATATTATTTTTTTTTAAGAATGTAAAGCGAATAAGTAAAATATATTATAATTAGCGGATGCTCAGCGGCGTCGCTGTCGCAGATCCCGTTTTTGCCATTCCCGTGGGAACCTTACGTCATACATAATTGTTATCTGTATGCCAAATTTCAGCCCAATCCGTTCAGTGGTTTGAGCTGAGCGTTGATAGTCAGTCAGGACAAACGATTTTATAAGTATAGATACTGTGGTCGTTAACAAGCACGGATAAGATAAATAAGGTTGGATTGGCAATAGTCACACTTTTGTTTGAAAACCAGCGTCGCCGCCTGTCTCCCACCCATCAACTCCACTACGCAAGCAATAATAATACATATACACGATTTGCGCGCACTTATAAACAAAACACACTTAGAACACCGGGCTGCAATGTTAACAAGCCACAAAGGTCCCCGCTGGTGTCACACGGGCACACCCTGGAAACTTCATAAAACAGGCCAGAAATGACATATTAAGAAAAGGAATGACGGAACAAACAAAATGGCGGCGAAATCCTATACGTTCGACAACCAAACTGTAACCAATCTATACCAATATGGGTGACGAGGGGGTGAGGTCGCAATCTAGAGAGCGGCAGGGAGTGTCCATACTGTATGTTAGTACTAATATATATACTTTGGCCACACTCCACACACGGGGCCAAGTCCGGATTGGTGGACGTTGTAGGGCTAGTGACGAACCCCACTGTCAGATTTTTTTTAAGTCGCCTGTAAGGCAGGCATCTGGCATGGCTTGACGAATGCCATCTAGTGATAGCAACCAGCACGAACGGCTTAACGTGCCTTTCACATAATCATTTAAGAGCCTGCTGGAGTTCATAAATGCCATACAAACGTAGTCTTTGATTCATTTGTTAACCAAACAACCGATTTTGAAATAATTTTATATCGATAATCGGATGACGTATATCTGTGTCGGTATCGCATAACTTTTTTGAAAAACGAAACAGAAATTCATTATTAATCAATATACTTGTTTTTAAGGTAAAAGATGGAAAACAAGTTTGTTGGTATTAAATGGATTCCTGTTTCGTTTTCAAAAAAGTAATGTGGTACAGACACAGATATACGTCATCAGATTATCGATATAAAATTATTTCAAAGTCTGTTGTTTGGTTAACAAATGAATCAAAGACTACGTTTGTATGGCATTTATGAACTCCAGCAGGCTCTTAAAGTAAGGCCTATAGTTCAAAATTACGCGACAAACATACGAGTAATAAAACATATTTATTGCAGAAAAGAAAATCAAACACGTCCCAGACCCAAAACTAGATGAAGTCGCAATGAAAAGCCTCCGGAAGCTCATAGCAGAAACGAGACAACGCGAAGAGCTGCAAACACTGGAGCGAACGAGACAACAATACAACGAGAGGATGAGGGCTGTTCTGAGTAGTGCTGCTAGAAAGAAAGGTATATATTGGAGACATGGAACGTTTACTGTGCTTGCATCCACCCACATGTATCCAGGGGCGTTCTGCGAGCTAACTAGGTCTAAGTTTAAAATTAAAATAGGCCTTAGTTTATTTATCAAATTTACGCAATCGAGAAATTTTTCATCCCATCTATTCGAAAAGGACGACTTGGTTCGCCTTTAAGTGCACTCAAAGGTGGTGTTTTCTATAATGCGCCGCAATAATCTTTGCCGCGCATTTTGAATTTGGAACTAGAATGTTCATCGCGAAAGAAATCGAACGCAAATATTATTTGAATAAAGATTGGCTGGTACGACGGCCCATAGTAGCGCCGCCGGCTGAATAAAAAAAAAGAAATCAAATTAAAAACGCGCGAACTACAGCCGGCTTTTTCGTTAATTTTCACGGATTGTTAGAAATTAATGGTTTTGTTTTGAAAAATGAGTTCTTCAAGTGACAGTGAAAGTATAGAAATAACTCCTGAAAGTATTAGAACTGACAATGTGATGGATAATCTATTACCTGCAAAATCCCGAGAGAATAAAATATGAGGCGCCTTTTATTTTCTCATAGAGGGTGATGAAAAGTAGAGTGTATCACTCGGGCGCAAAATATATTTTTGGTTCGGGCAACGTTTGAATCCCTTGCTACGTTTAGGATGCTTCTAAATAATCCTTCGCTACGGTCGGATTTCTACTCTAGAATCCCTCACTTCGCTCTGGATTCAAAAAAGCGCCCTCGCCGTAAAAATATTATTTTGCTCCCTTATGATACAATCTACTATTACAATTAATAAATAAATTAAATTACAGATTATTTTTATTTGAACCTCAAATTTGTTGAGAGTTTCTCTATATCTCCAGAGGGATAATCCCGGAGCGGTCTTTTTACATCTTGTTTTATGAAATCTTTTTATAATATTCACTAAAGATATCATTATTTTTCAGATAAAGTTAACATCAAACATTTCGATCCAAATAAATGTCTTACAAAAGAAAACATAAATGCAACTAAAGAAACAGTTAATGAAAAATGTTGGAATAATGAAGGACCAATTGAAGCTGAAAAACATGAACATGTTGCTGGTAAAAATATATCTAAAGATGATGATTTAAATGACAAAGAATGTGTTAATTATACGCCTGATGATAAAATTGAGTCATCTGAAGAAGTGATTAAAAATTATGATTTAAATGAGAAAGAGCACGTTAATAATTCGCCTGATGATAAAATTGAATCATGTGAAAAAATGTCTTCATGTGGTGATTTAAATAAGAAACAGCATGTTAATAATACGCCTGATGATAAAATTAAGTCCTCTGAAGAAATGTGTAAAAGTGATGATTTTAATAAGAAACAGCATTATACGCCCGATTATAAAATTGAGTCCTCTAAAGAAATGTCTAATGACGATGACTTCAATGAGAAAGAGCATGTTTATATTACGCCTGATGATAAAATTGAGGACTCTGAAGAAATGTCTAAAGGCGATGACTTCAATGAGAAACAGCATGTTAATAATACGCCTGATGATAAAATTGAGTCCTCTGAAGAAATGTTTAAAGGTGAAAAGTTAAATGAGATAGAACCTGTAAAGGAAAATGATGAAATTGGAATAAAAAGTGATGATAAGAACTCACTTAGTAAAAAAAGGGACATTACCTTTAAGAGTGAAAGTGAAAAGAAGAAATACAAGAAAAACTATAAAATAAAATTTAATAGTCATCAATGTTACATATGCTTTAAGGTAACAATTATTGAAACTTTATAGCTTTCAACTTCAGATAAACTAAGTATGTTTATTGTTATTGATGAGCATCGGTACCATAATGACAAAGGTCGCTACCCCCTGTCCGGGTTCGAATCCTGCCATGTACCAGTGTTTTTGAATTTCGATTTCATATGTACTTTTATCCAACGCTCTTACGGTAAGGAAAACATCGTGAGGAGACCTGCACACACCTGTGAAGAAACTCGAAAGTTGTGTGTGAAGTCGACCAACACACAGTAGGCCCGCGTGGTCGACTAAGAATAGAATAGAATAATTTTTATTTCGAATCATGAGATCTAAGGCCCGATCGCCTTAATTCAGGATAGGCTTCGAGCCCTTCGGTGGGGACGTATATGATCTGATATGATGATGATGATATAATTTATTTTTTTCTTTTGAGCGACTGAGAAATGGGCGGTAGCGAGGGACTTAAGGAGCAAGAATGTATTGTAATGTATGGGAAAAAATCGAAGTTGTGATTTTAAAAAGGATCGATTGTTTTACACTAATCAGAGTACAAAACTATAAAATAAAGTATGTGTGTGCATCCGTGCGTGCGGGGTGCTCTAGTGCCTAAACTACTGGACGGATTTAGATACAATCGGGTTAGGGAAATATTATTTTAATATCTCCAGCCGTTTTTTAAATTTTTCCTAACTTGATTTTTTGGTTCCCACCATAGTGAAAAAACGTATTATTTTTACTCAAAAATGGCTAACGATTTAATAAAAGTGTACGTTGTTGTGTAACTTTATATGGCCTACTACAAGCGATAGTTCGTTTTTCCAGGAAAAATGGAAAATAGTTTTAACGATTTCAATATAACTTTGTGAATAACTAGGATATAAAAGGCCTACTATACTGGGCAGTTCAATATTTCAGGAAAAATCTAAATAAGGTACCTCCCACATAGACCGAAGTTTTTTAAAACTTTTCCATCGTCTGTTATACCTTATTCTTTGCGACTAAGTAAGCGCAATCGTTATTGTTGATTTGGGTATGCCGATTACGCTTGACGGTCAAGCAAGTATGCACAGCGTGGCTGTTCAGTTTATATATTTAATTATTAAACTTTCGGTAACATCGCATCTGATTGTAAGTGATGATAATGCCAAAGATGAAAGCGGCCTTTCCAAGTAAACCCAACTTCGCTATGCTTATTAATATTTACGATTGGCCGGCCAGACGGTAGTGGTACTGTGGTAGCTCTGTCTATCAATCAGGGTTAAAAATTTAAGACTGTAAAAATCAATTTATTTTTCAGTTATATGAAACAAAAGAGAAGTTGTTGGATCATTGCAAAGAACATTTCGATGTGTGCAATAACATCGCATTAAAGAAATGCCCTCTATGCGAATACGTCACAAAACTGAACATTACAAGACATTTAAGATTGGTTCACAAAGTCAAGATTAAAATACCTTACGCTCAAATAAAAGATAAGAAAGACAACTCAAATGGCTCTAGGTATTATTACGAAATAAACAATGAAAAAATTAAAAAAATTGAAATAATTCCGAGCGTCAAGAATTTAAACAAGATGGCGTTGATAAAAATAGATAGCAAGAAGCGCGAGACTAAGAATATGATGATAGCGAAAACAAAATTGGTTAGAAAAGGTAAAGAATGGATCGTGGAACATGAAGATGTGGACATATCGAAGACAATGAACGATCATATGTTGCCAGAAGTCTGTGAAAACGATATCTTTATTAGAGAAAAGAAACTGAAAATTGGTGAGGTTTGGAGTGACAAATATGTAGATAGATTGAAGAGACTATACAAGATTATGAAGAAGAAAGGTGTGAAAATGCTGTTTCCGTGCGAAGACTGTGATAAAATATGTCAGACTGCTGCCGCTTTAAAATTACACGCACGAAGACACGATAGCAACGCGAAACCGTTTAAAAAGAAAGTCTGGAAACACAAGTTGATACAAAACGCAAAAGGTCCTGTGAAAAATAATAAAAATAACAAGAGAGTAAACAAAAACATTGAGGAAGAGGAAGTAAGTCTCCGAGTAAAACAACCGAAAATACCGAAAACAGAGGATCTGTTGAGCCATCGACTAGTGAAACCAAAACCTATAGTGAACAAACACAAATGCGATCCGCAACTAAAAGAATTTTACGAGAAAAACATAAGAGGAGGCAACATTGAGTTTTGGCAATTCCTTAAGATCTTTAACAAAATGGATCGAGAAAAAATAAACGACTTCAAAGATTTGGAGCAAAGAACCGACTTTGGCGTGCATTTAAGTGTTGATGATGAAACAGATATTGTTGCTGATACAACCAATGAAGTTGAATGTGTAAGCAAAGAAGATAATGTTAATATAGAAACAAAGAAGGCATATAATGTTACTAAGGAAACGTTGAAACTTAATCGAATTAAAAATGGTATGTATAAAAGAGTGATAAGAATAAACAAAGCAGAGCACAGAAGAAGAAATGCACTAAAAGACAAACTCAGAGAGAAAATTGCAAAGGAAAAGGCCACAGCGAACAGCCAGTCTATAATATGCAGTAGTTGAGAAGCGGTGCCAGAGTCCTTTTCAGCTTGAAACACACGAGGCGTTTGTGTAGAATCATCCTCCCGTCCCATGTAGTGAAAATTTATGGATGGTCAGACTGAAAATCCATCTATTGTATAATTTAATTTATTAATTACTACCTGTTTCGGCGAACTACGTACCGCCTTACATTACACTACCCTACCCTACACTACCCTACCCTACACTACACTACCCTACACTACTCTACACTACCCTACACTACACTACACTACCCTACCCTACACTACCCTACCCTACCCTACATACACTACCCTACACTACACTACACTACCCTACCCTACACTACACTACCCTACCCTACACTACACTACCCTACCCTACCCTACATAAGAACCTTCTCCTGACAATAACGAACTCGACAAAAAAAGAATTAGCCAAATCGGTCCAGCCGTTCTCGAGTTATGCGCTTACCAACACATTTTGCGATTCATTTTTATATATAAGATTACCGACATTTAGTTTGATTACTTTTAGAACGCCATGTTAAATTGTCAGTCAGTCGTGGACTCTAACATATTAGGTGTTTAAGTATGAAATTGCCGATTGGATAAAAAAAGTTTAAAGAAGAAAATTAATGTTAACAAAAATAGTTATTAAAATATTCTCAAAATAGTATTACACTATTAGAAATTAATAGCTGGTAAATGTGTGCCTATTGTTTAGATATTTTGAGAGCACGGTGGCTTTAAACCCATGAAGACGGTTATTTTTAACTCAATACATCACCAGTTTTAAAGGAAAAAAAATACGTTTTTTTTTAATTTTAATGCTCTAGAGTTATCGTAGCAGTTTCGTAGTTGCTGATTATATTTGGGAATACCCCGCATAAGATTTCGTCACTTTCAAGCTTTTGTTTCATTCAATGGTACATAGATCCAGGGGATTTGAACATGAAAGACATGTCACTAGTTACTTTTATTGGACCATAAGTAGTGTCACCATAAGGTCAATAATAAAAAAACAATAACTTTTTTTTTCAATAAGAATTTGCATTGAACTTCAAAAACTGTCGGCAATTTCATACTTAAACCTCTTATTATGAAGGCTGCACGGAAAAAACATTTCTATAATATTATCAATAAAAAAAAGTAAACAAAAGTACTATGAAATTGACATTTGAAAATGTCAAATCCCTACCAAGTTTGTTTACATTGTGTTTTTTTTGGATGATTTAAGGAAGGATATAGTCACTTTCCTCTAGAATGATATTTTATTCTCAAAATGCAAAGTATACGAAGTGAACTATTTACTCACCACTTCTGTTACATATGTATGTAAATATTAGTAAAATGTTTTATTGTTTCTATTTAAAAAACTTTTACACAAAAATAACGTATTAATTACATTGTTTTCCTAACTTTCAAAACGCGTTATCACATGAAGTTACTAAGGTGACTAGAATTGTCCTTACCGTGTATCCATGTCATATTTTATCGGCATTGTAATCATATGTAAACAATATATTTCTCGTGATACTACCACTTGACACTACTAGTAGCTTCGACCAAATATGATGGACCGGCCCTATCTATACATTAATCTCATCAAAAGTGAGTCAAATACAACTGCACGCAAAGACACACACACAGCTATAGTATACCGAATCTCGTTCAAATATGAACAATGGCAGAGATAGAGACGTACGAGATAGTAAATTTCACTAATTCCGACCTTCAACCCATTTGGGAAATACTAATCGACTAAGGCACAGTATTACGATATGGCTTACAGTAGCGCAACGACTTTGATGTCGCACGATGCTGCCACAGCGTAGGTACTAGCAGTACTGGCTGTGCCTCGCCGCCCGCTGCCCCGCAAGTACCCTTCCGTTACTCTGCGTAAGTACATTCATTGAACTACTATAAGCTGCTATATTGTAATACCAAAGTATTAAGATATAGCTTACAGTAGCGCAACGCGTTTCATGTCGCACGATGCCGCCACGGCGTAGGTACTAGCCTGTAGCCTGCCTGGCAAACTCGCGGAGTTTGGCAGGCTGTGCCCCGTCCGTTGCTCTGCGTAAGTACATTCGTTGCACTACTGTTAACCGCTATATTGTAATACCGTGACTAAGGCGAAATGAGCGAATGCGCTCATTCTGTAGGTATCAAAGGCGCTGTTCGCGTAGACGGGTCCATAGCTGTTATATTGGTCGAAGCTGATTAGTGCCAAAGGCAATTTTTCTAACCCGTGACACTACCGTTACCCTGGATGGGGAAACTAACGGCGGATATGAGTTGAGAGAGCGATAACAATCTCGTTGATTACAATTATGTCGAAAGTAAGACCTCCGTACCGGTAGTGTCACGGGAAAGAAAAATAACCTTTGGCACTACTATTTTAGTACTGAGTGACACTTATTAAGCTAGGTCTCGATAAAAAGCGTCTATTGCACAGTATCGACACCTTATTTTATTTGTTTAAATCGTTATTTAGTTTTAAACAAAAACCTGATACACAGCGCCATCTGGTTTAATTCGACCTGAAATATAGTTTTAAGGAGGTTCGATTAGCATACTAGCGCAGTGTTTCCGAATTTCGATTTCATATGTACATACCTTTATCCGATGCTTTAGAGCCGTAAGCGGAGAAGGAAAACATCGTGTAGCGCCGCCAATAGAAATAAATAAACATAGAGGGGCAAGAACTATTGTTTGTTATTTCATAACTGTAAATATTAGCAACAAGCTACGTTAACTTGTTGCTAATAGGTAAAGTTATACAACAACAATTAAAAATCACCTTTTCGATAATGAGGTTTACTCTAGTGCTTAGTCAAATAGCCATGTTCAAAAGAAATAAGATTATAATTTCATTAGGACTTTTAAGTATGGATATTTAAAATGTTTTTCTCAAACATGCTTGGAAATTTGAGCATTATTTTGACAACCTTCTTCG
Source organism: Coleophora flavipennella (assembly GCA_947284805.1). Lineage (NCBI taxonomy): Eukaryota > Metazoa > Arthropoda > Insecta > Lepidoptera > Coleophoridae > Coleophora > Coleophora flavipennella. The sequence continues at coordinate 9,143,089 of OX369278.1, forward strand.
AGATAAATCGTTATTGCTGTACTGGCCAAATACATGCGAGCAGCGGCCTGTAAAAGTTGTATGAAAATCCATATCTGTCGTGTTTAGCGGCCAAATAAATTACTATGTAATATCTACATATCTGTCGTGTAATTTAAAAATAGAACTATATTTTACTCCGAAACATGGCAACCAAGGGGGTAACTTATCCAAGATTTTATTTAAATTTCGAACTGACTTGCAAATAGAACGCTGTTAATGAAAAAAATACAAATGAACACTTTGGCGCGTGAAAAATTATTGTTGTTCGTTGTTCGTCGTTGATTTTGAAAAGTAATTATTGAAGTTTTAATTTCCGCGCATTATTTGAGAAAAGTACTATACAAGCCTTGGCCACAACTAGGCATTGATGGACTTATAAGTCCATCAATGCCTCTTGCTGGCCGCTGCACTAATGTACTTTAATACACATGTAGGTACCTATACATATTGTATGTAACTGGCTATTTCCATACAGACATATAACTCATATAGGATTCAAGGTGTGATGAAATGATTATCGAGGTGCGCACGACGCTACCACTGGTACTGACAAAATATCAGCGTTGTGGAGCTGTGGGAACACAATCCACAACATTTATGCTGAGCCAGTACCTTTTCATTGGCAGTCATTACTTTGTTAGTCTATTTGTTGAAGTAAAACTTCTTTACGCACGCTTGACTTGGACAGTAAGCTGGTGCGTTACGGAAATTGTCGTCGGGCGAGGCGAACGGAAGCAACAACATCGGTTGCCAAGGCAACAATATTGGTTGTCAAAACAATCGTATATGATAAAAAAAAATGATAATTTTCAGAGGATAATAAAACTCTTTTCATAAACTGTCTATATGACAAAAAAGATTTGATTATTTTCTGAACACTAAGTATTTACTTTCATACATATAGATGGAGCTAACGAAGTTTTACTTCAGTCGTGTGTTTTTTTAAATTTGGTTTTATTTATTCTTTTATTTTTAATCTTGTTTCTTTTTGTGTAGTTAAAAGAAGCGTATTAGTACCTACCTTATTACTTTTATATTGGCGGCGTTGTGTGCTATAATCGAACCGCCTGAGAATATATTGTGGAGGTACCACCCTCTGTATGAAGGTTAGCAATCTATTGAAGCCTGTTATTTTTCATATGGTTAAGGGTCCTATGCATTTATTATTTGCGCTGTTTGTTTGTGGAGAATGTTCTTCCCAGCCTTAGACCACATAATATAAAAGAACTAGATTCACAGTCAGGAGGCCAAGTATCGGAGCATAAAGACAACGGTTTAGTTCATGTACAGTGTACTTTCGCCGTTCTCCCTCTCTGTGTAACGTAGCTATTTGAATATTTCTATTCTTATCTCCTGTCAAACAACTGTCCAGATGTTTTTTGAAGTTTATTTTATATGAAACCGAGATGTGATCTAAGATTTTATGTATGGTTTAGGTGATCGGCCGATAAGTCCACTTTCTATGAACGATATTTTTTTCCTGAACAATGACACCATAGATTCCTTGCGAGACGGTTGTGAAATTTTATTAAGTAGCCTTTAATATTTTATTCAGGCACATTGGAGTTACCTAAACGTAGCATTCCGATCCTAAGATCGGAACAAACAACCAATTGCATTCGTAATATCAGCCGGAAAAGGCCTCCCCAAGGATTTCCACAACGATCGGTCCTGCGCTGCCAGCATCCAGCGGCTTCCCGCGACCATCACCAGGTCGTAGGTCCACCGACGAGTGGGGAGGTCCTTCTGCGCAACGTCTTTCGGTGCTGCCCACTGCCACTTAGTTTAGCAATTCTGAGAGCTGTGTCGGTTACTTTGGTTCTCCTACGGATCTCCTCGTTTCTGATTCGATCACGCAGCGAAACTCCGAACATAGCACGCTCCATTGCCCTTTAATTGACCTTGAGCCCAAGGGTTCAAAGTAATAATATAAAATTATATTTGCGTCTATTTTGTTTGATTGTTCTGGTTAATATAAAAAAGGTAACGGGTTATGTACTATTTTACACTAAATTTTTCATTTATCTATATAAACTTTATTCAGGTAAACATTTTTGGTTTAAAATTAGTTTAGTGATTAATTAAAAATTTATTTATTTAGAAAGACTGAAATGTTATATTGAAAACGGTATTAATAACTGTATTAAAATGCCAGTAGTTTATTGAGGAAGATTTTGTAACGGTAGTATATTAGATAATGCATGGATTACTACGAGTACATCACAATAAATTTTGTTGAATGTAGCCAATAAACTAATTTATTAAAATAATGTCTTTTTATCATCTTAATGTTAGTATGGGGTAGTTGAGTGACTGCATCAAAGATAAATTATGAAATATTTCCTAAATTATGCTCATGAATTATTATTTTTTTAAAGCTGCTGTTTTTTTCATCCTGCTTTCTATTTTAAATTAATCAAAATCTCAAAATTAGTTCAACAATGACGCCAAAAAACAAAATGTCCTTTTACTATGTTACTACTAGCAGTCAGCTACCGTATTTATCGTAAATATAACAATACGTCACTGTCGCAGTCACCATGGATAGAGACCACAGAGCTGGGACTGTACGAATATTATCCAACAATAGACAAAAGAGGACAAGCTTAAGAGTTTTTATTTAAGTCACTCCAAGGGACTCCAAGAGTAGTCCAGTTTAGTAACGCCCAGATCTCAGCTTGGTGACATGCGACTCGATTGTATGATCTGGGTTCAGATAGTTAGCATTTAGTCTCCGTGAATCTGAAACAAAATTTAAAAAATATAAGTTTCTACTTCTCAGATTTAAGAGTAAGGCTGCGTTTAAACAGAAGCGGAGCTGCGCGGAGCTTAGCTGAGCGGGGCCGTGTAAAGAGGTAAGTGTTTCCATTGAAGCTGCGCAAAGATGAGTGGTGCAGAGCTAAGCTGTGTAGCTGGCTGAAGTTGAGCCGAGCGGGGCTGAGATAAGCTGTATAGCTGGCTCAAGTTAAGCCGAGCGGGGCTGTGAATACATTTTGGTTGCAGTCAGTTAAACGGTGTCCAGCACAGCACCGCCCGTCCCCGCTCCACCTAGCACAGTTAACTCAACTCTTAACACTTAAGCACACCTCGGTCACTGGCGATCTAATGTATGAAACAAACGCGTTCCTACGCACACAGTCTAAGCCCGTATAGGTGAACGCGTACCATGCTTGTGTGAGTGAGATAAGACGTGCTAGGATTGCTGGGAGATATCTGAGCGGGGGTGGGCGGCACTTTCAACGAGGGGCAGGGAGTGATCATACTGTACGTAGTACTCTTTATTATACTGTGATTATAAGTTAGCTCAACTCCACATGGACTGCGCTCTCTCAGCATGACAAAGCTCCGCTCTACACAGCACGCTTTACGTTTTAATGTAATAGGGTAGTTGACAGCATAAAAAAATAATTATGAAATATTATTTCCTAAATTCATATCCTCTCGAAAGTTCGAAAAACCTTGTTCGTTTTGTTTTTTATCAAGTCTTCAATTTTTAATTGATTAAATTTAGAATATTAGTACAGTGAACAGCACATGCAGTTGGACATAATGGCCTTGAAAATGTTCGAAGTTGAACAGAGCGAATGCGAAAAAGAGATAGTAATTGTTCTCTTCGCATTGTTTTCAATCTGCGCTGCCGCTTACCGCTGGCCGATGCGGGTAGGCGGGGTCGGGGGAGATCGCGTTCGTCCGAAGATTTTACATACATACTTATTGATGGAAATTCCGATTTACTTGTGAAAAAGACCAGACTTTTAAGAATAAAATATTATAGGTAGTGGTAAGGTTTGTTTATTTGTTTGGTTGTAGGGGGTTAAACTTTAGAATTATTGAACCGAATCTAAAATTCTTTAACCGCCTCCGGGGCGTAATGGGTAGGTAGTCTATTCGCTTCACACCAGGAGGTCGCGGGTTCGATTCCCGGTGGGGTCAACTTGTAAGACTCGGTTTGGTTGGTGGTAGGGCATTTTCTAAGCCCGCCTGGCTAGCTACCACCATCTTATCTAAGTCTTGCCGATAGACATCAGTATTAACAACATTGATGTGTTCCGGCTTGAAGATAAGATAGCCCGTTCTCCATTGTGTTGGGGAATCTAGGTAAGCCCGCTTCCATCTTCGGCATCATCATCACTTATCATCAGGTGAGATGATGCCAAGGGCTTACCAATTGTGAATAAAAAAAAAGCAGTGAAGAATGAGACGGTGTACGCTCACAAGTTCACAATAAATGCTATCTAATATCTATGCGACTGGACTTGGACTGACAAACGTATTGGTGACTTATATTCCCTTTGGACGGGACGAGAACGTAGTGTATTATATTCTCTTTGACGGAGACGGATGAGTGAGTGACTTTAATATACTGGCAGTGTTGCCGTTAGGACAATATTGTTTGTGGTTATTAAAATGAAAAAGTGGCCAATTTTGTAATAAGGATGTGGCTTTAATTAAAACAGTATCTAATACATGTAGAAAAAAAATAATTGTAGGTCTACAATGGCATCTGGTAATTCTGAAATCTCTATGTCAACGTCAATCGATCTGTGATGATAATGTAGATGGGGTTTCAATTTTTTTGATTGCTTTGTCCGCTTCTGTAAATTTGTTTAAAACTTCAGGTGGCAAAACATAGTCGTGGCATTTTTATTATTTATTTTTATTGACTTTTAATCATAATTATGGAATTAAGTGTTATAGTCCAGTAAATAAAAGATTTGAGATTGCATTAAAGACACCTTAGTAAAATGGATTGGAAATAATAGTGTTAATATTCTTTTATGCATTCGTGGCAATTTCGAGACAAAATGTTCTTTAGTCTCTTAGAAATACCTAAAGTAGCCTTTTAATTTTTATACGCTAAACAATAATTACAAATTGGGTGAAAACTAAGATTTATAACAATGAACTCCTTGAAATTATGGTACTTATGTTATCTCTGGTTGTAGGCATAACATTCTTAACATTACGATTACTTTTCTTTAATTGTGAGAAAAACAATACTTACAAAATGGAGCCCTCGGAGATTTTTATGTTCTTATCATCCAAATGTAAACCTCGAACATGTGTTAAATTATCCCTAAGGTGACTGTTCAAGAACCTAGTTAAAAAATGTTTTTTTTATATTTCTCTATTTTACATAAAAGACATACGAAATATTTTCTTGGCTATGCCATTACACTTATATTCTTTATTGTAAATCATCATTATCCCTTGTCTAAATAACAAAGGTTCTTCAAAAAACGCAAAAACCTACAATAAATAAAACGGTAATTAAATTTGTAACATCGGGAAAGCGCGTGACCTTCGACGCATGATAAAAGGACAGCATGTGACAAAGATGGAGTTATCGGGCGAGAAAAAGACAAAGCGCACGGAGGTCGGAGATAGCCTACAAAGCATTGCAATGTTTGTTTACATACGCTTGCCCTTCGGTCAGTCTACTACTGTCCTTCTAAGAAAGATATTTTGGAGACTTTCACAGATTGAAAAAAAAATTACAGTCAGCAAACAAAACGGACAAATAAAAAATAATTACAATAGATGCCATTCGACCCTATTTCTTATAATTATAAGGGTCAAAAAACTCGATAAAAACAACTAATGGTAAAGTACTAGAAAATTCAGGAACGCAAAAAATTTTCTCTTATTTTTCGTATGTAAAAGTTTCAATTTTTTTTGTTACTCTCCGATCCTGTTTCTTGTAAGGATTAAAAGACTGTATTAAAACAACTGAGGTTAAAATACTTGAATATTCAGAAATCGCAAAAAAAAACTTTTCCCATACTTTTTTAAATTTTTTGCGATTTTTGATTACTAGTACTCAAACTTCAGTCGGTTTGATAGTCTTTAAACAGGATCAAATGGTGTCATAAAGTTTTTGTATAAATTAAAAGTTATCTTGCTGACTGTTCACTTACCGACCCGTCTAAAAGGGCAAGCCTGTATTGTAACCAACCTAAAAAAAATAGAATTTTGTATAGGATGACCGTACCTTATTTCAAATCACCACCACCACCACCATGTACTTTTTATTAATCGGTAGGGCTGGGAATTACAATTAAAACCGTGATTAATCATAAAATCCACGGAAAAAAAGACAAACAGAAAAATACCCTATGGCTCTAATACCAGCCCATTTATACCCAGACCAAGCCTGTGTACCTAATAACAGCCTAGGGTAGGGTTATGCCTATGGAGTTTCTGTGTTGAATTGTTGGTTTGAATGATTAAATAAGATAATAAGTAAAATTAATCACCATCCATCATCAGCCGAAGGACGTCCACTGCTGGACATAGGCCTCCCCAAAGGATTTCCACGACGACCGACTCTGCGCTGCCCACATCCAGCGGCTTCCCGCGACCTTCACCAGGTCATCGGTCCACCGACTGGGAGGCCTCCCTACGCTACGTTTTCCGGTGCGCGGTCGCCACTCGAGAACTTTACTGCCCCAACGGCCATCCGTTCTACGAGCAATGTGCCCCGCCCACTGCCACTTTTTAAAGATTCTGAGAGCTATGTCGGTTACTTTGGATCTCCTACGGATCTCCTCGTTTCTGATTCGATCACGCTGAGAAACTCCGAGCATAGCACGCTCTATTGCCCTTTGAGTGACCTTGAGCCTTCTTATGAAGCCCATAGTATGCGACCATGTCTCAGTTCCATATGTCATCACTGGCAACACACACTGGTTGAACACCTTGGTCTTAAGACACTGCGGTATTTGGGACATGAAGGTATTGCGAAGCTTCACGAACGCTGCCCAGCCGAGTTGGATTCGACGATTGATCTCTTTCTTGAAGTTGAACCTATGTACCTGTCCCAGGTACACATATTCGGTAACAACTTCTAACGTAAAGCCTACAACAACTTTCAGAGGAGTAGGTGCGACATGGACGTTAGACATAGTTTTCGTCTTGTCCATGTTCATTCTAAGACCTACTTGTTAAGAGGCTCTACTGAGACCATCGAGCATTGTGCCTAAGTCGTCCATAGTCTCAGCCATGACCACGATATCGTCAGCGAAACTAAGGTGGGTGATGTACTCGCCGTTGATATTAATGCGCGAGTCCACCCTAGTCCAGAAGCTTAAAAACATCTTCCAGGGCGGCGGTTAACAGATTCGGAGATATGACGTCTCCCTGTCTCATCCCTCGCTGCAACCCGATAGGTTGCGAGTTTTGATCCTGGAGGTGAACCCACATGGTGGCGTTTTCATACAAACACTTCAGTACCTCGATATATCGATAGTCAATTTGGCACCGCTGGAGACACTGTAACACAGCCCAAGTTTCGACCGAATCAAAGGCTTTCTCATAGTCCACGAACGCTAAGCATAGTGGCTGATTGTACTCTTCGGTCTTCTGTATAATATGCCGCAGCTTATGTATGTGGTCTATGGTACTAAAGCCTTTTCAGAAACAAGCTTGTTCGGGAGGCTGGAAGTCGTCAAACCTGCGTGCGAGACGATTCGTAATGACTCTCGAAAACAGCTTGTAGACATAGCTCAGAAGTGAGATGGGTCTATAGTTCTTCAGCAAGTTGTTATCCTTTTTGAAGAAAAGCACGACCACTCTTCTTTGCCATGCCTTAGGCGTTTGTCCCTCGAATATAACGGAATTAAATAACCTCTGAAGAGCTTTAAGTACCGGTGATCCACCTGCTTTCAAAAGTTCAGCTGTAATTCCATCATCACCTGGTGCTTTATTGTTCTTGAGCAGTTTGAGAGCCATTCTAATCTCGTACAGGCTGACGTCTGGGATATCTTCGGTATAGTGTCGGGTTAGTCTGGCTCTTAGGTCTTTGGCCAGATCGCTGACAGGCAGACATGTAGTCGTGTACAATTGTCCGTAGAACTTCTCAACTTCTTCCAGCAACTCAGTCTTAGATGATATGATCCAGCCATCCTCTGTCTTAAGCTTAGTCAGTTGGCTTTGTCCAACAGACAAATCTCACGCGAATACTTTTGAGCCTTTGTTGTTCTGAATCGCCTCTTTGATACAATTTGTATTATATTGGCGCAAATCGCGAGTCAGGGACTAAGAGATCTGCCTGTTTAGTTGCCGATACTGAGTAGCGTCTTCAGAGGACTGTAAAACTAATCTGTTTCTTTCTTCAATGAGGTTGCTGGTGAAGTCCGAGATTTTTTGATTCTGTTCTGTTTGAAGGGCGAGTTTAAAAAATATTAGACCCGACCGTTTGGACAGTTTCCACGAACTTGTCTCTATAATCGTCCACATTATCCCAAACCCCTAGGCATTCGAAGCGATTGTTCAACTCTAGCTGAAAGTTCTTGGGGGTTTTGGATCTGGATAGGAGCTGGTCGGAGCGTAGACTTCATCATTCGACATCTATCTAGCTTGGTTTTTAGATTTAATGTGCCTCTTACCATCCGGTGATCGTTTCTTGTTTTGACTGAATTGATCACAGAGACATCATTGAATATTCGCCTCTTTGTCGACAAGATGAAGTCAATCTCAATTTTCGTTACTCCATTGGGATGCAACTATGTCCACTTCCGCTGTTTAGACTTCTTGAAGAAGGAGTTCATCATAAAGAGGCACTCCTTTTCCATAAAGTGGGCCAGCAGCTGGCTACGTGTGCTTTCCTCTTCATATCCAAATTGAACAGCTCACCATCACTTAGTTTGTCCAGTTTTGCGTTAAAGTCCCCCATAACAACGGTGTAATCGGTCTGGGAGCTATTATGTAAAGGTCTAGAGATATCCTCATATAGGATCTCCTCTTCGTCATCGGAGTGTTCCGCGGTCGGTACTCGGTGCATATACCTTTATGACCTTCAGAGAATACCGTTTGGTGATTCTTAGTATAAGGTACGCTACCCTCGTCGAAACACTCTATCTGGACCACATTGTTCATAAGGGACTTGTGGATTAGAAACCCGACACCACCCTGGGACAGTTGGTCACCCTCCCGGAATAGAGCAGGTTTCCGGATTTAAGGATTATAGTGTCCTCCTCTCTTCGGACTTCACACAATCCTACGAATTCAAATGTAAACTCTAATCAAATAGCACAACAACTACTACTCAATGGAAAATCCTCAATACGAAGCAAGCCGATAGCCTTCTGGAACCTTTCTCACACGAGGAGCTTCAGGGGGCACTCAGGAAACTTAAAGATGGAAAGGCTGCAGGAATCGACGGCATCTGTACAGAGCAAATAAAGAGGTTGTGCACCCCTGCGAGGAACTGGCTGCTAGAGCTATTTAACAACTGCCGGCTCAACATTACTATGCCGGAAGCCTGGAGAAAAACTCGTGTTGTGGCTATTCTAAAACCTGGCAAACCACCTGAGGATCAAAGAGCTACAGGCCTATATCACTTTTATGCCACGCTAGGCTAATTCTGGATCACATTTCCCCAAGCCTAGACACTGTGTTAATTAAACAACAGGCAGGCTTCAGGCCGGGAAAATCGTGCACCAACCAAGTATTAAACTTTACACAGTACATCGAAGATGGCTACTAGAAGAACTTAATAACTGGGGTAGCGCTTGTCGATCTTACTGCAGCCTACGACACAGTGAGCCACCGCAGATTAATCCTTAAAGTGTTTAACGCGACAAAGGACTACCACCTAACGAAAATGATTGAGGAGCTGCTGAGAAATCGAAGATTTTCGTGTCATTCCAGGGAAGCAACAGTAGATTGTGGCGTCAAAAAAACGGACTGCCACAAGGAAGCGTCCTTGCACCTATGCTCTTCAACATATACACGAACGACCAGCCGATCCTGCCTAACAAAAAGCACTACCTGTTCGTGGACGACCTGGCTCTCGCTAGCCAAGAAACAGACTTCCCTATCGTCGAAAAACAACTATCTCAGTCCCTGGTAACTCCATCTATGTACTAAGCTGAAAACCAACTCAAGCCAAAACCTAATAAAACCCAGCTCTGTTCATTTCATCCAAAGAACGTTTTTAACGTATGTTTATGACATCCTTGATTTTTTAAGGCGTGGCTGTTATTAGGTACTCTGTCGAACCAAATTTGCAAATGTGTTTATTTTGCCAGAAATCCGTGGTCTATATCTATAACCAAACTAATCACGAAATAGTAGAATTGAAAAATCGTAAGAAATACCTGGTTTTAGGAGCTCTCGAACTTAGCAAAAAATAGCAAAATTGGCCGACGTGCACCTCTTCTCGGGTTCGATCCTAATCTGACACTGGCATATTCATGCAAGTGTTACCGTTTTCGGTACGTATTTTGTGCAAAATTTTTTTACTGGTACTTTTCACTGGTAGGTATTGCCAGTAGATACTTTATTATTTAAGCAGAAAGGCGAAAAGGCTGCAACTAAGAACAGGCAGCTATTAGGGGCGTCCACCCGAATAGCAGCTAGTTCTTAGTTGGTAACAAAGCGATTTGTGCGAAAGCGCGCGCGTGCGTCAATAAATGATGTAAAAAAAGTCGGCCAAGCGCGAGTCTGACTCGTGCACCGAGGTTTTCGTAAAATCTTGTAGGCATATAAATAGTATGTATTTTTTTGTAACTACGAATTTACGGTTTACCGATTTTTCTTTTACTTGTGCTATAAGACATTGCTTCTTGCTAAATTTCATGATTCTAGGTCCACAGCAAGTAGGTACCCCATAGGTTTTGATTCCCTTGAGAGTGTCAAAATATTTGTGGCATATCTTTCGACTGCGTTGACTTAGAAGTTTGATTTTTTTACAGCTCCAACTGTCTGTGATAGGACTTATTTGATATTGAACTTTCCCACGGGAACTCTTGAATTTTCCGGGATAAAAAGTATATATTCCTATATGTTAACCCGGGCTATAAGGAACCACCATACAAAATTTCATCAAAATCGGCCAGGTAGTTTCTGCGTGATGCGATGCGTGACATTTTTTTTTGTTTTGGCCTCTAAATCGTTAGTAATGTCCACAACAGTTATTATTCTCCAAAAATATTTCATGTAGATACAGACACGGCCCCGTTACATTTTTATTATATGTATAGATTAATTTCAACTTGATACCTTCACACGTTCCTTGTCAGATGGTCAGACAAACAGACGAACAACGAAGTTCCGTTTTTTCAATTTGAGGTATGGAACCCTAAAAAGGGGTAATTATACTAGAGACGCGTCGAGTACTCGGTTCGGCAAACCGTACCTCAAAAGAAAACACGGAACCCCTATTTCCATAAGGGTTCCGTTTTTTTCTTTTCAGTGATCCTCCACTTCGTTGTCCGTCTGTCTGTCCATTTGTCAAAACCGTTTTTCTCAGGAACGCGTAATGGAGGTATCAAGTTGAAATTAGTACCAAATAGTCAAGTCTCCAATCCCTTGAAGCTGTGAAAAAATCAAACCTCAACGTCAACGCAGTCAAAAGATACGGGCGTTTATGCCGTATATTTTAACACTCGCGAGGGAATCAAAACCTATAGGGTACTTCGCGTTGACCTACAATCATGAAATTTGGCTAGAAGCAAGTAAAGGAAAAAATCCTAAAACCGTAAATGGCTGCGACATATACGCAAGGTAGGTACGTAACGTGCTAGAAGGCGCGCGCCCGCGAAAGCCGCGGCCCCCCGTACCCCGCCTATTCCTCTCGCGAGTAATATCTTTTATAAGATATTTTTGAGAATGATAAATAGATTCTTCGGGGATTTCTTTGTATTTTAGTTAAAAAAATATATAACTTTTAGAATACGTAAAAATATTCAAGGTGTCTTTAATGTACGAGGGTTAAAATCAAATAAAATTTAATAAAAAAATAAATATTAAAGATACCTCGGAGATAATTCTCATAGTTATTGCCAGTGATCATTTACCCATTGTAACAAAAGATCACTTTCGTTGCAGTATTATTTTACAAGTTAATTTTTTTTAAACATAAAATAATGAATATCCACTCGATCTATAGATTTTGACCGGGGATAATTACTAATACAATCAAAACGTTTTACAAGAAGCCCTTAAGAAAAAAATCACCAGTTTTGCATTTTATGTTCACACTTAAATTAAATTTTATTGCTTTATGGACTAATTACTCAATAATTATCAAATATATTCAAGAGATAATTATGAACTTTATTTTTTCAATTAATTAACTGATACATTCGAAGTTTTCACTCCAAGTGCATTTAATGCAACCTACTCCATACAAATGTTCTTAGATTGACTGGACTATTAATGCACACATTTTGTTTCATAATTTATTTTTCAGTGTGTTCATGACACTTAACTACTTACTTCCGCATTAGAGTGAGGAAGACAAGACCGCAGTAACTAGGTCAAATATTTGGTCAACTGTAAACGTAATTATCAAAAACATAATTACCAAAAGTAGCTAGAATCGTTTGGTTAGCTAAAATTATTTTTGGCTAAACCGTTATAAATATGCTAGATCTAGCCACAAAGTGGCTAAAACGGCAACACTGCATGCTAGCTCGTGATTAGTAGATCTGTGAGCTCGTGTCACTGCGCGGATCACAGATCTACTAATTCAATAGATTAAACATTGATGACGTCAAACCGTACCACCCTAATTGTCAATTGGATAACTATGGATATCTGTCCAAGCTACCAAATAAAGAAGGCACTTTTAGCCCAAAGGGTAACAAGCATTCGGAGTTCTTTAAAATTTTGTTGCGTTGTCATTTGCGTCGGTCATATGGTGCCTAGTCGGACGAAAAAGGTTTTAAACAATCTTAAAGAAATAGTTAAGTGTTTATTTTTGGTTGTGGAATAGTGAACAATACATGGAGAATGTCGTGCATTGTGCGTGGTTGCAAATCTCATTCGAGAAATAGAGAAAACTCGAGTGATAATAGCAGTTTCTACACGTGAGTAAAAGAAATACGTTTTCTCGTTAAATGAACCACGAAATGTTTCGATATCAATAAGACAAGACTTTCATGAAGGCTCATTTTACAAATCTAAATGAAACTATAATGTTAAGAGTGAAAATAAGAACAAAAATTGTAAAAATAAACAAAACTGTTTTTAGGTTACTAGTGACGTGAAAATTATGGTCGATAAATGTACGTCACTTAGTCATCATATCAGCTGAAAGGCGTCCACCGCTGGACAAAGGCCTACCTCACTTAGTAATAGTAATGGTATCTTACATTTTAATTATTTTCTTTAAGGTTCCCCCAAAGTGATCAATTTCGCTAGCGGTGGTTTGACGCCATTAGCAAAAATGAGAAGCAGCATAAAAAATCTTGGAGATTGTGCTCAAGACACTTCAGCCCCGAGTGCTTTGTACGAGGAAACTTATTGCAAGTACGAGAAGATGCCGCACCCACTTTGAATTTACCCGATAAGACAGCAGTTGTGGTAAGGAACTTTATAGTATAAATTATAGATTACAATTTTAGTTTTTATTTGAACAGAGTTTTTTATGCTCAAATGAATATAAAATGTCAATTGCCATGACAGATATTTACAATATTTGATATGTGTATACGCTGTCCCCAACACTGAAGGACTTGTCACACTGGATGCGGTCTGTGGTCATGACGCTGTGTTCGCTTTGACCTGACTGCTGACCGCATACTAAGCAATGCCTGTCCTGTGAGGGATTGAAATAAAAATTTACCATTTGAATATGGCTATAGAAAACATACATTCAGCTCGGGGCTTTGCCATACAACTCCTAAGAATATACTGGGATGCCGGCTAAAATGTATGGATTGATACAACTCCTAAGAATATACTGGGATGCTGGCTAAAATGTATGGATTGATACAACTCCCAAGAATATACTGGGATGCCGGCTAAAATGTATGGATTGATACAACTCCTAAGAATATACTGGGATGCCGGCTAAAATGTATGGATTGATACAACTCCTAAGAATATACTGGGATGCCGGTTAAAATGTATGGATTGATAGGTATGTGACCAGTGGCATAGTATGTAGGTGGCATATTTTTGTAAGAATTCATAGTACAGATGTCAGAGGACATCAACTATTAACATGTTTTTATTTGTTCGTTCTGGGTGGAATTTTGCATTAAATAAACTAAAATCCACTTTTTTATTTGCCTTAAAAAGAATAAAATAACGCTTCATGGGTCTTGATGATCCAAGAGGACATACACACATAAAACACACACAACTACCACGTACATGCTAACAAGTGAACTTGGAAAATATGGGGCGCATGAAACTTGATGAATGTGAATATGAAAATTTGAGTTTTAATATCTTAGTAGAAAGATACATCTAACGTTTTTCGAGTTTTTCTTACATCACTGTTTTATCCGCACATACTTTCTATGCATACAAGACACTACATTTACTTATATAATTTCTGTTTATTATTTTATTACGTTTTAAAGTTTGATATTTTTTTTCAGGATTTTACGATCTTGCATGGGGCTACGAAACCAAGTATTACTAATGACACTTTTTCATGTATGCCACAAGCAACCATAACCACGGTAAGCATCTGACAAGAACATGACACATGCGTTCCATTTTTAGGGTTCCGTACCTCATAAGGAAAAACCAAACCCTTATAAGACCAGTCACGTGTCCGTCCATCCGTCCGTCACGCTTGTTTTTCTCACCGACTGTTTAACGCAGAAAGTTAAAATTTGACGTAACTATAGTTTTAACCCACACATTTTGCAACAATAAAAATATTTTTTGGGGAATTTAGGAGGTGGCAAGTTTGGTGATCACAAAAAAATATATGAACCCTTACGTGTTGAGTGTCGTTTAAAAAAGGTTACTACTAAGCATACATATAGTATTTCTTCCAAATTTTACCTTTGTTTGTTTTGGAGATATTGCTCAAAATATCTGCCAAAACACTATTCGCACTCAAAACCGCTGAAGCCAAAATTTTGAAATTAATACAGTTTACTACAACTTAGATCACAGATTACTTGAAAACTGCCTGGAATATCGTTATTATCATAGATTTTCAAAAAATAAATAAAAGCATTGTCCAGTAAAAGCAGATCTCTGATTATGTGAGACAATGTATGTAATTAGAGGTCTTGTTATACCGGTCACAAAAATTTTGATACGGAACCCTGTTTGTGTGAGTCCTACTTGCGCTCTTGACCAGTTTTTCAATTAACACTACTTTTTTGTTTATTTTTAACTATGGTATCTCAATGATAAATAAACTTTTTTTCAGGATTTCCCGATGTTAAAAGCAAGCGAACCAAGAAGTTGTAGTGAGCCTTTTGTGCCTAGGCTACAATCAAACACAACCACGGTAAATTTCTTGACAATAATATAGCACATGCTTTCTATTTTTAGGGTTCCGTAGTCAACAAAGATTAACCCTTTAAGAAGAACCCTTATAGTTTCGCAATTTCCCCCCTGGATTAGCTAAGTCAGAGACTTTTAGTAGGTACTAGAAAGCTGTAATTTGGCAAGGGTATATAAATTAATGAAGTGGTAGAGTAAGAAATCGAAGGAAGTTTTCTCCACAATTCGAGCACTTACTGTATTATAACTTTTTTTTACAAAATCATAATAAATACTAGCTACACTTCTATTTCAAGACATGTGGAAAAAAATGTAAATAGTAGGATATATAATCAATTTAAAGGGAAAACTATCACAGCTAAGTAGGCTTTTTTAGTTTAGGAGTAATAGTCGTCCAACTTAAGATTTATAAAAAGATTTGTTGGCATATTAAGCAGTTCGATTTATAAAAAGTTCATGGATTTTCCATACAAAATGTTATATCACCAACTAAAAAAAATAAAAAAAAATATTTAAAATAAACATATTTTTTTTGAAAATAACTACGGAACCCTATTTTACGCGAGTCTGACTCGCACTATGCCAGTTTTTTAATGTACACTTAACTTAAAGTTAGTTGTTTTCTGTTTATGTTTTATCGTATTTCAAAGTCTAATATATTTTTCAGGATATTAACCATGTCACATGTAGCTAACGAACTAAGTAGGACTAATGACACTTTGCTGCCTATGCCACAAGAAACCACAACCACGGTAAGCCTTTGACAACATCGCACGTGCTCGATTTTTCAGTCTACATACTCGTATAGTCATTAAAATTTCTGTTTTGTTTACATTTTATCGTACTTCAAAGTTTTTCTATATTCCATGTCACATGTAGCTAGCCAACCAAATGACAATAATGCCAATTTTCTTCCTACGCCACAACCAACTGCAACCACACTCACATACCTCAAAAGAAAAAGCAGAACCCTTACAAGATCACTTACGCGTCTATCCGTCCGTCTGTCACGCCCATTTTTCTCAGATACTTTTTAACATAGAAAGTTTGATTTTTTTTCAGCATTCCATGCCACATATAGCTGGCGATCCAAATAGCATTAATGCCACTTGCCTGCCTACGCCACAAGCAACCGCAACAATGGTAAGCTAATGACTTTTAGGGTTGTATACTTTCCTTATGGAAAAACAGAACCCATACAAGGTTACTTACGCGTCCATTTGTCCGTTTGTCACGCCCGTTTTTCTCAGATACTGTTTTACGTAGAAAGTTTGAATTCGACATTGTTATATATTATACTAGCTTTTGCCAACGGCTTCGTTCGCGTGAACATAGTTTCATGACTGTGTTCGAAGGTGCGCAGTGTGCGAGCCACACGTGACTCGCGAGCGTGGAAAAAAGTAGCCTATATGTTAATCCAGGTCCGCATCTGTCTACCTACCAAATTTCATCCAGATCCGTTTATCTGTTATGGCGTGAAAGAGTAACAAACATCCATACATCCATACAAACTTTCGCTTTTATAATATTAGAAAGGATCATACTGGCTGTGCCCGCGATTTCGTCCGCGTGGAATAATGTCTTTGGGTAGCATTTTTAATTATTTAGGCTAATTATTTTACAAATAAGACACATACGTATAAATAATGAGCGATTTGCAGTGTTTCACTGCAAAGAGCTTATTAAATTATTTAAGTACATATATATGTATATTAAGGTGTAAAGTATTAATATGAGTTTATTTAAGTACGTTTTTATGTCATAGTTTTCCCAAAAAACTAAAAACCATAGTCCAGCATAAGTAGTAGATAGTATATTAGACAATGTATTACCGAGAGGTCTTGTGAAATTGGTGTTACGATTAATTCGATAAACGCACATTCACATTTTTGCATTGATTGAAGTAATTGACAAGTTTAACTTTTGCCTTCAGGGATTATTAGATGAGACTACGACAACGAGTACCATCATTGCAGTGCAGGAAGGGCGCATTGCCAAACCAGAAAAAAAGATTTAAAAAATGGAGAAAATAAGGGGGTCTCCATACAAAGAAATGTGTTTTTTTATAGGTCTTTAGAGGTTTTGATTTAGCTCTATTGTAAAAACGGTAATACATTAAAAGCGTGATACTTGGTGTGATTATAGTACTAATACTGAAGTAACACAACAAATAATAAAAATTGGGCAAGTGTGAGTCGTACTTGCGCTAAGAAGTCCGAACTGAGTGACAAAAAAAGCATACATTTGTCGCTCGCGTTGATGTCTTTTGATTGTAATGTGAATAGGTATCATTTCGTTATACTATGTAGTTGTGTGGAGACGTGGTGGTACGGAACCCTCAGAGTGCTTATCGGAATCGCACTTAGCCGGTTTTTTATCTTCATTTGGTTAAGCCCTTGGCATCATGGCAACCCGGCGTGGATGAGGTCGGGTATCTCATAACCATCAATTCATAAAACACTAAATATTTCTAAACTCCGCGATTCCTGGGACTCTGCTGGCTCGGTAGCCGGAGGGGGTGCCGCGAGGAGTGATTCTATGGGATTTTTTAATATATTTAAACACTAGCTTTTGCCCGCGGCTTCGCTCGCGTGGACATAGCTTTTATGACTCTTTTTGAGGGTGAGTGGTGCGCGAGCCGCAATCAGCTCGCAAGCGTGGACATGAGTTTTCTCCAGGTACCTCAGGAACTGTATCGGGCTATTCGGATTAGCAGTCTTTGTCACTTCCCACCCCCTCAACAAATTATATACTAAAAATCACTTTAATCCGTTGCTCCGTTGCGACGCCACCGACGTGCGCGAGCGTAGAAAACAGTTGTCCCCAGATCCCTCGGGAACTATATCTGGATATACTTTTTAGTAAATTATATCATTTTACACCTCATCTCTGTGCTAAAAATCACACCAACCAATTTTTAACGAACAAAGAGTATTGTTTTAGCTTCCTCAGGAACTTTTTCCTTAGGAATTTTTTCCTCAGGAAAGTAGACTATTTGATTCCCAGTGATACAGGCTACCTGCATTCCAAATTTCATCAAGATTGGTAGAGGCGTTGAAGTGTGAATAGGTAACAAACCAACAAACACATTTTCACATTTATAATATTAAGTAAGGATTTCTAAATCTTAAAAAACATATAGAGCGTCGGTATATAGAACGGAAATATATAGAACGGTTAGGGCCACTAACTCCTGTCCGGAAGGCCGTGGTTTGAATCCTGCCACTTACCAATATCTATACGAATATCGATTTCATACTGGTATGTACGTTTATCCGACGCTCTTGGTTGGCGACGGTGAGAAAAACATCGTGAGGAAACCTGCACACGCCTGCGAAGAAACCCGCGTAATCGTCTAAGGCCTGATCGCCCTAACTCAGGGCAGATCGATCCCCTTGGTGGGGACGTATATAAACTGATATGGTGAAATAACACATATACCTATATTATCAACAAATTAATTCTAATCATTATATCAATCTAGTAATAAAATTTCCTAAAAATATTAATATGGGTCAAATCCTCGAGTCGCATTAGCTCCAAAGGAGCCCATGACGCACTTCTCTTTGCCGCGCTGGATGGCAATAGACAACCTTAGCAGCAGGTAGGACCTCACGTAACATCTCCTCTCTCGAAGGCGACGGCCAATCTCCTTTGTGAAGGCAAAGGCCTCTGAGGGTTCAGCAGCCGGTTGTCTCACAGACCAGCGGCACAAAGCAGTAATTTGTCTCCAAGACCGAGTACTTATTATGCTTCTTTCTCGCCGCAAATTGAGCAGCAGTACCGTACGGGTGAGGAGTGAGGCAGAAAAAGTGGCGTCCCAAAGCAGGCACGTTCCTCTCTGCCATAGCACCTGTTTAAACCTTCCGACCTTTTGCCATCAGATCGACTAAAGCCCGGCAGCTGCATCAAAGATGAAATATTCCATCTGGCCGCGACCAGTGCCCTCCGAGTGAGGTCATTAAGGAATTGGTGACGTGGGAATCTTCACAAACAACGACCGCAACTCAGTGAGTGATGGCCAATTGCCTCCACCGTGGACCCGCAAATACATTGATGAGGTTCACAGATATTGATATTGCAGGCGGAGAGCAACTGCCACACGCAAATAGTCGCCGTCAGAAGAGTTCCCATATCTGTGCCTCCTGTTAAAAGATGCTAAACTCAATTTATGTGTTTTTAATTTTTTTACACTATTGCAATCTGTAAAAAAATACCTATCTGTTCGTCTATGAAACACATCGCTACGTTCCATAGTTCCAGAGTTAGAGTTGTGTAAAGTAGCGTATGCTGAAAAATACATATAAAAGAAATTCACTCAAAAGTATGAAATAATATTTTAATGTTTTAATACAACTTAAGCGCGTTTTATTATACCTGCAGTGCCATCTATTGACATTCTGCTGCTATGATTATAATATGTGGTATGTGTAGCTAATATGTGGAAAAAAGTACTCTACTGTTATTATTGTAAGTATCGATAGATAATTTCCCACGGGACCTCTTTAGTTTTCCGGGATAAAGAATACCCGACTATACAATGATGGTCAAAACACCCCATCCCAATGTAAAGGTTTCATATTGTTACTTTGAGCCATTCTAAAGATACATTTTTTTGCATTCCTGAAGGAACCCTTAATTTTTTTGGGATTCACAATGTCCCAGTTTTAGTTCGCGATAAGGGTATCAACGTGTAAAATTTGATTTTAATAGGTCAAGCCACATTTGCGTGGTGAGCCATGATATAAATGAATACTTTTGATTTTCCCACGGGAACTCTTGAATTTTCCGGGATAAAAAGTATCCTATATGTTAACCCGGGTTATAAGGAACCACCATACAAAATTTCATCAAAATCGGCCCGGTAGTCTTTGCGTGATGCGCGAACATACAGACAGACAGACAGACAGACAGACAGACAAAAATTCCAAAAGTTGTTGTTTTGGCCTCTGTATCGTTAGTAATGTCCACCACAGTTATTATTTTCCAAAAATATTTCATGTACAGACACGGCCCCGTTACAGTTTTATTATATTATAGATTATCTAGTGAACTACACTTGCGAAAACACAGCGGGTACGTAATATGCGACCTCATAAATGAAGTTATTAGAATGTTTTATGTTGACTTTATGTTATATTGAAGCTAAATTATATTACACAGATATATTTTTTAATTTTGTGTACACAGTAGTCAAAATATCTGTTTTTTAGATAGTAAGTCATAGTTCCTAAATATTGTTGATTTTTGTATAAAAAAATATTGTTTATAACATCATTCAATTTACAAAATAGTTTACAGTTTCTGAATACTTCTTTTAAGAAATGTTAATAACTGCCTGTGTCAGAAGTATTCGCCCATCTTTACCAAAAACATGGATACATAAATAGTTTTTTGATACTCTAAGTCAGATTAAAAAATAATAATAATTAAATTTAAATTATATATAAAGAAGGCGCGAGCGTCTGAGTGTTTGTGTATATGTATGTGTGTGTGCGTGCATCAAGGAAAGAGATAGTGAGGGAGTAAATTTGCAATTGTAATTAGGATATGTGTGTAAGTAGATCTTCTACCTCTTCATAGTTTAGAATTTTTAGCCATTCAATCACGTGTTTTTTTGCATTCATAGTAGGTCATAGGGTAGATATTAAGTTTTTTTGTTCACAGTATTATATAAGAAAGTTGATAACGTATTGTACTGGTGCCTTGCAAAACTAGTTCTAATGGTCTTGGAATTAGTCTTATTTTACTTAATAAATACTGGTTAAAATTGAGAGATTCATGTTTTTTCATTATGATATTTATAACATACAATTTACGAACTGTTATTAGTCACGACCTCATAAAATAAGTTATTAGAATATTTTTTGTTGATTTTATGTTATCTTTTAGCTAAATTATATTAGACAGATGTATTTTTTTAATTTCGTGTGCACAGTTGTCAAAATATCTCAGTTTTTTAGATAGTAAGTCATAGTTCCTAAATACTTTTGATTTTTGTGTAAAAAAACACTACTTTGTTTTTTTATAGAAATATAAATACTTTTATAACTAGAACTCGGTAATTTTATCATTTTACCTCACGTTCCTAATGTAAATTAATATATTACAGTAATAAGTTCATTTCAGTTATCAAAATCGACAACTTCTATATTATGTATTTGCGTATGTCACACCCACCTCACAGTTGGTGTAACTATTTTTCACCTCATTCACATTAATTTACATTCACTTGGCATGTACATAATGATAACGGTTGAATTATGTTTACAATAATTATTAATGACTAGGTTTTTCCAGCGGCTTCACCCGCGTGGACTCCGTTTTAATGACTGTCTTTAAGGGTGATTAGTAAATTATGTCGTTTCCCAACTACTTAACCATCTCTGTGCAAGAAATCACAACAATCGAGTAATTTTTCAGTTCCCTCAGGAACTGCATCAGATTATGCTATTTTCCCGGGATAAAAAGTAGCCTATGTCCTTCCCCGTGACACAGGCTACCTGCATGCAAAATTTCATAAAGATTGGTCAAGGCGTTGTAGCGTGAAAAGGTAACAAACAAACACATTTTCACAATTATAATATTACTAGCTTTTGCTCGTTTTTATGACTGTCTTAGAGGTGCGCGTGGACATGAGTATTCTCCAGATCACTCGCGAACTATGTCAGGATATGCTTATTAGTAAATCACGTCATTTCCCATGTTAGATGGCGCTAAAGTAGCAAAATGTTGATATTTGTTGACAATTTTTTTTTTATAAAAAGTACCCTATGTTACTTCTAGTACCTCCCAGAATATGTGTACAAAATTTCATGATTATTCGTCAAGTAGTTTTTGCGTGAAAGCGTAACAAACATCCACGCTTTCAAATTTATAATATTATTATATATTATATATATACTAGCTTTTGCCCGCGGCTTCGCCCGCGTGGACATTGTTTTTATGACTGTCTTAGAGGGTGCGCGGTGCGCGAGCCGCAAGCGGCTTGCGAGCGTGGACATGGATTTTTTCCAGTGCCACATATCCTGACATAGTTCCCGAGTGATCTGGAGAATATACATGTCCACGCTCGCGAGCCGCTTGCGGCTCGCGCACTGCGCACCCTCTAAGACAGTCATAAAAACGATGTCCACGCGGGCGAAGCTAGTAATATTATAAATGTGAAAATGTGTTTGTTTGTTACCTTTTCACGCTTCAACACCTTAACCAATCTTGATGAAATTTGGCATGCAGGTAGTCTGTGTCACTGAGACGGACATAGGCTACTTTTTATCCCGTGAAAATAGCATAGCATAGTCCGAGTCCGATGCAGTTCCTGAGGGAACTGAAAATATACTCTTTTATTTGTTAGTTTCTTTAACATTGCAACGGAACAATGGATTGCTGTGATTTTTTGCACAGAGATGGCTGAGGGGGTGGGAAATTAAATAATTTACTAATTAGCAAATCCTTCCATGGTTCCCGAGGCATCTGGTGAAAACTCATTTCCGTGCTCGCGCACGTCAGCGTCGCAACGGAGCTACGGAGTGAAGTGTTTTTTTTGTATAGAATTGGTTGAGGACTTCTAATCAGAATAGCCCTATTTATATATATATATATATATATATTTAGGATTAAGGATAGTAAGGAATAGTACCAATGAGTTTTTCAAAAACATCTTGAGGAAACCTGCACAGGCCTGCGAAGAAATTCGAAGGTTGTGTGTGAAGTCGACCAACCCGCACTGGGCCCGCGTGGTCGACTAAGGCCTAATCGCCCTGATTCAGGGTAGGCTCGAGCCCATCGGTGGGGACGTATATGAGCTGATATAATAAATAATAAGTAAGGAATAGTAAGGATAAAACATGCCCATAGCTAAATTATGGTAGCTGCCAGCTTTTGGGTTCTTTCGATATCGATTAAATCTGTACGGCACATCCCTGGTGGCCAGAGTTTGACATTTAGGGCTGTACGGGGCATGAAATCGGCATACTGACAAGAATAGAGTCATCTCCTTTTCTCATATGGAGGGTTAGTTTGCGTAAGCACACAGCAATATCGTCGCAGTTTTATTTTAATTTGTGTTTAATCTATTGAATTAGTAGATCTGTGGCGCGGATGCTTGGTTTATTAGATCTGTGGCGGATGCTTTGTAAGGGGCGTGGCTTATGATTTGTCAAAAGCACAGATTAAGTTTGTGTGAATTCGTTATTGGTCTTAAATAGACGCTTATTTAGAAAAGAATGTCGATTGGTATATTTTCGTAAAGATGACGAATTCTACCAATCACCGAAGTGTGCGAGTGTTCAACTGTTAAAAATCGGTCGTAGTTATATTTGTGTATACTGTTCATCGCCACGTGCTGGCCACTGTACATTAACGACTCTGAAAAGCTGAGACGTCACGCCTTGCTATTTCAAACATTTGTAGAACAAAATTTCGTTTTTGACAGATGATAAAAAGTAACTCAAATGACTAGCAGACAACTAGCCCATTCTTCTCAACTCAGGTAATAATACTATTTCCACTGAATTGGAGCGGAGATGAGATGTGCGATTTGAGCAATATCATTGGTAAATTTTTGTAAGTCTGCTCAGCTCCGCTTCTGTGGAAACCCAGCCTAAAGCTCTTCTATGTAATGCTATGCTAATCACCCTGCTTTGGCACGTGATGATGATGACATCATCACAACAGCAAAAAGACGTCAACAGCTGGACATAGGCCTCCCTCGAGTTGGGGGAATTTTGGCAGGAGGGTTGTTGATTGCTGTGTGCAGTGTGGTGGCACAGTTAGCGGAAAGGACGACGCTGCTGCCCATCCTCCGGTTTTGTTCCCCCTAGTCGCCTCTTACGACTCCTTTTTTTTATTCACAATTGGTAAGCCATTGGCATCATGTCACCTGATGGTAAGTGACGATGATGCCGAAGATGGAAGCGAGCTTACCAAGATTCCCTAACGCAATGGAGAACTGGCTATCTTATCTTCAAGCCGGAACACATCAATAAGATGGTGGTAGCTAGCCAGGCGGGCTTAGAAAATGCCCTACCACCAACCAAACCGAGTCTTACAAGTTGACCCCACCGGGAATCGAACCCGCGATCTCCTGGTGTGAAGCGAATGGGCTAAACATTACGCCACGGAGGCGGTTAGAGATCGGGAAGTGATGGGGGTGGTGTTATTCTAGGCGACTCTGTAATGCAATTGCCCGATATTCAAAACTGTAATAATGTGGTAATATGTATTTCAAATATGTACAAATATAAAACCTATCAAATAAAAAAAAACTGAATAACATGTATCCAGTCATTCGGGACGAAGACAAATCTAAGAACACCGCTGACACTGCGCACTCCAAAATCTATCAAGCCATTTAAGCTGTAGGCTCAGCCAAAGAAACATATAAATACGTGGATACATACATACACCTATTCGCACTATACTAGTAACTATTTAGTAATCTGTGACTATACTATACATCATATAGGGTTCCGTATCAGATAACGGGACTACTATAAATAGCCCGTCGCGCGGTACGCCTGCAGTACGGGCGGGTAGGCGGGGGCGAGGCAGCACGACACGACACGATCTCCGCGGGGGAGGAGAAGGCTAGCGGGGAAGGGCACGAGGCTTTTAGAGCGACATATCGTTAGATTCGTCTTGATCCCGTGAGTGGCATAGGATACATTTTACCCGAGTTACTAAAAGAGCGGTTGTGTTTTTATGCAGACGTGTTCTTAATAAATTTTTAATTTAAAGTGATTTCAAGAACTATCAGAAGTACAAAAAAAATTAATAATCTTGGATTTTTTTGTAGATAGTTATTACAAAGAATAAAAACAAAACTTTTAAATTTTGCATTTTTCCACTAAAAAGGAAGAGGACATTTTCGAAAGGTACAAATCCAAATAATTTTCTAAAAACCTAAAAACTTTAAGGTACAAGCTTTTAATATTGCATTGTCACGCAATATACATATGCATGCAAAATTTCAGCTCAATCGGAAACCGGGAAATAGGTCAAAATTAACTTGCAAGATTCCACCCGAACAAACATACTTACATATCAAGTTAAATAAAAGCTTGTAAACGTTCGTTAGGTTTGATGATTATACTACGTTAGTACTAATATATATATATATATATATATATACTAGCTGTCCCGGCGAACTTCGTACCGCCTTACATTACATTACACTGCCCTGCCCTACCCTACACTACACTACACTACCCTTCCCTACACTACCCTACCCTACATACACTACACTACACTACCCTACCCTACACTACACTACCCTACCCTACACTACCCTACCCTACACTACCCTACCCTACCCTACACTACCCTACCCTACACTACCCTACCCTACCCTATCCTATCTCTCAAGTTGGATCGAACTGCACATGGTGTGCGAATTTTATTATAATCGGTTAAGTGGTTTAGGAGTCCATTGAGGACAAACATTGTGACACGAGATTTATATATATTAAGAAGACTAGCTGTCCCGGCGAACTTCGTACCGCCTAACATTACATTACACTGCCCTACCCTACACTACACTACCCTACCCTACTACATACACTACACTACACTACCCTACACTACACTACCCTACCCTACACTACACTACCCTACACTACCCTACACTACCCTACACTACACTACCCTACCCTACACTACCCTACCCTACCCTACACTACCCTACACTACACTACACTACCCTACCCTACCCTACCCTACATAAGAACCTCCTCCTGACAATAACGAACTCGACAAAAAAAGAATTAGCGAAATCGGTCCAGCCGTTTATGAGGAGTTCAATGACTAACACACGGACAGAAGATTTATGTGGAATAAAATCTTTTTGTACCTATCTCTATAAATACAAACAGCTGTGTCTTAAATAAAAATGTTTTTGCATTTTATAAATAAAAAATAATCAAATCTTTTTTGTCATATGGAGGTATATACAGTTTATGAAAAGAGTTTTATTATTCTCCGAAAATGATCAAATCTTCTTATATGTTTGTTTTGACAACCGATATTGTTGCCATGGCAACCGAGCGTGAAGTTTTTTTCTTCGTTACGGAATTTCTGGATTCTTAATTAAAATTGCGACTATAATTTGAGATTTAAACTATCCTATCTCTCAAGTTGGATCGAACTGCACATGGTGTGCGAATTTTATTATAATCGGTTAAGTGGTTTAGGAGTCCATTGGGGACAAACATTGTGACACGAGATTTATATATATTAAGAGAAGATATACTTTGATTGATTATACGGTCGAAGAACCTCCCCCTATGGCATGTGCATATGGTATTGTGCACCCCAACCGAACAATTCTGCAAAGAAGCCAAAAACTCCAATCACATTTTTTTTGGGTTCCGCCAAGCGTTAAATTACATGATCAGTGATTTGCTGCAAATTGGGACTTACTGCTTCTGCAATGTCCACCCAATCCAGAGCCCTTATCAAGTTGTCGTTTTTAGAAGTTTTCTTATCCCAGTTCCAATATGTGATTTCTTTGAATCCACCAGCGACCTGAAAGTGATATCGCCATATGATACGGACATCTGAAGCTCTATGACATCAGTTATGTTAAAGGTGCATAGCGTACAGGCTAGAGGCAGCCTCGAGGTGAGCAGCCTCGCTATGCACGGTTCGCGACGAGTGTGATTCGGACGTACTTGGAGGCGGCGCGCCTCGCACTGCTCGAACGCCTGGGTCGACTGTACATGTGTGTGGCGACTGGCGAGGCATGTGCGTGGCGACCGGCGAGGCATGTGCGTGGCGACCGGCGAGGCATGTGCGTGGCGACTGGCGAGGCATGTGCGTGGCGACTGGCGAGGCATGTGCGTGGCGACTGGCGAGGTATGTGCATGGCGATTGGCGAGGCGTGTGCGTGAGGCTGAGTGCGTTCACATTTGAGCAGATAGCTCAGTAAAGGAATGGCTCAAAGAGGGGTGTAGAGTGCGTAACCAGAGGCCTAAGCGATTCCTTCAATAACTTGTTCAGGGTGTTTGGAGAGTAAACATACTAATAGTCCTAAGCCCAACGTGTAAGAGGTTAGTCGGAGGAGGGGGGCACAAAGATCCCACTATTTTTAGATAGTAGTTTTTCGCTTACATCTTGAAATCGGTTCCTCAAAGCTCATGAAATTCTCAACTTCATTCTATGTACTTTTTAAAAAATGGTAATTGAAGTACCATTGGTCTTTTAAGGTGCGAAAATCGGCCAAATGCAAGTTTGACTCACGCATCGAGGGTTCCATACCACCACACCTCTCCACGCAAATGCAACAATGATACCTATTCATTTCAAACAAAAGACATCAAAGCGAGCAACAGAAAAAAAAACCCTGTATTAATTCAATTTGGACTTCTTTTACTCGCGATACGCCACCCTTTGGCCGGTTTTAATTAGGTTTCCATGGACAAATTAAAAACTTTTAGAGTTTCGCCATGTCCATCTGTCTGTCTGTCCGTCCGTCCGTTTTTCTGAAACACAGTTATAAAGTTAATTTGGTATAGTTATACACGCGGTGGACCGACGACCTGGTGAAGATCGCGGGAAGCCGATGGATGCGGGCAGCGCAGGACCGGTCGTCGTGGCAATCCTTGGGGGAGGTCTTTGCCTAGCAGTGTTTTCAGCTGATATGATGATGATGATACACATCTGTGACCCCTATAAAGTTATGGAATGGTTTGCTAAAATAATTTTCTCAATAAATGATCCGTTTACTAAACATTAAGTTTTTCAGTGGTGAGTTTTAGTTTCATATCCCCACTCCCTACCAGCTAAACTGCTATTTCAGGAAATCTATAAGGTATTGCAATTAGTAGGGCATTAAAAGGGTAAATCATCATGGCCCAGTGGCTTTCTTAGTTTAGGAGAATAGTCGACCTACATAAGATGTGCAGTTGGATTTGTAAAAAGTTCATGGATTTTTAATACAAAATGTTCTATACCAACAGCAATGTTTTTTTTAATACACATTTATTTTTGAAAAGTCTACTGAATACTACTTAGTGTGTTGTCTGACAATTACTTGGCTACTTTTTATTTGTTGATTTACTTAAGAATAAGTACTATAATCACACGCTTAGAGCTTAGAAAAAAACTTTAAAAAAACATGTTTCTTGTATGGCCCTTCACTTTTTACTTTTAGTATATTTTATTACATGTTTGTAAATTCCTCATAATAACACATATTCTGGACTGTGTAGCTAACATACGGTTCATCATATCATCCGAAGGACTTCCACTGCTGGACAAAGGCCTCCCATAAGGATATCCATAACAACCGATCCTGCACAGCCCGGATCAAACATATTTGGGAATTTGAATTTGCCCTACTCCTTTGGCTCATCTCCTAGGCATCAGGACTTTTAGTATGTTCACCTCTGGAACAAATCCGCAAATATTCGCGACTGCCCCTCTGTTAACACTTTTAAAACTAAACTTAAAGAGCATCTTCTTTCCCTACAGAAAATGTAAGTTTATTTATATAGTATTTATTTTAGTAAGAACAATAATTATTATAATTTTAGTTATGTATTATATATGCTATTAATTTATTTATTATATGTATGTGTTATTTATGTACGTAGATTAGGTTAGTTTATATTTAATTGTATTTTATTTAGTTTATATGATTATTAAGTACACACAGGTTTGCCTCCCATACTTTTAGTCTCCCAACACACGGTAAGGTTGCCTGGAAGAGATCTCTTATAGAGATAAGTCCACCTTTGTACACATCCTCTCAAAGTTCTTGTCATTTAAATGTTTGTGTCGTAACCCTTGGCATCATCTCACCTAATCGTAAGTGACGATGATGCTGAAGATGGAATTATTACCAAGATTCCCAACACAATGGAGAATTGGCTATCTTATCTCTAAGCCGGAACACATTAATGCTGTTAACATTGATGTTTGGCGGCAAGACTTAGATAAGATGGTGGAACTAGCCAGGGCGGCTTAGAAAACGCCATTCTACCAACACCAACCAAACCGAGTCGTACTAACCCCGCCAAGAATCGAACCTGTGAGCTCCTGATGTAAAGCTAATAGAGGGAGGCAGTTAAAAGGTCTCTGCTCACACACTATACACCTCCTTTATGAACTAACAGGCAGTTTAGTTTCAGCCAAAACAGAAGCCAAAAACTGGAAAATAAACATTAAAATATCCACTTTACACTAAAATCGTGTAGTTTTTTTACACATATGAATCCTTGAAAACATGATAATTCAAATAAAAAGAATAACAAAAAATTCATGTATTTCTTGATGTATTGATTGTTTTTTTGTATGAGAAACCATGAGGGGACCCGTATCTCTAAAGTTAGCTCAACATCACCTGATAAAACGGGCTTTACGAAGTAAGCTAAATCACACGCAACAATTCACGAATACATGATTTTCAGTTCGGCTGAAGCTTCGGCTGATTTATGCCTGAACCGAAAAAATGGCCAATACATTTTTTTTGCCAAAATGGCTGAAACCAAAGCTACAGTCGATAACTAGTTTCGAGAGAAAAGTTGTTCAGTTAAAGTTGCAATTTTCGTTTTAACTTTTTATGCAAAGGTGATTGCTCAGCTGAGATTGATTTGTATGAAAACTTTTTTTTTTGGCCATTTTTGAACTAAAAATGTTCAGTTTTATATAACTAATAATGGTTGGAGTGCACTTAAAAGGGCTGCCATACTAAATCAAAAAATAGGTTCATTCAGTTTGAAGACTCTTCCTCTATGGCAGCCCTTTTAAGTGCACCCCATCACTAAAAACCTATGATAGTATGAATTAACTGACAAAATTAGAAGATGAAAAAAATTTACCTGAAATCTCCTATCAGCATCCTCTGCAATGGATCTTTTGGCCTCCGTGACCACAACTGCTCTGTAGCCTTCTGGTAGCGGGACCACCGCGCCATCCAGAGGGTGCCCTCTGAATGTAGCTGATATTTCTGGAAGGTTGCATCAGTTATATAAAAATAAGCAGACGGAATGTTATTATTCATTGTAACATTGACATTCGCTAAAAATATTGGGACATTAATTTATTTGATTATACCTAGATATATTTTTGTGAACTAGATTTCGCAACCTGACCTACAACACGAAAGTTGTCACTAAATTATTGTATTGTATTGTAGGTTACTAAAATATTAGCGGGTCGTTTTCACCATCTTGCTTCTTCTTCTTGCTATGAAATCTCATTTAAAGCGGATTGACTGAAAATAAAGCGACTCCGGACTTTGTTTGTAAACTCTTTATTGCATTTAAAACAAATAAGGTGTTAACAAAAGAATATAAATATAGCAAGGGGGACTTATCCCTTTCGGGATCTCTTCCAGTCAACCTTGTCTTCACGCGAACGAACCTGTATCTTTTTCACAAATGTAGGGCTCGAAAAACTGCTTTACGCTCGCTGAACCGTCATCCTCGATCTTGCACGGCATATAATGAACGCGCTGTGCAAAGATTTCTTTGTTTTCTGTGTTTTTCAAGTTATTTTCAACCTGTATCGACATTTTTGTTGTTTGTTACAGAACACAGATTACTATACTATAGTTTACTTACTTACAGAACAGGGAATTTAAAATGGTTTGGTTAGAATATTAACGACTCTGGGTACTAGCCCTTTTGAGACAGTCTTCATTTTTTGTCTTCATCTCTTAGATTTGAAATGCTAGTGCCAGTGCATTACATAAAAATCTTCTCTGGAGTTCTTGACAGTATTTGCAGCAGCCTTATTCTCACCCGGTCACAGTAGAGCGTCTATAAAACTGCACCCAGAGCAAGTCACTTCACGTCCTTCTTCATTTTATTTAGTTGTTCTCCACATTGTTCACGTGAACAGGATATTTTTTTTAATATGCACCACTTTTTGAAACAAAATTAGCAGAAAACACTGCAAAAACAATAAAATAAAACTACGAATGCGTTCACTACAAATCCCGCCAAAAAAGTCAAATTGATTTTAGGTTGGTCTAGTGTGACCATCTCAATAATGATACATCTGCCCGACGCTGGCAAAAAATCTGCCAAAACCTGCCAAGCTCGACTTCAGAAAATGCCAAAACATGCCATCATTTTATTTCCTCAGCGGGGACGGGAATGAATAAGTAATATATATAAAGTAACTTATTTAAAGGAATTTGAGAAATTATTCAGTTATCGAAACAGCAAACTGGCATTGGCGATGCAAAGGTTATCCGTGCGCCTCTAGCGGCGAAATTTAGAAGTTGTCTAAGAAAAACACTGCTTTAAAGTTGCGGTTACGCTGAGGTTAAGTTTAGACATAATCAGATGGATCACGATTACATACAGAAACCTGTTGCTAATATGTCTTAATCTTTACTTTATTTTCGTGACATATTAGGTAAGAAAATTGTGGAAAATATTGCACTAACTGAGCTGGCAAGTTTTAAATCAAATTGTGTGTGTGCGAGCGTATGGTATCAAAGAAAATAAAAATCACTACCTACAAGACTCTACAAGTACACCAGCCCTCCGCGTAACTCGCGCGCTCCCTCGCTGCGTGAACGGTAATACTTTACAATAAGTGTTTCGTTTTTTTTTAATTCTTATTCATTTTATATTGGAGATTGTAATTTTTTGGAGTTTACTCCATAAGAATCGATTTTCACATAAGGCGCCAGGCATGAAAAATATATGAGGAGTAAAATCTAGTGATCGCGTTACTTTTTTCGCGCGCAACCTATTGTGCGCACCTTTGTCACGTGATACAAAACAGTTAGGATTGGCTGAATCTAAGATGACGTCACAACACAACAATCAGATCTATCACTGTTGCAGTCTTAAGGCGTGTCTCCTGTGCCCACTTTTTTGAAACATTACACAGAAAACATGAAATAAAAACATTAATTGTTTTCATACACAAGCCGTCTCCTGCTACAGGGAAATGTTTCTGAAACAAAACATGTGCGTGACACGGCAGTTGTAGAAAAATTAAACAAATCCTTCCCCGATCCACGTGCGCGGGGAATGTTTACGATTTTTGATCTGTTTAAATAAGATTTTAAATTATTATCGCGAAAATTTGTGATATTTTACAATCTGAATCAAAGGTATTCTGATTTACCCTAAAATTATTTTTTTTAAAACTCCGTTTAGGCCTGATTCAAATTCCACGTATCATGTGTGGCTATTCCCAAAGGGTATTTTAACCCCGTTTATGTAATTTTTGCCACAAAAGTCACTATGGTGATAGACGAGACTAAAGGTGAAATCGTCCGTTGCCAGTGCTTGGACTGTACAGCTTCAGCTGGTGGTTGTAAGCAGGCAGTGGCATTTTCAATGTGGAGCCGTCGTCGCAGTGAAGAACCTTCCTGCACCAAGGTTAAATGTTACTGGAAAATTATGAATTGTGAACTGTTGAAGTATCCCAAAACTACTTTAAACACAGTGATGTCGACAGTTTTCACTTTATCAATTCCTTATTCAAGCGAGTGATGATATAAAGAATGTCTGAACAAATTACTAGAAACATTACAAGAGAAAATTAACGACAATGCTCTTGATTTAATTGAAGAGTCGAACTCGAAATCAATGTAAGAGCCCTTTATGGTATGACCTAAGATATGCACGTATAACTGCATCCAAAGCATATGAGGTTAGTCACTGCCAAACACCAGATGGATCATTAGTAGCTGCGATCATGGGAGCTAAAACACCTGACACATCAGCTATGAAAAGAGACCGGAAATTGGAATCATCAGTTATAAAAACTGTGCAGAGTAAACTTGAAACCAAAGTCAAGCCCTGTTTTGTGCCTGTTTAGACAATCGTACTTAAGTAGTAAACTCCAGTCGTGCGTCGGAGGTGACACACACACTTTTTTTTTAAACTAATTTCATTCAACTATTTTAGTTGCAACAGTTTTTAAGATATCTCAGCACAAAGAGGAAGTGTAAACAGCAGAACTAAGTTTTAGTGCTACTATTGGCGATGCAAAGATTCTAACTAGCGCCTCTAGCGGCGAAATTCAGGAGTTGTCTAAAAACGACCCTTTGACAGTTTTCGATACAATTTACGTCACGGAAAAAAATATTTATTAAAATAAATCAGACTTGTGTGGTTTCTTGCTGGAAAGTAAATATATTACTTTAAAGTTAATATATAAGGTCTAACAAAATTAGCTGAAACTATTTTAACTGGTGCTTCTACCCATGAAACTGAACAACTTTCCACATGAAACCCAGTCAAATCTCGAAAAAAAATTGAACTTCCCATACTAAGTTAGCTGATCAGCTGATCGAGTTAGTATGGGAGCAATTTTTTTTTGCGATTTGACTATGGGTTCCATGGGGAAAGTTGTTCAGTTTCATGGGTAGAAGCACCAGTTAAAATAGTTTCAGCTAATTTTCTTACATCTTATATAAAAGAACTAAATATTCTGTGTTGACTTTATAAAATTTCATTGTCTAACTATCACGGTTTGACGGACAGGCAGACGGAGAGTGAAGTCTCAGTAATAGGATCTTAGGAATATTCTAAGACGGTAAGATATTAGGAAACAACTTCCGTCTATTAGAATCTGAAACAATAAACATAATCTCGTTATCTCACGAGAATCTCGCCTTAGCCTAAACTAAATAAATAAATTATAATATACATGTGAATATAATAATTATAAGAACAATAATATAATTAAAACATAATTATACTTCTTGTTTAAAAAAAGTTTAAAGCTTGAAAATGATGAGAACAAACTCTCTTAGCTGGTGAAATCGGCTGGCCTATTCTTAAAGCAGTCTCCCATTTTTTCTTCATAATTTTTTCATTTAGAAAAAAATTAAAAAGAAAATCCGAATCTCCGTAAGTACTACATTGAGGAATGCAACAATATTTCGTATTTCTGCTTTTAACTGATGTCAATGTTTTGGAAACACTTTCTTTTCAAAAAAGAGGAAAATGTATAGTAACCACAGATAGTAACTTATTATAGATCATCTTTGTCCATGAAAATTGGTAATTATGAAAGTGTGAGTTGGTATCACAGCTCTCGCTCTCTTTTCGTCGGAGTTTTTTGGCGGGATTTGTGGCGGACGCATTCGTAGTTTTATTTTGTTGTTTTTTCATTGTTTTCTGCTGGGATTTTGTTCAAGAAGTGGTGCATTTTGGAGAAAATCGTCTAGTGCACGTGAGCAATGTGGAGAACAAGAAAATAAAACGAAGGAGGACGTGAGAACCCAACTTGCTCTGGGTGCAGTTTTATAGACGCCCAACAGCAACTGGGTGTTCCACCTCAGAATGCAGCTGCTGCAAATGCTGTCAAGAACTTCAGAGAAGATTTGTAATGAACCGGCACTAGCATTACAAATCCAAAAACAAATGAAGAAAGTGAAAAATATTTACGAATCCGACTGAAGGACTAGTTTCCATGGCCAAGAAAAATTTACAACAAACAAATCTCTTTTCGTCCTAACCTCGACACGTACAATGATTTCGCAGACACTTTTATGTGAGTCAGTATAAGAGTAATTAATAAAAGGTTCTCTTTCCAAGGCGCCTCAGTACCTACAAGCCAACGTAAGAGATGCAAACAATTTACAGACATAATATACAGGGTGGGAAGGAGTATACCGACAGATTTTAACCAAAGATTCTAATGCCTATTTAGACAAAAAAAAGTAATATAAACATGGGCCAGTAAAGCCTAATTTTCGAGATATTAATTTTTTAAATAATTCACAAGTTCAATAAATCTCAAGGGTAACACGCCCTAATAATATGACTATAACTTTCTTATTCTTCTTAATCTTATCTGACGTTTGTTGCCTCATAGTATCATACTGACGTTGACTTCACTCGTCGTTTATCGTATGTTGTCGGAGTCGTTCGTGAAGTGTGAAATTTTCTTTTTCACGCTGTAGACTAAGGTTTCGTTCAGAAGGGATTACTATCGTTAATTGATTTTTTTGTTCCAGAAATTAAGTAAGGTAATAAGGCAGTTTTAGACCCATGTTGATATAACATTATTTACTCATAATACCACCAGGAATCCATGGTTAAAATCTGTCGGTATACTCCTTCCCACCCTGTATAATATAACTGTTATGTAAAATACAGTAAGTAATATTTGTACCTGTTACAGTCGGCCATCCTCTCAGAACGAGCCCTCTCGTTTTTTCTATTATTATGAATATTAAATAATTATATTTTATTTAATTAATAATAACAGTACTTATTTTAAATATAAAGTGAATATTATCTAAGTGTTAAATTTTTCATTATTGGAACTTAGACACATTTATACTTGAATCATTGCTTTGAACTAATTAACTGCAAGATTCTATATTTATACTATAATTGTAATTTCCATTTTTTTCATTTACTGTTTTGTTGTATATCAAATATATTTTTTATTATTTCTTCTTCTCTTGTTACTCAACATTGATAGATAATTAGTGCAGCAATTACACCTAACATCTTTCATCTAAAATCCTTTTTTTGACTTAGTAATTCTAAACGCTTAATTAAGCCTATCATCTCATTAAAACTTTGTCATCTCTTAAGATAAACATATTATCTGTATAATATCTCATTATGAACTTTGCCATAGAAAATGACACAATTTTAACCGTGATTTCTTTATTCAATGCAAAACATAAATCTACAGGTTATCTATCTCAAACGACACTTGGTAATTTAATTTATAGCTCATCATTAGATTGTAATATTATATAGGTACAAATTTATGAAACACTATTTATTTACTTTTAATAAAAATCAAATAATCCGTGTGTAATATTTTGTCATCTCAAATGACTAAAACTAACCGTGTCATCTCGAATGACAAGTTTTACTTAAAAAAATGACATCTATAATGTCAATTTTCCTAATTTAAAATCTGTTCATCTCTAATTCAATTTAATCAAAACATTTTATTTCAGGAAATGAATTTCCATGGTAGTACAATATAAAATTCAATCATATTTAACCCGTCAAAATAATAACTAGTTAAATGCCAACAGTATCATAATAAAAAAAAATCTTAAGCAAAATAAACGTCAAACTGAATAAAAAACGTATTAACATAGGATAAAAATTTAAAGAAATAACCTACAAAGATTGCCATCCAGTGACTGGCAATGAGACACTCGTGCTTACCGCTGATCACCTTTGGTTATAACAGCGATTCAAATTTATTACTGTAGGTTTCAAATCCATGTCATATCAAATGACCATATTACTTTACTGTGCCATCTCAAATGACAACATTCCAAACCTATGTCATCTCAAATGACCATATTACTTTACTGTGCCATCTCAAATGACAACATTTTAAATCCATGTCATCTCAAATGACCATATTACTTTACTGTGCCATCTCAAATGACAATATTGCAAATCCATGTCATCTCAAATGACCATATTACTTTACTGTGCCATCTCAAATGACAACATTATAAATCCATGTCATCTCAAATGACCGCATTATTTTACTGTGCCATCTCAAATGACAACATTTCAAATCCATGTCATCTCAAATGACCATATTTCTTTACTGTGCCATCTCAAATGACAACATTTCAAATCCATGTCATCTCAAATGACCATATTACTTTACTGTGCCATCTCAAATGACAGCATTTCAAATCCATCCACGTACTTTACAGTGTCATCTCCAATGACTGAAATGACTGAGTACCAGTAACAATCATATATGCAAAGTATATCTATAGCAAAAGAAGTAGCCAGTGAACGTGCAGTCAACGAAAGTTAGGGCAACCGTCAGTTTAAGCATAGAACTTTTTTTGTCTAAATAGGCATTAGAATCTTCGGTTAAAATCTGTCGGCATACTCCTTCCCACCCTGTATATTAGCCACTAGTGCTGTGAGTTGCAAAGAGGACATAAACTACTACGTTGTCCAACCAGTCCGGAACGCACAGTCTTCGTCTGAGTTTAATATGGCACTGCGTGACTTTTGGATCGATGGAATAAAACAATGTGAAGAAAATTCCACGACTTTTATTGGAGTAAATCTCTGAAGGTTACACTTGTTTTTGGTTTTCTTGTCCCTTGACAGAAGGGTTGGCAAAGGTATGTATGGCCTCCTTCGGCAGGTCTGACTTTCGAGGTCGAGACTGAGTAAGGTTAAAAAGTCGTTTGTGGGGCAGTGTATAAGATTCTACAATAAAATTCCAGAAAACGTAACTAGTTTGTCAGATAACAAATTCAAGATTCATGTCAAAAAATGCTTGTGCTCTAGAGGATATTATTATATAATAGATTATGTAAATGACAAAGATATATATGTTGATTCTATAACAAATACCATTACCTGAGACTGTAATCTGAATCATGACATTATTTATTAGACAAT
Organism: Coleophora flavipennella; assembly: GCA_947284805.1. NCBI lineage: Eukaryota > Metazoa > Arthropoda > Insecta > Lepidoptera > Coleophoridae > Coleophora > Coleophora flavipennella. The sequence continues at coordinate 9,180,651 of OX369278.1, forward strand.
AAGTTTTTTTTTTGAATATTTAAAAGTGTGTGTAAGCACCTATTTAAAATAAATTATTTTGATTGATTGATTAATTGATTTGGTCTATTTTGATAATGTATTTTCGTAGACAGTCATACAAGCAATGTCAACATGTGCAAAGTCGCAGGCAAAAGCTAGTTACCAATAATATATTTATCTATTCATTGGTTTAATGGAGGCTAAATAGTATATTTGATCCCCCATCAGTGTCCTCCACTTTTATTTTGAAGTAAATGCCCATGTGGGACCCACGAAAGCAGTGAAAAATTCAACTTATGTACAGTCACTATAGATAAGAAAATAAAGTGGACCTTCATTTATCGTCATATCAACTCATATACATCCCCACCGAGGGGCTCGAGCCAACCCCGAATTAGGGCGATTTGGTCTTAGTAGACCATGCATTTATATTCTTAGAATACCATTGGCCTTTCACAATGACTGCAGGTAATGGTTGGTTTATTAGATCTGTGGGATATAGATTATAGAAGCACAAGTAGGGATAGGATTAGCTTGTTTGCTACAATTATGATCATACTGGCAGCACACTACATATCTATATTCAACAGAGAGTTTTTCGGCGGGGTTTGTGGTCAACGCATTCGTAGTTTTATTTTATTTTGTTTTTATGTTCATAAGCCTGCTTCCATCTTCGGCATCATCGTCACTTACCATCAGGTGAGATGAAGTCAAGGGCTATTCAATTGCGGATAAAAAAAATGTATTTGCATTGTTTCCTGCTAGAATTTACTTCAAAAAGTGGTTCATTTTATAGAAAATCGTCTGGTGCTCGTGAGCAATGTGCAGAACAAGAAAATAAAATGATGGGGACGTGAAAACCCAATTTTCACTGGGTGCAGTTTTATAGAAGCCCTACTGTGACACGGGTGTTCCACCTCAGAATGAAGCTGCTGCAAATACTGTCAAGAACTCCAGAGAAGATTTGTAATGCACCGGCACTAGCATTACAAGTTCAAAAAATAAATGAAGAAAGTGAACAATATTTACGAATTCGGCTGAAGGACTCGTTTCCATAGCCAAGAAAAATTCACAACCAACCAATTTTGGCGGGATTTGTGGTGAACGCATTCGTAATTTTATTTTATTATTTTTGGATTGTTTTCTGCTAGAGTTTTCTTAAAAAAAAGTGGTGCGTTTCGAAGGAAATCGTCTGGTGCACGTGAGTAATGTGGCGAACAAGAAAATAAAATGAAGAAAGACTTGAAGACCCAACTTGCACTGGGTGCAGTTTTATTAGACGCCCTCACAGAATAGAAGAATTCGGAGCGGCAATATTTTTTCTTATCTGTGGATACTGTCCACCATGAGGCTAGTGCGAATACTGTCAACTTAGAGTATACATTCTGTAGGTATAGAGCGCGCACATTGCATCGGTTACTTTAAACTCATCGTAGACAAGTGAGCTATAGGTAACTATTTATAGGGCCTAACAAAATTATCTGAAACTATTTTAAGGGCAAGTTCAGTAAAAAAACTGAACAACTTTTTCTTCAGCGACCATACCGAATTCTATACAAAAATCGCCACATTCCATCATAGCCTACATAAATAAATAATATTCTGGTAGTACGGCCCTGTCTTTTTTTAACATCGCTGGATTCATGCCGTGCCGCGTGCCCCAACGAAACTGTGCACTGTGCCTCGCCGTTGACCTTTGCTAGTTCTATCAATCAGTACTTATTTAAAACACTAATATTACCTATTTAAAACCTTACAGCTCCCATTCTAGTTCCTTTTAGCTGTAGATAGTAAAATAGGTATTTACACTTTACGAAAAAGAAGAAATTGAAATTGAAGGCTGCTGGCTCCTTTGAGGCGTTTGAGGCCATTGAACTATTTTGCTCCACACGAAATGTACCTACGAGAGCGCCTATAAGCCAGTGAAATTCGTGGAAAAAATATCTCAGTAATCTCGAGCACTCATTGAGTTACGTTGCTCAAAGCCTAACCTACAACAGATTGTGACCTAAGTTAAGTGTTCCGTAGTGAAAATGCCGTACAACAGTATTTGGGCATGGCGGTGTGCTATGAAGTTTGTATCCACAACCTAACAGACACCAGGAACATGTTTCAAGATTGGCATGGCGTAGTAATAGTAATAATAGTAATAATTCTTTATTTGCTCTTAAACATGGTGTAAGAAGATGTACAAAAAATTTAATAGCTCTCATGTTCAGCCAAAGTAGAGATGGCATGCAAATGTATTATTGACAGTTTCAGCCCAACGTAGAGCCCATCTACACACAAAACTAGGTGCTTTGCAGCAATTCCGGGTTTACGGTACTTTTATGCCACGACCTGTAGATGCCGGTCAAGCAAGAAAATCAACGGATACCGAAAAAGCAAGCAGGTAGGTACCAAAGTACGCCTTAGCCTGTTTGCGTACGAGTCACATTATGTAAAATCTATTTGTTTGGAAATGGACAAACATGTAAACAAAACATTTTATCATTTTAGCTTAATCACTTACATTTGGACATAAAGTATGTTCCTACAAGGATTTTTACTGACATAAATACTGTGTTTTTGGTTATTTAAGACCTGAAAACTAATTGAAACTAGTTTATTTTGAAATTCACGTTTTGTTTACATGTCTGGCATTTCCAAATAAATATGGTTTAGATACTTGTTATGTGTCCGACGCGACGGAAGAAACGTAGCCGCAAATCTAGCTCACGTACTAAAGAGGCATATTACATGGATTGGTAAATAGGTTTATTGAGAGAGAAAGACGGACGAATACCTACTCACACAGTCAGGCATGTGATTGTCACTCATTGTCATGCAGCGAGCTTTATCAACATAAATTAAAAGGTATTTCGAAGTTGTCATGTTACGTAAATACTCTTGGAGATAGGTATGTAGGTATGTATTGGTCGGGCGTCAGCTGTAGGAAGGCTGCGCGGAACGGTCCGGAGCGAAGGCGCGTGGACTGCTACGGTGCGATGGCCAGTGCCGAATTCATTAAGATTTTTTTTATTGTAGATTGTTTTCTTAGATTTCAGTATGGTCGCTGAAGAAAAAGTTGTTTAGTTTCGTTGGCTGAACTTGCCCTTAAAAATAGTTTCAGCTAATTTTGTTAGACCTTATATAGATGTATATAAGGTCTAACAAAATTAGCTGAAACTATTTTAAGGGCAAGTTCAGCAAACGAAACTGAACAACTTTTTCTTCAGCGACCATACCGAATTCTAAAAAAAAATCGCCACATTCCATTACTGCCTACTTAAATAAATAATATTCTCGTAGTACGGTCCTGGTTTTTGTTTACATCGCTGGACTCGTGACGTGTCGCAACAAAACTGTGCACTGTGCCCGGCCGTTGACCTTTGCTAGTTCTCTCAATCAATTCTTATTTAAAATACTTAAAACCTTACAGTTCCTTTTAGCTGTAGGTAGTAAAATACAATCTAACAGGTATTTACACTTTAGGAAAAAGAAGAAATTGAAATTGAAGGCAGTTGAGTTGACTTGAGGCGCTTGAGGTCGTTGAACGAACCACGCGAAATGTACCTACGAGCAAGCGCCTAGAAGCAACTGTGAAGTAAATAAATATCCCAGTTACTCTCGCGCACTCATTGAGTTACGTTGCTCAAAGCCTTACCTATGACATTTTGTGACCTAAGTGCCTAAGTCACAATACAATTTTTGTATTGTGACTAAGTTAAGTGTTTCGTAGTGAAAATGCCGTACAAAAGTATTTGGACATGGCGGTGTGCTATGAAGTTTGTAACCACAGGTTTGGGATGTAAGAAGGAAGGCTGCGGGTAAAGGGTCGAAATGATCGGAGTGGAGGCACAGATTACTAAATAGGCGGAGGCTTGTGCTACTATTATCATCTGTGGCGGAGGCACGTGGGCTGCGGCTGCTACGAGTTACGGTACGATGGCCAGTGCCGCATTTATTAAGATTTCTTATTTTTTTATTGAAGATTTTTTTTCTTAGATTTCAGTATGGTCGCTGAAGAAAAAGTTGTTCAGTTTCGTTTACTGAACTTGCCCTTAAAATAGTTTCAGCTAATTTTGTTAGACCTTATATATGACAAATAGGGATGGGCTGCTGTGTACTACCACCTTAGTGGATTATCGATACCGTATTATAAAGGAAAAACAGCAGCATAACATATTGGGTACCTAAGTACTTGCAAGAATTTATGAGTGTTTTATGAGTTATAATGTTTACTTCCTAATATTTTAATAAATAAAACATTGGAACATATACTCACACCTAGATGTACTGTTATTCGGGGTTAATTAATTAACCAAAAATATTAATTTCAGTTTAATATAATTGAAATGAAATGTCACTATTGAGTTTTCGTAAATTTTTATCAACTGACTTCAATAAACAATAGGAGATTATCCATTTGTCTCTTATGTATGAAATATTATTAGAACTGCAATATATTCGCAACAAATCTAATAGGACTTCCAAACAAATCTTCAATTGTAGATGTATGTATGTATGTATGCATGTTTTTCCAGGCATTACTCCGAAACTATTAACCTAATTATAACCATTCTTTTGTATTAACTTCAACTTAGAAAACAGTGCCAGAGTCATCAAAATCGGTTCAGTAGTTTTCAAGACATGGACGAATACGTGTAAGTGTGACGGCTTGGCTTATTAATACTAGTTACAGATATTGTGTCGAAGGAACAATTTATATACAGTTACCGCCCAACAAAACTACTAATTTTTTAATATTTTTTTACCTAAAAATAATTAGAAAAAAAATGTTCCAGTTTTTACTTAACAATAAAAATTAAGAAATAAAAAGGTAATCAAAAAAATATCGACTTCGAAAAGAAATAAACACTCCTCAATACATATCAATATTTTTTTTAATATTATTTTTTTTTAACGAAGAGATTATATATTATATATCGATTTTATTTATACTACTACCGAACGCGTGACATCACTAATTTGAAAATAAGTCCGATGCGGTGGTGCGGGGTAGTGCGCGCGGAATATATGGCCCCGCCTCTCACGTATCCTTCACCTTGCAATGCGTGATTAATTTTTTACTTAAAAGTATAAAAAATGGACTTATCGATGAAATGTGATACTCGATTTGTGTTCAATATGTTTCCAAGTATCGTTTTTACAAGATTTTACTATGCATTTGACCATTCTGATAGGATAAATATTTAAAATCACTACTAGGAATCTGCCACAGACCTGCTCCGCTAGCAGTCGATTCACTAGCGTTTGCGGGCGGAACATCACGTTTTTCTTACCCGTGCCTACTGTTCTCACTATGAAAGACGCGATCGATACCTATAGGATGAATACTCTAAGAATGTGGACTCCGAAGACTGTCTCAAAGGGCTTGTACCCAGAGACGTTAATATATTCTAACCAAAAACCGTATTATGAAACTTCGTGTATTATATTCTCTTTGAGGATAAAATCGTGATAAAATCGATCAATATGACCTACAATGTTTCCAATTATATTTTAATTTATTTATTATACAAAAGAAAATAAGTGTCTCCTATAAACTGAACAAAAACGATTCTGAATGGTAGAAAACTTAACATATTAGAGTCAAAAAACAATGGCTGAACACTTAGAAAATATGGACGTTGAAGTTGTATATCTACCAGAATCACCTCAGAAATACTCGTATACCCCTTACCAAGGGCCCGCAGCTCAAGCCCAAGGTGTCGCCATAAAGCACCGCCAAGAAGCCTCCAATACTACCGGAATTAGTTACTACTGCCCACACTGTTCGCTCTCGTTCGAAAACCACGCTGAATTCCAACATCACAATGTTGAAATGCACGGTCAGAAGAAGATCCTGACCTGTCCAATTTGTACGGCCACATTTCGAAGGCAGGACCACCTCAAACGCCACACACAGAGTCTACATTATAATCAAAAATACTGCATATGCCCTGTTTGTAAAAAAGATTGCAAAAGACAAGATTACCTACTTAAACATATAAAAGACAAACACAATTCTAATACAGAAGTGTTTAATTGTAGAGAATGTGAATACCAGTGTCACTCGCTTAAGGATTTAGAAAAGCATGAAGAAACCAATCATTTGTTTACAGACAGGCATAATTGCCAGCATTGTAACACTAGTTTTAAGCGGAAGGATCACATGTTGCGACATATAAAGTCCCAGCATTTGAACCAGTGTATAACATGTCCGATATGTAACCAGAAGTACAAGCGGAAAGATCATGTAGTCAGGCATGTCAGGGAGAAGCATAGGATGGGTTATTTGAATGGAAAACTGATCACTTCATCAGATATTACGCTGTAAAGTAGGGCATGCATAGGTTATTAGCAGTGATCGGAATAGGTAGAGTGATTTTTGGTACTTGCGATGTGCTGTCATAGTATGGATACGGCTACATTAAATTTAATTTTACCTAATTTTAAGAACCTTATAGATGATACATCCCTGACAGGACTCTAAGTCATTTTAAGTATCATGTTTACCGAATATAAAATTTATGTGAGTAAAACTGATAATTCACATAAATTTTATAATCGGTAAACATGAATACTTAAAAAGACGATCTAGTTATTAATGGATTTATGGGTCAGGGCCATCCAAACTCCAGTCCGTCTGGGCTCAGTGTCCTGTCAGGGATGTGTCCTCCATTACGAGGTGTTCACATGGTCAGGTAAACCAAGATCAGTGTAAAACATTTTGTATTGACATATAAAACCACTGGATACGGGCAGCACAAGACCAGTCATTGTGGAAGGCCTTTGTCCAGCAGTTTAGGTCCTCTGATGATATGATGATAATAATGAAGGCTTGTTAAGTAAAATTATTAAGGTGTGTAATTAATTATCAAGAAGTAGCCTTGAGGTGAACAGCCCCGCTATGATCGGCACAACATGCCACTTGAGGGCATGGGTTGAGGCATGTGTGTGGTGAGGCTTCCCTCTGACTGAGGTTGTTCACATGTAAGTAAATGCACAAGGGCATCCTGCTTCAGCTCGAGGCTGCCTCTAGCCTGTACGCACCTTTATGATGGTTTATTAAGCCTATGAAAAAGTTAACTCCATTACATTTTAAACATTGATTAATGTTATTGATTTTATTGTTTGAATTTTAAGATGGCTAGTTGCATTATAGCCCGGGCTCTAACGCTTTGACTATGCAAATCATGTCCAAAGCATTAAACTTAGCACAGATTTAGTCATTAAAACAAAATTTTATGCATGATATTTTGCCTAATCTATTTTATTAATATTATTGTGTTTAATTTAAATTTTTATACTTAATTTAACTTGTTTCCTTTGTTACGTGTCGAACAATGTACTTTACCATGTTTAACCGCATAAGTCAACCGCATTTTTTGTAATTTGGAAATCGTACTAAAAATCAACTACCACGATACAGGCAAGTTGCCTAGTGTGGGGTAATTGTTAAAAATTTTAATAAGATTCCTTCTGCAAATAAACATTTTTTTACTTTTTTTTTACTTTTATACTTTCTGGATAGATCTGAGCAGGCGGTACTGACCACAGGGGTGGGCAGGGGGGGCGGATGTCTGCAGCTAGGTGCTGCAGAGGTCATTCGCCGGTAATTAGGTTTAACCTGCTCAGATCTATCCAGAGAACATCAGTGCAAAATTTCATGTTTTGGACACAGTCCGCATAATTATTATAATGATAAATTAGCATTAGTACCTGGGCTATTATTATGAGGGGGATGTCTCGTTATTAATAAGCTCTATAGGAACAGCTTCGCTTTGTTAAAAGTAAAATAGTGCAATAGTGTAGTTAAGATTTTAACTTGATTTAATTAAATTATTTTGAATATTTTTTCACATGATGTAAAAAAAATCATGATCTATTTATTTAAAATTTACTGTACATAGAGTTTGTAATTATAGTTACTATAATAATATATGACTGTAAAAATGTTAATTTTTATTAATTTGAAATACTTACATTAGTTCATTAAAGTCATTATATGTCCTTATTTTTTTTGTTAAAAACCTAGCAGAGTGTGAATCGGACTCACACACGAAGGGTACGTTTTTATGACTGTCTTTGAGGGTGAGTGGTGCGCGAGCTGCAAGCGGCTCGCGAGCGTGGACACTGGTTTTCTCCAGATCCCTATCCCAGATCAGGCTATTCTGAGTCTATGTCATTCGTAACTCACTCCCTCAACCATCTCTGTGCGAAAAATCACAACAATTTATTGTTCCATTGCAATGCTAAAGAAATTAACCAAAAAACTTTTTGCATTGGACTATGCTATTTTTACAGGATAATAATAATTTTCGACAAACCTAAAAACTTTTAGGTACAAGCTTTTAATATTGCACTGTCATATGTATATATATATGCATGCAAAATTTCAGCTCAACCGGGAAGTGGGTCAAATTTAACTTGCAACATTTCACCTGAACAAACAAACATACATACATTGCAAGTTAAATAAAAACTTGTAAAAAGTAGCCTATGTCCTTCCCCGTGATACATGCTACCTGCATGCCAAATTTCATCAAGATTGGTCAAGGTTTTGAAGCGTGAAAAGGTAAACATGACATTTTCCTATTTATAAGCATTTTATAAGTAAGAATTGGTCACAGACAGACACCCATGAAAAATGCTACGTGAATGACGAAAGATGGCGTTACGGACAAACATTAGGCCAAAGCTAATAAAAATCACTATGATCGTTTCTCTGTTCCGTAACTCCAAGAGGCTTGAAAGCTAAAAAAACTTTTAGTAACTTAAAAATAAGTCCTTAATTTAACACTTAAAACGTCCTTGCTCACACCATTCGTAACGCATTCATTAAGGAATGATTGACTATTGAAGTTGGGCCAGATGACGAAACTCCTGAAAATTTTAGTGTTCGTTTAGCTTTTTCCCGAGCAGATTTGAAGGTTTAACAAGCGTTACGTTTCAAACGTAACGGTGTCGGCATACTTAGTTTGTTTGTAGTCTCTACTTTTTCTGTAAATACTAGTAGCTCGCAAAAATGGAACGGACGGGCTCAATTTTTGCGGGCTATTTACAGAAAAAGTAGACACTCAGAAACAAACTAAATATGCTGACGCCGTTACGTTTGAAACGTAACGCTTGTTGAACCTTCAAATCTTCTCGGGAAAAAGCTAAACGAACACTAAAATTTTCAGGTGTTTCGTCGTCTGGCCCAACTTCAATAGTCAATCATTCCTTAATGAATGCGTTACGAATGGTGTGAGCAAGGACGTTTTAAGTGTTAAATTAAGGACTTAATTTTAAGTTACTAAAAGTTTTTTTTAGCTTTCAAGCCTCTTGGAGTTACGGAACAGAGCACGAAACGATCATAGTGATTTTTATTAGCTTTGGCCTAATGTTTGTCCCTAACGCCATCTTTCGTCATAAACGAATAAAAAACGAACACAAAAGTTTTCAGGTGTTTCGTCGTCTGGCCTATTTTCTTTCACTAATTCCTCCTTAACGAGTGAGCTACGATTGATATTAAGCAAGTATTTCTCAATTGGTTTTCCGGTAGTCTAGCTTAATAAACCTCTTTAGTTATTAACTGCGGTAATTATGGAGAAACCGGTGATAAATATTGTATGTAGATCATAAAATCACAAGAAAGTATCCCCAACTCGAAATCTAAGAATATGACGAATTTATTTTTCTCCAAAAATGGTCTCAGATGAACTATTTTACACAGATCGGGTATTCTTAAAGCTTTCAGAATAATGTTATTTTTTAATTATAGCTGTAAAGTTGTTATAATGTATTGAATTATTATTATACATTGGGTTTTTTGTATCATTTGTTGCATTTTTTGGTCATTATTCAAAAAGCTTTAAGAATACCTCATCTGTGTAAAATAGTTCATCTTTGAGACAATTTTTTGCAAAAAGTAAATTTCGTAATGTACTTAGTTAGATTTTGAGTTCGGGATACTTCCTTGTAATTTCATGATCTGCATACAATATTTATTACCGGTTTTCTTCATATTTACTGCAGTTACTGACTAAAGGGGTTTATTAAACTAGAGTACTGGAAAACCAATTGAGAAATACTTGCTTAATATCAATCGTACCGCACTCGTTAAGGATAAAAGAAGATAGGCCAGACGACGAAACACCTGAAAACTTTTGTGTTCGTTTTTTATTCGTTTAGCTTTTTCCCGAGAAGATTTGAAGGTTCAACAAGCTTTACGTTTCAAACGTAACGGCATCGGCATATTTAGTTTGTTTCTGAGTGTCTACTTTTTCTGTAAATAGCCCGCAAAAATTGAGCCCGTCCGTTCCATTTTTGCGGGCTATTTACAGAAAAGGTCGAGACTCTACAAACAAACTAAGTATGCCGACACCGTTACGTTTGAAACGTTACGCTTGTTATTCTTCAAATCTGCTCGGGAAAAAGCTAAACGAACAAAAAACGAACACTAAAGTTTTCAGGTGTTTCGTCATCTGGCCTAACTTCAATAGTCAATCATTCCTTACTGAATGTTTTACGAATGGTGTGAGTGTTAAAATAAGGACTTATTTTTAAGTTACTGCAAGATTTTTCAGCTATCAAGCCTCTTGGAGTTACGGAACAGAGGACGAAACGATCATCTTCCCGTTTGGTTTCTGTTGTTGTTTGGTTGCTCATTTGATCAGTTTGTACTAATGTAAATCGACAGGTGGCGCCACGTCCGAACAGGCGTAAGTTTTTTTTTCAAGAGTACGTCTTTATTATGATCGGGACTTCCCCTATCGGCCAATTAAACCAGCGCGTCCTAGCTTTGGAATTTATCCGCCGCTGCGGAGCGAAAGAGACAACACCATGTTAGACAATGATCGGCCCGGAGCAGATGGATTTGTTGCTTTGTATGAATTTCTATGGAACGAGACGGCATTTCCAGGCGGAGCGACGGGAATTTCTGCCGATGACGTCATCGGCATTCAATTAGCCGATCGCGTCATTTGCATTCGTATCGCCACCAGCGCGCGTGTTGTTTGCCGTTTGGTGTTTATCGTATGCAACGACGCTGAAAACATGGACGAAGAAATACTTATTACACTAGTGGCGAAATATGAGGAGTTATACAATTTAAGAAATACTAATAATTATCACCATACTTTAAGAAAAGATAATATTTGGGAAGAGATTGGAGAAATAATGAATAAAACTGGTGAGTTGCGATGGAAACGCGTCCATGTCATACAGCAGTCAGTACCCGACAGCCTAAAAATGCCGTCCGGAAGCAGTGGACGCACCCATCGGCAAATACCGTCGGAAGTCTCCACCCATTCCGTCGGCAAAAATCCTGTGGCTGTGGACGCTAAGCTTTATTGTGCCACACGATAAGAAATAGAGTTGAATTTATTTATACAGGTGTTATTAATAATATGTGTATGAAGAAGCCTCAACTCTTCCTCTTCACTGTTCATATGCCACCACAGATGAGATACTAGTTACTGAACAACTTTCCCTAGGTACCGATAGTCTATTCTGAAATGAACATTTAATAATTGTTAATAATATTAATTAATTTTTATTTGTTTTTAATTTGCATGTCTTCATAAGACTGAATACGTTTACTGGCATTGTACGTACTTTTTAAGATCTGTTTATTTATGACTTTAGTATTCTTGCAAATAAATTATACGATTCTGATTCTGAATGAATCATAGTTTCCATACTTACAGGTAGGTAGGAATGTTAAAAATTGGTCATCTTATCAGCCGAAAGACGCTCATGGCTGGACAAAGGCCTCTCCCAAGATTTTCCACAGCGACCGGTCCTGTACTGCCTGCATCCAGCGGATTCCCGCGACCTTCACCAGCTCATTAGTCCACCGAATGTGAGGCCTGCCTACGCTACGTCTTCCGTTGTGCGGTTGCAACTCGAGAACTTTACTACCCCAAGACCCAGCCTGTTTTACGAGCTATGTCACTTAAGTTTATCGATTGTAAGTTTTGACTTGAAGTGAGTTTTATGCTCGGAGTTTCCCTACGTGATCGAATCAGAAATGAGGAGAACCAAGGTAAGTAATTATAATAATTTTTAGTGATGAGCAAAGCAAGACCAAGACCAAGACTTGGACAGTCTTGGTCTTTGTCTTGCTCAAATTCGTCTAGTCTTGGTCTTGGTCTCGGTCTTGGTCTTGCTCACTCGGTCTTGGTCTTGGTCTTGCTGAAATACGTTTAGTCTTGGTTTTGGTCTTGGTCTTGCAATAAGGTCTTAACAAACATTTTTCAACAAATTTTTTCAAAATTCCGTTTTTTATCGACAAACATTTCTAAATATAAAATATAAATTCACTGTCTATAAATTGAAAAAAAATTTGTTAAAACGTTATTGCTTATTGTTATCTAATCATAAATTATAAATAAATAGTTTTAAAATTAATTATTAACTACTAAAGTACTATATTTTATTGCAGTTTGAAAATATTCTAATTACATTAATTAGCTTATAATTAACTTATTATTGTTTTTTTTTATTGATGCCCACGAATTAATGCATAGCAGCCATCGAGCTGACTCGTTATTTAATCGATTGCGATGTTTACGTTTCAGTTATGAAAACTCGAGAACCTACCCTTCCACCTACGCATAAATTGACCTTTTAGCGAGAAAAAAAGTCCTTGAGAAAAGTGAAAATATTGAAAGAAAAATTAAATTTCCTTTGTACTTTATCCATGTGTTATCCAGACGTTGGGACAAGGAATACTTACTCTTGGAACATTTTTATATATTATTTGTTTTATCAGTGGTAAAGTTTCTTTGTTTTTTTTATGTATAACGTTAAAATGTAGAAAACAAACTGACAATTCGACACGCCAACTATATTGTTCCCAGAAAAGCATATGTTAACGCTGTTACAAATATTTTATCTCATTTATACACTGTTAGTAAAAATTTTCGATTTAGTCTTGCGTATTTGGTCTTGGTCTTGCACAATCGGTCTTGGTATTGGTCTTGTTCTTGTTTATTCTGTCTTGGTCTTGGTCTTGCTAGACTAAGGATAGTATTGGTCTTGGTCTTGGTCTTGCTTTTTTGCAAGACCAAGACCAAGACTGCAAGACCAAGACCAATTTTACTCATCACTAATAATTTTTGAAAAACCTAAAAACTTTTAGGTAGGTACAAGCTTTAATTGAAAAGTGTTTTCATGGTCGAAAAGCCAAATGCTTCAATAAATAGGTACTTATACATGCAGGGTTCCAAATTCAAAGAAGGCGTGTACAGTAAAGTCGACTTAGTTGTTTGAAAATGGCCAAACATACAAATCATTTTATCATTAATTATATTTTAACTTATTAATCATTAATCACATTACATTTTGGATTTCGGGCATCATCCTTACGAGCATTATATTTATTTATTTACCTTGTGTAGTAAATTGGTTTATTTTAAAGAAAAGTGTAGTTCATTTATAACTGGAAATGGTTTATTTTAAAGAAAACACTTAACGAATTGCTTGAAAATTTGACCATTTCCAAACCGCTAGACCGTACTTCGTACGATTCTATTGAAAATAAAAGACAATTCTGGGACCTTCATTTCACCTCCAAACCGCGACCGATCCGTAGTCATACCAAGTTACCACACCAGTGTATTTTTCTATCGTTCGTTTTACAGAATGATTTCGTTGGGATTTCACTTCTTTTTGTACGAACCTAGTACCAACATACAGGGGCCCGAAAATCAGCGAAAATGGTTTTAGAAAAGGTATTACGGAAGTGCTTGCTTAGTGATGGACTTGACGTGGGTACTACCATGCCTCGATCCCGATCAAGGCTTGCCACATTTTTACAAAAAACACATTTGTCGGAATATCTTTTTTGTATGCTGCTTTTGCCAATTTTGAGCAGTGGCGTGTGTGACTACGGGTAAATAAAAATTCTCAGTAGTCACTCAGCAATTTTTTTTTCTTATCTGTGGTCACACTGCACTGGTGTGGTAGGTAACTTGATGTGACTATGGATTGGTCGCGCAAATTTTATCATCCGATCAACTTCAAGATACCAAAAGGATCTATATTGTCACCGGAAATACGGCATCATACCAAATTTCAGCTCAATCAGACCCCTGCTTACATTACGAGTTAAATAAAAGCTTTTATAATAAGTAATTTTCAAAAAACCTAAAAGCTTTTAGGTACTAGCTTTTATTTGAAAAGAGTTTTTATGCTCAAAAAGCCAAAATGGTCAAACGAATATTAAAAAAATACGGTTCTAAATTCAAAAAAGTGAGCATAGTAAAGTCTTGTTGTTTGGACTGTACTTGCTACAATACTATTCAAAAATAAAAGGCGCTTTGGGACCTAGATTCCACCTCCAAAATTCAACATCAGATCAACTTTAAAATACCAAAAAGGTCTATTGTCGCCGGGAATACGGTTTATTCCAAATTTCAGCTCAGTCAAACCCATGGCAATCGCTTTAAAATCGATAGCGAGATTTGAACTAAACAAACATAATACTTATTTATAGGATGTGAAAAAATTGGTGTAGGACCCGTTAATTGGGGGTTTTACTCACCATACTGAACAACTTTCTCCAAGGAACCCATAGACAATTCGCAAAAAAAAACTTCGATGCTCTATACAAAAATGCACAAAATTGGTCAATCAGCTGATCGTTTTGTATGAAGAGTTAATTTTTTTTTGCAATTTCAGCAAACTTGTAGACCAAAAATTGTTCAGTATGATGAGTAGAAGCCTCAGTTAACGGGACCTACACCAATTTTGTTACATTTTGTATACATGGTACATACATACAAACATTGCAAGATAAATAAAAAATAAATATTTTAGTTTTAAAAATTTTATAATTTGTATATTTGACAACTGTAATTAAAGAAGATATTAGATAAATAAAAGCTTTTAATTTTAAAATTGGTCAAACTGACCATTTTGTACGAGAACACTGAGTGACATTTTTTGGCGAATTGACAACCTACCTATACTCGTATGTGGTCCTTGCATTGTGGTAAATTATTAAGGCGGTAATATTACAGATTTTCGTTTTACTGACGTCAATTTTACTCCTAAACTAAACGATAGAAAACCCAAGGTTGAAAAAAATACCATCATTGTTGATGATGTTCCTTAAAGTCAAAAGCTATTAGAAACACAATTAAGAAGTTTTGGCTCGATAGAAAAAAAACCCAAAGATAGGTCTACACCGTTACTTTCTACTCTAGTTAGGACTAATATTTGTTATGATAATAGAAAGTGAAAGTAATGTTATTATTTTTTATACTTTCAATGTAGTTTTTGATTGAAACGAAAATCCATTGAAAAAGTGTGGTTATTTTCTTTCCTCATTACACATAAAGAAAAAGACAGAGACAACTGTTCCAATCAATACATCGCCTTAATGAGAAGAGCTTGAGTTAAAAGCTTCAACTACAGTATGTAAGTTTTAGTGCTTCGGGTTTAAATACATAGTAGGTACCTAGGCTTTTGTGTTCAATAAACAGCAAAAGGCTACCTACCTTTATGGTGTTGTTATCAACGCCTAGGCTGTAAACATACGTCGTTAACCTCCTAAGATAACATTGTTCTGTAACCTAATCTTACACTGACTGTTGCTAGGATATCAGCCAAAAGACGTTACTGCTGGACAAAGGCATACCCCAAGGATTTACACTGGTCCTGGTGGTCCTACGCTGCCCGCATACAGCGGCTTCCCGCGACTTTCACCAGGTCGTCGGTCCACCATGTGGGAGGTCTGCCTACGCTACGTCTTCCGGTGAACGGTTGCCACTCGTGAACTTTACTACCCCAACGGCCATCTGTTCTAAGAGCTACGTGCCCTTCCCACCGCCACTTAGTTAAGCGGTCCATACGTACCTAGTATTATCCTCCAACTCCTTACCGCTAAGGTGTTGTAGTTCGATCACCAGCTAATCAATATAAGATGATGACTACCAGACGCAAATACTTGAATAGCTTTAGAAAATATATGAAACACCCAATACGTGCCTATAAAATTTGAAGGTTGCCCTCGTTTTCCTTGGAATCCCATCATCAGATCTTGACTTGGTGACAGGGACCTCCTAGGAAGTATACCCCTTCAAACAAAAAAGATTTTAGCAAATCGGCCAAATTTACCAGGCATTAGCCGATGCTCGGAGATTAGCTCCGGACACGCGAGACAATATGAAGGCATTCAACAAAGCCGCCAAGTCCTACAACTGACTCACACGGCAACTGACAAGGCAAACCTGTTTGCCTCCATGTTTGCCGAAAACAGACGTCTGGATACTGAGAATAGTATACCACCACAGTTACCTCCTTGCGGTTCTACTATGCCCCCCATTCGTATCCGCCATAAGGAGGTATGTACTCAAAACACTTCGTAATCTAGACGTGAATAAAGCCAGTAGACCTGACGGTATACCAGCTGTAGTGTTAAAGAACTGCGCTCCTGAGTTGTCTCCTGTTCTGAAAAGTCTGTTCCGCCTCTCTCTTAAAACAGGTATAGTCCCAAATACCTGGAAGCTCGCCAATGTGCAGCCTGTGCCCAAAAAAGGCAGTCCTGCAGACCCGGCCAATTACCGCCCCATAGCAATCATCTCTGTAATCTGTAAGATTATGGAGCGTGTATTGAACACCCGAATTCAGTCATAAGAAAATGACCTCCTTAGTAATCGACAATACGGTTCTCGTCAAGGTTGGTCCACTTGAGATCTTCTACTTCTAGTGTATACTACGCATATATGGGTTGAGGCCATCGAGAAACACGGCGAGGCTCTCGCCGTGTCTCTTGACATTTCGAAGGCTTTTGTCCGAGTCTGGCACGCTAGCCTTATTGGCAAGCTTCCTTCATACGGACTACCTGTGGGTTTGTGTAACTGGGTTACTGATTTCCTGAAGGAACGGTCTATTCAAGTAGTCATTGATGGCTGCTCCTCTGACCTATTGGGAATCGATGCCGGGGTACCTCAGGGGTCTTTTCTTTCCGCTACTCTTTTCCTGCTACATATAAACGATCTGCTGACACCGGATATTATTGGGTATGCAGACGATAGCAAAGTTGTGGAAAGGTACCTATCCAGTGCACGAGCGAACGGCGCTGAGACGCTGTCTTTGAGAGAGACCATGATAGAGCGCATAAACACTTCACTTCAGACAGTGTCTGATTGGGGTGATTCCAACCTCGTAAGGTTTAATGCCTCTAAGACACCGGCGTGTCTCTTTTCCACTAAAAGGAGTCCTTTGAACTTGACTCCTACTTTCCGGAATGAATTCCTTCAGATATCCGACCACCTTGTGCTTCTTGGTGTGGAATTAACAATAATCTCTAATCTCAATTTTGGTCGATACATTAAGTCTGTAGGTGTACAATATAAGCATATTTATACTAGGTTATAGATTGCTAAGTTCATATCTTATGAGCATTTATTTATTACACAATATTAATTTTGTTACTGTTACAATTTAGTATATAATATAGACAGAAAATATAAAACTTATTCAGTCACCGTATAACCTTGTCTCGCTGCATCTCACCCAATACAACAACGTCGCAACAAGTCCAAGGCAAAAGTTGCTGCAATGAAGCTGGGTATTCTCTCTAAGGTGAGACGGTACTTCACACCTGGACAGCTTCTTTCTTTTTATCAAGCACAAATCCGATCTTATATGGAGTATTGTTCTCACCTATGGGATGGATCAGCCCGCTATCAGCTGGATACCTTGGACGCCATCGACCGAAGTGCCCGAAGACTCATTGGCGACGATGAGCTTGTCGTAAACAAGCTTTAAAGCCTTGAGCAACGCCGCAAAGTTGCCTGTCTTTCGGTATTCTATCGAATTCATTTCGGAGAGTGTGCACAAGAACGGCACGACCTCATTTCCCCAGCTGCATTCCACCTTCGGTTAACGAGACGCAGGGAGAGGTTCCACCCCTATGCTGTTGATAACTTTTGTTCTACGACTTTGCTGAAATCGCAAATAAAAATTTTTACTCTTCATACAAATCGATCAGCTGATCGACCAATTTTGTGCATTTTAGTATGGAAGAACCATTTTTTTTTTGAGAATTGACTATAGGTTCCTTGAGGAAAATTGTTCAGTATGATGAGTAGAAGCCCCAGTTAACGGGTCCTACACCAATTATTGTACACCCTGTATAAGCTAATCTATGCATTTAGCTTCATATTACTGTGATTTTTCGAAGATTTTAGACCAACTATACCACCGAAACACATCAATGCTGATGACTCGACAGTTGCATGTTAGCTCATGTGATTATCATCGTTGCCATCTCATCAGCTGCAAGATCCACTGCTGAGTCTGCGTTTTAGGGTTCCGTACCTCATACCATAAGGTAAAAACGGAATCATTATATACTCTTGTGACTGTCTGTCCGTCCGTCTGTCACAGCCAATTTGCTCAGAAAATACTGGACCGATTGAGTTGAAATTACACATATTATGTAAGTCGGACGGTGACCCAAAGGAGGAAGTGTAACGTAAATAAATTTTTAAGACGATTACGACGGCTATTACTCCAGATGAAGAGAAAAATAAAGGCTATGTTTTCAGGCGGGAAACTGTTATTTTCATACTTTTCCCTAGTCGCGGGTTTTTTTTTTATTTTTTTTTATTAATTGAGCTTCATCTTAAAACCGTTACTACATACAAGCGTGAAACTTGGTGTGTTTTTATGTATAAATAATTCTGAAGTAAAACTACTAATAATAAAACCCGGCCAAGTGTGGGTCGTACTCGCACACTAAGGAGTCCAAACTGAATAAAAGAAAATCATTTATCAGTCTCTCGCGCAGTTTTTTAAAATGTACTCACATTTTTTTAAACAATAGAAACCCACTTTGCTCTTGGTCCGAAACGCACTTGGCTATTTTTTTTCGCAGCCCACGTTGTGAAAAATTCAAATTTAAGTATAAATAAATACAGGGCTAAACTAATTAGTAAATAGTCTTTATTCTTTGGACCTAACAAAATTGTTGTAGGTAGGACCCGTTAACTGAGGCTGGTATTCATCTCATCACACTGATAAATTTTCTCAAGGAAGACAAATAAAAAAAAATCGACTCCATACAAAAATTAAAAGTTTATAGTTTTTTTAATAGGCTATTTTACCGTATAAAAAATAAATTGCAAAACACTACTCAATAAATAGCAAAAGCACTTGCTCATTTGAAATAAATATTATACAATTTATGAATTTATATTTATTAAGAACAGCAAATAATAAGTTCGTTAAAAACCATGGTATACTTATGACGTCACAATGTCAGTAACGCGAATAATAATGCAGAACAAACTTCTTTAAATTCACTCAAATGACTAGTAGTAGGTAAAATACCGTATTGGCTGGATCTCTTGGAAAATGTTGTTCAGTGTGGAGTGGAACCTCGCCAATTTTGCTACATGTAGTATCATATCTACAACATGGTTATACTAGTTTAAAAGTGGACATTTTGGGAAAGTACCTGCTATTAAAGGTGTTTTTAAAGTTAAATGTTAAAGTCCCTTATCTAATGTAACTGAAATACTTTGCTTATACTAAATTTGCACAAAAATACAATACCATCTTTGGCAGAAGTTTACGAACAGCCATTTTTACGCGTATTAAGTACTAATTTAAAATGATTTCTTCAGGGAAAGTTGTTCAGTTTCAATGCAGTATGTTTGTTGAAAAAACATACTACATTGAAACTTACATACAACACAAAAGGAAAAAAAAAACAATGATTTAAATTTTATTTCACATTTTAATGTTAAATGCTTTTTAAAGAAACATTATTATTACAGTTAGAAAAAAAAAAACACACATTAAATTATAATAATCCAACCCTTCAGCACTTTGGTGGTTTTGTACTATGCTTGTATTATAGAGACATCTGTTGTTGTGCGTGAGTCAAATGCTCAGAGCGTAAGTAGTTAGAAAAGGGTTGCATTTAGAGAATGAATTGATTGGTATTCATTTTTTGCCACCGCCACCGTGTTTCGAGTCCTGAGGATTGCATTGGCGGGAGTGGTTGTCGAGGTCAGGCTTGGTGCCGGCTCCCTGGTAGCCGCCCTGGTGTCCAGGGCCAGACGGCGTGTGCGT
This sequence comes from Coleophora flavipennella, assembly GCA_947284805.1. Lineage (NCBI taxonomy): Eukaryota > Metazoa > Arthropoda > Insecta > Lepidoptera > Coleophoridae > Coleophora > Coleophora flavipennella. The sequence goes on from OX369278.1 coordinate 9,200,715, forward strand.
TGGGTTGCACTGGTTCGTGCGGTTGTCTTGTCCTGATTTGTCCATCTGTAAATAACAAGATATGTATAATAATAAATGAAAATTTTCAGTAGGAATCATCCCTATTCTTGGTCCGAGTACCTAACTGCTCAAGAAGGAGGTAATGCCTTTCGAGTGTATGTTTGTATGTCTGTTTCTTCGGATGAGCCTAGCTGTAGCCCAAACGGAATAATAGATGTTTTGGAGAGCGGGGTCTCGTTATATTTTAAGCAGTCGGGTTTTTAATTTTGAACATAATTTATTAGGTTTTTTATCAAACTACAGTGCTGTAACTATACCATCTGAGGCCCGTGGCAAATTCATTGGATGGGGCCCCCTCAGTAAAAATCGTTAAGTTGTAATTGATTTTTTAACCGACTTCAAAAAGGAGGGGGTTCTATGTTCTAGTGTATGTATTTTTAAAATTTTTAATGTATATTCACCGATTACTCTGTCAATTGTGGACCGGTTTTCAAAATACCTTTTTGTAAGAGTATACACCCGAGGTGGTCCTATTGTCACCTAGTCAGTACTTATCTGATGATGGGATCCTAGGGAAATCAAGGGGAAACCCTTAAATTGTATAGGCACTTATTACGTGTTTCATGTATTTTCTAAAACTATTTGCGTCTGATAGTCATCATCATGTTGATGAGCTCATGGTGGAACAACTCCTTAACGGCTAGGAGTTGGAGGATAATTATTAAATATTAAACGGAGCTAAGTAGGTATATTCAGGTGAGCTCATGGTCGAATGTTTGACTCCCTTAACTTTTATGCTTCTTTGATGATAATGGAAGCCACAGGACCCTGTATCGGTTGATGAAACACATGCACTATATGATTTAATGATTCTAATTGGCGAGTAGGTGGTTGGGTTTAACGGTGTTAGAAGAGATAGCATTATCTCTCGAAATTATAAAATTAAAATAAAAGTTTAAAAAACTAAAAATCAGCTTCATAAATAAATTCCCTCAAAAGTATGAAATAATATTTTTATATACAAATAAATACACGAAATTGACAACAATAACAAATTAAAGGTAGGTGTATGCATCAAATCAGTGGCCCAAAATTTTTTTAAGTCGGTGCCAGCAAAGCCATCAATTCTAAAAAAATTGATAAGTAGGTAAGTAGTTTTTTTATTTATGGGCAAAGCTTTACCAGCATCGGAATCGGATGCATCCCTGCTGCATATGCTTGAGGGCATTATCGAAAAATCTAGGGATCATGTTTTGGTAACGAATGGCGCCTGGCGACTGATCTGTACAGTAGATACCTATAGTACACTATACTGGCTGGTAGGTACAGTTTCTTAATTACCGCAACGTATTCTAGACATTGAACTACAGAATAAACCCAGGGGGCAGGCAGGAATTTTTATTCATGTTTGTCCCCTCGTGGGACAGGCAAGGGGACAGACAGAAACAGCCCAGTTTCATAAGTCCCTGCTTTCATTGAAACTACTGACGAACTCTCAAAAAACAACATCAAACCTGCAGACAAGTAGGTGTTTCGGGGCTAACATGAGAAAAATACTTTCTCTTAGAAAGCTGATAATCCCTAAAAAAAATTAATACTTACATTTCTTGCTTCAGTATTCACGCTTCCTTCGAAGAATCCAAGACAAGAATTTTAGAAACAAAAATATTTAAGGCCTATAGTCTCGAGTCGTAATGCGTGCGAACTGTTTGGCTGCTCCCGAAAGATAAAAATTGTTTGGATGAATCGCCGTTACTGAAACAGGCACATGGTGCTACTATGAAAATCTCTTTGATCGTGTAAACCCCCAACCATAAACTATAACAATAAAATATTCACTTCATCCAAATTGTCAGCGATTCATTCGCCGAACGCGCGAACGCCTCAGCAAGAGAGATAACGCTATAGGTAAGAAAAAGGTAAAAACTGTAGACATCCTTGTCTAACATAGAGCGTTATCTCCTTCAATTGGACGATCGGCAAACGATTCGATCATCATTCGTAAATTTTACAAGAAAGACAGTTATACGACTCGTGAATATGTAGTTCCTGTAAAACCGCACGAGTACAATACGTCCGACAGTAATATAAGGTCGTCTTTGACAGGACACCAGCTGTTTGGTTAACGACCGAAGGAAATCGTCCAAGGTTATCGAGAAGCATCGTTTGTCACTTGCCTGAGAGTTTATTTAGCTACTCGACAGCAGATGTCGCTGCAAACTAATAATTTGCTTCGTCAGACCCTTTATAGGGTTACGTACCCGAAAGGTGTCAACGGGATTAGGTATTTTGTTAACTTTTGAACCGTTATTGGAGCCGGTTTTCGAGGGACAAAGAAGTGAAGCAGATGTGAAGGTAAAGGAGTTTATGTATATGCTTTACTTTTATCACACCCCGGATACTGCATAGTATGCAGCAAATGGTCGTTAAATGAAATTTCTAAAAACAAATGACGGAGCATACAAAATCACGACGAAATCCCATACGTTCGAGAACCAAACTGTGACTAGGGTTTTTTACCCAGGTACCCGGACCCGGGTATACCCGGGTATTTGATACTTCGGGTACCCGGGTACAAACAACGGACGTACCCGGGTCTCGGGTAATTTTGATATAGACGTCGTTTTGCGTAAACGTTCCATTCCACACCGAGTTCAAATTGAGATAAACGCAAATTTGTGTATTATTGATATACTTTTTTGTGTTATTTATTTTGACAAAGTTGTACGGATTATTTAATAGAAATATAAATTTCCTATGATTACATGTATTGGATTTTTGTAAAGTGATAGTTTTTGATAATATTTTTATAAAAAAACCTTTTTGGAACATTTTTCAAAAAGTTAATTTGTATGGCCAATAAATTGAGATGATTCTGCTTAAACGATCCAATCACATTATATTATTTTTATACCCTAATAATACTATATTTTTAGAAACTCTTATAAATCACTACAGAAAAAATAACCTTTTATTTAAATAATAAACCAGTGATAGTTAAAAAGTTTAACTAAAATTAAAAAAAAAATATTTTAAAGTTATAGTTCTTCTGCGTCATCTACGTCAAAATCTGGTACTTCACCAAATCCATCAAAGTCGTAAATAATGTCCTCTGAGCTTTTCAAGCTTTATAAAATTGGAGACTATCCTCAGGAATTAACTTGTACATCGATTGCAAATCAGCATGTTTTGATGGTTCAATCGGTTTTTTATTAGGACACAATAGCAGCAGATCTGTTTTGTCAATATTTTTAGTTTAACCTTTATGCCTTTTTTCTATATTCCTTGAATTCTTCGTCCAGTGATGTTATCATAAAACTTAAATTAAAAATTTAAAAAATCCCCGACAAAAAACCTTTGAAAACTAGAAAATAATATGGGTTGGTCCTAAAGTTTAATTTATGTTGTTTCTATTTTGATCAAACAGTTATCGCGTAGGGGGGCCGCTAAGTTGTGAAGCATTTCCTAGTAACTTATTGTAGTAAGAGTTTTATTCTTTTTTTCATTTTATTGTTTTTTATTATCTTCTCTAATTTGTCAGGGTTTTTTTTAAAATTTTTAATTAAAGTTTTAGTTCATGCTTTTTAAACTACATGTTTCTCAAACACGATAACTCAGCTGTAAGTTGGTGAGTTGGATATCATGCAGATACTAGGAGATGCTGCAGCTTCAGGTCAAGGTTCTATCTAAAACCTATTCATTGAGACTATTCCAATGAGCCCAAACACGATTTATCTGTTGTAAGTTAGTGAGGAGTTAGGTATCCTGCTAATTCCAGAAGGTGGTGCAGCATCAGGTCAAAATAACCATGTTCTATCTAACACCTATTCCAATGAGCCCAAACACGATACCTTTGCTGTAAGTTGGCTAGGCGTTGGGTATCCTGTTGATTCCAAAAGATGATGCAGCATCAGGTCAAGGTTACTATATTCTATCTAACACTTATTCATTGAGACTATTCTAATGAGCCCAATATGATTTCTCTGCTGTAAGTTGATAGAGTTGGGTATCCTGCAGATTTCAGGAGATGCTGCAGGTCAAGGTTATGATGTACCTGGTTGGCTGGTTATATTATCTGAGTGGTAATTATCATAATAAAAGTTGATTTTTGATATCTTTGTAGTTTTTTTTCCCAGTTTCACAAAAAATACAAGAATACCCGGGTACCCGGGTATACCCGGGTATTTTTATACCCGAGACCCGGGTATCCAAAATTGTCGGGTATTTGAAAACCCTAACTGTGACCAATCTATATCAATATGGGTGACGAGGGGGTGAGATCTAAATCTACAGAGCGGCAGGGAGTGTCCATACTGTATGTTAGTATTAATTTAAATTATATACTACGCAACGATTTGAACAGAAGGATCCGCCCGTCTCCATATTTTAGTCAGATTTTCTTCAGACATGCAAAAAGTAGCGCCATCTGACATAACTCGTACGAACTAGCGTGGGCGAGAGTTGACTGACGTGCCGAGTTAAAAGAACCTTGATAGAATTGTCGCTTTAAAAATTCGTTTTTTTAATTTGTTTACAAGAAAAAATACAATGTAAGGTTACTTATCGATGATACGACATCCCATGTTTCTTTTTAGCCTTTCTTTTATGATATTTACGGCCTCTTACAACACAATAAGGCATTTTTATTTGGAATATTTTTCCACCGCACTGAACAATGTCCCGCAGACGACTGAGTCGCGAGTGTGCGAAACTTTCGATTTTCGCACCAATTCGCTGGGCCCATTAGTCGCGCGCGTTGGCCGGGTCCTTACGCCAGTAATATATAAGTCATTGATACTACGCTTTTATACTCTAAATATTACTTTTATATATCTAGCCGTTTATAAACAGACTTCAATCGCAACACTTTAGTAATATATTGAGTTTTTTTTATCTTGTTAATGAAAAAAATTTCTTTAACGTTTTTGGTTTTGCAGGGGGACCAACCTCAATAAAAAAGAATTATGAAAATTAGTTCACAAAACAAACAAATGAAAAAAGAAATTTGCAGTCGTACGCTGTGCATACTTTCTCGCGAAACCTTCACTGCCTATCGTAGCCGGGCACAAATGAACAATTAACATTACACTTACCTACTTAGTAGCAAAGAATAAAGCTAGGAATGTCAAGACTAGATGAAAAAATTACAAATAATTTGGGTTTGTATACATTACAAAGACATAGAAACTATTTTCATCTTGCAGAAAAGAGCTATCCGCGCAATCTATCAGATGCGATCACGTGAGTCGTTAAAAATTAGGTTCAAAGAAATCAATATTTTAACTGTTGCTAGTCAATTTATATATGAAAACATTATGTACGTTCGTAAAAATTTACATTTATTTTCTAAAACAGTGACAGGCATAATTTGAATTTAAGAAATGTAAATAAAATTGATATAGCCTTTTCGAGACTGAGTAAATAACTAAAAAATGTAACTAATTTGTCAAAGAACAAATTCAAGACTCATGTCAAATAATGCTTGTGCTCTAGAGGATAATAAAAAATAATAGATTATGTTAATGACAAACATATATATGTTGATACCATTACCTGAGACTGTAATCTGAATTATGACATTATGTAATAGAAAATATGCATTTTTTTTACTATTTAAAAGTGTGTGTAAGCACCTATTTAAAATAAATTATTTTGATTTGATTTGATACTCAAATTTTTCCTGGAATAATGAACTACTCAGTGCAGTAGGCATTATTAAGTCATGATTCACAAAGTTTTATTAAAATCGTTAGAGCCATTTTGGAAAAAATATGTAACAACCTGGATTTGTATGGGAGTACCTTATTCCGATTTTTTTTAATCAATGGTCTACCGCGTACTGTAGGCAAGTTATAGTAACATATTAAGTTTCATCAAAATAATTTGAGCCATATTAAACGAATTTTTATTATGTTGACAAACCTACAAAATCGAGATAAAAAAATTGAAAAAATGCCTGGAGATAAAAACACAATATTGGCCTAACCCAAATTTCACCCAAACCCGTCTAGTATTTTCTGAACTAGAGCACCGAACAGACGTGCAGACACACACACACATTTTTTTTTATTTATAGGCCCTATTAGTCTAAGACAATCGATTCCCATCAAAATCTTAACTTCGATTTATTTTGCCATCACAATACCTTCTTCACTCCTTCGTTGCTCAAAAGTAAAAAGGACTTATCCACGGTAGATCGTGTCAGAAAGAGATAGGATAAAATGGCACATGCTTTTGCTAATATATGAATCAGCCCTCATTTGATAGAGCAATAGGGGAAGCCCCAATCACAAAACCATTGCGTGCCTGAGAGGTTGGCGGCCACAGCGAGGCCATTTAACCTCTCAGGCAAAGAGAGTATAACTAAACTTAGGGTCGAATTATATAGCGGCCTAGCCGCTGGGGATGAGCCGCCAAAAGTAGCGAACGCGTAGCCTTACAAAGGTAATTTAAAAAAACACGCATGTGAATGTGTGCCTAGATAAATAAGCCGCTATTTTCGTAAAACTGTTGAGTTGTTTTAGTTGTGATAAAAATAATGAATAGTCATTATATGTGTGATAAAAATATACTCATATATGTGAATGTATAAGAAAAATAAAATGAGATTACTGCCCCCGGACATTTAAAATGAGCCAGGAGTCGCGTAAAATGATCTTTGGTTGCCGAAACCTTGATAGATATGAGTTTGTCTTGTATTTTGTTTTTCTGTAACGGTCCTTTTTTATTTTATATGTTTTCTCACAACTGTATTGAAAAACGTCTTATGATACATGGGTGTAAAAAGGTAAATTGTTATTTACCCTTGTATCATAAATAACTATTATCAAACTATAAAGTTCAAGGAGTTTTAGTTACTAACTAGTTTTTTAACTGGTAACTAGTATAAGTAGTAGGGACGGAGTTCAGGATCATAGAAGATAAACTTAAATTGCTATCAAATGCTCTCAACCGCAGCGGTTGTGGTGCACGCACCCGAGACCTGATTCACCACCACTAAGGAGAAGGGCTGCATATGCTTGAGGGCATTATCACAAAAAATCCAGGGATCATATTTTGGTAATGAATGGCGCCTGGAGGACCAGGGTTGCTCACTTTGGGAAAATAAAAAACGAGACAATCGGTCGGCCATCGAAATCGGAGACTGGCTAAACTGCTGATGTATGCTGAATTTTATGCCTACTGAGTTCTACCCGCAACGACCCGCCCTTCGCACACGCATTTGACACTGCTTCTTTCGTCCTGACGAGGGGGGGCGTGCCACCCTCAGCTGCTGCCTTCACCCACCTAACCCTCGCTGATTCCCTGGTATCTCTACTCGAGGGTGCTTAGCTAGGCCTCCCTCAGGGGTCTCACCTGGCTGGGTTTCACGCGGATGGAAGCCGGGAGTCAAGAGCTGGTGTAGGGGCACGAAAGCCTTCTGGAGTCCCGATGGAACAACATGATTACCCCATTGTCGCCGGGCCTGGTTCAGACCCCTTTAATGTGCCCAGTGCGACGCATCCGCTTGCCGCGATATTTACTAACTTGTGGCAGCGCACGCGCTGGAGCGTGCTATACTTACCCCGGAGCAGCTACACCACTGTCCACCCCCGAGGAGCACCAGCTCCGAGTACAACAACACATCGACCGAGCGTAGTAGCCCATTTTGAGCCCGCATTGAATCTAATACCCCTGAGGCTAAGTTGCACGAGGCGAGTGATGTGAGCCCTTGTGTGATGTAAATCAAAATGTGAACTTAGTCGCCGCCGTCGCGTGTTATCATTAGAAATTGGGACAAAATTGATACCTAGGTCGTCGGGACGCGGGACAATATCATCGAAATCGGGACTGTCCCAGCAGGATCGAGGTGGCGGACTGATCTACAATACAACTTATATTATATAGGTAGGTACAGTTTTTAGTTACCGCAACAATGTTTTCAGGACATTGAACTACAGAATAAACCCCAGGGACACTCGAGATTTTTGATGTGTAACATCTTTGCTCTCGCTTTCCTGCAATTTGTGGGAGTGATTTCATGAAATGGGACGGAAATGTGTAACATAGGACGGAAATGTGTAACAGGAAGTCGCGAAAGCGCGGAATTCTACTTTACGAGAGTCCAACTCGCACTTGGTCGGTTTTTTTCGTTACTGTCAGATCCGCCACCCAGGTACAATATCGTCATCAAATCTAACTAACCTAAAGTATTTTGTCACATGTTGTTGTCATTTTGTTATATGCGAGTACTGTAGGTCTCGCTCGAATTTTTTTTTAATTTATGTTTGTCCCCTCGTGGGGACATCCGAGGGGACAGACGGAAACAGCCCAGTTTCATAAGTCCCTACTTTCATTGAAATTACCTGTGGAAATTACTGACGAACTCAAAAAAAACAACATCAAACCTGTAGACAAATAGGTGTTTCGGGGCTAAAAAATACTTGGGTACAACACAAGAAAATTACTTTATCGTAAAAAGCTGTTCACAGTGCTCGCTTCAGTATTTCCGCTTCCTTCGAAGAATGCAAGTCAAGCCCAAACTAGAGAAAATATAAAAAGATGACGTGATTTATGACAAGAATTTTAGAAAAAAAATAAATAGCTTCTAATCTTGAGTCGTAATGCGTGTGGTTTCTTTGGCTGCTGCTCCCGCTCGAAAGATGTGGTGTGGAATTTGGATGAAAAGCCGCAATGATTATACGGAACAAACGAACAAATAACCACTATACTATACCTTATATCAACCAAAAAAAAGTACAGTGTAGACAAACTTTTTGCTTTTTTTGTTTCACATATGGTATACATTTAACTGAAAATCTCTTTGACCGTGTAAACACCCAACCTTTGAGTATACATTACTCTGAGCTCCCAACCATAAACTATAACAACTTCACTTCACCAAATTATAAGCAAATTGTTAGCCGAACGTTCGAACGCCTCAGCGAAAGGGATAACGCTATATGTTAGAAAAAGGTAAAAAATATAGACACCCTTTTCTAACATATAGCGTTATCTCTTTCATTTGGACGATCGGCGATTTATAATCGATAACGATAGAACACGTGTACATTATTAATTATAGGTCATCTTTGACAGGACACCTGTTTGGTTATCGAGCAGCATCGTTTGTCACTTGCCTAAGATTTTATTTAGCTACTCCACAACAGATGGCGATACAAACTAATAGTTTTCTTCGTCACGTCAGACCCTTTTTAGGGTTCCTTATCCAAAAGGTGTTAACGGGACCATTTTACTATCTTTTGAACCGTAATAATATGGAGCTGGTTTACAAAGGACGAAGAGGTGAAGAAGGAAATGTGAAGGTAAAGGTGTGTATGTAAATGCTTTACTTTTATATTATAAATATTACTTTTATATCTCCAGCCGTTTATAAACCGACTTCAATCGCAACACCTTAGTAATATATATTTTTTATTTTATTAAAATAGAAAATAATACTTTAATATTTTCGATTTTGCATGGGACAAGCTGAAGCCTATAATAATTAAAAAAAAACGGTCAAGTGCGAGTCGGACTCGCGCAAAGTAGGATTCCGAAGTCTTTTAAAAATTTAAATGTTTATTTTAAAAACAAAATTATACTTACAGTTTGTAACAAAACATTTTGTATTGAAAATCTATGAACTTTTGACAAATCCAACTGAACATCTTAAGTTAGTCGACTATTACTCCGAAAGCCTACCTAACCATGATAGTTTTTCTTTTAAATTTATTATATATCCTACTATTTAATTTTGTTTCAGATGTTCTGAAATTGCGGTGAAGCTTGTAGGAGGGGGTGGGGGGACACTTAGCATTTTAAAGCTTAATATTTCGCAAAATGATCCATCAAAAAATCAAAAATGTTTTTAGCAAACCCTCAGTTGTTTTGAAAGACCTATTCAACGACACACCACTCGAAATGGTACGTTAGCAAGAAAAAAATAGCCCCCTCTTTACATGTAGGAGAGGTACCATAAAATATTTTTTTTTCAAGATTTACAGTTTCGTATTAATAGTCTGAGCTAAGCCGCAGACAGAAGAACAGACGGACATGTTGACTTCGACATCCTATAAAATAATTATGAAAACAATTATGTTCAGAATTAGCGAAATCTTGCATCACAAACACACAAAAAAGAAACATACAGTCGAATTAATGCTCCTGCTCTTTTTATATATATGGATTCATGTCTGTCCGTCCGTATGTCACAGCCACTTTTTTCCGAAACTATAAGAACTATACTGTTGAAACTTGGTAAGTAGATGTATTCTGAGAACCGCATTAAGATTTTTACACAAAAATAGAAAAAAACAATAAAATTTGGGGGTTCCTCATACTTAGAACTGAAACTCAATTTTTTTTTCATCAAATCCATACGTGTGTGGTATAATAGGTCTTCAAAAATGATATTGAGGTTTCTAAAATATATTTTTTCTAAACTGAATAGTTGTAAAGTGGTAAAATGTGTCAACTAAAAAAAATATATGATGTAAATTACTATGCAAACTTCTACCGAAAATTGGTTTGAACGAGATCTCTTAAGTAGTTTTTTTTTAATAGGTCATAAATCGTAAACCGCAATTTACCTTTCATTTAATCAACTCAAATATAAAAATACACATAAACCTTATGCATAAACCGTGAACCATTATTTTCTAATAGTAAATCTGTAATAGGTGCCTAAATAAAAAATACACTATTATTAAAACATCGATCAAAGTTACAACGAACTACAAGAACTTTTATATTATGTTACTTGCTGCTACGGAACCCTTCATGGGCTAGTCTGACTCGCACTTGGGCGCTTTTTGGAACTCGGTCAACAAGTTGTGAGAGGATTTTACATGAAACGTGTTTTATCGCAAAACTGTGAAAGCGTAAAAGCCTAAACAAAACAAAAATAAATTGTACAGTCACGCTGTGCATATATTTTCTCGCGGAGCCATCACTGTATGGTAAACAGATATCAACATATAAAAATACGCTTACTACCAGTTAATAAACCGTTCAAGTGCGTTTCAGAAGCGTTCACCGACAGCGTCGTACCTCCACATATCTTCACACGACTTTATCAATGATACCCATTCATTACAAACAAAATACATCAAAGCGAGCGACAAATGAAATGTATTTTTTTATTCATTCTGAACTGCTTTTCGGTTCTTTTATTCGTGATTAGGGATCTCAGAGACTTTTCGATATCGATTTTTGAAGCAATCGGTACAGTAATAAAAAGTTCAAAATGGCGGCCACTTTTTTAAATTCTGACAACGGTTTCATGATTATTAGGGACCTCAGGTATTGGACACTCAGATATTGATTTTGGCAGCAATCGGTTCAGTAACAAAAAAGATCAAAATGGCGGCAACCTCTTTTCAATTCTGACAGCGGGTTCGTGATTAGGGACTTCAGGGACCCTTAGATATCGATTTTTGAAGCAATCGTTCCAGTAACTAAAAAGTTCAAAATGTCGGCCAATTTTTTAATTTCTGATAACGAATTCGTGTTATGGGACTTCAGGGACCTTCAGATATCGATTTTGAAAGAAATCAGTCCAGTAACTAAAAAGTTCAAAATGGCGTCTATGTTTTCAATTCTGACAACGGTTTCATGATTAGGTATCTTAAGGACCCTCAGATATTGATTTTGGAAGCAATCGGTCCAGTAACTAAAATGTTCAAATTGGCCTCAACCTTTCCGATATCGATTTTGGAAGCAATTGGTCCAGTAACTAAAAAGTTCAAAATGGCGGTCACTTTTTTCAATTGTGACAACGGGTTCGTGATTAGGGATCTCAGAGGACTTCAGATATCGATTTTGGAAGCAATCGATTAAGTAACTAAAAATTCAAAATGGCCGTTTTTTTTATTCTGACAATGGATTATTGATCAGAGACCTAAGTTATGTACCTTCAAATATCGATTATACACTACTGAAATCATTTTTCTACGTGATGCAATGACTTCTATATCACTGGCGACGTGATGGCATTTTCTTTCATTTTATTGTCAAGTATTGTTACAACCCTTGGTACTGTGATCGATCAGTGACTAGTGATGTCGGCGATTTCGCGATTATCAAAGGCGTTGGACGACTGTATGGATTCTTAGGCTGTTGCTTTGTATACATTCTGATGTATACTCAAAGCAAGCAAGACTAAATCTTCTCGCACGCACATAGGTCATCTTTGCTACTAGTAATAATAAAAGGTCATCTTTGCTTGCAATGTGACGTCATGTATTGTATTTACTTTGTTAGTGGACTAAAACTTAATGATGTGCCAACTCGGAAAAAACAAAACTCGATTTAAACCGAGTTAAAATTCACGTAACTCGGGTTGAAGTCGAGTTAACTAGATGGAAGAGTTAATGTTTTCTTAAAATTTTTATCAATTTATTCCCTCACCTTCGTATTAATAGTAAAAAAAAATAGAACAGACAAATGATATTTTTATCTGTTTCAATTCTTTCATTCTTTATATTATTTCTTTATAATATAATGGAAGAGTTATAATAATTAAAGTAAAAAAGGAAATTATTGTTTGAAATCGAATCACTTATTTATATATTTTTGCTCGTTTTTTTTAAAATATATATATTTATTATTAATAAAACTATGTAATTAATTATATAACAGTCTTTTCAAAATAAAATCAAACTAACATTATGTTACAGGTATGTACATAGGTACACTTAAAGGCTCTTAATTGTTTTATAATCACAATCACAATATTTTCAAAAACAATAAAATTAACTAATTACTATCACAAAGAATATTTTTGCAGTAGTTAAATTATATGTTGATATTTTAGTCTTAATTATATTATATTGTACTTATCTGTTCCTATAAAGGAAAATGATACTAAAAACAAATCGAAAAATATTTTTCTGTCAATTATTTACCAATTAGGAATTAACAAAAATATATAAAAATCAGCAGTCTTTTCAAAATAAAATCAAACTTACATTACGATGCAGGTATGTACTACATAAGTACACTTATAGGCTCGTAATTATTTTATATTCACAATCAAAATATTTTCAAGAACAAGAAAATTAATTTTTATCAATTTATTCCCTCACCTTCGTATTAACAGTAAAAAAAATAGAACAGACAAATTATATTTTTATCTGTTTCAATTCGTTCATTTTTTATATTATTTGTTTATAATGTATTGGAAGAGTTATAATAATTAAAGTAAAAAAGGAAATTATTGTTTGAAATCGAATCACTTATTTATATATATTTTTGCTCGATTTTTTTAAATATATATATATATTTATTATTAATAAAACTATGTAATTAATTATACAACAGTCTTTTCAAAATAAAATCAAACTAACATTATGTTACAGGTATGTACATAGGTACACTTAAAGGCTCTTAATTGTTTTATAATCACAATCACAATATTTTCAAGAACAATAAAATTAACTTATTACTATCACAAAGAATATTTTTGCAGTAGTTAAATTATATGTTGATATTTTAGTCTTAATTATATTATATTGTACTTAACTGTTCCTATGAAGGAAAATGATACTAAAAACAAATCGAAAATATTTTTCTCTCAATTAACTACCAATTAGGAATTAACAAAAATATATAAAAATCAGCAGTCTTTTCAAAATAAAATCAAACTTACATTACGATGCATGTATGTACTACATAAGTAACACTTATAGGCTCATACTTATTTTATAATCACAATCAAAATATTTTCAAGAACAAGAAAATTAACTAATTACTATCACAAAGAATATTTTTGCAGTAGTTAAATTATTATACATTGATATTTTAGTCTTAATTATATTATATTGTACTTAACTGTTCCTTTATAGGAAAATGATGCTAAAAAAACCAAAAATATTTTCCTGTCAATTAACTATTAGTAATTTGGTTTTCAAACTCGACTCACAGAGAATTCAACTCGAGTTGGTTCGAGTTAAGCCCAACTCGAGTTAACTCGAGTTAGTTACATCGACCATCACTACTAAAACATAAAGTAATCTGCTAGTTGAGGACGAAGTAACTAGTATCTTATCTGTGGTTGAGGCCTGAGAATGAGTGATCTGTGATCGGGTCAAGTCAACTTTTTGATCGGGACTTCCCCGCTTACTTTCCGTTTTCTGTTCTGTATCGATTATGATTGTGCTCGCATGCAGTCGGCTGTTTTACTTTAAGTACATAGTTGCTTGCTACGTGCTTTATTTTGTCGTTGGTACACACAAACTACAAACAGAGTTTAACGGTCGGTCGTATCGTAATCATTGAATTAAAGTGAACTTTTGTAAGTAACTATTTAGTAATCTGTGCTTTTGTTGCGTGAGACTAGTCCACAAGTGAATTCGTACGTACGTATACGTGTCATCTGTATCATCTTGTATAGTGGTAGATACCTACAATATTATTTATAGTGCGTAGACTTGACACACCCGTAAAACATTAAAAAGACAAAGAAGGTAGCAGGTATACGCTGTGTACACTTACAATGCAGCAAAGGATAACTTGGCCAGTTTTTATTATTTGTTTTACTTCAGTATTAGTAGGTACTGTAAAAATACCAAGTTTCACGCTTGTACGTATTACCGTTTTTGAGGTAGAGCTAAATTTAAAAAATACTTCTAAAATACCTATAAAAACGATGTTTTTTTTATGGAGACCCTGATTTTTTCTAATTTTTGTATATAGAAATACACATTCTGTAAAAGTACAACTTTCTACCTAATACCAAATTTGTATATGGTTCATGAAATACAGCCCGCTGACAGACGGACGGACAGACATCGGAGGCTTAGTAATAGGGTCCCTAAAAATCTTATGGTTCATGAAATACAGCCCGCTGCCAGACGGACAGACAGCGGAGGCTTAGTAATAGGGTCCCTAAAAATCTTATGGTTCAAGAAATACAGCCCGCTGCCAGACGGACAGACAGCGGAGGCTTAGTAATAGGGTCCCTAAAAATAATAAAGCTATATTCCTCAAAATTAAAATGCAAGACATGTTTTTTGCAATATTTCATATACCTATGTACTTACTTGGCTTTTTTACATGATAATCGGCTTGCTTTGGCAAATGAAGATTATTCACAACAACAGCGTTGAGGTGTACATATGGGGGCTGCCTTATATATTTACATTTTATATCCAAAAACTGAGTTAAACAAAGGTTATACATATAGCTAACCGTTATCTAAATACTTTGAACTAAAATATTGGTAGCGTTTCCCAGTCTTCCTTTGGCTATGTAAGATAATAAATGTTATAAAGTACCTAGATATATACCAACCTAACTACTTATCAATTATAATGCAATTGTTTGCTAAATAATTAATTTTATTATAGAATAATGTTTTGATTTTATTTTATTGCTACATATTGTAGTCTTATTGACATGAATTCTATCTTATTCCTATTTATAAATTTTATTTGAATTTTTATTTATTTATATACTTTCTGTGACACATATTTATCTTTAATTTATTGTACCTTTTCTAATTAGGTATCTTGTTAAAGACCTACCTATCATCATCATTATTATATCAGCCGAAAGACGTCCACTGCTGGACAAAGGCCTCCCCCAAGGATTTCCACGACGACGGGTCCTGCACTGGCCGCATCCATCGGCTTTTCGCGACCTTCACCAGGACCTACCTCATCATATCAGCTCATTATACGTCCCCACCGAGGGGCTCGAGCCTACCCTGAATTAGGGCGATCGGGCCTTAGTTGACCACGCCACGCGGGCCCAGTGCGGGATGGTCGACTTCACGCACAACCTGCGAGTTTCTTCGCAGGCGTGTGCAGGTTTCCTCACGATGTTTCCTTCACCGTAAGAGTACTCTTCATTATACTGTGGTAAGAGCGTCGGATAATCGTACATATGAAATATAAATGGACCTACCTAATTATTTTTAATTTTTTGCTTATCATATTCTCAGAAATTTTACTATACAGATGTATTTCTTGTTAACCATTTGACATTGATAATATGAAATAAATTTCAAATCTAATTCTTCAGATAACATGGGCCTTCTCGCAGCAGCGATTGTGGGCGTCGTCGGGGGAGTGGTCGTCCTCACCGGAGGGTTGGGAATGGCTGTAATTGGACCACTGCTGGGATTTAGCTCCACAGGCGTGGTGGCGGGTACCACGGCTGCAGCAGCGCAGGCGTTCGTCGGCAACGTGGCTGCCGGCAGCGTGTTCGCCAAACTGACGTCATTGGCTATGCTCGCGCCTACGCCTTGAGTAAGTAGAAGAGATACTGGGTGTATATATGTATACTATGAAATGTTAGGGTGTCTCTGGATTAATCCTAGAAACAGGAATTATAGTAAAAGGAGAGCAATTAGCTTAAATAAATTTCGGAGTTTCTAGACTCGTTTTCTCAGAAAAGTGCTCAATTTATTTTCCTGTGTCCTAGTTGATTGTAAATCATCGCTTAAAATAAGATACATAACTTTTTACCAGAGTTAAAAAAAACATGTTAAAAAATGGAATTCAATCGCACATAGTACAATCAAAGTCTTTTAATTAGTACTAACATACAGTATGGACACTCCTGCTGCTAGAGATTGCGACCTCACCCCCTCGTCACCCAGATTGATACAGATTGGTTATAGTTTGGTTGTCGAACGTATAGGATTTCGTCGCCATTTTGTTTGTTCCGTCATTCCTTTTTTGAAATGTCATTTCTAGCCCGTTGTATGCAGTGTCCGGTGTGGTACAATTAATTTAGGTTGGGCTGCATTTAGAAGGGCTGCCATACAAAAAAAACTGAAAAATTGACAATTTTGCTGATTTTCCTGAAGAAGTGCATAACCGATTCTGATAAATAAATTTATATGAGACCAGTCCAAGATTCATCAAAGTCGGTTCACGACGGCAAATAAATCTGTGAAGTTGGTTGTAAATTGAAATAAAAAACCCCCGACCGAACAGTCTTCACTTTAAGCGGCCATTTAGTTTTTCGCCATATTATCGTGTTAGTTAGTTAGGACACTTCCTGGTTTTTTTCACCACACTTTATAAGTTTGGAGAACATGCATGGTTAGCTTAGTAACGTAATTATAAACCCAATACGCATGATATGGGTATAATTAAATTACTACGAAATAATTAAATTATTTTCAATAGCTTGTACCTAAAACTTTTCTAGGTTTTTCGAAAATTATTTTAATTATACCTAATACCAGCCCGCAGGCTGTACATTATTTTAGTTAAAGCACCCCCCACCCCTATTTCTTACCACTTTGGCTAGCAGTTGACCATCTCGATGATCGGCTGAATGAATTTCTCTCAAACATGGCAAAAACTGTCTCGGTTAATTTAGCTTTCAAATAAAAAAACGCATTGGAATCGGTCCACACGTTTGGAAACTGCGATATTATGACAAAGACAGTCAGACATAGGCTTATATAAGGTCTAACAAAATTAGCTGAAACTATTTTAACTGGTGCTTCTACCCATGAAACTGAACAACTTTCTCCATGAAACCCATAGTATCTCAAAAAAAAAATTGAACTTTCCATACTAAGTTGGCTGATCAGCTGTTAGGGTTAGTATGGGAGAACCAAATTTTCTTTTGCGATTTGACTATGGGCTCCATGGGGAAAGTTGTTCAGTTTCATGGGTTAATGGTGCTAGATGATATTTTTTTTTGTATTTTGTTTCAAAATTGGTAAATAAAAAAATAAGCACCAGTTAAAATAATTTTTGTTAGACCTTTTATATATTATTAATAACCCTCTTTTTAAGAAGGGGGTTAAAACAAGCAGTCGTAGCTCAGTGCGACTTGCGTTTTTGGGTCGATCACGCAGGTTAACTGACCAGAAGCAACGGCCATTAGCTGGATGTGACCGTTATTGGCAGTATCTTGACCGTTGTCATCCTTTGCAAGCCACGCTAAGCCGTTAGTGTGTAGCACGACTTAGGTAAATGGTAGTAGGTTCTTTAAAAATAGATACGTGCGTACAATTTGTTTTATTCGTAAAAGACCTGAAAACAACAAAAAATTAGGAAAACAATATACACTGAAATTTAAAACACAATTCACAAAATACAAACTAAAACTTACCCAAAATGGGTCTTTTATAAGAGTATCAAGGTATTTAATTTAGTAGTATTACATTGAATAGAATTTTGATTTTTAATGATATTGGCAGATGGATGACAGCGCATGCGTGGAAATGAAGTTTAATGGAATGAAAAGATGGTCCAATGAAAAAAGAACGCATAACAGCGTGCCGGCGCGTTACAGTAAAAGTCTTACAAAGGCTTTTTTTTACAATATGTTAGGAATAAGGATATGTGTGTAAATAAATAAATCTGCTATCACTATCACTAGATGGCAGTCTTTAACACCGTGTTAAGGTGCATCCACATGCTTGCCGACCGAACTACAATGAGCGCCCACAAGCACAAGCATGTAGAGCGAGGTACTTGGCTCGGCTCGCGAAGGATTGCGAGCGCTTGCCGACGCTTGCCGACGCTCGGATCGTGTGACGGTTTTTGTGCACGAGTCAAAGGAAGTACCTACTAGCGCACTCGACGAGCGTCCAAACGTGTGGATGTCGACGTTTGGCTCGCCTCAGTTTGCCGAGCGTTTGTAGACGCTTGTGGCTAGCTTGTGAGGCATTATAGTCTTTAATGATACTCGTATATATAGACCTTATATAGGCGCCTTGAAAACTGACAGTGGTGTGGCCACTATAGCCCTACAACCACAACCGACCATGACTAGCTCCCGCGTGTGGAGTATGACCCATAACCTTCCCGAGTTTGGGAAGAGCCCCTTGTCCCAGCAGTGGGGACGTAAAGGGTTGTTGCGTAATATAAAAATACCTTACATTTAAATGTTTTGCAATAATTAATATATTTAAAAAAAAACACTTTTGTTTCAGGTTTGCAGTCCGGCCCACAAACACTAAAGTTATAATAAGTGTTTAGTGCCAATATTTTGCAATCCCACTTCATATTACTCGTATATATAATGTAATCTTGAGGCACATTGTGGGTTAATTACAATTTCTCAAATGTACCTATGCATAAAAATAAGTTTGTTTTATTACAAAGAACATCTTATCAGCTCATATATATAGGTCCCCACCGTGGGGCTCGAGCCTACCCTTAATTAGGCGGATCGGGCCTTAGTCGACCACGCGGGCCCAGTGCGGGTTGGTCGACTTCACACACAACCTTCCAGTTTCTTCGCAGGCGTGTGCAGGTTTCGTCACGATGTTTTCCTTCACCGTAAGAGCGTCAAAAAACATAAGTTGTACATAATGTATGTACATACAGAGAGTAACATACTTTAATATACATACATACAGGTGATACAAAATTGGTATATAAGCCGTTATATACGTGGGCGTACCCAAAAGAATCCGGACTCATTTAAAAAAAACCCAGTAAAATACGAGTCAGAACCGCGCACACAGGGTTCCGTACCATCATACTAGATGGCGCTAGTTTCTCCCCATTAAAAACACGTTTTAGTATGGAGACTCCATTTTTCAAATTTTTAGTAATTTGTTGTTATAGCGGCAACAGAAATACATCATCTGTGAAAATTTCAACAGTCTAGCTATCACGGTTCATGAAATAAAGCCTGGTGACAGACGGACAGACTGACAGACAGTCGGACGGACAGCGGAGTCTCTTTGGGTACGAAACCCTAAAAACGTGTATTAATTTTTCTAACAAACTATCATTAGTCCCCTCCAAAATAATTTCCATTGAAGCTAATGCACTTAACTAATCTTCAAGTTCCAAATTTAAAAACATTTTTTTAAATTCGTCTTTTGTGATGCTCCTCACAGCGCCTCCGTCGTTTTTACAAGGCGTGAAGAAAGTGTTGTGATGGCAAAAAATGCTAAACACGCTAAAAACCGACTTCCATCGCAACAACTTAGTACAATTTTGCATTATTATTTTTGTTTTTATTTCCTAATAAAGTACTACACCGATTTTGATAAAAATTGTATCGAACCAAGCCGACCAAGTCGGGAGCATTATTATCATCAGCTCATATATACATTCCCACCGAGGGGCTCGAGCCTACCCTGAATAAGTGCGATCAGGCCTTAGTCGACCACGCGGGCCCAGTGCGGGTTGGTCGACTTCACACACAACCTGCGAGTTTCTTCGCAGGCGTGTGCAGGTTTCCTTATGTTTTCCTTCACCGTTAAAGCAATCGGTAAGTATATGTACGTCAGTTTTTGAAAAACTCATTGGTACATTGGCCGTCCAGATTTGAACCCGGTACCTCTGGTTAGAAGAACCGAGTCGTTACCGGTTGAGCCACCGACTCTTTTATACGGGGATCATACCTTATCGAATAAAAAAAGAATCATGAAAATCGGTTCACAATCTGCGAAGATATCGCGTAACAAACACACACAAAAAACATGCTCCTCTTTGGAAGTCGGTTGAAAGAAAATCAAAGTTGAAATTTGATGGGGATTGATTGTCTTACACTAATAGAGTTTAAAAAACAAAATAATAATTACTTAATGTGTTTGTGAGTGTGTGTATGTTATTGTGTGTGTGTGTGTGACTGGACGGATTTGGCTGTTAATATTTTTACTCAAAAACGGCTCCAACAATTTTGATGAAACTCGGTATGTTACTATAACTGTATATGGCCTACTAGCTGTGCCCTTGGTTTTGAATTTTCCCACGGGAACTCTTGAATTTTCCGGGTTAAAAACTATGAAATGAAATGAAATATAATTTATTTGCTTAGTTTTGAGTACAAAATTTGGTGTTAACAATAAATTAAAAAGTTCATTTCAAAACCTGCTCATAATTTGAGCGTGCAAATATTTAAAGGGAATTGTCTTAATTACATTATTATTCATATATTTTATGTCAAGGTATAAATTCTTTCATTGAGTAAAAACATTTATGTATTAACCATTTATGCAGGTTTTTTTTTTAAATATTCCGCCAGACAACATTCTTATTTCGTCAGGTAAAGCGTTGTATACTTTTGCTGCCTTAAAACAAACATTTTTCTGTGCCATTGTCAACTTATATTTGGGTATTTGTAGGGGATGTTCCCTACGTTAAGATGATGATATGATATTGAGGGGTGCGGCGACTCCGGAGAGTGATAAATAAAAATACCGACCCAGTTGAGTGCTAAAATTAGACTATTTAATTAAGTTATTTCTTAACCTAAACTGTACAAAGTGCAATGCGCAATCGCGACCTACTAAAAATAGCGCCGCATAGGCATGTCCATTTCTCTAATAAGAAATTAAAATTAAAATGTACGTTGGCTCGTACATCTTGGCCCTTTTAAAAAGTGATAACATATGATAAAGTAACTATATAATATGGGGATGCAATAATATGATATTAGTACAGTGATAAATGAACTTTACTCTAAATGTTATAAGATATAATGATTAATGATATAAAGTTAATATTTACTAATGATTTACTTATGCTATGCTATTAAAATTAACGTGTCCGTTTGAGCACTTTCACTTCACTTCACTATCGGGACCTCAAACATAGGTGACCGTATTAATTTTGGCGCAATGCCTTCGTCAACACTTGCACTATTCACTGGTTTGTTCAAAATGCCCTTTTCACTTACAAAATTCACACGCGACGATCCTGAAGATGCCGACGTGGAGGGCGCGGGCAGCGGCGGCGGGGGCGGAGGCGACGGCGGCGGCAGCTGCCCTGGCCCCGCCCGGTGCCGCCGGCCCGCGCGCTGCTGTTGACCCACCTTGTGAAGCTGCACCGGCGCCTTTGAAAATTACGATAAGGATCCCCGATGTCTGCATCTGCCCTTCAATTTGTAGCAGCCAAATGCTACGCTTGCTACGAGAATGATAACAAAACTAGTGATCAAAGGAGATGACGTCACGTACATATTATGTTGCATATCAGAGCTTACTTTGTTGGTTTCAGATGATAATTTTTGGAGATGCTGATTGATAAGTGTGAACTGTTTGTTCATAAGCTTTTCATTGCGTTGAATTATGTTAAATTGGGCTTCCAATACTATCGTTTGGTTTTTTATGAGAGTTTGAAGGTGGTTTTCGTTTTTTGCTATCTTCTTGATGTCTTCTTCATATTTTTTAGCGAAGCTATCATCCAACACACCAAACAGTGAATTCGCGATGTACCCAATAGCATTTATAAGGCCTCGTTTTTTTCTCTGTTTGTTCTGTAATGTGAGAAGCCTGTTATAGTGATCTATTTCATAGAGTTCGTGTTCCAGTTGGAGTGCAATATTATGATACTGTATATCAGTGCCTGTACAAAACACCTTTAGATGTTTTACATAATTCTCGATGTATGATAATCCTTTCCAATAGCTTGATAAATCGTAGAACACTACTAACTTCCATTCGTCTCTGATATACTGAAAATCTGCAATTTTGTCAAAATAGAGACCCTGATTACTGTCTAATGACGTAATATTATAAGTGCTCGGGTAACGGTTTGATTGCTGTACCGTCGGTGTAAGAATTGTCATAAATAATAAGAGTGTCATAGTGATAAAGTTGACAAAGTTCAATTTTCTAGGACGTTGCCTTGGCTTTCTCTCTGAGCTAGTTTGTGATTGACATCCTTGGGAGTTTTTTTGTTCATCTGGCGTTTGTTTTTCTTTATGTACCGGTAATTCGACTAATTTACAGACCGGCCGTTTGATAACATTGTTCTTTGTTTTTAACGTGACTACTCGTACATATCCATCTTTTCCTGTGTGGACTTCCTGGACTCGCCCTAGAGCCCACTTTCCCGGGGGGAGGTTATCTTCTTTGATAAGGACCACGTCATTGATCTCTAAGTTCTTGCTAGGGGTGCGCCATTTTGATCTTGCTTGCAGGTGTTGAAGATAGTCCATGGACCACCGTTTCCAGAACTGCTTATTCATGGACTGAACGAGCTGCCACCTAGTAGGTAAGTTGATGTTTTCAGGTTCGGTCTGTGGTCTTGATAGTAGTGAGTCCCCTATCAGAAAGTGTCCTGGGGTTAAGACCACATCATCTACGTTCTCACTTAATGATACCAAGGGTCTCGAGTTGAGGCACGATTCAATTAAATGAAGCAAGGTGGAAAACTGGTCGTATGAGAGCACCTGGTCTCCTAAAACTCGTTTCAGATGCCTCTTGAAGCTCTTCACGGCGGCTTCCCATAGCCCACCTGCGCTTGGCCATGCCGGTGAGTTGAAAGTCCATTTTATGTCCATATGGTTTATATTATTGAAGAAATCTTCATTGATGGTACTTAGTATGCTTTGATACTCTTTCTTTAGCATTCTGTTGGCTCCAACAAAGTTGGTACCATTGTCACTGTACATGTGACTAGGAGTCCCACGGCGCGCGCAAAACCGCTGGAATGCGGCTAAAAATGCAGGTGTACTTAGGTCGAAGACCAGTTCTAAATGAATGGCTTTGGTCGCCAGGCACACGAATACAGCGACATATCCCTTATGTGCTCTTACGCCTCGGCCTTTGCCACCCTTTATATGTATGTGGCCCGTAAAATCTACTCCTGTATTCGTAAACGGGCGCGATGGTGTTACCCTTGCCGCCGGTAGATCGGCCATAATTTGATTTCTCTTTTCTGAATTGTATCTCCGACATTTAGTACAACACCTAAGTTCTCTTTTCACAGTGCGCATCCCACTAATTATCCAATACTTTTCTCTTATGTATGATAAGGTCAGCCTTGGGCCCCCATGCAGCGTTGTAATGTGAGATAAGTTAATAAGTAAAGATGTAAAGCGGCTGTGGTTTGATATTATTATGGGATTCTTGGCTGAGCTGCTTAACTGGGCATTACGTAGTCGACCTCCTACTTTCAAGACTCCGTTTTTATCGACATATGGATTCAGTGATGCTAAGTTACCTTTATAATGCACTTGTCCCTTTTTTCTTAAGTTTTCCAAGTCATCTTTAAAATCATATGATTGGATGTCCTTGATAATCATTTGATAAGCGTTATTTATTCCAAATGATGATAATATTGAACCGTGTCTGGTTTCCTTGTGCCGTAATCGATTAACGAAACGTGACACTTACGCTACTGTGTTTACAACTTTAGTCAATGAACTATTTTTATGTAATAATTCGCTTATCCATGATACACTTTGTTCTTGTAAGGCTACGTTCACACGTGCGTTTTTAATTTCTATCTCGGGCTTCGGAATTTCAGTTACAGAGTGGCTCATAGGGCTGAAATTAATTAGCCACTCGGGGCCCTTCCACCACAAAGAGTGCTGAATTAACTCATTACTTGTTAGACCGCGAGTCGCGCAGTCTGCTGAATTTTCTTTTGATATAACATGTCGCCAGCTAGACGATGGAATAATCTCATTAATCTGCTGTACTCTGTTGGCTACAAATTGCTTCCATCGTGATATGTCTCCTTGTAACCACCCTAAAACAATCATTGAATCAGTCCATGCGTAAATTGATACATTTTCTGATGATATGGACTCCTTGACTTTCTTCATCAGTTGTAATAATAATAATGCTCCAAGTAGTTCCAGTCTAGGAAGTGATATTTTCTTATTCAAGGGTGCTAATTTTGTCTTGGCGGCAACTAATGTTGATGTGCATTCGCCTTTACTATTTTTGGCCACTAAGTAAATTGTGCTTGCGTATGCTTTTTCCGACGCATCGCTGAAGCCGTGCAGTGTGTAACTATGCCTTAAGTTACCTATATATCTTGGGATGGAGAATTTGTCTATATTTTCCAAATCTTCCTTTAGGTGTTGCCATTCCCTCTGGATCTCTGGTGATAAGTCTTCATCCCACGAAACATTTGTTTTCCATGCTTTCTGGAACAAAAGCTTTGCCTTGATGGTAATTGGAGCTAGCCATCCCAGGGGATCGAATATTTTTGATATATCAGATAGAAATTGTCTTTTCGTGAAGCACTTGGTATGAGTATCCAATTTGTTTTGAAACGTAAAATTATCTGATACAGGGTTCCATCTTAGTCCCAATGTTTTTCGGGATTCTGTGCATTTAAAATCGAACGGTTTGTCAATTTGATTAGATGATAAATCCTTGATTAGTTCTGGATGATTTGCCGACCATTTTCTCAAGTTCATGCCTGCGCCTTTGAAAATTAGGATAAGTTGGTCCCGTAATTCCCTAGCTTGTTCTGTAGTGTCCTGGCCGCTCAGCAAATCGTCCATATAAAAGGATTTATTTAGCGCGGAAGCTGCCAATCCGGCTCGAAGGACCAAAAAATAATGTAGGGGATGTTCCCTACGTTAAGATGATGATATGATATTGAGGGGTGCGGCGACTCCGGAGAGTGATAAATAAAAATACCGACCCAGTTGAGTGCTAAAATTAGACTATTTAATTAAGTTATTTCTTAACCTAAACTGTACAAAGTGCAATGCGCAATCGCGACCTACTAAAAATAGCGCCGCATAGGCATGTCCATTTCTCTAATAAGAAATTAAAATTAAAATGTACGTTGGCTCGTACAGTATTAGTACTGTATTGGCTTTCCTAAGTCGCAATTGTCTTAAAGGTATAGGTACTATATGTTAACCCAGGCTATAAGCGACCACCACAACATTTCATCTAAATCGCTTTGGTAGTTTTTACTTGATGCGCGAACATACATAGACAGACAGACAAAAATTCCAAAAGTTGTTGTTTTGGCCTCTATATAGTTAGTAATGTCCACCACAGTTATTATTTTCCAAAAATATTTCATGTTCAGACACGGCCCCGTTACAGTTTTATTACGCGGTAGTCAATTGTACCTCCCATATAAATCCAGGTTGTTTGTTACCTTTTCTTAAAACTGGCTCTAACGATTTCAATGATTTTTTTAATGGACTTAATAAGGCCTACTGCACAAGGTACTTCATTATTCCAGGAAAAATCTAAATAAAGTACCTCCCATACAAACCCAAATTAATTGCTATTTTTCATAAAGTTGATATATTTACTTAGCCTTATTCTTTGCTACTAAGTAAGTGTACATAGCTCGTAGAACAGATGGCCGTTGGGGTAGTAAAGTTCTCGAGTGGCGACCGCGCACCGGAAAACGTAGCGTAGGAAGGCCTCCCACGCGGTGAACTGATGACCTGGTGAAGATCGCGGGAGCCGCTGCATGCGGTTAGCGCAGGACAGGTCGTCGTAGAAATCCTTGGGGGAGGCGTTTGCTAAGAACATCGGTGGCGCAACGGCAAGGGCCGCTACCTCCTATTTGGGAGGTCGTGGTTCGAGTCCTGCCACGTACCAATGTGTTTTCGAATTTCGATCTCATATGTACGTATATCCGATGCTCTTACGGTGAAGGAAAACATCGTGAGGAAACCTGCACACATCTGCGACGAAACTACAAAGTTGTGTGTGAAGTTGACCAACCCGCACTGAGCCCGCGTGGTCGACTAAGGCCCGATCGCCCTAATTCAGGGTAGGCTCGAGCCACTCAGTGGGGACGTATAAATGAGCTGATGTGATGAAAAAATCTTAAAACTGCAATATCTCAAAAATGGGTCATTTTTGCATAAGGTGTTATATGGTTTAATTTGTTGCAAATGAACTGATCTATAGCCCCAGTCAACCTGTATAAATATAAGTATAAACAGATAAATGTAAAAAATACTATAGACATAATTTAAATCTTGTTGGAATTGATTATTGCTTCATGTAATTAATTTATTAAAAAAATAGTATTTAATCGAAATTAGTAAATTAATGTTTTTGCTGAAAAATTACTGAAGACCCAAAATCTACAAATTATAATAAAAAATATTATACTGAAGACTAGGCGGTTGGCCTGTGAGCCTTAGCCTGCCCTAATATGGGCGGCGAAAACAAAACACAGATCTAATAAAATAAACAAAACGGCGAGATTTGTGGTAGACGTATTCGTAGTTTTATTTTGTTGTTTTTTCATTGTTTTCTGCTAGGATTTTGTTTAAAAAGTGGTGCATTTTGGAGAAAATCGTCTAGTGCACGTGAGCAATGTGGAGAACAAGAAAATAAAACGAAGGAGGACGTGAGAACCCAACTTGCTCTAGGTGCAGTTTTATAGACGCCTTACAGCAACTGGGTGTTCCAGCTCAGAATGTAGCTGCTGCAAATGCTGTCAAGAACTTCAGAGAAGATTTGTAATGCACCGGCACTAGCATTACAAATCCAAAAGCTAAAGAAGCTTAAATACGTCAGACCTGGCTGTATGGTCTTAGTAACCTTTGCCTTTTCCGCGCTTTTTGTAAGCCGGAAAGAAAGAATAAACCACGAATAAACCATAAAAAAAAAAAAAAAAACTTCAAACTTGTTTGTTTATTTTTAGTTTTTTTACCTTTGAGTAGATATACACATTTAGTTTAAAAACGAGCTTTTAGTATAATTTAATCAAAGTAAACGAGCTCCATCGGTGTTTTCCTCTAGTTATGCTCATAACTTAATTAACTACTTCAGTAAATATTTTAGGAAAGTGCACACATTGCTCAGGAACGCCGAACCATAGCTCCGAACTTCTTACAAGGCAGGAAACAAATCTAATAAATGGTAAGTGTACGTAAACATAGTATCCGTCGAATCGTACAGAGTAGATTCGTCTCCTGCTAACACAAAAAGATTGAAAGAATATTTGTTTGGTTGTGTAAACTGTCTTTTCCTACAAAATTTCGACCCCCCCTGCACCTTATGTTATGCACGTAAAGTACAGTAAAGCCCGCTCTGATATGTACCTTGCTAAATTACATAGTTAAGCCTAAAAATGGTTAAGGATAATAGAGCCTGGAGTTGTGTAACTCAGCTTTGAACCTCTTCAAATATGCAGATCTTACCCACTGAGCTGCTGAGCTGCAGCTCAAATGCAAAATCAACAGCTCACGGCTCACAGCTATGAACTTACATAATTTGACATTCAATGAGTTTTATGAGTCAATGTGTTAGTGAGAGAGGGCCACTCACCTACCCTACATGTGCATATGTTTTTTACTATATTTATCTCATTTCATAATTACATTCCATATAAAACTATTGAAAAAATTGTATGGGACTTGATGCACCTCTTTTAGCCCTTGTAACATGCTTGTCAAAGGTGACCGCCCATGCTTAAGTAGAGAGTGAGCTCTGCTTACAATACAATCACTGGGAGCCATTGTTTTTTGTATAAAACCTTTGAAAAATGCTGATCTTGTTAGCTAATGAAATTGTTTTTCTATACATGTAAATTTAAAGAATAAAAAAATAACATTGTTCTCCATTCTACCTAAAAAAAACTCAAATTAACTAATTACAGGACCTATAAAGGAGCTTTATTATCCTTTACACATGTTAGGTACATGTTTGTCTTTTAATAATAATAGAAAAATAACTTTGCATTGTATTAAACCACTCGTCTGTCGTTTACCGCCAGGAGGGCAAAACAAAAAAAGCCTTGTCTGTCGCTGGTCGCCAGGCGGCATGATTTACGGCGGTTTATATTAGCGCCTAAACTAAATCAAAGGTTGCTTATGAACCAATAGAAAGCTAGGAAAAGAATGGGAGTGAAGTTGGCTACCTCTGTGGCCAATCATTAGCCACACTTACAGTACAAAAATATTCAGAGAAACTTCACTCAAAATTGATGTCTCGTACTTCAAATTGCGAGTGAATGTGCGCACAATTTACATTGTTGTTTCTGTGTTTCTGAAAAAGATTTGTTGTGAAAACGATGCCAGGGTACGTAATCATTTATTTTAATTACATATAATTACTTATACTTCTGATTTTCTGTGAAAACTTGTCCTTCAAACTTGTCCTTCAAACGCACCCAGAACCCCTGTCTGTCACTGTCCATCTGGTGGTTGGGACATACAGGGAGGGTCGGAGTTATTATAGCTTGACAGTTGAGAGGTTAAGAAGATTTTTTTGTCTCTATTTGCTTACGAAATTTTTTTAAGGCACTGCCACCACAGATTACTAAATACCTGCCACATTGTGTTTATATTTTTTCTATCGTGCTTTTTTTAAAACTGGAACACGAAACACATTTTTGGAATTTGAATGAGTGCAGCTTTGAAGTTGAAGTTAGGGGCGGGCTGATTTCCGCAACTAGGCGACCGCTGCGCCCACTTTGCGTGATTGACCGGCATCACTGCCAGCCCAACTCCTCTAAAAGCCCAGTTGCCCCCGTAGGTTGCCGACGACTTCCTGGAGTAACCTCGGGTCACCAAGGTGCATGACCCTGTACTGTGCCAGCTACCGCAATCCAGCAGGATATGGGCAGCAGTCTCCTTAGCCTCCATACACGCTCTGCTTAGGGGGCTGTCGGTGATACTTAGAGCGAATAGGTGTTTATTATAATGGCCATGTCCAGTAATAACGGCCGTTACCTTGCGGCTTTTCAAATATATTCTTTCTAAGCCGATTCCGGTACTCATTCAAAATTTATTGACATTGGCAGATTTTTTTGCCTAAATGATTTTAGATTTTGGGCCATATATCATTTTTTTTGTATGTAAAGGTGTTGTTTTTGTTTCATAAACTGATTGGCCATCTTTTATTTATACGAAAATGATGCCATACTTGCCCTGGTCTCTATGAACTAGCATTTTGACAACCAACAGCGTGCAACTGCAACCTCTCCACTTACCCCCAGTGGGGTGTCTCCCGCTGCCTCCCGGGCATTTTCCACTCTGGTCCACCTAAGTTACAAGTGTGCCGAGTCTCATGCTTTAATGGCAAATATATTGATTCCCATATATTGATTGCAGGTAGTATAGTATATGGGACCTAGTAGTATAGAAAAGCATATGTATAAAGTTTCACCCTACACTTAATTCAGTACGCAAGAGACAGTATAATATAGTGTGCAACGATAACTTTATCAGTTGAGAGGCTCTTCGTTTTTGTAAACCCTCATGGTCAAGTCAAACTTTTTATACTTGGGCCAGAGATTTGATGGTAAACATCGCCATCCTTCGAGATCCCTTAAATGTTGAAAAATCCACTCTACGAAATGTCAAATTATTGAACAAGTTCCAGGTCGAAACCATGGAGCCGATAGATGCAGAAGCCGCATCAATAACATTGCTTCCAGTGGAGATTGTTGTTAAAATTCTGGAGTATCTGCCGGCCGCGGACCAGATGCGAAGCCGCCGCGTGTGCCGCATGTGGCGGCAAGTGATGACAGGTATTATAGGCTGGTATACCAAATAAATATATTTATATATCTAATACCTTTAAATAAGCAATTCAATAATCTGAATCTCGGAAACGGCTCCAAAGATTTGCTTGAAAATTAGTATAAGGGGGTTTTTAGGGGCGAAAAATCGATCTAGATAGGTCTCATCTCTGAGAAAACGCGTATTTCCGAGCAAAGCTCGGTCGCCCAGGTACTTATAGTTAATAGAATAATAATATTAAATTTTTTTGAAGTGAAAACTTCTTCAGGCGTGTTGGTCACCAAGAACACTCAGAGGGTCAAAACTTATAAAACTGTATTTGAGATGGGAAAAAACCATTGAACTCGCGACATACTTACCTGTTACCGTTACAGTAAGGAACACTTGGAGAGTCAAAACTGTAAAAAGTTTTCACTTCTGTCGGCACTCCCGGAGTGGTTAGGTTAGGTTTTTATTATTATGAGTAGGAAGAGGAGGGAGGCCTTTGTCCAGCAGTGGACGTCTTTCGTTTGATATGAAGATGATTATTATTTTACTGTGGCCGTCCAGAGAATGCTGTTTTGACATATGCTAGTTTGACGTAAGTAGTGATGTGCCCATAGACATCCATAGTAAATAAATACTATGTACCTATCATATCATGTAGATGTAACATATAACGAAATAAAATAGCCATTTCCAAAATCTTGTAATAATATATTTCCAAATTTGTGGACCGTCGATTTTAGGGTTGGTAATGGGTGAAGGGGGTGGAAAATAAGAATAATTGTGTGGCGAAAAACTAATTTTTCGTCAAATTAGCCAAATTTTTTGTATTGCGGTTGAATATTTATTATTTCCTTTCAATCAAAGTAACAAGCAAAGTGTAAAACTCTAGGATAAAACTGTAAAATGAGTTTCATTTCAGAGTACCGGCTCGGTTTGCTAAATGATCTCAGATAAAATGGCTTGTTTCATGCTCTTGTTTTGCAATATAATATTGTTATTACTTAAACATATCACTTTTATGCCTGCAACTTTTATGGTTGGTTGATTGACGCATCAAGAATTAATTGTTTGTGTGGTAATGAATTCATAATATTTACAACAAAATAGGATACAAATACAGTTACTTGTGGTAACATCACTATTATTAAGAAGAAATGACCATAGAACGTAAACTTTTCACTAACGTTTCATATAATTAGAAAATACACGTTCTGTTGTCCTTAATGTAAACATAAAACTAAATATGTGTTCTGTTACTATTATTATTATATAAGCCTTTATTCGGACATGACTATATTTCTTTGTTATTCATATTCATATAGTATTCTTTTGTTCCATTTTTGTGTCCGTTTGCCAGGTGGCAAAGGCCTCCTCCAATCTTCTCCATTCTGGCCTTGTTACCTGTTACTATTATTAAGTAAAAAAAATAAGTTTTTTTCATGTTTTTGAAGCTTAGAAACTAAAGATTGAATTGTTTACAATTTCGAAGATTCATCGAATGTTACATTCTATCGCTGGCTTGAAGTGTCAAATCAGCATTCTCTGGACGGCCGCACTATAGTCAGTGAATTAAGTTGATTATATCTCTGCCCTTATTGTAAAATTAAGTATTTCGTGTTTTCCTGTAACAAAAAGTTGTCTGGAAGAGATTGCTCTTAGCAATGACACCGTCTACTGTACATCATTTACACTACCCTTAAGAATTAGCTTTAAGAAAATATATTTTGGTGTACTATAAGTGTTAGACAGCCTGCACTAAACTTTCTCGACTATTATTTTATTTAATTTTTTGAAGAAAGAGAACTTTTTTTTTCCATACAAAAATTGAATGAAAATAATGTAATAAATTTGATGAATTCATGTTGCATAACCAAATATAAGTACACTTATTTTTACCAAATATGCAGGGTGTAACAAAATTGATGTAGGACCCTTTAACTGAGGGTTCTACTCATCATACTGAATAACTTTCCCCGAGGAACCCATAGTCAATTCTTTAAAAAATGGATCCTCCATACAATTGGTCAAGCAGCTGATCGATTTGTATGAAGATTTAAAAACATTTTTTTGCGATTTCAGAATATTACAGAACAAAAGTTGTTCAGTATGATGAGTAGGCAATAGGCAGGCCTCCCACGCGGTGGACCGATGACCTGGTGAAGATCTTGGGAAGCCGCTGGATGCGGGTAGCGCAGAACCGGTCGTCGTGAAAATCCTTGGGGGAGGCCTATGTCCAGCAGTGGACGTCCTTCGGCTGATATGATTATGATGAGTAGAAGCCCCAGTTAATGGGTCCTACACCTATTTCGTTACTATACCCTGTACACATTTTCGTAAAACATGACAATTCAATAGTTCCAACTATTTGTGAGTAAATCGCAAATTTCAATTTCATTTGTAGGAGAACCATACAAACACGATTTTTCCCAAACCAACGGGTAATAGACAAACATAAGCAACTACGACATGAAAAGTTTCATCAAAATCGTTAGAGCCGTTTTGGACAAGAAAAAAAAATATCACTTTTTGTTGCATGAATAGCTACTTTTCGGTTTGTTTGACGGTACGAAGAAACTTTTGGTAATCCCTCGATGAAATGATTTAAAACTTCTAAGTCCAAAGTTGTTTCCAATATCGGACTAAAGATTTAGCCTACAGAGCCAAGCGTGACGTACGGACGGAATGTAGATGTTCGGTTATTCGTTAATGTGTTTATGATATAGAGTACATTTTCACGAAATATGGAAAAACTTTTTTTCGCGATAACAACGCTTCCTCTACCCAAGCCCTACAAGTAACTATTTAGTATAATCTGTGGCCCTACTACATACGTACTGTACTACGGGGTCGAGAAAGTAAAAACACACCGGGTAAGTGCGAGCCGGACTCGCGCACCGAGGGTTCTGTCTGTACCATCATACCTCTCCACACAAGTATAACAATGATACCTATTTATTATAATTGGAAACGCTTAAAAAAGTTTAATAAAGCGACTTCCATTGCAACAAAATCTTTTTGGTTTTTGTTTTTTCTAAAAAAAAAGGCTTCACCGGTTATGATAAAATTTATATGGGACCAACTAGGCAGCATACCCAATAAAATAAACTATCATGTAAATCGGTTCACAACCTGCGAAGATATCGCGTAACACACACACACACACATACACAAAACATACATTCGAATTGAGAACCACCTCCTTTTTAGCCACGCCCGTTAGTAGTAGGAATTATTCTGGACCAGGCCCCCACCCCCCTGCCGGAGCAAAAAATTGGAAATGGCGGACATTATTTCCTAAAAAAAAACGGTGTCGCCCCCCCCAATTAAATCGTTTGCGTGTGGTCCCATTTCATCAGGATAACTAGTTTTTAAGGCGCTATAAGTGCATAAAGCAACCAGTTTGCGCAGGCAGATCGACATATTTAGCATCACAAGGTTGCTATTTATCCTGTCAACCTAAGGTTGTTCATTTCCGTTATCGTTACCAGATTTGTCATGACCTCCTAGTATGTAATAATAACAAATCTTCAGCAAAAAATCAGCCAGTTACCTATTACCGTTTCAGATATACAGCCGGGCCTTTTAAAGTTCGAACAAACAGATGGACAGCGTAATCTTAGTAATAGGGTCGCGTCACCTGGTACGGAACCTCAAAAATCAAAGGTTAGGTCCGAATTCAGCACGTAGGTCACGTTAAAACACTCACGCGAAATTCAACTGTAAACCTGATTCCATAAGATCAAATATCAGGTTGTTCGCCAGTGCCTTTCGGGCAAGTCGGAAAGCGGGCGCTGGTTACAGGCAGGAAGGACACTAAATAAAAGGACAAAAATAAAGGCGTTGCGTAGCAAACACCTCATGAATACTTCCACTTACAGACCGTGACGAGTACTGGCGGCGAAGGTGCGCACGCGACTTTGCCGACACGTACGAGCACGCGCACTCGAAGTGCCACCCTCCGCTGACGTGGGGGCAGCTCTACCACTCCCTGCACTTGTGGACCAAATTGGACGTGGCGAAAGAAACTTGGACCAAGATATTAGACAATGACTATAGTCCGCCAATAATTGTTATATACTTGTATAAGGATACAATAGTACTTCACAAAGTTGCTCCTTCATATTTTAATAGAGTATATTATCTTGATAAGTATACATTAAAGGAGAAGGAAAGCGTAAGATTAAATAGGTCTTTTTACTACAAAAATAATCTTTATATTACGTTTGAATCAAAATCTAAACTGAAAATATACAATGAGGACAGTGGCAAATTGGACGGCTTTGATGCAATCGTAGAAAATGTGCATGACTATGTGGTCGTTGGACAAGATGTGTATTACATTGTGTGTAACGAGATAGATGCAAATAAAATATTCGTTTGCAAACATTCCAATAATTACGATAGTATAGAATTTTTCACTGCTCCGGTACCAATATGTGGCTTAGGTTACTACGATGGCCATCTACATGTATTAGCAGAAAAAAATAAAGTTTACAAAATAATCGAAAACAAATTTGAACATGTAAAAGATGAACATAGTATTTACACTTTGCTCAAGTACGGTTTTAAATTGGAGCTGTTTGAAGGTGATGACTGCTATCGGTCTACTAAGGTTCATCACAACTTATTATTCACTTGGACTGGCGATGGAGTTTTAAGTGTTTATAACAAGGATGTACTGGCTAAAGATCCCGGGGCGGAACCGATCAAAAAGTACGACATTTCTGATATGATGCCGGAACACTCAAGAACGTATATCACTAGTATAGATGTTTTGGAGAAGGAGAATGGACATACAATATATGTGGCCACCAGTACAAGGGTTTTCACTCTGGACCTTGACCATTGAGTTTCGGTTGCGCTCCGAGGGTTCCGTACAACACACCTATTCACACAACCATGACCACGACACCTATTCACATTACAAACAAAAGAGGTCAACGCGAGCGACAGACATATACTTTTTTTTAATTCAGTTCGGACCACTTAGCGCAAGTACAACACACACTTAGCTGGTTTTTGTTGTTTTACTTCAGGATTAGTACTATAATCTAATCACACCAAGTTTAACGCTCGTATGTATTACCGTTTTTACGATAGAGCTTAATAAAATAAGTACCTGGGTGACCGAGCGATGCTCGCTCGGAGTTTTCTAGGCATGTGAACTATTTTTTGAAGTGAAAACTTCTTTAAGCGCGTTGGGAATTTTCTAAGATGGGAAAAACCATTGAACTCGCGACACTGTAACCTGGAACCTCAAAACTGTAACCGACACCGACAGGAACACTCAGAGGGTGAAAACTTATAAAACTGTAAAAAAGTTTTCAATTTTGTCGGCACTTCCGGAGTGATTAGGTTTTAACTAGGTTTTAACCCGAATAAATAACTTGAAATTAAACCCATAACAAAATTTTGTAAAAAAAAAACAAGTTTTGAACTCGGGCCATTCTCTTTGTAAGCTAGATCCTGTAACCACTGGGCTAGAAACGCATTAGAGAGATTTGTGCAAATATGATACATATTATTGTCTCCTTAGGTTATTTATTATATTATTAATCCACCAATAGCCGTCGTCCGCGTTTATGTTGCCTAGCAACCTCCGACCGCGCCTGCGCACTGTGCGTGCGCCCTCGCCCGTCGTCGTCGCCGCGTTTATGTACCTAATTCTTGTTGTTAATTTTATTTTAAACTGTAGGTAAATCTCTTGAGATATTATTTAAGTGTTTATAAAATCCGAGGTAAAATCTATTTATTATTTTTGTAAAATATATTACATAATCAATAATCATTCTCAATAGAGTGAATACACAAAGACTGACCAAGTTTGACGCTCCTATTTACAAAGCCGTAAAAATCTTTTTTTTTTCATTCAGCTCGGACTTCTTAACGCGAGTACGACTCACACTTGGCCAGTTTTTGATATTAATTGTTGTTTTACTTCAGTATTAGTACTGTAATCACACCAAGTTTCACACTTGTATGTATTACCGTTATTTCGATAGAGCTAAATCAAGTTATCTCTAGAATACCTATAAAAACATGTTTTTTGTATGGAGACCCCCCCTAGTTTTTTCATTATTTCTAATGTTTAGTACTGTTATAGGGGCAATAGAAATACAAATTCTGTGAAAATTTAAACTTTCTACCTTTTACGGTTCATGAAATACAGTCCGCGACATACGGACAGACAGCGAAGGCTTAGTAATAGGGTCCCGTTGGTCACCCTTTGGGTGTATAGAACCCTAAGAACACATTTTTTGTACAAGGACCACACATTTTTTTTTATTTTAGGGTTTTTAAAACGGTCTTCGTGAAATGGAACGTATCTAGCTAATGCATTTTTTTTTCTATCTATCCACATATAATTTTATCAGACTGGAAATTGTATCCTAAGTTCGTAATGTTTGTAAGCTATTGTATAGCTTTTATCGCGGGCTTTGAGGGGACCGAATCAATAAATTTCGTAACGAAAATAAAACCTAACACCAAAAAAAACCATTGAGTATCTAAAAAACTTACATTGCCATCTATCTATCCATCATGATGATGATGACGGATGACTGACGATGACGAATGACAGATGACAAACGACGGGTGACGGATGACGAATGACGACTGACGGATGATGAATGACGGATGACAGACGAATGACGGATGATGATGATTAACTTTAATAGTGTTAATTTATTACATAAACATCCCGCGCCCCAAGGACTATCCCTTCCCGCGACAAACGGCCATCTTGGGATGTTTAACGAACATCGCTTGTACGACCAACAACCCATTTGGGTTGTTTTTATATGTACTTTAAGGCGCTTTGAATATGGTTGAAATTAGTATATAAAACTGCGTCTATCGTTAGGTCTTATTTGGCAAAATTGTTGTGAACGTGTGGTTACACCTAATTGAAATACTTTACATCCCATTTGATAGAAGAATATTTTTTAAAACGAATATTTGTTTCCCGTTTTCTGTGGTTGTCAGCCATTACGTCAAATACGTGTGAAGATGTTGTGTTGTGGTTTTGTGTGTTGGATCATGGAAAGGTAAGTAAATTGAATTTATTTCGATTGTTAGATGTTATTGCTTTACAGTGTAGTGTTTTTATCACCGTATCTTTCACGATAAAACTCTTAGAAACGCATTGAGTTGGTAGCGGAAAATTGAACAAACTTATTTTTTTTGTCTCGAGTATGTTCCTAAACGGTTCCTAAATTCACCAAAACGGCTTGTTTTTGATATATATACATCTTCTAAACTGATCATCATCATTTCTAAGTGTTTGCATGTAATTTAGATCACCTAGGGCTTTTCCAAAGCAACCTGTAGCAATTCAACACAATGGTATTTTTTTGTGTAAAATTATGTAATTTAACCCTTCCATCCTACCGAAATACGAACAAATGTTGATTTATCATCATCATCTGACACCATCATCATAGTTTCTAAGAATTTAAATGAATTTTAGACCAATTTAAATTTTCACCGAGGTAGCCTCGGGTAAATCAAACGATGGACTTTATTTGTACTATACCTACCCCCAGCTGGTTTTTAATTTACCATCATCATCACACCGTCATCATCACACAATCATCACCACATAATCACTATAGTTTCTAAGAATTTACATGAATTTTTAGAACTATTCAAATTTTCTCTGAAGCAGCCTGCGGCAATTCAAATGATGGACTTTATTTGTGTTTATTTTGTACTATACCTACTTGTTTTTGATTTACAATCATCATCACACCATCATCATCACACTAATCATCAGTGTCTAAGAATTTAAATGAATTTTAGACCAATTCAAATTTTCACCGAGGTAGCCTCGGGTAAATCAAACGATGGACTTTATTTGTACTATACCTACCCCCAGCTGGTTTTTAATTTACCATCATCATCACACCGTCATCATCACACAATCATCACCACATAATCACTATAGTTTCTAAGAATTTACATGAATTTTTAGAACTATTCATATTTTCTCTGAAGCAGCCTGCGGCAATTCAAATGATGGACTTTATTTGTGTTTATTTTGTACTATACCTACTTGTTTTTGATTTACAATCATCATCACACCATCATCATCACACTAATCATCAGTGTCTAAGAATTTAAATGAATTTTAGACCCATTCAAATTTTCTCTGAAAGCAGCCTGCGGCAATTAAAATGATGGACTTGTTTTTATATTTTGAATTAGTTCTACTGCTCCGAATGTTTTAATTTTTTTTTTGTGATAAGCCGAAAGGCCATTCTACTCAGAAAAATAAAAATTCAAACATCTGGACTTCAATCGGGGTCTCAAAAAAAAAAACAAATTACTAGTTCTGTGTTCAAGTTTTGTAAATTTTTGGTTGTTTTTGAAACTAATTTTAAAAATTGTTTTTGCATTAGACAATTTTTTTTTGTATTGTACCGTGAAGATATTTAACTAAACCATTAGAAAAAAAATATTTCATATGTATATCTAGAGTGCTTAGATAGAAATAGATAAGGAAAGAAAATTGGAACAGAAAATAAAACACAATTTTAAATTTCAAAGTACTGTATTTAATTTATCTCTAATCTAACACATGTAAAATAAAAACCATTAAAAAGGAAATTTAATCATCTTACTAGATCAGTAATTAGTTGTTATAGGTATCATGCAAAAATAATGAGAAAACTTCGGAAATCCGCAGCGCGGCCGACCCCCGTTGAACGGCCCGCGCGGCACAAAATTTAATCATTTTTGTAATATTTTTTTAAATTTGTTTTTGCACTAGACAATCGTTTTTTTGTTTTGTATCATGTAGATACATTACCTAGCCATTAGAAAAAGATCATTTTAACTGTATATATGTAGAATATAAATAGAAATAGTAAAAAGAACGAAAAAGGAACCAAAAAAAACAAAAGTTTCAAATTAATCGTGTTCCATTTTATTTTTTTGTGATAGAAGAAATCTAAAAAAAATATAATCAAAAAGGAAATTTAATCAGCTTACTAGATCAGTAATTAGTTTTTATAAGTTTCATACAAAAATACTGAGAAAACCTCGGAAAGCCGCAGCGCGGCCGACCCCCGCAAAACCAGACCGGAAGTACCGGTCGCGGGGACGGAGTCGGGGCGTTTGATATGCTCACGGGAAGGGCTATATGGTACTGGTAAATACTGCATAGTTAAAAAAATATATATAATTGCTTAAGTTGATAAAAAATGCTATGTAATAGCTTTACCGCGGCAGTCCCCGAGTGCCACACGTCTTTTTTTTTCATTTTGAATCGTGGATAATTCAATAGAAATATTAAAATCTAAGAACGGCAAAGAACTGTTGATTGATGGATATTATTTCCTTAAAGAACAATTGTATTGGAAAATATTACTGGTGATGTTTACATATAACTACATACCAAGAATTGTAAAATTGTAGTGACAACTGAGTTACAAGAGGAAAATGGGGTTCATCGCGTCATCAAAAAAAAAAGAATAGCCTTAGTTGTGCTCCAAATGCAGGAAAAATAAATTATCTACAACTAGTCACTAAACAATGTTAAAAAAGACGCATCAGCGAGTTTTGATAAACCAACACAGATTTATTAATAAGAATACAGCCCATAGTCAGACCTCGGACACTTCATACAGCGGGCGCGAAATGACACTTCTAAAAACAAATGAAATCACGGGAAAATTCTATACGCTCGAGTACCAAACTTAAACCAATCTGTATCAACCTGGGAGACGAGGGGGTGAGGTCGCAATCTAGAGAGCGGCAGGGAGTGTCCATACTGTATGTTAGTACTTAATAAATACTAATATGTATACTTTGCCATAGTCCCAGTTTAAGTGCCTGCTGTTCGCTGCCTAGCAAGAATGTATTACGACATATATTATGACGAGTCCGCGGCAAAAACTTTCCGAAACAGCCAAGCTGTTTAGAAGACATCGATGTACCTGACGACCACAAGACAGCTGTGGGTGAACTTTTTTTGTACGAATTAAATGAATCAGATGTTTAGATAATGGAAGGTACTTTCAAGCATGTTCTTTTTTGTTCACACTACTGTTTTCTATCCGCACCAAAACTAAATACCAACAGAACAAGACCTCTCAGGACATACTTTACTGTATTGTACCCAGTAGGCCTAAAATTTTAATAAAATCACAGTATATGAGATTGAATCACTGACCTCCATTATACAAGTACGCTGGACTTCGTATACTGTAGATGTAAAAATGAAGCCATTTGATTTTCGCCATTTTGGCGCTAATAGCAGTGTAATACAGAATTAATTATATTGTGGTAATAGCATCGCGAGTAGAGGTTGCAATGGAATATTCGAATTTCCTATCGAAATTCATATTCGAATACTCGAATACTATCATAAAAATAGAAATAACGACAAATTACGTGCATGTGGGTGCGGGGAGCAGACCGTCATAATTAGTTCTTGGTTCATCATTACAGCTCATATACGTCCCCACCGAGGGGCTCGAGCCTACCCTGAATCAGGGCGATTAGGCCTTAGTCGACCACGCGGGCCCAGTGCGGGTTGGTCGACTTCACACACAACCTTCGAGTTTCTTCGCAGGCGTGTGCAGGTTTCCTCACGATGTTTTCCTTCACCGTTAAAGCAATCGGTAAGTATGTACGTAAGTTTTTGAAAAACTCATTAGTACTACTACTCATTACTACATTGGCCGTCCAGATTTGAACCCGGTACCTCTGGTTAGATGGACCGAGTCGTTACCGGATGAGCCACCGTCGCTTTTTCATTTTTTTATTATATTATAACCATATTTTTTCTCACGATTATTGCAGTTGCCAAAATATAAATTGAGGGGAAAGTCAGTATATTTTTGAAATATGGTTGACAACTTGTTTTAAGACCTATGTTAACCAATATACGGTCCGTATATTAAAGAGGCATTTATAAGGACCAGTATATC
Organism: Coleophora flavipennella; assembly: GCA_947284805.1. Lineage (NCBI taxonomy): Eukaryota > Metazoa > Arthropoda > Insecta > Lepidoptera > Coleophoridae > Coleophora > Coleophora flavipennella. The sequence continues at coordinate 9,241,748 of OX369278.1, forward strand.
ACTAGCATCCGTGCTGTGTCCCCACAACATGACCCCGTACCGCAGCCACGCGTATAGGGATTGCAATACGGTCCAGCGGATCCGGTGAGTCGGCGCCGGATCCGGTGGCGGATCCGGTAAAGCAAAAAATACGCGAAAAACTGTACTGTATGCAACGAAGCGCGCGCGCGCGACGTTGCCAGATCGCTAGACGTACCGCGGCACTGCCGCCGCCGACACCGGCTCTGCCTGCACTTGTTTTTCAGTCGCCACTTTACCTTTGACATCGAAAGTATAGAACAAAAACTCGGTGTTGTTGAAATTCCCAATAAACCGGGTAAGCAATACAATGTTATTATATTACCTATTGTTATTGTAGCATTCACAGTTCACGTTTTTTTACGTTCAAGTGCAATACCTACTAATACCTACTTACCCTATCTTTGGCTGAGACTGTTGAATTATATTTCACAAAGTTTAATACACAAATATTTTAGTCAGATAGTCAGTTTATGACGATTTCACCGTTATAAGTTTTATATATAGTGTCCATACAAAGATATTGAGAAATAATTGTTTTTGTAACCCTTGACATTAATGGCGACCACCCACAAAGAGCCCCGCCAGTTGCAACAAAATGGCGCCCCTGGCAGCGCCAGCTGATTCGTCCTCGCCGCGGACCATATTCAGGCATTTGCCATCGGAGTGGCTAATCGAAAAGTGTGTGAGTGATTGATTAGATTATTCTGTCGAGATAAACCGTAAGTTGACAAACACCTTGTTTACCTAATTAGTGGTTATGGTTATATGACGAAAAAACATTGAATAATCTATGTTGTATTTGAATTTTTAAATAGGTTAGGTTAGCTAGGTATTTATTGTATTGTTTGTCATGCAATGCAATGTCAAAACTACTACAGCAAAGCCAATAGGAAGAGTTATGATCTTGAGAATATGTAAATTAAATACTTAGTACTTACTTTATTATTTAGAATAGTTTCATAATTTCATTTAGTACAAATAGTACCAAAAATTACATTTAGAACTAAAAAATATAATTAAAAGTGATTTTATTTTCCATAAATACGTATTTTATTTTTCTTTTTATGTATTATTATCAAAACTAAAAATCACTAAATAATAGGCCTTAAGTAATTTTAAAATCCGTCCGGATCCGTCGGGATCCGGTCGGATTGGCGTCAATCCGGTGAAATCCGGCCGGATTGAAAATGATACCGGATTGCAATCCCTACACGCGTACGCGTACGCCTGTCGGGAAATTGCAACAGTTTTGTTTTTAATTTTTCGACATGGGTTTTCCAGTGCAGATGTGAGTCGATGGTTAATCCTATTAGGGTGCAATTATTTACTTCTTCGATATTTAGTTTTGAAGTTACGAATTTTAAGTCAAGAGGTTTCTTTTAATGGGTCTAAGTTGGATTATCCTTTTTTTATTTAAATTAATTTCTTAATTGTGATCTAATAACCATCTATTTACTTTATCGTGTTATATGATCTAAATTTATGTCTTCTATGCACTTAAGTAGCAATGATACGTCGTCCGCGATCAATATACAGGGGTGGTCTACTAATTTGGGTAGGTCGTTTATGTAGATCAAGAAGAGTATGCAACCAGCCACACTACCCTGGGATATGGAGCAATTCAATGTTTAGGCTTCAGAATAAACTTTTCCTACCCCTCCATTTCAAATCTATTTCGATATACTGCTTCCAGTTACTTGGGTAGAATCTGAACCAGTTTAATGTTTATCAGAATACCCGCACCTTTCAGTTTATCCAGTAAGTTACTGTGTGAGACCTTATCGTACGCTTTCGACATATCGAGTAGCAACCCTACTGCATAGGCCTTGTTTTGTTATTCAAAGAACGCGTAGTTTATTTCTTGCAAAACAGTGCATTTTGTTATGTGATTTTGTTCTTGTGGGTTATAAAAGTACGGATTTCATAATAATAATTAGAAGTAATGTAATGTAAGTATAATTTTGTAAATTTTTGCTTTATGAGATAGAGAAATATTAAAATGTAATTTTTTTTAGGTTAAATCATATATCCTTAAATATTTCCATTATTTTTTTGGTTCAAATCGTACTCAATGAGCCTCGAATAGCATGTTTGTGTGAGTAATAAGGAGGCAGATTGTTAACAATTAGTAGGTATTAAGTTAAATAAGACCAATAAAAGTAATTAGCATGCATGCATTGAATTAGTTAAAACATTTAAAAGTTTTTAGTTTTGGTTGATCATTTTGACAGTTATTAAGAATAATTTTATTTCATTATTAACTAGCTGTCCTGGCGAACTTCGTTCCACCTTACACTACACGACACTACACTACCCTACCCTACACTACCCTGCCCTACCCTACCCTACACTACTCTACCTTACACTACCCTACCCTACACTACACTACCCTACCCTACCATACACTACCCTACCCTACCATACACTACCCTACCTTACCCTAACTTCACTACACCTACACTACACTACCCTACCCTAAAACCAATTATTTTATGACTGATATATTTTTTTTATTGATGAATATCATATTTTTAATACTTATTTTATTATCCTATTCTGGACAAAGACAAATGCAAAAACACAAAATCGTAAAAATTGCTCCAGTTGTTCTTGAGTTATAAATGGTGTAACTAACACGACTTTATTTTATTTTATATATATATATATATATATATATATATATATATATATATATATATATATATATATATATATATATGAGTTTAAAAAGTCTAAATTTGTTTAAGAATTTGATGATGAAATAAAAAGAAATATAATTGATATTATTCCTAAAGCAATTAAAAGTGATATAATAAATACTCTTTATTTTTTTGAAAATATTCGAATATTATTCGAATAATTCTAATAGCACTCGAAAAATATTCGATTATTCGAAAACCAAAACTATCGAATTTTTGTAACCTCTAATCCCGAGTCAAAGGTAAATGTAAACTTTTTGTACCAGAGACGCTCGAGCGGGGCGCTTCAAATCGGCACAAACAACAACTGTAATTTCGTATAGAATATTAAGTCCAGCGTACTTGTTTAATGGAGGTCAGTGGGTTGAATGCAGGAAAACCTATGAGAAAATTTCAAGTCCTTCCGTTCCCACAGGAAAAATTAAATAATTCCAGGTTTCTTAAATAACTTATTTCTTTAAAAATTATGTAAAAAAATAGTTCTACTAGTAGAACTGCCAGTAGGACCAGATGGACAAAACGAAAATATATTGGAGATTCTCACAACAAGCCCAAGTACAATTCAACGCACGTAAAAAGAGCTCCGAGCGACCTACCTGCGCAGTGAATGAATTGCGGGCCAAATTGGTGGTAAGGGGTGAGGCGCGACGGGGGAAACACGCGTCTCTCTTGTTTGTTGTCGCGTGATTGGTTCGCCAGTTGTCATTTGTTTCCCGCCTGCGCAAACACATTCCCACCACTTGACCACTGGAGCTCTTTTTATGTGCGTTGAATTGTAACACATAACTTTTATATTAGGTAGCTAAAATGGATACAAATTTATGTCCTATAGTCATAGTCACACTAAATCTTAATCAGCACTGGCAAGTTTGAACTTTGTATAATTGGGCATTTATTTCATTTAATTATGCTTAATGCTATATATTATAGTCTAAAAAAAATAAGTTACAATGTCGAAATTGTTAATTAAACATCAGATAAATCTAATGTACATCGTCTTAAGCAGCTTTTACACTCACCAAGGCTATATCTTATATAGGTAATTTTATAAGCATGAACAAATTATTGTAAAGTGCATTTAGCTGTATTTTATCATTTTTAACCCCCGACGCAAGAAGAGGTAACTATCGAACGGATAAACCGATTTTGATGCGGTTTTTACGTGAAAACAAGTTTTTTTGCGGTGGTTCTTAGCTATCATCAGCTCTTATATAGATGATGAAGGTCTGATCGATTCAAAGTTTGGTGCCCTGTTATTGTATTAATATTGCAAAACCATGGTAACCTTGACTTGATGCTGCAGCATCTCCTGGGATCTGCAGGATACCCAACTCCTCACCAATTTACAGCAGAGGCTTCGTATTTGGGCTCATTGGAATAGTCTCAATGAATAGGTGTTAGATAGAACATGGTAACCTTGACTTGATGCTGCAGCATCTCCTGGAATCTGCGGGAAACCCAACTCCTCGCCAACTTACAGCAGAGGTATTGTGTTTGGGCTCATTGGAATAGTCTCAATGAATAGGTGTTAGATAGAACATGGTAACCTTGACCTGATGTTGCAGCATCTCCTTGCAGGATACCTAACTTACAGCAGAGGTATCGTGTTTGGGTTTATTGGAATAGTGTCAATGAATAGGTGTTACGTAGAACACTGATTGACCTGATTCTGCAGCATCTCCTGGAATCGGTAGAATACCCATATCCTCATCAACTTACCGTACTTAAACTTTCGTAGATGTATCGTGTTAGGACTCATTAGAATAGTCTTAATGAATAGATGTTACATATATTATGGTAACCTTGACCTAATGCTGCATTATCTCCTGGAATCTGCTGAGGCAGAGGTAAAAAAAACTGAAAAACTTCCTCAGGTCCAATTAATTTGAAGTTTACACATTTAATTGCAGCTTCAAACAAGGGAGGTGAGCATCTTTCACAGGCTTGATCGATTCAGAATGGCTGTATTTCGTGTCGCAATGTCGTGTTTCGTCCCGGAAACTATTTGTGTGAATGTGGGGATAGAGTTTCGATTGTAAGTAATATGTATGTAAAGTTTAAAAAAGCACGACATAAAAACCTCTAAATAGTAAAAATAATATGTATTGGCCCTTTGAGTTTAATTTAAGTAGTAATATTTTGATCCAAGAGTCATCTCGCAGGGGGACCTCGAATATGTTTTTACTACCCGCTTCAAAGACGCTTAGGAATACTTAAAAAAAAATTGCTTAAAAACTTAATTATTAAACTGTGCATATAAAAATGGCGCTCGAATTTGTTTTAACTACGCGCTCCAAGGACGCTTAGGAATACTTAAAAACCATTAGCTTCTAAACTTTTGATTATTAAACTAGTGATGATAATAGCCCAAGAGCCCACTACAAGAAACCCTACCTTATAAGGTAATTGAACAAATCCACTTTGCACGGCGCATGTCTAATGAAAACAACGTATAATATTACTTAAATTGTTGCTGTTCCTCCCTATTAGGCCTTTGTCCAGCAGTGGACGTCTTTCGGCTATGATATTATGATGACTCGATGAGGTGAATAAAAGTGCGTTGACAAAAAGTAAAAGGTTCGATTTTGTGGTGCTATTACCCGATCGTCGAAGGTCCTGGATCCCATGTTAGATAGGCTAAACACTGGCTAGACATAGCTCATTTGCCCTTAGTTGGACATGAGAGGGAACCAACTTAATAGCGAAAATCAATTATCCTACTAGTAATACCTGAGCGGTACATGTATATTTTGTATAAAGTGGAGGGAATCCAGTCGGGAAGCGGACCGTGATACAGGCTGGAATAACGCTAGGCGAAAGTACAAAAATAAAGCCGTTGCTAGCACCTCATGTACGCTTCCACTTACAGACCGTGACGAGTACTGGCGGCTAAGGTGCGCACGCGACTTTACCGACACGTACGAGCACGCGCACTCGAAGTGCCACCCTCCGCTGACGTGGGGGCAGCTCTACCACTCCCTGCACTTGTGGACCAAATTGGATGTGGCGAAGGAAACTAGGACAAAGATATTGTATGGTGATGACCATTGGGGGGTGATAAGGGATATTTACTTGTACAAGGATACAATGATGCTTCGCAAAAATTATCCAAAAGGTTTTGATAAAATACATTATCTTGATAAATATACTCTTAAGGCGAAGAATGTCATAGTTTTATATAAAGATCTTGTATACGATGGTGATAGTCTTTATGTTGAGGCTATATCTGGTATTCTGAAAATATATGAGGTGGATTATGACAGCCTGTCTGATGTTCACGGGACCTGCCTTATAAAAAATGTTCATGACTATGTTATAGTCGACAGAGATGTGTATTACAGTGTGTGTAACGGGATAGATTTAAATGAAATATTTGTTCGCAAATGTTCCAATAATTACACCATTTCAGTTGAATTTATCACTGCTCCGCTGCCAATAAAAGGTTTAAGTTACTACAAAAATTATCTACATGTGTTGGTAGAAAATAATAGGGTTTTTAAAGTAGTAGAAAATCAATTAGTGCATGTAAAAGATGAAAGTCATATTTATATGTTGCTCTTGTATGGTTTCCAATTAATAGCCCATTGCTCTCTTGATTGTTACTGGTCTTCTAAGCCGAGAAGAGAAGGTTATGGACTTGGAATTAATGTGATTTATCACAACTTACTATTCAAATTGGATTATTATGAAGGAGTTTTGAGTGTGTATAACAACGATGCCCTAGCCAAAAAACTGTGGTTGCACCGTCCGTCAGAACCCTCGGACATTGAAGCTGCTATCCCGGTCAAAGTGTACGAATTGTCTGGTATGTTGCAGGGAGATGTCGACTTAATTAGCATAGACGTTTTGGAAAAGGAGAACGGGCACACAGTGTATGTGGTTACTGAAACTAAAATTTTGGCTTTGGATCTCGATCATTGATAGATTGCACGCTTTTGTCCTAATACACGCGACCAAAGCGACTTCCGTATACAGTTAATAACAACACTAAATAAATGAGCTCTCGAAACGAGCGATGTTAGGTTCGGTCAGGTTTGATTGATTTAACAGTCAAAGATTTACCCCTGGGTAGCAGAATGCTTCGCAGCAGAAGAAATCATCGGTTTTATTACAAGAATAGGCCGTGAAATTGTGATCCGATTCACAATTTACCGTTATATGTATTATAATCTATGTAGTGAGATCGTAATATCGCGGTTTTCACAATATCCCAGTGACATATACTTAAAAGAGCCCGCTGGAGTTCATAAATCCCATAGAAACGTAGTATTTAATTCATTTGTTAACCAAACAACCGATTTTGAAATAATTTTATATCGATAATCGTATGACGTATATCTGTGTCGGTATCGTATTACTTTTTTGAAAAACGAAACAGGAATCCATTATTAACCAATAAACTTGGTTTCGACGGAAAACTCCGTTTTTCAACGGAAAACAAGTTGGATTCCTGTTTCGTTTTTCAAAAAAGTAATACGATACCGACACAAGATATACGTCATACGATTATCGATATAAAATTATTTCAAAATCGGTTGTTTGGTTAACAAATGAATCAAATACTAAGTTTCTATGGGATTTATGAACTCCAGCAGGCTCTTAAGACGTAATTTAAATATTTACCTACATTGTAAAATACTTCGTATAATTAATGTCGTGAATAAAACCGGCCAAGTGGAAGTCGGATTCGCGCACCAAAGGTTCCGTACCACCACATCTCTCCACACAAGTATGACAATGATACCTATTCATTACAAACAAAAGACATCAACGCGAGAGACAGATTTTTTTATTCAGTTCGGACTCCTTAGCGCAAGTACGACTCACACTTGGCCGGTTTTTATTATTTTTGGTTTACTTTAGGATTAGTACTAAAATCGCAATAAGTTTCACACTTGTACGCATTATCGTTTTAACGATAGCGCAAAAACAAAAACCTTAATAAAAGACGTTTCATGTATATTGTTTCTTAAGTTTTTCACTTTTACTTTCTCGACCCCGTAGAACGGTACGTAAGTATGTAGGGAAAAGTTCAGGAAGTATTGTTATCGCAAAAAAAGAGTTTTTCCAATTTTTTGTCAAAATGTGATCTACTCGTATATCGTATTAGCCGAAAAATCGTCCACTGCTGGACAAAGGCCTCCCCCATGGATTTCCACGACGACCGGTCCTGCGCTGCCCGAATCCATCGGCTTCCCGCGGTCTTCACCAGGTCGTCGGTCCACCGCGTGGGAGGACTGCCTACGCTACATTTTCCGGTGCGCGGTCGCCACTAGAGAACTTTACTGCCCCAACGGCCATCTGTTTTACGAGTTACGTGCCCTGCCCACTGCCACTTCAGTTTAGCGATTCTGTGAGCTATGTCGGTTCTCCTCGGTTCTGATTCGATCACGCACAGAAACACTGAGCATAGAGCACTCTTCATTGCCCTTTGGGTGACTGTGATATATATCATTAAAATAATATACCGAAAAACTGAACATCTCAATTCTGTCCGACTGTGCGTGCGTTCGTCTGTCACGTTCACGCTTGGTTTTGGAGGCTAAATCTTTAGTCCGATCGGGACCAAATTTGGAACTTAGAGTTTTAGATTATTTCATTGAGGGATTATCAAAACGTACTTCGTACCGTCCGTCCGTCACACCGAAGAGAAGCTGATATACAACAAAAACTGATTTCTTTTTCTCAAAAACGGCTCTAACGATTTTGATGAAACTTTGCACGTCGTAGTTGCTTATGTTTGTCTATTACATAGTAATACCGCCTGGGAAAATCGTGTTTGTATGGTTTTCTTACAAATTTACTAAGAAATTGTTGGAGTATTATTACGAATTAATATATATATTTTTGTATGAAAAAAATCGGTAACGACTCGGTCCATCTAACCAAGAGGTACCGGGTTCAAATCTGGACGGCCAATGTACCAATGAGTTTTTCAAAAACTTACGTACATACTTACCGATTGCTTTAACGGTGAAGGAAAACATCGTGAGGAAACCTGCACACGCCTGCGAGGAAACTCGAAGGTTGTGTGTGAAGTCGACCAACCCGCACTGGGCCCGCGTGGTCGACTAAGGCCTAATCGCCCTGATTCAGGGTAGGCTCGAGCCCCTCGGTGGGGACGTATATGAGCTGTAATGATGATGAAAAAAATATTTAAAAAATTGTCGAGTAAGTTAAGTGCGGCCTGCCGTACTGTTAATTTATTATTAAATCCTCCCGAATGTCACATATTCTGTAAAAAAAACCGCCAGCTTCCTATTACGGTTCCAAAGATACAGGTCGGATAGACAGACAGACGGACGGACGGACAGCGTAAGCTTAGTAATAGGGTCCCGTTACCTGGTACGGAACAATAAAAAGAACAATATTATTTTAGTACATTTATAGATTTTGTATTTTAATATAAATATTTTTATTATTATATCAGCTCATATACGTCCCCACCGAGGGGCTCGAGCCTACCCTGAAATCAGGGCGATTAGGCCTTAGTCGACCACGCGGGCCCAGTGCGGGTTATATAAATATTACTCACTCACTTTATTTTGGGCCATAACAATATATTAAAAAAAATCAGCTACGAAAGTTTTAAAAAATCGTATATCTTGGGCTTCAATAGCTGTACCATCCAACGTCCACTGAAACTACATATACGGCGTTTGTATATAAGGTCTAACAAAATTAGCTGAAACTATTTTAACTGGTGCTTGTACCCACGAAACAGAACAACTTTCCCCATGAAACCCATAGTAAAATCTCAAAAAAAAATTGAACTTCCCATACTAAGTTGGCTGATCAGCTGATCGAGTTAGTATGGGAGGACCAAATTTTTTTTTGCGATTTGTCTATGGGTTCCTTGGGTAAAGTTGTTCAGTTTTATGGGTAGAAGCACTAGTTAAAATAGTTTCAGCTAATTTTGTTAGACCTTATATATGTATAAATGTTTGTTCGACGATAACTCGAGTATCGTTGATCGGAGCGTCGTGAATTTGTAAGTTCGGACATAACATGAGCAAAATCGGTCAAGGGGTAGCCGAAATATAAGGGGTTGTAAATGTTGAGAACATAGTTTCTCTAAACACCACTAGATTGCTCCGGACGGATCCTACTTCGCGTTAGTGTGCAAACCTATATTATTTTTTATTCACAATTGGTAAACCCTTGACAACATCTCACCTGGTGGTAAGTGACGATGTTGCCGAAGATGGAAGCGGGCTTACCAAGATTCCCCAACGCAATGGGAAACTGGCTATCTTATCTTCATGCCGGAACACCAATGATATCAACATTGATATTTGGCGGCAAGACTTAGATAAGATAGTGGTAGCTAGCCAGGCAGGCTAAGAGAATGCCCTACCACCAACCAAACCGAGTCTTACAATTGACCCCGCGACCTCCTGTGTAAAGCTAATGAACTTTGCCTCTGAGCTACGCAGGCGGTTAATATTTTTTTCAAAACGAGTACATCACGAGTTAACAGTTCGCCACGAACTACTAATAACGGACCTAATCGTTATGTCCCTGCAGTTTCGTCTTCGACTGATACTGATTAATTACCAGTCACCAGGACCCTACACACCGGCGGCGCCACCGGTTCTGAAGAACATGTATATTTATCGCAGCCATCTGGTTAAATCTGCCATTTGATTGAAAGGCTAGCCCGTAGATTGAATGGCGACATTGATTGAAAAAGCGTCACTCAACGTTCAACTAGTTTGCTGATTGTAAAAAAGTACATTGTGTATTTATACACAATGATCTACTGAGTAAAAAAACGCTAAACACGTTAAAAAACCGACTTCCATCGCAACAAATTAGTACATTTTTGCATTATTATTTTTGGTTTTTGTTAATTTTCTAATAAAGTACTACACCGATTTTGATAAAATTTATATGGGACCACACGGGAACCACTAGCTTTCAAATAAAAAAAGAATCATAAAAATCGGTTCACCCAGTCCATAGTTATGAGGTAACATACATAAAAAAATACATACAGACGAATTGAGAACCTCCTCCTTTTTGGAAGTCGCTTGAAAACTGTAAATGAGTGAAGCGAGCGATATTAGTTATTAGGTTCGGTCAGGTTTGATTGATTATACAGTCAAAGAGCCTCGCAGAGCGAAGCTCCCCCCTATGGGTAGCAGAATGCTTAGTAGAAGAAGAAATCATCGTTTTTATTCGGAGTTGCGTACTCGTAGTTTCGAACGTCGCCGTTTTGCAAAGCAGCGCGTTGTTTTTGCAAACCGGCGGATTCTACGTAACGGCTGCGACATATATACCATTCAACGACTTGGCTAAATGACGTTCAGCAAAGTCGTTGAACGTTGCATTTAACGACTTTGCTAGTTGTCCTTTAGTCATTCAATTGAATCTCGCCATTGAATCAACGGGCTAGGCTTTCAATCAAACGTCAGATTTAACCAGATAACTACGACATATATACAGGGTGTTACAAAATTGGTGTAGGTCCCGTTAACTATAGGGCTTTCCCCAAGGAAACTATAGTCAATTCTCAAAAAAATTGGACCTTCCATACTAAAATACACAAAATTGGTGTAGGACCCTCTTCTCATCATTCTGAACAATTTTCCCCAAGGAACGCATAGCCAAAAAAAAATAATTGGACCGTACATACAAAAATGCACACTGCCCTCCTCGTTTATATCGATTTCGAAGTGCCTAACCCAGGCCACGAATTCGTTAGCCCGGTCTGCAATAGAAAGATTGTGAACCTGCGTTTTTTGTTTTTTGAATACAATTAGTAAAGTTATATTTTATTTGTCTTTCAGTGTTTTCATACAAAACTAATATCGTCCATTATTTGAATATTTTTAGTCAATAATTTAAAATAACGAAACCTATATAAGATAGGTATACTGTGGCGCTGCTGTGCTCACGTAAACGTAGTCTCCGTGGCTAATTAAAATAGTTATGATCAAATTACTAATTTAACGTAAAGAAATTGCTTGAGAATGTAATCTCTTTAAAATACTTACTTACAATGAATTAAAAATATCGTTTTAGTATGACTGTGATTTGCACGCGTATATGGTGAGTGATATCAGTTTCAGTACACGATATGCAATGGTTCAACAAGATTTATCAAATTGCGCTTAAATTCGACTTTGGTAATCGATCTTGAAGATTTGTTAAAAAGTATATGATAATGATATACATTTGTATGAAAAGTATAATTTTCGCTGTAGGTTCACAATCCTCTTAATACACTCCGCAGTCAAGTCGTATGGAGCAAAGCAATCGGTTCAGGCGGGGATTCGGGCGGGACGGACTTTCGGCGGTGTAGGCAAAGTATATATATATTAGTACTAACATATAGTAGTAGTTAGTTTAGCGCAGAACCGGTCGTCGTGGAGATCCTTGGGGGAGGCCTATGTCCAGCAGTGGACTTCCTTCGGCTGATATGATGATGATGATGATGACTAACATACAGTATGGACCTCATCCTCCCGATCAAATTTCAGCCGACCTGAACTGCCTCCTACCTAGTGCCACTTCTTGAATTACACAGTCCCCCTCACTAACACATTCATGTGATTCACCAAGCGGCCGCTCCCATCAGGAGCTCTCCGCGCTGTCCCCTTAGCGTGTATTTCCAAGGCTACAGGGGATTGTTAGTGAATAGTGTGGTCTTGGGCCTGTGCATATTTATTTATATATACCTAATGTATATCATGGGTATGTATGCATATAGGCGCAGGGCTGTGAGTCCCACATAACCAATGCAGCCGGCTGTATTGGTATGCGTAATTGCATTTTCCCCATTCCCTCCTCCGCAGTCCGAGGAAAAAAAACAGTATGGACACTCCCTGCCGATCTCTAGATTGCGACCTCACCCCCTCGTCACTCAGGTTGATACAGATTGGTTGTCGAACGTTTGTTTGTTCCGTCATTCCTTTTTTTAAATGTCATTTCTGGCCCGTTGTATGAAGTGTCCAGTGTGTGGTTTAGGTGTGGCGCATGGCAACAATCGCCAATCCAATGTGCCCTAACACCTGCACTCGCGAGGAGCTAATGGACGCCGCCGATAGCGCCGTTAGGGGGATATATACTGGGCAGGAGAGATATAACTTGTCGATAAGATATAAGATTATTTTTATTGTGTTGTGTTTCATGGAACATTTTTTAAGCAGACAGCAGTTGACATACAACTAGTGTTCGGGCGGTCCTGGCGGTTCCTTGCGCGGTTTCTTGCCTTTGTAGCGGTTCGGTTGTAGCCGCATCTGTCAACAAGAGAAGATTTGTAATCTTACCGTTTGAGGTTTGACACAGAAAATTATTCAATGCAGTCCGGGTAGCAGAGTATTGGGATAGTACAAACAGAATAGGTTATCTTTATACAAGTACCTCGCGCAATGTGTTTGTGTGCCCACCAATAGGCACGCACTGTACGCGCGCACACTACGAGAATTCTGCGCTGCGAACGCTGCGCCAGTCGGGGCTGCCACCACGCACCTAGGTTTAGGACTTCGCGCTGCGCGTGAGGTTGCGATATTCTTTAAGATGAGATACCTGTTGCCATCTTTATGGTAGTATATTACATATTATACTAGCTGTCCCGGCGAACTTCCTTTCACGTTACACTACACTACATTACCCTACCATACACTACCCTACCCTACATTACACTACCCTACCCGACCCTAACTACACTACACTACCCTATCCTACCCTAAAACCATTTTTTTTTATCTTATTCCGGACGAAGACAAATGCAAAAACACAAATATCATAAAAATTGGTCTAGCCGTTTATGAGTTATAAATGGGAAACTAACACGACTTTCTTTACATATATAGATTATACAAAATGCTCAGCTAATTGATCACGTAGCCAGAAGAGACCCGAACTACTTGGAACTTGGTTGGCAAAGTGGAGGGCATGCGACCGAGAGGTTGATCGCCAATCCGCTGAGCTGACCAAGTGAAAATCGCCACGGGACTAACTATACCAGCCGCCATGAGGCCGACCGAGTATATAAATGCGTGGCGAAAGCTGAATACACCTCGACAAAGGCACTTCAGGATGGACACGACCTTCAGAAATGAAGAATACGACTAGATACGCACTTAAATTTTTAATAAAAAAAAAATATTGATAGAAACTACAAAAAAGTCTACATCACGCAAGTGAACATACTGTTGCGGTTTTGGATGTACAATAACAATTCTTTAAATCTAGAGCAAAACCTTAAAGAAAATGAAAACGGGGATAAAAACCGTATCTGTATATTATATTCTTTACTTTCATTACAAGCGCTTGCACTTACCTACAAAACTAGAAAAAAATGGCACAGCCCTATGTGAGTAGACTATTAAGTTACGAACGGGGCGGCAGATAACCTTACTATTCTGTTTGTACTATGGTATTGGTCTGGAAAAATTTGAGCCAAAGGATCGACTCTTTATGAAGAAGAATTATTCTCCCCGATGTATATGGATAGTAAACAATTATTAACCGATTTCAAAAAAGGAGGTCACCAATTCGACCCACACGTACGAGTATCTCATCATCATCATCATATCAGCCGAAGGACGTCCACTGCTGGACATAGGCCTCCCCCAAGGATTTCCACGACGATTGGTTCTGCGCTGCCCGCATCCGGCGGCTTCCCGCGATATTCACCAGGTCATCGGTCCACCGAGTGAGAGGCCTGCCTACACTACGTTTTCTGGTGCGTGGTCGCCACTCGAGAACTTCATTGCCCCAACGGCCATCTGTTAAGTTTAGCAATTCTGAGAGTATGTAATATTGTTGAAATTACACAACATTCGTAAGTGGTAGTCTATGTGGACTTCTAAACAGGTGTAGGTACCAAATTTCATAATTGTTTGTATGTATGTATTTTTAGACATCACCTATCTATAAATAGATACTCATTCGAATTGGTACTAAATAAGGCACTAATTGGTAACTTTTATTTTATTTTATCTGATCGTTTTTTATTTTCTTTGTAGCTATTTATTATTATTACTAGGAAGAGACTGACTCTCCCGACACCGGGAATCCTTTGAAGTAGTTAGAGTGAACTTAACTACATAGCAACATTGAAAAGTGGCGTCGCACAGCGTGCACTTGTTCGGCGTCTTCGCGCGTGTGTGCATTGTCACTATCTGGTACTCCCCTTGTAGTGTACTTCCCTTGTGTGTCGGTACAAGCTCGAGTACCACCGGAAAGTAGCGTCACATAGCGTGCACTTGTATGGGGTCGGGCGTGTGTACATAGTTTTTATCTGGTACTCCCCTTGTAGTGTACTTCCCTGGTGTGTCGATACAAGCTCGAGTACCACCGGAAAGTAGCGTCACATAGCGTGCACTTGTATGGGGTCGGGCGTGTGTACATAGTTACTATCTGGTACTCCCCTTGTAGTGTACTTCCCTTGTGTGTCGGTACAAGCTCGAGTACCACCGGAAAGTGGCGTCGCACAGCGTGCACTTGTATGGCGTCGCGCGTGTGGGCATTGTCACTAGTTGGTACTCACCTAGTAGTGTACTTCCCTTGTGTGTCGGTACAAGCTCGAGTACCACCGGAAAGTGGCGTCACATAGCGTGCACTTGTATGGGTTCGGGCGTGTGTACATAGTTACTATCTGGTACTCCCCTTGTAGTGTACTTCCCTTGTGTGTCGGTACAAGCTCGAGTACCACTGGAAAGTGGCGTCGCACAGCGTGCACTTGTATGGCGTCGCGCGTGTGGGCATTGTCACTAGCTGGTACTCACCTTGTAGTGTACTTCCCTGGTGTGTCGGTACAAGCTCGAGTACCACTGGAAAGTGGCGTCACACAGCGTGCACTTGTATGGCGTCGCGCGTGTGGGCATTGTCACTAGTTGGTACTCACCTAGTAGTGTACTTCCCTTGTGTGTCGGTACAAGCTCGAGTACCACCGGAAAGTGGCGTCGCACAGCGTGCACTTGTATGGCGTCGCGCGTGTGGGCATTGTCACTAGTTGGTACTCACCTAGTAGTGTACTTCCATTGTGTGTCGGTACAAGCTTGAGTACCACCGGAAAGTGGCGTCGCACAGCGTGAACTTGTATGGCGTCGCGCGTGTGGGCATTGTCACTAGTTGGTACTCACCTAGTAGTGTACTTCCCTTGTGTGTCGGTACAAGCTCGAGTACCACCGGAAAGTGGCGTCGCACAGCGTGAACTTGTATGGCGTCGCGCGTGTGGGCATTGTCACTAGCTGGAGCTGGTACTCCCCTTGTAGTGTACTTCCCTTGTGTGTCGGTACAAGCTCGAGTACCACCGGAAAGTAGCGTCACATAGCGTGCACTTGTATGGGGTCGGGCGTGTGTACATAGTTTTTATCTGGTACTCCCCTTGTAGTGTACTTCCCTGGTGTGTCGGTACAAGCTCGAGTACCACCGGAAAGTAGCGTCACATAGCGTGCACTTGTATGGGGTCGGGCGTGTGTACATAGTTACTATCTGGTACTCCCCTTGTAGTGTACTTCCCTTGTGTGTCGGTACAAGCTCGAGTACCACCGGAAAGTGGCGTCACATAGCGTGCACTTGTATGGCGTCGCGCGTGTGGGCATTGTCACTAGTTGGTACTCACCTAGTAGTGTACTTCCCTTGTGTGTCGGTACAAGCTCGAGTACCACCGGAAAGTGGCGTCGCACAGCGTGAACTTGTATGGGGTCGGGCGTGTGGGCATTGTCACTAGTTGGTACTCACCTAGTAGTGTACTTCCCTTGTGTGTCGGTACAAGCTCGAGTACCACCGGAAAGTGGCGTCGCACAGCGTGAACTTGTATGGGGTCGGGCGTGTGGGCATTGTCACTAGTTGGTACTCACCTAGTAGTGTACTTCCCTTGTGTGTCGGTACAAGCTCGAGTACCACCGGAAAGTGGCGTCGCACAGCGTGAACTTGTATGGCGTCGCGCGTGTGGGCATTGTCACTAGCTGGTACTCACCTTGTAGTGTACTTCCCTTGTGTGTCGGTACAAGCTCGAGTACCACCGGAAAGTGGCGTCGCACAGCGTGAACTTGTATGGGGTCGGGCGTGTGTGCATTGTCACTAGCTGGTACTCACCTTGTAGTGTACTTCCCTGGTGTGCCTGTACAAGCTCGAGTACCACCGAAAAGTGTGTCGCACAGTGTGCACTTGTATGGCGTCGCGCGTGTGGGCATTGTCACTAGCTGGTACTCACCTTGTAGTGTACTTCCCTGGTGTGACGGTACAAGCTCGAGTACCACCGGAAAGTGGCGTCGCACAGCGTGCACTTGTATGGGGTCGGGCGTGTGTGCATTGTCACTAGCTGGTACTCACCTTGTAGTGTACTTCCCTGGTGTGCCTGTACAAGCTCGAGTACCACCGAAAAGTGTGTCGCACAGTGTGCACTTGTATGGCGTCGCGCGTGTGGGCATTGTCACTAGCTGGTACTCACCTTGTAGTGTACTTCCCTGGTGTGACGGTACAAGCTCGAGTACCACCGGAAAGTGGCGTCGCACAGCGTGCACTTGTATGGCGTCGCGCGTGTGGGCATTGTCACTAGCTGGTACTCACCTTGTAGTGTACTTCCCTGGTGTGACGGTACAAGCTCGAGTACCACCGAAAAGTGGTGTCGCACAGTGTGCACTTGTATGGCGTCTCGTGTGTGTGCATTGCCACTATGTGGTATTTCAGCTTGTTCGGATTCTGTGGATAGAGCATGGAACATTTTTGTATTACATTTGACACAGAAAAAAACTCTTCCTGGGATTCTGTGGCTATGCCTATGGTATGGAAATTTTTTGTATTACATTTGACACATAAAATAAAATTATTCTCCCTGGGATTCTGTGGCTATCCATATGGCATGGACACTTTTTGTATTACATTTGACACAGAAAATAATTCTCCCTGGTGTACCTGGGCAGTAGACCAATTTTAGAAGTGTCGATTAACCAATAAACTACTCAACGCGCTGAAATCTTAAAAGGCTTGTACGAGTATATTGCACAAACATAGGTTGGTTGAATCCAAATTAATTATTTTTTTAATCAATCAAAGTTATAAAAAATGTTTTAAAAGATGTTCTATAAACTAATGTCGGCCAAGTTGCGTAGTCTTATAAAATGTATTTTTAAAAAACAAAGTTATATTAATATAATAAATAAATATTCTGGGACAAATCACACATGGTCATCTGGCCCCAAAGTAGGATTCCCTGTGTTATGGGTTACCAGAGACTGATATACATACTTATATACGTCTAAATACATACATATATAGATATAATTTAACACCCAGACACAGAGTAAACAAATCTGCTCATCACACAAATGCTTGCCCTGGGTGGGGATCGAACCCACGACTCTCGGATCAGTAGTCAAGGGCACTAACCACTGAGCCACAGAGTCAGTCAAAATAATAGAACATTCGTATGGAAAAAAACTATGAACTTTAGATCCCTGTTTGGGATAAGTCCGCCTTGTGCATGCTACTGCTATTATGTATGAATAATTGTATATTTTCTTGTACAGTAAAGAGTTTTACAAACAAACAAACAAACTTTTTACAAATCCAACTGCACATCTAAG
This sequence comes from Coleophora flavipennella, assembly GCA_947284805.1. Taxonomy (NCBI): domain Eukaryota; kingdom Metazoa; phylum Arthropoda; class Insecta; order Lepidoptera; family Coleophoridae; genus Coleophora; species Coleophora flavipennella. The sequence continues at coordinate 9,260,013 of OX369278.1, forward strand.
TTGGTCGACTATTAGTCCTAAACTAAGAAAGCCTACTTAGCCGTGATAGTTCCCCTTTTAAATTGATTACATGTCCTACTATTTACATATTTTTTTCGGATCATTACAGCTCATATACGTCCCCACCGAGGGGCTCGAGCCTACCCTGAATCAGGGCGATTAGGCCTTAGTCGACCACGCGGGCCCAGTGCGGGTTGGTCGACTTCACACACAACCTTCGAGTTTCTTCGCAGGCGTGTGCAGGTTTCCTCACGATGTTTTCCTTCACCGTTAAAGCAATCGGTAAGTATGTACGTAAGTTTTTTGAAAAACTCATTGGTACATTGGCTGTCCAGATTTGAACCCGGTACCTCTGGTTAGATGGACCGAGTCGTTACCGGTTGAGCCACCGACGCTTTTTGGATTTTTTCGGATATCCTGAAATAACCCTTTAGCTGGTAAGGGCACTTGACTCTTAACAAAAATTAACACTATAAAACTTTATAATTCGCAAAGCGATGCCTGGATCGAAAAATGTTTTTAGCAAACCCTCAGCAATTTTAAAGGCCTATTCAAAGATACCCCACACGATAGGGTATGTCAACCAAAAAAAATCACACCCTCTACATGTTTACCCAAAAAAAAAACATTCAATATTTTATTGTACCACATTGTCGGCGTAATTAGCCCAATTACAGCTTTCTAGTGGAATTATACCAAGGGTTTACTAATTGTGAATGAAAATAAAAAGTATATGAGCTTAGCCGCGGACAGACGGACAGACATTTTTTTTTTATTTTTTTTTATTCACAATTGGTAAACCCTTGACAACATCTCACCTGGTGGTAAGTAACTATGTTGCCGAAGATGGAAGCGGGCTTACCAAGATTCCCCAACGCAATGGGGAACTGGCTATCTTATCTTCATGCCGGAACACACCAATGATATCAACATTGATATTTGGCGGCAAGACTTAGATAAGATGGTGGTAGCTAGCCAGGCGGGCTTAGAAAATGCCCTACCACCAACCAAACCGAGTCTTACAATAGACCCCGCCGGGGATCGAACCCGCGACCTCCTGTGTAAAGTCAGTGAACTTTGCCTCTGAGCTACGGAGGCGGTTAAGTTAAGACATGGCAAAACCATAAGGGTTCCATCTTGACTGTGTAACCCTAAAAATTATCGTAAAAAAGTATGTAATTTTTTCATGGAAATCTGACAAACCACAGACACACATAACAGTTTTAGAACGTGTTTCGAAAATTATTAGTATAGGGATTCATCTGAGTTACTTTTTATCGTCTGTCAAAAACGACATTTTGTTCTAAAAATGTTTAAAATACCTAGGCGTGACGTCATAGTTTAGCAGTGTCCAATAGGTACTCATTTTGTGGTTTTGGTGAATTAAAAATCGAACACGTCTTGATGAAAAACAAAACGAGTAAGGTTTTCCGAAGTTTAAGTAGGAGGGCAATTTAGTGATCAAGAGTTCATAATTTATTTCTGATGCTGTCGTCATCCCTATTCAGCGCTCTAAGCCGGTTCGCAGGGTCAGCCTGATTGGGAGACAGAACGTGCCACAGAACTATAACTAAAACTATAGAAACCGAATTAAATTAAGAACAAAGAGACCGTAAGCTGTTGCATTTCTTTAAATATGTCTTATTGAATACAAAAACATCACACCTCTTTTTTTGGGAAGTCGGGTAAAATATATTCTGTGTCGCTCACGGGATCAAGACAAATCTAACGATACCTCGCACTCTAAAATCCATCAAGCCGTTTAGAAGATATGTGAGCTATAAAAAAAATTAATAGATATGAAGATATGTCAATGTTAGGTTGACTGGAAGAGATCCCGTAAGGGATAAGTCCGCCTTCATATCATACTTATCTGTTATATGTTCTGTATTTAAACATGTAACTAAACAATTTACAAATAAACACAGATCTACTACAAATAGATTTCTATATTGCGTGGCCACTACAATGCCTCTCGCCTTAACCGTTTTAAGCGTTTGTGGTTGCCACCTTAATATTATTTCCATTAAGTCAGGGTAAATTTCAATGTTATCAGCGCGACCTAGCGCCTTTGTGGTTGACCTGATGAAATTTAAGTAATGCTTTTGAAAAGCATTTGTACAGATTTATTTTTCAATATACCTCTTCAACATCAGGGATCACATAGAAACCTACAAACATATATTATTTTTATTAGATAAAATTTTAATTTATTTGGCAACATTGAAAGAAAAATTTTTTGGCTAAGAAACTGTCAGGTTTTCACAATTAGCCAGCAAAAAAAGTGGTCGTGCCGATAAGGACAAAAAATAACATCAGTTTCTTTTTCGCACTCGAGCCATATCGTAACTATCCTTCTTTTTCTAACAATTCCTTTACTAATCTATTTGTATTAGATCTGTGCAAATAAACAAACAAGATATTGTGGTATAAAGAAACATACATACAAAAAAGAAGAGACAAAAAATATTATTTATCTATTTATTTAACAGTTTATTGTGCACAAATACAAAACATAACAAACAGACATAAAAGGATATGATACATACAATGCATATAACTTATTTCTAGTAAGAAATTTATTTCAGAAAACCCGGGAAGGAGTTAGTTACAATTGAGATGGCTGACATCCACTCCACACCAATAAAGAAGCTATTATTATACACTTATGTAAGGATACAATAGTGTAAAATACAAAATATAATTTAATAAATTGAATAAAGCTCCATATAAAATGTTCACATATTCGCGTCTAGTTTGTCTAGTTCAGGATTTTGCTCCGCGATTTTCTGTGTAAATGAAAACTGACGATGGGATTTATATTTTTTTTAACTGCCCCCCATCGCTTCACAAGGAGATCACGGGTTCGATTACCGGCGGGGAACTGGATAGCTACTACCATTCTTATCTAACTCTTGCCGACAAGCATCCGGCATTGATACATTCCGGCAAGGTGATAAGATAGCCAGTTCCCAGATTTAATATAAATATGCAAATTATTGAACAAGTCAAACAATTAAGGTTTCAGATTTTTGAGAAGGTATGCTTTTTGCTGAATAATATTTTACTATTCATTTTTCATTCTGAAATAATTTTAGAAAAACCTAAAAACTTTTAGGTACAAGCTTATAATATTGCATTGTCACGCGATATACATATGCAAGCAAAATTTCAGCTCAATCAGAAACCTGGAAGTGGGTCAAATTTAACTTGCAAGATATCACCCGAACAAACATACATACATACATTGCAAGGTAATTAAAAGCTTTAAAAATAGAGTCTGTGCGGAAAGAGAACCGTCGTCGTGGCGTAAAATTGAACTAACACTAAATACATTTCATTTAGACAATTATTAATACAGAATCTAACAACATTATATTCTAACACTAAGATCATCTAATAGAGGATCGGACTGCATCAAAAATAACATCTGAAATATGATTTCCCAAAATTGCTCTCCTCTTGATATTTCATAAAACCTTACTTGTTTTGTTTTTTCATCACGTCTTCAATTTTTTATTGATCAAATTCACAAAATAAGTTCGGCAATGACGCTTCAAATCTATGACGTCACTTGTGGGTATTTCAAACATTTTTAGAACAAAATTTTGTTTTTGACAGATCATAAAAAGTAACTCAAATGACTAGCAGTCCGATCCCCTATTATATTATTCTCAGATGTTACAGACACACTATGATGACAACATGTGCTGTCAACATGACAAATACGCTACTTAAGCACAGCAGCGCCCTCAAATCTTACGATGATGGTTCTCTTACCGCACAGACGCTACCCTATTATGAACTTTTTTTTAAAAAAAAAATATTGCGTTAGGCTGCATCTCACCTGATGGTAAGTGGCAAGCTCAAATAGTGCCTATTCACTCTCGTCTTGAAGATTCCTAAATTATACGAATCGGGGAATACAGATGCCGACAGGGATTTACACTAATTGGCCGTTCGCATAATGAACGAAGAAGCAAAACGCTTCGTGCGTAAAGGTGGAACGATAACGACAAAGGGATGGAATCGCCGTGGGTGTAACACAATAGGTGTAGGACCCGTTAACTGTGGCTTTTACTCATCATACTAAACAACTCTCCCCAATGAACCCATAATCAATCTTAAAAAAAATTGAACCCTCTATTTTTTTAAATTAAAAATTTGAGTGCGTTTGACTATATCTCACCTGATGGTAAGTGAATGATCGAAGTAATGCAAAAATGCACAAAATTGGTCGATCAGCTGATCGATTTGTATGAAGAGTAATTTTTTTTTTGCGATTAAAGTCATAGAACAAAATGGTTCAGTATGATGATTAGAACACCCAGTTAACGGGACGTACACCAATTTTGTTACGCATTGTATGGTACTTACAGTGTAGCACTTGCCGCACACGTGACACAGATGCGCGCGCCGCTCGCCGGCGGCGGGGTGCGCGGCGCGCCGGTGCACGTACAGGGAGGTGTGGCACTTGAACGGCTAAAACAACAACATTAAAACCTCAATAAGGCGGAAGATGAGGTTTGAATTTTTAAAGGTTTTACGTGAACCGACTTACGTTTAAACAGGAAACTAAGTTTCCCCTCGATTTCTCTGGGATGCCATCATCAGATCCTGGTTTCGTTATCATGGTACCACCCTTGGGATATCTCTTTTCCAACAAAAAAGAATCAGCGAAATCGGTTCATAAATGACGAAGTTATCCGGTAACACACATAATATATATATATACGGTCGAATTGAGAAACCTCCTCCTTTTTTTAAAGTCGGTTAAAAAAAAAAAAACCATTTTGAAGAACAAAGACAATAGATTACAGTAATAAGTAAAATATTTTGATTAGACTTCGCAGTATCTATGGTCAGCTTTAAAAAAAAAACCAGCAAAGTGTGACTCCGGGTCACACAAACAGGGTTCCGCGCCAAAAGTTTAACTATCAACAGAACAAGACCACTCAGTACGTACTTCGCTCTAGGTAAATAGGGGTTTAGTTATTATGGAATTTCGAAATTTTATTTTCCTGTGAGAACGGAAGGACTTTAGATTTTTTCACAGTTTTTTCCTGTAATCTATGAGAAATAAACGAATTAATTATCTATCTATCTATGCATGCAATCTCATATACTGACATTTTTCCAGATTTTTTGTGACGGACAGACAGACAGACACGTGAGTGATTCTATAATGGTTTCGTTTAACTTTTTTAAAGTACGGAACCCTGTAATTTTCAGCACCAATTTTGGCAACGAACTGAGCCCTAGCTATTAGATTTTATCTTGCGCGGTGTTTAATCTACGAGGGCTGTTTGATAAGTGCCCGTTTATGGCAAAAAAAAACATTTTTTTTTGTATATATGCATTTATTTTTCTACGTTGTCACCTTTTAACTCTATACACTTGTTCCACCTATACTCAAGCTTCAATAAACCATCCAAAAAGTATGATTTTGGAAAGTCATTAAAATAGGCCTCTGTAGCGACAATGACTTCGTCATTTGATCCAAATCGCTTACCACCGAGCCATTTTTTTAGGTTGGAAAACAAAAAGAAATCGCATGGGGCCAAATCTGAAGAATATGGGGGGTGAGGCAATAGTTCGTAGCGTAACTGTGCTAATTTAGCCGTCACAACTCTGGACGAATGAGCCGGGGCGTTGTTGTGATGAAACAGTACTTTTTTCTTTTTTAAATGGGGTCGTTTGTCCTTCAAGACGGCGTCAAATTCATCCAATAAATTGGCATAGTACTGCCCTGTTATCGTTTTTCCCTTTTCTAAGTAGTCAATATGTATAATACCCTGCGAATCCCAAAAACAGTCGCCATGACCTTTCCAGCCGATGGGACGGTTTTTGCTTTCTTTGGAGCAGGTTCACCAGGTAAAATCCACTGCTTCGACTGCTCTTTTATTTCCGGGGTGTAGTGGTGAACCCACGTTTCATCCACGGTCACGAAACGACGCAGAAACTCCTTCTGGTTACGTTGGAACACGGCCAAACACTGCTCCGAAGTAGTCAGTCGGTTCCGTTTTTGCTCCTCCGTGAGTAAACGCGGCACCCAACTCGCCGATACTTTCTTCATGCCCAATTTTTCTTCTAATATGTGTTGTACCCTCTCGATTGAAACGTTTACATCATCAACGATTTCTCGAAGTTTAATTCAGCGGTCGGCTAAAACAATATTTTCAATTTTCTAAACCATATCGTCTGTAGTCACCTCAATTGGCCGGCCTGGGCGATCCTCATCAAAGACGGTTGTTATCCCCCGCTTAAACTCGTTATACCAATATCTGACGGTTGTTATAGAAGGAGCACATTCATGGTAAACCGCTTGCATTCTTACTTTTATTTCGTCACATGTTTTTTCCTTCCAAAAACAAGAATCTAATTACAGACCGATACTGTTCTCTCTCCATTTTAACAATTTCAAGTTCATGCTTTCACTAAATCGCTGTCAAATGAGAAAAAAAAACAAAAGAATGCCATTTTCTTTTTTTTTCCCGCCTCTGAAAAATGGCGTAAAAAGGTGGTATACTTATTTTCGGCCAGTGATATTAATATATTTAGTAAACGGGTACTTATCAAACAGCCTAGGTAAGATCAGACTCAGACGCAAAATTAGTATTGAACTAGAAAGAAATCGATCGGTTATTTTGTGAATCATAACATCGACAAACCTTAAATTTGGGTTAAATTCGATAAAAAATCGATCTCAGTACTTATACGGCACCCAATAGAACTATGGAGTTAAAATTTCCCATGATTGTAGGTCATATAAACTGAAAGTAAAATACATATATTAAAAGAATTTGTGAAATCTAATGCGAGTCCGTCCGGCCATTATATCCAACCAATTTTCTTAATTTTGTTTTTAAAATTAAGGCGAGGCACCGGTGGGAGAAGCGGAGAAACCCTTTTGCTAGATCAAATTTTTTTGGTAATTACTACTAAATATCGGTCTTGCAAAAAATATTGGACATACTTAAGGATATGTCTGAGGAATGTGCTAATATGATACACGATAGTGTGTACTTTACTCGATCATAAGAAATAGCAAAAACAGGCCTAAAACGTAAAAAAAAAGTCTAAAACGAATTGTTTATTAACAAAATTTCTAAATTAGGACATAGTTTTTAAATGGAGATATTTCTTTTTACGTACTACAGAGAATCTGCTAAATTTTAGTTTTTAAATTGAAGTCTTAAGAGAAATAACAACGTTTATATTATTATTATTATATCAGCTAATACGACATTGAAAAAGTGCAAAAGTGTAGTTATTTTCTTGACTCTTTACACGTAAAGGAAAAAAAAGACAACTGTTTTACAAATGCCTCGGCTTAAAGATATTGATGCACAGATTTGTCATAAAGCATTGAAAATCATCCCCGCGAGCCGCTAGCGGATAGCGCACCGTCCTACCTCTATAATGTACTACGAGGCCGTCTGGCCATTCTAAGTTCAATCCAACTGATTTGCTTAATTTTTTTAATCAAAGGTATTGATGCACAGATTAGTCATCAAGCATTGGAAATCACCTAACTTTCACCCTGCTCAATCATCATCATCGTCGTATCAGCCGAAGGACGTTTACTGCTCCTCCTCAATATATATAAAAAGAAAGAAATCTAATATGAGTCCGTCTCCAGTCGTTCTATCCAATCAATTTGAAAAACAATTGTTTTAATGAAAGGTATTGATGCATAAATTTGTCATCAAGCATTTAAAATCACCTAACTTTCGCCCTTCTCAAGTTACACTCAAAGGTGATTTAAATAGCTTTCTTTCTCAATACGTCCGGTTTTAATAGAACTACGCGGTTCGTTTTGGTCGAAAAACACTCGCTGAAACGAGCTCTTTCATTTGAGCTACAGATTGAACTCAAATTAGTTGAGTTGGATGGAAGCTAGGTGTGAACATTTAACGCGCACATTCTCGCACACCGCGCAACATTGACGGCGATCCGCTTGAGGGTCACCCACCGCGCACCAACGTTCGCGGCTCGCACCCTGCGCACCCTCGATGTCCATAATAAAATAAAATAAAAAATTCTGCAGAGCGGATGGATGGATGAGATGCGTGCAGCGCAGGACAGGTCGTCGTGGAAATCCTGGAGGCCTTTGTCCAGCAATGGACGCTTTTTCGGCTGATGTGATGATGATGATGAGCGCACGGGTCCTCCTCGTTACTTTGAAAACATATTGAATATTTTACTCAAAATAGGGTCTAAAACTAGTTCATTTCATTACCTGGTGTCATAGCTGATAGCAGAACTTAGAGTTATGTTCCCAGTCGATGTGGTCGTCTTAATGAAGTACTGGCACATTTCTGTTGCACATTTTGATACCCAGCTGCACATGTTGGCAGTTTTGCAAAACAGCGCGTTGAATCACGCCATATTGTAAAACGGCGACGTTTTGTAATGCGGCGACATCACGTTCAGCCAGATTTCAATTCGGCTGAAATATTAGGTCTTTACCCCATGAAATTGCCGATTGTATAAAAAGTTTAAAGATGAAAATTTATATTAAGAACAATAGTTAATAATTTATTCTCAAAATAGCATTAGACTATTAGACATTATATGGTGGTAAATATGCCTATTGTTCAGATATTTTGAGAGCACGGTGGCTTTAACCCCATGAAGTCGGGTTTTTTCACCTGAAAAAACCGATTTTTAAGGCAAAAAATAAACATTTTTAATTTTAAAGCTCTAGAGTTATCGCAGCAATTTCTTCGTTGCTAATGTCATATTCGGAAATACCCCGCATAAGATTTCGTCACTTTCAGGAAAATTCAAGAAAATTAACTAGTCTAAAAAATTGCCCCATATGACCACTAAGAAAACGCCTTTGTTCCATTCAATGGTATATAGCTCAGGGGATTGGAACATGAAAGACATTCCACTAGTTGCTAATAAAAGACCATAAGTAGTGTCACCAAATAAGCCAATAATAAAAAACAATAACTTGGTATTGAACTTAAAAAACTGAATCGGCAATTTCGTAGGTAAAGACCTATTAGAGTACGCCGCATTGTATGAGGCACCGCTTTGTGTAAAAAGTACAAAGTAAAAAAAAATAATGAGCTAGCGAAGCGAGCGATATTAGGTTCGGTCAGGTTTGATTGAATATACAATCAAAGAGCCTTCCCTTGGGTAGCAGAATGCTTCGCAAACGAAAATATCATCAGTTTTATTCGGAGTTTTTCACTCATTACCTAGTTTAAAAAGCGGCGCAATTTTGCCGTTTTAAAAGCGCCGTCATTTTGCAAAGCAGGGCCAAATTATATATATTAGTACTAAAATACTGTATGGACAATCCCTGCCGCTCTCAAAATCCGACTTCACCCCCTCGTCACCCAGATTGATACAGATTGGTTACAGTTTGGTTGTCGAACGCACGGGATTTCGCCGCCATTTTGTTAATTCCGTCATTCCTGTTTTGAAATGTAATTTCCGGCCCGTTGTATGAAGTGTCCAGGGTGTGGCAGCGCGCTCTTTCGCAAACCGGCGCATTCTACATAAAGGCTGCGACATTGGTACTTTGTTGCACAAATTAGTACCTTGTTGCACAGCTGACATCGGAACTTGACCTTGTGCAGGTGCTCCCAGTCGATGTGGTCGCGCAAACGCGTCTTGCTGACGAACTTGCGTCCACACTCGTTGCACATAAAACTGTATGACAAAACGTTACATTTAGAACGACTATAATATCCTACTATTATAAACGTGAAAGTTTGGATGTATGGATATTTGTTACTCTTTCACGCAAAAACTACTGAACGTATTTGGATGAAATTTGGTAGGTAGACAGATTAGGACCTGGATTAACATATAGGCTACTTTTTTCCACGCTCGCGCACGCACTTTGCACCCTCGGAGACAGTTATAGAAACTATGTTCACGCGAGCGAAGCCGCTGGAAAAAGCTAGTACAGAATATAATTAAAAATTGAACAAACAAAAAAAACCGGCAATGTGCGAGTCTGACTTGCGCTCTAAGGGTTCTGTACCACCACACCTCTCCTCACAACTATGACAATGATACATATTCACATTACAAACAAAAGATATCAACGGGAGCGACAAAAAATGCTTCTTTTTCACTTAGTTAGGACTCCTTAAAAAGCGTCGGTGGCTCAACCGGTAACGACTCGGTCCATCTAACCAGAGGTACCGGGTTCAAATCTGGACGGCCAATGTACCAATGAGTTTTTCAAAAACTTACGTACATACTAACCGATTGCTTTAACGGTGAAGGAAAACATCGTGAGGAAACCTGCACACGCCTGCGAATAAACTCGAAGGTTGTGTGTGAAGTCGACCAACCCGCACTGGGCCCGCGTGGTCGACTAAGGCCTAATCGCCCTGATTCAGGGTAGGCTCGAGCCCCTCGGTGGGGACGTATATGAGCTGTAATGATGAGGACTCCTTAGTGCGACTTACACCTGGCCAGTTTTAATTATTTGTTGTTTTAATTCTTCTTCTTTTCGAGTCGACAGCAAACTCAAGATAGTCCCGTCCCAAAACCCAGCTACGCGAATTGTCAGTGGCCTGCATCAAGTGCTCCTGCGTGCAGGTGACAGGGCAAGAAGGACACGTAATGAGGTGGTCCATCGTTTGAGGGACCGCACCACACCTACACTCCAGGTACGTCATCATCATCATCACGTCAGCTCATATACGTCCCCACCGAGGGGCTCGAGCCTACCCTGAATTAGGGCGATCAGGCCTTAGTCGACCACGCGGGCCCAGTGCGGATTGGTCGACTTCACACACAACCTGCGAGTTTCTTCGCAGGCGTGTGCAGGTTTCCTCACGATGTTTTCCTTCACCGTTAAAGCAATCGGTAATTATATGTACGTAAGTTATTGAAAAACTCATTGGTACATTGGCCGTCCAGATTTTAACCCGGTACCTCTGGTTAGAAGAACCGAGTCGTTACCGGTTGAGCCACCGACGCACGTATCTCCAATAAATCCCCACCTGAGTAAGTTTTCTTTACTTCGGCCAACCTTAGTCCGGAGTCTGTTAAGAGATTTCCAGGTCGACCATGGCAACTTATATCCAGGTGAGGGATTCTCGGAGATCGGAACGAAGAGACCAGTAATGGAGACACTATTCTTCCATAGCTCAACTCTCGTTTCTGGAGGGTCGTCTGTCAGGGGGGCGACAAGATGTACAAAGTTCTTACGGCTTTTCAGCCTTTGTGGCACAGAAGTAGGATTGTGTAGAGGGTGCCGAGTGTCGCTCAGTATTTTGATTTTTGAAGGAAGCTTTTTTTATTCACAATTGGTAAGCCCTTGGCATCATCTCACTTGATGATGATGCCGAAGATGGAAGCGGGCTTACCAAGATTCCCCAACGCAATGGAGAACTGGCTATCTTATCTTCATGCCGGAACACATCAATGTTGTTAACACTGATGTTTGGCGGCAAGACTTAGATAAGATTGTGGAATCTAGCCAGGCGGGCTTATAAAATGCCCTACCACCAACCAAACCGAGTCTTACAAGTTAACCCCACCGGGAATCGAACCCGCGACCTCCTGGTGTGAATCGAATGGACTAACCATTAACGCCACGGAGGCGGTTAAAACTGCCACAGTTCTGCGGACTTCCGGCGGCGCAATTCCAGCTAGCGGATACAGCATTTGCACAGGTGTCGGCATATGACATCCAGTGGTAATCCTGTACGTTTCGTTAAATGCTTGTATCCTAGTCGACAACGCCCTTTTCAGGAGGCTGAGTGCTTTAAGCTAGTGCTCGGCGTGGGCCGAGCGGCTCCACACTGGGCAGGCATTCTCGCCCGCTGAGAAGGGAAGCGCCAGTTCGGTAGTCAGCACAACATCAGGCGTTGTTTTACATCAGAATAAGTATTACAATCACACGAAGTTTCACGTTGTATGTATTACCGTGTTTACAATAGAGCTAAATCAAAAATACCTATGTAAAGTTATGCTAACGAACTGAGTTTCATCAAATTCGTTTTTTTTGAGTGAATTCGCCATTTTTGAGTAAAAATATTAAGTGATCTTTTACTGTGGTGACACCTTAAAAATCAATATAGGGTAAATTTGAAATAAAACGGCTGGAGATATAAAAATAATAATGCCCTAACGTAAATTTTAAGCAAATCCGTTTAGTAGTTTTGGATCTAGAACACCGGACGGACGTGTACACACACATACACATTTTTTGTTCTTTGGATTATCTATTAGTGTAAGACAATCGATCCCCATCAAAATCTCAACTTCGATTTTTTTTGCCATCACAATATCTTCTTCTCTCCTTTGTCGTTCGATAACGCTCGCTTCTCATTCGCTGGAAAGTAAAAAAGATGGTAGTGCATACTTGAACTGTGCCTCGTCAACGTGTTTCTTGGAGAGTTTGAGGTGCTGCTGGTAGGTGGCCACTGACGCGAACTTCTTGTCGCACAGCTCGCAATGCAGCTCGCCCAAGTCGCGCGCCTTAACAACATAATAATAAACTCTTTATTGTACAAAATGTATGAAAGGGTAGGAAAGTGGGGATGCTATATCATAAACCTGGTAGTTTTAGCGTATCTGGTAGATGTACGAGAGGGAATGTACAAAATGTATTCATAAAATAACAAATTAAAAAGAATTTACACATTTACAAAGGCGGAATTGTCCCTTAGAGGGATCTTTTCCACTCACGCTTTAAGATAGTATATACAGAGTACTTAACTACCTTAGGGCAAAGAAACACGCAATTAAGACAAGAAAATAAACTTAATATAAATAGTTTTCAAAAACCTTTAAACATCTTTTCATTTGAAAAGAGTTTTAATGCTCAAAAAGCCAAATACTCAGTGTTCAAAATGTGAAAGTACACGACGTTTCCAAATTCAAATAAATATCAATTTATTATTGGCTGTACACAGCCACGCTGTGCATACTCTCTGGCGAAGCCTTCACCGTCTGTCGCAGTAGGGCATACACAAATCAACAATAAACATAACACTTGATTTATAAATAGAAAGATAGAAAGTTTATAAATATTTATAATAGAGTTTGTATAGGAAGTACCGTAACTTAATCAGATTTTTTCTATTTTTAAGCAACTTCCAAAAAGGAGGAGGTTCTCAATTCGTCTGTATGTTTTCTTTATGTGTGTTACCTCAGAACTTTTCACTGGGTGAACCGATTTCTATGATTATTTTTTATTTGAAAGCTAGTGCTTCCCGTGTGGTCCCATATAAATTTTATCAAAATTGGTGCAGTTCTTTATTAGAAAATTAACAAAAACCACAAATAATGCAAAAATGTACTAAGTTATTGCGATGGATGTCGGTTTTTTAACGTGTTTAGCGTTTTCAATTATCTATTTTTTTCTATTCCTTTTTTTGGAATAATGAACAAACAACCTAATGTGGTAGGAAAGCCTTAATATGTTCAAGTTATTCAAAAAATTTCATTAAAATCGTTAGAGCCATTTTTTCTATCAAAATGCCAATTTCGACTTTTTTGCCGTCACAATATCTTATTCACTCCTTCGTCGCTCGCTAACGCTCAGTCCCCAGTTGCTTGAAAGTAAAGATATGCTCGCCAACACTCGCTCGAAAGTAAAAAAAAATTGCAGGATTATTAAAAAATACACAAATTGCAGCACAGCTACATAGAACCCTAACGGAGTACCTACTTGAATGCAACGTAATAGAATGTACATTTATCCGACGCTCTTACGGTGAAGGAAAACATCTTTAGGAAACCTGCACACACCTGCGAAGAAACTCGAAGGTTGTGTGTGAAGTTGACCAACCCGCACTGGGCCCGCGTGGTCGACTAAGGCCCGATCGCCCTAGTTCAGGGTAGGCTCGAGCCCCTCGGTGGGGACGTATATATGAGCTGATGTGATGATGATGAACATGGTATGGTAACTAAAGAGCTGCAACACTTTCTAATCGCATGGCTTCACATAGTGACTATTCATATTCGCATAGCAAAACAAGACTCTCTGTACAAATCTATTAGCAATTTAGCTGTTTGAAAAAAAAGCGTCGGTGGCCTAACGGTAACGACTCGGTCCTTTCTAACCAGAGGTCCCGGGTTTAAATCCGGAAGGCCAATGTACCATTGTGTTTTTCGAAACTTACGTACATATACTTAACGGTGAAGAAAAACATTGTGAGGGAACATGCCCAGATTTAGTACTAATATATATACTGTGCCCAGATATTGTGTATGAAGGTCGCATTGGACACGTCCGTAGGTATAAATCTAAATGCTGGTGATGCTAAGTGCAACACCAGGCAACGCCGTCTATTTTTTGGATAGCACGGTTAATTGTGCCACACGATAAGAGAGAGGGGTAGGGAGAGAGAGAGAGCTATTTGTACAATTTTGTTTATTTTTGTAAGAATAGCAATTTTATTTTTTGGAGAATTGACATAAATTTTTTGAGTTGTTCTGTATGATGAATAGTAGCCCTACTTAACGGGTCCTACACTACATTTTGTTACACCTGTATACATACTGCTTGTTCACTCTCGCGTAGCATTTTTAATGCTTATTCACTCTCGCATCACATTACTCAGTGGCTCTTCACTCCCGTACCTTGTGGCTTCGCAGATGACGCCCTAGGTTCGAGCGCCACTGGAACACCTTGTCACAGCGCGGGCACGGATGCTGGTTCTGTCCGCGGTGTAATACACTACAGAGATGGAATATAAAATGTTTTTAATTTTTATACTACAGCACACCCTGGACACTTCATACAACGAGCCAGAAATGACATTTCAAAAAAGGAATGACGGAACAAACAAAATGGCGGCGAAAACCTATACGTTCGACAACCAAACTGTAACCAATCCGTCTGGGTGACGAGGGGGTGAGGTCGCAATCTAGAGAGCGGCAGGGAGTGTCCATACTGTATGTTAGTTCTAATGTATATACTTTGACTACAGTGTAATTAAGGTTGCTCTTTTCTAATCAGCTTGCTTTTTTTTATTCACAATTAGTAAGCCCTCGGCATCATCTCACCTGATGGTAAGTGACGATGATGCCGAAGATGGAAGCGGGCTTACCAAGATTCCCCAACGCAATGGAGAACTGGCTATCTTATCTTCAAACCGGAACACATCAATGTTGTTAACACTGATGTTTGGCGGCAAGACTTAGATAAGATGGTGATAGCAAGCCAGGCAGGCTTAGAAAATGCCCTAACACTAACCAAAGTCTTACAAGTTGACCCCACAGGGAATAGAACCCGCGACCTCCTGGTGTGAAGCGACTGGACTAACCATTACGCCACGCAGGCGGTTTGGCATGTGATTATGATAACTATCATCACATTAACCAAAAGACGTCCACTGCTGGACATAAGCCTCACTCGAGTTAGAGGGGATTTTGTGGTAATCGCCACGCTTGGCAGGCGGGTTGGCGGTCGCAGTGTGCAGTGTGGTGGCACAGCACGTGGAAAGGACCCTGCTGTCAAAGTATACAGGGTGTTAATCTATAAGTACGTCAAAAATTCGGAAGTAGGTATACCGCTGATTCTGAATCCAAAAAAATATAAAATAACGACCTAACATTTTTACCAAAATATATCTTTTAATTTTTTTTACCGACACCACATGCACACAACTGTAATTATCGAAATATCTTGCACATCACTATGCGATGCTATGCGGCTACACCGGCCGCGTTTCGGCAGCGGGGCGGCGCGCGCCGGCGCGGCTCTTTGATGAGCCGCGGCGCATTCGCAAGTTATCATATCCATCAGTCAGTCAGTGCACCTGCGACCTTTGTCTAGCGAAGACACGTACATCTTTTAATTGTCTCCCGCTCGCTGCGCCAACATTTCGTGTCAAGATGGACAATTATTCCAATGTGGAATTATGTGAAATAGTGCGTCTAGAAGCAATAAGTGGTAACAGCTTACGAGTGATGCTTGCTGCGACTCAACTCAACTTAGTAGGTACGTAATAACTAGGTTTATTTCTCGAGTTTTTGTTGCTTTTGTACAGAACTAGGTACCTACTAAAGAAATTAGGTAAGTATTTTGTCGGTCCTAAGCCCGCCAAGCAGCTGCTACACTTGCCAATAGACACCTGACCTTGGTGCCCTCGGTTCTTTAGGTGTATTCCCATTCCGTCCGAAATCAAGCGCAAAAGAAAATGGTTAAATCCCATTCACACTCTAAAACATACTTGTTGTTTTTTTTCATTTTTAAATAACCTGAAATTATGTATAGTCTACTTTTGATGGTTACACGATTTACATATATTTATATGTGTGAATATGACACTTTTAGATTAACACCCTGTATAAATTAGTAGTAACATATTTAGTAATCTGTGCTAAAATACAGTACGGACACTCACTGCCGCGCTCTAGATTACAACCTCAACCCTTCGTCACCCAGATTGGTTACAGTTTGGTTCTGGAATGTATAGGATTTCGACGCCATTTTGTTTGTTCCGTCATTCCTCCTTTTAAATGTCGTTTCTGGCCCGATGTATGAAGTGTCCAGGGTGTGAACTTAGTCGCCTCTTACGACACCCTCGGCACAGTATTACAATATAACGGCTTACAGTAGCGCAACGAATGTATTTACGCAGAGCAACGGAAGGGTACTTGTGGGGCAGCGGGCGGCGGGGCACAGTCAAGCCAGGCTGGTTACAGGCTAGTGGCGCATCGTGCGACATAAAAGGCGTTGCGCTACTGTAAGCCATATCGTAATACTGTGCCCTCGGGGACACATGGAGTGGTGTTCTGAGGCCGCACCACAGGCCTAAGACCACCACAGGGTTGGCTGCTCTTTAGTAATCAAAGTAGCTGCAAATTTTTTTATCCGCAATTGATAAGCCCTTTACATCTAACCTGATGGTAAGTGACGATGATGGAAGATGGATGGATCCTACCAAGATTCCCCAACTTAATGGGCAACTATGTTATCTTAATGCCGAAAATGTTGTTACATTGATGATTGCCGGCAAGAATTAGATAAGATGGTGGTAGCTAGCCAGACGTGCTTAGAAAATGTCCTACTAACAACCAAACCGAGTCTTACAAATTAAGACTCCGCCGGGAGTCGAACCCGAAATCTCCTGCTGTGAAGCGAGTTGACTAACCATTACGCAACGTAGGCTGTACTGAACTATATAGATACTCACTTCCTATGATGGCAATATTTTTTTAAGTGAAAACTACTTTAGGCGCGTTTTGAGATAGGAAAAACCATTTAACTCGTGACACCGTAACAGGAACACTCACAGGGTCAAAACTTTGTCAACCTAGTCGTTCGCCAGGAACACACGTAGGGTCAAAACTTATAAATCTGTAAAAAGTTTTCACTTCTGCCGGTACACCCGGAGTGGCTAGGTTTTTTTATTGATCGCCAACAGCTCCGGTACCACACTGGAGATGTGGGAGCCATCTTCTCTGCCATCCCGAGCGGGGATGGAACCGCCAGCAGCGAAAGCCGCGGGAGGTGAGCGTGCCTACAGCTCCGGGACCTACTTGAAGAGTAGGTAGTGGTTCTCTTCCACGAGGCACTCGCCTTGCAGAGTATCAGGACAAGCGTCTTGGCGGCAAGACCTACCGCAGCTGGTCCTAGCCTTCGCCTTATGGTGTTGGCAGGAATAGCGGCCTCACAGTTATGCCCTCATCATATCATATCAGCTCATATACGTCCCCACCGAAGGGCTCGAGCCTACCCTGAATTAGGGCTATCGGGCCTTAGTCGACCACGCGGGCCCAGTGCGGGTTGGTCGACTTCACACACAACCTGCGAGTTTCTTCGCAGGCGTGTGCAGGTTTCCTCACGATGTTTTCCTTCACCGCAGGAGCGTCGGATAAACGTACATATGAAATCGAAATTCGAAAACACATTGGTACGTGGCAGGATTCGAACCACGACCTCCCGGGCAGGAGGTAGCGGCCCTTGCCATTACGCCACTGACGCTAACGCTGTTATGCCCTAAGGGTCGGTAATTGGGCACGCTATATCATATAAATAAATATAAATATAAATATTCTGGGACAAATCACACATGGTCATATGGCCCCAAAGTAGGATTCCCTGTGGTATGGGAACCAGAGACTGATATACATACTTATATACGTTTTAAATACATACATATATAGATATTTAACACCCAGACACAGAGCAAACAAATCTGCTCATCACAGAAATGTATGCCCTGGGTGGGGATCGAACCCACAACCCTCGGATCAGTAGTCATGAGCACAAACCACTGAGCCACCGAGTCATAAACCTGGTAGTTTAGCGTATTTGGTAGATATACGAGAGGGAATGATTCATGTACTCACTTCCTATGGTAGCGGTAGGTTTTCTTGGAGCTGAACTGTTTTCCGCACTCCACACACTCGGGTTTATCGGGCAAATCCTCTTTCACGCGGCCCCGTTTCAGAGTCCCGTTCACCCCTAGTACAGGCTTGGAGTCCAATGTCTACGGAGAATAATAGAACCATCATCATCATTACAGCTCATATACGTCCCCACCGAGGGGCTCGAGCCTACCCTGAATCAGGGCGATTAGGCCTTAGTCGACCACGCGGGCCCAGTGCGGGTTGGTCGACTTCACACACAACCTTCGAGTTTCTTCGCAGGCGTGTGCAGGTTTCCTCACGATGTTTTCCTTCACCGTTAAAGCAATCGGTAAGTATGTACGTAAGTTTTTGAAAAACTCATTGGTACATTGGCCGTCCAGATTTGAACCCGGTACCTCTGGTTAGATGGACCGAGTCGTTACCGGTTGAGCCACCGACTAATAGAATAATAGAATATTCAATAGTATTAAATTTTTTAGTTGTGCAGATCATTGGGGGGGGGGGGGGGGGGTATTGGCATCCCATGCGTTGGACCAATGACCTGGTTAAGGTCGCGGTAAGCCGCTGGAAGCGGGTAGCGCAGAACCGGTCGTCGTGGGAATCCTTGGGAAGGCCTATGTCCAGCAGTGGGCGTCCTTCGGCTGATACGGTGATGATGATGATGATAAACAATCCTGTCTTAGAATTCTATTGATATCTATACAGGGTGTAACAAAATTGGTGTAGGACCCGTTAACTGGGGCATCTGCTCATCAAACTGAATAACTATTGTTCTACAAGTTTGCTGAAATCGCAAAAACATCTATGAACTTGTCATACAAATCGATCAGCTAATAGACCAATAGGGATGACGAATGCTAGTCATCTGATTTACTTTTTATCATCTGTCAAAAACGAAATTTTGTTCTTTAAATGTATGAAATACCTAGGTGTGACGTCATAGTTTTGAGGCGTCATTTACGTATTCATTTTGTGATTTTGGTGAATTAAAAATCGAAGACTTGATGGAAAACAAAACGAGTAAGGTTTTCCGAAGTTTAAGTAGGAGGGCAATTTAGTAATCAAGATTTCATAATTTATTTCTGATGCTGTCGTGATCCCTATTGACTAGGGGTACTTTTGGGAAAGTTGTCAAGTATGATGATTAGATGCCCCAGTTAATGGGTCCTACAACAATTTTGTTACACTCCGCATAAATAAAAATCGTTCTGTTCGTTGGTAAGCGCATCACTTGAGAACGACTGAACCGATTTGTACTTTTTTTAATGTTCGTAATAGTCCGATTAAGGTTTTTTAGACAAAGAATAATAATATGAAAAGTATCCCGAAAAATTGGGCTGATTTTGTATGAACTCAAGACCATAACTCCGATTCAAACGATGCACCCTCAATCACAGAAAACGAAATCCACGCGGGCGAAGCTGCGGACAACAGTTTGTAACCAATAAAATTAGTCCTATAGTTTGATACAACTATTAATGGCCCTCGGCAGTTTTCGTTCGCGCAAAAAGGCGCAGACCAATTTCCGACACTAGCCGCACCACAAATATGTGAACAATTTATATGGAGCTTTATTCGCATGCGCTGGTGACATATTTTTGCTTGCTATACAATCCTGGCTCTGTCTGTATTTGTAAACGAAATATTTACGAAGTTTAGTTTTAATAGCACAGGTAACTCGTTTTATTCCAGGTGGACATTTGAATTTTAATACACTTACTCGAAATGTAGCCCTTTATATTATAACACAATGTCAGTTAACTGTGCGAAAAATTGTGCGACTGTACCGCACAATGCGTTTTCTTTTATCACTGTCCATAAAATTGATTTTTCAATACAGTTGTTTGAAAATTTATTTTACCGCACACGTGCTTTTACTTTACCACTTTTTTTTTAATTTTTAGCTCGGAGGAACTAGACATTTCTAGTAAATAAAAATATAATAATCAAAGATACAGAACCTTCTTTAAGACTTTTGAAAGTAGAATTTTAAAAGAGATAGGTTGCTCCTCCGTGAGGTTAGTACATAACGCTAGCTGATTAGATTCTCTTTGAGTTATATCTTTGTGAAGAAAAGAGAAAAAATATGAATGAAGCGGAACCGGTTACATCAAGGAATAGGTGATCTTTTTCAAAAAGGTTTAAATGCTTATAATAATAATAGTATCCCAAGCCTTATTGTAGCCTATTTATGGTAATATAAAAAAAAACTTACGCATGCGTACGTGTGCTAGCTAAAATATGGCGCAATTTTCGTAAAACTGAATTAAGATGTTTTAGTTGTGAAAACTACTAAAACTGTGGATAGTTAATATATGTGTAATAAAAAATATCCTTTCTTATTTCTCTTATTTTTTATTTACCAATTTCAAAACAAAATACAAAACAATTAATCATCTAGCACCATTAAACCTGAATGTTTGTGTATGTATAAGAAAAAACAAAGTGAGATTACTCCCCGGACACTTAAAATAAGCCACAAGTCGCGTAAAATGAGCTTTGGTTGCTGAAACCTTGATAGGTATGTACCTACCCATGTATTTTGTTTTTTTGTCACAATCGTTTTTTTATTTTATCTGTTTTCTAACAACTGTATTGAAAAACCTCGTACAATACATGGGTATAAAAGGAAATAACAAACTCGTGACGATGGTAAACCCTCGCCTGCGGCTTGGACTCACAAATGTCATTCGATTGTTATTAACCTCTTTATCACCCTTGCATCATAAATAACTATTACCGCACAGTGCCATTTTTCATTTATTTCTTGACAACATTATCTAATTTCTGACTGACAATCTTGTAATTCCAACTTTACAATAGGCCTAACCGCACTTGCTCTTGCGCATGCATGCCTCTTGGTTGTCAATATCACAATGATTACACATAGTAACCCACCAACTCAATTGAAAGTGTAGTATCACAAATGTCCGAGCGAGCGAGGGACAAGGACAATGATATAGTGTTGCTATAGTTTTCTCACAACTGTATTGAAAACATACAAAACTGTGTGTAGAATGTGTGAACTGTAGCTGAATTTTCACATAAAACTGAACAACTTCCTCTGAGGAACCTTATGGGCACGGCCACAGCTTCTAACGGCGCAGCGCGGCGAGCGACGCGATTTGCGGTGGTATGCCACAGCTCTAATATAATATGCGACCGCGGCGAATACGTCCTACGCCTGCCGCCGCGGGCGCCGCACTAAGTGAACTGAGTCAACTGAGTGTGGCCGTCTCACAGTGTTGCCAAATCACCTTGTCAAAAATACCGTGTTACCAGGCTCAAGCGAATTTTCCTCTATACAAAATGGCCATCACATTTAAAAACTACGATTTTTCTTTAAAAGCACTGATGCCGAAATGACGTGGTTTGTTTGAAAATTCTCAAAATTCAACACAAAAATACGGTATATGAACCGTAATTACGGTGTACTTGGCAAAACTGCCGCCTCGATACTGGCTAGTACATTTGATTAATCCTACATTTGCTTTCGCAGCTCGCCGCTTGCCGCGTCGCAATTTGCGCCGCTGGTGGCTTTGACCAGGCCCTTTTTTAGTCAATCCGAAAATAAAAAGTGTTGAAATTCTCATCCTCCGCCCCCATCCGCTCCTAAAGTGTAAATGCATAATCACAATGGCACAACTTACGTCGACATGCTCGATTTCTTTGTGCCTGTCCAATTCTTCTTTATTACCGCAAACCACACCACATTCTTGGCAAACAGACTCTTTTACTTCTTCGACTTCTATTTTCTTATCTTCTTTGCCATGTTCTAGAGGTACATCACAATCATCAATGTAAGAAGACTCCTCATAATCTAAGGTATCATTTTCGTGGATTGACACAATATCTTCTTTTATAATTTTCGCCTTATTTTTCTTGGGTGTGCTCTTTTCTTTCTTCGTTTTGAATTTCGGTGTTTTACTTTTGCGTGCGGGCTGAAATTAGACAAGTTCATTTTTATAATCAAGTTTTTTTTATTGCTCTTCTCTATTCAGTGCTTTTTGACCCTCGTACTCCCTTTTATCTTAAAAACCGTTTCCAATACCTCTCCTCCTCTCATAGTCGACCTCTACGATCTGAAAATTCACTTCGCCTTGTTTTACCTACTCATTCTACCAATTTCTACTCTAATTCCTTCACTATACGTTCCATAAGCCTGTGGAACTCTCTCCCTGATTCCATTCGTAATTCCCCTTCCCTTAATATATTTAAATCTAAAGTTAAAGATCACTTTCTAGCGCTATCTGTTTAATCTCCTACATATTATCTCTAGTTGTTCTCATCATCATCATTAATGTGGTTATGTATGTACTTACTATACTATATATGTTATGTATGTAATATGTTTTATGTATATGTACTTTTTATGTATATGTATTTTAGTTTATATCATTTATATCTACTTATATATTTACGTGTATTACGTAGTTTAAGATTGGATATTTTTTTTTTTTTTGTTTCTCTATGAATTTGTTTATTGCCCACTACTACCCCACAATAATGATTTCTCATATTTCCTTCACCTAAAGGTTGTCTGGAAGAGATCGCTTGTTAGCGATAAGACCGCCTATATGTACAACTTCCTTAATCATTGTATCTTTTTTTTATTCTCTTATGTTGTGCAATAAAGTGTTTTCAATCAATCAATCAATCAATCAATCCCATTTGGTATTTTGCCAAATCATATCAAAAAGTATTCATATCTACAATTAGTTTTACTTTACAATGATCATTTCAAAACGAGACAACTGTACTACAATGAAACTTTTTAAATATTTGTATGGCTCTGGCTTCAAAAATTCAATATATGATTATAACAAAATTTCAATGTATTTTGTGCAAGATGCCAAGGCCATTTAACAAAGAGCGCGTACCTGCGCCATGGCTAAACATCGCGGGTCATTAGGATGTATGGATGAATTTTTGATGGTTGAAAATTTTCTTTTATTTATTTAATGGTAGTTCTACGAGCTATGTGCCCCGCCCATTGCCACTTAAGTTTAGCAATTCTGAGAGCTATGTCGATTACTTTGGTTCTCCTACGGATCCCATTGTTTCACATAGCACATAGCTCGTAGAACAGATGACCGTTGGGGCAGTAAAGTTCTCGAGTGGCGACCGCGCACCGGAAAACGTAGCGTAGGTAGACCTCCTACTCGATGGATCGATGACCTGGTGAAGGTCGTAGGAAGCCGCTGGATGCGGGCAGCGCAGAACCGGTCGTCATGGAAATCCTTGGGGGAGGCCTAAGTCCAGTAGTGGACGTCCTTCGGCTGATATGATGATGATGATTTAATAAGAAAAAGTATTGTATGCCACTGCGCGCAATTAGCCATTGTAACACTCAGCTTCACTTCGTGGCACAAACTAGCACTCATGTTACAATGGCTCTCATTACTTGGCAGTGGCATAAATAACGATTTGTTGTGGTAACAATGCAAGGTTTAACAACGATCGATAACTTGAAAGTGTGTTGAAAAGTAGCAGTCGTAGCTCAGTAACACTTCAGACCCGAAGCATAGTCATTACTTTTTTCAACCGACTTCCAAAAAGGAGGTGGTTCTCAATTCGACTGTATGTTTTTTTTTGTGTGTGTGTTACACGATATCCATCTTCGGCATCATCGTCATTTACCATCAGGTGAGATGATGCCAAGGGCTTACCAATTGTGAATATAAAAAAAGTTAAGTCCTTGGTGCCGGTTGCTATCCTTTAAAAGCAGTTGTTAAGCCGTGTCAGTTGCTTTACAGGCAGCCTGAAAAATTTCTGACATTGAGGTTCGCCACTAGCCCTACAACGTCCACCAATCCGGACTCGACCCTCGTGTGTGGAGTGTGGCCTAACCTTCACCAGCTTGGAAGGAACCCGTCCCCCAGTAGTGGGGAAGTTTATGGGTTGTTAACAACTTTTTTATTCAGCATTGGTAAGCCCTTGGCATCATCTCACCTGATGGTAAGTGACGATGATGCCGAAGATGGAGGCTAGCTTACCAAGATTCCCCAACGCAATGCAGAACTAGCTATCTTATCTTCAAGCCGGAACACATCACTGATGTTTGGCGGCAAGACTTAAATAAGATGGTGGTAGCTTAAGACTTAAGATATGCAGTGAGATTTGTAAAAGGTTCATAGATTTTCCATATAAAATGTTTTATTGTAAACGCCTCCGTGGCGTAATGGTTAGTCCATTCGCTTCACACCAGGAGGTCGCAGGTTCGATTTCCGGTGGGGTCAACTTGTAAGACTCGGTTTGGTTGGTGGTAGGGCATTTTCTAAGCACGCCTGGCTAGCTTGGTCGACTAATAATTTTAAACTAAGAAAGAAGCCAAAAGATAATTTGCCTTTTGAATTAATTATATTATGCCCTTCTTATGCCAATTATATTATGCCAAAGGGCAATGGAGCATGCTTTGCTCGGAGTTTCTCTGCGTGATCGAATCAGCAACAAGGAGTAACCAAAGTAACCGACATAGCTCACAGAATTGCTAAACTTAATTGGCAGTGGGCGGGGCACATTGCTCGTAGAACAGATGGCCGTTGGGGCAGTAAAGTTCTCGAGTGGCGACCGCGCACCGGAAAGTATAGCGAGGCAGGCCTCCCACCCGGAGGACCGATTACTTGGTGACGGTCGCGGGAAGCCGCTGGATGCGGGCAGCGCAGAACCGGTCGTCACGGAAATCCTTGGGGGAGACCTATGTCCAGCAGTGAACGTCTTTCGGCTGATATGATGAATGATGATGATATTATCCCCTAACTATTTCCTATAATTTTCAGATTTCCTGAAATTGCTGTTTAGCTGGTAGGGGGTGGTGACTTTATATCACAACAATTAAATAATTATATATGAATATATCACAACAATTGTGATAGTGGCCGTCATCACATCCAGTGGACATAGGTCTCCCTCCAGTTGGAGAGATGGTTTGTCGTAATCCCCACACTTGGCACGCTGGTAGTGCTAAGCGATCGCAGTTTGCGGCACATTACGCGGAAAAGACGCTGCTGCGGACGGTTATTGATCAAATGATCACTCTGTTGCGTCTTACACATCCTCGGGAAGAGAAAGAGCGGTGCCGGTACTATTATAGATCATCTACAAACATCATCAGTTCGCAGTGTATATCATCTGCCTCATCCTGCAGGATGTCTAGCTTATTCCTTTATCACTATATCCACCAGACCTTAAAGTTAAACAATTTAAGGTCTTACCTTATTCACAATATTTTCATCGCCTCTGACGACCAGATCATGTAAACGTCAACGGCTCACAGTGCATATCATCTGTCTTATCCTTTACAATGTCTTGCTCATCCCTTAATCACTATATCCACCAGACGGGGGCTTTGAAGACAACCTTATAGTAACACTATTTAAGATCTTTACTTACCTTGTTCACAACCTTTTCATCACCTCTGACGACCAGATCAGGTACAAACGTCATCGGTCTGCAGTGCATATCGTCTGTCTCGCTCTGCAGTATATCTTTTTCATCCTTTATCACTATATCCACCAGACAGGGTCTTTCATGTCAACCTTATAGTTACACAATTATATATACAATTACATGTATATTACAAACGAATCTAAATTTAAAAAATAGGTGAAATGAAAAAAAAAATCAGAAGAGCCCTTTACACAATTTAAGGTCTTACTTACCTTGTTCACAACCTTTTCATCACCTCTGACGACCAGATCTTGTAAAAACGTAATCGGTTTGCAGTGCGTATCGTCTGTCTCGCTCTGCAGGATATCTTTCTCATCCTTTATCATTATATCTACCAGACGGAGTCTTTAGAGCCAACCTTATAGTTACACAATTTAAGGTCTTACTTACCTTGTTCACATTTTTTTCATCACCTCTGACCACCAGATCTTGTAAAAACGTGATCGGTTTGCAGTGCGTATCGTCTGTCTCGCTCTGCAGGATATCTTTCTCATCCTTTATCATTATATCTACCAGACGGAGTCTTTAGAGCCAACCTTATAGTTACACAATTTAAGGTCTTACTTACCTTGTTCACAACCTTTTCATCACCTCTGACGACCAGATCTTGTAAAAACGTCATCGGTTTGCAGTGCGTATCGTCTGTCTGGCTCTGCAGGATATCTTTCTCATCCTTTATCATTATATCTACCAGAAGACGGAGTCTTTAGAGCCAACCTTATAGTTACACAATTTAAGGTCTTACTTACCTTGTTCACAACCTTTTCATCACCTCTGACGACCAGATCATGTACAAACGTCATCGGTTCGCAGTGCGTATCGTCTGTCTCGCTCTGCAGGATATCCTTTTCATCCTTTATAACTATATCCACTGGCACGGGGTCTTTGCAGTCAACCAGCTCTAACTTCACTCCAGGGTAGCTGGAGGTGTGTTGTACGTAAATTTGCAGGTTTGGTGGATTCGTTGGAGGGAATTTCGGGCGAATTGGCTGTGGGAATTTTATTAATAATTTAAATGATAACTAGATGATTTTTAAAGACAACATACATAATTTTTTAATGAGTACAACAGAGTATACATAATTTTCCCCTGCCATTTGGGATAGTCAGGTATGGATAGGTGGAACAGGCGGTAATTCTATGTATTTTCTTATGTATTCTGTATTATGTATTCTCTAGCACCGACGACCTAATGAAGGTGCGGGAAGCCGCTGGATACGGGCAGCGCAGGATCGGTCGTTGTGGAAATCATTGAGGGAGACTTTCGTTCACTATCAGCAGTTGACGTCTTTCGGTTGATATTATGATGATGAGAACTCTTTATGAACTTCGTCGACCACGCGGGCCCAGTGCGGGTTGGTTAACCTCAATTCAATATATTTATTCAAAATAGATGCAAATCACACTCTTTCTGATAGTCATAAAATAATAATAACTATGTTATTTGTGAAGAATCAAGAAATAAACAATAATTAGTTAATAACGTCAAAATTAAATCCTTGATATAAACCAGATTATGTCATTATAACATGAAAACAATATGACACGAAAAGTTATACACAAAAATCATTGAATGCATTTATCAAGAGCAGGCCAGTTCACACGGACAGCACCCGGTCACGAGTATAACGCGAGAGTCAGCCATCGCTCCCATCAACCATGTTAGAGGGAAAAGAACGACCCGACAAACTTCGAGTTTCTTCACAGGTGTCCTCACGATGTTTTCCTTCACCGTAAGAACGTCGGATAAACATACATCATCATCACATCAGCCGAAGGACGTCCACTGCTGGACATAGGCTACCCGCATCCAGCGACTTCCCGCGACCTTCACTAAGTGCGTTACTATAATTTTATGTGGCCGTAGTTCATAAAGTTATAGTAACGCGCCACTACGTGCACTTCAAGTCGTACGTGGTGCGCGTGCCGAAGCCTCTACTGGAGACCATCACCAGCACCGACTTCTGGCCGAAGGACGTCGTGTTTCGGCGTTTCCGAGGCACCATGCCAGTCCATTAGTCATCCAAAAATTACTAACATAGATTAAGGTAGATACTAACATGCCTAATAATGTATTTTATTTATAGTATCTATGTCATGTTATTTTTATAAGTTTTTATATATCTATGGGCCTGTACTTTAGTACTAAGTTGCCTGAAAATAAATGAATAATAATAAAATAATAAATCCGGGAAAAATCAGAATTGATTTCCTCCCATATAAATCCAGGGTGTTACTGTTCCTCAAAAATAGCATAAAAATATAACAATTTTAATGAAACTTTGTGAATAACAAGGACTTAATAAGGCCTACTGCATTGGGTATTTCATTATTCCGTAAGAAAACTTAATAAGGTAATTCCCATATAAATCTAAATTATTTATAAACTTTTCATCAACTTTGATATGTTAACTTTATTCTTTGCTACAGCTTGCTACTAAGTACGCTAATGTTTGTTAATTTGTGTATTTCCGACTTAGCCAGACAGTAAAAGCTTGCTACAGCTTGCTACTAAGTACTTATAATGTTTGTTAATTTGTGTATTTCCGATTTAGCCAGACAGTAAAAGTTTCGCAAGAGAGTATGTACAGCATTGCTGTACATTTTGCTTTTTTACACACTTTTTGACACATTTAGAAAGTAAACAATTTTTGTACGTCCGTCGTATAAATGACTAAATGTGCTGAACCTCACTATGTTTTGTAAGATCTATTGTATGTACCACATTTACAACAATAAAATATCTTTTCAATACAGTTGCTCGAAAAGTGGTCCTATAAAGGCCAGTCAAGTGTGCGCAAAACTGATTTTACCGCACACGTGCTTTTACTTTGACACTTTTTTTTCAATTTATAGCTCAAAGGAACAACACATTTCTAGCAAATACAAAATATAATAACCAAAGATACAGAGTCTTCTTTAAGAATTATGATGGGAGAATTATAAAAAAAAACTTATAAAAGAGATAGGTTGTTAGTACATAACGTTAGCTGATTAGATTCCTTTGGGTTATATCTTTGTGAAGAAAATAGAATAAATATAAGTGAAGCGCATAGGTTACACCAAGGAATAGGTCATCTTTTTCAAGGTGGTTTTAATGCTTAAATTAATATTAAGCGTTGTTATAGTCTATTTATGATAATATTTTAAAAAAACTTACGCACGCGTACGTGTGCTAGCTAAAATATGACGCAATTTTCTTAAAACTGAATTGAGATGTTTTAAGTGTAAAAACAAATAAAATTATGAATAGTTATTACATTTGTAATAAAAATATACATAAGTGTATGTTTAAAAAAAACAAATGAGTTTACTCCCCGGACATTTAAAATGAGCCAAAAGTTGCGTAAAAAAACCTTTGGTTGCCGAAACCTTGATAGGTATGTACCCATGTATTTTGTGGTTCTGTCACAGTCGTTTTTTATTTTACCGGTTTTCTGACAACTGTATTGAAAAATGTTGTATGATACATGGGGGTAAGGAAAAATAACACACTTGTGACGATGGTACACACCTCATACCACGGACTCACAAATGTCACTCGTTTGTTATTGTCCTTTTTACCACCCTTGTATCATAAATATATCATATTATCTATATTTATCTAACATAATGAGTGGGAAAGTTTGCTAGCTTACAGCCGGAATATAGAAAACGCACCTGACTCAAGTATTGCAGTAGTTCTGTATGAGACTGCTTTACTTGCCGCTTGAATATGTGGAAACGACGCAGCAATGCCCGACACTCCCAGCAGATGCGGACACATATCTCAGATAGATTGTATACCTGGAATACAGTACAAAAAGATATTATTATAGTAGAGCTTCGACAGAGAATGGCCATATTTTCTACAAGCTATGTGCCCAATACCACCCTAAGAAAGATACATTTTGAATTTTGCTGTCCCATAGATAAAGAGAGATAGAAAACCAGTGATCCACCCGCGGCAACTATATGAGGAGTGGGGACCGTTTTGGTGTCACTGTGCTGCCCCATCTACTGTACATCATTATGCCTATTGTATATTGTTTTACCTCTTAAGCCTATGGCACCAGGTGATTGTGGAATTACGGCTGAACTTCTGAAAGCAGGTGGAACACCGGTACTTAAAGCTCTTCAGAAGTTATTTAATTCCGTTATACTTGAGGGACATAGGATCTCCACGACGACCGCTTCTGCGCTGCCCGCATCCAGAGACTTCCCGCGACCTTCACCAGGTCATCGTCCACCGAGTGGGACCTCATGCCCATCCATAGGCCTATGTCCAGCAGTGGACGTCTTTCAGCTGATATGATGATGATGATACTTGAGGGACAAACGCCTAAGGCATGGCACAGAAGTGTGGTCGTGCTTTTCTTCAAAAAGGGCGACAATATCCTGCTGAAGAACTACAGACCCGTCTCACTTCTGAGCCATGTCAACTTTGATGACTTCCAGCCTCCGGAACAAGCCGGTTTCCGAAAAGTAGTAGCCTATATACATACTTAACTAGATCCACATAACACTAATATTAGATTGTCAGCAACCGGTTTCAAACAACAGACAGACATGATGTTTGAAATCCTTACTAATATTATAAACGTGAAAGTTTGTATGTATGGATGTTTGTAACTCTTTCACGCCACAACAGATAAACGGATCTGGATGAAAGATAGGTAGACAGATTAGGACCAGGATTAACACATAGACTACTTTTTTCCATGCTCGCGAGCCACACGCAGCTCGCACACTGTGCACCCTGGAAGACAGTCATAGAAACTATGTTCACGTAAGTGAAGCCACTGGCAAAAGCTAGTTGCATGATAATAATGTTTTACTTGTAACTAGCTGTTGCCTGTAGCTGTCACTTCACCCCAGTGGATATACTGAAAGCGCGTACACCAGTTGACTGATGCATATGGTGGTATATGGGTGTGTTCAGTGCGATACTGACCGAGCGATCGAGCGTACGCGCATCTATACAATTAAGACGAGAAGTTGAAAAGAAGTAAATTAATATCGAAATAGAGAGTGTAATAACTTAGGTACACCTGCATCCGCCGTTGCGAGATCTCTTTTATGAATTAAATTAAATTAAAATAAAGTGAAATTACATTTAATTGAATCAAATCATTTTTAAATAGGTCGATTTTTCTTTAGAGCTGTACACGCTTGCTTTCGGTCGAGCACTAAACGCAAATTCACAGCCGCGTCGTCGCTCACCGTCAGTCGAGCACTAAATCTATCTTAACTATTTATATTATTAGATTTGTTTAAATGTGGAACTAGTGAATTATTTAAAGCGAAACATGACTAACAGGCGAAAAGCAAGTCAAACGGAATATCAGGTAAAAAGTACCCAAAAATTACTTTTTCTTAACAAGACATCAATGAAAATAGAGGAGAAGCGTTTATTTACAGTACTTACTGGAATTTCACTCAAAATATTTGAGTAAATATCGTAAAAACCAGTTTCGGTAATGAAGTACAGATTTCGTCCGGAACACAGACACGCCGTGCATACGTTATCCATTATTAGGCACACAAATGTTATTTACAGTTATTTATACAAAACATCACAGCCGTTTTATGGAATAAAGCGTAGATTTAATAGATTTATAATTGATTTTCTAAATATTTTTTTGTTTGTTTTCAAAACAAAAAGCGCCCCAAACATAAATTACCAAAGAGGATATAAGTCAGTGTTGCCAGACCCGATCAAAACTTTCGCCCACGCAGGTTGTTAAAATTGCCCTTTCCGACACAAAATTGCCCTGGCCCTTAATCTCATACTTTATCTCACAAACGTTGTACTTTATCTTAACTCTGTACCTAGAACAATCTTATGTTTTCGAAAACTCCCGCCCCTAAAAGAATTTTTGTCAATGACAATAGCATCTTTTGACAACTGCGTGACACGAGCCTCTGGCGGTGTATACGACTACTACGAGTGGAGTAAAAAAGGTGAAATACCTATGATTTCTTATTGAATATATAACATCATATCACCGAAGGACGTCTACTGCTGGACATAGGCCTCCCCAAGGAAATCCTTTTACGACCACCGGTTCTGCGCTGCCCGCATCCAGCGGCTTCCCACGACCTTCACCAGGTCATCGGTCCACCGAGTGGAAGGCCTGCCTACACTACGTTTTCCGGTGCGTGGTCGCCACTCGAGAACTTTACTTCCCCAACGGCTATCTGTTCTACTAGCAATGTGCCCCGCCCACTGCCCCTTAAGTTTATCCATTCTGAGAGCTATGTCGGTTTCTTTGGTTCCCCTACGGATCTCCTCGTTTCTGATTCGATCACGCAGAGAACTCCAAGCATAGCACGCTCTATTGCCCTTTGGGTGACCTTGAGCCTTCTTATGAAAACCACACTAAACGACCATGTCTCAGTTCCGTATGTCATCACTGGAAACATATACTGGTCGAAGACGTTGGTCTTAAGACACTGCGGTATCTGGGACGTAAAGATATTACGAAGCTTCCCGAACGCTGCCGCTGCCCAGCCGAGTTGGATTCGACGATTGATCTCTTTCTCGAAGTTGGACCTACCTAACTGGACTGTTTGTCCCAGGTATACATATTC
The DNA here is from genome assembly GCA_947284805.1 of Coleophora flavipennella. NCBI lineage: Eukaryota > Metazoa > Arthropoda > Insecta > Lepidoptera > Coleophoridae > Coleophora > Coleophora flavipennella. The sequence continues at coordinate 9,292,347 of OX369278.1, forward strand.
GGTAACAACTTCGAGTGTAAAGCCGCCAACCTTCAGATGAGGACGGACTAAACCACAGGAAAATAAAAGGAAAAAGTAAGTACCTAATTTGTTATTTAATGATACAACAATAATAAAACACAAAAAATCTATAAACAGTCGCTAGAAGTTTTTCGACACATCAAGGATATGTCTTCAATCAAACGTCAAAATAAGCCTATTCCGGTGCGTTCATACTTGGCACGAGATAAAAATCTCTACATTCTCTACAAATGACAGATGAGAGCGAGACCAGTCTTATCTCGCGAGGGCCATGCTCAGTGTCGAGATACAACCGTTTTGTCGCGCTTCGAAGTCTACATTTGACATTAGTGGGTAGACAAAATGGACCTCATGCTAAGCCTGCTGGTGGTAAGTGACATAATTTTCGTCTTTAATATATTGAATATATATAAAACATGCTTAAGGCAAACTTTTTATATCCCATCTGAACTCAGTTATAATAGCTATCTATAACCGAAAATGTTTTTTTCCATATTGCCCATATTTTACCGGTTCGAAGACCTTTCCGCCCTTTTTTGAAAAAAATCTTAATATTAATTGCCCACGGTCTGGCAACACTGATACAAAGAGAATATAATAAACTACGTTTTCACTGATATAAGTCAAGGACTTTTTGGCGGGAATTTGTAGCGTTCAGTTTGTCATTTTTCTTTTATTATCCGAAAAAATACATTTAGTGGTTTTCGATGTGTAATATTGATAGTGTATTTATCAGCGAAGTATCATTTATGTGTTTCTTGTGTAGGATAATGAAATAAAAGTGTGTATACTGTGTTTCGAGTTCCCACAAGAAGTCCGTGCAAGCTTTAGCAAAAGTGCTATCATTTTGCTAGAGTATGTAGGTTAGGTTAGTATATAGACAATGATATGATGTGAACGTGAAGAACAGTGACCTTGAAGACTGAAAAGGAGAAAATTACTACATAATCTGAAAAATATACTAAAAATTACTGAAGACGTGAATTCTACTGCTGAATAACATATACTGAAGACTAGGCGGTATGGCCAATGAGCCTTAGCCTGCCCTAAAAGGGCGAAGAAAAAAAAATGATATAAGTCAACAACTAACGTAGTGTATTATATTCGGACTTTTTGGCGGGAATTTGTAGCGTTCAGTTTGTCATTTTTCTTTTATTATCCGAAAAATTACATTTAGTGGTTTTCGATGTGTAATATTGATAGTGTATTTATCAGCGAAGTATCATTTAAGTGTTTCTTGTGTAGGATAATGAAATAAAAGTGTGTATACTGTGTTTCGAGTTCCCACAAGAAGTCCGAGCAAGCTTTAGCAAAAGTGCTATCATTTTGCTAGAGTATGTAGGTTAGGTTAGTATATAGACAATGATATGATGTGAACGTGAAGAACAGTGACCTTGAAGACTGAAAAGGAGAAAATTACTACATAATCTGAAAAATATACTAAAAATTACTGAAGACGTGAATTCTACTGCTGAATAACATATACTGAAGACTAGGCGGTATGGCCAATGAGCCTTAGCCTGCCCTAAAAGGGCGAAGAAAAAAAAAAAAAAAGTATTATATTCTCTTTGTCAACAACCACAGGAGTTTTTTGGCGGGATTTGTGGTGGACGCATTCGTAGTTTGATTTTACTGTATTTGCATTGTTTTCTGCTAGAATTTACTTCAAAAAGTGGTGCGTTTTGGAGAAAATCGTCTGGTACACGTGAGCAATGTGAAGAACAAGAAAATAAAATGAAAAAGGACGTGAAAACCCAATTTGCACTGGGTGCAGTTTTATAGACGCCCTACTGCAACCGAGTGTTCTACCTCAGAATTAGGCTGCTGCAAATGCTGTCAAGAACTTCAGAGAGATTTGTAATGCACCGGCACTAGCATTACAAATCCAAAAACAAATGTAGAAAGTGAAAATGATTTATTTCCATGACCAAGAAAAAATCACAACAAATCACAACCACAGCACACCACAGTTACATACAACCAAATTTTTTTTTTGGTTTCTTCTTTCCGGCTTACAAAAAGCGCGGAAAAGGCAAAGGTTACTAAGACCATACAGCCAGGTCTGACGTATTTAAGCTTCCTTAGCTTTTGGATTTGTAATGCTAGTGCCGGTGCATTACAAATCTTCTCTGAAGTTCTTGACAGCATTTGCAGCAGCTACATTCTGAGGTGGAAGACCCAGTTGCTGTAAGGCGTCTATAAAACTGCACCTAGAGCAAGTTGGGTTCTCACGTCCTCCTTCGTTTTATTTTCTTGTTCTCCACATTGCTCACGTGCACTAGACGATTTTCTCCAAAATGCACCACTTTTTAAACAAAATCCTAGCAGAAAACAATGAAAAAACAACAAAATAAAACTAAGAATGCGTCTACCACAAATCCCGCCAAAAAAAAACCATACAACCAAATCACTAATATGGTTAAAATATAATAACGTATCTAGGTACAAGTCCTTTTGAGACAGTCTTCATTTTTCGTCTCCATTTCTTTTTTTATTTGAAAGTGCCAGTGCATTACAAATCTTCTTTGGAGTTCTTGACAGTATTGCAGCAACCTCATTCTAATTTGAAATATCCGGTCACAGTAACCTAAAACTGTTTGATAAAACTTCACCCAGTGCAAGTCGAGTCGTTTTTTTCATTTTATTTTCTTGTTCTCCACATTGCTGACGTACACCAGACGAGTTTCTTCAAAACGCACCTCTTTTTGAAACAATACTCTACCAGAAAATTGCGCATAAACAATTAAATAAAACTACGATGCATTTACCGAATCCCGCCAAAAAACTCTTTAAACATAAACACATATCTAAATATCTGGTGCGCCGACATTTGTTTTTGGATTTGTAATGCTAGTGCCGGTGCATTACAAATCTTTTCTGAAGTTCTTGACAGCATTTGCAGCAGCTACATTCTGAGGTGGAACACCCAGTTGCTGTAAGGCGTCTATAAAACTGCACCTAGAGCAAGTTGGGTTCTCACGTCCTCCTTCGTTTTATTTTCTTGTTCTCCACATTGCTCACGTGCACTAGACGATTTTCTCCAAAATGCACCACTTTTTAAACAAAATCCTAGCAGAAAACAATGAAAAAACAACAAAATAAAACTAAGAATGCGTCTACCACAAATCCCGCCAAAAAAAAAACCATACAACCAAATCACTAATATGGTTAAAATATAATAACGTATCTAGGTACAAGTCCTTTTGAGACAGTCTTCATTTTTCGTCTCCATTTCTTTTTTTATTTGAAAGTGCCAGTGCATTACAAATCTTCTTTGGAGTTCTTGACAGTATTGCAGCAACCTCATTCTAATTTGAAATATCCGGTCACAGTAACCTAAAACTGTTTGATAAAACTTCACCCAGTGCAAGTCGAGTCGTTTTTTTCATTTTATTTTCTTGTTCTCCACATTGCTGACGTACACCAGACGATTTTCTTCAAAACGCACCTCTTTTTGAAACAATACTCTACCAGAAAATTGCGCATAAACAATTAAATAAAACTACGATGCATTCACCGAATCCCGCCAAAAAACTCTTTAAACATAAACACATATCTAAATATCTGGTGCGCCATCTATCAAGGAATGTCAAAACTAAAGACCTCGATATTTGCACATGTACAGTAAAATGTTTTATGTGAAAAGTCCAAGCCTGTGGCCCAACCAAATTATGACATGACATCTTAGCTCCACATTTGGATGTTGTGGCGCAGCTATTACTAAAAAAGAGAAAGAAAGCTCCTTGTCTATCAACTGTGAGTGCCACGTCTTATAATTTATGCTACTATCATTTTATTGAAAATTCGATTGTTTTTTTTTTCGTTTTTGTGGTTTTCGTGATTTTCTCTTATTTATTTATCGAGGGTGACTGACACCCCACTGAGAAAAAATATTTAGGCTATAGTGCGACCGTCCAGGCAATGCTGATTTGACACGTCTTCAAGCCAGAGATAGAATGTAACATTCGACGAATCTTCGAAATAGTAACAGAACACTTATTTAGTTTTATGTTTACTTATATAGGGACAACAGAATGTGTATTTTAAAATTATATGTAACTTTAGTAAAAATTTTCTTAACCTTTTGCATACACGGTTTTAAAATCTAATATTAAAAAAAACGGCGAAGACTGTAATTTTGAGTAGCTGGGTTTGCGGCGTTGCCACGTCGACCTGTTGGGTTAATTAATTCAGTGCTGCGCGGACGCTTGACTGTGATAGACGTGTTTAGAGTCAGTGAGACGCATATTTGTTTGGTAGATTGTTTAAAAAAATACCTGGAATTTCCTGACACTAGTTACTATTTTAAGACTTGATACTATTTTCTGTTTACGAGGTTTCAAGACTGATTTGTCTGTTTAGTTTTTCAGTTTGAATGAGCCTCATAAACTTACTGCAAAATGAAAACAAACCATTGATTGTAAGTGAAAATTGGCTTTTTATTGTCATTCTAACTATCCTCTAAATTGATAAAAATGCATTTTTGAATGTATTTTTTAAAGTATATTTACACTTCACTTAGTCACTTATGTTCGGGTCATTTAGACCCAACCTTGTTTGGCGCGTAACTTTTTGTCACCTTGTATGCGAAAGGTAGTGATGTGATGTTACCACATGTAACTATTGATAACGTATTTGTGACCTATACATTTGTTAAAAATATTATGAATTCATTACCACACAAACAAAGCATTCTTGTTGCGTCAATCAACCAACCATAAAAGTTTCAGGCATAAACGTAATATTTCATATGTCAAATCAGCATTCTCTGGACGGTCGCATTAAACTCACACAAACTTCTAAATACCCATATTATAAAAAAAACAGTACAAGTTATCGATAAATCGTACATAAAATATAAAAGTACACAACACATTAAAATAAAATAACTAAGAATTTTATTGACCTAACCAAACAGCAGTCTATTGGATAATGTACAATTGTACATTCACGTCGCGTCAGTTGCTTCAGCAAAATAAAATCAATTAAAAACAAGGACTAAATCTTACTATCATCTTCATTGTATTAGCATAGATAAATAAGAGTGAAGTTTGTGCCGCCTTATGCGGCCTATATCAGGTGGTCCCCGTGACGCTCAAGAAAGCTAATCATATGCGGCCTATCAGTAGTCCGACACTCCAGAAGTTAACCGAGAAAATATGAATCTCAGGTGCCAGAACCCGAACTGGGAAGCTGGGAAATAAGACACTTTTTTTTAAACTTATTTTAAAGTGAAGAAAAGTAATAAAAACATGAAAATCTTGCATTCGGTCTCAAACCGCGCGTTGAAGCCCGCATTGATTTGAACCTAAAATGAATAGTATTACGTTAGATATTGTTTTATCACGCTCGATCTGCTCGAATTGAGTCGTTTTAACGCCTGAATAAAATGTTAAAAAAATTTAAACAAAAATAATTTACTCATAGTACTTAACTAAGATTTTATACAATAATTCAAAATTATTGATTAACTACTTCACTGCTGGCAACATTGCTAGCATCTTTTTCTTTCTTATTTCGCTTCTTTTTTTTCTTCTTGTTCGGATCTTTAGGCTTTGTCATATCATTGTATTTCAGTAATTTCTTATACATTTTCAGCAACTGTTTAGCATCCTTTTTCATTTCGCCTGTTACTTGAATTTCTATATTGTCTTTAACTACTATTGTATTTTCTTGCGTTTCTGTAGATCCGTCTATTTCTTTGTTCTCCGTAACATCATTTGATTTTACATCTAGTACAGGATCTACATATTTGGTGGATCCATGCAAAGTATTGTAATGTTCTATTGAACCTTCTTCCAGTTCTTTGTTTTCCGCGGGAGTTTCTGTCTGTACCTCAGCTTGTTCTTCTTCGTCTTCTTTCTTTTTTGATTCTTCTAATTTTTTTTTAAGTTCTTTATTTTTCTTCCTTAGTGCATTAAGTAAATTGGAAGTAGTTAGAACAGTTTTGACTTTCTTACTTCCTAAATAGCGATCTTTCCATGATATGTTTTCTAAATTATCGTCACTGTTTTCATTTTCTATATCGTTTTTATTATGGGTGCGTTTCTCGATTAATTCCCTTTCGTGTTCTCTTATTTGTTCTTCAGTGACGACTTCTTCTCTTTCGATCTCGTCTATTTTAGCTGAAAGAGCCTCTATCTCTTCAGCTGTCGGCTCTTTAGACAAAACAGTACCTTCAACCTCATAACATGAAGAATCATCAGATAATTCTAAAATTTCGTATGCATTGTCATCATTGCCAATAATCGAAACACATTCTAGACTCTCTGAAGTCACTTTTTTATCATCTTCTTTGTCTATGACATGTATTTCAATGTTTCTGTAAAAGTTTTGATCAGCTGTTTTACGAAAATCCGACTTCGACTTTTTTCTTTTTTTTTCTTTTTTGGATTTCTTTTCTTTTTTCTTGTTTTTCTTCTTCTTTGGGGCTTCAATAGAGTCTGCTTCTTCGTCTGAAATACAGACAACTTCAGGTTTTAATTCACATGCTTCTAATTCAGAGCTTTCATTTGATGAAATTTCTCCTTCAGAGAGATGGTTAGTACTATCTTGAGTAGTATCGTTACTTTCCATGTCATTGTCAATTTGGTCTGGACGTACAGTTATTTCATGGTGTATATTTCTAGCATCACTTTCTGTAGAACTTTGTAGCAGTTTAACTGCTGTTTCTGTTTCTAAATTTTCCGTAGGGTTTTCTACTGTTACAGATGAATGGGGCAATTCAATTACTGTTTCTTTTTCTTTTTGTACAATTTCTGAAGGTTTTTTTACTGTTGCAAAAGGAATTTCGTCAATATCCATAACTTTTGTGATATCATTATCTGTTTCATTATTTTGAGAGTCTGGTTTATCTTCGCAGACTGGTATATCACTGATATTAATGACTAAATTATTTTCAGCGCCATTAGAAAAAACGTTGCTCTCTAAATGCAAATTATCTAATGCATCAAAACTTTCTTTTGTTATGGTGTCATTATTGTTTGCCGTTGGCGAATTATTAGCACTTTTAGGCTGTGTTTCATTTCCTTTTTCTGAAATCTGATTATTATTTCCTTTTTCATCACTTGTACAGGTGTTAGAATCTTCAGTATATATTAGGATTTTTTCACTTATGGACTCCTCTTGATCCTGGACATTTTTATCTTCATCCAACACAATTACTTTACTTTCACTAATTGTATTTAAATCATCTTTATCCTTGTTACTATTCTCACTATCATCATCAACTTTTCCAACTGGTATACTTTGTGGCTGCTCTAGTATATTTTCTTTAGACGAATCTTGAGAACTGTCACTGTCGGAATCAGAACTGCTATCTGAATCTTGTGAACTAGACGTAACATTATCCAAATTCCTACGATCAAAGTCTTCCAGTAAATCCATTTTTTCAGAATCCGATAATTGCAATGTTATTTCATCATGATCACTTGTATCTTTATCACTGCTTTTCTTTCTTTCTTTCTTTTTGTGTTTCTTTTTGCTTTTATCTTTTGTTTTTTTTGCATCATGCACTGTAGATTTGATAGTCGTTTCTGTAGTATTTTTGATTTCATTTGCAGTTTTTTCAGGAGACTTTACAGAAATGGTGCGATTAGAACTTTCAACGCTGGCTACACTTTCAGTCTTACTAACAGATACTGTGACTTTATTTCTGTTTAGTTTGATTTTCCTTGAATGATGCTGCGGCACAGTGATTATTAAATCATTAATTTTCTTTGTGACTTTTTGTGTATTTTCTACTTCTTTAGACATTTCAGGCGACTTATTTTTGACTTTATCAATCTTTTTTCGAAGGTCATCGTCATTTTTTTCTGAATCTCTCTTGTCATTATTTTGGGAATCAATAGAGTGATCTTTATCAGAATGTTTCTTTTCATCTCTAGTGGAATCTTTCTTTTTATATACCTTTTCTTTCTTTTTATCTTTCTTACTTTTATCTTTTTTGCTCTTCTTTTCCTTATGTTTGTTTGCTTCCTTATCTTTCTCCGAGTTTTTGTTTGATACTGTTACTTCTACTCCGTTTTTGTTTGCATCGCCATTGGTTTTTGGTAATGCTGTAAAAACAAACAACAAATTAAAAAAGTAGAAACTTCCTGGACTAGAGGAAACCTTGGTTCAGTGTAGGTACCTCAATTTTCGTAAATCTGGGGAAAAATATCTACAAAAGAGAATGTAATACACTAAAGGTCTCCTAACAAGGTTCTGTTGCAAAAATAAATAACATCTAAGATGGTGACATGAAGTGATTGATGGTAGACGATTTGAATTTTAAGTGAATTTAATGTATTTTTGAGTTTAAACTGCTTTATGGAAATAATTTATTTAATTGCTCTTTTATGATATGAATAATAAATACATTTTAAAATTGTAAATATAGTATGTTATACATTATTTTCAACCCACTTCCAAAAAGGAGGAGGTTCTCAATTCAGCTGTATGTTTTTTGAATGTTACGCGATATCTTCGCAGGTTGTGAACCGATTTTCTTTTTTTTCATCGATATAATAATATGCTGCCAGGTTGGTCCCAGATAATTTTATCAAAATCGGTTAAGTACTTTTTTTAGAAAATTTCAAAAAGGAGGAGATTCTCAATTCGACTGTATGTTTTTTTTATATGTTTGAGACGCGAATATCTTTTCAGATTGTGAACTGTTTTTTTTTATTTGATATGGTATGCTTTTAAGTTAGTCCCATATAAATTGTATCAAAATTGGTTTGGTCGATTTTTTAGAAATTTATAGCTATAGCGGCAACAGAAATACACCATCTGTTAAAATTTTAACTGTCTAGCTATAACGGTTTATGAAATACAGCTTCGTGACAGACGGACAGCGAAGTCTTAGTAATAGGGTCCAGTTGGGTATGGAACCCTAAAAATTAAAAATTGTACTAAGTTGTTGTGATGGAAGTCGGTTTTTTAACGTGTTCAGCCTTTCCAATTATGTTTTACCAACAATATAATGTAACCCTGTTATGCTGTAATTAATTATGCCTCACCCTCCCCTATCTGTTGCGACCGGGAGCCGGACGTCAGACAGCCTTTTGTCCGGCAGCCTGAATGCAACAGACAGGGTTGTAGGTGCGCTTTAATGGATTTTATCTTTTGGTGGTAGGGCATTTTCTAAGCCCGCCTGGCTAGCTACCACCATCTTATCTAAGTCTTGCCGCCAAACATCAGTGTTAACATCATTGATGTGTTCCGGCTTGAAGATAAGATAGCCAGTTCCCCATTGACTTGGGGAATCTTGGTCAACCCGCTTCAATCTTCGGCATCATCGTCACTTACCATCAGATGAGATGATGCCAAGGGTTTACTACTTATTGTGGATAAAAAAGTTTGTTAAACGTTAAAAACTAAAATACCAATGTACTTTCTTTTTCTTCTATTCATTATAAAAAAAACTACAAAATATTGTGTGTTGCCCTTTAAAAACTGGCACTCCCATACATGTCATTCAGACAACAAAGGCAACAATCTTTGGTGTGTTTTTAGGTTCTATTTTTACCCGACTGCGCCAGAAGGAGGGTTATGTTTTTCGAGAGTATGTATGTATGTATTTATGTATAATTGTTTGGCACGCTCTGCAGCCTGAACGGCTGGATGGGTTTTGGCTTGAGAGGTATCTTTAGATTCGTATTTACTGTGAGAGTGACACTGGGTATATCAAAATAAAAAAAACAAAATGGCGGATTTTTGGCGCCAAATTCCAATGTTAGGCACGCACTGCAGCCTGAACGGCTCAATAGATTTTAGTTTGAGGAGTGTCGTTAGATACGTATTTACTGTGTGAGTGACACTGGGTGTATCAAAATAAAAAAAAACAAAATGGCGGATTTTTGGCGCCAAATTCAAATGTTTGGCACGCTCTGCAGCCAGAACGGCTCGATGGATTTTTTATCAACTGATAAGTTAACAATCTGCGTAAATTTAATGTGTGTCATTGTGTATATAGGTTACTATACAAACTCATTCAATAATAAAACTAAAAAATTAATAAAATAAAAAACGGTAATTTAAAAAACTAAAAAACCCATTCTAGAAATGGAGGCTTAGTGAATTGAGAGCACATACCTATATTACATTGCAGATTACTCCAATATACTGACTAGACGGCTGACTTTCTAGAATGGGACCCGACTGCTACAATTTTTCTTAAGTTAAGTGCAATCGGGTATGACGACTTTCTTGTTTTAGGGTTTTTCATTTTCAAACTACACAGAAACGCAGTCGGGTTTTTTAGTTTTTTAAATTACCGTTTTTTAATTACTTGATTCAAAGTTTCGACAAAGCACTGATGACTACCCAGGCACAGTATTAATACGAATAGTCGTAACACGGCGCCCATGGTGTCATCTTAACCGATTAATGTAGCCAAGAACCTCGCCAAATATCACCAGGGGTAGGAGGGGGTCAAATAGTAGCCGAAAAATCCTTAAAAGTTAACCGAGATAAGTTGTCAGTTATCTATCAGTCACAACAAAAGCTAGGTTTATAGGTTTTTGTTTTTTCAATATATTTTTTTATCTACAATTGATAAGCCCTTGCCATCATCTCACCTGATGGTAAGTGAAGATGATGCCGAAGACGGATGCGGGCTTACCAAGATTCCCCAATACAATGGAGATCTGGCTATCTTATCTTCAAGCCGGAACACATCAATGATGTTATGTTTGGCGGCAAGACTAAGATAAGATCACAGGATAAGATGGCGGTAGGCCAGGCGGGCGCTATGAAAATGCCCTACCACCAACCAAACTGAGTCTTACAAAGTTGACCCTGCCGGGAATCGCACCCGCGACCTCCTGGTGTGAAGCGAATGGACTAACCATTACTCCACGAGGCAGTTAAATTTATAAGTTTAATTTTATTTGTCGTACGGCGCTTTCGATACAAAACGAAATTCAGCCCTTCAGATATTTGTTTATTTTTATCAATAATTTAAAAAACGAAAACTATAAACCTAGCTTTTGTTGTGACTGACAACCTATCTTAACACCTTAAAACCTTTAAGGGGTGAAAATCCAACTTTTTTTCCAATTTTTTTCCAACATGGCGTACAGTCGAAAAACCGGCCAAGTGCGTTGCCGTACAACACTTATTTATACATGTACAACAATGATGATACCTATTCCAAAGTATATATATTAGTACTAACATACAGCACGGACACTCCCTGCCGCTCTCTAGATTGCGACCCCACCTCCTCGTGACCCAGATTGATTCAGATTGGTTATAGTTTGGTTCTCGAACATATAGGATTTCGCCGTGATTTTGTTTGCTCCGTCATTTATTTTTTTAAATGTCGGCCGCTCTCTAGATTCCGACCTCACCCACTCGTCACCCAGATTGATACAGATTGGTTATAGTTTGGTTCTCGAACGTATAGGATTTCGTCGTGATTTCGTTTGCTCCGTCATTTGTTTTTAGAAATGTCATTTAACGACCGTTGTACGCAGTGTCTGGGTGTGCCTATTCTTTTCAAAAACAAGGCGAGCAACGGAGAAGTGTATTTTTATTATTTAGAAACGTGTGCCGCCATGATATCCTATCATCTACAAGGGGGAGGGAGCGGAACCCTCTGGTACCATACATCCCTCCTCCCGCGCAGAGCACCTTTTTATTTAGCAAATTAATTTTGAAAATTTGTATTATAAGACCATTTTTGGTCAAAAAAAGGCTACTGTTTATTTTCAATAATCGTTTAATTTAGAACGCGCCAAAAATCCACGGGGAGCGATGGTACCAGAGTCATGTCCATGTCCCCCTCCCTCTACCCTACCCTCCCCACCCACCCTATCTCCCTATCGAGGCGGCACGTTTCTAAAACCAACATTAAGAAATGTAAATAAAATAGATATAGCCTTTTCGAGACTGAGTAAGGTTAAAAAGTCATTTGTGGGGCAGTGTATAAGATTCTACAATAAAATTCCAGAAAATGTAACTAGTTTGTCAGAGAATAAATTCAATGTCAAAAAATGCTTGTGCTCTAGAGGACATTATAAAATAATAGATTATGTAAATGACAAATGTATATATGTTGATTCTATAACAAATACCATTACCTGATACTGTAATCTGAATCATGACATTAATTGTAATATTCAATAAGTTTTTTTGACTATTTAAAGTGTGTGTAAACACCTATTTAAAATAAAATATTTTGATTTGATTTAACTCCGGTAACCTCCGTCAACTTTTTTTAGTAAATCCCCCATATTCTCTGAAAATTACAGCTGGCTAGTTATTAGAATTCCAAAGATACAGCATTTTAAGAATCGGACAGACGGACAGAGAGTGCAGGCTTGGTCCCGTTATTTGGTACTGAAAGCTAAAAAGTCACCCTCTAGGTATAGTTGGGTCTGCTAACCTTTTTCCAACTCTTCAATTTTAGGCTTCTCCTCATCGCTGCTTATCTCCACTACCTCTGGAAGTTCTTCTTTTATTTCCACCTCATTCTCCGAGGCATTGGACTCGTGGTCCACGGCTGGTGTGGGTTCAGTGGCTGGCTCTAGAATAAAACAAGTTAAAAGATTACTAACGTGAAAATGTGTTCGTTTGTTTGTTACCTTATCACGCATCCAGCGACTTCTCGCGACCTTCACCAAGTCGTCGGTTCACCGAGTGAGGGGCTGCCTACGCTACGCATTCCTGTACGCGATCGCCACCCGCGAACTTTACTGCCTCAACCATTTGTTCTAACCCTTACTAATATTATAAATGTGAAAATGTGTTTGTTTGTTACCTTTTCATGCTTCAATACCTCGAACAATCTTAATAAAATACCAATTATAAATATAAAAAAATGAAATTTGGCATGCAGGTACCCTGTGTCACTGGGAAGAACTAGGCTACTTTTTATCCCATGAAAATAGAATAGTCCGATGCAGTTCCCGAGGGTACTGAAAAAATACTCTTTTTTTGGTTAATTTCTTTAACATCGCAACGGAACAATGGACACAGATGGTAGGTGGTGGTAAATGACATAATTTATTTATAAGCATATCCTGACATAGTTCCCAAGGGAACTAGGGAAAAACTCATTTCCGCTTGCGGCTCGCGCATTACTCACACTCAAAGACAGTCATAAAAACAATGTCCACGCGGGCGAAGCCGCGGGCAAAAGCTAGTAACTATATAAATTAAAAATTTAATGGTGCCGAAGATGAAGGGGGCTTAGATGAAGCTTTCCCAACGCAATGGGGAACTGGCTACCTTATCTTCAAGCTGAAACACATCAATGCTGTTAACATTGATGTTTGGTGGCAAGACTTAGACAGTATAATGTCAAAGTATATAATATATTAGTACTAACATACAGTATGGACACTCCCTGCCTCTCTCTAGATTCCGACCTCACCCCCTCATCACCCAGATTGTTACAGATTGGTTACAGTTTGATTGTCCAACGTATAGGACTTCGCCGCCATTTAGTTTTTTCCGTCATTGCTTTTTTGAAATGTCATTTCTGGCCCTTTGTATGAAGTGTCCAGGGTGTGAAAGTAATGTGTAGAAAGCTGTATAGTTGAGCTTACTTGTAGCTTGTTCTTGCTGTAACTGCGCTCGTATTGCCCTCGCCCGCGCCTGAAGCTCCAGTAACTCCAAGACAGTCAAACCAGCCCGGGATGCCTTGGACTTCTCCATGTCCTCAGCTGCCTCTGGTTCCTTGGATTTCGTCCTTCTTTTCTTGGTTTTCGCTTTGGAATTGCGGCGACGGTGTTTATGCTGAGACAAAGAAAAAAAAGTAGAATTTCGAATTCTCGAGTTTAATTAACTATTTTTTATTTAAAGATCTGATGATCTTCATCATAATATCAGACGAAAAACGTCCACTGCTGGACAAAGGCCTTCCCCAAGGATTTCCACGACGACCAGTCCTGCGCTGCCCGCTTCCAGTGGCTTCCCGCGATCTTTGTCAGGTCGTCGGTCCACCGCGTGGGAGGCCTGTCTACGCTACGTTTTCCGGTGCGCGGTCGCCACTGGAGAACTTTAAAGATATTATTATCATATTATTAGAACAAATGGTTTAAATTTGCTATGAGACAGAGTAATGTGAATATATAACTGATTAGAACGTGTTCTTGGAGTTTTTAAACTATTAGGACTAGGAAAACGATTTATGGTATATCATTTTTTTCACGTCGAAAACGAAGTGATGAGATCACGCAATTTTCTGCACAGAGACGGTTGAGGGGGTTGGAACTGACATAGACTGCTAATCAGCATAGCCCGACAATGCTCAAGCCGCTTGCTGCTCGCGCATTGCGCACCCTCTAAGGCAGTCAGTTCAACCATGTCCACGCGGACAGTCGCGGGCAAACGCTAGTAAATAATAAAGCACCTGCATAGTCACATTGATCGCGCAAGTTAACTGACCATAAGAACGGTCATTTACCTGGATGAGTTTGCCTGTTAGTGGTATTTTTATTTGGACCGTTTCCATGTTTGGCAAGATACATTAAGCATAAAAAATTAAAGTTTAAAAAAACTAAAAACCGAATTCAAAATGAAATTCACTCGAAAGTATGAAATAATGTTATTATACTTAAATACACAACATTAACCAACAATAACGAAATCAAAGGTGGGTACGAATTAAATTAGGGGCTTTAAATTTTTTTTGACATTTTATACGTAAGTAACTGTGTGCTGGTACCAACCTCAAAAAAAAATTTAAAGCCCCTAATTTAATTCGTACCCACCTTTGATTTCGTTATTGTTGGTTAATGTTGTGCATTTAAGTATAATAATATTATTTCATACTTTGGAGTGAATTTCATTTTGAAGTCGGTTTTTAGTTTTTTTAAACATTTATTTTTATTATCTTTATTTTTAGTGATAATTCTATCTACCTAACAATGTTAAACCCAATCACCTACTCACCAATAGGAATTATCAAATCATAATACATGTGTTTCATTAACAGATACAAAGTCCTGTGGCTTCCATCATCATCTCAGCAGATGATGATGGACGATTTAACTCCATAACATGAAAGTTATGGAGTTAATCGTCCATCATAAGCTCATCTGAATAACCTGAAAGAATACAACCTATCGGTCTATGCATACCTACATATTTATCTATGTATAATATTGAAAGGATTTTCCTCCAACTCCTAACCGTTCAGGAGTTGTACCTTCCTTCATCAACTTATCAACATGAGATGATGACTAACAGACGCGAGTATTTTAATAGCTTTAGAAAACATATGAATCACGTAATAAGTGCCTACGTAATGAGTAATTTGAGGGTTGTTCTCGATTTCCCTGGGATTCCATCATCAGATCCTGACTTGGTGACAATGGGACCCCCTCGGGAGTATACTCTTTCGAATGAAAAAAGAATTTTGAAAATCGGTCCACAATTGACGGAAAAATCGGTGAACACACATAAAAAAATATACAGTCGAACTTAGTACCTCCTCCTTTTTGAAGTCGGTAAAAACATGACATTGGAGTTAGCCACTAGCATTCAACATACACCAATCCACAGTTTTCCCCCTGGGTGTGAATTATGACCTAAGCTTCTCGAGTTTTGGCAGAGACCCGAGCCACACATAGGAGAATGCTGTAGGCTGTTAAACCAACAAAACATAAAAATAATTTTCGAAAAAAGTACAAGGTTAAATATGAAAATAATTTTTGTTATTTCATATTCTTCTCGGCAAACTTATTCATTTGATACTCACATCATGGGTTGCATAAAAAGAGTTCGCCATATTGGATTTAGGATGATGCTACTTAACCTTGCATTGTTCTCCAAACTTAACGAAATTTCAGCTCAATTGGATACCGGGAAGTGGTTCTAATTTAGCATCCAACATTTGTCACAAATTGTCACAGAGATACTAACTAACACGGCAAGCTAATATAAAGCTTGTAAAAATGTCCACACCTTTTTCTTCTTACTGCTGGTTTGGCTCAATATCTCCTCATCGGAGGAAATGCTGTCTAAAGAGATGGTCTCTAGCCGCTCTGGCTCTGACTGGCTGGAGGACTCCGTGTCGGATGGAGGCTCCGCCCCATCCAGGATAGCGCAGAGCCTCTTCGAGCTGATGCCCAGGAGCTGTAAAGTTAAGAAACATAAGACAGGCTGGTTTTAGTAACTAGGCAACTAGTGCACCCATTATGCTTAGTAAACAGGCATCACTGCCAGTCCAGCTCCTCCAGAAACTACAGATGTGTTGTAGCAGTGTTACAACAAAAAAATATATGTTGAAAAGTGCATCAGGGCAATATTTACTACCCAGCAGATCACCTGCTAGGCTAATCTGAAGATTCCCTGAAAATTTCATCAAAATCGCTCAGTCCATGGTGTCAGCGACGTGTGTAGACCTCGTAAATCTAATTTTCATCCAATGTTTGAGGAACCTCCTTCTTTTTTTGACGTCGGTTAATAAGAAAGAAAACCACTCAACACGCCTGTATCAGGTAAATGCAGTGCTGTGCCATCTATCCAATGAAAACCTCGTCGATATTGGGTGTCCACTATTCTTCTTCTTAGTCGTATCCTCATGACTGAGGGACGTGACCATCGTGGGTCGCACGTGCCACCACAGCTCTCCAGGCCACTCGATTTTGAGCTCTGTGTATATTAGCCTGCAGTGTCATCCCGGTCACTTCTTTTATCGCATCGGCCCATCGCATAGGCATTCGTCCACTATACATGAACGATAAACTCGGTAAGACACTTGACATGTCAATTCTTATCGTTCTTTGATTTGAAAAACTGTGTTCAAAGTGGATTTCGTTTTGTGAATTGTTTTAAATCATTATTGTATCTTAAAGGCATTATTTCTTGGAGACTCGCTAAATAACCTCTTATACGGTACATCTAAGTAGGATAACCCCGCAACTGATGCCGTGAGTATTTACTAGAACAATAGTAAAACCTCGGAAATATGAGAACAAGCTTTCTGTATTGTATTTTACATAGTAAATCTTGTTTTTTTTTTCTCAGTAAATTCTCATAAGTAGTGTTTGACAAAGCATTAGGTATGCACATTAGGATATGCACTTAGATATTGGTTACACACATGATTACAGAATGCTTGACTTACAATAAATAACAGAAAACGGAAATAGGTTTCCTACAAAAAATATTCAGGTGACGGTTTTTTCTCTCTCCTGTAAAATGTTGTTTTAGTCACTTACGAGGTTTTGCCAAATGCCACCCTTGACTGTAAAACTTGAAGGAGCACACTTTGAGTATTGCTTGTCTAGAATATAGTAAGTATTGATACTCTAGTATTCATGCACAAACAAAGACTGACCAAGATTGATGCTACTGTTTAAAATGCCGTAAAAATCACAGAAGAAGAATAAGAGCATTGGTTGCATATCGGCTAGGGCATTTATCTCCTGTCCAGGAGGTCGTGGTTTAAATCCTGCCACATACCAATGTGTTATCAAGTTTCGAGTTCATATGTACATTTATCAAACACTCTTTACCGTGAAAGAATACATCGTGAGGAAACCTGTATGCACCTGCAAAGAAACTTGAAGATTGTATGTGAAGTCAACCAATCCAAGCTGGGCCTGCAATCTCCCTAATTCAGGGTAGGCTCGAGCCTCTTAGTGGGGACCTATATGAGCTGCTATGATGAAAATTCACATGAAAATGTTTTTTTTTAAGTGAAATTCCATAAGGCGCATTGGGCATTTTTTGAGATGGGAAAAAAACCATTGAACACACGACCGTTTCCGAGCACTCAGAGGATCAAAGCTTATAACTCACAACCATTATCGACACTTGGAAGGTCAAAACTTATAAAACTGTAAAGTTTTGACTTCTGTTGGCACTCCTGGAGTGATAAGGTTTCTTTATTCAGATCAGTCTCCTTAGAGTGAGCAAAGTATATATATACAGGGTGATTTGTAATGTCACGTATTCCCGTTAAGGGGTGATAGATAAGGTCAAAAGCAATCAATTTTGTCCTATAATGTGCTATCCGAAAGTTAACCGTTTTCGAGTTATTTCAAATTTACTTTTTTTATTTTAAATTCCGGCTTCAGATGGTTAAAATTTGAATTAAAAAAAACTACGTGCCTGATTTTGAGTTTCTTGCTATCGTCGTATAGCGGACATTCCAATAGTTCATAATAAGTGATAAAATCTTGAAAAGCTTCAAACGTTTTCAAATTACGCCTTTTAAATTTATCAGTTTCCTATTTTTTTCTATTTTTTTCGATAAAAAAGGCAATTTTCTGTAAAAAATCTCCTAGTAATTAAATGTACAAAGTACGTTAATAACATCTTTAACTAACTAGCTTTCATTAGAGGTATTAAACTTAGTAGTATCTTAAGTACATGTAGAGAAAAAACGTTTAAAACCCACAGAGGCCGGATTTTTAAAAGGATTTTTTATTACCTGTTTTAAGTAGGTAAGTCGTTACTGTCCTCAAAGGACTCGCATTTCATGGAATTTCTTTTTATTTATGGCAATCGGCTCGAATAGGGAGCGAGAGAGAAGAGCTGACTTAGTGAAGGAGTGAGTGAGAGAGAGAGAGAGAGCTGTTATTATTAATTGTAGTTACGCCGCCGCCGTCCCCACACGCCAAGCGAAAATTAGGTTTAGTTGGTATCAACTACTTCGTACGCGCACACGTATTACGCACTAATTATCATTTACTAGCATTTTTGAGTTAACTTCGAGTTTTTGTTGGTTTATTATCATGGCAGACGCAGAAGATCCGCCAGGACCTTGGCATCCCGAGCACGGACGTACTTTTACAAATGA
Organism: Coleophora flavipennella; assembly: GCA_947284805.1. Lineage (NCBI taxonomy): Eukaryota > Metazoa > Arthropoda > Insecta > Lepidoptera > Coleophoridae > Coleophora > Coleophora flavipennella. The sequence continues at coordinate 9,311,113 of OX369278.1, forward strand.
AGAATACGCAGACATAATGTTCTGTTATGGATATTGTAACGGAGATTCTGCAACTGCCCACCGTGAATATCGCCAACGTTTCCCGAATCGCCGAACACCTCATGTTACTGTGTTTGACTCTGTGTATCGGCGCATCCGCCTAACTAGACGGGTTCAAAGGCAACATAGTGATGCTGGATTACAATTTGAGCAGAATTTGTGAACTAATAAAAGAGTTTAATTAAAATAAAAGCCTTTTATTTATCGTACGTAATTATTTTTCGAACATTAATTTCTTTACCTACTCATCATTTTTTTTTATTTCTGTCTTTGTACTTGGAGTTATTTGTAACTTTTTACCTCAAATGAAAGCTAGTTAGTTAGAGATGTTATTAACGTACTTTGCACATTTAATTACTAGGAGATTTTTTACCAAAAATTGCCTTTTTTATCGAAAAAAATAGAAAAAAATAGGAAACTGATAAATTTAAAAAGCGTAATTTGAAAACGTTTGAAGCTTTTCAAGATTTTATCACTTATTATGAACTATTGGAATGTCCGCTATACGACGATAGCAAGAAACTCAAAATCAGGCACGTAGTTTTTTTTAATTCAAATTTTAACCATCTGAAGCCGGAATTTAAAATAAAAAAAGTAAATTTGAAATAACTCGAAAACGGTTAACTTTCGGATAGCACATTATAGGACAAAATTGATTGCTTTTGACCTTATCTATCACCCCTTAACGGGAATACGTGACATTACAAATCACCCTGTATATATATTAGTACTAACATACAGTATAGACACTACCTACCGCTCTCTAGATTGCGACCTCACCCCCACCGTCACCCAGATTGATACAGATTGGTTACAGTTTTTTGTCGAACGTATAGGATTTCACTGCCATTTTGTTTGTTCTGTCATTTGTTTTATGAAATGTCATTTCTGGCCTGTTGTATGAAGTGTCCAGGTTAGGCGCGAGTATGACTCAAACTTGACAAGTTTTTATTTGTTGTTTTACTTCAGTATAAATACAGTGATCACACCAAGTTTCAGGCTTGTATGTATTACCATTCATAAGACAGAGCTAAATTAAATATACGTTTTTTTGTATAAAGACCCTTATTTTTTATAATTTTTAGTATTTGTTGTTTATAGGGGCAATGGAAATACACATTCTGTAAAAAAATTAACTGTCTATCTATTACGGTTCATGAAATACATCCCGCTGACAAACAGACAGACAGTGGAGGCTTATGTAGTAAAAGGGTCCCGTTGGTTTGGGTGTACGGAACCACATAGACAAACATTACGAGGTAGACGAATTGGGGTGCACATAAAAGGGGAGACTTTCCAGCCAGCTTCGAAGGCTTACCTCTTCAGTGCATAACTCTTGCAGGTCATCAATAGATATCCTCCGTACACATTCCGGCGCCATGGCTCTCAATTCCTTGTGTTTCAACACTGAGAAAACTTGGTGCATCAGCTCGACTCTATCGTGAATGTAATACGCCAAATCGTGCTCCTCCACCTCCCGGGAGTAAGAAGCGGAAGGCTCCGGCTTTTCTCGCTTCACTTTGTGCCTTTTAAAACGATTCATTTCGTTTAATTTCACAGAAAACCACAATAAATATATTAGTTTTCAGTTTTTTGTGAGACAAACCAGCCTAGCGAAACTCTATAGAGAAAATTGTTTATATGAAACTGTTACAAATCAAAGAGAATATAACAACGAACTATGTTTGTCTCTTTCTACCTTGTGCAAATGTCTCTTTCTTGATCTGACAATTTCGGATTCGCTCACTGACAAATGCCATTTAGTCAGGCACCAAACAGTATCTATCGTTTTATTGCGTCGTTACGAAGATTTCTGTGTGTTGTGGTGTTTTGGTTTTTTCAACGGAGCGCCACTAGATTGCAGCCCGTGGATTGCGTACAGTATTGTCCACCCCATCATTTCGCGGCCCGTATTGCGTGGTTCTACGCGTACACAAACTACAGCCCGTGTTCTACGGCTACACTAAATACGCAGCGGACGGCTCAGTTCCAGGGCTTAATTTGAACGCCCTATAGTTTGCAGACTACGGATGACGGGGGTATAGTTCATGTTAGAGGTCACATACTCACGTAGTTTATGAATCAAATTGTACAGGCTATAGATTACGTTCCGTAGTTGGCAGGGTGTAGATTGTGTACAAATAGTTCCAATACATCAGTCCACGAACTACGGGGTGTACACTACAGGCTGCAAACTATCAGCCCGGGCGATAGTAGACGCACCGTGGAACACGGCCCGTATTTTGTGTACTGAATTGCTCAGGGGTATAGTTCATGTTATAAATTTGACCCCGTAAATGTTAATCAGTTTCCCATTTCCGCCTATCAATTCTTATGGGTGCGTTCAGCAAAAGGCCTTATCACATCTGTGCATAGAGGTACCTATGCGTAACATAACAATCAACCTTGACATGAACAACTTGGTACTCTATAATAGGTAATCTTTCCTAGTAATTGTAGATTAACTTTGGCAGTGTCGATTAAAACAGTAAGAGTTGTAATAAATCTCATCGTATAATCAAGAATAGAATAATGAAAGAAAGAAAGAAATAAAGTTTATTCGGCAAAAAATAAATAGAAAAATAATTACAATATTAGGTACTTAATTGAAATAAACTATAGCTAAAGATTAAAACTAAAATTAAATTTTATGCCGAATAGGTCCAAGACTCAGCATGGTGCTGTGGTTTTATTATCTAAAGCCACATCGCTGATATTCTGTCCGGACCCAAAGGAGGGGAGAAAAAGGAAAAGGGGTGGGCCTACGTACAGAGCGGACTCACTTATCACATTGTAGGATTTAATTGGTGTGAAGGTCATCAATCGGTAAATACAATATTATTATGGTTATAATTACAGTAAAAGGTTATAATCATTATAGGTTGTAATAAAAATAATTATAATAAGTTAGGTTGGTTTACGATAAATAAATAAAAAAAATAAATGAATAAATATATACTAGAAGGACGACGGACAACAGCTGGAGTAGTTTCATACGTCACACGAGATGGGCGGTACGCCCGGCTTTTTGTTCCTCAAGACAAAACGTACTAATTTTATGCTTGAATTTGAAAACCGAGACGCACTCTCTTAGAGGTGGAGGTAGGTTGTTCCAGATTTTACTCGCAGCGTATTTAAAACTACCCCGGAAAGTAGTTGTTTTGTGTCGCGGAATGACCAGTAATTACGACGATGCTCGGGTACAGTATTTATTTGTATTGCTGGACCAAGTAAGTTTATCATAGAGATATTTTGGTTTTTTACTTTTAATAATACCAAACAGTAACACAGCTAAATGTTTGTAACGTCGGGATTTCATGTTAAGAACATTTACACTATTGAGATACGGAGTGATATGGCTTCTACGTGGGATATCAAGACAGAATCTAGTACATGCATTTTGTATACGCTGTGTTAAACGGATTGTCCTGTGTAGTAAGCGAGGGCCATACACAACATCACCATAGTTTAGTTTAGAAAGAATTAAACTGTCCACAAGTAGCTGTCTGACTGACACGCTAAGGAATTCTCGTATCTGATAGAGTATTTTCAGACGATAAAAGTTAACGATAAAAACAAGTTGTCATATCACTGCTGTAAAGTATGAACAGCAGAGGGCCAAGAATAGATCCCTGTGGCACACCACGTACAACTGGACAAAAAACTGAAGAGTCAGATGAGCCAGTGTCATCGCTCATTTCTACCTTTTGAAAGCGCTGTGATAGGTAACTTTCAAACCATTTAACAGTGTTCACGTCGAAACCATAATATGACATTTTGGACAGCAGCAGATTTAAATTGATGCAGTCGAAAGCGAGGGAGAAGTCCAGTAGGACCATAATAGTGACTTGATCTGCGTCTTGTGCTTCAAGGATATTGCTAGAGACGTCAAGCAATGCAGTGGATGTGCTGCGACCATTACGAAAGCCTGATTGAACATCAGACAGTACAGAAAAAGATTCAAGGAATTCAGTTAATTGAGCGTAGACAACCTTTTCTAGGACTTTAGATAAACAAGGCAGGATGATAATTGGCCTAAGCTCTTTGATACTAGTCGGATTAGTAACCTTAGGTATTGGATGAACCAGTGCCTTCTTCCGGAGCGTCGGAAAAGTACTAGAGGTAATCGAACAATTTACGATAGCAGTAATGGCCTCCAAAGAATGGGGGAGCGTCATCAAAATCATTTCTAGAGTTAAACCATCTACTCCCGTTGCATTAGATTTTAAACCGTTAATGAACTTGAGTACTACAATCTCATTTACTGTTGTAAGGGAAAATTTACCTTTACAGTACCTGTGGAACTCAAAATAAGTCATGTCAGATAGATTAGCAATGGTTTCACCAGGAACATCTAGAAAATGCTTGTTCACTGCCGTTGGATCCCGCAGATGCAATGGAAGTACCAGATCACTTTTAGGTGGAAGGGCTGAAGATTTGATAATGACATGACCATCTTTGATGAATAGTAATTACGTGCAGTTTACGTGCTTACGTGCTTACGTGCTTGTAACTTGTGCACTAATGGATAAGCTTTCTAAAACGTTGTATACAAATAGCAACACCAATTAAAAAAAAATAACACGTAATGAGAGCAACATGAATAAATGTTCTTTCAAAGTATCTTAGGATTAACAGGTATCCAGGTGGGAAAATAGATTTTTACAGGCGCTGTTTAGATTAAGGGAATTGCTATTAGTAGAAGGCAGCCGATAACCCCTATAGGCAGTTTAAAAACTTTGGGTAGCGTGACTCGCCACTAGCTGTACAACCTCCACCAACCCGGATTTGGCCCCCGTGTGTGGAGTATGGCCTAACCAAAGTATATATATTAGTACTTACTAACATACAGTATGGATACTCCCTGCCGCTCTCTAGATTGCGACCTCACCCCCTCGTCACCCAGATTGATACAGATTGGTTACAATTTGATTGTCGACCGCATAGAATTTTTCGTCATTCCCTTATTGAAATGTCATGGCCCGTTGTATGAAGTGTCCAGGGTGTGGCCTAACCTTCCCGAGCTTGGGAAGAGCCCGCCCCCCAGCAGTGGGGACGTTAGAATCCACGGGCGTTGCCAGCTAATGGGTCAATGGGGGAGCCAATTGATTGATAGAGGAAGTGTAGGTGTAGAAAGAGGTAAGCGAAGCGAACCTGAAGCAACCAACCAACCCACCAACCAACCAACTGCCAACCAGGCAGCCAATTAACCGCCCGGCCAGCCAACCAGCCAGCCAATTAACCGCCGGCCAGCCAACCAGCCAGCCAATTAACCGCCCGGCCAGCCAACCAGCCAGCCAATTAAACGCCCAGCCAGCCAACCAGGCATCCAATTAACCGCCCGGCCAGCCAACCAGGCAGCCAATTAACCGCCCGGCCAGCCAACCAGGCAGCCAATTAACCGCCCGGCCAGCCAACCAGGCAGCCAATTAAACGCCTGGCCAGCCAACCAGGCAGCCAATTAACCGTCCGGCCAGACAACCAGGCAGCCAATTAACCGCCCGGCCAGCCAACCAGGCGGCCAATTAACCGCCCGGCCAGCCAACCAGCCAGCCAATTAACCGCCCGGCCAGCCAACCAGCCAGCCAATTAACCGCCCGGCCAGCCAACCAGGCAGCCAATTAACCGCCCGGCCAGCCAACCAGGCAGCCAATTAACCGCCCGGCCAGCCAACCAGGCAGCCAATTAACGGCCCGGCCAGCCAACCAGGCAGCCAATTAACCACCCGGACAGCCAACCAGGCAGCCAATTGACCGCCTGGCCAGCCAACCAGGCAGCCAATTGACCGCCCGGCCAGCCAACCAGGCAGCCAATTAACCGCCCGGCCAGCCAACCAGGCAGCTAATTAACCGCCCGGCCAGCCAACCAGGCAGCCAATTAACCGCCCGGCCAGCCAACCAGGCAGCCAATTAACCGCCCGGCCAGCCAACCAGGCAGTCAATTAACCGCCCGGCCAGCCAACCAGGCAGCCAATTAACCGCCCGTCCAGCCAACCAGGCAGCCAATTAACCGCCCGGCCAGCCAACCAGGCAGCCAATTAACCGCCCGGCCAGCCAACCAGGCAGCCAATTAACCGCCCGGCCGGCTAACCAGCCAGCCAATTAACCGCCCGGCCGGCCAACCAGGCAGCCAATTAACCGCCCGGCCAGCCAACCAGGCAGCCAATTAACCGCCCGGCCAGCCAACCAGGCAGCCAATTAACCGCCCGTCCAGCCAACCAGGCAGCCAATTAACCGCCCGGCCAGCCAACCAGCCAGCCAATTAACCGCCCGGCCAGCCAACCAGGCAGCCAATTAACCGCCCGGCCAGCCAACCAGCCAGTCAATTAACCGCCCGGCCAGCCAACTAGCCAGCCAATTAACCGCCCGGCCAGCCAACCAGCCAGACAATTAACCGCCCGGCCACCCAACCAGCCAGCCAATTAACCGCCCGGCCAGCCGACCAGGCAGCCAATTAACCGCCCGGCCAGCCAATCAGGCAGCCAATTAACCGCCCGGCCAGCCAACCAGGCAGCCAATTAACCGCCCGGCCAGCCAACCAGGCAGCCAATTAACCGCCCGGCCAGCCAACCAGGCAGCCAATTAACCGCCCGGCCAGCCAACCAGGCAGCCAATTAACCGCCCGGCCAGCCAACCAGGCAGCCAATTAACCGCCCGGCCAGCCAACCAGGCAGCCAATTAACCGCCCGGCCACCCAACCAGCCAGCCAATAAACCGCCCGGCCAGCCGACCAGGCAGCCAATTAACCGCCCGGCCAGCCAATCAGGGAGCCAATTAACCGCCCGGCCAGCCAACAAGGCAGCCAATTAACCGCCCGGCCAGCCAACCAGGCAGCCAATTAACCGCCCGGCCAGCCAACCAGGCAGCCAATTAACCGCCCGGCCAGCCAACCAGGCAGCCAATTGACCGCCCGGCCGGCCAAACAGGCTGCCAATTAACCGCCTGGCCAGCCAACCAGCCAGCCAATTAACCGCCCGGCCAGCCAACCAGGCAGCCAATTAACCGCCCGGCCAGCCAACCAGGCAGCTAATTAACCGCCCGGCCAGCCAACCAGGCAGCCAATTAACCGCCCGGCAAGCCAACCAGGCAGCCAATTAACCGCCCGGCCAGCCAACCAGGCAGCCAATTAACCGCCCGGCCAGCCAACCAGGCAGCCAATTAACCGCCCGTCCAGCCAACCAGGCAGCCAATTAACGGCCCGGCCAGCCAAACAGGCAGCCAATTAACCGCCCGGCCAGCCAAACAGGCAGCCAATTAACCGCCCGGCCAGCCAACCGGGCAGCCAATTAACCGCCCGGCCAGCCAACCAGGCAGCCAATTAACCGCCCGGCCAGCCAACCAGGCAGCCAATTAACCGCCCGGCCAGCCAACCAGGCAGTTAATTAACCGCCCGGCCAGCCAACCAGGCAGCCAATTAACCGCATGGCCAGCCAACCAGCCAGCCAATTAACCGCCCGGCCAGCCAGCCAATTAACCGCCTGGCCATCCAACCAGGCAGCAAATTAACCGCCCAGCCAGCCGACCAGGCAGCCAATTAACCGCCCGGCCAGCCAACCAGCCAGCCAATTAACCGCCCGGCCAGCCAGCCAGGCAGCCAATTAACCGCCCGGCCAGCCAACCAGCCAGCCAATTAACCGCCCGGCCAGCCAACCAGGCAGCCAATTAACCGCCCGGCCAGCCAAACAGGCAGCCAATTAACCGCCCGGCCAGCCAACCAGGCAGCCAATTAACTGCCCGGCGAACCAACCAGGCAGCCAATTAACCGCCCGGCCAGCCAACCAGGCAGCCAATTAACCGCCCGGCCAGCCAATCAGCCAGCCAATTAACCGCCCGGCCAGCCAACCAGCCAGCCAATTAACCGCCCGGCCAGCCAACCAGCCAGCCAATTAACCACCCGGCCAGCGAACCAGCCAGCCAAATAACCGCCCGGCCAGCCAACCAGCCAGCCAATTAACCGCCCGGCCAGCCAACCAGCCAGCCAATTAACCGCCCGGCCAGCCAACCAGCCAGCCAATTAACCGCCCGGCCAGCCAACCAGCCAGCCAATTAAACGCCCGGCCAGCCAACCAGCCAGTCAATTAACCGCCCGGCCATCCAACCAGCCACCCAATTAACCGCCCGGCCAGCCAACCAGCCAGCCAATTAACCGCCCGGCCAGCCAACCAGCCAGCCAATTAACCGCCCGGCCAGCCAACCAGCCAGCCAATTAAACGCCCGGCCAGCCAGCCAATTAACCGCGCGGCCAGCCAACCAGCCAGCCAATTAACCGCCCGGCCGGCCAACCAGGCAGCCAATTAACCGCCCGGCCAGCCAACCAGGCAGCCAATTAACCACCCGGCCAGCCAACCAGGCAGCCAATTAACCGCCCGGCCAGCCAACCAGGCAGCCAATTAACCGCCCGGCCAGCCAACCAGGCAGCCAATTAACCGCCCGGCCAGCCAACCAGGCAGCCAATTAACCGCCCGGCCAGCCAACCAGGCAGCCAATTAACCGCCCGGCCAGCCAACCAGGCAGCCAATGAACCGCCCGGCCAGCCAACCAGCCAGCCAATTAACCGCCCAGCCAGCCAACCAGCCAGCCAATTTACCGCCCGGCCAGCCAACCAGCCAGCCAATTAACCGCCCGGCCAGCCAACCAGCCAGCCAATTAACCGCCCGGCCAGCCAACCAGCCAGCCAATTAAACGCCCGGCCAGCCAACCAGCCAGCCAATTAACCACCAGGCTAGCCAACCACCTAGCCAATTAACCGCCCGGCCAGCCAACCAGCAAGCCAATTAACCGCCCGGCCAGCCAACCAGCCAGCCAATTAACCGCCCGGCCAGCCAACCAGCCAACCAGCCAGCCAATTAACCGCCCGGCCAGCCAACCAGCCAGCCAATTAACCGCCCGGCCAGCCAACCAGCCAGCCAATTAACCGCCCGGCCAGCCAACCAGGCAGCCAATTAACCGCCCCGCCAGCCAACCAGGCAGCCAAAACCCTTGTACATTCTCTGACAATTGGAGAAGTGTAAAATAAATATTTCTATACAGGGTCTTCGGCAGATGGTTGAAAATACGAAAATGGGGGATAGGTGGGGTCGCCTCCCACCTATTTTGAGAATTAAAAAAAATCTAGGACTTGTAATTTTTTTTACAGGATTTTTTTTCCTTTTTTTAGAAATTTTGCCATTTTTATACCTTTGAACACATGTAACTTTTTGTTTTTTAAAGCTAGCTCCAAAATCTTTTTTTTAATAGACTTTTATAAGATTGTCAGCTCTAAAAAAAATTAAGTTTGTTTCAAGTTATTGCTAAAAACAAAAATGTGGGCCCCCGAACTTGAAAAAAAAGTTGAACAAAAATTTAAAAGTCAACTTTGCGATGCATTTAAAAAAAAAATAATGGGGCTGGAAGGCTTCTGTTTTTTTTAAAACATCTCTAAAGCTTAGGCTTTTGAATGGTATGTAATTTGTTTCGGTATCTTTTTTGTAACCGGAGTTGTTAATTTTTTTTACTCAATTGGACCATGTTGACGAAATTCCACTAGTTACATGTTTTGTGAAATGTATCAAATGCAAAGTTGAAAATAATGTAAATACTTACTGTTGGGACGGTTACAAAGAGCAGGTACGTTTTTTTACATTCTTGCACACACATAATGGCTATCTTTTGTCATTTATTGGCATATTGGAGTTAGCACTTCCATATGCCAATAAAATGTCCGCATATTCCGCATTGGTAAATTGAGCCATTTTAAACCACAACAAAGTCTTAACAAAACGACTGATAATAACAAAAAGTGACAAACAACAAAAAAACTTAACAAAATCACAAACACAGCAAAGTGAAATTAACGAAAACAAAAAAAAACGTTAACGTTATTAACATTCTTGCACACACATAATGGCTATCTTTTGTCATTTATTGGCATATTGGAGTTAGCACTTTCATATGCCAATAAAATGTCCGCATATTCCGCATTGGTAAATTGAGCCATTTTAAACCAGAACAAAGTCTTAACAAAACGTCTGATAATAACAAAAAGTGACAAACAACAAAAAAACTTAACAAAATCACAAACGTTAATAACGTTAACGTTTTTTTTTGTTTTCGTTAATTTCACTTTGCTGTGTTTGTGATTTTGTTAAGTTTTTTTGTTGTTTGTCACTTTTTGTTATTATCAGTCGTTTTGTTAAGACTTTGTTGTGGTTTAAAATGGCTCAATTTACCAATGCGGAATATGCGGACATTTTATTGGCATATGGAAGTGCTAACTCCAATATGCCAATAAATGACAAAAGATAGCCATTATGTGTGTGCAAGAATGTAAAAAAACGTACCTGCTCTTTGTAACCGTCCCAACAGTAAGTATTTACATTATTTTCAACTTTGCATTTGATACATTTCACAAAACATGTAACTAGTGGAATTTCGTCAACATGGTCCAATTGAGTAAAAAAAATTAACAACTCCGGTTACAAAAAAGATACCGAAACAAATTACATACCATTCAAAAGCCTAAGGTTTAGAGATGTTTTAAAAAAAACAGAAGCCTTCCAGCCCCATTATTTTTTTTTTAAATGCATCGCAAAGTTGACTTTTAAATTTTTGTTCACCTTTTTTTTCAAGTTCGGGGGCCCACATTTTTGTTTTTAGCAATAACTTGAAACAAACTTAATTTTTTTTAGAGCCGACAATCTTATAAAAGTCTATTAAAAAAAAGATTTTGGAGCTAGCTTTAAAAAACAAAAAGTTACATGTGTTCAAAGGTATAAAAATGGCAAAATTTCTAAAAAAAGGAAAAAAAATCCTGTAAAAAAAATTACAAGTCCTAGATTTTTTTTAATTCTCAAAATAGGTGGGAAGCGACCCCACCTATCCCCCATTTTCGTATTTTCAACCATCTGCCGAAGACCCTGTATAGTTGAAGTTCCGTAGCTATGGATTAGGAACCACTAAGAACTGGGTACCTAGGTACCAATTTAGATCGCTGTAAATTAATGGCGAACTTGGCTCCCTTTCAGATTTATATTTTGTAACGATCAATATTACCAAATTTTGTATGTGGTTGCGTTCAAATTAGGGCCGATGTACGTTCCTAAGCCTCGTAAAATTATACAGAAGTAAGCGTAGTAGCAAAGATGGCCTGTTATACTTGGTCAAAGATGACATATTATTACTAGCGTCAAAGATGACCTATTATTACTAGCGTAAAGATGCAACACTCTCCTTCCCCCGCTAACATCAACGGCGCCTGCGGGGCGGTGTAACTGTCGTCTACTACCATAGTTTAATCGTCGATTGCAACCGAAAGTTGTGTAAAATTATCGAGAAGATAAAAATGCACTATACTCTACTTCTCAATTATTGACGTTGACTTAGAATGTATATAGACACCGGGTGAGTTAACCTATATACACGTTAGGTGACATCATCATCGTTATTAAGAGGGCCCAGCCCTCTGTCGTTGCAGCATTCTCCACTTCAGCAGGCGTCCGTCACTTGCTCAAGGCCACGCGTTATATGCCTACCGCTAAGCGTATCGGAGACGATACAACCGACAGTAGGTTGCCGCACGCCCGCCTGAGTGCTCGCACGTCACATTTACCGCTATGACTATCGAAATGCCATTATTGTGCAATGGATAGGTGTCACAGTCAAAAGATAGTTAATAGTATTTTAAATCTTTTGTTTTTCAAATTCCCTTTTCTCCTTCCCATACAAATTATCATCATTTATTCCTTAAACTTAGAAAAATAGTGGGTAGGTACCTACTATGTTAATCGTCGTTAATTAAGGATTTCAGGAAATAATTATGTGTTTTTTTATAATAATTAATAGTTACCTACTTAATATCAGAACATAGGTAGGTACCTAACGTCGTCGTCGTATTTAGGTAGGTATGTCATATAATAGAAGTACTAATGCGCCGGCCACTTGGTAGCTGCTATAGTTGTAAATAAACCGTTTAAAACCAAAATCCAAGGTTTAATTTGTCAAGTACCATTACGTCATCGAAATAACTCCATTAAGCCCCGCCCCGCCCCCCCGCGCGCCGCCGACTTTTATTACCAGGACGAATGTAAACGAAAAAATCTCAAGAACTATAGTCATCATCATCATATCAACCGAAGGACGTCCACTGCTGGACATAGGCCTCCCCCAAGGATCTCCACGACGACCGGTTCTGCGCTGCCCGCATCCAGCGGCTTCCCGCGACTTTCACCAGGTCATCGGTCCACCGAGTGGGAGGCCTGCCTACACTACGCTTTCCGGTGCGTGGTCGCCACTCGAGAATTTTACTGCCCAAACGGCCATCTGTTCTACGAGATATGTGCCCCGCCCACTTCCACTTAAGTTTAGCAATTCTGAGAGCTATATCGGTTACTTCGTAAACTACACCGTGAAATTTTAGTCATTTTGTTCCCGTGGAGTAGAGCTTAGGTGAAAGCAGTACAATCGATTCGTAAAGTTAGTTGTAATTTTAAACGATAAATAAAGAAAATAAAAAAGTGAAAAGGCTATCCCAAAAAGAGAGTTGAAATCGTAGTACCGACTAGCGAACGCCCCACAAGCAATGTTCATTCGCCTCCTGCCTCCTGCGCACCCCCACGCCGCCGCGCCGTCTCGCCCCGCACGCATGTCGGTTCACCAAACGGCGCGGCGTCGGCTCCTTCAAAGCGCGGCGGCGTGCCTTTGCTTTAAGTTGTGCCGTCGCATGTAAAAATAGCAGCCAATCTTCCCTTCATACTTGAATCACCTTGAATGGGCTTAGGACCATCGTACCTACTTACCTACTGTTCAATGAAACGCGTAATTAAAGTAATAGTGTAGGAAGGTAACGTAAATTGACAGTTTGACACAAAGTAGGTAGGTACTTAATTTTGATAGAAAATGTAGGTAATTAAGTAAGCCGTATTTAAAATACCTATTGGAATTTATTTACAATAATTAAGTAGTTAATCAAAATACAAAGGTACTTTACCTGTCACAAATGAGATACTCTTCGTCTCAAAGTCTCCATGCACTACAAATACCAGCACTTACTTACACTTCGCGATATCTCAGTAATTGTTCAAAGTGCTGGCCATTTCGTTGAATGCACATTCGTGCTCGCCGAACTAGATTTTCTTTTAGTTTTATCAACGTGTCTCTGTCTCTTTTAATCGGATAAAGTTTAATCATGGCAAGATACTCCACATTGGAGAATCTGTGTGTTCAACTCATGATCGGCACAAACTCGCGTAGGTAAAACACGTGCAACATGTATCGCTCGCAGCGGTCAACTGAACTGGCGAGCGGCGGGCGCCGCGTAGAGTGTCACTACTTGTTCTCACAGCTTCGAGTTTATTTATTTTATATAATTTAAAAAAATGTTAAATTTAAGTTTCTAAATTTTTAAACCCTATAAATCGACAGTACCACTGATACATAGTCGCTACGCTTCGGGAACAAAATCATTAAAATTTCACCCTGTATAGCTTGCATTCACAAGCCGTTTTTTGTTATGACTTGCAGACATTAACAGAAAAACTATTTTAGTTACGTTTTTAGCTAGTTTTCTCTTAAAATAACAATAATTCAAGCTCACAATGAGGCACACTTGGGGAATGTTTTTGTATGAATAGTAGGTATGAAATTCTCTGTCATTTTCCTTTTGATTAATTATTAAAATTATTTACGAGGTTTCGGATATTTTCGACATTAAAATTTAATAATCGGGAATTCAGGGGAGGGAAATAATGCATCTATCATTTATAAAATAATGGATTTTCTACAACATTCGTTTCATTACCAAAATCATCTTAGGTTAGTCTTAGGTACAACCCTAGCACTTTCGCTCGATGACGCGCTCGCACGTGGGTCGCGCGGCGTGCAAAACAATCTCAACTCTCTGTATGCGTAGGTATGGTACATTTCTTCTCGCTGCAAACAGCTGGTATTATTATTAAGATTTTGTAGGCTATTCTAGCGTAGGTATTTACGCTTTTGTATGGGAGTGATGTATCTGTTACGAAGTAACTATTTAGTAATCTGTGCTCTAGATAGGTCTGCGGCAGATCGCGATCTGCCCAGATATTCCCAGAGACATTGTGAAAAGCCCAGCCATTTCTTCGTGGGCTATGAAGGCTTCATCTGAAACAGACTATAATATAAAGCAGGAAATAATAACTGAAAAAAAATTCTGAGGAAGTATTTGGAAATCAAAGTGCACTTTAGTGTTAATTTTATCTACTAATTTACCTATCGGTAGGTAGGTATATAATCTGAAATACCTGGGGATTCCAACGAAATACCAAGTCAGTACTTGGAAAGTAATGTAAACCAATGTAACCTACTAACGTCAGTACCTGTAGGTACAAGGTACTCGTAGATACCTTGTCTGAATCAATAAAATACAAAGTATAAACAAAAAAAAATAAAAAAAGTAAAAACCTAAAAAAATACAATGTTGTCTGTAAAGTCGGTTTACGGACGATAATTTTACGTGATAAATTGTCACAAGCCGAACGCTTCTGTGCTGCAGACCACACGACTGAAGCAAAACTTCTTCAGCTCCATGTTAAAGGAGATGTGAGATACCGCCCATAGTCGGGTGAGTTAACTCCTTGGCATTTCCTCACAAAGAATGGACCGAATTGGAACACCTCTTGTAAGGTCCTGGAAGCCTAGTACTTTTAATCCTTTTAACTTAACCTAACTTGACCTTGACCTTAACATGCCCCAAGCCCTAGGCCCCAAGCCCCAAGCCCTAAGCAAGTACAAGTACAACTCTCGCTTGCACGTTTGGCTCAGCGTACTGGCGTAACGGGACAATGACGTCACGTAACGGAACACTTTTTCGTGCATGCAGCCCGTGTCATCAATTTATAAGACGTTATCACGTCAAAAACAAGACGTAGGTACTCATCTCGTTTTTCTTCATTGGGACAACCTTTATTCCACAATACTTTATTCTAATTTATAATGCCTAAAATACATGAGTATTCCCAGACAAAACGCGATTGTTGTAATCAGTGGATCGAATGACTTGGAGGTAGAAGATTCTCGATTCCTTGCTTGGCATCTTGCGAGTCGTTCTTTCTATGAAACTTTGTACTTATTTGATGAGTACTATTTTATTTTAAACAATACCTACCTTACATAACATTTGCCTACAAAACCTACGTCAAATCATTCTGCTCACGGCCACAGATTACTAATTAGTTACTACGTAATCTATAGTGATGGATGACTGATGTGAAAAGTCTTTATTTGTAAGGTCAAAGACATAATATTAGCACTGTAATCTTTTTTTTTATTTATCTGCAAAATAATTGCTGATATCAAAAAAGTACACTCGATTACTTGCCAAAAATCTGTCAAACAGACATATTATTTCGTTTATAATGAAACATACTGCGCTCTCCAGAAATGTCACAAAAAATATGTATAATTTAAACTAATATCATTGATTTAAATGCAAATATTCTGTAAAGCAAGATTTTCTTTCAAAATCTTTCTGACGTACCCAGTGAATAACTGTGCACCAAGTAAAATGCAAAATGCCGCTAGAAGAGGTTTTGAGCTTGTATGTGGACAGAGCTCTGCAGACAGCGTTCTCATCTCTTTTGATGCATATTTGTCCAAAACTTGTCTCCAGTAGTTGGTTTTCTGTCTTCTCAGGTGATATTTCCGTAACCAAGGGTTTTAAGGCAAGTTTTTGATACGTAACGAAAGGGGCAGCGCAGAAAAAAAGGGAAGAAATGACTCACCACAGCCATGTATCCAAAGTAAGAATAAAAAAAAAAGACAAAATGGCTGTTGAAACTTTGTACGAAAGTGAAAATTTTTTGATTGTAAACAAACCCTATGACATGTATATCAATTCGGATGACGAAGAAGAAAAGGTAGATTTCATTTTTCTCTGGTGCAGGTTTATTTAGTTTTTGTCTGGTGTAGGTTTTTTTATTTCGTAGATTTAGATTTTACCCTTTTAGGTTATGTTGTTTTGCTATGTTTTTTTATAATATCTTAACGTCTTACGGGTACAAAAGCCCTTCCGAGACAATCCTCATTTAATTAATCTTCATTAGGTAGTTTTTTGATTTGTAATGCTAGTGCCAGTGCATTACAAATCTTCTCTGAAGTTCTTGACAGCATTTGCAGCAGCCTCATTCTGAGGTGGAACATAGTTGCTGTGGCGTCTATAAAACTGCACCCTGTGCAAGTTGGGTTCTCACGTCCTGCTTCGTTTTATTTTCTTGTTCTCCACATTGCTCACGTGCACTAGACGATTTACTCAAAAATGCACCACTTCTTGAACAAAATCCTAGCACTAAACCTAGTAACAATGCAAAAACAACAAAATAAAACTACGAATGCGTTCACCACAAATCCCGCCAAAAACTCGTTTGCTATGATGCTATGAAATGTGCGGCGGAGTAACGTTATCAGTTCACCTGTACAGTTGTATCCTTGTATAATACCTTTTACTTGTATAAAACCACTTATAAATTATTTTTTTTAGAATACAATTACTCATCACATTGCATCAGGCGACTCACATCTAGCGACTTCAGTTCAACCACTACATTTCGTACAAAGGTAACCAAAGTCCAAACGTTGCTTAGATACAAATTCGTATAGTCAGTAGAAACGTACCAAAAAATATATAAAATAAGTATATATATTTTTCTTGACCCTGTAGTCTGTTACATATGTAAGTAGGGAAGAGTTATTGTGAAATGAAAGTTTTTCCAGTTTTCGTGAAAATGTGTTTGCTATATATCATTAACACATACCGAAAAACCGAATATTTCTCAATTGCGTCTGTCCGTGTGTCCATCCACCACACTTGCTTCTGGAGGCCAAATCTTTATTCCGATTGGGACCAAATTATTATTTTTTATTCTAAATTGGTAAGCCCTTGGCATCATCTCACCTGATGGTAAGTGACGATGATGCCGAAGATGGAAGTGGGCTTACCAAGATTCCCCAACGCAATGGAGAACTGGCTATCTTATCTTCAAGCCGGACGGAACACATCAATGTTGTTAACACTGATGTTTGGCGGCAAGACTTAGATAAGATGGTGGTAGCTAGCCAGGCAGGCCAGTTGACCCCACCGGGAATCGAACCCGCGACCTCCTGGTGTGAGGCGAATGGAAGATCCATTATGCCACGGAGGCGGTTATTAGAAATTATTTTAAATTTAGAACTTAAGAGTTTTAAATTATTTAATTGAGGGATTATCAAAAGTTGAGTAGCTGTCATACAACAAAAACTGATAATTATTTTTTCTCAAAAATTGCATCAATGATTTTGATGAAGCTTTACAACTTGTAGTTGCTTATGTTTGTCCATTACATGTAATACCCATTGATTTGGGAAAAATTGTGTTTGTATGTTTCTGCTACAAATTAAATCAAAACTTGCAATTTACTCAAAATGGTTGGAGCTATTTAATTTTCATGTATTACACAATAAGTATGTATTATGTTTGGTCATGCAATTTAACTAAATTTAATTTAATTTAAAAATTAGTGGCTAGCTACCACCATCTTATCTAAGTCTTGCCGCCAAACATCAGTGTTAAAAACATTAATATGTTCCGGCATGAAGATAAGATAGCCAGTTCTCCATTGCATTGGGGAATCTTGGTAACCCCGCTTCTATCTTGAGCATCATTGTCGCTTACCATCAGGTGAGATGATGCCAAGGAAATTACCAATTGTCAATAAAAAAAAAGAAAATTTGTTTTTTAATTAAATTTTCGTGTGAAACAAAATCAATAAAATGATTATGTAGAAAGTTTAGTGTGGGCTGCCGTTCAGTTTATTTATTCAGGGCTTGCACTCCAAAATCCATCAAGCCATTTAGGCTACAGGGCATGCCAAAGAACATACATTTTCGTACACTCAGAAAACACTCCTTCAGGTGCAGTGGTGTAATAAAGAACTATCTATACTTACTACATACTGCAGGTATTGGTAGACATTTGTCTAACCCAATTGGGGTAGTGGCTGGGGGCTTTTACTAGGTCGAGAGTTGTGGTATTGATTTCCATTCAAGGCAAATATTATTGTGTTCAATAGGTTTGTTTGCTTTGTGTCTGGTAGTTTTTACGTAGTACGATTTGCCCATACCTACTCAAAATACTGTATAAACCAGAGATTTGTTACCATAGATGGGTTATGCACTAACAAACCACATTTGAAAATCGAATCCATTTACACACACATTATAATAGGTACCTACCAAATGCTACTATGAAAAGAGATGCCAATTGGCATCTTTATTTTGCTTCACTTTTAGGATGCATGTAACCTCCGTGGTGTTCTTCTCGTTGCCCCCGAAGGGGGCGACGGGGAAACGTTCCCGAGGCGAGGCCTCCTTAACGTGGCTGCTTCCGCCGCCCATCACGATGGGCGGGTCCTTGGGTGGGCGCAGGGCCCTTGGCAGCCACTCCAGCCCCGGTTGGGGCGAGTAACTGCTGAAGTACTCCCAGAGCTTGCAGGAGGTCACTCTGGGAGGGCACGGTGGTGGTGTTGGCAGCGGTGGGGGCGGCGGAAGCGGGGGCTAAGGGCCTCTTCCTCCTCCGGCGGGTTCTGCGGCGTTTTTGGCGTGTCACGGGTGCGTCTGCTGAGCCGCTCAGCACGGCGGATGCTGCCGGTGCGGCGCGCTCAGCAGTGGCAGCGGGCGCTGCGGGGCGAGGGGCGGCGGTTGTCCGGGCGACTGTCCCGGCCTTCTTGTTCCGGAGCTCCCTTCGGAACACCGGGCACGAGACATGGTTTGCGGGATGCGGGCCCGCGCAGTTGGCGCAGGTTGGAAGGTCCTCCCGCGGCCGTGGGCAGTCCTTTGCGGCGTGAGGATCGCCGCAGCGGACGCAGGCCAGCGGGCGGTGGCAGCCGTGCGATGAATGGCGGAATGCTTGGCACCTGTGGCACTGCGCGGGTCCGCGCTTGCCACGCCAGGCCTCTATCGTGATGCCCGGCATGTGCAGGAGCTCCACGATGGCGTAGAGGGCTGCGATGTTAGATGTCCGCCGGATCTGCACGTAAAAGAGGCACCCAGGGCGTCCTGCGCGCGCCCGGATGGCCTTTACGTGCTCCGCCTCGAAGCCGTGCTCGGCTAAGGCGGCGACGATCTCGGCGGGCTCGGTGGTAGAAGGGAGGCCACGGATGGCCGCCTTGAGGGGTCTCTCGGCCGGCAGTGTGTAGGAGAACCAGCTTATCTCCGGCAGCGTGGACAGGTACCGCTGCACCGTGCGGTACTCGTCGCCGTCTTCCGGGGAGAAACGTAGTCCGTTGCCGTAGGGGCGGGCGTTGGGAGCTCGCCCGAGCTCCTCGGCAAGCTTCTCGAAGTGGGTCGACCAGTTTGGGAGGGACTCCACTACCAGAGGCGGGTAGCGGGCCTTCTTGGGCTGGCCGACGGCAGCAGCGGGGGCGGTAGCAGCGGCGGAGGGCCCCGCGGCAGCGGGGGCTGGGGCGCGCGGGGGCGCGGCGGCGGGTGCGGGGGCGCGCGGGGGCGCGGCAGCAGGCGCGGGGGCGCGCGGGGTCCTATCTACCTCACCTCCCCTTATATATAGCATATCTCTGGTATAAACAGGTGTTTTTTAACAGTATTTTGAGTAGGTATGGGTAAATCGTAAACCATAGATAAATATATGGAAAAACTGTCTTAGCGACCAATAAGAATTTTTAAATGAAAACAATTTTGGCATAGTTATTTTTTTGGTCAAGTGTGAGGGAGGATGTCTAACTGAAAATGAAGAAAGTTGACAATTTCCAGTAGATGTTTGACTCAGTTTCATGTAGAAATCATTTAATTTTGTTAACTCCACTTTGTCGATGACTCCACACATGAAGTGCAAATAAAAAAAATATAAATTGAACAGATTGAAAAGAAACCTCTACGAAAAAGATGTGAAAGAGAATGTAATCTGGACGGCAAAATAAATTAAATTTAATAAAAACTTTTTAATTTCAATTTTCTATTTCAAAACTTTTTTCAGACAATTTAAGGCTATCGTCAAAGTATAATATATAATATATTAGTACTAACATACAGTATGGACACTCCCTGCCGCTCTCTAGATTGCGACCTCACCCACTCGTTATCCAGATTGATACAGTTTGGTTGTCGAACGTTTAGGATTTCGCCGCCATTTTGTTTGTTCCGTCATTCCTTTTTGAAATGTCATTTCTGGCCCGTTGTATGAAGTGCCCAGGGTGTGCTATCGTGCAGAAATCGCAAAAAAAATCCATGCATTTTATGTAGGTATGGGAAAAGCCGTGGACAAAAGCTAGTATTAGTCATTTATATTGTTCATTTTTGCGTTATCGAATCAGAAATGTGGAGATCCGCAGGAGAACCAAAGTAACCGACATAGCTCACAGAATCGCTAAACTGAAGTGGCAGTGGGCAGGGCACATAGCTCGTATACATATGGCCGTTAGGGCAATAAAGTTCTCGAGTGGCGACCGCCCACCGGAAAACGTAGCGTAGGCCTCCCACTCGGTGGACTGACGACCTGGTGAAGATCGCGGGAAGTCGATGGATGCGGGCAGCGCAGGACTGGTCGTCGTGGAAATCCTTGGGAGAGGCCTTTGTCCAGCTGTGGACGTTTTTCGGCTGATATGATGATTGATGTTAATTTTTATTTACATTACTTACAAGCTTTTGCCCGCGGCTTCGCCCGCGTGGACATAGTTTTTATGTCTGTCTTTGAGGGTGAGTGATGCGCGAGCCGCAAGCGGCTCGCGAGCGTGGACATGGGCTTTCTGCAGATCCCTCAGCAACTATATCGGGCTATTCTGATTATCAGTCTATGTCACTTCCCAACCCCCTCAACCAAAAAATCACTTCAATCCGTTGCTCCGTTGAGACGCCGACTTACGCGAGCGTGGAATTGAGTTTTCCGCAGATCCTTCGGGAACTAAGTATGTCAGGATATACTAATTAGTAAATTATCTTTGTGTCTATCTAACTAATGTTCCACGTAGGTGCTGGGACTTTTTGATACTTTGATATGCTGTTCTCAAATACAAAAAAATAAAATATTCAACGCCCAACCTTAATCAACCTCTGGAGATAGATAAGCAAGGATCAGCTGTTAATGTCTTGTCTGTGCCCTTCCCCGCTAGCCTCAATTCTCCGAATATTCCGTTGAGATGTTACAGAAATTAACCAAAAAAAGAATAGTTTTTCAGTTCCCTCTGGAACTGCATCGGAGCATGATAATTTTACGAGATACAAATAAAAGTTAAAATAACTAAAACCGTAGTTGCAAGCCCATCGTAATCAAGATTTTTGTCCTAGGTACCTATCATTATGGCTTGCGACCACAGCTATTACCCCAAATAAAAGGAAAAATACAGGCTATGATTTCAGGCGGGAAACTCTTGTTTTCATACTTTTCCGTAGTCAGGTTTTAGTTTTTTTTAACTTTCATTTTATTTCAAAATTTTTTGAGCTCTGAGTATAATGCCCCTCCACCTCGCTACCTGCGGCCTCCATATTGATTTTTTAAAACTATATATTCTTTTACACGCGGAGTGATGGCACGAATCCGAAGACATCCCATTTGTCAAGATCGGTTAAATCGTTGAGGAAATACGATCCATACATAAATACATAGACTGTCAAAAACATAACCCTTCCTTTTTCGTAGTCGGGTAAAAAAATAGCCTATGTCCTTCCCAGCGACACAGACTACCTGCATGCCAAATTTTATCAAGATTGGTCAAGGTGTTGAAGTGTGAAAAGGTAACAAACAAACACATTTACACATTTATAACATTACTAGCTTTTGCCCGCGGCTACGCCTGCGTGGACATCATTTTTATGACTGTCTTTGAGGGTGAGTGGTGCGCAAGCGGCTCGCGAGTGTGGACATTAGTTTTCTCCAGATCCCTAACCCAGATCGGGATATTCTGATTAGCAGTCTGTGTAATTTCCCACTCTCTCAACTATCTCTGTGCAAAAAACCACAACAATCCATTGTTCCGTTGCGATGTTAAAGAAATGAACCAAAAAAAACATTTTTTTCAGTTTCCTCGGAACTGCATCGGACCATACTATTTTCACGGGATAAAAAGTAGCCTATGTCTTTCCCGTGACACAGGCTACCTTCATGCCAAATTTCATCAAGATTGGTCAAGGTGTTGAAGCGTGAAAAGGTAACAAACAAACAAACACATTTTCATATTTATAATATTACTAGATTTTGCCAGCGGCTTCGCTCGCGTGAACATATTTTCTTATTGCCTTCGAGAGCGAGCGTGGAAAAAAGTAGCCTATATGTTAATCCAGGTCTTTATCTGTCTACCTACCAAATATCAGTCAGTAGTTTTTGCGTGAAAGAGTAACAAACATCCATAATACGTCCATAAATACAAACTTTCACATTTATAATATTAGTAGGAAGGAGGATTAGTAAGTATGCGCATTCTATTATCCATTGGTGTTTATAGGAATCTAATTAAAAACTGCGTTCAGTATTATTCTAGTTGATAAAATACAATTAAACAACTTCTGACGATACGTTCATCATTTCAGCCGAAGGACGTCCACTGCTGGACATAGTCCTCCCCCAAAGATTTCTACGACGACCGGTTCTGCGCTGTCCGCATCCAGCGTTTTCCCGCGACCTTCACCAGGTCATCGGTCCACCGAGTGGGAGTCTTTTTCCACGCCACTCAAGAACTTTACTGCCCCAACGGCCATCTGTTCTACGAGCAATGTGCCTCGCCCACTGCCACTTTAGTTTAGCAATTCTGATAGCTATGTCGGTTACTTTGGTTCTCCTGCGGATCGCCTCGTTTTTGATTCGATGACGCAGAGAAACTCCGAGCATAGCACGCTCCATTGCCCTTTGGGTAACCTTGAGCCTTCTTATGAGACCCATTGTAAGCGACCATGCCTCAGTTCCGTATGTCATCACTGGCAACACACACTGGTCGAAGACCTTGGTCTTAAGACACTGCGATATCTGAGACGTAAAGATATTACCTACGAAGCTTCGATGATACGTAACATGTTAGTATAGCATAGGACCTAGTTAATGGTACCTAATATGCATGATTACAGGTTAGACTACTCAACGAGCGGCGTGCTCTGCATAGCGAAGAACAAAAATTCAGCAGCAGCAGCAGGCAAGCTTTTTGAAAAGAGGCTCACGGGGAAATACTACTTAGCGGTGGTGAGGGGACACGTCAAGGATGATGTGTGTGACATTGAGTTTAAAGTTGGTAAGTTGCCTGTTATTTTCGGAATGTTTATCATCGTCATCATATCAGCCGAAAGACGGACACTGCTGGACCAAAGTATATATATTAGTACTAACATACAGTATGGACACTCCCTGCCGCTCTCTAGATTGCGACCTCACCTCCTCGTCACCCAGATTGATACAGATTGGATACAGTTTGGTTGTCGAACGTATAGGATTTCGCCGCCATTTTGTATATTACGTAATTCCTTTTTTAAAATGTCATTTCTCGCCCGTTGTATGAAGTGTCCAGGGTGTGGTTGGACAAAGGCTTCCCCCTAGGATTTCCACGACGACCGCTCGTGCACTGTCCACAACCAGTGACTTTTCGCGCCTTTTACCAGATTGTCGGTCGGCCTTGTGGAATGGTCCATTCGCTTCACACCAGTATGTCGCGGGTTCGATCCCCGGCGGGGTCAACTTTGTGAGACTCGGTTTGGTTGGTGGTAGGGCATTTTCATAGCCCGCCTGGCTAGCTACCACCATCTTATCTTAGTCTTGCCGCTAAACATCAGTGTTAACATCATTGATGTGTTCCGGCTTGAAGATAAGATAGCCAGATCTCCTTTGCGTTGGGGAAACTTGGTAAACCCGCTTCCATCTTCGGCATCATCGTCACTTACCATCAGGTGAGGTGATGCCAAGGGCTTATCAATTGTGGATTAAAAAAAGGCCTGCCTACGCTACGTCTTTCGGTGCGCGGTCGTCCCTCGAGAACTTTACTACCTCAACGGCCATCTGTTCTACGAACTATGTGCCTCGCCCACATCCACTTAAGCGATTCTGTGAGCTATGTCGGTTACCTTGGTTCAGACGGATCTCATTTCTGATTCGATCGCGAAGGAAAACTCCGAGTATAGCTCGCTCCTTTGGGTGACCTTGAGCCTTCTTATGAGGTCCATTGTAAGCGACCAAGTGTCAGTTTCGTATGTCATCTAAATGTTATTTCATAGGAGTTTTATATTCAAATAACAATCAAAGGCAGCGCGCACTGGATTTTTGTGCATCTAAACTTATGACATTGACATAATACAAGAATATTTCTGTTCTGTACATAATTTTTGCATGTAATAAAATTGGTATAGACATACATATAGACTTAAGGCAAAATTTATGAATTTATGAAATGTGAATTCCTTATTTTGATTTAATGCTCAATTATCACTATGCATCAATTTTTCTGGTTTAGATAATATCCTAATTCAGAAATTTATATCGTACAAGTTACAATAAAACTGGTAGAATTTAATGTATAATATCTGCGCAAAACAGGTTAAAGTTGTTAAAAAACTAAAGTCATAATTAACTAAAAACCTTCAACAATTTAATTTATTTATTTAACAGTTTATTGTGTACAAATGAAAGATATAACAGGCATAAAAGAAAGTTAGGTATTACTTAGTTCTAATAAGAAATTTCTTCCAGCAAACCTGGGAAAAAGTTAGTTTTAATTGAAATGGCAGACAAGTACACAAATAAAGAAGCTACTATAATATTTACTAGATTTTGCTAGCGGCTGCGCTAGCGTGAACAGATTTATATCTCCGAAGGTGCGCAGTGTGCGAGCCGCAAGCGGCTCGCGAGCGTGGAAAGAAGTAGCCTATATGTTAATCTCATTCTTTGGATACTGTGCATGCCGTCCCAACAGCCTAGAGTACCAAATAATGACGTGAAAGGTAAAAGGCAAAAGAGATCGGGTCATCCAAGTGGTGCACCCAAGTCACCAGCACCACCCCTCTGCAGCTACACGACGCAGTGCACGCAGCGGGTGACACGAGCCCAGTGGAGAGCAATCTGCGCCCCCTCGATGATATGATGGTCACGATCCTCAACATTGGGGGAACTACTGATTGGATTGGATATGTTAATCCAGGTCCTAATCTGTCTACCTACCAAATTTAAGTCACATACGTTTAGTAGTTTTTGCGCGAAAGAGTAACAAACATCCACACATCCATACGTACAAACTTTCGCGTTTGTAATACATATTAGTAGGATATATAATAATACATTAGTGTAAAATTCATAATTTTATTACACACATTATATAGGACTCATAATAATTATTATTTTAATTTAAATTATTTAAAATTCGCGCTATGAAATAATTCTTCCGCCTTAACAGGATTCTGTATTTGCAGGCATCGACCCAACAGCGGCGCATACGAGCCATAAGATGTCCGCGATGACGAGCTCCGAATCGCTTTGCGACAGATCGAAACAGGCACACACACGCATGCTGTTACTGGAGACCGGCTTCTACAACAAGGAACCCGTGTCCGTAGTACTACTGAAGCCGATTACAGGTAGGTACATATGCGATAACTGCTATTTTTATTAGTCTCTAAAATACACAGATAATGAGAAGTAACGGAAAATCCAACATCATATTACGCCCCGGCTTGTTAGCCACAAGATGTTCGCGATGACGAGCTCCGAATCGCTCTGCGACAGATTGAAACAGGCACACACACGCATGCTGTTACTGGAGACCGGCTTCTACAACAAGGAACCCGTGTCCGTAGTACTACTGAAGCCGATTACAGGTAGGTACATATGCGATAACTGCTATTTTTATTAGTCTCTAAAATACACAGATAATGAGAAGTAACGGAAAATCCAACATCATATTACGCCCCGGCTTGTTAGCCACAAGATGTTCGCGATGACGAGCTCCGAATCGCTCTGCGACAGATTGAAACAGGCACACACACGCATGCTGTTACTGGAGACCGGCTTCTACAACAAGGAACCCGTGTCCGTAGTACTACTGAAGCCGATTACAGGTAGGTACATATGCGATAACTGTTGTTTTTATTAGTCTCTAAAATACACAGAGATAAAGAGAAGTAACGGATGATCCAATATCATATTATGCCGCGGCCTGATAACAGCAAAAGGCAATTGCAAAATATGCAACATTTCATTGCTGTCATATTTTCTACTTATTATTATTGTATTTTTTTTAAAATTAGAATCATCACCCCACAGTCCTTGGCCTATGCTTAGATAAACTAGGTAACTAACCTGCAATCGCTTCCGTGGCGTAGTGGGTCCACTCGCTTCATACCAGGAGGTTGTGGGTTTAATTCCCCGCGGGGTCTATTTTAGTAAGACTCCGTTTTATGAGGCTAGGGCATTTTCTAAGCTCGCCTGGCTAGCTATCTCCATCTTATCTAAGTCTTGTCTCCAAGATAGCCTCTCGTAATGGTACGAGATTTCTCGTACGTCTGGCAACCCTGGTAATGATACTCTTGAGTCTTGTTTGCATTTCGTTTATGCGTTTTTTTTTATATTTTTAATGGCTCTGGCCTCTGATCCTTTAGCTGTTCCTGATTTCTTTTAGTCAGCAGTGCCGGTGTTGTGTTGGACTATATTACTGGTTTGTTTAGCTTTAGTAAAAATTTATCTTATTTTATTGCTCTTATTTATTTAGTTTATTATACATATATACATTATTTTTTTATATAGGTAAATAAGTATATTCGTATTATTTTTTATATTTATATGCCTCTTAGTAACATAGTCGATGAATTTCTTTCTTGCTCTTCTTCTAATGAATATGAAAGTGCTCTTAGTGATGTGTCTTTCACCTCTGATACTGCGGTTACTGCTCCACTTGATATCCAGCTCCAAACAGCGCTCGATAAGAAATGCCTAAAGCTTGTACATATCAATGCCCAGAGTCTGGTAGGTCATTACGCGGATCTAATCGTTACTTTTGGTAATCAGTGTGCCGATGTGATACTCGTCTCTGAATCCTGGTTGAAGCCTTCTTTGCCATCGACGCTCTGTGAACTTCCGGGTTACAAACTGCTGCGCAATGACAGAACTGGCTGTGGGGGTGGAGGTGTTTGTGTTTATCTTCGAGCTGACATCCCAAGTGCAATTGTAAGTCAGTCCTCAAGCGGATTGCCATATGTTGCATCACTTGAACATCTTCTTGTGAAAATTACTGTGCACCACACCAAAATACTTCTTGGTGTACTTTATTGTCCTAGCGATAAAATTAACTATTTCAATTCTCTGGAGACCATTTTAGCGGCTCACCGTGCTGATTATGATCATGTAATACTGATGGGTGACCTGAACACCTGTCAGTTGAAAAACGACGGCAGGTGCCGCAGCCTGCAGGAAGTAGTTTCAAGCTTTGACTTAAAAATCCTCCCGTCTTATGCTACACACTATTATCCAAACTCAAGGCCATCTTTAATTGATTTAGCGATCGTCTCCAAGGATAATCTGGTTACGTCACACGGACAACTGACCGCTCCGTTTTCGTACCACGATCTGATCCATCTTTCATATAAAGTGCGACCTCCCAAGCGTAAAGGTAAGGTCGTCCTCTGTCGGAATTTTCGAGGTATGGACGTAGACCGGCTAAAGGAAGATGCGGAAAAACTGGACTGGTCGTCCTTGTATGCAGCCGTTTCCGTTGACGATAAAGTAGTCATCTTCAATACAACGCTTCGTGCACTCTTCGATATTCACGCCCCTCTGCGACCCGTTCGTGTGAAGCATTTTCCTGCACCTTGGCTCACACCACATCTTAAGAGTATAATGGCTAAACGCGACCGGGCCAAGGCGAAACATAAAAAAGTCCCTACTGATGAAAATTTTGTCGTATACAAGAAGATTCGCAATGTTTGTAACCGGATGTGCAGGGATGCTAAACGTCGCTACATTCATAGCACCTTACAGAACACCTCACCGGCGCAAACATGGCGCTTCTTGGAGACACTTGGAGTAGGCAGGATCTCTGATAGGCAATGTGGCGCACTCGACTTGGATGATCTCAACCGACATTTCTCGACTCCCCCCGTCACACTAGAGGAGGCTATCAAATTAGCATCCCTGCGCTCCCTGGCCAATTTGCCTCCGCCCGACTGTGAGCCATTCGAGTTTCTCGACTTGTCTGAGGTTGACGTTAGGCGAAGTATTAAAGCGATTTCGACTAGGGCAGTGGGCAGTGATAATTTGAGCCTTGAAATGCTGCTTCCAATCCTGGACAGTGTAGTCCCGGTTATAACTCACATTATGAACCTCTCCTTGTCCTCGAACACATTTCCAAGTACGTGGAAGCTGGCTCATGTTATCCCTCTTCCTAAAAAACCCAACCCCAGTTCTTTTTCTCAATATCGTCCTATCTCCATTCTTCCAATCCTATCCAAGGTACTAGAAGGTTGTGTCCTCCACCAGCTCTACAAATATCTTTGTAGGAATGACCTTCTGAGCACTTTTCAGTCCGGTTTTCGACCCTATCATAGTACGGTTAGTGCATTGCTGAATGTAACGGAAGACATCCGTTACGCAATGGATAATAAAAAACTCACACTGGTCACTCTGCTAGATTTCAGCAATGCATTTAACTCGGTAGATTTTGATATTCTCCTAGGTATCCTCAGATCATCCCATATTCCTGACTCAGTTATCCCCTGGTTTGACTCCTACCTCCGAGGGCGGCGACAGTGTGTAAAAACAGAAGAATCGACGTCGGATTGGTGCGAGCTCTCTGCTGGTGTGCCTCAGGGTGGAGTCTTATCTCCTCTACTTTTCTCGATATTTATTAACCAGATCACTAAAGTGCTCACCTGTCAATTTCATCTTTACGCCGATGATCTTCAGATCTATATTCACTTCCCTGTTTCTGAAGCCTCAGCTGCCATCAACTCTATGAACGCTGATCTAGCAGCGGTACAGATATGGGCTAAATCATTCGGACTCCTGATCAACCCTTCCAAATCACAGTCTATTATTATCGGCAGTAGTCGCTTGAGGGGTGGCATGGATCAGTGCTTACCCTCAATATGCTACGATGGCGTTGCGATTCCTTTCACTGAGAAGACCCGAAATTTGGGTCTTATCATGGACTCCAACCTCTCGTGGTCCTCTCACATCAATGACGTCAGCAGGCGTATGCATTTTTCTTACCACTCCCTTAAGCGACTCCAGTTCTTTTTGCCTTTTAAAACTAAAATTATGCTCGCCCAAACCCTTCTGTTGCCGCTGCTCGATTATGCAGATGTCTGCTACTTGGACGCCACTGAGGAGCTCCTCAATAAGCTCGAGCGCCTACAAAACCTCGCTATCAGGTTTGTGTTCGGCTTGCGAAAGTTCGACCATGTATCTGAATATCGGTCTCGGCTTAATTGGCTCCCTGTCCGCCAGCGTCGTAATTTACACATCCTCACACTCCTCTACAAAATCCTCAAAAATCCTTCCTTTCCTGAATATCTCTGCTCCCGTTTCCAGCTACTACCTGTGCCTTCCCCACCCAGACGTAAATGTGTCACCAAAACTCTGGTAGTTCCCCGCTCCAATACTAAATTCTTCTCCAATTCCTTCACTATTGAAGCTGCGAACCTCTGGAACAAGTTGCCCGCAAACATTCGCGACTGCCCCTCTGTTAATACTTTCAAAACTAAACTTAAAGAGCATCTTCTTTCCCTACAGAATATGTACGTTTGTTAGTATAGTATTTATTTTAGTAAGAACATTAATTATTATATTTTAGTTATGTATTATATATGCTATTAATTTATATATTATAAGTATGTGTTATTTATGTACGTACATTTGGTTAGTTTATATTTTATTGTATTTTATTTAGTTTATAATTATGATTATTAAGTACACACAGGTTTACCTCCCATACTTTAAAGTCTCCTAACACCCGGTAAGGTTGGCTGGAAGAGATCTCTTATAGAGATAAGTCCACCTTTGTACATGTCCTCTCTAAGTTCTTGTCATTTAAATGTTTGTGTACAATAAAGGATATATATATATATAGCCAGCAGGAGCAATAAGGTAATTGCGTTGGTGAATCTTGGTAAGACCACTTCGACATCATCATCACTTACTATCTGGTGATTGAGATGATGCCAAATGCTTTACCGAATATAGAAAAAAAGTGGTTAAAAAGAGATACGATGTCCCTAGGTCGTCGCCACCAGCTGCGCGTACATTGTTCGTCTGTGGGCCACACCATACTGGGTGACTACACGTACAGTGGCGCCACTGACAACGAGCCCCACAGGATGTACCTCCACGCTACCAGGTAAAATATAGGTATAGTTCTGTAGTTGTGTAAAAGACACAGATGATGGCGAAGCATAAGGAAGCACAAATGCACGCGAAGCTGGAAGAAAATGTAAGCTCAAATAGACTTAGTTAAAAAAAAAGTTAATGTGTGGTTTTATAAAACCACGGTAAAAGTGAAACTTTACAGAGGACGAAACGATCATGGCTGCTCTCGCTACGGTACAGAGGACGAAACGATCATACCATCAGACGAAAGCGACCGTCACGCGACATGCAACACACAGACGAAAAAATGTGAGACGATGTAATAAAAGTTTCACTTTAAAAGACTAAATCGTCGGCTTACTGCAAGACATCATTAGCTGCAAAAAAGTGATTTCGAGATAATCGCAGTTTTATATTTTTCATTATCTTTGCAATAACTTCAAAAGTTGAGGACATAGAAAAAAAAATTAAACACCACCTTAAAGGTGAGCATCTTCTTTATACGATTTCAATATGGAATACATCCCTAATGCTGCACTTTTTTTTAAAAAGCCGGAAAAAAAAGATAAGGACTTCTTGCGTTTGAGCAATACAAGCAAAACGTGAAAATAATGATTTATGTATGAAAATCGTTCAAAAAAAATCAATTATTACCATAAAAACAATGAAAATAGTGTTCTTTTTTTATTATTATCAAATTAGAAGCTTTTACAATATTATTTTTGATATTTTCGGGTGACCTAAATCTAATTTAACAACTTAAATGAAAGTCGCTTAAATTTTTGGCAAAAAAAAACAAGTGATAATAAAGGTATAAGATCTACTTATTGTAGACAGTAAAAACATATCATCTAATCAGCCGAAAGAAGTCCACTGCTGGACAAAGGCCTTTCACAAGGAATTCCACAACGACCGGTCTTGCGCTACCCGCATCCAGCGGCTTCCCGCGATCTACACCAGGTCGTCGGTTCAACGCGTGGGAGACATTCCTACGATACGTTTTCCGGTGCGCGGTCGCCAGTCAAGAACTTTACTACCCCAAAAGCCATCTGTTCTACGAGCTATGTGCCCTGCCCACTGCCACTTCAGTTTAGCCATTCTGTGAGCTATGTCGGTTAATTTGGTTCTTCTGCGGATCACCTTATTTCTGATTCGATCGCGTAGGGAAATTCCAAGCATAGCTCGCTCCATTACCTTTTGGGTGACCTTGACCCTTCTTATGAGGCCCATAGTAGGCGACCATGTCTCAGTTCTGTATGTCATCCATCACTGTAAACACACACTGGTCAAAGACCTAAGTCTTGAGACACTGCGGTATTTGGGATGTGAAGATATTGCGATGCTTCCCGAACGCTGCTCAGCCGAGTTGTATTCGTCGATTGTTCTCTTTCTTGAAGTTGGACCTACCTAGCTGGACTCTTTGTCCATGATTTACATATTCGTCAATAACTTCCAGTGTAGAGTCTCCAACCTTTAGAGGGGTGGGTGCAACACGGACATATTTTCGTCTTGTCCATGTTCATTTTAAGACCCACTTGTTGAGAGACTTTACTGAGGCTATCGAGCATTACACTTAGGTCTTCCATAGTCTCAGCCATGACCACGATATCGTCAGCAAATCGATGGTGGGTTATGTACTCGCCGTTGATACTGATGCCGAGTCCCCCCCAGTCTAGAAGTTTGAAAACATTTTCCAGGGCGGCGGTGAACAGTTTCGGAGATATAATCTCTCTGTCTCACCCCTCGCTGCAATTGGGAGGTTTCGAGTTCTGGTGTGGAGGTGAACTAAATTAGTGGCGTTTTCATACAGATACTTCAACACCGTAATGTATCGATAGTCAATTTAGCACCGCTGGAGAGCCTGTAGCATAGCCCAGTTTTCGACTGAATCAAAGGTTTTCTCATAGTTCAGAAACGCCAAGCATAGTGGCTGATTGTACTCTTCAGTCTTCTGTATAATCTGCCGCAGCATATGTATGTGGTCTATGGTACCAAAGCCTTTTCGGAAACCGACTTGTTTGGGAGGCTGGAAGTCGTCAAACCTTCGTGCGAGACGATTCGTAATGAATCTCGAAAACAGTTTATAGACATAGCTCAGAAGTGAGATGGCTCTGTACTTCTTTAGCAAGGTGTTGTCACCCTTTTTGAAGAAAAGCAGGATCGACCAAACTTCTGTGCCATTCGTTAGGCGTTTGTCCCTCGAGTATAACGGAATTCAATAACTTCTGAAGAGCTTTGAGTACCGGTGATTCACCTGCTTTCAGAAGTACAGCCGTAATTCCATCGTCACTCGGTGCCTTGTTGTTCTTAAGCTGTTTGAAAGCCATTCCAGTCTCGTACAGGCTGACTTTCGGGATATTTTTTATTTATTTATTAACTTGTCGCCAATTTTATAGACCATTACACACATGAATTTTACAATTATTGGTTTTACATTTTAAAAAGCAAATTATGAAATTCGACTAATTGAAATTTAAAAAAAGACAAAGTAGGATTAAACGTAAATTATGTAATAGAAAATAATATTTATAAAGTAAAAATATATAAAACAAACAAAAAAAGTACAATTAAAGAAATAAGAACAAGAAGTTTGAAATGGGCAGCGCAAAGTGTTATACGTTATATATGTAGTGTGTTTGTGGCATGTGTAAATGTTGTGTGTGTATTGTGAGTGTTTGTATGAAGTCGTATAAAAATTTATTTCATGAATTGGTTACGTCGGAGGAAGAATATGTCGAATATCTATATAGCTTCGGTAAAGTGTCGGGTTAGTCTGGCTCTTGAGTCTTTAGCCAGATCGCTGACAGGCAGACGTGTGGTCTTGTACAATTGTCCGTAGAACTTTTTAACTTCTTCCAGCAACTCAATCTTAGAATTCTCAGACTATATGATCATGCCACCTCAGTTTTCGGCTTGGTCAGTTAGCTTTGTCCTCTCGTTGGTTTGATGTCTCGCGAACACTTTTGAGCCTTTGTTGTGCTCAATCGCTTCTTTAATACAATTTGTATTATACTCGCGCTAATCGCGAGCCAGGGACGTAAGAGATCTGCCTGTTTAGTTGTCGATATTAAGTAGCATCTTCAGAGGACTGCAAAACCAATCTGCGTCTTTCTTCCATGAGGTTGCTGGTGAAGTCTGAATTTTTTTTTGTTCTGTTTGAACGGCGAGTTTTAAGAATCTCAGACCCGACCTTTTGGACCATTTCCACTAATTTTTCATTATAATCGTCCATATTCTCGCAGTATCCTAGGCATTCGAAGCGATTTTGCAAATCGAGCTGAATGCTCTCGGGGTTTTGGAGCTGTATGGGTGCAGGTCGGAAGGTAGACTTCATCAGTCGGCATCTTTCTAGCTTAATCTTTAGATTCAGTGTGCCTCTTACCATTCGGTGATCGCTTCCTGTTTTTACTAAAATTGATCACAAAGACATCATTGAATATTTGTCTTCTCGTCGATAAGATGAAATCAATCTCGTTCTTCGCTATGCCATTGGGATGCAACTATGTCCACTTCCGCTGTTGTGACTCTTTGAAGAAAAAGTTCATTATAGAGAGGCTCTCTTTTTTCATAAAGTCGGCCAGCATCTGACCACGTGCATTTATTACTCCATATCCAAATTGCCCTACTCTCAGCTCACCATCGCCTCGTTTGCCCAGTTGCACGTTGAAGTCCTCCATAAGAATGGTATAATGGGTCTTGGTTCTACGTTTGGTTGTAGAGATTTCCTCATACATTATCTCTACCTCATCGTCGGAGTGTTGCGTGGTCGGCGCGTATACCCGTATGACTTATCGAATACCGTTTTGTGATTCCGAGTATAAAGTATGCTACCCTTGTCAAAAAGATCATGATCTGGACCACTTTGTTAATGAGGGACTTGTGGACGAGAAACCCGACACCACCCTGGGACAGTTGGTCATCCTCCCGGAATGAGAGCAGGTTTCCGGATTGAAGGATCATGGTGTCCTCTCCCTTTATTTGGACTTCACATAAACGTACGATATCCCACCGTAACCTGCTCAATCCTTCTTCGAGTTCTGTAAGCTTCTCGTCAGTCCGCAGTGTACGCGTGTTGTAAATTGCCAGGGCCAAAGGTCGTTGGGTTTGGTAGCCTGGCATCTCCTGGAGATTCTTTGCATTTCCCACCCCATCGTTACCAGGTCTGTTACCGGAGCCAGGAATAGCAGTGTCGCCGGGGACAAGGGGCCGTTTCCTGGGTGTGTAAGCAAGAAGTAGAATTCTTATTTTTAATTCGTGGCTCTAGTTAGCAGATTATAAATTAATATGATGGTTTATAGTAGCTTGTAGCTCTAAGGGTTAATATTTATTGTAAATAAAATAATAGATTATAAATTAATGAAGCAGAAACATACCGGGAGATTTAGATCAACTTCGAGACAAAAGTTGTATTCTGGTCTTAATGTAGAAAGCAAACTGCGGCATCGGTTCCGCTCGCGGCTCGCTTCACCTCTCCCCCTCGCTCGCCCACCGCCTTACAGCCAGCCTTCGCGCATCATAGTGACAAATAAATCGAGTTTCTATTATCCTAATTACTGTTCCCTATATTTTAATCTACAAATATCTACTCTATGAACTTCCGTTTAGTGTCATAAGGTAATTATCCGATAAAAAGAATGGAATTTGTTTGTCAGGACCAACAAAATTCATATTACTTTTGTATCCAGTTTAAGCAAAAAACTAATTAATATGATTATAAAACCTTTTTATATTGTGCAGAACTAACTAAGTACTTTTAGACCTTACATTTTTTGGTGTGTAGATTTGACAGAAATCATTATTGTGTAATTATTAGATTGAATCCATATAGTTCTGCTACTCACGCTCCCAGAATTCATTAAAATTATATAATTTTATACAACAAAAACACTTATTATCGTCAAAAAAAATAAATCACAAAATTTTGTTTTTGTCAGATCTCATTAAGTATTAATTCAAGTGACTATTTTCTATTAAAAGTCATTTAAGTTTTATAATTAGTTTAATAGACAAGTATAATGTGACTAAAAGACAATTAAAGGCATGTAATTATTTTTAACAAAATCATAACTTATATGCATTTCTGTCGTTCGTCGTTGCTCAGACGTCATTGAAATAATATAATGACTTTTAGCAAAACGTTATACGACAATTTAAGTACTCTAGGTGTCACTTATGAACTTTATCAACTTAATACAAAATGTAAAGATGTAGTAAGCGATATATTCGTGAAACCTCCTTAAGTAACAAAAATTATTTAATTATTTATAACGAAAATTGTAAGTAGTGAATCATACATTTTCAAATTTCAGATGAAGACACTAAGTATCATTAGTGTGTAGTTGTAACGAAAAAAATCTTAATACTCAATATAAGGTACTGTAATGATTGTGAAAACTGAAAATTGAAATCACTATCTTTTTGCCTTAGACATAATGTTCAATTTCTTTAAAAGTATAACACATAGAGAAATAATGATTTCTGATTATTGTAGAGCATAGCGCGGCCTATACACTGGTATTACAAATGCAGTTAATGACTTTTGGTGAATAATGACTTCTTGCAGTAAGCCGACGAAATGCAAGCCTAGCAGAACTTGAGGAGAGACGTACTCGTGTGGGATCAAGAATGTCAAGTATTAAAAAGCCACGCTGTGTATACTTTCTCGCGAAGCCTTAAACATCTATCGTAGTCGAGCATACACAAATCAACCATAAACATTACACTCACTTAGTAGGAGCAAAGAATACAGTAAGGTATATCAGACTTGATGAAATATTTCAAAATAATTTTGGTCTTCAAATATTGCCCTTACCCAAATTTCACCCAAATCCGTCCAGTAGTTTGGGAACTATAGCACCGGACGGACGTACACACACACACACATGTTTTATTTTTAAGCTATTGCATAGCTTTTATCGCGGGCTTTGAGCGCGGCGATCGAATCAAGAAATTTCGTAATGAAAATAAAACCTAACACCCCCCACTCCGCCTACCATGTAGCTCGGCCGAGCGTAACGTAAGTTACCGCGTTCTAAAAACTTACAGTGCCATCTATTAGCGATTTGCGGTACTAAAAGGACTTAGTCAATTTTACTGGTGTAACTTTCTTAGT
This sequence comes from Coleophora flavipennella, assembly GCA_947284805.1. Classification (NCBI taxonomy): domain Eukaryota; kingdom Metazoa; phylum Arthropoda; class Insecta; order Lepidoptera; family Coleophoridae; genus Coleophora; species Coleophora flavipennella. Next base: position 9,347,522 of record OX369278.1, read on the forward strand.
GTTAATTTATTACATAAACATCCCGCGCCCTAAGGACTATATGGTACTGGTAAATACTGCATAAATAAAAAATAAATAAATAATTATAATTGAATAAGTTGATAAAAAATGCTATGCAATAGCTTTACCGCGGCAGTCCCCGAGTGCCACACGCTTTTTTTTTTAGACTATTAGTGTAAGACAATCGATCTCATCATAATCTCAACTTTGTTTTTTGCCATCTCAATACCTATTCACTCCTTCGTTGCTCGCTCCTCAGTTGCTCGAAAGTAAAAAGGATTATATAACTTTTTTAAAGTCCCCCGACTAGAGAGAAATAAGATTTTTTTTTAAATCCAGGAAAATCTGCCGGAGACTGACAGTATCTGCTCTGAAATAAATTGAATATACGCAATTTTTGAAATGAACAGAGAAAGCGATTGCAGCCCCAGACGGATTTTCTTGGAATTTTACTTTCGAGCGACTAAGGAGCGAGCGTTACCGAGTGACGGAGTGGAAATGGTATCGTGATGGCAAAAAAAATCGATGTTGAGATTTTAATGGGGATTGATTGTCTTACAGTAATACTCTAAAAAAAGTGTGTGTGTGTGTGTCTGTATGCTCTAGTTCCCAAACTACTGGATAGATTTGGGTGAAATTTGGGTTATGGAAAGCTGATGGCGACGATCCACCACCATAAGAACCGGCAAATTTTTGCCTTTAGAAGTAACCATAGAACACGCGAATTTGGCAGTTTTTGACTGTTTCAACGTTATTATGAAAAATATGCTATGCGCAGATATATGCGCGCAACGACGATACGTACTTTTATCGATAAAAAATTCTCCGATAAAACTTTCTTCGATAAAACGTTCGTCGATAAAAGTACATATATAGTTTCACCATGAAAGCAATCGTATTTAAATAAGCAAGAAGTACATAGGTTTCCACTAACAAAACCGATTCGGGAATCGAACCAGCGACCTCCTGATGTGAAGCTAATGGACTTAACAATTACGCCATGAAGATGGTCAATTTATTTGCATGCTACTAGTCTAACACCTAATCAGGTTATGTATTTTTACCCTGTTTAAATCAAATAAATATTTATGATTTACTAGCTTTTGCCCGCGGCTTCGCCCGCGTGGATATCGTTTTATGACTGTCTTAGAGAGTGCGCGGTGCGCGAGCCACAAGTGGCTCGCGAACGTGGATATGAACATCCTCTAGATCCCTCGGGAACTATAACAGGATATCCTTATTAGTAAATCATGTCATTTCCCACCCTCTCAACCATCTCTGTGCAATAAATCACACAATCCATTGTTCCGTTGCGATGTTAAAGAAATTTACCAAAAAGAGTATATTTTCAGTTCCCTCAGGAACTGAATCGGGCTATGCTATTTTCGCGGGATAAAAAGTAGCCTATGTCCTTCCTCGTGACACAGGCTACCTGCATGCCAAATTTCATTAAAATTGGTCAAGGCGTTGAAGCGTGAAAAGGTAACAAACAAACAAACACATTTTTACATTTATAAATTAAGTTAGGATTAGTAAGGATGCGCAGGATGGGTTATGTTAACAATTACTTTATGGCTATAATTACTCTTTTACAGATTAGTCCTGCCAATACCCCGAGAACCTTTGGACATACAGACACCAGAGCCTTTTTTCTCCGACACACAGTTCATATCAAAATGGAAGCCACATCGTTCTCTCTACAAGTTTAGGACCAAAGACGACTTTTTGAAATCATGCGAGATTGTAGACAAAAATTACGTTATCGGAGTTACATATAAACATTTGTACTGCAGTGAATGACAGGGGACGTAATTATATGACAAAGGACGCAATTATATGACAAAGGACGCAATTATATGATAAAGGACGTAATTATATGACAAATGACGTAGATATATAAACATTTTATAGTAACTGCAGTGAATGATACAGAATGTATATTTGTACTTATCGCAGTGAATGACACAGAATTTATCTATAATTTTTACGTAAAAGTAACAAAAATACAAAAATACTTAACAAAAAAAGGGAAAATATAATTCTGAATCGAACAGAAACGTTTTTTTTATTTGTAAAACTGAGATCGGTTCTTGAATTTAATTTTTTTACCAGACTACCCTCCCTAGCTCCTCTAGGGACAAAGTAGAGGGACCACGGGAAAGCAGCGGGTTATTTATACGTTAGTACTAATATATTATGTACTTTGCCCATGAGCAGTTTATTATGATGTCGGCTTTGGCGCATATGTCAAAGTAGTTGAACCACTGCAGTGTATTTTAAAATCTGTTATTTAGTTAGCAATATACTGGGTGACTTTTAATTAGTTCTTGATAACGAAGGGTATGAATGTACTCATGATTACAAACAACTTTCCTGAAGAAACTATATGTCAAATTAGAAAACAAATTTTTGGTCCTCGATACACACTACCCAAGTAACACATGAAACCCGTATAGCAACTGATTAATGCAACACATGTACGCTTAAAGCTGACTAAGCATGCGGTATAACAGCTGAGTAGCCAGCTACTCAGCCACTAAACCTCTTAAATGGGCACAAATTACTCAGCTTTAAGTTCACATGTGAACTTTATTGCCGTATTACAGCAGCATAGCAGAGTTATAGTTGCGTAATAAAGGGTAATAGCAGCTTTAGTCTGAATAAGATAACAGGCGTGACCCATTAATCGGGCTATAACGTAAAAAAGGAGACCATACGTGAAGTGTTACTCATCTTAACCCGTACATATACTTCTATTATGCATAACTTAAGCAGCAAACGTTCATCTTTTTATTCATTCTCGCAAATTACACAAAGTGTTGTAAAGTTTACAAGGGACTCAATAAAATCAACAGTAACTTTGGGAGAGTTATGCGATTTTGCTGTTAACTCTTGAAGAATGATTGGAAAAGCAAGTTTACTGTGAACGTTATATATATTATCTAAGAAAATTTTCATGCGCCCCAAGAATAGTAAGCTTTTAACAAAACCATGAGCAATATCTAAAAACAACAAAATAATAAAGTTGTTTTATTTGTTAAGGTTAAAGTTATTATAATAATAGATCAGTCAGTATGATAATTTTAGAACTAAATCTAGGTGAATTACATCATTTTTAATTCTGAAACATCATAAAATACAAAGACATGTGTAGGAAATTATTAGGTTATACTAAAACAATATGGTGTCCATTGCAAGCGCCGATGTGAAACGTAATAACTTCGTTATTTTGCTGTAAGCTGCTTAATGCTTCACAGGACTTCCTTTATTCAGTTTTGCAGTGTAATACCTCACACTTACACCATTATACATTTACAAGTTTAATAATGGTACACAAATACTCTCTTAAAAAGCAGAGTAATAAAGGTTCACATGTGGAGTCCTACGCTGCTCTTATTCAGCCAATAGTAGCAGAAACTGCTTAAAGCTGGATAAAACCGTTGATAATTACCATTATTACACACTAGCATTATAATGGTAAAAAGAGACACCATTATAACTCCCTTAAACTGGTTTTAGCGTAGTACGCAGCTTTAAGATCACGTTTGAACTCTTATAAGTGATTTAAATTGCTTTAAGTTCTAAAAAGAGGTAACAAGTGAATCATTATACAGAAATCTGTGTTACTTGGGTAAGTTATCAAATCGGCAGAAATGTATAAAGCACCAATTTTTTTTTTCATATTTGACATATAGTTTTTTTGGGAAAGTTCATATTCATATTCTTTGCTATCAAGAACTAATTAAAAGTCACAGTCTAATGATGAATTTTAGAGGTGAAATCAAGGTCCCAGAATCGTCTATTATTTTTCGATCGAATCGTAAAACATATTTCCAATACAGTTGCTCGAAAAGTAGTCCTTTATATGCCGTCAAGTGTGCGCAAAATAGATTTTACCGCACACGTGCTTTTACTTTACCTTTTTTTTTAATTTCTAGCTCTGAGGAACAAGACATTTCTATCAAAAAACCAGAATCTTCTTTAAGACTTTTGGAAGCAGAATTTTAAAAGAGATAGGTAGTTCTTCCGAGGTTAGTACATAACGCAAGCTGTTTAGATTCTATTTGGGTTATTTCTTTGAAGAAAAGAGAAAAAATATGAATGAAGTGGAACCGGTTACACCAAGGAATAGGTCATCTTTACCAAAGAGGTTAAGTATCTCAAGCCGTATTGTAGTCTATTTATGATAAAAAAAAAACTTAACGCATACGTACGTGCGCTAGCTAAAATATGGCGCAATTTTCGTAAAACGAAATTGAGACGTTTTAGTTGTGAAAACTAATAAAATTAAGAATAGTTAATATAGTAATATACTTATGTGAATGTATAAGAAAAAACAAAAGTGAGATTACTCGCCGGAAATTTAAAATAAGGCACAATTCGTGTAAAATGGACTTTGGTTGCTGAAACCTTGATAGGTATGTACCTACCCATGTATTTTGTTTTTCTGTCACGGTCGTTTTTTTATTGTATCTATTTTGTTACAACTGTATTGAAAAACGTCGTATGATACATGGGTGTAAAAGGAAATAACAAACTCTTGACGATGGTCAACCCTCGGCTTACAAATGTCATTCGTTTGTTATTGACCTTTTTAAAACCCTTGTATCAGAACTATTATTGTGCTCACCTTTTTTGAATTTAGAACCGTGTATTTTTAATATTCATTTGAGTCTTGGCTATTTGATCATAAAAACTCATTTTAAATAAAAGCTTGTACCTAAAAAAAATTAGGTTTTTCGAAAATTTTAGTTCACCGATTTCATAAATGCTAACACGTTAAAAAGCAGATTCCATCGCAACAACTTACTGCAGTTTTGCATTATTATTTTTTTGATTTTGTTAAATTTCTTAAAAATTACCTACTACAGTGGTTTTGATAAAATATATGGCACCGACTAGGGAGCATACCCTGTCGAATAAAAAAAATATCATGAAAATCGTTTCATAATCTGCGAAGATATCGCGTAACAAACACAAAAAAAGGTTACAGTCGAATTGAGAACCTTTTTACCCGACTGCGCCAGAAGGAGGGTTATGTTTTTCGAGAGTATGTATGTATGTATGTATGTTTGTATGTATAATTGTTTGGCACGCTCTGCAGCCTGAACGGCTGGATGGATTTTAGCTTGAGACGTGTAGTTAGATTCGTATTTACTGTGAGAGTGACACTGGGTATATCAAAATAAAAAAAACAAAATGGCGGATTTTTGGCGTAAAATTCAAATGTTTGACACGCTCTGCAGCCTAAACGGCTCGATGAATTATAGCTTGAGGGTTGTCGTTAGATACGTTTTTACTGTGAGAATGACACTGGGTATATCCGAATAAATAAACAAAATGGCGGATTTTTGGCGCCAAATTCCAATGTTAGGCACGCACTGCAGCCTGAACGGCTCGATAGATTTTAGTTTGAGGGGTGTCGTTAGATACGTATTTACTGTGTGAGTGACACTGGGTATATCAAAATATAAAAAAACAAAATGGCGGATTTTTGGCGCCAAATTCAAATGTTTGGCACGCTCTGCAGCCAGAACGGCTCGATGGATTTTCTATCAACGGATAAGTTTAAAATCTGCGTAAATTTAATGTGTGTCATTGTGTATATAGGTTACTATACAAACTCTTTCAATAATAAAAGTCAAAAATGAATAAAATAAAAAAAGGTAATTTAAAAAACTAAAAAACCCGCCTGCGTTTCTGTGTAATTTGGAAATGAAAAACCCTAAAACAAGAAAGTCGTCATACCCGATTGCACTTAACTTAAGAAAAATTGTAGCAGTCGGGACCCATTCTAGAAATGGAGGCATAGTGAATTCAGAGCACATACCTATATTACATTGCAGATTACTCCAATATACTAACTTTCTAGAATGGGTCCCGACTGCTACAATTTTTCTTAAGTTGAGTGCAATCGGGTATGACGACTTTCTTGTTTTAGGGTTTTTCATTTCCAAATTACACAGAAACGCAGGCGGGTTTTTTAGTTTTTTAAATTACCTTTTTTTTTTCTTTTTGGAAGTTGGTTAAAAAAGGAGGTTTTGAATTCAACTGTATGTTTGTTACGCGATATCTTAGTAACAGATTATGAAACTATTTTAATGATTTATTTTAACTGTTTTAAGGTTGGTCCCATAAAAATTTATCAAAATCGGTTAAGGCCGTTCCGTGAGCCAGATATCTCCAAAAACCCATACAGGATCTTAATTTTATGAGAAACGTTGATATTTGTGGACATGGAAAAAATATTTAAGAATATTGATGATATTTTCTTTGATAAGACTGCCACCTAACCTGTAAGACCTTCCAAAATAACCTCTAAAACCGTAATATGTGGTTATTTTTTTACACCCACCAAAGGGTTACCCTCATGCGGGAGGGACCCGTACAGTCATCTGTACGGGTTATGTGGGACTCACAGCTAATCTCTGCCTACCCACTAAACACCGCCTGCTGTTGGCTTTAACCCGTGGGGCCTTGAAACCTTCGTCGGGGGCGTCCCCACCCTGGGGAAGGGGGACGCGCAATATGTGGGTCTTGAAACAAACTTTATATATACTTGTAGGTACGGTGAAATCACGTTGGGTCACAGTAGAGTACTAGGAACGGTGTGTTCCTACTCTCGAGAGCAAAGGGAGATATCTCCGGCTAGGTGAGGTGGTATGTCCGGGGTCCGGCCGTGTACAAACCGTTTTTTTTTTGGAGTTTACTCCTTAAGAATCGATTTTCATATAAGACGCCCGGTATGAAAAAAAATATGAGGAGTAAAATTTAGTGATCGCGTCACGTTTTTCGCGCGCAACCTTTCACTCAGCGTTGCCAGACGTACGATAATTATCGTACATGTACGATAATTTCGACACCAAAACGATGTACGATACAATAGTATATTACCGTACGTCAAAGTACGATAATTAAAAAAAATGTTTGAAAAAGTTAACAAGTTCCAAATTACTTGGATTACCGTACTTTCAACTTTGGTAAGTGACTAACTTTGGTTTTTGTTTTGCGAAATAACGCGTTCCTCGTGGTTCTGGCAATTTTACGATAATTTTCGAATACCGGTACGATAATTCACTTGCACTCGTCTGGCAACCCTGGTCACAACACAACACAGTAATCAGATCTGTCATTGTTGCGGTCTTACGATTTTTGATCTGTGTAAATAAGAATTTAAAATATTATCGTGATATTTTTACAATCTCCATCGTATAATTTGGGTTTCCACTCCATCATGGATGTCAATTTTGTGAAAATAGATAGCAGAAACTTTCCAAAGTGAACGCAATAATGGTTGGAATGTTCGGAAGGACTTTAGAATAATTATTTTTTTTTGGGGAGGGGGGAGGGGGAGTGGGGTAGGGAGGAGGGGGGGAGTAGTGAACCCCCTAGAAGAGGGAAGTGCGGACCCCCTTTTAGAGAAAAATATTTTTGAAAATTTGAAGTATAAGGTCTACTTTGACCAGACATCGAGTAGGACTATAGATTAAGAGTGCACCGAGCTTCTAGCGCTAATTGATTTTAGGTATTTAATGCGCTGCGTATATGTGTGCGTAAGGCACACCAGTAAGAGATAGTTGCGGGTTCCGGGCGACCACGTGCGACCGTGGCGCGCCGACCTGCGAGGGTTCTACATAAAACAAAAAACAATTTCAAATACTTTATTGAAAAGATTCATGGGTAGAAACTTTTTTCTAGTCTTTTTTTATTTAGGTATTCTACAAAATTTGAAAAATAATAAAAAAGAAGGGGGGGCGTATATTGTAATCAAATAATACCTAATAACCTTTTATGCTTATATTCTTAGCACAATAGAAACGTAATAAAGTGAATTTGTAAATTAACAGAACGGTTGATTGGGGAAAAACCCCAACATTCGACCCTTTGGTTTCACCTTATAATTTATTCTTCAATGTATATTCATTACATTTAAAAAAAACAACGACCTAGCGAACAGTAAATATACTAAAGACGAGCCGAATGTTCTTCAAAAATAACCCCGATTTTTATTCTGCAGAGCTGAGAAATGTAAAAACAGCAATGTAAGCACTATAAAATAATATAGCACTACCTACGTAAGTAACCTTAATCCTGCGAAGGCGAAATAATAGTCTTTCCTTCAGTGGTTTTATTAGGTATTAGGTTATATAGAATAAATTTTGTTTACAGTAAGTAATTAGTTTGCGTTTTCAGGGCTGCACGAGAATCTTATGGTGACGATGCTATTGGGTACGTGCAACTACGTCGTGGATCAGGACTTTGCACACTCAATTGCAAGATCTGCCCCGAGCACAAAGTGAGGGCTAGTTCATACAGTCACTATGGTGATAGCGAGACTAAAGGTGAAATCGTCAGTTGCCAATGCTTGGACTGTGCAGCTTCAACTGGTGGCTGTAAGCATGCAGTGGCATTTTTAATGTGGACCCATCGTCGCAGTGAAGAACCTTCCTGCACCGAGGTTGAATGTTACTGGAAAAAACCCATCCTCTCGAGAGTAGGGACTACTATGAAATACGTCACTTTAGATCAAATTTGCAAAAAAACAGCTTCACATCATGAAACCAGCACAGACCTTTTCCACGGGTTTCTTCAAGAAGCAAAAAAAAAAGAAGATTATGAATTGTGAACTGTTGAAGTATTAGAACGATTTTAAATACAGTGATTAAGTAAGTAAGTATGTGGTACCTAAGTATTTATTTTTGCATGTCTACAGATCACACAACAATAGTGTTTTCATTGATAATTATTAGTTTACAAAATCGACACCAGATGTCTATACAATACAGATGGTTCGTCTTGAGATGTTGGATGAGTAGTTGTTTGTGACGGGTTACTGCAGATGTCGCTACATACTTAATGAACTTTATGAAACTAGGTTGAAAAATTCAACTGTAAGTATAGTATTAATGTCACAGTTATAGAATTTCGATATTTAATTTTTTATTAACTATCAGTTAGAAAACACAGAAGATTCGGTATGGCTCGCTATAGCGTATTCTTTTACTCTAATGAATTTAGGTATGGGAAAAGAGGAGAGGTGACTCTATGGATGTACCAAAAATTTTACTAAAATTGTGCTAATATGAGCACGAGGACATAATATAAGGTCCTGGTGGCCATACTGGTATGACAAACTGCATACAACGGTCGTGAAATGACATTTCTAAAAACAAATGAAGGAGAAAACAAAATCACTACGAAATCCTATACGTTCGAGAACCAAACTACATATAACCAATCTGTATCATTATAGGTGACGAGGGAGTGAGATCGGAATCTAGAGAGCGGCAGGGAGTGTCTATACTGTATGTTACTACTAATATATATACTTTGACCTTTATATACTTTGCTAGTATGACCACGAGGATGCAGAGAGCTTTTTAACGTTATATTTCATGTAAGTTAAACCGATATTCTTTTGTTAACTCAAATGCGTAATCAAATAGTTATTATCGGTATGAGGCGTTTGTATAATGTTTGTACCAATTCTCATCCTATGCCTCCGTGTAAGCATCGAGAACGATGTTTGAACAGCTGGGTGTGACTGTGGCACAACAATTTTTAAGAAAAATAAGGTGTTTACTCTTTTATTATTCTTAGTAATTAATTAAATACTCAAGGTTGTAAGGTATTTGATGTACAGCATAAATTAAGTATATAAAGGTTAGATTAGAACGGACTTTTCTTGTTAAGTTAACCACCCTCCTACATCCTACACCTGCTTAATTACTTCTGTGGCACAGCCTGGACACTTCATACAACGGGCCAGAAATGACATTTCAAAAAACGAATGACGAAACATACAAAATGGCGGCGAAATCCTATACGTTCGACAACCAAACTGTAACCAATCTGTATCAATCTGAGTGATGAGGGGACGAGGTCGCAATCTAGAGAGCGGCCCATACTGTATGTTAGTACTAATATATATACTTTGTCTGTGGCGTAATGGTAAGTCCAATAGCTTCACATAAGGGTGGTCGCGGGTTCGGTTCCCGACGGAGTCTAACTTTGTAAGACTCGGTTTGGTTGGCGGTAGAACATTTTTCAAGCCCGCCTGGCTAGCTACCACCAGCTTACCAAAGTTTTATGTTAACAGCGTTGAAGTGTTCCGGCTTGTATAGATAAGATAGCTAGTTCCCCAATGCGGTGAGGAATCTCGGTGAGACCACTTCCATCTTCGGCATCATCGTCACTTATCATCAGGTGACATGATACCAAGGGTTTACTAATTGTGGATAAAAAAAGTTTGTTAAAAGTTCAAAACCTACCTACTTTTGTTTTACGATTTTTCTGAAGTCGCCAAATATCATCGAATTGTATGGAAAATGGGTGCGAGATGGGATAAGGTTATAGACTACTGTCGAAGTTGTTGACGATATGTTGTAAGTCCCGTTAACTGGGGCTTCTATTCATCATACTTAACAACTTTCCCCAGAGAACACCCATAGACAATTCTCAAAAAATATATATTCACCAATACAAAAATGCACAAAATTGGTTGATCAGCTGATCGCTAAGTAATAATAGGTATTTTTTTTAGATTTTAGCAAAGTCATAGAACAAAAGTTGTTCAGTATGATGAATAGAAGCCCCAGTTAACGGGACCTACACCAACTTTGTTACACTCTGTATACCTGGCAAAAAAGTCAAGTTAGGTAGGTCCAACTTAGGAAGACGTAGCGTAAACAGGCCTCTCATACGGTGGACCTACGACCTGGTGAGGGTCGCGGGAAGCCGCACTATAATACGGGCAGCGCAGGCCCGATCGTCGTGGTAATCCTTGGGGTATGCCTTTGTCCAGCAGTGGACGTTTTTCTGCTGATATGATGATGATAATGACATGGTTATATTTTGTACTCCTAAAACGTTGTTGAAATATTTTTTTTGACCTCATACTAATCGATTAGCTTGTGTGCGTCCGTCCGGTGCTCTAGCGCTTAAGCTTCTGAACTGATGGTGATAACCAATTCAATTAAAAATTTTAGACCCGACTGCATGAGAATGCAGTCAGATAAAAATGTATCCTATTTCATTTACGGGATTAAAACGAATCTAACGACACCTCGTACTTTAATATCCATCAAGCCGTTTAGGCAACAGGCATATCAAAAGAAACATACAATACCTACACCCGAAAAACATGACCATATGACCTATATATATATACTTTTCGGCAGTTGGGTTAAAAGTGGCCGCATTTGCATTTGCCCGCCAAGAGCCGTTAGGTACCTACATAATTTGGTAAAATACGATGGGTTCGAGCTTAGCCGCACAGTCAAAAATATTATCGTTACAAGCTTTTGCCCGCGGTTGCCCACGTGGACATCTTTTTATGTCTGTCTTTGAGGGTGAGAGGCGCGCGAGCCGCAAGCGGCTAGCGAGAGTTCACATGAGTTTTCTCCAGATGCCTCAGGGACTACATCCTACAGAGACCCTGAAATCCCCTGGCATAATAGGAGACGCATACCTAGAAATGCTTACTAACAAATATGTTCGCAGAGGATTCTCAAATATTGTTGAAACAAGATTTTGTCCGCTGCTTCGACCGCGTGGACATCGTTTTTTATGACTGTCTTTGAGGGTGAGTGGTGTGAGTTTTCTCCAGATCCCTCAGGAACAAGGCTATTCTGATTAGCAGTCTATGTCACTTCCCACCCCTTCAACTATTTCTATACAAAAAAACACTTCAATCCGTTGCTTCGTTGCAACGCCGACGTGCGCGAGCGCCGAAATGAGTTTTCCCCAGGTCTCTCGGACACTATGTCAGGGTATGCTTATTAGTAAATTATGTCATTTCTCACCCCCTCAACCATTTCTGTGGAAAAAATCACAACAATCCATTGTTCCGTTGCGATGTTAAAGAAATTAACCAAAAAAGAGTATTTTTTCAGTTCCCTCAGGAACTGCATCGGACTATGCTATTTTCACGGAATACAAAGTAGCCTATGTACTTCCTAGTGACACAGCCCACAGGCTACCTGCATGCCAAATTTCAATAAGATTGGTCGAGGTGTGAAGCGTGAAAAGGTAACAAACATACAAACACAGTTTAACATTTTTAATATTATAATTATAATTACGGTCTTTTGATAACAGGTTGCAATGTACTTATTCTTCTCACCACGTACCCCTTCTCGTTCAGTTTTGCTGAACTCATTATTAATATCCAACCAACATTCAACAACAACTGACAAAAATTTTACTATCACTTTTTCTTCAAACTCATATTTGCAGAAGTGTCTTCACAACTATAAACAGTATTCAGAATCATCATATCAGCTCATATACGTCCCCACCGAGGGGCTCAAGCCTACCCTGAATAAGGGCGAACAAGCCTTAGTCGACCACGCGGGCCAGTTGGTCGACTTCACACACAATCTTCAAGTTTATTCGTAGGCGTGTGCAGGTTTCCTCACGATGTTTTCATTCACCGATAGAGCATCGGATAAACATAGATATGAAATCGAAATTCGAAATTACATTGGTACGTGGTAGGATTCGAACCACGACCTCCCGGACAGTTACCGTTACGCCACCGACGCTCAGAAGATTTAACGAATTTTTGTAAATTATCTTGCAAGAGGATTTTCCATCTTGCTTTGAAAATTTTAAGCAGGTTTGGTTCAACTTGTGTGTGAACTGAAAGTATACTTATCTTCGAGGACTAACCCACTCACCATAAAAGTTCATTTAAAGTGTTTTTTGATGTGTAACATCTTTGCTCTCGCTTTCCTGCAATTTGTGGGAGTGATTTCGTTAAATGGGACGGAAATGTGTAACAGGAAGTCGCGAAAGCGCGGAATTCTACTTTCCGAGAGTCCGATTCGCACTTGGTCGGTTTTTGCAATTTGTGGGAGTGATTTCGTGAAATGGGACGGAAATGTGTAACAGGAAGTCGCGAAAGCGCGGAATTCTACTTTACGAGAGTCCGACTCGAACTTGGTCGGTTTTTTTCGTTACTGTCAGATCCGCCACCCAGGTACAATATCGTCATCAAATCTAACTAACCTAAAGTATTTTGTCACATGTTACACATCATATGCGAGTACTGTAGGTCTCGCTCGATTTTTTTTTCAATCTTTATTAATTTTTACATATCTTCTTTTTTTAAATTAATTTTTCTACTAGTACAGTTTGCGTGTTGCCATGAACTTCCGAAATTGCTGTTTTAAACGTTTCTATTAGTGGAGACTTTTAAGTAGCTTTCTGTTTTTTAAGTGATTTTTATAATGTTATATTAGCCCCTCGGTGGGGACGTATATGAGCTGATATAATGATGATGATGATAATTAGCAGTTAGTCTTCCTATTAAATATAAATAAATAAATTGTAACATTACATCTCTATGGGTGAAGGTCCAAAAGAGACGGTATGCACAATATTTCTAGAAAAAGAACAAAGGAGTATCTATTGAAGTATTGAAGTGTACCATAGAGAGGTACTTAATTTAAAAGAATATCTATTAAAAAGTTGGGAGTTGATCAATCTGCTTGAATTGAAAGGTTTCTAGAAAACCTAATCAAGGTTTGTTTATTTACATTATAAAATATAAAAACACCAAACACAGGAAATTTTGTAAGAAATTGATGACTCCGACTTCAGAAATTTGGCGAAGAGACGCCTTTTCAGGCGCGGGGAGCGCGCTTGGCAGGAACGCGGCGGGACGCTGTTGGAAAAGCGTTCCAAAGGTCCTGGCGAGGAGGTGCTTTTCAGGCGCGGGAAGCGCGCTTGACAGGAGCGCGTTCAGATACCGTTGGTGAAGCGCCCCGAGGACGCAGGAATACGCTCGTATGAACGCACGATGGGGTGGGCTATATCAGCCGCCAGCCGGAGAGCGCTCGCCTCGCGTCATGAGTGGTAAAGGCACCCGTTAGCGCCAGCAGGATAAGTGCTCGCGCCGTGGGACGTCGAAGACACCGACAGCAAGGCGGGACCTGGGAGTTGGAAACTTTTAAGACGGTTCCGAAGGCTTCAGAAGGGGGTCTGCTAAGGGATACCCAGGAAAGTGTCCATCCACGACGATGTCCACGCGGTCGAAGCAGCGGACAAAATCTTGTTTCAACAATATTTGAGAATCCTCTGCGAACATATTTGTTAGTAAGCATTTCTAGGTATGCGTCTCCTATTATGCCAGGGGATTTCAGGGTCTCTGTAGGATGTAGTCCCTGAGGCATCTGGAGAAAACTCATGTGAACTCTCGCTAGTTATTTATGCAGTCGCAGGACCGAACTCCTTGATTTACTAGTTTTTAAGGCGCAGTTCATGAATCAATGTAGTTTTCTACAAAAATAAGTGAAATCCCACCAAAAACATCCTGTAAAAACTAGCCAAGTCTCGATTGAGCTGCTTTTTTTTCTATAAAAAGTAATGAAATCTCTAAGCAAAGCCATGCCTAGTCTAGGGTTCTTTACTGCGATTTCTTTATTATTATGGTTAGATTTTATGTGACTTGGCCGTTGACTTGGATGTCTCAAGGAGTAAATATGCATAAAGAATGTTCAACGGCAGGTCACATAAAATCTAACCATAATAATAAATAAATCGCAGTAAAGAACCCTAGACTAGGCTTGGCTTTGCTTAGAGATTTCATTACTTTTTATAGAAAAACAAGCAGCTCAATCGAGACTTGGCTAGTTTTTACAGGATGTTTTTGGTGGGATTCTTATTTCCAAAATGCAATTTCAAAATTAAGAATCCTAATTAGAGGAGACATTTAGATTGACAGTCATAAATATTAGTACAAAAAGAATTTTGATAGTCAATTTTACCAATAAAATACCTAATATTTGTAATAAAAAAGATGAAATTCAAACATTAAGTCACATTGAGATATTCCTAACAAAGTTTGACATGACAAGTGTCCTGAATTATTTACAGCAATTTACAATACAAGAACGGCTATTTACAACGCCCTTGCGAGAATAAGGAGAATATAAAAATAATTACAGGACACAAGCAAAAATAGAAAAGAATATACATCCAGGTAAGTTCAATGTTACAAAATAAATAATAATGTTAAAAACAACTCTTTTTTATCATCATAATATCAGCCGAAAGACGTGCACTGCTGACAAAGGCCTCCCCCAAGGATTCCCACGACGACCGGTCCTGCGCTGCCTCAGCTGTAGAACGGATCTTGATTTTTAGGATTGCCACCATCTTAGTATATAAAAATGAATCCCAATTTCCCTAGGTCACGGCATCACGCGTGACCGGCTGGACCGATTTCGCTAATTCTTTTTAGTCTAGTTCGTTATTGTCAGGAGAAGGTTCTTATGTAGGGTAGGGTAGGGTAGGGTAGGGTAGAGTAGTGTAGGGTAGGGTAGGGTAGGGTAGGGTAGGGTAGGCTAGGGTAGGGTAGGGTAGGGTAGGGTAGTGTAGTGTAGTGTAGTGTAGGGTAGTATAGTGTAGGGTAGGGTAGGGTAGTGTAGTGTAGGGGTAGGGTAGGGTAGGGTAGGGTAGGGTAGTGTAGGGTAGGGTAGGGAAGGGTAGGGAAGGGTAGGGAAGGGCAGGGAAGGGTAGTATAGTGTAGTGTAGGGTAGTGTAGGGTAGTGTAGGCTAGTGTAGGGTAGTGTAGAGTAAGGTGGTACGAAGTTCGCCGGGAATACTAGTAGTAAATAACAATACTTCCTTCGCTAAAAAGTATGTAGAGCGTGACTGTATAACTCATATACGTATAATAATTTCTATAAAGGGCACAGTGCCATAAATTTAATAGATATTAGATATCTTCTGCACAACCAAGGGTTAACCAGATATCGATTTTAGAAGCTATCGGTACAGTAAGCAAAAAAATCAAAATGGCGGCCAATTTTGACAGTTTTGACAACGGATTCGTTATAAGGAACTTCAGGGACCCTCAGATATCGATTTTGGAAGCATTCCGTCCATTATCTAAAAAGTTCAAAATGGCGGCCACTTTTCTTCAATTCTGGCAACGGATTCGTGATAAGGGTCCTCTGGGACCCTTAGATTTTGGAAGCAAGCGGTCCAGTAACCAAAGAGTTCAAAATGGCGGCCACTTTTTCAATTCTGACATGACAAATCTAACGAAGCCTCACACTCCAAAATCCATCTAGCCGTTTAGGCTACAGGACGAGCAACATACATTCATGCATATATACACCCAAACATACACACGTACGCACACACATACACACACACACACACATAACACACTCATTAAACAAACATTACACACACTATACACACATTACGCACACATACATATATACACACATACACCCAAATAAGTTGCGCACAAAATTAATAACTATACTATACAACCAAAGCTTAACGCATAACGTCTGATTTTACTCCCCATAAATTTTCATAATAATTTTCATAGCGTCGGTGGCTCAACCGGTAACGACTCGGTCCATCTAACCAGTGGTACCGGGTTCAAATCTGGACGGCCAATGTACCAATGAGTTTTTCAAAAACTTACGTACATACTTACCGATTGCTTTAACGGTGAAGGAAAACATCGTGAGGAAACCTGCACACGCCTGCGAAGAAACTCGAAGGTTGTGTGTGAAGTCGACCAACCCGCACTGGGCCCGCGTGGTCGACTAAGGCCTAATCGCCCTGATTCAGGGTAGGCTCAAGCCCCTCGGTGGGGACGTATATGAGCTGTAATGATGATGATGAAATTTTCATACCCCGGGCTTTATAATATGAAAATCAATTCTTAGGAGTAAACTCCAAAAATGGCGGAGAATTATTTTTTCCGACGACGAGAGTAACAATGTAAGTACTCGTAGCTTCTGTATAAATACTGTAGATACTTACCTACTTTTCATACCGTGTTTGCACCTTTATTACCTAAATAACAGACATGAAATATTTATTAGTTGATTCAAAAATTTATTTAATTATTTAACAATAAGAACTGCGAAATACTGACGAAAGACTACGTCAAAACGTGTTTGCTCAACACTAACATGAATGTATCTACCTACTTACCTACTTATATTCAGATGATTACACCATATTTAAATCGTTAATATCAAATTATTATTATATCAGCTCATATACGTCCCCATCGAGGGGCTCATTGAACATAAAAGCTGTCTTTAGTGGATTATCATCATACTCGTGTCAGCCGAAAGACGTCTATTTCTGGACAAATGCCTCCCGCAAGGATTTCCACGACGGCCGGTACTGTGCTGCCCGCATCCAGCGGCTTCCCGCGACCTTCACCAGATCGTCGGTCCACCGAGCGGGAGGCTTGCTTACGCTACGTCTTCCAGTGCGCGGTCGCCACTCGAGAATTGTACTGCACCAACGGCCATCTGTTCAACGAGCTGTGTGCCCCGCCAGCGATTCTGTGAGATATGTCGGTCTTTAGTGGATTAAGATGGCATAATGTAACATTCCATGTTACCATGGTGCCATCCCAGCAACTTGTGGCATGTCCGAATAGGGATGACGAATGCTAGTCATCTGATTTACTTTTTATCATCTGTCAAAAAACGACATTTTGTTCTAAAAATGTTTGACATACCTAGGCTTGACGTCATAGTTTTGTAGCATGATTTATGTACTCATTTTGTGATTTTGGTGAATTAAAAATCGAAGACTTGATGGAAAACAAAACGAGTAAGGTTTTTCCGAAGTTTAAGTAGGAGGGCAATTTAGTAAACGGGAGTTCATAATTTATTTCTGATGCTGTCGTCATCCCTATTGGTAGCGATTACAAATTGACGACAGTTTTTTTTATAAATTAAAACATTGACTGCGAAAGTGACGATGTCGTTGAGGATGATACACACAAACTCAAACAATGCTTATTAACTCTTGCCTTGAAGATCCTCATACTGTAAGAGTCGGGAAACACAGAGACGCCAGCAAGGAGCTCAAATCCATTGCTGTCCGGATAATAAATGAGGAAACATACGGGCGCCGGGTCGTTCCTTTCCCTCTAATATGGTTGATGGGAGTGATGGCTGACTCTCGCGTTATACTCGTGACCGGGTGCTGTCCGTGGGAACTGGCCTACTCTTGTTAAATGCATTCAATGATTTTTATGTATAACTTTTCGTGTCATATTTTTTTCATGTTCTAATGACATAATCTGGTCTACATTAAGGATTTTATTTTGACGTTATTAACTAATTATTGTTTATTTCTTGATTGTTCACAAATGAAATTGTTATTATTATTTTATGACTATCAGAAAGAGTGTAATTTGTACCTATTTTGAATAAATATATTGAATTGAATAATGCTTCTTGCGGCTAGGCAGAAAAGCAACAATAAAGGGCTGGAAACTCCCTAGTTCATGTTGAGCGAAGGTGGAGTGGCGCTAAGGGGAACAGATCGTGTAGGTAGTTCTTGCGCACTCTCCGAAATCAATTCGATAGAATACCGAAAAACAAGGAAACTTATCGGCGATGGCTCATCATATCAACTTATATACGTCTCCACCGAGGGGCTCGATCCTACCCTAAATTAGGGCGAGGGGCCTTAGTTACCTAAGCACCACGCGGGCCCAGTGCGGGTTGGTCGACTTCACAGACAACCTTCGAGATTCTTCGCAGGCGTCTGTAGGTTTCCTCGCGATGCTTTCCTTCTCCGTAAGAGCGTCGGATAAACGTATACATATGAAATCGTAATTCGAAAACTCATTGGTACGTGGCAGGATTTGAACCACGTCCTCCCGAACAGGAGGTAGCGGCCCTAGCCGTTACGCCACCGACGCTTTTCATATGCTCAAGGGATTTTAAAAACACAATTCTTTAATCTGTACCGTTCCTTGGATATGTCGCAGGCATACTGTATAATTCGTTATTATACATACGATCAGGCAAATGTCAGGCAAATTATATAATGGCAAGGGCGGGGAAACTCGCTTTACGAGGCACTTTGACAGTTAATTCAATCAAACCTGACCGAACATAACATCGCTCGCTTCGCGAGCTCATTTACAATTTGCTGTACGGCATTTTGACAATTTGCCTGACTCGGCATTGATCGTTTATATACGGACGAATTATTACAATTTGCCTGGCTTGGCATTTTGCAATTGGCGTATAAAATTTTACATTTTGCCTGACCGTTTACATACGGACGAATTATTACAAATTGCTGGAATCGGCGTACAGCATTTTACATTTTGCCTGACCGTTTACATACGGATGAAATATACAATTTGCCTGATCGTATGTAAAATGTATAATCATACAATCTGCCTGCCACAGATACACCAGTATAATGACAATGAGAACCACAATAATATATCGATGAATGGCAAGCAAGAGGTCCGATTGTAATTTGTTTATGGCTCTCCTCTTCGTTTTGGCGACACTGTCTGCCTATAGTCCGAAGATAGCAAACTGTCACAACTTCTCCTGCGTTTTTCACCAAATCACATATTAATAGTTACTAGCCAAAAGATGTGAAATAAGTTGAAGAAAAACTTAGAAACTTCAAGATGTAAGTAATCTTTTACTTGTAATACTACATTATGGTACAAATGAGTAATGTTCGTGATAACCGCTGAGGCGCCATTGACCCATGCACAGAAATCGGATTATGAGTAATATAGGCGACCCATGAGACCCGAGCCGTTAGGTGAGGGTCATAAGAGAGCCGAGGACGATAATCATCAATACACACGTGTATCATACGACGTTTTTCAACACACTTGTGAAGAAAATAGTAATAAAAATCATTTTATTTAGTAGATAAAAAAAATATTTAGAGAAACAATTAGTAAATGTGCAGTTAGTAAAATTATAAATGACTGTTTTTGATGGCATAGCGGTATTATCAGATAGATTAATTACTGAAATACTTTCATGTTCTATTGTTGTTTGAGATAGTTAATTATTCGCATAGGTAGGTGAAATCTAATCATTGGATGTACTTGGTGTTTCGCCAGTAGGACGCGCCAATTGATTGTGATTTTTGCACAAATTTTCTTCTTGTTTTGTATGGAATCTTCTACGTATGAATCTGCTACATTACTAGATAGCCACTCACCATGACGCTTCAAAGCCATTATATCAGCTCCTGAATTAGCCAGCAATGTAGCTGAAGTTCTTCTAAAACTATTTTCAGTGTAGCTTTCAGCATCTGCTAAACCTAAAAACTAAGCGATTTCTTTAGGCATAGAACCAAATTTGTTTATACCTATAGGCTGACAGGTACATTTGCCATTCTGGAAATTTAGAAAGAAACGGTAATTTTTTGCTTTTGGTGAACGCAAACTTTCATACTTCTTAACAATTTCATAGAATGGACCGTGTATGGTAAATGACCTCGGTATTTTATTTTTCGTGATAGGTATCTGCACTAAAAGCATCTGGCCATGGTTCTTTATGTCTTTTACAGTTATATTTGTTAATTTTTGTATCCTACATGCACCAGTTACACCAAATATTAAAGCAACCTGAAAAAAAGAAACAATAATTAAGTTCAACACACAACAAAGGCTGAAGTCGCGTAGATATTTAAAATTAATTTAACTAACCTAAGTAGCCAGATATTGGTTATCCGGAGCATCTTATATATATTTTTCAACATCGTCAGTCGATAAAACTTTTGATTTCTTGCTTCTCCATCCATCGGATAGTCTCTTTAGATAAGCTGACAAATTAGAGTATGTTTTTAAGTCCACTCCATTCTTTGTTCGGACTGTACTTTTTAACATTGAGTATATACACCACAAAGAGCTAGGTTTGTACTTAGAAGATAATTCTTTAAAGTATGCCATGAACACATTTTTTAAACGACTGCGTATTCTTGTTGTTTTGCCATTGTATGAAATTTTGATACGCTAATAGATATTTTTCCTTTGAGTTTTCAGGTAGTAAACTTTCCATAACGTTAAAGGCTTCACATCTTATATCGGGCCGTGTACAAAATAATTCATTTTCTTCATAACTAGTACTTGTAGATATTTTAATTAATAAATAAATATAAATTCAACAGTGAAAACGAGTTGCAAAAATTTTTCGCTATGGCGGGAAAAATTAATCAGTTTTCCTGTGCGCTATGCGTTTCTTTTTTTGGAGTTTACTCCTTAAGAATCGATTTGCATATAAGGCGCCCGGTATGAAAAAAATATGAGGAGTAAAATCTAGTGATCGAAAACGTAGTTTGTTATATTCTCTTTGCGCGTTACGTTTTTTACGCGCAACCTATTGTGCGCACCTTTGTCACGTGATACAAAACAGTCAGGATTGGCTGAATCTGACAAAAAGAATATAAGTCACTACGAAATCTAAAATGAAGTCACAACACAGTAATCGAATTAGTTGCAGTCTTAAAATTTTTGATCTGATAAGATTTTAAAATTTGTGATTTTTATATAATTTGGTATTCCACTCCATCACGGGTGTCAATTTTGTGAAAGCAGATAGCAGAAACTTGCCCAAAGTGGATGCAATCATGTTCTTTAAAAATAACCCCGATTTTTATTCTGCAGAGCTAGAGCTGAGAAATGTAAAAACAGCAATGTAAGTACTATAAAATAATATAACACTACCTACGTAAGTAACGTTAATTCTGCTAAGGCGAAATAATAGTCTTTCTTTCAGTAGTAGTTTTTTAGGTTATAAAGAATAAATTTTGTTTACAGTAAGTAATTAGTTTGCATTTTCAGGGCTGCACAAGAATCTTATGGTGACGATGCTATTGGGTACGTGAACTACGTCGTGGATCAGGACTTTGCACACTCAATTGCAAGATCTGCCCCGAGCACAAAGTGAGGGCTAGTTCATACAAATTCACTATGGTGATAGACGAGACTAAAGGTGAAATCGTCAGTTGCCATTGCTTGGACTGTGCAGCTTTAGCTGGTGGTTGTAAGCATGCAGTGGCATTTTTGATGTGGACCCATCGTCGCAGTGAAGAACCTTCCTTGCGTGAATGTTACTGGAAAAAAACCGTCCTCTCGAGAGTAGGGACTACTATGAAATAAGTCACTGTATATCAAATTTTAAGAGCGTCGGTGGCTCAACCGGTAACGACTCGGTCCATCTAACCAGAGGTACCGGGTTCAAATCTGGCCGGCCAATGTACCAATGAGTTTTTCAAAAAACTTACGTACATACTTACCGATTGCTTTAACGGTGAAGGAAAACATCGTGAGGAAACCTGCACACGCCTGCGAAGAAACTCGAAGGTTGTGTGTGAAGTCGACCAACCCGCACTGGGCCCGCGTGGTCGACTAAGGCCTAATCGCCCTGATTCAGGTTAGGCTCGAGCCCCTCGGTGGGGACGTATATGAGCTGTAATGATGATATCAAATTTGAAAAAAAAAACAGCTCCACATCATGAAACCAGCACAGACCTTTTCCACGGGTTTCTTCAAGAAGCAAAAAAGAAGAAAATTATGAATTGTGAACTTTTAAAGTATCAGAACGACTTTAAACACAGTGATGTTCGACAGTTTTCATTTCCTTATTCAAGTGAGTGATGATATAAAGAAAGATGTCAACAAATTACTAGAAACAGTACAAGAGAAACTTAACAAAAATGCTCTTGATTTAATTGAAGAGTCAACACAAAACCAATGTTAGAGCCCTTTATGGTATGACCTAAGATATGCTCGTATAACCGCATCTAAAGCATACGAGGTTAGTCGCTGCCAAACACCAAATGGATCATTAGTAGCTGCGACCATGGGAGCTAAAACACCTGACACATCAGCTATGAAAAGAGGCTGGAAATTGGAATCATTAGTTATAATTAAAAATTTTGAAATAAAAATTAAATTAAAAATTTAAAACCCCCCCCCCCGCAAAAAAGTAAAGCGGACATTTAAAAAGTAAAAAATAATATCTTTCGTTGAGCCATCAAATTCATTTCAGAAATACCTAATATATATTTTAATTATCGAAATCGATGGATGGCACGATACGGTTTGCTCATTAAAATGGCGCTATAATGTCGCGTCGGGGTACCGCTTTAGTGAATCAGACCCTTCATTTGATTGACTATCTATTATTTACTAGTATTTTCGACCAACTTGCGACGACGATCAACTTTTGTGACAAATCTAGTAACATTGGGTGTTATGAGTCTGGGAGCGTTATGAGTTTGAAAGTTCTCTATTTTAGCTATGTATTTTATGATATTTGGGAAGTTAGCAGCCTCATTCACAAAATACTAGTTATTGCTTTGAACTGAGCGGTACCCCGACGCGACATTATAGCGCCATTTTAATGAGCAAACCCTATCGTGCCATCCATCGATTTCGATAATTAAAATATATATAGGTAGTTCTGAAATGAATTTGATGGCTCAACGAAAGATATTATTTTTTACTTTTTAAATGTCCGCTTTACTTTTTTGCGGGGGGGGGGGGGGGGTTTAAATTTTTTATTTAATTTTTATTTCAAAATTTTTAACTTATTTTCAAAATAATTAATGACAAGTACAGTTATATCTAAAATATTGAAAGAATAATGTTTGCCTATCATTTTAAGTTGGGCTGTTACCGTTCACAAGTTACAGGGAACAACAGTGGAAAAGGTCGTTGTATATTTAGGCAAAAAAACTTTTGCAAAAGGCCAGGCTTATGTGGCTTTGAGTCGAGTGAAAAGTTTACAAGGTATTGCAATTTGTGAATGGGATCAAAGAAAACTATTCAATTGTCCACATGATAAATCAGCATTGGAAGAATTGCAAAGAATAAGAAATCAAAGCGAAGGTTCATCTCAATAATATTTAGTTTACAGTTAGTCATAGTTTCAG
This sequence comes from Coleophora flavipennella, assembly GCA_947284805.1. Classification (NCBI taxonomy): domain Eukaryota; kingdom Metazoa; phylum Arthropoda; class Insecta; order Lepidoptera; family Coleophoridae; genus Coleophora; species Coleophora flavipennella. The sequence goes on from OX369278.1 coordinate 9,371,231, forward strand.
CTTACGTAGGTATGTCAAAAATTTAACGGATTTTAACAACATCAACTCACCGCGTTGCCACCATTGCATTGTATGCAGAATCAAATACTGATCAAAACGAGTCCCAACACGACATATCTGCTATTATTTTTTTAAGAGTGTACTAGTGTGCTGGATATCCTGGCCGCAGCATCAGCTCACCGTGTTGCCACCATTGCATTGTATGTAGAATCAAATACTGATCAAAACGAGTCCAAACACGACATATCTGCTATTATTTTTTCAAGGATGTGCTAGTGTTCTGGATATCCTGGCCGCAGCATCAGCTCACCGTGTTGCAACCATTGCATTGTATGCAGAATCAAATACTGAACAAAACGAGTCCAAACACGACATATCTGCTAATATTTTTTTAAGAGTGTGCTAGTGTTCTGGATATCCTGGCTGCAGCATCAGACCAAGAGTTCCATAATCCTGCATAGTTATTAAGCATACATGAGTGTTATGTATGTTTGAAAGTAAAGTAAATACACATTAAGAGTCTAAGAACCCTACCGCAGCTAACAAAAGAGCTGATGACCTTGAAACAGCTGAACCGATTTTGATAAAACGTATCTAAGAACCATCGCCAAAAAACCTGCTTGTAAATAAAAAAAAACGCATCCAAATCGGTTCACCCGTTTGAGAGCTACGGTGCCACAGACAGACACACAGACACACAGATACACAGACACACAGACACACACACACATAGCGGTCAAACTTATAACACCCCTCTTTTTTGCGTCGGGGGTTAAAAACTGTGCAGAGTAAACTTAAAACTAAAGTCAAGCCCTGTTTTGTGCCTGTTTAGACAATCGTACTTAAGTAGTAAACTCCAGTCGTGCGTCGGAGCTGACACACACACTCTTTTATTTTGGCTTTCTAAGGATAGCGTTTTAGTTACGTACAAAATGGGGAATTCAAAGTTTTTTTTTTAGTATATTTGAGTGAATGTTTTATTTATTAAACACGTACAAGTTAAAATTAACTAGCTATGCTCGGAGTTTCTCTGCGTGATCGAATTAGAAGCGAGGAGATCCGTAGGAGAATCAAAGTAGCCGATATAGCTCTCAGAATTTCTAAACTTAAGTGGCAGTGGGCGGGGCACATATCTCGTAGAACGGATGGCCGCTGGGGCAGTGAAGTTCTCGAGTGGCGACCGCGCACGGGAAAGCGTAGTGTAGGCAGGCCTCCCACTCGGTGGACCGATGACCTGGTGAAGGTCGCGGGAAGCCGCTGGATGCGGGCAGCGCAGAACCGGTTGTCGTGGAAATCCTTGGGGGAGGCCTATGCCCAGCAGTGGACGTCCTTCGACTGATATGATGATGATGATGAAGTTGAAATTATCTATTTAAATACGAAGTTGCATGAAATGAGTAAGTATTTGTACTAAGGGTTTCGATACAAAAAAGATCGTGCTTTTTTGTATCGAAACTTTTTTAAGAACAAAGCAACTCAACCAATAAAATAAAAAGAAAAAACTCCATAACTCACTTGTGAATAATAGCAATGAAAAAATCACAGTTTGATTACAGGTGTCATTATGTGCGTAATTGCAGTGAAATTACAGCCACTTTTTTGATTCGATCACGCAGAGAAACTCCGAGCATATAGCACGCTCCATTGCTCTTTGGGTGACGTTGAGCCTTCTTATGAGGCCATGTCTCAGTTCCGGAAAATGTAGCGTAGGCAGGCCTCCCACTCTGTGGACCAATGACCTGGTGAAGGTCGAGGGAAGCCGCTGGATGCGGGTAGTGCAGAACCGATCGTCGTGGAAATCTTTGGGGGAGGCCTATGTCCAGCAGTAGACGCCCTTCGGCTAATATGATGATGAGCCACTTTATGAGCAAGTATGTTGAAAAGAGTTTTTATGCTCAAAAGTCAAATGCTTACGGTGGAAAATGTGAATATAAATTCACGATTCCAAATTTTAAAAGAGGGCGAGCACAGTATTCCCATGATTTTATTGAAAATAAAAGACTATCCTCGGACAAATTCAAAATACCAAAAGGATCTACTGTTACCGGGAGTACGGTTTCACACCAAATTTCAACTCTCAATCGACTCAAGCCGCAATCGATTGCAAGATTTGATATAAACAACCTATCATACAAACAAACATTGTAATTTAATCAAAAGCTTTTAAAAGTTCACTCATTTTCTGCACTTGAAAGAATAAGGAGTTGTCCTTTTTACCCACTTAGATAAATATCTGTCTATAGACAGGGGGTTTGATACTATGCTATGCTATAGACTATGCTGTAGACTATGCTATAGACTATGCTATAGACTATGCTATAGACTATGCTATAGACTATGCTATAGACTATGCTATAGACAGGGTCTATAGCCAAATCTCTCCGTACCTTTAACTTAAGACAAAAGTTAAAGGTGCGGAGAGATCTGGCTATAGACGGGTACCCGTGTATTGCGTGCTTCGCGGTATTTAGAATAACCCAACCTTGTGGATATCGCAAGGATTGCTCGTTCGTTACACTGATAAAAAAAAACTTGATATAAGAGAAAAAAATCTTAAACCAAGAAAGTCAAGTCAAGAAACGTTTTCTTGAGTCAAGAGAACAAATTCTCAAGCTAAGAAATTATTCTAAGAATTTGGTCTTGTAAATTTTTCGTGGATCAAGAATTTGTTCTCGAGAAAACCTGTTTCTTTAAAATGACTTTCTTGGTTTAAGATATCCTCTATTAAATCAAGTTAAATTTTTTATCAGTGTATAAGTACTAACTCCAGGCGGTTACGTGTCTACAAATCTTCCGAAACTTTCTGTGCTGGCAAGGGCGAAGGTTTTAATAGATGCTGCGTCGGAAAGGATTGGTTTATTCATTCGCAGAGTTAGAAAAGGTGACCCTTGTAATAGTTATGCCACTTCCAAGTAATGAGAGCCATTATAACATGAGTGCTAGTTTGTGCCATGAACTAAATAACATGAAATAAATAAAAATAAATTGTCATTTTGTCATAATAACTATTGAATTTTGAAGCCAAAGAAATAAAAATATTTAAAAGGTTTCATTGTACTACAGTTGTCTCGTTTTGAAATGATCATTGTAAAACGACTTGTAGGAATGAATACTTAATTTTTTAAGCCAAAGCCATAAAAATATTTTTAAAGTTTCATTGTAGTTCAGTTGTCTCGTTTTGAAGTGATTATTGTAAAACGACTTGTAGGAATGAATACTTAATTTTTGAAGCCATAGCCATAAAAATATGAGATTTGAGGTTATGTATTAAGCAAATTACCAAATAGCAGTATATGAGATTTGAGGTTATGTATTAAGCAAATTACCAAATAGCAGTAGAAACTTTATTTAACTTGTAATGTTTGTATGTTAGTTTGTGTCTGAAATCCGATTGAGCTTAAATTTTTTAAGCTTTAAAAAGCTTTTAATTTTAGTATTAAATTTTAAAGATTTTAATTTTTTAGCTTAAATGCTTTTGGTATTTCGAAGTTGATCTGAAGATAAACTTATAGGTCGGTAGAATCAAGATACCAAGATCGTCTTTTATTTCAATAGAATCGTAGGAAATTCGTAGCCGTTGTTCAGTTTGGAAATGTGTTTATACTTATTCACGTTTGACACACACTAAGCATTTGGCTTTTTGAGCTTAAACACTTTGTTTAAATAAAAGCTTGTAGGTACCTACCTAAAGTTTATAGGTAGTTTTTTAGAAAAAATACCTAATGAGAATTAATTTTTAGGAGTGGCTTTTAGGTGTTACTACCCGATAATTTTAATGTGAGTTTTGATCCAATAATAGCCATACCTTTTCGCTTTACAGCTCTAAGGGACTAGTCGTAGCAGGCGCCCGGGGCGGTCTATAAAACTGAATAAATTTCTGTTCAAAGAATTACATCTAGCGCTCACCGTATACGAATTCTATAGGAGGCCAGTGCCACTACCTCCTGTCCGGGAGGTCGTGGTTCGAATCCTGCCTCGTACCAATGTGTTTTCGAATTTCCATTTCACATGTACGTTTATCCGACGCTCTTATGGCGGAGGAAAATATCGGTAGGACACCTACACAGCACGCCTGCGAAGAAACTGGCACTGGGGCCGCGTGGTCGACTTAGGCCTGATCGCCCTAATACAGGGTAAGCGCGTGCCTCTCGGTGGGGTGATAATCATAATAATCATAATTACTTTATTGGTAAATAAATATATATTTTACACGTCATTTTACACGATGATTTTACAGGATGAATCCAAAATATGAATATGAAATAATAAAATTGTGAAAAAATGGCAATAATGCACAAAATTAAAAATAATAAGTACATAATCATTTACACGTTGTGTAAATTTAAGGAGTCATGTAAACTGTAGAAGGTGTGCTCGATAAGCCAGCGTCTGAGTTTTGTCTTAAAAGTTATTAATGAGGGAGCTTCAGTGATTTCTACCGGTATTTTGTTTTAATTGCCGGTCCCAGCACATGTGTCAGCTTACCTGACTTAGCGAGTCTGCATCGCACAGGCAAGAGTCTGTCCATATTGCGGTGGTTTCGACTATGTATATCTTTTGGCGTCACGTACTCTTCGCGATGGTTATATACATATGTAGCCAGCTGAAGGATTAGTAAGGACGGTAGTGTGAGTATGCTCAGGCTTTTGAATAACGGCTTCGAGGATGTACGACGCGACGCCTGCACAATCGCTCGTACGGTTTTTTTCTGCATGCGGAAGGCGCGTTGCCTGCCGGACTAGTCACTAATAGTCTAGTCTTTGAGTAAACCGTTTGTGACACACCGACTGACAGGCGGATTCATAAGGCGAAACTATAGGGATTCATAGTTTGACTACAGGACCCTAAAAATATACACTTGCCTTTTTGGATATAACGTTGCGCTTATCGATTGACATTGTTCAGTCTTAATGAACCCCCGCCGTCAATTCAAAAACATTTCGAGGAATAGCTTCTGCAATAATTTTCCAATTATTAGATTTTAAAGATTTTGAGTGATTTGGTCTATTCTTAAAAAAATGCCCCTAATTTAATTCGTACCCACCTTTGATTTCGTTAGTATTTAAGTATAATAATATTATTTCATACTTTTGGATGAATTTCATTTTGAAGTTGGTTTTTAGTTTTTTTAAACTTTTATTTTTATTTTCTTTATTTTTAGTGATAACGTTATCTGTGTAACAACGTTAAACCCAATCACCTACTCACCAATAGGAATTATCATATCATAAAAGATGTGTTTCATTAACAGATACAGAGTTCTGTGGCTTCAGTTATCATCTCAGCAGCATGAAAGGGAGTTAAATCGTCCATCATCAGCTTATCTGAATAACCTGAAAGAAAACAAATAACGGTATATGCATACCTACGTAATTTATATCTATGTATAATGTTGAATTTTCCTCCAACTTCTAACCGGTAAGGAGTTGTACCTTCCTTCATCAGCTTATCAACATGAGATGATGTTGCCCCCGATTGCCCTGAAATCCTATCATCATGGGATTAACCGCCTCCGTGGCATAATGGTTAGTCCATTCGCTTCACACCAGGAGGTCGCGGGTTCGATTCCCGGCGGGGTCAACTTGTAAGACTCGGTTTGGTTGGTGGTAGGGCATTTTCTAAGCCCGCCTGGCTAGCTACCACCATCTTATCTAAGTCTTGCTGCCAAACATCAGTGTTCTCCATTGAGTTGGGGAATCTTGGTAAGCCCGCTTCCATCTTCGGCATCATCGTCACTTACCATCAGGTGAGATGATGCCAAGGGCTTACCAATTGTGAATTTAAAAAAATCATATCCCGATTTGGTAACAATGGGACCCCCCCCTTGAGTATACTCTTTCGAATAAAAAAGAATTTTGAAAATCGGTCCACAATTGACGGAGAAATCGGTGAACATACATTAAAAAAAATATACAGTCGAACATAGAACAAAGAAAATATAAATAAATAGAAATGAAAAATTGCTCACAATGTAGGTTGTCAAATTGTGCCGGAGGGAAAATAGTTTTTTAAAAACTAAATTATAAAATAATTTACGATTGATTCGTAGTTGGGTCGATGTTAGACTGACGTTTTATTCCATACAGAACTAAGAGGTAGGGCCTTAATCTACTCCAGACACTTACTTGCACTTTTGGTAGTCACAGCATTTATGCTTTTAACGCGGTCTTCATACTTGTTACGCTCCGTAACTCCTCCGTCCTTAAGTTCGAAATTTTCCGTAAAACAATCTTTAGGACGCTTCGACCTTTGCAATATTTGCATACCAAAAATGAATACTTAAAAGACATAAAAAAGACAAAACTTATGACTAAAATTACATAAAAGACAATGGTTCCTGTGCTATCACTTCCCGTATTCACTACACTTTCACTTTGCACATCACTATTCTTCAGTGCGTAAGATATCACTTTTAGATCAGTCAGGTCAGCTCCAGCTAGCTTGACAGGGTTCACGTTCTGTTGGATGTCATTTGGCAGGTTTTCGGGAAGCTTCACCAAAGGAAGTTTAAAACATATATTTTTTTCTCCTTTCAGGATACTTTCTTTCTCTCAAAGAATAATTTCCAATTTTGTATTGCATTTATTAACGATGGTAAGCAGATATGTGCCGAAAATGGTATAATGAAGGATTACGTTAGCACATGTCAATTGCTGATTTGGTGTATACAGTATCCATCGATTTGTCTGAATAAGTTCCACTTTTACTGTTTCCAGTTCTATTGGGATTTGAATACAGGCAGCCTTATTAGAATATCTAATTAGGTCGAGAATGAAGGTATCTCCAACAGCCCCAACAGGTGCTAAGGTCTGGATCTCATCACATGGGTTACGAAGTAACTATTTAGTAATCTGTGACATGGGTATGTTTCGTCTTCTATAACTTTACACGGTATGGATAACGAGCTGGCTTTCAACCTCTTTACTGTAAGGTGCAGAATAATCAGGGTAAGGTTTGTTTCAGGGTCGGTGACAGGAAAGGGAACAATTTTGTAGTAATAGTAACTATCTTTCTTAACTATGGGTATTTCCTTTGCAAACATAGTTTCATGATTCATAAAGGGCTTTAATGTAATTAACTGTTAAATTTTTACAATGTTTTCAGGAATTGACGGAAATACTAGTTTATCTGTTTTTTTTCTATAAGCATAAGAAACTTAACCAGTTCATGGGTATTTACAAAAGAGTGATGTAATATTCCTATTCTACTAAATGCTATAATTTTCAAGCTCATTCAATTTGGCGTAAATTATCAGAAAATTGTTTAAAAACAAATAATATGCATGTATTATTTGGTTATTTTTAAAGTTTCATTAAATTTAAGTATATCTTTTTTTTTCTATTTTTGTTATAGTTTTGTTTATAGTTGTTTTCTATTCAGTGCTGTTGGGTTTTTACTTCTTCTTTTTTTATTTTTTATTATTCTCAATTGGTAAGCCCTTGGCATCATCTCACCTGATGGTAAGTGACGATGATGCCGAAGATAGAAGCGGACTTACAAAGATTCTCCAACGCAATGGGTATCTGGCTATCTTATCATCATGTCGGAACACATCAATGTTGTTAACACTGATGTTTGACGGCAAGACTTAGATAAGATGGTGGTAGCTAGCCAGGCTGTCTTAGAAAATACCCTACCACCAACCAAAACGAGTCTTACATGTTGTCACCAGCGGGAATCGAATCCGCGACCTTCTGTTGTGAAGCGAATCAACTAACCATTACGCCACGGAGGTGGTTACTTCTTTTGTCAAAATATATTTAATTGCGTCATCGTGATACAAATTACCAGTAATAATTTTGATTAATTAAAAAGGGTCTCCGTTTCGGTTTGGGCAAAATTGCTTTCGTTTATCTGTCCGGCTGTTTTCCTCCATAGGTCGCTATTCTCAACCAATTCTCGTAAAATTTTAGGAGCAGTTTCACTTTCAGATCAGTCGGGTCAACTCCAGTTAGTTTGACAAGTTCACGTTCTGTTGGATGTCGTTTTTCAGTTTTCTGGAAGCTTCACCAAAGGATGTTTATACATGAAATTTTCTCTCCTTTCAGGATACTTTCTCTCAAAGAATAATTAACAATTTTGAATCACATTTATCATCGATGATAAGCAGATATGTGCCGAAAATGGTATAATGAAGGATTTCGTTAGCACATGTCCTTGTGAGGGCTATAGCTGATTTGGTTTACAGTATCCATCGATTTGTCTGAAGAGGTTCCACCTTTACTGTTTCCAGTTCTATTGGGATTTGAATACAGGCAGCCTTAAATATCTCATTAGGTCCAGAATGCAAAAGAGTTTTAATTATTTCGTATTCTTGTCATCAAACCGTTTCATTTCATAAAAAAATAACTGTTGCGCCATTTTTTGGAGTCCGCCATATTGGATTAGGATGACGTCACTTAGTTAAATATGCTTTGCTCAAATCAAATCAAAATCAAATCAAAAATCAAAAACAATTTATTTCAAATAGGTGTTTACACACACTTTTAAATAGTCAAAACAAAAAAAAATACAATAAAAATAAAATTACAAATAATGTCATGATTCAGATTACTCTCTAAACTTAACGTGTATGCAAATTTTCAGCACAATCGAAAACCGGGAAATGGTTCTAATCTAGCTTCAAAGATTTGTCCGAAACTAACAGATAGACATACTAACTAACTAACACGATAAGCTAATGTAAAACTTGTTATTTATAACTGATCCGCCACCTTTAGGAGTCATATTCGATTTACATTGACGACACTTAGATATCCATGCAATGTTGTCCAAACTTAACGTGTATGCAATGAATTGGTTCTAATTTAACTTACAAGATTTGTCCCAAATTTGCAAAAAAGCTAACAGGGCAAGCTAATATAAAGCTTGTAAAACCCTAAAACCTTTTAGGTACAAGCTTTAATTAGAAAAAAAATATTTTTTTTCGTATTCTTCTCTACAAACCCTTTTATTTTGATACTCATATCATGGGGGTGCATAAAAATATAACTGATCCGCCATCATTGGGAGTCCGCCATATTGGATTTAGAATGACGTCACTTGGATAACCATGCATTGTTCTCCAAACTTATCGTGTATGCAAATTTTCAGCTTAATCGAAAACCGGGAAGTGGTTCTAATTAAGTTTCCAAGATTTGTCCCAAACTAAAAGACAGACAGTCTAACCTAACCTAACACGGCGCCAACCCCACCGCCACGGGTTCGTACGAGCTGCCATGACGTCACCGCCGCCGCAAGCTGCCGCTGGGGACCGCGCCACCTAAGGCATCCGGAAAACCGAGATCGCCGCCAACATCGAGCCAAGATGGATGAGGAGGTTTTCACCTTGGTACAGAGGAGGTGCAAAGCCCGTAAGCAACTTCGCAGAAGCTTGTGTGGTACGGCTGCACCAGAAGAGGGCTCCGTGCTGCGCGCCGCCACACCGAACGTCGCGCTCTACGTGTCGCGGCTGCACCACTCGGTCACGGCCAAGGACGTGACGGAGTACGTCCACCAGAAGTCTGGCTACGGTCTGCGGGTGTCCCCACTAGAGTCGCGCCACTACGTGTACTTCATATCGTACGTGGTGCGTGTAACGAAGCCTCTGCTGAAAACCATCACCACCACCGACTTCTGACCGAAGGACGTCGTGTTTCGGCGTTTCCGAAGAACCATGCCAGTCCACGCGTCACCAAAAATTTCCAACATAGGTTAAGTTAATGACTTATCTATAATGTATTTTATTTATATTATCTATATCATGTTATGTTCATAAGTTTTTATATATCTATGGGCTTGTAATTTAGTCAGGTAGTACTAAGTTGCCTGAAAATAAATAAATAATAATAATAATAGCAAATAATTGCAGCAATGCAGAAAGCAGTCAGCCTCGATAATGCCCGGATAGTTCGACGCTTTCTCTCCCCGTCGCTGGAGGTGCTCCTGCCACTTCGCCTCGTGCCAATGAAGTGTGGGGACGCTTCTTTCCTGGAGTGGTCCATACACCTTCATTTACAGATCCTGCTTTTTATCCGTGTTTGAAACTGGAGCAATCGGAGGATTTTCTTAAAGTGAAGTTTAGTTAGTTTTATAATTGAGTTTAGTTAGTTTGAATCCTGAGCGTAGTGAGGAAGTTTAAGATGCACGATCGATATTCATAACATTTTACTAAAATTGCGCACCTACATAGGTCATTAAATCCAACTTACCCAACAGAACTTACCCGTTGGATAAGTTGAATTTAAAGATTTAAGTAGGTGCGCAATTTTAGTAAAATGTTATGAATATCGATCGTGCATCTAAAACTTCCTCACTACGCTCAGGATTCAAACTTACTAATCCTGAGCGTAGTGAGGAATCCAACTTACCCAACGTACCCTATCGGGAGGGGGGGGGGGGGTATTTGAATAGGTTTTTCAAAACGACTACTGGGTTTTATATAAAATTATTTTTTCATTCAGGGTTACGTTTAAGAAATATTAAGCTTTTAAAGTGCTAATTTTTGTAAGATTAAAATCAGCGTATTTAAGAAACCGACGCCCCGGGCACAAAAAAAATATCCGCTCCTCTAAGTGACCAAAAACCGGCCAAGTGCGAGTCGGAGTTGCGCGCTAAGGGTTCCGTACTGTCACAAGATAAACGTCATCTTACTGTAACCTTCTGTTTGCATGTTCGTAGTGGTTCGTCACGCTTATTACTGCTAGTCCGACTCGCACTTGGCTAGCTTTATTATTTTTCGGTGAACCAAATGGATCCCTAAAAAAAGAAAACAAAAAAAGTGTGTGTGTCAGTTCCGACGCACGACTGGAGTTTACACTGACAACGGATTCGTGATAAGGGACCTCAGGGACCCCCAGATATCGATTTTGGACGCAATTGGTCCAGTAACTAAAAAGTTCAAAATGGCGGCCACTTTTTTTCACTTCCGACAACGGATTAGTGATAAGGGACCTCAGGGATCCCCAGATATCGATTTTGGAAGCAATCGGTCCAGTAACTAAAAAGTTCAAAATGGCAGCCACTTTTTTCACTTCCGACAACGGATTCGTGATAAGGGACCTCAGGGACCCCCAGATATCGATTTTGGAAGCAATCTGTCCAGTAACTAAAAAGTTCAAAATGGCGTCAACTTTTTTCAATTCGGGCAACGGATTCGTGATAAAGGGACCTCAGGGACCCTCAAATATCGATTTTGGAAGCAATCGGTCCAGTAACTAAAAAGTTCAAAATGGCGCCCACTTTTTTCACTTCCGACAACGGATTAGTGATAAGGGACCTCAGGGACCCCGAGATATCGATTTTGGAAGCAATCGGTCCAGTAACTAAAAAGTTCAAAATGGCGGCCACTTTTTTCAATTCGGGCAACGGATTCGTGATAAGGGACCTCAGGGACCCCCAGATATCGATTTTGGAAGCAATCGGTCCAGTAACTAAAAAGTTCAAAATGGCAGCCACTTTTTTCACTTCCGACAACGGATTCGTGATAAGGGACCTCAGGGACCCCCAGATATCGATTTTGGAAGCAATCTGTCCAGTAACTAAAAAGTTCAAAATGGCGGCAACTTTTTTTCAATTCGGGCAACGGATTCGTGATAAAGGGACCTCAGGGACCCTCAAATATCGATTTTGGAAGCAATCGGTCCAGTAACTAAAAAGTTCAAAATGGCGGCCACTTTTTTCACTTCCGACAACGGATTAGTGATAAGGGACCTCAGGACCAGATATCGATTTTGGAAGCAATCGGTCCAGTAACTAAAAAAAACTTTTTTAATATTTTTTTTTGTCTCATATTTGGAAACTCACTACGAAGCGCATGCGGTTCTTTTTTCAAATTTGGCGCGAAAACAAGTAACACATACATTCAATAATATACCTATATAATACACTGTGGTCGGGGATAGGTAAAATTTTTCGTTTAATGCACTTCGGGTATCCTCGCGTGACATCGTAGTTTGATTTTACTCCCATATATACCATCCCCCGGCCTTATAATAATATATGAAAATCGATTCTTAAGGAGTAAACTCCAATAAACTCCAAAAATAAATGTTCATAACTATAATCACTTGTTATTATCACAATACTTATTGTTCTACTTAATCCCACTGATGTTTTTACGAAATAGAGAATTCGTTTTTCCTTTTACGTGTCAAAGAAAATCTAGAAAATTTAAAATTATCGACTACCTAATTCAAATTTTGCTCTAATTTTTTCTACTACGACTGGCGAAAAACAACCGAAAAAGTGGCGAAGGCCGCCTGCCCCTCACCTCTGGCCGACCCGGGCCAAGTGCCCCACTGCACATATAAATACGCCTCTGACTCAAATGTCCCTCCCCCTACCAGCTAGGGGGCGTTCAAGTATTACGTAACTCAATTTGGGGGGGGGGGGGGTGTTTCTTGTAAAACGTTACGATGCGTTTCAGGGGCGGGAGGGGGGTTCGATAAACGCGTTAAGTAACACTGGTTTTTTAATTTAAATAAAAATCTACGAATTATTAATTTTAATGATTTTTTATTAATGCTTTTTACGGGGAATGCTTCGACTGTATTGCACGTCATTTTTATTTTATCTAATGTAACTTTTAGGTAAAAATGGTCACTTGGGTGTTTTTAGGGAGGGGGAGGAGGGGGTACAGAAAAACATGGCGCGTTACATGGGGGGGGGAAGGGTCAAAAATCTTCAAAAACTGCGTTACTTAATACTTGAACGCCCCCTAAACTGCTATTTCAGAATATTAAGTAAAGTTTGGAGAAAAAGGCATGGTTAGCCAAGTGACGTCCTTCTAATTTTAATATGGCGGACTCCTAATGATGGCGGATCAGTTATTTTTTATGCACCCCCATGATATGGGCACACCCCGGATACTTCATACAAACAAGCGAGAAATGATATAGATATATACGAGTACAACTGACGTATATATAGGCATGAATGCAGGTAGGGCTGAATCACCGGCGGCTTTGGTTTGTTAGATATCATTTGTTAGTGGCTACTTGGTAGTTATGTAACTTACATGAATAAAATTGTTCTTCAAACATAGTTACACGAGCACGCACTGATGGTCGTTGCTTTTTGTCGGTGAAAAAATCTCATTTAACAACCTACAATAACAGTCAATCTTTCCCTTTAAAAAATAATTGTAGAAATCTATAATGGCTTCATCACATTACTTTATACCTAGAAATAAGTATTTTAGAAGTAAAAAGTTATTGATTTCCCTGTGGAATAAATAAATAAATAAAAATCACAATCTATGATTCCGTGATCACATTTTATAATATCACATCATTATATATTTCTATACAACTCATGGTCGACTTCACACACAACCTTCGAGTTTCTTCGCAGGCGTGTGCAGGTTTCCTCACGATGTTTTCCTTCACCGTTAAAGCAATCGGTATGTACGTAAGTTTTTGAAAAACTCATTACCCGCTCATTACCAACCCGCACTGGGCCCGCGTGGTCGACTAAGGCCTAATCGCCCTGATTCAGGGTAGGCTCGAGCCCCTCGGTGGGGACGTATATGAGCTGTAATGATGATGATACAACTCATATCATATTTTCCCACCATATAATCAAATTAGTGTTTCAACTACGAACAATCATCTTATATATATAAAAATAAATTCCTATTTCCCTTCGTCACTAATTGAAAGGCTGGACCGATTTCGCTAATTCTTTTTTTGTCGAGTTCGTTATTGTCAGGAGAAGGTTCTTATAGTAGTTTAGTGTAGTATAGTGTAGTGTAGTGTAGTGTAGGGTAGGGTAGTGTAGTGTAGGGTAGGGTAGGGTAGGGTAAGGTAGTGTAGTGTAGGGTAGGTTAGGGTAGTATAGTGTAGTGTAAGGTGGAACGTAGTTTGCCGGGACAGCTAGTTTTAAATAAATAGGGTTTGCTGAGAAGAATACGAAAAAATAAGAAAATCTTTTTAAACTTTTTAAAGTTTATGTACCTTAAAGTTTTTAGGTGTTTCGAAAATTATTAGGTTTTTCTGCGTGATCGACTCAGAAACGAGGAGATCCGTAGGAGAACAAAGTAACCGATAAAGCTCTAAGAAGCTAAACTTAGGTGGCAGTGGGCGGGGCACACAGCTCTTTGAACGGATGGCCGTTGGGGCAGTAATGTTCTAGAGTGGCGACCGCGCACTCGAAAACTTAGTGTAGGCAAGCCTACCACTCGGTGGACCGATGACCTGGTGAAGGTCGCGGGAAGCCGCTAGATGCGGATATCGCCGGACTGGTCGTCGTGGTAATCCTTGGGAGGCCTATGTCCAGCAGTAGACGTCCTTCGGCTGATTGATGATAAGGTTTTTACAAACTTTATATTCGCTTGCCGTGTTAGTTTGTCTGTTTACTTGAGACAAATCTTGGAAGCTAAATTAGAACCGCTTCCCGGTTTCCGATTAAGTTGAAAATTTGCATACACCTTAAGTTTAGAGAACAATACATGGTTAGCTTAGGTTAGTGACTTCATTCTAAATCCAATATGGCGGACTCCCAAAGTTGGCGGATCAGTTGTTTTATATGCACCCCCATGATATGGATATCAAATGAAAGGGTTTCATCAAGAAAATAAATACGAAATTATTAAAATTATTTTAAAATTATAGCTTGTACAACGTTTTTAGGCTCTTCAAAAATTATTATTTTTTGCATCCCCATGATATGGGTATCAAGTGAAAGGGTTTGCTGAGAAGAATACGAAATACAATGTAAACTCTGTAAAACGTCACTCGATATAACGGTGCACTCTTTGAAACGTCAAAATTTTCTGGTTCTATAGTTGGTTTACTTTGACGCTAATTTCTCTCTGTGTAACGAAAACTCTCAATAACATCACAAAATGCCCGGTCCTTGAGTGTCACTATATAGAGTTTACACTGTTATTATTATATTATAAAAGCGTCGGTGGCTCAACCGGTAACGACTCGGTCCATCTAACCAGAGGTACCGGGTTCAAATCTGGACGGCCAATGTACCAATGAGTTTTTCAAAAACTTACGTACATACTTACCGATTGCTTTAACGATGAAGGAAAACATCGTGAGGAAACCTGCACACGCCTGCGAAGAAATTCGTTGTGTGTGAAGTCGACCAACACGCACTGGGCCCGCGTGGTCGACTAAGGCCTAATCGCCCTGATTCAGGGTAGGCTCGAGCCCCTCGGTGGGGACGTATATGAGTTTACACTGTAAGTAGTTTAAATTATTTTATTATTGTCCCAAACAGTTAGAGATTGATTGCAAAAAGAAAATGAAATAGGTGTCTATTCTTCCATTTCTACTGATGTAATATTCATCATCATTATTATCATGGAATCACACAAAGGCCTCTCTCAAGGTTATCCAGAACGACCGGACCTGGGCTGTATGTGATGATATTCATCCTAAATCTAATTAAAACGGCCTGGAATTATTTCCTATTCACATCAGTCTGTAAAAATATTAAATATCTACGTATTTCTCGAATTGTCTACTAAATTAATTTGCAAGCGTGTTGCTGACAACATATGATTTTAATGTGACATGAAATATACTTTATTTATTCAATTGTCTTCATCAAGATACATACATACCTCTATTTTTAGGGTTCCGAAGCCAAAATGGCAGTTTTAAATACTGTCAACTTTAATCGCAAAAACTTACTACAAGCACATTCTGGACACTGCATACAACGGTCGTAAAATGACATTTCTAAAAACAAATGACGGAGCAAACAAAATCACAAATTAAAATTACAATTTAAAATTTTTCTATTTATTCTGTACTTGTATTTTGTAATTTTTGTAATTGAACAATATAGCATATTTGATTGATTGATTGATTGAGCAAACAAAATCACGGCAAAATCCTATACGTTCGAGAACTGAACTATAACCAATCCGTATCAATCTGGGTGACGAGGGGGCGAGGTCGGAAACTAGAGAGCGACAGGGAGTGTCCATACTGTATGTTAGTACTAATACGAGTATAAACATATATACTTTGCTACAAGTTTGTTACATTTTTTAAGTTGTATTAATTTTCAACCGACTTCCAGAAAGGAGGCTCAATTCGACTGTATGTTTTTTTCTGTGTGTGTGTGTGTGTGTGTGTGTGTGTGGTGTGTGTGTGTGTGTGTGTGTGTGTGTGTGTGTGTGTGTGTGTGTGTGTGTGTATGTATTACGCAATATCTTCGGAAATTGTGAACCGATAATCATTATTCGATAGGGTATGCTGTTGAGTTGGTCCCATGTAAATTTTATTAAAATCGGTGTACTTTATTATGAAAATTAACAAAAACCAAAAAGAAAAATGCAAAATGATACTAATTTGTTGCGATGGAAGTCGGTTTTTAACGTGTTCAGCGTTTCCACTTATTAAAGGTGGCACTCAATCTATTTCAATGTAATCAATATGGGACCACCCTGAAGGCATAACGTATTGAATATAAAAAACGGTAATTTAAAAAACTAAAAAACCCGCCTGCGTTTCTGTGTAATTTGGAAATGAAAAGCCCTAAAACAAGAAAGTCGTCATACCCGATTGCACTTAACTTAAGAAAAATTTTAGCAGTCGGGACCCATTCTAGAAATGGAGGCATAGTGAATTGAGAGCACATACCTATATTACATTGCAGATTACTCCAATATACTGACTAGACGGCTGACTTTCTAGATTGGGTCCCGACAGCTACAATTTTTCTTAAGTTAAGTGCAATCGGGTATGACGACTTTCTTGTTTTAGGGCTTTTCATTTCCAAATTACACAGAAACGCAGGCGGGTTTTTTAGTTTTTTAAATTACCGTTTTTTATTTTATTCATTTTTTTAGTTTTATTATTGAATGAGTTCATTTGAATTTGGCGCCAAAAATCCGCCATTTTGTTTTTTTTTATTTTGATATACCCAGTGTCACTCACACAGTAAATATGTATCTAACGACACCCCTCAAACTAAAATCTATCGAGGCGTTCAGGCTGCAGTGCGTGCCAAACAATTATACATACAAACATACATACATACATACTCTCGAAAAACATAACCCTCCTTCTGGCGCAGTCGGATAAAAAACAAGAATCATCAAATGCTTTCGCAATCGGCGAAGGTATCGCGTAATATAGATACATAAAAATATAGTGTACTAATATATATACTTTGGTTCTACCGCTCGCTTCCGTGCAGTAATGGTCAAGTCTATCAGCTTCACATCAGGAGGTCGCGGGTTCGACTCCCGGCGGAATCTTACTTTATATGACTCGGTTTGGTTGGCGGAAGGGCATTATCTTATAAGTCTTGCCGCCAAGCATCAATGTTAACAGCATTGATGTGTTCCGGTTTGAGGATAAAAAAGAAATTTCCCCATTGCGTTGGGGAATCTTGGTAATCATCTTCGGCATCATCGTCACTCATCAGGTGAGACCATGTCAAGGGCTTACAATCAAGTATTAAAAAAAACGAATTGAGCAACGTCTTTTTTTGAAGTCCGTTAAAAACGAAACGCTTCAATAATTTCCTCTTGTCGTTCCGTCTGATTGTCTGTTTGTCCGTCTGTCACCGCCATAAGTCAAGAGGAAGAGCCTTCTGTAAATGTACTAGGTTGGGAGTTCAAATGTTAATTAAATTCCGGCTTGGTCCCATCCGCCCCGGTGGGTCTGCCCAGTCAACGGGGCAGATGGGAAAAGTTGGTTAACGTTGTGCCATCGGCCCCCGTTAATATTTTTGAAGTAAAACTTTTTTACGCACACTTGACTTGGGGATTAAGCTGGTGGATGCGTAACGAGAGCGTTACGGAAGTGGGAGAGGCGAACGGGAGTTGAGAGGGATATATAAATTAGTGAAGATAGAAAGACAGATACAATTTATTTTTGTTTACCAACAATATCGGTTGTCAAAACAATCAAAACAAACATATAAGATAAAAAAGATTTGATCATTTTCAGAGGATAATAAAACTCTTTTCATAAACTGTCTGTACCTCCATATGACAAAAAAGATTAGATTATTTTCTGAAGACTAATTATTTACTTTCAAACATATATAGATGGAGCTAAAAAAGTTTTACTTCAGTCGTGTGGTCTAAAGCACACTCGTATTATTTCTTTTCCACAGCAGTACCACAACTTTACTTTGAAGCATCAGCCTCACGCCTTATTATACTGATCATCCAATCAAACAAGCGTATTATTGCCTCCATTACAGGCGATGTTTAATTACTTTTGCACAAACACGATAGTTTGTTCAGCCGGCTGCCTATTGTAAGGAAAATACATAAAATGGAGACGGTGGGGCTGGTTGGAATTGTGAGTGGAAAACAGATACTATATTCTGACCACTACATGCAGCATGAGACTACTACTGAGAGATATATTAGCTCTGGTGCTGTTAAATGTGAGTAATAGCATGTAAGAAAATATTATAAGTCTCGTTGGAGTAGGGTTGGAGTCATAAAGGTTGAGTTTCCATACAAACGTAGTTCCGCTTCAGTAGAAAAACTACGCGCCGGATTGAATCCAAACATTTGCAAATACGTTGAGTAGACACATATAAATGTTTGTAATTACTTTTTGTTGTACTAGTTTCAAACGCAAAAAAAATAGGAGCAGTTTGAAACTTTTATTTTTCATTTTATTTTTATTTTTTATTTTAGTACATAAAGCAATTTAAGCATTCGTTTAGTTATGTTTTAATTTACTAAGATGAAAACTACTTACAAACATCAATATGTGTCTACTCATTATATTTGCAAAGTTTGGATTCAATACGGTATTTAGTTTTTGTATTGAAGCGAGACTACGTTTGTATGAAAATTCGAGCTTGAATGATTACATTCTATTTTTTATGGTACTAGCTTTTATTTCAATGTATTAATAATTTCAAGTCTATGTCACGAATTATCAGCCGGCCACTATCGGGCTATACGTTATTAGTATTTTTTCTATGATTCTATTCTATTCTAAAAGCGTCGGTAGCATAATGTCTAGGGCCGCTACCTCCTGTCCGGGAGGTCGTGATTCGAATCCTGCCACGTAACAATGTGTTTTGGAATTTTGATTTCATACTTAAGTTTGTCCGACGCTCTTACGGTGAAGTAAAAAACATCGCGAGGAAACCTGCACACGAGTGCGGAAAAACTCGAAAGTTGTGTGTGGAGTCAACCCTTGGATAGCACGATTAATTGTGCCACACGATAAGAAAAAGAAGATTTCCATTTATTTTCTGATTATTTGAAACAACGGTTTAGCAGGAAGGGGGTGGGGTGGGGGACATGTAACTCTAATAAAAATTACTAATTAAAAACAAACCAATTATTTCTCGGAAAAAATAATTTAGAAAACCCTCAATAATTTTTCAATCGATTTGTAATTCTTTTTTTTTGTTTGTTATGCGATGTTTTCGCAGATTGTGGACCGATTTTGCGAGGTATGCTGCGAAGTTGGTCCCATATAAATTTTATCAAAATCGGTGTAGAACTTGTTGTCCGTCCGTCCGTCTGTCAAGACCCTTTATTTTGGGAACGCGTGGAGGTATCGAGTTGAAATCAAATCCATATACTCCGGTCTACAGTCCCTTGAGGCTGTGAAAAAATCAAACTTCTAAGTTAACGTGAAAAAAAGATACCACCGTTTATGCCGCAAAAAACGTATATTTCGAAAATTCATAGGTTACTTTCCGTTGACCTAGAACTATGAAATTCGGCAAGTATTACCGTCTTATACTACAAGTATAGGGAAAAATCTGAAAACTATAAATTTGTAATTAGGCCTATTGAACTTAGGCCTATTGTAAAGACTGAAAATACTGACCGTCAGAGATAAGAATGTGGTCTAAAAATTTAAAAAAGTGGTAAAGTAAAAAAAAAACACGTGTGCGGTAAAATCAATTTTGCGCACACTTGACTGGCATTAAAAGACTACTGTATTGAAAATATTATTTTTGTAGATTTTATTCTATAATTTTATACGGGTCCCGGATTTGTAAAACCATACCAAATTTCAGCTTTATAGCTTTAATAGACTAAGAAAAACGATTGTGACATAGCGACGGACAGTCAGATAGATGGAAATGGCGAAACTATATAAGTTCCTAGTTTTAAGACGGAACCCTGAGAAAATGGCACGATTTTTAGAGTCCATTTTCTGGCAAACAGTCAGTCTTGTATGCGTCTAGAGCCTCGTAGTTAGATACAACAGGTTATGGCCACCCGAGCGCTACATATTTTCGATAATTTCTCGTTATTTTTGTTTAAAACCTATAAACACTGATACCTGACCTAGTTACCTAGCGAAATTAGCTTTTTACCCATATCAATTTGAACATTATTCCATTTCTTTTGTATTTTCTGCATTTTTTTGCATACTAGGGTGTCAGGTTTCGATGTTTGTATGAAATCTGACACCGAAAGTGTTTAGAAACCATCACACTGGAAAAAAAAACTCATGAATTTAGTAAAAAAAATTACAACTCTATATTGTATAGAGACAACTTTTTTTTTTGACCAAATTCATGGGTTTTTTTCTAATGTGATGGTTTCTAAACACTTTTTTTTTTTTAAATCAACCCCTGATCTGTATTATGGTACAAGTTTACAGTGATCAGAAAGGTTTAAACGTTCAAAAGTTTAAAATGGCGGTCGACCGTCACACGGCTCAGACTCTGTATCCGCTACGGATAGCCGCGAGCTTGACGGATTAACGTAGTGACTTATATTCTCTTTGTTGACGGAGTTCCGGAATTGTATTCGTAGCGGATGTGCGCGCGCTTGCCATTTTCTGGCCATTTTCGTAACCTATTTTGATATTTGCAACTAAATCAAATATAGGGTAGGTACTTTTGAAATTTGTCATGAAGCAAGGTCTCATAGCTTCAATAAAGGTAAAATTCCGAAAAATGTGAATTTGCTGTTCTATCACATATTTTTAGGGTTCCGTACCCAAAGGGTAAAAACGGGACCCTATTAACTGAGACTTCGCTGTCCGTCTGTCCGTCTGACTGTCTGTATCTACGTCTGTCACCAGGCTGTATTTCATGATCCGTTATTGCTAGACAGTTGTAATTTTCACAATTAATGTATTTCTGTTGCCGCTATAACATCAAATACTAAAAATTAAAAAAAGTGAAAAAATAAGGGGGTGTCCATACAAAATACTCTATAGGTACGTATCGTTGGAAAGGTATTTAAAAACTACTAAGAGTTTGCTAAAACTATTTTTTGATTCAGGCATCCGTTTGCGAAATATTAAGCTTGTGCTAATATTATTTAGACACGGCACACAGGCATAATCATAATCTGCCATTGAGGCTACTCTTGCTCTTCACACTTAGCAAGTGTCTTAGTTTAGGAGTTTTTTTTTCGAAAGGACAAGCTTGTTGTTGGCCGTGGGGGCCTTTACAACTTCACCGGGCAGGGAGTTTAGGAGTAATAATCGACCAACTTAAGGGTTAACTGGAGGGACGAAATCCCATACAAACGTACTTTCGTTTTAATTTCGAAACCATAAAACTCATCGTATTCAAATTTTTTACAAGCATTAAGATGATAAATATCTAGATCTGTAATTAGTTTTGGTTCGAAAATAATAAACAAAAAAAAAGTTACTTATATTACTCGATTTCGTCGATAAAAAGGGCAAATTTTTTAAGTTGCTATAACTTTTTTTTTGTTTATTATTTTCGAACCAAAACTAATTACAGATCTAGATATTTATCATCTTAATGCTTGTAAAAAATTTGAATACGATGAGTTTTATGGTTTCGAAATTAAAACGAAAGTACGTTTGTATGGGATTTCGTCCCTCCAGTTAACCCTTAAGATCTGTAGTTGAATTTGTAAAAAGTTCATAGATTTTCCATATAAAATGTTTTATTACCAACTGCAAATATAATTTGTTTTTAAAATATACATTAATTTTTTTTAAAGTCAATGGAATCCTAATTTGCGCGAGTCCGACTCGCACTTGGCCGGTTTATTGAACACAATAACTATTTTAAAATAAAGGCTTGTACTTAAAAGTTTTTGGGCTTTTTGAGGTTGTTTATTATTGGGTTTTTGGACTCTTTAAGTGTCAGAGATTATGTTCCCATCAAAGTCTCAACATAGATTTTTTTCGACTTAAAAATACCTCTTCACTACTTCGTCAGCTCGAGCGTAAAAAGCAGAAACCGAAAAACAAGCAGATGATGTATTACATTCATGATAACGTTGCAGGTCTTCGTGACAGAGGCAGTACCTGAACCGAGTAAGTAACAAATCCATGTCACAGTATTACAATATAGCGGCTTACAGTAGCGCAACGAATGTACTTACGCAGAGCAATGAAAGGGTACCTGAGGGGCAGCGGGCGGCGGGGCAGGCTGACTACAGGCTAGTATGGGCTAGTACCTAGTACCATCGTGCGACAGGCGTTGCGCTACTGTAAGCCATATCGTAATACCTGTTATAATAGGCGGCGAATAAGTTGAACACAAATGGCGGGTTACGCGGAGCGGGGGTGGGAGGGAGGGGGGGGGGGGGGGGGGTTGGTTGTCCCTTGGTGCGCGCGGCCCCCGCGTCCCGCACTTCGATTGAGACCTATAAATAAGACAGTGCGCACTGCTCAACAGGCTATCTATAAAAATATACCGGCCACCTGTAAGTTGGACTCGCGCACCAAAGATCTGAATAAGGTACCGGGTACAACAATGTTACTCTAGTGAATTCATTTAAAAAAAAATATCATCGAGATCGACAGCGAAAAATCGGGTGGGGCTGTGTCGGGGCACGCTGCGGCTGTGACATACCGACGAACAAACGGACAGACAGACATCTAGACATGGCGGAAACATAAAGGTAGGTACTATTCGGATCTTGGCGACGGATCGCGGCCGGGTCGCTGCGACCCACATTATGTATATCTACTATATCACGACCCAGTCGTTTGCATTCGTCAGTGCTTCATACAAAACAACCCGATTTGGGTCCCGTCGCGGACGCCTGTCACCGTATTGGCAAGATCGGAATGCTACCTTAAGGATTTCTAGTTTTACCACCGAACCCTAAAAAAGGGCAAATATATTTGGTACGCCCTAAAAAAGGGCAAATATATTTGGCACGCTATGTTTTGATATTTCAATCGATATTATTTCTTTTAGGAGCACCGCATCGAATGAGAATCAATGCCGAATTTGGTAGTAAGAATGGTGAGAATACATTTTTTCAGTAGCTATTTAAGTACAGTCAAGGAATTTAATTTCCAATCCACCTAAGGTTCAACATCGTATAGCAATCTGTCACCATAGGAGCTATTTTCGATTGACACTGACACATAAAAAAAGCAAATGATAACTTTTTAACCAAACATCAGTGTTAACAACATCGATGTGTTCCGGCATGAAGATAAGATAGCCAGTACACCATTGCATTGGGGAATCTTGGTAAGGCCGCTTCCATCTTCGGCATCATCATCATTTGTCATCAGTTGAGAAGAAGCCAAGAGCTTACCAATTGTGAAAAAAAAATTGCAAAGAGGTTATCTGTAATGTGAAGTGACAAATAATACGTATTGACATTTCAATACTATTAATGAAATAGAATTTTCGACCTTAATGCATTGCGAATGGGTAGGGAATTAAATTCCTTGACTGTACCTATACCACACCCTGGACACTTCATACAATGGGCCAGAAATGACATTACAAAAAAGGAATAACGGAACAAACAAAATGGCGGCGAAATCCCATACGTTCTACAACCAAACTGTAACCAATCTGTATCAATCTGGGTGACGAGGGGGTGAGGTCGCAATCTAGAGAGCGGCAGGGAGTGTCTGTACTGTATGTTAGTACTAATATATATACCCTACCCCCCACATTTTCGGATTAGATGCGAGTCGGGGGGTGTTTCGAAGCCACAAAGGTAGGCTCGAGCCCCTCAGTGGGGACGTATACAGGGTGACTTTTAATTAGTTCTTGATAGCAAAGAATATGAGTGTACTCGTGGTTATAAACAACTTTCCCAAAGAAACTATATGTCAAATCAGAAAAATATTTTTTAATCCTCGATACATGACAAGTTATCAAATCGGCAAAAGTGTATCGAGGACCAAAATTTTTTATTCATATTTGACATATAGTTTCTTTGGGAAAGTTAAATCACGAGTACATTTATATCCTTTGCTATCAAGAACTAATTAAAAGTCTATATATAAGTTGATATGATGATAAATTCAACATACAAATATTAAATTAGAATCTAGACATGGATGTATGCTAGGATCTGAATTAAGAGTTATTTTTTTGGATTTTCGTTCTCAAATTGTAAATACCCTCTTAAGAGGACTGTGAACCTGCGACTTTTCTCACAAACAGCGTTAGTGATTTTTACCTCTTAATTTTTATCCGATTTTGAGCAATTTTTAATAGGTTGTCGGTCAGAAGAAAACAAGGTTTAAAGGTTTTTATTTTTTTAATAATATTAATAAGTTCAATTTCTTGTCGTTCACGTGTTTTCATATACAACTAATTTCGGCCATTATTTGTTTATTTTTAAACAATAATTAAAAAACAAAACCTACAAACCTAACTTTTGTCAAAGTATATATATTAATACTAATATACAGTATGGAGACTCCCTGCCGATCTCTAGATTGCGACCTCACCCCCTCGTCACCCAGATTGATACAGATTGGTTACAGTTTGGTTGACGAACGTATAGGATTTCGCCGCCATTTTGTAGGTTCCTTCATTCCTTTTTTGAAACGTCATCTCTGGCCCATTGTATGAAGTGTCCAGGGTGTGTGTGTCTTTTGTTGTAACTGACAAGCTGATTGCATTTTGTTTTCGAATTGATTTTGGCTTCCTTGAGAAAAGTAGTTTTTTATGATGAAATCAGCTGATCATTTCGTTTATGGAGTCAGTTGGAAATACTTTAGTATGGTAGGTCCCAGTTAACGGGCTTCTTCGCTGTTATAAATTTTTGTGTAAACTGTATATAGCAACACTCAAGGGACTGGACATCTTGTGACGTTATTGAGAATTTTCGCTATACAAAGAGAAATTAGCGTCGAAGTAAACCAACTCGAGCCAGAAAACTTTGACGTTTCAAAGAGTGAATTTAATCGTTATATCGAGTGACGTTTTACAGAGTTTATACATCCTGTATAATCAAGAATTGCATAGTTTACACAACCACGGGTAGAGTCTTTAATAACGCATAAGCGTCCGCACTGCTCTGCGGGGTTATAATATAAACCCATTTAGTTAGACCCTCTTTATTTTTTTGCATCACCATCATCATATCAGCCGAAGGACGTCCACAGCTGGAAAAAGGCCTCCCCCAAAGATTTCCACGACTACCGGTTCTGCACTGCCCGAATCCAGCGGTTTCCCGCGACCTTCACCAGACCATCGGTCCACCGAGGGGAAAGCCTGCCCACGCTCTTGATTTTTTTTGCATCACCATCATCATATCAGTCGAAGGACGCCCACAGCTGGAAAAAGGCCTCCCCCAAAGATTTCCACGACGACTGGTTCTGCACTGCCCGAATCTAGCGGCTTTCCGCGACCTTCACCAGGCCATCGGTCCACCGAGTGGGAAGCCTGCCCACGCTCTTTATTTTTTTTGCATCACCATCATCATATCAGCCGAAGGACGTCCACAGCTGGAAAAAGGCCTCCCCCAAAGATTTCCACGACGACCGGTTCTGCACTGCCCGAATCCAGCGGCTTCCAGCGACCTTCACCAGGCCATCGGTCCACCGAGGGGAAAGCCTGCCCACGCTCTTTATTTTTTTGCATCGCCATCATCATATCAGCCGAAGGACGTCCACAGCTGGAAAAAGGCCTCCCCCAAAGATTTCCACGACAACTGGTTCTGCACTGCCAGAATCCAGCGGCTTCCCGCGACCTTCACCAGGCCATCGGTCCACCGAGTGGGAAGCCGGCCCACGCTCTTTATTTTTTTTTGCATCAACATCATCATATCAGCCGAAGGACGTCCACAGCTGGAAAAAGGCCTCCCCCAAAGAATTCCACGACGACTGGTTCTGCACTGCCAGAATCCAGCGGCTTCCGCGACCTTCACCAGGCCACCGGTCCACCGAGTGGGAAGCCTGCCCACGCTACGTTTTCCGGTGCGCGGTCGCAACTTAAGAACCTTACTGCCCTTAAACTTACTAGGTACTTTTTTTTTTGCATACAAAATATTAATTTTATGTTCTTCTTTATTCAACTGCACAGGAGAACATGGGCTCGATCTAAATTCAGCACTACATGAAAGAAAACACTCTAATCGCGTATCTCCGCATTTAAGGCACGGCGCTCACCGATCTGAGTCAGAGTCATTCCAAAAAAATGACTCTGAAAGTAAAAGCGAATCGGATAATCTGTCCTTCTCCTTAGGACTCGAAAATGGATTTCCCGAAGCCAGCTTCACTAACTCCAAATCCAACAAAGAGGAGTCAGAACACGAAGAACATAAAAGCTTGAAGGAAAAAGACTGGGGATCTTCATCGTATCACTCTGTAGACAAAGAATCAAAAGAAAGGGAACAAGATGAGAAAAAGAGTAAAGAGAGCCAAACCTTCTCTGTAGGAGGTGGTAACCTCTTTAAATTCGATAATGAGAAAAGTTTCGAGGAGGAGCATAAAACTGAATCTGAATCTAGTTTGAACGAGAAGGACTTCTCGCAATCAAACAACGGAGAGTATTTGGAGAAGGAAGATGAAAGAAAACACTCTAATCGCGTATCTCCGCATTTAAGGCACGGCGCTCACCGATCTGAGTCAGAGTCATTCCAAAAAAATGACTCTGAAACTAAAAGCGAAACGGATAATCTGTCCTTCTCCTTAGGACTCGAAAATGGATTTCCCGAAGCCAGCTTCACTAACTCCAAATCCAACAAAGAGGAGTCAGAACATGAAGAACATAAAAGCTTGAAGGAAAAAGACTGGGGATCTTCATCGTATCACTCTGTAGACAAAGAATCCGAAGAAAGGGAACAAGATGAGAAAAAGAGTAAAGAGAGTCAAACCTTCTCTGTAGGAGGTGGTAACCTCTTTAAATTCGATAATGAGAAAAGTTTCGAGGAGGAGCATAAAACTGAATCTGAATCTAGTTTGAACGAGAAGGACTTCTCGCAATCAAACAACGGAGAGTATTTGGAGAAGGAATCTGGAAAGGAAAATTATTCAAAAAGAGAAAAGAGTTCGCAAGAGTCTGAACATGAAGAATTCGGATTAGGTTTGAGAAAAGGAAGCCGATCATCGCATAAACATCATAATCACCAGAACAAGAGATCCAACGAGAAGGATCGCGATGAGAAAAAATATGAAAATAAAGAAAACTTGTCCTTGGGAGAGAATGGTGACCCAGTTGGATTACATGAAGAAAGTTTGAGAAAAGGAGGCCGATCATCGCATAAACATCATAATCACCAGAACAAGAGATCTGACGGGAAGGATCGTGATGAGAATAAATATGAAAACAAAGAAAACTTGTCCTTTGGAGAGAATGGTGATCTATTTGGATTACATGAAGAAGGTTTGAGAAAAGGAGGCCGATCATCGCATAAACATCATCATCACGAGAACAAGAGATCCGAAGGTAATGAACGTGATGAGAAAAAGTATGAAAATAAAGAAAATTTGTCCTTAGGAGTTAATAGTGATCTATTTGGATTTAATAACGAGGAAATTGATTCACATCACGAAGAGAAGGACAGTTTTAAGAAGTCGGATAGAAATGAACTTGATTTGCACCTAAACTTGGGATCAGAAAGTATAAAAGAAGATGAAAAAAATGTAAAACAAGGCGTTAAAGGTTTGGTAAATAAAGGACTTGAACTGTTAGACGGGTGGAGTTTCAACAATCAGCAGCAGAATGGGGAACATAAATTGCAGTCTGCCAATTACGACAGCAAAAAAACTAAATATTTTACACAACAAGATAAAAATGTAGCTGACGGATCTAAAGAAAGTAACCGCGACCAGGATAAAAATGTGGATGAAAAAACTAAAGTACAAAGCAATCAATCTGTAAAAAATGACAAAAAATTTAAAGGTAGCAACAATAGCCAAAAAAAAGAAGACCAGCAATATACAGATAGTAACAGCAACCAAGTTGTAAAATTGGAGAAAAACAACAAGAACAGCCAAGTAAGTAAAGATTCTGAAAGAAACAAAAAAAAAACTGACGAACGCAGCCAGAATTCTGAACAAACTAGCGAACTACATCAAAAAGCAGAGAGGCAAACTGACGAAAAATTTGTGAAGCAAACTGAAGAACGCAGCCAGAGCGTTAAAGGAAGTAGCCGAAAATCTGAAAACAATGTAGAGCAACAAACAGAAGATGAGAGCAAGAAATCTGAAAAAAGTACCCATGAATCTGAAACTCAAACTGACGAAAGCATCCAAAAAGCAGAGAAGGAAACTGACGAAAAAGTTGTTGAGCAAACTGAAGAACGCAGCGAAAGTTCTGAAGAAAGAATTCGAAAATCTAAAAACGTTGTAGAGCAAAAAACGGAAGATAACAGCAAGAAATCTGAAGAAAGTAGCCATGAATCTAAAACTCAAACTGACAAAAGCAGCCAGAATTCTGAAAAAACAAGCGAACTACATCAAAAAGCAGAGAGGCAAACTGACGAAAAATTTGTGAAGCAAACTGAAGAACGCAGCCAGAGCGTTAAAGGAAGTAGCCGAAAATCTGAAAACAATGTAGAGCAACAAACAGAAGATAAGAGCAAGAAATCTGAAAAAAGTACCCATGAATCTGAAACTCAAACTGACGAAAGCATCCAAAAAGCAGAGAAGGAAACTGACGAAAAAGTTGTTAAGCAAACTGAAGAACGCAGCGAAAGTTCTGAAGAAAGAATTAGAAAATCTAAAAACGTTCTAGAGCAAAAAACGGAAGATAACAGCAAGAAATCTGAAGAAAGTAGCCATGAATCTAAAACTCAAACTGAGAAAAGCAGCCAGAATTCTGAACGAAATCAAAAATCAAAGAAGCAAACTGACGAAAAAGTTGTTGAACAAACTGAAGAACGCAGCGAGAGCTCTGAAGAAAGAATTCGAAAATCTAAAAACGTTGTTGAGCAAAAAGCGGAAGATAAGAGCAAGAAATCTGAAGAAAGTAGCCATGAATCTAAAACTCAAACTGACAAAAGCAGCCAGAATTCTGAACAAACAAGCGAACAACATCAAAAAGCAGAGAGGCAAACTGACGAAAAATTTGTGAAGCAAACTGAAGAACGCAGCCAGAGCGTTAAAGGAAGTAGCCGAAAATCTGAAAACAATGTAGAGCAACAAACAGAAGATGAGAGCAAGAAATCTGAAAAAAGTACCCATGAATCTGAAACTCAAACTGACGAGAGCATCCAAAAAGCAGAGAAGGAAACTGACGAAAAAGTTTTTGAGCAAACTGAAGAACGCAGCGAAAGTTCTGAAGAAAGAATTCGAAAATCTAAAAACGTTGTAGAGCAAAAAACGGAAGATAACAGCAAGAAATCTGAAGAAAGTAGCCATGAATCTAAAACTCAAACTGACAAAAGCAGCCAGAATTCTGAACAAACAAGCGAACAACATCAAAAAGCAGAGAGGCAAACTGACGAAAAATTTGTGAAGCAAACTGAAGAACGCAGCCAGAGCGTTAAAGGAAGCAGCCGAAAATCTGAAAACAATGTAGAGCAACAAACAGAAGATGAGAGCAAGAAATCTGAAAAAAGTACCCATGAATCTGAAACTCAAACTGACGAAAGCATCCAAAAAGCAGAGAAGGAAACTGACGAAAAAGTTGTTAAGCAAACTGAAGAACGCAGCGAAAGTTCTGAAGAAAGAATTCGAAAATCTAAAAACGTTGTAGAGCAAAAAACGGAAGATAACAGCAAGAAATCTGAAGAAAGTAGCCATGAATCTAAAACTCAAACTGAGAAAAGCAGCCAGAATTCTGAACGAAATCAAAAATCAAAGAAGCAAACTGACGAAAAAGTTGTTGAACAAACTGAAGAACGCAGCGAGAGCTCTGAAGAAAGAATTCGAAAATCTAAAAACGTTGTTGAGCAAAAAGCGGAAGATAAGAGCAAGAAATCTGAAGAAAGTAGCCATGAATCTAAAACTCAAACTGACAAAAGCAGCCAGAATTCTGAACAAACAAGCGAACAACATCAAAAAGCAGAGAGGCAAACTGACGAAAAATTTGTGAAGCAAACTGAAGAACGCAGCCAGAGCGTTAAAGGAAGTAGCCGAAAATCTGAAAACAATGTAGAGCAACAAACAGAAGATGAGAGCAAGAAATCTGAAAAAAGTACCCATGAATCTGAAACTCAAACTGACGAGAGCATCCAAAAAGCAGAGAAGGAAACTGACGAAAAAGTTTTTGAGCAAACTGAAGAACGCAGCGAAAGTTCTGAAGAAAGAATTCGAAAATCTAAAAACGTTGTAGAGCAAAAAACGGAAGATAACAGCAAGAAATCTGAAGAAAGTAGCCATGAATCTAAAACTCAAACTGACAAAAGCAGCCAGAATTCTGAACAAACAAGCGAACAACATCAAAAAGCAGAGAGGCAAACTGACGAAAAATTTGTGAAGCAAACTGAAGAACGCAGCCAGAGCGTTAAAGGAAGCAGCCGAAAATCTGAAAACAATGTAGAGCAACAAACAGAAGATGAGAGCAAGAAATCTGAAAAAAGTACCCATGAATCTGAAACTCAAACTGACGAAAGCATCCAAAAAGCAGAGAAGGAAACTGACGAAAAAGTTGTTAAGCAAACTGAAGAACGCAGCGAAAGTTCTGAAGAAAGAATTCGAAAATCTAAAAACGTTGTAGAGCAAAAAACGGAAGATAACAGCAAGAAATCTGAAGAAAGTAGCCATGAATCTAAAACTCAAACTGACAAAAGCAGCCAGAATTCTGAACGAAATCAAAAATCAAAGAAGCAAACTGACGAAAAAGTTGTTGAACAAACTGAAGAACGCAGCGAGAGCTCTGAAGAAAGAATTCGAAAATCTAAAAACGTTGTTGAGCAAAAAACGGAAAATAAGAGCAAGAAATCTGAAGTAAGTAGCCATGAATCTAAAACTCAAACTGACAAAAGCAGCCAGAGTTCTGAACAAACAAGCGAACGAAATCTCAAATCGAAGAAACAAACTGATGAAAAAGTTGTTGAGCAAACTGAAGAACGCAGCCAGAGCGTTGGAAGTAGCCGAAAATCTGAAAACAATGTAGAGCAACAAACAGAAGATGAGAGCAAGAAATCTGAAACAAGTACCCATGAATCTGAAACTCAAACTGACGAAAGCATCCAAAAAGCAGAGAAGGAAACTGACGAAAAAGTTGTTGAGCAAACTGAAAAACGCAGCGAGAGTTCTGAAGAAAGAATTCAAAAATCTAAAAACGTTGTAGAGCAAAAAACGGAAGATAAGAGCAAGAAATTTGAAGAAAGTAGCCATGAATCTAAAACTCAAACTGACAAAAGCAGCCAGAATTCTGAACAAACAAGTGAACGTAATCAAAAATCAAAGAAGCAAACTGACGAAAAAGTTGTTGAGCAAACTGAAAAACGCAGCGAGAGTTCTGAAGAAAGAATTCGAAAATCTAAAAACGTTGTAGAGCAAAAAACGGAAGATAAGAGCAAGAAATCTGAAGAAAGTAGCCATGAATCTAAAACTCAAACTGACAAAAGCAGCCAGAATTCTGAACAAAGTAGCGAACTACGTCAAAAAGCAGAGAGAAAAACTGACGAAAAATTTGTGAAGCAAACTGAAGAACGCAGCCAGAGCGTTGAAGAAAGTAGACGAAAATCTAAAAACGTTGTAGAGCAACAAACAGAAGATAAGAGCAAGATATCTGACAAAAGTACCCATGTATCTGAAACTCAAACTGACGAAAGCATCCAAAAAGCAGAGAAGGAAACTGACGAAAAAGTTGTTGAGCAAACTGAAGAACGCAGCGACAGTTCTGAAGAAAGAATTCGAAAATCTAAAAACGTTGTAGAGCAAAAAACGGAAGATAACAGCAAGAAATCTGAAGAAAGTAGCCATGAATCTAAAACTCAAACTGAGAAAAGCAGCCAGAATTCTGAACAATCAAGCGAACGAAATCAAAAATCAATGAAGCGTAGCCGAAAATCAGAAAACGTTGTAGAGCAACAAACAGAAGATAAGAGCAAGAAATCTGATAAAATTACCCTTGAATCTGAAACTCAAACTGACGGAAGCACCCAGAAGTCTAAACAAAGAAGCGAACTACACCAAGAAGCTGAGACGCATACTGACGAAAAAGTAGTTAAGCAAACTGAAGTCCGCAGCCAGAGTTCTCAAAAATCAGGAAAACTTGAAAAACAGATTGAAGAACGCAGACAACGATCCGATCAGACTGAACGTGACGAAAAGGATCTCAAGCAAGCTGAGCAGAGTAGCCAGAGCCGTCAGCAATTCTCAGAAGCTAGCCAACAATCTTCAGCAGCTAGTCAACAATCTTCAGCAGCTAGTAATTTATCTAAAAGCAGTAGCCAGCAATCCGAGCAAAGTAGCCAAGGTACGTAGTTATTGGTCCCTAATTTTGAAAGTTTGTATGTATGGATGTTTGTTACTCTTTCACTCTTCAACCACTGGACGGATCGGGATGAAACTTGGCACTCATACTAATATAGGTTACTCGGAGGTCCCGGAATAGGACATAGGCTACTTTTTACCTCGGGAAAACGTCTTATTCCCAAGGAAAAATTGAAAACAACGCGGCTGTAGCAGTGGGCGGGACGGCTAGTTATATTATGAATGTAAAAATGTGTTTGTTTGTTTGTTACCTTTTCACGCTTCAACACCTCGACCAATCTTGATAAAATTTGGCACGCATGTAGCCTGTGTCACTGGGAAGGACATAGGCTACTTTTGATCTCGTAAAATAGCATAGTCCGAAGCAGTTCCTGAGGGAATTGAAAAAATACTCTTTTTTGGTTAATTTCTTCAACATCGCAACGCAACAAGGGATTGTTGAGAATTTTCGCACAGCGATGGTTGAGTGGGAAAAGACATAATTTACTTATTAGCATATCCTGACATAGTTCCCGAGTGATCTCGGGAAAGCTAAACTACACTACACTGTACTACACAACACTACCCTACCCTAACACTAAACTACACTACACTATACTACACTATACTACACAACACTACCCTACCCTATAAGAACCTTCTCCTGACAATAACGAACTCAACAAAAAAAGAACTAGCGAAATCGGTCCAGTCGTTCACGCGTGATGCGATGACCAGAAGAAATAGGTGTTCATAATAGGTAAATAATATATATATTTATTCGTATTTTTCTTAGCAAACCCTTTCATTTGATACCCGTATCATGGAGCATTAAAAAATCTGGTCCACCGTCTTTAAGTCTCCGCAATATTGGATTTAGAATGACGTCACTTAGCTAACCATGCAACGTTCTTTAAACTTAACATGTATGCAAAATTTCAGCTCAACCGGAAACCGGGAAGTGGTACTAATTAAGCTTACACGATTTGTCCCAAACTAACTAACAAACAAACAAACTAAAACGGCAACTTATAAAGCCTGTAACATAATCTAAATACAAAATGTCATCCAAATCGTTAGAGACATTTCCGAGAAACCATTTTTTTATAATTTTTATTTGAGCTTGCCGTGTTTGTTAGTTTGTCTGTCAGTTAGTTTGGGACAAATTTTGGAAATTAAATTAGAACCATATCCTGGTTTTCGATTAAGCTAAAATTTTGTAAACACGTTATATTTTGAAAACAATGCATGTGACTACCAATACCACTACCAATACCACTACCATTACCACTATCACTACCACTGCACTACCACTGCACTACCACTACACTACCACTACACTACCACAATGACTACCACTACCACTACCACTACCACTACCACTACCACTACCACTACCACTACCACTACCACTACCACTGCCACTACCACTGCCACTACCACTGCCACTGCCATTACCACTACCACTGCACTACCACTACACTACCACTACACTACCACTACCACTAGCACTATCACTATCACTACCACTACCACTACCACTACCACTGCCACTGCCATTACCACTGCCACTGCCACTACCAATACCACTACCACTACACTACCACTACCACTAACACTACCACTACAACTACCACAACCACTACCACTACCACTATCACTACCACTGCCACTGCCACTACCACTACGACTACCACTACCACTACCACTACCAATACCACTGCCACTGCCACTACCACTGCCACTGCCACTACCACTACCACTACCACTACCACTACACTACAACTACACTACCACTACACCACTACTTTTTGTAGATAATGCAGGAATTTTTAGGTCATTTTTTACACCTTGAGTTATATTATTTGAGTTTTAGTAAGGATCTCTATGTGTTTGAAAATATAATATAGCCCATAGCAACCGCGGATAGTGTAGCTTCCCAACGGTGAAAGAACTTTTCTAATCGGTCAAGTAGTTTCGGAGCCTATTCAAAACAAACAAACGAAAAACAATCAAATCTTTCCTCTTTATAATATTAGTGTAGATTAGTATATATATTAGTATATATTATTAGTATTAATAGTATAGATTTATTTTTGATGCTGTCAGGTACCCAAATCCTGATGGTAAGTGTCGATGATGCTGAAGAAGAAAGCGGGCTTATCAAGATTCCCCAGCGCGATGGGGACAGTCTTTTGAAGGTTAAACAATATTTTTAAAATTTTACAGAGTCGCAGACAAAGACTACTGCACAAAAAGCGTACGATTACATCGCCAGCTTCTTCGCAGACAGTCCAGGTATGTTTCCCCCCCCTCTTTAGGTAGAAAACCAAGCTTGATAACCTGTAGTGTTCAACGAGGAAAAATACTAAAAACTCGCGAATCGAGGGTTCCTGTTCTGCACCTTAGCTCAAGGAACCTTAAAAACAAAAACATATTCCTATTCAGTTTAATCAAAAGGCATTTAACGAGAGCGACATTAAAATGTTTTTCATTAAGTTAGAGAGAGTACGACTCACACTTGGCCGGTTTTTATTTATTGTTTTCATATAATTAATACATACTTAAAAATGTTTGCACTATAATCACACCAAATTTGATGATTTTACGTTAGAGCGAAAACTTTGAATATTTTTTTCCTTTTTTTATTTTTTGATCATCATTACAGCTCATATACGTCCCCACCGAGGGGCTCGAGCCTACCCTGAATCAGGGCGATTAGGCCTTAGTCGACCACGCGGGCCCAGTGCGGGTTGGTAGACTTCACACACAACCTTTGAGATTCTTCGCAGGCGTGTGCAGGTTTCCTCACGATGTTTTCCTTCACCGTTAAAGCAATCGGTAAGTATGTACGTAAGTTTTTGAAAAACTCATTGGTACATTGGCCGTCCAGATTTGAACCCGGTACCTCTGGTTAGATGGACCGAGTCGTTACCGGTTGAGCCACCGACGCTTTGTTTGATAATTATTTTTTGATAATACATATTAATTAGAAAATTTGAATTGACTACCTATTACCGTTCAAAAGCTACAGCCCTTTAACGTAGGCTGGCCAACTGTCCTGATTTAATCGGAATGTCCCGATTTTAGGCCCCGGCGTCCGGGGTCCCGACCACAGTACTGGCGGGACGCTAATTTTCCCGACTTTTAACATCTACATTTTTTTCATTTTATTAATCCCGCCAGTTTTCTATTGTTGTTTAAATTGCGCGCTTGAACTTGATGCCCTCTCACCCTTATTAGCAATGGCATAAACATTTTATTATTTTTACAAGGAATGAAAGCCTAAGCTAATGAATTTACTAAAAGTATTTCAGTACTTTGCATCGATTCCGCCAACAAACGCCCACGCAGAAAGAATTTTCTCCTTACGTGGTAAAACTTGGACTAATAAAAGAACAGATTGACGCCGGAGCATTTAAAATTCAAATTGCAAACAAGGGTTAATTTTTATTGATACGTTCAAAATTTTACGATTGCGCAATTAAAAATAAAAATCTTTTGAAATGCGCCAAATCCCAAAATTAACGTTCTTTGAAGAAAAAAAATAAATAAACGTGTTATTTGTATTAGATTTCTTCCTTTTGTTCATTAGAAGTCCCGATTTTATTATGCTCGTCCCGATTTTTTCCCCAATAAATCCCGTAATAGTAGTAAATTTTCACAGAATGTGTATTTCTATTGTTGCTATAACAAAAAATACTAATAATTAGAAAAAGCGATAAAACGGGAAGTCTCCATACAAAAAAACCTGTTTTTTATAGGTCTTTAGAAGTATTTTTGATTTAGCTGTATCGTAAAAACGGTAAAACATACAAGCGTGAAAATTGGTGTTATTATAGAGTTTTACTTAACAAAAAGTAATAAAAATCGGCCAAGTCCTACTCGCGCTAAGGAGTCCGAACTGAATGACAAAAAAACATATTTTTGTCGCTCGCGTTGATGTTTTTTGTTTGTAATGTGAATAGGTATCATTGTCATTATACTATAGTTGTGTGGAGAGGTGTGATGGTACGGAACCCTCGAAATTCTAGTCCGACTCGCATTTGGCCGATTTTTTTTAACTTTATCTGTATTTATGCAACGGAATCTTCGAGATTTTTAAGCTTTACCTGTATTTATGGAACGGAATCTTTGAGATTTTTTAGCTTTACCTGTATTTATGCAACGGAATCTTCGAGATTTTTTAGCTTTACCTGTATTCATGCAACGGAATCTTTGAGATTTTTTTGCTTTACCTGTATTTATGCAACGGAATATTTGAGATTTTTTTGCTTTACCTGTATTTATGCAACGGAATATTTGAGATTTTTTAGCTTTACCTGTATTTATGCAAGGGAATCTTTGAGATTTTTTAGCTTTACCTGTATTTATGCAACGGAATCTTCGAGATTTTTTAGCTTTACCTGTATTTATGCAACGGAATCTTTGAGATTTTTTAGCTTTACCTGTATTTATGCAACGGAATCTTTGAGATTTTTTAGCTTTACCTGTATTTATGCAACGGAATCTTTGAGATTTTTTAGCTTTACCTGTATTTATGCAACGGAATCTTTGAGATTTTTTAGCTTTACCTGTATTTATGCAACAGAATATTTAAGATTTTTTAGCTTTACCTGTATTTATGCAACGGAATCTTTGAGATTTTTTAGCTTTACTTGTATTTATGCAACGGAATCTTTGAACGTGGTTTTCTCCTATTTCGAGACTTTGTCGGATTAAATCGGAAATTAGTACACGTATTGAGGACCTAAATTTTTCGATGCACGGTCGCCACTTGAAAACTTTACTGACCCAACGGGCATCTTTTCTACGAGCTAAGTTAAGCAATTCTAAGAGATATGTCGGTTACTTTGGTACTCCTACGGATCTCCTCGTTTCTGATTCGATCACGCAGAGAAACTCCGAGCATAGCACGCTCCATTGCCGTTTGGGTAGCGTAGGCAGGCCTCCCACTCGGTAGACCGATGACCTGGTGAAGGTCGCGGGAAGCCGCTGTATGCGGGCAGCGCAGAACCGGTCGTCGTGGAAATCCTTGGGGGAGGCCTATGTCCAGCAGTGGACGATTTTCGGCTGATATGATGAATAGTTTATAGATAGATGGTGAAAAAAGTGTGTTGGGGTGTTTTAAATTTTTGTAGTTTTAACTTAAAAGCTCTGATCTTATTTTTGTTTTATCAGGGTTTTATTTTGATTTTTGTTTCAGCCGAAGAAAAACTCAAGCAGTATTTATACCCGTTAACTGGATTTAAGGGTGAGTTTTTACAACAAAAAATGTTTGATTATTTTTAAAGAATTTTAACTATTCAATTATAATCGTCCATCGAACCTGCTTGTGAGGGCATTCTGGCCGCGCGTTGTTCAAAAAGCTTTGTTAAAAATTTTCAAA
Source organism: Coleophora flavipennella (assembly GCA_947284805.1). Classification (NCBI taxonomy): domain Eukaryota; kingdom Metazoa; phylum Arthropoda; class Insecta; order Lepidoptera; family Coleophoridae; genus Coleophora; species Coleophora flavipennella. Next base: position 9,409,079 of record OX369278.1, read on the forward strand.
GATTTTTGTTCAGATTTTTGCTCAAAGAGTTTTGCTCTGGACGCATTCCTGGTTCAGACTTTGCTTAGAAAGAAACTCTAGAGAGACTCGTCGAATCTTATTCATCATCAGCCAGAAAGCTCACACTCAAACTAGCCTGTAATTGATATAAAAATAAGCCAGCCGGCCAGCAACGTCAACAGAATACAAAGAAAACAGTTTAAATATCAAAAGATTTTACCAATTCATAGTAAATTCTATGTACTTGTTACGTATGCAGAGTTAGTGACCCGAAGGGCCACTACAATATCTACAATATATTAACAAAACAAACCAAATTTATTATCAATTAAATTAAATTAATTAATTAAATTAATTTATTTATGTGTTTGTATTAAAATGTATTTAAGTATTTAACCACGAGACGCAGGGAGAGGTTCCACCCTTTGTTGTTGATGTTCCACTTTTCCGCACGAAACGTTACCACTTCGCATTTATTATGCGGACAGAAGTGGGGTGGAACACTTTGCCTGCGTCTGTGTTTCCCGAGTCTTATAATTTGGGGATCTTCAAGGTGAGAGCGAATATTATTAATTATTATACATCAATAATATTATTATATTAGTGCGTGTACTGTAGAGATCGTATAGTTATGCGTTCGCGCACTTCTATCTTGCTATCCGCGGGTCGTATTTAAAAAGCTAAGTTTAAATAGTTAATTAATTCAAACTAGTAGGTTCGTTCGAAAGCTTTTCTGAAACAGTCGAGTGGCATTCTATTCGTGACCGCGTGCCAGGACAGAGGTCCCTTTATCCGTGGCCGAAGTGTACATTTTTAAAGCAAGAGTGCAACACTACGAGTAGCTTAGTCTGGTAACCTTAGCCCAACAATCAGCCAGCCGGCGGAGCCCTATTTTCGATGTGAATAAAGATTGGTCTACGTCTTTCTTCACAACCTAGAGTCTGCATTTTCAATCATCGATGTGATCCCTCTGAGATTACCCCCCCCCCCCCCCAGCCCCCCTGACGACTCGTTGGTGCGTCATAGTACCATATAGACTACATCGTTATTTTACATCAAGTGAGATGTAGTCAGACGCACTATAATTTTTAATAAAAAAAGTATGTAGGTCTGTATAACTGCGTTTACAGTACTCGTAAAGGGAATCCTAATTTGGGGCCGGATGACCATGTGTGATTTGTCCCTGATTTTTTTAATTAGCACAGTCATCATCATCATCACCATATCAGCCGAAAAACGTCCACTGCTGGACAAAGGCCTCTCCCAAGGATTTCCACGACGACCGGTCCTGCGCTACCCGCATCCATCGGCTTCCCGCGATTATTAATCATTACTAATCACTTTGAGTGTGATCGATCGCACATTTTTATACTTTAATAAAAGTGAAGTTCGTTCCTGAATTAGCGACACCTTTGATAAATTTCAAACGGTTCCGTCAAAGGGGCCGTCCTGAGTTCAATCGCGGCGCCGGCGACGTTACACCCGCACGGGGTCGTGTGAATGTTGTTCAGTCTTTAATTAACAATGTAAAACGTGGAAACTTTGTCCAGAAGTGGATGTCTTTTGGCTGATATAATAATGATTCTTGCCCTTTTATAACAATATTAATTTATCCACACACATATCATAAGTCCTCTAAAATGCGTTCAAAATCCGTAGGCTACTGAGAAAAGAGATGCCAATTGGCATCATTTTATTTGCTTCACTTTTAAGACACCTATAACATATCTACCTCCCCTTATAAATAGCATATGATATATAGCATATCTCTGATTATGACAACCAATTTTGCTATGAGAGAGAACTTTCTTGTCTGTGGTAGTAGGTAAAATCCACAAAATCTGTACTATGATATTACAGCATCGATTTTTGTAACGTTATGAGTTTAAATATGGAACAGCTGTCAAAACTCAAGTGGGTCTCTATTCTAGTATACGCATTTTATTTTTATAGTCTATAGATATTTTACAGGTAGCACTAGTAGCAATGCAGGTCATTTCCCTACGGCTTCTAAACCCATCTTAGAGTACTAATAATAATGTATGTATATAAAATAGTGTATGTAACTTTTGCAATTAGGTCTTTTAAAACGATCGTGTGATTCTATAAAGAAATTCAGCTTCGCCTTATTTCGTTAAAACACATTCACGTTTTAAGACCTGTCATTTCATGACAGTTGCATATACTATTCCTATAAATCTAATCTGTTGTATAATCCAGATAATAACTTAAGCTTTGACGTCACGACTTATAGTTTTTGAATTCCGAATGTTGGAATTTCAGTTAAATTATGTTAAATGGCTAGGTATTTAAAAATTGTTTGCGCCAATTTTTTATTTGTTCAGTTGCGTTAAAATTAACCTCGGCTAGTATGGTTATATTAATTATTGGATAAAGTACGTCTTCACTTGTTGACCTTGCGTTTATGACACAGTTGTATAAATATAGTTTCAATATTAAAATAAATAGTTGAAGTTTTGTTATTTCAGTTAAATATTAATTATACCAATAAATTACATTATGCCTTTGTGGCCAGCACATTGTTAACTTACTGCGCGCAAAAACCACAGCTGATGACGTCAATCGCATACGTCTATCAATTTTTTTATGATCTGAAAAATAGTGTTTTTTTTCACTCACAATTTATAAGCTCATGGCATCTTCTCATCTGACCGTAACGGACGATGATGCTGAAGATGAAAGCGGCTATTTTAACTTATTGCCGGAATACATCAATGCTGATGATGGTAGCCAGCCAGGCGGGCTTAGATAATGCCCTACCACCAACCAAACCGGGTCTTACAAAGTTTGACTCCACCGGCAATCGAACCTTCGATCACCTGTTGTGAAGAGAGAAGACTAACTATTACGCCATGGGTGGAGGCGGTTATGATAAAATCACCATATCAGCTCATATACGTCCCCACCGAGGAGCTCAAGAATAGCCTGAATTAGGGCGATCGGGCCTTAGTCGACCACGCAGGCCCAGTGCTGGTTGGTCGACTTCACACACTTGCAGGCGTGTGCAGGTTGCCTCATGATGTTTTCCTTCACCGTGAGAGCGTCGGATAAACGTATATCATTAATTAATTCATATCAGCTCATATTCGTCCCCACCGAGGGGCTCGAGCCTAACCTGAATGAGGGCGATTGGACCTTGGTCGACCACGCGGGCCCAGTGCGGGTTGGTCGATTTCACACACAACCTGCGAGTTTCTTCGCAGGCGTGTGCAGGTTTCCTCACGATGTTTTCCTTTACCGTAAGAGCGTCGGATAAACGTACATATGAAATCTAAATTCGAAATCACATTGGTACGTGGCAGGTTCGAACCACGACCTCCCGGACAGGAGGCGGCGGCCCTAGCCATCACGCCACCGACGCTCTAAACGTACATATGAAATCGAAATTCTAAAACACATTGGTACGTGGCAGGATACGAACCACAACCTCCCGGACAGGAGGTAGCGGCTCTTGCCATTGCGCCACCGACGCTCACGAATTAATGAGACAAAAGAATTTTTAAGTTCGAACTTAAAACAAATCGGTCAACTGAAGGATTCGGTATTTTACTACTAGTCATTTGAGAAACTTTTTAACCGACTTCAAAAAAAGGAAGAGGTTTCTCAATTCGACCATATAGAGGTATATATATTTTTTTTATGTGTGTTCGCGGATAACTTCGTCATTTATGAACCGATTTTGATGATTCTTTTTTTGTTGGAAAGGAGATATCTCAAGGGAGGTACCATAAAAGGAAACCAGGATCTGATGATGGCATCCCAGAGAAGTCGAGGGGAATCTTAGTTTCCTCTTTAAAGTCGGTTTTTTTATGTTCAAAATTATTTCCTTTACCGTAAGAGCGTCGGATAAGCGTAGTTAAATATGAAATTGAAATTCAATAACACATAATAGAATGTTTTTTGTACAATGTGCATATGATTTATTTCACAGATGAGAAAGAAGCTTATGAGTACATCATGAAAATCACCGGATTTACCAGTAAGTTCCCTATCAATAGTAAGCCTTTTCGGCCTATAAGCTTATATTGAAAAGAGTTTTTAAATTCAGTGTACCTAGTTAGATGAAATATTAAAAAAATGCTTGATTCTAAATTTAAAAAGCTTGGTAGAGAGGTATAGTATTTCCTATAATTTGATTGAAAACAATAGATGATCATGAGATCTCGATTCCACCTTCGTAGTTCATTATCAGATCAACTTCAAATCAAATATCAAAAGGATCTATTGTTATTGTCACCGGGAAATCTGGGAATACAGCTTTATACCAAATTTCAGTTCAATATGAGAATTAAAGCTTTGAATAACTGTTTATTAAAGTGCATTATCGAAACTCATTTCCCATGCAAATTATAGATAACGATTTGTCGAAAATTGATCAGCTGATTTTGATGATTTTTATTCGATAGATTAAGAGTTTGGAGTGATCTACAAATTCTTCTCATATTGATCTAGTACTTTTTTTAGAAAATTAAAGTGAGTTAAAGTTTTGGAGCGGTTGGCCGGTTTTTGCGATTGAAGTCGGCCTTTTTCATTTCATTGTTCCTATTTACAAATTCATCTCTTTTTAAACCGACTTCCAAAAAGAAGGAGGTTTTCAATTCGACTGTTTTTTTATGTGTGTTACCTTGGAACTTTTGACTGGGTGAACCGATTTTCATGAATCTTTTTTTATTCGAAAGCTAGTGCTTCCTGTGTGGTCCCATATAAATTTTATGAAAATCGGTGTAGTACTTTATTGGAAAATTAACAAAAACCAAAAATAATAATGCAAAAATGTACTAAGTTGTTGCGATAGAAGTCGGTTTTTTAACGTGTTTAGCTTTTTTTTTACAGCGAAAGAACAATGTGTAGACTTTTTGCAAAGAAGCTACGGTTCCCGGGATGTCAAGTTTCTGCTGGACATGATGATACGTCTCGACGGCCATACAAGTAATTTATACTAGATTTTCTATTTTTTTAATTTTTTATCCACAACTGGTATCCAAGGTACCAAGATTCCTGGGTGTACCAAGATTTCCCATCGCCATGGGCTATGTTATGTCTATGTCGCAGACATCAATGCTGTTAACATTGATATTTTGATGGAAGCTGGTGGGAGCTAGCCAGATGGGCTTAAAAAACCCTACCACTGATTAAACCGGGTCTTACAGAGTTAGACTCCGCCAGGAATCGAACCCGCAACCTTCAGATCTAGCGAGCGGACTAACTGCTACACCACGGAGGCACACCCTAGACACTTCATACAACGGGCCAGAAATGACATTACAAAAAATTACGGAACAAACAAAATGGCGTCGAAATCCTATACGTTCGACAACCAAACTGTAACCAATCGGTATCTATCTGGGTGACGAGGGGGTGAGGTCGCAATCTAGATAGCGGCAAGGAGTGTCCATACAGTATGTTAGTACTTATATATATACTTTGACAGAGGTAAACTATTTTGTAGTTATTTTTAACCGACATTTGACAGTATGTTTTTATTCTTTTTTTGCCACGGTTGGCTACCGCTCTTGACACTGACTCCCCTTGGTAATAAGTAGGATCTTTTATGCAAGGTCCAAAAGTACTACTGCTTGCTTTTGATCTGCCGCTAAGCAGCTGCTGTCACAGTGTAACAATTTATACAGTGTTTCAATACACCTTTGATGTTTGCGTCAATGCCACAAAGCCGACATCACTCTTCACTGTCACTTGTCACAGGTTCGCTCGATGCACAAAATATGTAAGAACTAGCTTTTGCCCACGGCTTCGCCCGCGTGGGAATCGTTTTTGTGACTGACTTAGAGGATGAGCGTGGTCATGAATTTTCTCCAGATCCCTCGGGAACTATGTCAGGATATGTTTATTAGTAAATCGTGTCATTTCCCACCCCCTCAGTTCAGATAGTTATCTCGGTGCAAAAAATCACACAATCCATTGTTCCGTTGCGATGTTAAAGAAATTAACCAAAAAAGAGTATATTTTCAGTTCCCTCGGGAATTGCATCGGGCTAAGCTATTTTCACGGGATAAAAAGAAGCCTATGTCCTTCCTTGTGACACAGGCTACCTACATGCCAAATTTAATTAAGATTGGTCAAGGCGTTGAAGCGTGAAAAGGTAACAAACAAACACATTTTCACATTTATAATATTAGTAAGGACCATTTTATTACACTATTTAAGGCATAATGCTAATCAGTCTACTCGAGCGGCCTGTGGGTTAAGTATACGCAACGAGCCTACAACGTCCTGCGTGTGCCATATAATAACGCCTTTAGAATGCTGTTGAAACGCCTTTAGGATGCTGTTGAAACGCCTTTAGGATGCTGTTGAAACGTTTACGTTTATGTAATGCATCTGGAATGTTCAGATCAGTTATGGAGGCAAGTACAGATGACTTACGCTGTAATGTGGAAAAAAGTACCTCCATGCTACTTTGCTTCGGGCACACCCTGGACACTTCATACAACGGGCGAGAAATGACATTTCTAATAATCGAATAACGGAACAAACAAAATTACGTCGAAATCCTATACGTTCAAGAACCAAACGGTAACCAATCTACATCAATCTGGTTGACGAAGGGGGAGGTTGCAATCTAGAGAGCGACAGGGAGTGTCCATACTGTATGTTAGTACTAATATAATACTTTGCTTCGGGGCAGTGCCAACGGCACCCTAAAGATTATTACAGACCGAATAGATAGTCCCACCCAGAAGTCCTGAGTGGAACGATCCATTGGGTTATTTAAATAAACTCACTATGTTCTATTGTGTTTTTCTAACCTAGTTATAAGTCTACTACTAACCTACCTATGGAATATAATCTGAAAAAAAAAACATTTGTTTTATAATTTTCATTTTTTCAGACGTGATTACTGTTGTCCGTTTGCTGAGAGCATTCACAAATATACACGGTAAGTTAAAATAAATTAAATGATGCTTCGTTAACAATCCATAGTGTTCCCGTTGCCGGGGCACGGGTCTCTTCCGAAACCCGGAAAGGTTAGACCTTAGTCCGCACAGGCACAGTATTACGATATAGCTTACAGTAGCGCAACGCCTTTGATGTCACACGATGCTGCCACGGCGTAGGTACTAGAAGTACTAGCCTGTAGCCAGCCTAGCAAACTCGCGGAGTTTACATTGTAAGTACATTCGTTGCACTACTGTAAGCCGCCATATTGTCATACTGTGACACAGGGGCCAAGTCCGGGTGTTGGTGGAGGTTGTAGAGCTAGTCGTACCCCATCCCCCCCTTAAGGCATCTGACACCCGACATCAACGCTGTAACCCATTTTATTTCCTGAAATGACGATTTTTTTTTATAATTGCATGTGATTTGTTATCGTTCTCCTCCCTTGGAAAAAAAAATATTAAAAAAAAGTAAAATTTTGGGTTTTGTAACCTTGAGTGCATTTCGAAGCTCGGAAATGGTCTAAAATAATTATCGAAAAACCTAAAAACTTTAAGGTACAAGCTTTTATTAGAAAAGAAATTTTATGTTTAAAAAAGCCAAATGCTTGTGTGTAGAATGTGAATATAATACACGTTTCCAAATTCAAAAACCATAAAAAGGCGAGCACAGTATTTTCTATGATTCTATTCAAAATTTTAAAAAGAACCGATTCTGGGGCAAATATCGATATCACCTCCAAAATTCATCATCAGATCAACTTTAAAATACCAAAAGAATCTACTTATTTATTCAAGATATTTACTCAAAATGTATTCAAAATAAGTGCAAATTAGACTCTTTCTGATCTTCATAAAATAGTGATTACATAATTTTATTTGTAAATAAAAAACGAGACCTACAGTACTCGCATATGATGTGTAACATGTGACAAAATACTTATGAAATTAATTAATTATCGGGTCGTACATTCACGGGCCGACCCTTCGAATAGTAGTATGTCATCTTTGCCTTTGCCATCACACTAGGCGGCATGGCTATGACAACCTTAGTTTTCGAGAATTAAAAAACGTTCGCATTTCCTGTTACACATTTCCGTCCCATTTCACGAAATCACTCCCACAAATTGCAGGAAAGCGAGAGCAAAGATGTTACACATCAAAAATCAAGAGATAAACAATAATTAGTTAATAACGTCAAAATCCAATCCTTCATATAAAAAAACAAATTATGTCATTATAACATGAAATAATATGACACGAGAAGTTATACATTAAAATAATTGAATGTCATGAATGCCTTTAACAAGTGTAGGCCAGTTCACACGGACAGATTGTCACCGGTAATACGGCATCATACCAAATTTCAGCCGAGTGAAATTTGTGGAAGCCGCTTCAGCCTTGATCTATACAAAATAACATACAGACAAACATTGTAAAGTTAATTAAAAACTATGAAAAATAGGTGTTCTGTTAACTGTGCCGCTTAGTGTCATCTTATCAGCTCATATACGTCCCCACCGAGGGGATCGAGCCTACACTGAATTAGGGCGATCGGGACTTAGTCGACCACGCGGGCCCAGTGCGGGTTAGTCGACTTCACACACAACCTTCGAGTTTCTTCGCAGGCGTGTGCAAGTTTCCTGACGGTGTTTTCCTTCACTGTAAGAGCGTCAGATAAACATATGAAATCAAAACTCGATAGCACATTGTGGCGCGGTAGGATTCGAACCACGGCCTCCCGGATAGGAGGTAGCGACCGTAACCGTTACGCTACCGAACGCCGCTTAGTGTAGTAATAATTAATGTTTGATCTTGTACTTAGATATTACGAAGGCTTTCAAGAAGCTAAAGGAGATGACCGGCCACGAAGACTTCGATGGTATCTACGAGGTGCTTCAATGGATGAGCGGAGCCAAAAGTGAGTACACAATCACAATATTTATTAGTATAATTACTGGTTCTTAGGGACCTAGCGTTGCTCGGAATCTCCTTGGCATGTAAACTATTTTTTTTATTAAAACGGATTTTCTCAGGGATGAAACCTTTCTAAACAGACTTTGAATGTAGAACATTATCTTAATACAAAATTTTATCCAACTCGTTAGAAACATTTGCCAGAGACCAATTATAAATATTTTTTCAAGAATTGATCACTTTTTTTGTCAAAGATAGTAAAACGTTAAGTCGGTCCCAAATGAAAGAAACGTTTTTTTTTTGAGATTTTTTAATTTTGCTCTATAGTAACGACGGTAATATTGTAAACAAGTGCAAAACTTTGTGTAAATTATATCTATATATGTATGTATTTAATTAAACGTATATAAGTATGTATATCAGTCTCTGGTTACCCATAACACAGGGAATCCTACTTTGGGGCCAGATGACCATGTGTGATTTGTCCCAGAAAAAAAAAATTACAGTAAAAACCCTAAAGTAAAATACCACTTAACCGGCCAAGTGTGAGTCGTATTCACGCTAAGGAGCCCGAAGTAAATAACAAAAATTTCATGTCTTTTTTTTTTAATTAAAAAATTGAGTGCGTTGGGATGCAACTGCAACTCATCTGGTAGTAAGTGACGTTGCAGCCGAGGCAGTAGCACGCAAGCTCAAATAATGCATGTTCACTATCGTCTTGAAGATTCCTAAATTATACGATTCGGGGAATACAGTCGCCGACAGTTCCTGTCGTTCTCATTGATATCTTTTGATTGAAATTAGTAGGTAGGTATCATTGGTATCTTTGTATGGTGATACGGAACCAATGTTGCGCGAATCTAACTCGTACTTGGCAGGTTTTTTTGCTGAAGCCACAGATATGCGCATAATAATTGATGATTTAATGACATATTTAATGACACAAACTTTACTTTTAAGTTTTAAGTAAGTAATTATTAATTATTTATTAATATTTCAATTAATGTTTCAGGTTCCCATGAAATTGCTGACTATTTCAAACATAGCGCACACATAAAAGGTACCTATTACTTACTATGTTATGATTAATGTGCTTAATTAATATATCATTTGTAATTACCGAACAAAAAGAAGTTACAGAAAAGAAAAACATGTTATAATTACAATAACATAAAAAAAATTGTTAATTTGTTGCCTTTTGACCATGAAATTCCCTATTGCAACTCACACTAATTAGTATCGTTGCACCTCCAAAATTAATTATCAGATCAACTTCAAAATACCTACCATAAGGATTTATTGTCACCGGGAATACGGCTTCGTACCAAATTTCAGCTCAATTGGAGCCCTGGAAGTCGCTCTAAAATCGATCGCAAGATTTGACCTAAAGAAACATAAGGTGAACTAAAGCAAGTGTAACGTAAATAACTTTTATCTACACACATATCATAAGTCCTCTATAATGCGTTCAAAATCCGTAGACAATGACCGGCATTATGACAACCAATTTTACTATGACAGCTGTTCCAAATTTAAACTCATAACGATACCAAAATTGATACATTACAGTACAGATTTTACCTACTACCACAGACAAGAAAGTTCTCATAGTAAAATTGGTTATCATAATGCTGTTTTTTTTTCCTACGGCTTCTGAACCCATCTTAGAGAACTTATAATATGTATTTAGATAAAATAATGTCTGCAACTATTGCAATTAGGTCTTAAAACAGTCGTATGATTATATAACGAAAGTCGGCTTCGCCTCATTTCGTTAAAACACAATCATGTTTTAAGACCTGTCATTACACAACAGTTGCATGAACTACTTTTGAAACACCTAAAAGCTTTAGGTACGAGCTTTTATTTGAAAATAGTTTTAATGCTAAAAAGCCGAATGCTCAAATGAATATTAATACACAGTTACAAATCCAAAAAAGGATATATTTTCTACGATTCTATTGAAAATAAAAGACGATTCTGGGACCATGATTCCATCTCTAAATTGCATCATCAGATCAACTTCAAATACCAATCGAATCTATTGTCACCGGGAATACTGCTTCATTCCAAGTTTCAGATCCATCGCCTCTGAAAGTCGCTCTAAAATCGATCGCAACATTTGAACTAAACTAACATACATACATACAAATATTGCAAGTTAAATAAATGCTTTTAATTAGTTATTACCAAAATTTGCATTAGAATATTTCTCTGCTTTATGCTAGTAACATGGAGATATAGGGCTTATTTATTCAATCAAACGAACTAACATTAGACGATTAAAGATGTTTTTAAACTCTCTTTAGTTTAAAAATATCATTAATCATCTAATGTTAGTTCGTTTCATTGAGTAAATTAAGGCCTATGTCTTCATGTTTATGTACAAATTTATTTAAACTTTCGAGGGTAGCAGAGTGCTACACTTAACTGATAAATGAGGCAAGTGTAACAGTTATATTTTTGTTTTTATATTTAAATATGTAATCTGTAGTATCTTGTCAAAATTTTTGTGGAACATAAAAATGTTTATCTATTTCATGTTTTGTTGCTTAAGAATTAAGGTTTGATATTGCATAACAAGAGTTTTATCTTCTAAAGGAGGTAAGTGTAACAGTTTCTTTTACTAAATATTGATGGGATAATATTATCGGCAAAGATTTTTGGCATTGATACAGTGAAACTTTAATTAAAAATCAACAAAGTCAGTTCTAATTCTTAATAAACATCTGAAACAAAACAGAATAGATGCCTAATTAAGAACAGGTAAGTAATAAAATAGTGTGTTAGGGTGGTATCGCTCGACGGTGTCGATAAACTTTCACATCACTAGCTAGGTCATTCTATAAAAGACGGGCGAGGCAATTGTGACACTGTTATAATTATTTTATGAGTTCGATTTTATTGTCCTTCACGTGTTTTCATACGAAACTAATTTCGGCCAATATTTGTTTATTTTAAACGAAACCTATAAACCTAGCTTTTGTTCTGACTGACAACCTATCAAAAATTGGTTAAAATCGATTAACTTTTAAATGGTGATAATCGCTAACGCAATTTGTATTAAAAGTCTAATTATCGCCGTCCTATTAAGTGTTGGAAAACAAAATTGGAATAGCACACATGGTCACAGGGCGCTGTAACTTGTTCGCAGACGGCGTGAAGGGAGTCGAGATGATGGTGGAGAAGATGAAGGGCGGCAAGGATGGGGCCGACGACTTCTCGACCTGCTACGAGGAGCTCAGCAGTGAAGCCGGTAAGTTTAAAATTAAGCTTGTACCTACACATCCATGAGGCTATAAGCAAAGTATATATGTCGTCGTCATCTGGTTGAATCTGCTGTTTGATTGAATGTCTAGTTCATTGAATGACGAGATTCAATTGAATGACTAAAGGACAACTCGTCAAGTTGTTGAATGTAACTTTTAACGTCTTGACTGATCGTCATTTAGCGAAGTTGTTAAATTCCGAATAAAAACCGACGATTTCTCCTTCTGCGAAGTATTCTGCTACCTGACCGAACCTAATATCGCTAATATTTTACGTCCGCTCTGTTCAAAGGGCTATGTTACAATCAGCTAACTAGTTGGACGTTGAGTGACGCTTGTTCAATCAACGTTCGGCCTAGTGATTCAATTGAATCTCGTCATTCAATGAACGCGCTAGTCATTCAATCAAATAGCAAATTCAACCAGATGACTGCGACATATATATTAGTACTAACACAATAGAATTAAGTTAATTCTATTGTAGTACTAACATACAGTATGAACACTCCCTGCCGCTCTCTAGATTCCGACCTCACCCCCTCGTCATCCAGATTGATACAGATTGGTTACAGTTTAGTTGTCGAACGTATGTCTTGGCATCTGTGGAAGTATGAGAGGGTATTTAAAATAAATTTCGGGGCAGGCTTTTTGACGGAGGCTTGCTTCGTTATTTGAGTTATATTTTATGAATGTTTGTCAAAATTAATTTTAAACCATTATTCACTAGGCAATGTTATAGCAAAGTATATATATTAGTACTAACATAGAGTATGGACACTCCCTGCCGCTCTCATGATTGCGACCACACCCCCTCGTCACCCATATTGATACAGATTGGTTACAGTTTGGTTCTCGAACGTATGGGATTTCGCCGTGATTTTGTTTGCTCCGCCATTTGTTTCAATGTCATTTCACGATCGGTTTTCGGGGTGTAGTTATAGGTATAGGTTCTTTAGAGAACGTTGTTCAGTTTATTCATCAGATTATGAAGGTTTCTTAGATAACGTTGTTCACTTTATTTAACAGTGTAAGAGTTCCTTAGAGAAAGTTGTTCAGTTTATTAACCAGATTGTATAGATTTACGAGAAAGTTGTTCAGTTTATTTACCAGATTGTATAGATTTACGAGAAAGTTGTTCAGTTTATTTATCAGATTTTATATGTTTCTTAGAAAAAGTTGTTTAGATTATTTATCACATAGTATGGGTAGGTAAGATAAAGTTATTCAGTTTATTTCTCAGATTGTACATATTGGTTCCTTAGAAAACGTTGTTCAGTCTATTTATTAGATTATATAGGTTCCTTAGAGAATGTAAATCAGCTTGTTTCTCCGATTGTATGAGTTCCTCAGAGAACGTTGTTCAGTTTATCTCTCCGATTATTTAGGTACCTTAGAGAGCATTGGTCAGTTTATTTATCCCTTTGTAGGTTTTTAGTTCCTTTATCTGATTGTATGGGTTCCTTAAAGGATGTTGTTCAGTTTATTAATTAGATTGTTATGGTTCTTTAAAAAACATTTTATAGTTAATTTATCGGATTGTATAGGTTCCTTATAAAAAAGGTGGTCAGTTTATTTATCATTGTAAAGGTTCTTTATAGAAAGTTGTCAGTTTGTTTCTCTGATTGTGGGTTTATGTTCTTCAGAGAACGTTGTTCAGTTTTGTTGTTTATGTAACGGATTATATAGGTTCTTTAGAGGATGTTGTTCAGTGCACTTATCCGATTGTATAGGTTAATTGAGGGAAGTGGTTCAGTTTGTTTCTCCGATTGTTTAGGTCCCTTGGAGAACGTTGTTTTTTTTATTTTATCATCTTCATATCAGCGATAAGGCCCGGCCCGCCTTTGCACTGTACATTTTTAAATTAATTTTCTGTAAAGTTTTTTGGTATGCAATAAAGAATATTTCTGTGTATGTCTGGAAGAGATCGCTTGTTAGCGATAAGACCGCCTATATGTACAACTTCCTTAATCATTGTATCTTTTTTTTCTCTTATGTTGTGCAATAAAGTGTTTTCAATCAATCAATCAATCAATCAATATTTATTATTATTATTATCAGCTCATATACGGTCCCAAACGAGAGACTCGAGCCTACCCTGAATTAGAGCGATCGGGCCTTAGTCGACCACGCGGGCCCAGTGCGGGTTGGTCGACTTCACTTTTTTTTAAAATCTGATTGTATAGGTTAGAAAGTCGGTGACGTAACGGCTAGGCCCTTTGCCTCATGGTCAGGAGCTCGTTGCTCGAAGCCTGCCATGTGTACCAATGTGTTTTCGAATTTAGATTTCATACGTACGTGCTTACTGCTTACATGTCGTTGGTACATGCTTACGGTAAAGGAAAATTCGCCCTCATTCAGGGTAGACTTGTGTGTTGTGGGTAGACTTGGTGGGGACAGTTGCATTTTTTTATAGATAGTTTGTCATGACAGTATTTTTTTTAACTATCAAGATAAAATACATTTGAAAAACCTCCATCACATCAGCTCATATATACGTCCCCACCGAGGGGCTCGAGCCTACCCTGAATTAGGGCGATCGGGCCTTAGTCGACCACGCGGGCCCAGTGCGGTTTGGTCAACTTCACACACAACCTTCGAGTTTCTTCGCAGGCGTGTGCAGGTTTCCTCACGATGTTTTCCTTCAACGCAAGAGCTCGGATAAACGTACATATAACATCGAAATTTGAAAACGCATTCACACTCAAACCACGACATCGTAGATAAATATAAAGTTGAAAAACCTTAAGTAGCTCAAAAACGGCTAAGCACAAATTTAATATTTAATTTTGTATTTCAGATGTTCATGGAGCATTCACAGTGATGATGCATGTTACTAGATCAAGTGGTAAGTTATTTCATCATCATCATGTCAGCCGAAATACGTCCATTGCTGGAGGCCTCCCGCAAGGATTTCAGCCGAAAGACGTCCACTGCTGGAGCCTCCCGCAAGGATTTCAGCCGAAAGACGTCCTCTGCTGGAGGCCTCCCGCAAGGATTTCAGTCGAAAGACGTCCACTGCTGGAGGCCTTCCGCAAGGATTTCAGCCGAAAGACGTCCACTGCTGGAGGCCACCCGCAAGGATTTCAGCCGAAAGACGTCCACTGCTGGAGGCCTCCCGCAAGGAAATCAGCCGAAAGACGACCACTGCAGGAGGCCTCCCGCAAGGATTTCAGCCGATAGACGTCCACTGCTGGAGGGTTCCCGCAAGGATTTCAGCCGAAAGACGTCCAGCCTTAAGCCCTTGGCATTATCTCACCTGATGGTAAGTGATGGATGATGATGCCGAAGATGAAAGCAAACTTTCCAAAATTCCCCAACGCAACGAGCTGGCTATCTTATCTTTATGCCGGAACACATTAAAGCTGTTAAAATTGATGTTTGGCGACAAGACTTTCGAACTCGCGACCTCCTGATGTGAAGTTAATGAACTAAACCATTACGCCACGGAGGCGGTTAAATAAGATGTTAAGTTGGCCGTTGGGGCAGTGAATTTCTCGAGTGGCGACCACACACCAGAAGTTATTTCATACTTTTATGTGAAGTCTGAGAGCACGAACATTAGACAGAAATGTTACATAATATAATACTTGTGATGCACAGAACTTCTATAATATCTCTAGCGATGCAATGTCTAACCGCCTCCGTAGCGTAATGATTAGTCCATTCGCTTTACACCAGGAGGTCACAGGTTCGATTCCCGGCGGAGTCAACTTTGCAAGACTCGGTTTGGTTGGTGTTAGGGCATTTTCATAGCCCACCTGGCTAGCTACCACCATAATATCTAAGTCTTGCCGCCAAATATCAGTGTTAACAACATTCATGTGTTCCGGCTTGAAGATAAGATAGCCAGTTCTTCATAGCGTTGGGGAATCTTGGTAAGCCCGCTTCCATCTTCGGTATCATCGTCACTTACCATCAGGTGTGATGATGCCTAGGGCTTACCAATAGTGAATTAAAAAAATGCCCTTGAAATGCTTGTAATTGATCATTACTTTGACAACCTTCTTTGAGATAGTCGGCGTATAGAGATTTATTCAAAGTAGGCATTGCCATATACACTCGGAAAACAGAAAAAGATATTTTAATCAAAATTAGGCTGTTTCTATCTCACAGAAAGGAGGTCACATAGGCATAACAAGTATAATTTTCACAATTAAAAAAAAAGTGCGTCTACGGTAAAGAGATTTTATTCAGAATTATAGGCTGTAAAGAAATCAAAGCCTTTAAAATGAGAAGCGAAACCCTACTATACTGAATCTAAACTGATCTAAACTGAACTGGTTTTATTTTACCCTTGATTTTGGGGGGGATGATTAAGTTGGTTTAAAATTAAATTAATCAAATGTGATTCCAGAAATTGGAGAGGCGGTCAAGAAGTTCATCAAGATCCTGAGGAGAACCTCTTTTGCTGAAAGTGTCAGAACGATGAAGAGAGTGACAGCTCAGAGTCGTAAGTGCTATTTTTACTCTACTCCACCAGAAATACCCGACTGCGCCTTATGGTGGGTAATGTTTTTCCTAATATATGTACGTATATATGTTTGTTTCTTTGGCATGCTCTGTAATCTAAACGGCTAGATGGATTTTGAAGTGCGAGGTGACATTCGATATTTTTTGATCCCGTGAGATTAAGATAAGATAAGCATTTATTCAGAGCCCACTCAAGCAAAAAAAAAACAGAAAAAAAGTACTTTAAACCTCTTATTTTAAAATCTTTACTATTAAATATAAGGTGGTCTAGGAAAATGACCAGGCTCAGCTTGAATGCTGCGAAACCTTAGATTCGCAGCGCTGATGATGCTGCCAGGTCATTAAGAAAAAGCGAATGCGTGCACCATTGTTAACCATCTAAGCCAACGAGTTAATATGAGTGAGTGACATAGGACACATCTTGCGGCGCCGCACACACTCCAATTACGCCGATGCACACACAAAAGAACTTGGTAATGAAGGGAAGGGCAGGGTTCGTATATAGATTACAACTGAATTAAAGTATAATGAAACTGTAATTAATTTATGAAAAAACTTATACGCAAAATATGGAAACAGACTGTATATTATTGACTAGGATGATTGACAATAAAAAAAAAAACCAATAGCAGAAAAGTAAAAAAAGACAAAAAGACGATATAAAATCAGGTTGAAAATAGAAACCAAAAAGATTGATTTCGTCACAGTTTTTACCCGACTGGCCAAAAAAGAGTAGTTAAGTTTTAATGCAGTCGGGTTTTTAATTTTTAATTTTTTTTGTTTGGTTCGTTGGTTGAGCATCGGTGGCCCAACCGGTAACAACTCGGTCCTCCTAACCAGAGGTGCCGGGTTCAAATCCAGACAGCCAATATACCAATGAGTTTTTCGAAACTTACGTACATATACTCACCGATTGCTTTAACGGTGACGGAAAACATCGTGAGGAAACCTGCACACACCTGCGAAGAAGCTCGAAGGTTGTTTGTGAAGTCGACCAACCCGCACTGGGCCCGCGTGGTCGACTAAGGCCCGATCGCCCTAGTTCAGGGTAGGCTCGAGCCCCTCGGTGGGGACGTATATGATCTGATATGATGATTCGTTTGGTTACTTTTAGTCACGGAACCCATTTACTAATTTGTTTTTTTTGTGAACTCTTTATCCGTACAACATAATCGAAAACGCTATACACGTTAAAAAAACGACTTTCATCGCAACAACTTAGTAAAACTTTGTATTATTTTCTTTGGTTGTTGTTAATTTTATGAAAAGTATACTACACTGATTTTGATAAAATTTATATGGGACCAAATCGGGAGCAGGGGCTATCGATTAAAAAAGATTTATGAAAATCGATTCACAATCTACGAAGATATCGAGTAATAAACACAAAAAACACACAGTCGAATTGGAAAAGAAGTGAAAAAAAAATATGAAAGGAATAAATATATTTTTTACAACTAGTTAAATAGAGGCACAATAAATAAACTTACATTCTTATTTTTAAATTAAAAATAATAAATTAATGTCTACATACAGGGTGTTAAAAAATTGGTGTAGGGCTCGTTAACTGGGGGTCTACTTATCATACTAAACAACTTTCCCCAAGGAACCCATAGTCAATTCTGAAAAAAAAAATAGACTCTTCATACAAAAATGCACAAAATTCTCTATCAACTGATCGATTTGTATGAAGAGTTATATGTATTTTTTTCCAATTTAAGCAAAGTCGTAGTAGGTACAAAAGTTGTTCAGTATGATGATGAGTAGATGCCCCAGTTAACGGGACCTACACCAATTTTGTTACACCCTGTATAAATACATACTTAGCTCCAGTAGGAAGACACAATTATACTGGTTTTAAGTCTAATGAAAGTTGTTACGTCTTACGAAAACTTTAGTATCCACCTAGGTCCTAGAGGGCTTTTCAACCGACTTCCATAAAGGAGGAGGTTCTCAATTCGACTGTATGTTTTTTTATGTGTGTTACCGCAAAACTTTTGACTGGGTAAACCGATTTTGATGATTCTTTTTTAATTTGAAAGTTAGTGCTTCCCGTATGGTCCCATATAAATTTTATCGAAATCGGTTTAGTACTTTATTAGAAAATGTAAAAAATAGTACTAACAAAAAAATACTAAGTTGTTCCGATGGAAGTCGGTTTTTTAACGTGTTTAGCGTTTTCAATTATTGATCTTCAGTTTTTTTGGGGTTTTCATATTTAGCCCCGGGGGTACCTTAAGCGCAATTAAAGCAAATGTCAATAAAAAAGTGACCCATGCGTGTTGGACCACGCGCAAAGTAGGGTTCTGTAGTGTTTTTAATAATTAAATGTTTATTTTAAGTAAGTTTAAAATATAATTATTAACCCGACTGCATAAAAACTTAACCCCTATTTTTTGGCTAGTCGGGTAAAAATGTATCCTATGTCACTCAAAGGATTAAAACGAATCTAACGACACCTCGCACTCCAAAATCTATCAAACTGTTTAGGCTGCAGGGCGTGCTAAAGAAATAAACATACATACTGTGTTACTGAAACCAATAAACGTATTTCTTTCTTTCTTTCTTTCTTCATACATCCATACATATATACACTCGAAATAAATAACCCTTCTTCTGGCACAGTCGGCTATAAACAAAGTTATTTTTGCAGCTAACTTTAGAAAATTTTGTATAGAAAATCTTTTAACTTTTTATAAAGCCAACTGCACATAAACTAAAAAAGCCTATGTAACCATGATAATTTTCTTTTATAATTTATTGTATGTCCTTAGTTAAAAAAAAATCATGTTTTTTTTAAAAAAAAATGTTAGGATGAAAATATTTGTAGTTTGTCCCTAATTGGCTTTCGCGCGCAGAAACCATTCACTTCCAGATTCTGTCATATATATTCACTTGTTATTCAACATCTCGGAAAACTTAATAAAATTCGGGTTCAAAAGTTATTCCCGGACAAGCTTACATACAAAAAAAATCCCTGGTTGGCCGTAAGTTTAACGTGGATACGTCTATGCGTATGTGGATATACGGACAATTGGAAAAACAGCACCTTATTATACTGTGTCACTGTCACACCCTGTAGTACCTAAGCCGGCCAAAGTTGCAGCGGCGTAGTTCGTAGCACCGGCGTAGTTCGTAGCAGCTGCGTAGTCCGTAGCACGTAGTCATTCGGTCAACAGAACTACTGGGAATAAAGTGACGTATCCACGTCAAAAAACGCTCTTACTTGAACCATCGCTCGTTTCGCTCGCTCAATGACTAAAATTGATTTGCACACAGGTTAGTATAACGGTGTTTACACACGTAATGCCAGAAATGATAGTTGTACATAATAGTGCCAAAAACGCTGAATGATGAACTTCTCGCAGAAGTTAATATGGACAAAGTAGGACAAAGTAGGTAGGTACAGAGAGACCGCTACGAAAAACTGCGCAAAACAGGCCATATACACCCTTCCATTACGCTTACAGGGCAACTCTCCGTAGCCAAAAATCAGTCGCGATGCCGCGCAGGCGCACCTAATATAACATAATTTAGTTTACGTTACGTTATTTAGTATCGGTAGTGAATGCTACTATACTTACAAATAATGCTAATAGTGTCTTTTTGTGATTGGCGCGTGATAGATTTAGGAAAAGTCCTACCGTCACAGATCTACTGTGTCTACCGTGAATAAGTCTATCTCTTTTCTTAACTAACCATAGCCTTAAATTATTAACTTTTTACAGAACTGATGTACGCTCTGCAAGACATGACCCACGAGACAGGTGAACAGAGTAAGTATGAAAACCTCATCATCATTCCACCACCACCTCATCAATTCAGCTGGAAGACATTCGCTGTTAAAGACAGGCCTCCCTCATTGACCTCATGCATCCAGAGGCTTGCTGAAACTTTACTACAGTCGAATTCACAATAGGGAAGTTGACTATTAGTCATTTGAGTTATTGGCCTCCAGTAGGGACCCTGAGCCTCATGCATCCAGAGGCTTGCTGCGAACTTTACTACAGTCGAATTCACAATAGGGAAGTTGACTTTAGTTATTGGCCTCCATTAGCGACCCTGAGCCTGAATCAGTCACTCGTCACTAACAACTACGCATCCCACAACTCAAGACTGAACCATCCGTCGAGCTTTTTGGATTTTACATCCACACCTCGATAGATGACATTGTCATCGGAGGAAGACTATGTGCAACTAAAGTGAACCTTAATGGAAGCACCGAGAGTACAAACATCCACAACGCGCTATCGATATTTCTTTGCTACTAAGCATATATACAACTGCCAACCATCTTCAGTTGGACCAACCGCCAGTCCCTAGGCATACCACCTGGCCTGGCGGAGATATTTCCCTTTGCTCTCGGAGAGTAGGAACACACCGTCCCTACAAACTTTAATTTTAATCTTTCTGGCATGTACACTAATTACTTAATAATTTTAATATTAAGTAAGGTTAGGTTAGGTTTAGGTTTTATTTTTATTGAGGTCGCGGGTTCGATTCCCGGCGGGGTCAATTGTAAGAATCGGTTTGGTTGGTGGTAGGGCATTTTCTAAGCCCGCCTGGCTAGCTACCACCATCTTATCTAAGTCTTGCCGCCAAATATCAATGTTGATATCATTGGTGTGTTCCGGCATGAAGATAAGATAGCCAGTTCCCATTGCGTTGGTGAATCTTGGTAAGTCCGCTTCCATCTTCGGCAACATCGTCACTTACCACCAGGTGAGATGTTGTCAAGGGTTTACCAATTGTGAATAAAAAAATGAAAAAAATATCAACGTGATGGTAATTTATTTTACACTAATTCCAGGCTTAAGCGTGATCTTTGACAGCTTGATGAAGATAACTGCCTCTACTGACATCGAGCAGGTTCAGGCTAAGTGCAAGAAAGTCTTCAAATTGGATGGTGAGTTAATTTTTGATATATTCCATTGTAAGTTTCGGCAATGTCCTTGGCCCCTTGTTTAGGCAATTAACACAGCTATAGTTATTTTTAGATGTGATCTAAGATCCTAATACGAAAGATTCAAGCAAGCTTAACAAGGATTTAGGGCAAAGGGGTTAGAACATTTTTTTATGAGCATGTAGGGGACAATTAAACAAAATTTATTTTAAAAAACGAACATTTATTTTACAGAATGATTAAAATTGTAAAGCTTATTGTAAAATTAATTACAATTTTATCATTTAAAATTATATCTATAAAACTAAGTGCGCCGCGTCTGTTTGTATAAATGCGATAAACTCAAAAACTACCAAACTGATTTTCATAATTTTTTCACCAATGGATGGAGTGGTTCATGAGAAAAGGTGTATAATTTGCAACTTGCACACCGCGGCCCCTCCAGTATAATATATAATTGAACTGAAACATCTTTGTTTAATATAAAATTAATTAAAAGGTAAAATACACGGTCCTCTTAATTAGAGATCTCTGGTTCGAATCCAGGGACGCCTACCGATAAGTTTTTCGAAACTTACTAACCGACTATTTTAGCGGTGAAGGAAAATATCGGGGGGAAACCTGCACATCTGATTCCAGATGTGTATGAAGGTCACGTCGCGCACTTGCACAGGTGTAAATCTAAATGCCCTACACGTGACCGCAGGTGATGCCTCCCGTATGTCCCTTCGATTGCACGGTTAATTGCACCCCATAATAAGATACAGAGAGATAAACTACTTAAACTTGGAACAGTTGTCTCTGTCTTTTTATTTACGAGTAAAGAGTAAAGAAAATAACCACACTTTTTTACTTTTTCAGTGGTTCTATGTTTCAATTAAAAATTACAATGAAAGTATAAAAAACAATAACATTACTCACTTTGTAATATCGTAACAAATATAGTGGTATATTTTTTTAAATTTATACTTCAAAATATTAGTCATAACTAGAGTTGAAAGTAACGGTGTAGACCTATCTTTGGGATTTTATGTTATCGAGTCAAAACTGATCAATCGTGTTTCTAATAGCTTTTGACTTTAAGGAACATCATCAACAATAAAGATTTTTTTTATCAACCTTGGGTTTTTTTATCGTTTAGGAGTAATTGACGTCAGGAATAACGAAAATCTGTAATATCACCGCCTTAAGCAAGCTCCCAGCTCCCACACTGGCGAACAACCTGATATTTAACCTTATGGAATCAGCTTTACATTTGAATTTCGCGTGAGTGTTAAGACACACACGCAACTTACGTCCTTTACTTCGGGCGTAAATGCACAATTTCGTTTACTGCGAGCTTAGTAAACTTCCTAGGAAATTTTCGTCTTAGCCGGTTTATTAATACCTATATTCTCTTACCGTCGGTATTTATTTCATGCGCGTAACTTATGTAATGTAAGAGAAAAATCCAATAATCTCTCAAAACTACATAGTTTTACAAAAGTATCGAGCGAAAACCAATAAATCATGTTTTTGTTTTAGCCGTACGAAATAAGTAGCTTCAGAGAAGTAGCTGTGTAGTTTTCACATTCATAAATCTTGTGGCCGACTCTTTAAGTTTGCCAAAAACTCTCTTAACCCTATCTGACATTACAGACATCGTGTCCACATTGAAGAGCGTCAACGACGTAACCACGAAGAAAGACTCTCTCTCGTTCCTGGAGTTCCTCCTGCATATAACCAAGACGAACGACATTGAAGACGCCTGCGATATCGTCAGGGGCTCCACTCCCAAGGACAGTGAGTATATTACCACAGATGGGATACTAGTTACTTCGTAACAGATATTGCACTTCCTTATGAAACGAAAATACCTACGCATTTATTTACCTACTCCTTCCCATACACGGAAACATGGGTATTAAGGCGCTCGACTTAGCGGTTATAACTGAGTACACGGGCGGCGCGCGAATTGCGACGGCGACTGTACGGCGTTCTAGCGCTGACGAGCAGAGCGCGGCCTGTAGGTCGCGCCAATGTGTATTATCTCACCTACTCGATTGAGGGACGGAGGCCTGATATTACATTAATTTGTACATTCCAGAGAGGTATTTCTTGACGGATGTGAAGGGCTTAACAGACGCACGCAAGCGCACGGACTTGGCCGGCGAATGAAAGGGGTAAAGCAAGGGTATAGCTGTAGAAAAGGTATAGCGGTCGTAGCTCAGTATGACTTGCATGGTTTCGTCGATTACGCAAGCTAACTTAACTAAAGCACGGTCATGCCTCGATGGGTATTTTTCCTCGACCATTTCCGTGTTTCACTGGGCACGTTAAGCCGTTAGTGCCGGTTGCTTTCACTACGTGGCAGTCTTTAAGCCGTGACAGATGCCTTAGAGACGGCTTGAAACACTTTTGACAGGGGAGTTCGCCACTAGCCTTATAACCTCCTCCAACCCGGACTTGGCCGTTTCGTCACACTCATGTTTGTTCTGGGTGGGAATCGAACCCATAACCCTCCAGCTAGCAGGCAGAAACGCTACGCTGGACCACGGAGTCAGCAAATATGAGCAGTAAGATGATGATGAAAAATAAACCTGAAAAAATTGTTGAATTACTTACGAGACAGTCTTTCGTTTCCAGTGCCGATCCTGCAGGTGTTGGAGCAGGTGCGCCAGAAGTCTGGCCACGAGGACATCCGGGACTGCTACCAGAAACTTATCGACATCAGTGGAACCACATGTAAGTTTTTAAAGTGTTTTTTTTAGGTTGCAAACCTCAAAATCCAGGGTAATATTGGAAAAAGGCTGGATATTTATAAAACACTGCCTTAGCCGAAATTTTACCTGAATCCGTCTAGTAGTTTGGAAATTAGAGCACCAGAAGGACGCACAGAAACACATAAACACACACAACTACACGTTTATATTTTTTACAGTTTTTACAGTTTTAGTCACTGAAATGCGTCACGTTTCTGTATTCTTTAATAGTTTCGATGATATAGGCCTTTGAAAGTACATATTTTCGGTTTAAGGCGTGCCACTAAAGATGAAACTCGACACAGCACGTAAAATATTATTATTTGAAAGTCTAAAAACGTTAAAAAACCGATTTCCATCGCAACAACTTCGAACCATTTTGCATTATTATTATTATTATTTTTTGTTTGATGTGTAACATCTTTGCTCTCGCTTTCCTGTAATTTGTGGGAGTGATTTCGTGAAATGGGACGGAAATGTGTAACAGGAAATGCGAACGTTTTTTAATTCTCGAAAACTAAGGTTGTCATAGCCATGCCGCCTAGTGTGATGGCAAAGGCAAAGATGACATACTACTACTCGAAGGGTCGACCCGTGAATGTACGACACGATAATTAATTAATTTCATAAGTATTTTGTCACATGTTACACATCATATGCGAGAACTGTAGGTCTCGTTTTTTTAATAAATTACTACACCGATTGTGATAAAATTTATATGGGACCACACGGAAAGCACTAGCTTTCAAATAAAAAAAGAATCGTCGAAATCGGTTCACCCGGTCAAAAGTTCTAAGGTACCTACCACACATAAAAAAAAAACATACAGTCGAACTGAGAACCTCCTCCTTTTTGGAAGTCGCTTGAATAGACAAAGAAGGAAGATGGTTTACGACGTGTACGGTCACGGAATTTAATTATATAGCAGATACAAGAAACTTAAATTTTGCCGGGTTGTATCAGGTCGGGGGAAAAGTTTCTTCGTATATTGTATACAAATTCAAACGGGACGAACAAAACGAGCTGCATCTTGAACGTTAGAACTTCCATACTGGAAATTCTTAAGGTAATACTGCATTAGTTCCTGAACAGCACAAATTTTATGTGAAGCCTGTGTTGCATTTTTACCTTTTTTAAAATGTCAAAATGTAGCGAATTTCTCGTTATAGATACTTTCACTGATTTTCGTAGTCAGTAAAAACCTTGAAAAATTTAAAAATTTCGAATGTTTACCTTTTTAGTTTTATTATAACCAGCGAGTTACAAATAATACAAGCAAAGAGATTTGATTACAAATACGAACAAACTTTTTCCCCGACATATTAACTACCTACCTACAGTTCCGTGATCATACTACTGATGACGAATGACACGTCTAACTTATTTCATAACCCGGCAAAATTAAAGAGACTTGAATCTGCTAAACATTTGAATTCCGTGACTGTACACCTATGTTTCAAAAGAATCAAAGGATTGTTGATAACTAGCTGTTTCCCGCGGCTTCACCCGCGTGGACAACGTTTTTATTACTTTTCGAGGTTGCGCAGTGCGCGAGCCGCAAGCGGCTCGCGAGCATGGAAAAAAGTAGCCTGTGTGTTAATCCAGGTCCTAATCAGTCTACCTACAAAATTTCAGCCAGATCCGTTCAGTAGTTTTTGCGTGAAAGAGTAAAAAACATACATCCATATATCCATACATTCTTACAAACTTTCGCGTTTATAATTAACCGACGAACAAGCACTGAAGAAAAAAAAAAAGTAAATTTACAATTACCCTCAACAAAGTGCAAGGAGTGGTAGCACCTACGCGTTACTACATGTGTGAATACCTAACAGATATTTCTTCCAGGTACCAATCTCGAGGACGAAGCATGAAGTATAATATTAGTTAAGGATAACTTACATCATGGATAACTATTTCGTACACTTCCTACTTTGTCTTTTTAATGGTTTAGGTCTCATCTTCAGTATGGCACGCATTATACAAAACTTTTTGTGGACCACTTGTCCGTCCCCAAAAAATATTCACCAATTTCACGTAAAAACTGTTTCTTTGCAGCTCTTCAAGAAAGCCGTGAAGTCTACAAAGAGACTACTGGAATGGAAGGTAACTTTTGTCAAGTATTTCTTTTGTCAACTTTCTCACCGTGGGTTTTGAGAAAAAATAAACTTTTTTTAAAATTCATTCGTTGGTGTAATATGACGTGGATACGTCTTTAAAATTGCTTCCATAGGGACGCAATTCAAATAATGAATGATAACAAAATCGGAGGATACAGTTAGGTGTTGCAGCTACATATCTATCATCTCCATCCAAATTTTAATTACACCACTGGATAGCTATGGAATCAAAGAATTTATTACGCTCAGTAGGGCCTGTAACACATTGCACGGCAGAGGGGGGAAGCGCCGCCATTTTGAAGTCATTCTGCTGCGTATCGACATTTCCAGTTAGTATAATTTTCAACGTTCGTTCAAGTTTAAATCGTCAGCTCTCGTCAAAATCTATCAATTATATATATAAACATTAGTGTAAAATTGTGACTGTGAATATAATAAGGTAAAAATATACAGGGTGCTTCCAAAATATATGCCACCCCTGCAACTTTCCCCAAGGAACCCATACTCAAATGACAAAAAAAGTTTTTGCTCCTCCAAACTAAGTCGATCAGCTGATCGGCGAACTTAGTACGGGAAGTCAAAAAATCTTTTTGCGGTTTGACTGTGGGTTCCTTGGGGAAAGTTATTCAGTTTCACGAGTAGAAGTTGCAGCGGTGGCATATATTTTGGAAGCATCTTATATAATGTAGGCCTATACGCGTGGAAAAGCCAAATCCAAATATAGAGATGGTGTACGGTTGGAAAGGGCATCTCAAAAGCAATCGAATGGTACCAATAAAACACCATAATATGACCTTATAAATAGTACATTTTTTATATAGAAAATATTACTTACACCAAACGGTCGTGTCCATGACATAGCCACACCCTAATTTTTTTAGATTTTAGCTCTACGCTCCGTGTTTTAATTTTCTTAGGTTAGGCATCCACTTTTAGGGTCCCGTACCTCAAAAGGAAATAAATTGTGAAGCCACGCTGTGCATACTTTACTCGAACCCTTACCGTCTGGCGTAGTCGGGCATATATAAAAAGACAATACACATTATTCATAAATTAGTAGATATCAAATAATTAATTAAATTAATTATTAAATGAAAGTTGTTCAGTTTCATGAGTTCAAGCTTCAGTTAAAAAAAAGTGCATACCTTTCTTAAGACCCTATAATATATATACTTTGCCAGTGTAGTAGGCCTTATTAAGTACTTGTTCTTTACAAAGTTTTATTAAAATGATTAGAGCCATTTTTGAGAAAAAGTATCTAACAATTTGGATTTGTATAAGAGGTACCTTATTTTGATTTTTCCCGGAATAACGAATTACGGCGTATAGTGGGGTATATAAAGTAATAGTACCGTACAAAGTTTAATTTTCGTTTTGTTTTCTATCAAGAGTCAAGACGATTTTGAACGCAGGAACGCGTGGAGGTATCAATTTGAAATGTATATCAAAGACAATTAGGTCTACAATCCCTTGGTTCTGTGTAAAAGCTCAAGCTTCTAAATTGATGAAATTAAAAAATACGACTATTGTTGAAACCGCAAATAAATAACAACCTATAGGGTACTTCGAGTTGACCTAGAATCATGAAATTCTCACAGCACAAGTAAAGGGAAAAGTCCGAAAAAAAGTAATTTGTAGTTTCATCACGTAGATAATATTTTTTCACGATTGCAAACTTACATTTGTAGTTGTAAAATTGACCGTGACGTATATCGGTGTATCGGAGAAAATTTTTTCAACTGCAAAGCTTACTTGTTTGTAAATACACAACACAAAATATAATTGTTGTGTGGTGGTACGGCGGCGGTGGCGTAACGGCTAGGGCCGCCGCCTCCTGTCCAGGAAGTCGTGGTTCGAATTCTGCAACGTACTAATTCGACGCTTTTACGGTGAAGGTAAAACATCGCGAGGAAACCTGCACTTGCCTGGGAAGAAACTCGCAGGTTGTGTGTAAAGTCGACCAACACTATCGCTCTAATTCAGGGTAAGCTCGAGCATACAACCTTCGAGTTTCATCGCAAGCGTGTGCAGGTTTCCTCACGATGTTTTCCTTCACCGTTAAAGCAATCGGTAAGTATGTACGTAAGTTTTGAATAACTCATTGGTACATTGGCCGTCCAGATTTGAACCCGGTACCTCTGGTTAGAAGAACAGAGTCGTTACCGGCTGAGCCACCGACGCTTTAAATCACAAATCAAATAAATTCCACCTGTGACATATCAACGAGTACAGCATACACGTTTGGTTTGGAGAAAGTTGTTTAGTATGATGAGTAGACTCCCCACTTGACTGGTCGTTTACCGATTTTGTCACTGCTATGGCAGCCGGAAGGTATAATCACTATGTTATCCCATTCCTGCAGTATCAAAGGGGCGGGTGCTTCGATCAAATATAATGGACTGGCCCTATCCATACATCAATCTCATAATAAATGAGTCACACACACATAACTACACGCAAACACACACTTAGATCACTGTAGTCTACCCAGTCTTGTTCAAATATAAACAATGACAGACATGAAGAGACGTACTCCGAATGTAGCACGAATGAGATAATAAAATATATCACTAATTTCGAACTTCAAACCCATTCAGGGAATACCGATCGACAGGCATCTAAATTATGTTTGCGTAAGCCAGTCCATAGCTAGCAATATAATGGTCGAAGGGCAGGTGTTGAGAAATTGAAACAAATCAGTTTGTTATTATTTTTGTATATTACTTTAACAGAATGCTTGGACTACGTGGAGCACAACCTGTCTCGGTACACCAATGTGACGCACGACTGGGTCATCTTCCTGGAGACGTTGCTGCGCACGACCAACTCGAACGGCATGCGTGACCTCAACAACAAATTCAGCACGATAACGGGACAAAAATGTAAGTAACACGACGTAATAAGCCAGATTACCCCTACTGGCCGTTAAAACGCCCAAATTTTTTTAAAAATTATTTAAAAAAAATATCTTTTCCAAGTCGGGGGAACGACAACAAATCACATGCAATTAAAAAAACAGGGGTTAATATGCTTATTACCTATTTGTTCTTACCAAGTAGGTAGTTATCGGGTCAAAAAATAATCACAATTTAAATTACAAGAAATTAGCAAATAATCTACTTTAAAAACTTCTTCCTATTACTCTTCTGCTTTAGATGTATATAGCTGTATATAAGTAGAGCCGTATGACTCCCGGCTAAGAAGTAGGCCATCTCTTTCAATGGGTGTCGTAAAAGACGACTAAGGAACTCAAACTGGAGGATGGGCAGCAGCGTCCATTCCGTGCACCTGTAGTCGACTTGCAATCGCAATGCGATCGCCAACCAGCCTGCCAAGCGTGGCGATAACGGCAAAACCCCCAAACTAAAAAACGGCCCCTAGTTCCCGGCGACCCCACTATTTCTGAGTCTGGTAGCGGTCACGGTAACGGCAGGGCATGGGGTGCGAAGAATCCCCGGCAGACGCCATGCTACTGAACAAAATGACCTCTGGCCCTGGTAGCCTACAGCACGCGTACATTGCGGACCGACGCGAAGTTGACTTACTCGGGGAAGAATTGAGCAGGTTACGATGGGATATCGTAGGGTTGTGTGAAGTCCAAAGAGAGGAATAGGGCCTTGAGTTCGGAAACCTGCTCTATTTTCGGGAGGGCGACCAACTGTCCCAGGGTGGTGTTGGGTTTCTCGTCCACAAGTCCCTCATTAACAATGTGGTCCAGATTGAGAGTGTTTCGACGAGGGTAGCGTACCTTATACTCAGAATCACCAAACGGCGTTCGCTGAAGGTCATACACACCCCGACGACGAAGTGGAGATCCTATACGAGGATATCTCTAGAGCAATACATTGCTCCCAGACCCATTATACCCTTGTTATTTGGGACTTTAACGCGAAACTGGGCAAGCGAAGTGATAGTGAGCTGAGGGTGGGGCAATTTGGATACGGAGAGAGGAATGTACGTGGCCAGCTGCTGCCAATTTTATGGAGAAGGAGAGCATTTTTATGATGAACTCCTTTTTCAAAAAGCCAAAACAGCGAAAGTGGACATGGATTCATCCCAATGGCGTAACAAAGTATGAGATTGACTTCATCATGTTGACGAAGAGACAAATATTCAATGATGTCTCTATGATCAATTACAAAAAGTGATCACTGAACGGTAAGAGGCACATTGAATCTAAAAACCAAGCTAGAAAGATGTCGACTGATGAAGCCTACGCTCCGACCAGCGCCTATTCAGCTCCAAAACCTCGAGAGCTTTCAGCTCGAGTTGCATAATCATTTCGAACGCCTAGGAGACTGCGAGAATGTGAACGATTACACGATTACAACTGCATTTTAGTTTGGTTACTGATTTATACAAAGCTACAACAAATGTTAAATATTAACAAATGTGATCTGTTATCCAGAGAATAATGGTTTATTTTATATGGATGGACTAAACGAAGCCATAACATACCAGAGGTGGTTCGACTCCCGAGCGTACGAGGGAGTCTATGAAACCGAGGGTTACATAAAGTTAGCGTTTAGTGTCGAGGTGCAAACTTTTTATTTAATCTGAGGGTGCAAACTGTACTTTTCACTTTGAATGCCAGAAAAATAGTCAATTTAGAACAAAAACATTTAACAAGTATTACTTAATAAAATAAAAATCACTAAAGATTTTTTTACTTGAGGCTAAATGTACAATCCGAATTATTTGTAATATTGTAAATAATAGGGATGACGAATGCTAGTTATCTGAGTTTTTTTTATCATCTGTCAAAAACGATTTTTTTTCTAAAAATGTTTGAAATACCTAGGCGTGACGTCATAGTTTTGCAGCGTCATTTATGTACTCATTTTGTGATTTTGGTGAATTAAAAATCGAAGACTTGATGGAAAACAAAACGAGTAAAGTTTTCCGAAGTTTAAGTAGGAGGGCAATTTAGTGATCAAGAGTTCATAATTTATTTCTGATGCTGTCGTCACCCCTATTCTCGTCCCAGGAATATTTACACGCGTACTTGCTGTATTTTCGCGGTCAGTTTTTTCTTCTAAACCAGTCACAGATTAACAATTCAAAACAAATGGCGCCACCGTCTTTGCGGAAAAACCATGGAACCAAAATTCTCAACATTTTCGCAATGAAGATGGTCCACACTCCACAGATAATTGTATATTTACTAGCTGTTTGAGCATGTTTGAGATTGTCTATGTCACACGAAGGAAATTAAAAAACTAATTACTTTTCACTCCCTAGAGACTAAAGTGGTCACTTTAGTTCCGCTTCGTAGGGCTGTATTGGCGTACTTTTACAGTGAAAAGATTTGATTGAAGGTATACTAGTAATCATGTTTTTTTTATTGTATATTCAATGCCAATAATATAGGGTGACCTTAAATTAGTTCTTGATAGCAAAGGATATGAATGTACTCGTGATTACAAACAACTTTCCCATAGAAACTATATGTCGAATCAGAAAAAAATTTTAGGTCCTCGGTACATAACAAGTTATCAAATCGACAAAAATGTATGAAGGACCAAATTTTTTTTTTCATATTTGACATATAGTTTGTATGGGAAAGTTGTTTGTAATCACGAGTACATTCATATCCTTTGCTATCAAGAACTAATTTAAGGTCACCCTATATAAGTATTTATACCTAGACACTTGAAATCATATAATAATGCAAATATTTCGTAGAGATAAATCAATTTTTTTGGAGCTTAACATTTGAATACAGATATATTATACTTTGATGACAAAAAACATTGTTTCAACTCTCCCTGAACAATACCTACCTGTAGCTACCTACACATTGATAAAAACCTATGTTATTTAATTATTATCTCTTTATTTCAGATTTCTTCGATTGCATGTCAACATTGTACGATATTCTTCAAGTCGGTAAGTGGATTCGAGTTGATTCCCTTGTCATCATTACAGCTCATATACGTCCCCACCGAGGGGCTCGAGCCTACCCTGAATCAGGGCGATTAGGCCTTAGTCGACCACGCGGGCCCAGTGCGGGTTGGTCGAATTCACACACAACCTTCGAGTTTCTTCGCAGGCGTGTGCAGGTTTCCTCACGATGTTTTCCTTCACCGTTAAAGCAATCGGTAAGTATGTACGTAAGTTTTTGAAAAACTCATTGGAACATTGGCCGTCCAGATTTGAACCCGGTACCTCTGGTTAGATGGACCGAGTCGTTACCGGTTGAGCCACCGACGCTAACTACTTCAATCACAAAATTGTACGTGTTGTTCCATTGATTGGTACACACTTAGCAGTGTATATGTTACAAAATTCTGAACCGATTTTGATGAAACTTGCACTGTTCCATAAGTTGAAAAATACTTAATCTAATTAAAAAAATGTTGCTTTTTGATTTTGAGTATCTGAGAAATACTTGGACAAATAAGCATACATACATTAATACAAGCATACAATACAATTGAATAGCTCTTATTTCAAGTCGGTAATAACAGATCTGCTCTAATAACAAAGTAGTTACTTTAAGAGGTAATCACAATTTTTCATTTTTTTTTTCAGATATCATCTCCTTTTTTGATAGCCTTATAACTTGCAGCGAACACTTCCGTAAGTTTTTGTCTAGTATATTGTTAGTTTGGTATCTGAATAAATTAATATTTTAGTTTAATATGTAGGTAGGTAAGTAAAAATTATATATATAATAAAACTTAATATACAATAATTAGCTCCACATTAGGAGGTCGCGGGTTCGATTCCCGACAGAGTGTAACTTAGACTCAGTTTGGTAGGTGATGGAAAGTAGGCTTACCAAGATTTCCCAACGCAATAAGAAACTGGCTATCTTATCTTCAAGCCGGAACACATCAATGTTGTTAACATTATTTTATTGCGGCAAGACTTAGATAAGATGGTGGTAGCCAGCCAGACGGGCTTAGAAAATGCCCTTCCACAAACCAAGCCGAGTCTTACAAAGTTACACTCCGCCGGAAATCGAATCGACACCTCCTGCTGTGAAGCTAATGTATTGTCCATTGCGTCACGGAGACGGTTAAGATAGGTTGATAATACACTACTCCAATTTTTTTTACTGATTTTCGTTCGTAACTTTATAGGGATCACAGATTTGTATCACCATAGCAACTTACAGCTGCAATAGTCTTTGAGCAAAACCTGACAATACTGACAGAAAGACAGACAGATTTATTTCTATGGAGCCTAGTTTAAATTTCTCAGGTTTCCATCTTTGACCACGTTGAGAGCGCGAGATAAGTACCTACACAACGGCGCGGCCTACGGGCCGCGCTCGTCAGTCGGTTGTCAACTCGTGCAGAAAGCGGAGCGATTATCGAGCAAGCGAGTGCGCAAGTTGAATCATGTTCGTCGCACGGTCTCACAACCCTGCCGGTTGATCAGTTGCGACAACACTAGACAGGCCAGCGCAAAAGAATCTCTCACGCGTATTGATTCGGTTCATTCTTGCGTAAAAGCGCGATTGTTATCGGTGTATGTATAAGTATGTTGAAGTAACCACTGGAGGCACTAAGCGCGGTTGCGAACTAGACTGTTCTTTATTACCGCGTAGCGAGAGTTGCTATTTATTTAAAGCGTCATTGCGGTACTTCATCTGTACTTGTACTATTATTATCATCTGTGACGTTGACACGATATGAGTACTCTCGGACCGAGTGCGTTCGTATACCTACTCGGACGCTACTTTTATTGTCACTACGGGTAAGTCAGGCCGCACAGCAGACATACAATTGTATCACGGTAATTGTAGCTCCAAATTCGAAACGACACACATTTAACGCCCCTGTATATCTTTGCGCGAGCACGCACACTATTGGAGCGGGTGCACTATGTGGCGAGACATTTGCCGCGCATTCTGAATTCAAGATTGAACACGTTAGTTTTTTTGTAGCGCATTAACTGTGGCGACGTAAATGTACGATGCGTATAGCATGTGGCGCTGGTGTGCGGCCTCACTAACTCGGACGACGGCGTCCGATCTGTGTTAACTCGGACCGATTCCTATTATGAAGCCGACCCGCAAGAAGGCATTCGGACCGAGAGTATTCTGATCGTGTCAACGCGGCTTGACACTATAAACCAAAAATTTTTTGTTTGTGACCACACTACCATCTATTGGATACCAAGATAATTACGATGAAACTTGCCTGTGAAGTGGCAGAATTCGGAACTGCGGTCGCCGTATTGAAAACGTCATTAAATAAAATAGAAAACAAACATGATCGTTTCCTCCTCTGTACCGTAGCTCCAAGAGGCCTGAAAGCTGAAAAATCTTTCAGTAACTTAAAAATAAGTCCTTATTTTAACACTCACACCATTCGCAACGCATTCAGTAAGGAATGATTGACTAATGAAGTTGGGCCAGACGACGAAACACCTGAAAACTTTAGTGTTCGTTTTTTGTTCGTTTAGCTTTTTCCCGAGCAGATTTGAAGGTTTAACAAGCGTTACGTTTAAATTTTTCCGTCCATTCCATTTTTGCGGGCTATTTACAGAAAAAGTAGACACTACAAACAAACTAAGTATGCCGACACCGTTACGTTTAAAGTTACTGAAAGATTTTTCAGCTTTCAGGCCTCTTGGAGCTACGGTATGGAGGAGGAAACGATCATAAAAAACGGATATCTGCACGCCAGTGGCGACATCTGTCGGTTCACAGATAACTTGGTAGATCTGTAATAGAACAGAATACAACTTTTTAATTCACGAACCATCACAACACACAACAGATAGGTCGATAAATTAATGATTTTTTTTTACAGATTTCGATGAAGTAATGATGCGAATGGAAGAATACACAGAAACTAAAGGTGAGCTTATAAAAAGTTTTACCTTTCGAGCGACCGAGCGCAGACAAAGAATGTATTGCTGTGAAAAAAAAAGCCTTTCTAAGTTTACCCAAAATGTGTATAAATAAAAACCACTAGTATAAACCAAAAAACATGTTTGCCAAAAACATATCCGCTTTCCTTGGCGGCTATACCAAATATCCGATTGACATCAAATTTTGAAATTATGAAGTTTATGATAATCTGTCAAAGGATTCTGAGTGGCTTTTGGCTGGGTTGCCATTTTACTAAAACACTGGCTAAAAAGTGTTGTGAAAAGAAAAGTATTATTGTATTATTAGTATAAACAAAAAAACATGGTTGCCAAAACCATTTCTGCTTACATAGCGGCCATATCAAATATCCAATTGAAATCAAATTTTAAAGTTTATGATAATTTGTCAATGGATTCTAAGTGGCTTTTGGCTGGGTTGCCATTTAACAAACACACTGGCTAAGTGCAAGTCGGACTACTGCAAAGAAGGGTTTCATAGCCTTTTCGAAAAATAATCGTATATTAAAATAAAAGTGTTTCTGCGATTGGTAATAAAACATTTTGTATGGAAAGTCTATGAACTTTTTACAAATCTAACTGTTGATCGACTGAAACCTACTCCTAAACTAAGAAAGCGTACATAGTAGTGATAGTTTTCCTTTTAAATTGATTATATGTCCTACTCTTTGATATTTTTTTCAGATGTCCTTATATAGTGGTTTAGTTTAGGGTGGGGGGTGGGTGGGTAGGGGGACATTTAACTCTAACAATAAATGTACTTTCGCAAATGAAACCCTGAATCAAAAAATGGTTTTAGCAAACCGTTAGTAGTTTTAAAAGACACGATAGGGTACAACAACAACAACAAAAATCACCCCCTCTGTCATTAATATGTAGGATAACCTTGCCAAATTACAACTTTCTAGTACAAATAGTCTCAGAACATGGCGAAACTATATTTCGTTTTATTTAAATTTATTTATTTAACAAACAACATGGGTCCATGATATGTTAGTAAAAAACTTATTGACTATGTAGGAAGACAAGTAAAATACAACTAAGAAATCAATTAATATAGTAAACCTACCCAGCGTGCGGGTGAATCAGGGCTGACACCCAGTGCTTCTGCAGCACACTCCGGTCTGTCTGCCAGCACCCTCAGGATGGTGTTGTTGCCGCCCAGCATTCAACTGCGGACCGAGTCAATTTTTTTTCGCATTAATGCGTGAAATATATACTTTAACACATACTAATACATATAAATGCATAACACAATATGATATTCATTTTGCCTGGTTCGAGTTTGTTTCACAGAGGTGCGCACATTTTACCTCTCTTCGCTGGTCTTGGCTTAAAAAAACAGCGTTGCGCATGTATACCCTGCATGCACAACATTATGCTGAGCCCGGGCCTTTTTTTCTGGCTAGGCAGTTACCTTTTAGTTTTTATTAGTGTTTTCAATAACAGTGTACTCTTTTATGAATTATGTACTTATAATGTTTTATCTCCATCGCTTGTTTGCTGTATGGTGCTGTTTTGCTAGAAAAATAAATGAATTATTTATCTATCTATCTAAATATAAATAACTTAGGAACCCTAAATATTAAAGATTGTTAAAGTCTCAAAAATAGCTCTAACGATATTGATGAAACTTTGCAAGTAGTAACTATTATTGATAGTAGCAGTATTGATTATTCTAAAAAAAACAAATTAAATGCAGGCCCTCATTCTACAACAGCAATTCTTGTTTGCGATTTTAATGTTAATCAAAATGTTTTTAGGGTTCCATAGCTCAAAATTAAAAAACGAAACCCTTATAGGATCACTTTGTTGTCCGGCTGTCTGTCCGTCCGTTCGTCCGTCTGTCTGTCAAGACCCTTTATCTTGGGGACGTGTGGAGATATCGCGTTGAAATTAAAACCATATACTCCGGTCTACAGTCCCTTGAAGCTGTGAAAAAATAAAATTCCAAAGTTAACGTCAAAATAAGATAGGGCCAAGCATGCCGCAGAAAACGTATATTTCGACTCTCTCAAGGGAATCAAAATTTATAGGGTATATTATCCGTTGACCTAGAATTATGAAATTTGGCAAGTAATATACCGTTGTACTTCAAGTATAGGGAAAAATCTGAAAACTATACATTTGTTATTAAATTATAAAAAATATAATCTTAATTTCATTTAAAGTAGCGCAAGGAACGGCGGTCCAAATTTTGAATAAAGTTAACTGTGTCATGTAGTGTATCGTATGATAAGGCTTCATGGCACCAGCTTAAACAGATTTTAAATTATTTTTACGATTTATAGTTTAGATTTTTTATTTTCAAGGTTGCTTATCCAGAGATGTGATGGTACGGAACCCTAGGTGAGCGAGTCCGACTCGCACTTGGCCGTTTTTTTTAAATCCACAGTTGGTAAGGTTTTGGCATCAATTCAACTGATCGTCAGTGACGATGATGCCGAAGATGGAAGTGGGCTTACCAAAACTCCCCAACGCAATGGGAAACTGGCTATCTTATCTTTAAGCCGAAACACATTTATGTTTTTAACATTGATGTTGGGCGGTAAGACTTAGATAAGATGATAGTAGCAAGCCACGCAGGGTTAGAAAATGCCCTTCCATCAACCATAGCGAGCCTTCGGGTATCGAACTCGGTACCTCCTGATGTGAAGCTATGGACCAACCATGACGCCGCGAAGGCGGTTAATATTTATTATTGTTATTAATGCTTGTGTTGCCAACTATAAGCTATACAAAATGAGTAATTGGTCCATGAACATTATAAAGTATAATTTTTTATTATTATTTTATAACAGCTCATATACGTCCCCACCGAGGGGCTCGAGCCTACCCTGAATCAGGGCGATTAGGCCTTAGTCGACCACGCGGGCCC
Organism: Coleophora flavipennella; assembly: GCA_947284805.1. Classification (NCBI taxonomy): domain Eukaryota; kingdom Metazoa; phylum Arthropoda; class Insecta; order Lepidoptera; family Coleophoridae; genus Coleophora; species Coleophora flavipennella. The sequence goes on from OX369278.1 coordinate 9,447,141, forward strand.
AGTGCGGGTTGGTCGACTTCACACACAACCTCTGAGTTTCTTCGCAGGTGTGTGCAGGTTTCCTCACGATGTTTTTCCTTCACCGTTAAAGCAATCGGTAAGTATATGTACGTAAGTTTTTGAAAAACTCATTGGTACATTGGCCGTTCAGATTTGAACCCGGTACCTCTGGTTAGATGGACCGAGTCGTTACCGGTTGAGCCACCGACGCTTTCTTTAGTATAATATAATAATCAATATATATATATATATATATATATATATATATATATATATATAAAAGAAAGTCGTGTTAGTTACACCATTAATAACTCAACGGCAGGACCGATTTCGCTAATTTTTTTTTTGTTGAGTTCGTTATTGTCAAGAGAAGGATAGGGTAGGGTAGGGTAGTGTAAGGTGGATCGAAGTTCGCCGGGACAGCTAGTATTAAATAAATTTGCCAATTGTAAGGTGGATCGAAGTTCGCCGGGACAGCTAGTATTAAATAAATTTGCCAATTGTAAGGTGGATCGAAGTTCGCCGGGACAGCTAGTATTAAATAAATTTGCCAATTTTAATAGTTTTGACGTGCTGTTGATTATACGTTTTCGCGAGAAAGTATGCTGCTGTACAATCCATTTAAAAATTAAACTACATTTAACCTTTTTTTAATTCTATTTTCAGGTTTCCTCAGTGCATTGAGAAAGTTGAAAGAAGCAACTGGAGAGTCAGGTACGTGTTTTTAATGAATGAATGTAATATTTATAGTAATGCTTACAATCGTATTGTGTTTTAAATCGTTATTTTAATCGTAATGTGAAGTTCAGTTAGGAATTTCATGGTGCTTATGCGTTTCGTTTACCGTATTACGATACGGCTGATAAAAAAAAGTAAGGGACTTCGTTTCTCTACGTGATCGAATTAGAAACGAGGAGATCCGTAGGAGAACCAAAGTACATATAACATAGCTCCAAAGTACATATAACATAGCTACAAAGTACATACAACATAGCTTCAAAGTACAGATAACATAGCTCCAATGTACATACAACATACCTCGAAAGTACATATAACATAGCTCTAAAGTACATAAACCATAGCTCCAAAGTACATATAACATCTCAGTAATATAGTAAATATAACATCTCAGTAATACAGTACATATAACATTCAGTAACATGCCAGTAACATAGCTCTCGGAATTGCTAAATTTAAGTGGCAGTGGGCGGGCACATAGCTCGTAGAACAGATGGCCGTTGGGGCAGTAAATTTTCGAATGGCGATCGCGCACCGGAAAACGTAGCGTAGGCAGGCTCCCCTCTCGGTGGACCGATGGCCTGGTGAAGGTCGCGGAAAGCCGCTGGATGCTGGCAGCGCAGAACCGGTCGTCGTAGAAATCCTTGGGTGAGGCCTATGTCCAGCAGTGGACGTTCTTCGGCTGATATGACGATGATGATGATGAGAATACATGACCTCACTTTATAATGATAAAAGGCAACAGCTAGATGCCTTGGATTATATTGACCGACGCGACAGGAAGAGTCATTGGCGATGAGGAACTGTAGTATGAAACAAGCTTCGAGCATTGCTGCAAAGTCGTATGCCTGTCGGTATTCCATTGGATAAATTTTGAAGAGTGTGCTCAGGAGCTTCACAACCTCATACTCTCATCTCCATTTCATAACGGTGACGACGGTAATGGGATACCAACTTTTGTCATCAATATTGCTGTTTTTATTTTATTAACTCTTGGCGACGACTCTTAGATAAAAAATATAACTACTTATATTAAACTTAAAAGGCCGAGACATATTACTATCTACTTTTTAGCGGTTTTTTGTCGGGGGCTTTTTAAATCTTTAATTTAAGTTTTATTTCATGCTTTTTAAACTTTATGTATCCCAAACACAATACCTTTGCTGTAAGTTAGTGAGGAGTTAGGTATCCTGCAAATACCAGGAGATGCTACAGCATCAGGTCAAGGTTACCATGTTCTATTTAAAACCTATTCATTGAGACTATTCTAATGAGCCCAAACACGATTCATCTGCTGTAAGTTGGCGAGAAGTTGGGTATCCTGAAAATTCTAGAAGATGCTGCAGCATCAGGTCAAGGTAACCATGTTCTATCTAAAACCTATTCATTGTGACTATTCCAATGAGCCCAAAACCATACCTCTGCTGTAAGTTGGCGAGGAGTTTAGTATCCTGCAGATTCCAAGAGATGCTGCAGCATCAAGTCAAGATAATCATGTTCTATCTAACACCTATTCATTGAGACTATTCTAATGAGCCCAAATACGAGGCCTCTGCTGTAAGTTGGTAAGCAGTTGGGTATCCTGCAGATTCCAGGAGATGCTGCAGCATCAGATCAAAGTTACCATGTTTTCGATCAGACATGTATATGCTGCCCACATACCTTCATCACATAGTGTAGCGAAAATTAAATAGATTGATATAAAATACCAGCTATATTATAAAACGTAGAATTTGGATCAAAGACCTAAATGTGAATTATGAAAAGAAAATATTTTGTGGGGTAATTCGGAATATATATTTAATAACAAAAGATGATAAAACAGGCTATAAAAGAGATGGTCGTGAAAGGTACAAGAGAGTTTAAACAGTCAACATTAAAATTTATGCTAAGAAGAATAATTAAGATTCTTGGGTAAAATTAAATTAATTAACTTTAGTTATATACCGGTCAGGCAACGATCGTCGCACCCCAGTATCTAAATAAATTACCAAGTAAAAAATATAGAAATAGAACTTAGGATCTAATAGGGGTGGAATTACCCCGAGGTTATAAAGATAACATTGGGGCACACAAAACAGTTGCTATTTTAAAACTAAAAATATCAGGAAAACACAGGTAAGTAATTTAAAGGTTAACTCCGTACGGCAATAGCAGCGTTCAGTGGTAGTATCGGTTAAAAGATCATAAAATAGTGAAAATAAAACTTCCCTCTATGCTGCTGGTCGGCGCTTAGTGTGGCACGGCGAACACTATATGAGTTTGGTAGTGTGGCTGCTGCGACCTAAGGCTGACTATACACGGCGGCTAGGTGCATGTGGCGGTAGCACTTGGGTGCAGCTAACCCGGAGGTTGGTGATGCCCTATGAAATGAAATTTGAGGATCACAACAGAACCAATCCAAAACATATAGCAGTACCGAAAATAAATTTCTTACCTCTGACAAACAACAAGGGCACGATTAGTAAAAAAAATATTTGGTATCCATAACACAAAAACAATTTAGATATTACTAGCTGTTTCCAGCGGCTTCACCCACGTGGACAACGTTTCTATGACTTTTCGAGGGTGCGCAGTGTGGCTCGTGAGCGTGAAAAAAAAGTAGCTTATGTGTTAATCCAGGTCCTAATCTGTCTACCTACGTAATTTCAGCCAGATTCGTTTAGTAGTTTTTGCGTGAAGAAGTAACAAACATAAACACTCACACACTCTCAAACTTTCGCCTTCATAATATTATTAGTGTGATAATTCACGAAAAAGTATTAAAACAATTCCAGTTGTAATTCGTCGACCATCTCTGCTTTTTTTTATCTGGCAAAAAAAAACACTTCCTCCTTTTAAAATTTTCGACAAATTTTTCGGCTAGCCAAAAACCAAACCAAAAAGATTCTATTTGTGACGGGAAAGGAGTTTCCGTTACACTTGAGAAGAGCTGATGAACCTTTAAACGGCCTAACAGATCTTCATAAGTTATAGCTAAGAACCACCTCAATCACGTCAACTTTCAAATAAAAAAACCCCATCAAAGTCGGTCCATTCGTTTAAGAACTACGATGCCACAAACAGGCACACAGATACACAAATACACAGATACACACGTTAAACTTATAACACCCCTCTTTTTGCGTCGGGGGTTAAAAACCTCGCGATCCGTTTAGTAGTTTTTGCGTGAAGAAGTAACAAACATAAACACTCACACACTCACAAACTTTCGCCTTTATAATATTATTAGTGTGATAATTCACGAAAAAATATTAAAACAATTCCAGTTGTACTTCGTCGACCATCTCTCCTTTTTTTTATCTGTCAAAAAAAAACACTTCCTCGTTTCAAAACTTTCGACACATTTTCCGGCTAGCCAAAAACCAAACCAAAGAGATTTCATTTGTGACGGGAAAGGAGTTTCCGTTACACTAGAGAAAAGCTGATGAACCTTTAAACGGCTAAACAGATCTTCATAAATTATAGCTAAGAACCACCTCAATCACGTCAACTTTCAAATAAAAAAACCGCATCAAAGTCGGTCCATTCGTTTAAGAACTACGATGCTACAAACAGGCACACAGATACACAAATACACAGATACACACACACGTTAAACTTATAACACCCCTCTTTTTGCGTCGGGGGTTAAAAACCTCGCGCTCGCTCCGCTTGCGGTTTTCCTGTGCTACTCCTCTCACTCCTCTCACTCCTTCCTAATGGATGGTTGTTTACACTGAAAATATCTTAAATATTGTAGACAGAAACTTTTACCGAAAGAAGACCTCAAAATAAATTAAACTGCATTCAAAGATCGTTATATAATCACCTGTCCGAAATGGTAATCGAACCCGCCAAATGTGAAGAAAAATACACCCGTAACTTTACGATACCTCAAAAGGCTCGATAATAAAGGTTTTTTAAAATAACTTAACATTCCTAATAAAAGGAAGATCATGAAATGTTGCATTTTATTAAAATTAAGTTCAGGAACGGCTGATATGATGAAGTTCAAGAAAATGTGATACGTAAATTGTAGCACAAAGTTGCATGCAGCTCTTTGTGTGCTCACAATCACAATACGGCTGGCTGATTATAAAATGGTTATTTTCAATACAGTTGCTAGAAAACTGGTCCTTTATATGCCAGACAAGTGTGCGCAAAATTGATAAAAATATAATTATCAAAGATACAGAATCTCCTTTAAGACTTTTGATAGGAGAATTTTAAAAGAGATTGGTTGTTCCTCCGTGAGGTTAGTACATAACGCTAGCTGATTAGATTCTCTTTGGGTTATATCTTCGTGAAGAAAGGAGAATATTATGAATGAAGCGCATAGGTTACACCAAGGAATAGCTCATCTTTTCCAATGAGGTTTTAATGCTTATATTAATAGGCAATTTATGATAATATTAAAAAGAAACTTACACATGCGTACGTGTGCTAGCTGAAATTGGCGCACTTTTCGTAAAACTGAATTGAGATGTTTTAGTTGGGAAGAAGAATAAAATTATGAAGAGTATTATAATTATGTGTAATAAAAATATACTTATGTGTATGTATAAGAAAACAGAAAGTGAGATTACTCCCCGGACATTTAAAACGAGCCACAAGTCGCGTAAAATCACGGTCGTTTTTTATTTTACCTGTTTTCTCACAACTGTATTGAAAAACTCCGTATGATACATGGGTGTAAAAGAAAATAACATTCTCGTGACGATGGTAAACCCTCGCCTGCGGCTCGGGCTAATAAATGTCACTCGTTTGTTGATGACCTTTTTACCACCCTTGTATCATAATCTGTTATGATACAATGGCAATAGAGCGAGCTATGCTCGTAATTTCGCGATCGAATCAGAAATGAGGAGATCCGCAGGAGAATTAAAGTTACAAACATAGCTCACAGAATCGCTAAACTAAAGTGGCAGTCGGCAGGTCACATAGTTCGTAGAACAGATGGCCGTTGGGGCAGAAAAGTTTTAGAGTGGCAACCGCGCACCTGAAAACGTAGCTTAGGCAGGCCTCCCACGCGGTGGACCGACGACCTGGTGAAGAACGCGGAAACCATAAATTGCTTAATAATTTCTGTTGCACGATGAGTTCATTAATAAGTCAGTTTCTGTCCTTATTTGATGATTCAGGGACTCCTTGCAGAGGTAATGGGAGTTTAACTTCGGGCATTCAGCCTCTATGTACACATGTGAATTACCATTGGTTGCTATGAAAGGATAGGGAGGTACGATAACTTGGCTGTGTTTGTTAGGTAAAATAGATAGTCTGTATAGTTCATAGCTGTGAGGGTATAAAATTGGGAGTTTAAAAACTATTACTACCTGCTTTTGATTGAAATATGATCCTGTCTCTATTATATTATAATATTCTCTAAGTTCTATATTTAGAGTTTGACCTTTGCCGTACAAGGTCTTTAGCTTATCTATCATATGTTTTAATGTTTCTACCTTAATCATAGAATGGTACGTACTCGATGCTTTAGTAACTGCTAATATATTTTCTAACCTATTCAACTCGTTAGCTAAATCTTCCACGTTCTCACTGATTATTGTTAAAAGTTGCGCGAACTGTGCAAATTTTATCAAGATGTAATCTTTAAGTGCTTCTCTATCTAATAAGAGACCTAAGGTTTCATTAATTTTTCTTTGATTAACTACTATTTGTGTTATTACATTGGAATGTTGAGCAATCCAATTTTTGTTCAGACTTATATGGCTGTTTAATTCTGACAAAATTTTATTTTGGTTATCCTTGAGAGCTGAAATGGCTTTGTTATATTTAACTGCATCTTACTAGTTCAAATTTCTAGTGATACTTTTTATTATGGAACCCAACCCATTAATAATGCCTCTTTTAAATCTATTTGGTTCTAAACTGTGTACTTGGTCTGTTACTTCGTCTAATTTGTTATACAGATAATTAATTTGAATTTCATAAAGAGCATAAGTCTCGTTTGAAAGTTTCTCTTTAAACTCTTTTAATTGAATCTTAATAAGGTCTACTTTGTTCTCAACGTCAGTCGAGTCAACATACTGTAAAAACGAGTAATTGAGGAAATTTTGAATGACGCTAATTGCAGTACCATCTTTTAGGTGACACGCTTGGGCATACTTAGAAAAGACGTCCACAAGAGTTAAATATTTTTTACCTTGAATTGCTAGCATGTCCATGTGGATGATCTCAAAGAGTTTAGTTGCAGGTGGGACTACATTAAATTTCTGTTTTATAGGATTCCTGTCGTATTTAGCCTGACCGCATACTGTGCATTCATTGATGACATGATCTCTCATCTTTGGCCAATAATATCGCCGAGAGAGAGCTAGGTAACACTCGCTAATTCCGCGATAGTTTGTTTTACCGTCGTGGTATTTGCGGATTATCTCTTGTTGACGCAGGTATTCATTAACATTTTCTAATTCGGTTTTTGCTAATACGATGTTCATAGCTGAGCTCCTAATTTTTTTTTAAATTTTGAATATGATATCGTACATGGACAGAGCAGGTTCTATTAATAGCGCGGTCTTTACTTTTGGATTTACGTATTCTTTTATAACTTCTACAACATCTTCTTCTAACTCTGGCCAACGAACCTGCACGGATGTTCTAGTATGGTTTTCAAATGGCTTAGATACAGTGGCTCGTTTTCTTAAATCTCCTACTACTGTAATATGGATCTTTTTGTGAAACTTATTTAACGGATCGTCTGTTATTGGTATCTCAAGAATAGGGTTTTCCTTGCTGGTATGGACAGTTTCCGTAGAGGAACCTATCGATATTGGTTGATCAAGTTTTACTGTATCAGATATCAGATGATGAACTAATGGATATAGGCTGGTCTATGTCGGAGACGTTTCCTGCCATAGAGCTTGTTTCTTCGTTATGAATTTCGATTCGAGATAGAGCGTCCGCGTTGGTATTGTGTTTCCCTTTTTATATACGACAAAGAAGTCATATTCGCTAAGCGTGAGCTTCCACCTAGTCAGTTTTAGATTGGGTTCTTTGATGTTCATAACCCACTGCAACGGTTTATGGTCAGTTAAGATTAATCGGCGGCCATATAGGTACGGGCGGAAATACTTTGTTGCCCATACGATTGCCAACAGTTCTTTTTCGATAGTACTATAGTTCAGTTCACTCTCGTTTAGCGTCCTAGATGCATAGGATACAAGTTTATCGAATCCTATTGGTCCTCTAGGGCGATATAGTTCATTAATGACATGCACTCGGGAATTGAGCATACTGACGTTCTACATGACAATTTGTCTAAGTTGATAAAAAAAATTGAATTATTTTTAAATAATAAAACATAAATAATATATAATTAGTTAATAACATAATAATTAAAATATTTGTAAATACTTATATTGTCAAACTATATCATAATTAATTTTTATGGACTGATAGTGAATTGGATTTTTTCTGTAAACTGACATTCGTCTGAATGAATGAATTGAGTTAAATTGAATTGGGATAGAACAGCTCCAATTGCTACACTGGAAGCATCTGTAGTGAGAAGAAACTCTTTGTTGAAATCTAGGTACTGAAGAATAGGATCATTCAGGAGTTTTTTTTGCATTTTTCGAAGCAGTTCATATATTCGGTGTCAAATTTGATTCTGTGATCCTTCTTTAGGCTTTGGGTCATAGGCTTTGTTATGTGAGCAAGGTCTGGAATAAATTTCCTATAGTAGCGTAGAAGGCCTAGAAATTGTTTGACTTGTCTTAGGGTTCTAGAGAGTGGGTATTTTTGGATGGCCGAGGACTTGTCGGGATATGGCTTTAAGCCATCTTTTGATATAATGTGGCCTAAATATGGGGTTTCCAATTTTAAAAACTCTGATTTGTCCATTTGTATTTTAAAGTTGGACTCTCGTAATCTTTGGAATACTATTTCGAGATTTACGACATGCTCTTGTAATGAGGAACTGAATACTATGATGTCATCTAAATACATTACACAGATTACATTTTAGATTCCTCTGAGCACATTATCCATAACACGTTGAAAGGTTGAAGGTGAGTTTTTAAGACCCATGGGCATCCTTAAAAATTCATAGTGCCCATTTTCAACGTAAGATGCGTTTTTTGGGATATCTGGGGGGTCCATTTCGACCTGATAGAAGCCGCTGGCCAGATCTAGGGTAGTAAAATATTGGCATTTACCTAATTTGTCAAACACATCTGCTATATTTGTCGTTTATCGTTTTCTCATTAAGCTTTCGGAAATCTACTACGACACGCCATTTTTTCTTTCCGGAAGCATCTATTTTCTTAGGGACTACCCAAATTGGTGAGCTCCATGCTGAGTCCGATGGTCTTATTATTCCCTGTTCTAGCATTTTAGAAATTTGATCGTTAACTTCTTGGCGATGTACAAAAGGGTATCGGTAATTTTTGAATGGACTGGGATTTCATCTGTAGTTTTAATAGAATGTTTTTTAGTAAAAGTTAATGGTTCTCCTTCTACGTAGAAGACATCAGCATCTTTGAAACAGAGGGATGTTAAATTTGCTTTTTCCTCTTCATTTAGGTGATCAGTGCGCAATCGAGAGATAACATCCTGCACTCTGGTAGATTGTTGGGAGTGTATGTATTCAATATTAAATATTTCTGCTTTAGTGGGCTGATCAAGAGAAAAATTAATGTCATTGTCGCTTAGATTCTTTGCTTCTACGATACCGCGGCTGTTGGATACCACAGTTACGCATTCAGTTATGAGACAGTTACAGATAAGTTGTTCATCTGCAATTACTTCTCCGTCTGCAGAATTAATGGGGACACGAACTAATATTGAACTATTTGCTGGAATAATGTCTTCATATAGGTTGACATTTCGGGAGTTAAACATTTTAATTTTGTTAACTGCCTGTTTCATGCTCAAAGTCAAGTCTTTCAGGTCTATTTTTGCTTCATATTTAAAAAGCAAATCCAATCCTATCATTCCGTCAAAATAGTCGTGAAATTTGTACACGTATAGCTTTATATTGTCTGTGCCTTTAAATTCTTTAAAACACGGCAAATTTATAGAATAGTCGTTGTGGCTTGTTGCATGTACATTAGTTACCTCGAAGGTATCAAAGTTTAATGGAGCATGAGGCAAAAAAGTTCTACAGCTTGCGGGCTTATAAAGGACTGATTCGCTCCGGTATCAATCAAGAATTTAAGTGGTGGATCGGTGACTTCAATAAATGGTAACTGTCTCTGGGTTTGTAGATTAAGCTCTATTTTAGCTTTCGTGACGTTGGACCTATTTGAAAATCCTCACTGTTACTGCTGGAAGCTTGTGGATGGTCTGCTTCGTCGGAAGGGTAAGTGATTTGAGCTGCATGGTAGTCAGTTACTTCCTGCTGGTAGTAAAACGTGTTATTGTCAACGTATGCCTCTGTGTAGTCATAGCAATTTTAGTCGTAATATGTCTGGTCCATTTGGTAATAGTCATAGTATCTGTCATTAGGATAACAGTCATTGAAGTTCACCTCCCTTGATTTGAAGTATTTGGAAGGAGGGGGGTTTCCATGCTTGTTACAGTCATGACCTGCTTGTCTTTGTGGAGGGATCACCTTTGGGATGTAGTGGCTGACCCCACTCATGGGTGTAGCGCCTGAATTTTGATACGCTGGCCTGGCGTTTTGAAAGGCAGGCTTGGGGGGTAATCTGAACATGTTACTCTGGGGATTGTAGTTTGCTGAAGGAGCTGCAAATTGCTGCTGGGTACGCGTTGGTATACGCATGGGTATATTCTGAGTAAAACCTCTAGCTGAGGCATTGGGAAACGCTGATGATTAGGCGTATAGATTGGAGACAGCGAGGGGTGAGACAGGGAGACGTTATATCTCCGAAACTGTTCACCGCCGCACTGGAAGATGTTTTTAAGCTTCTGGACTGGGGTGGACTCGGCATCAATATCAACGGCGAGTACATATCCCACCTCCGATTCGCTGACGATATCGTGGTCATGGCTGAGACTATGGAAGACCTAAGCACAATGCTCGATGGCCTCAGTAAGGTCTCTCAACAAGTGGGTCTTAAAATGAACATGGACAAGACGAAAATAATGTTAAATGTCCGTGTCGCACCCACTCCTCTAAAGGTTGGAGACTCTACACTGGAAGTTGTTGACGAATATGTATACCTGGGACAAACAGTCCAGCTAGGTAGTTCCAACTTCAAGAAAGAGATCAATCGACGAATCCAACTCGGCTGGGCAGCGTTCAGGAAGCTTCACAATATCTTCACGTCCCAAATACCGCAGTGTCTCAAGACTAAGGTCTTTGACCAGTGTGTGTTGCCAGTGATGACTTACGGAACTGAGACATGGTCGCTTACTATGGGCCTCATAAGAAGGCAATGGAGCGTGCTATGCTCGGTGTTTCTCTGCGTGATCGAATCAGAAACGAGGAGATCCGCAGGAGAACTAAAGTAACCGACATAGCTCACAGAATCGCTAAACTGAAGTGGCAGTGGGCAGGGCACATAGCTCGTAGAACAGATGGCCGATGGGGAAGTAAAGTTCTCGAGTGGCGACCGCGCACCGGAAAACGTAGCGTAGGCAGGCCTCCCACGCGGTGGACCGATGACCTGGTGAAGGTCGCGGGAAGCCGATGGATGCGGGCAGCGCAGGACCGGTCGTCGTGGAAATCCTTGGGGGAGGCCTTTGTCCAGCAGTGGACGATTTGTGGCTGATATGATGATGATGATGATAGATTGGAACAGCAGAATTTGGGTAAGGCAGGGATCTTTAATTCTGAGGTGATGAAAATGGCTTTGATGACGCCTGGTTAGGATAGTGTTTCTTATCACCCACTTGATGATTTCTGTCTTGTATGTACATAACGTTCAGTTCGTCTTGGACAAATTCCAGGGCTTTCTCGATGCTATCTGGTCTCATGCATCTGATTCTAGACACTAACGGTTTCTTAAGTCCCCTTACATAAGCCTGCATTGTGAGCTTCTTATATAGAGTGAGCTTTGCTTCAGTAGTTGTGGGTACGTTCTCGTGAAGAGTAATGTAAGTCATGATGATTGAGATCAAGTTCTAAAAAACTCGTAGAATTCTTGGGGGGACATACTGTTCTGGGTGGCTATCATGAGGTCATTATATAGGGCGGTTTCATCCCTTCGATCCGCGAAATTATTTATAAGCGCATTTCTTATACCCATCCAGTTATCAGGTATCCCATTTGAATTTGTAGTGGCTGCGAGTCCTGTTATTTTATTAAATATCCCGTTCAAAAGACAAAGATTGGTTAGCTCATAATCCTCTTCCTCTCTCATATAGGCGGACACAATTTGGTCACAAAGCTTTATAAACCTGGTCAAGACATTTGGTTTACCGTCAAATTCTGGGGCGGGGCGTAAAACCTTGAAAATAAAATCAGGGGTTAAATGATGTGCTTCCGCCATGTTGTCTTCTATACTAATCTCTTTAATTATGCTTGAATTCCTACTTAAACCAGCTACTATCTGCCGGCTGGTCTGTCGATTTATGACAGCCTTAAACTCCTTCTTTAATCCCTTAATTTTGAGATTTTAATATACCTATTTAAACCTACGGGAAACCTAACACAAGGAAGGAAAGCAACACAATAGGAAAATTCAAAGTGTACTTACAGTTTCATTTTCGACCTCTGATTCAATGTTTGGAATACTCAGCTGGTGGCGTTCGGGTTCTGGATACTCATACTGGAACTTGAGAGTCCCCAGGCGGCGCGCGGATGCCTATCACGTTCACGATCTCGCGTACCGGCTCGCGAGTATCCTACCGACTGCGTCAGATATAAAGGCTTCAGCCGGAGTATCGAAAAAAAAAACAAATTTACTAAGTTAGATTTTTTACCCAAAGTAATATTTGAAAAAAAGGATTAAGTTTAGATTTAAAGTAAAATACAAGTGACGACGATCGATGATAGATGCGAAGTGAAGCCACGCCGTGTTCCCGGACACACGGTGCGTCGATGCACGTTGCGCTTGGTCAGCAGTCACGTTCCGCGTATTATGCATGCTCGTGTAAACTAGTTATTGGTAGAATTTTCCATACGACGCTGCAACCTAAGCAATTTACGTGAATTAGGGTACTGTAATTAGTTCTTTACTTTCCTGCTTTGGATAAACATAAAAATATAAAACAAGTTGCGCTCTTATATTAGTGCTGCCTTATATCTTGTAGGGTGAGGTCCAGATGAAAGTTTAGATTTATACTCAGGTTTCAGTTCCCCATTGCATTAGGAAATGTTGGTAAGCTCGCTTACATCTTTACATCTTTGATATCATCGTCACTTACCATAAGATGAGACGATGCGAAGGGCTTACTATTTGTGACAAAAATGTTAATGAAGTATATCAGAAAGACTGAAATTCTTGATCCACGCCTACAAATACCCCCGCCCCGACAAATTTTAAAAGAGGGCAAAAGAATAATTGAATCTTAAGCAATGTTAGGATTTAAACTAGTCATACAGATAAGATAATTTGTTTTTTGTATAGGTAATTACTGTTTGTATTGTACTACATTTCATGTAAAAACTAAAAAAAATATCTGTTCAATTTATTAAAAAATTAATATACACTTGCAAATTACTCAATTAAGATGAAATAGGAAAAATATTGTTTAAGTAACTGTTTAAAATAAATTAAAAAAATGATTTTCCCTTATGTTCTTTGCAGATATAATGCAAGCGATTGAACATATAAAGCAGAAAAAACCACGTGTTACTAAATATCCAAAACATCCTGAAAATAATACTACGAAAAAAAAACAAGAAGAACAAACACAAGGAGTTCAACAAAAACCCAGTTATCATTCTCAAGAACGCCAAGATATTCAACCTAACCAGCATAAAGATGACAGTAAAAAACAAGCAAAAGATAATCAACAATCAACTCTAGAAACAGATGAAATCAAAAATAAAAAGCCTCAAATTAAAGAAACAAATTATTCTAAAGATGACCCTAAACCACAAGAGTCCGGAGATACTTCAATAAAGCCCAAATTAATTAAAAAAAAACAACCAAAAGGCGACAACATTGCATCGAAGGAGGCAGAAAAAAAATCAGAAATTAGGAAGAAAGAACCCGAGAATAAAGAATCAAAGCAATCAGGAGGAGAATTTGAAACAATAGAGAAAGACTCCAAGAAAAAATCAAAGCAGTTAGGAAGAAAATTTGAAAATAAGAAAAAAGATTCCAAGAATAAGGATTCAGAGCAGTTAATTGAAAATTCTGAATATAAGGAGAAAGATTCCGAGCGTAGAGAATCACAGAAATTACAAGAAAATTCAGACATAAATAAATATGTATCTGAGTCTGGGAAGGATGAATCCAAAATAAAAGAATCAGAGCATTCAAAAGAAAAAGCAGAATATGGAAATGAAAAGATACAAGAAGAATCAGAAAAAACAACTAAAACTAAGGAAATGGACTCCAAGAGTAAAGAATCAGAGCGGTTGAAAAAAATATCTGTGTCTAAGGAGGATAAATCCAAGAATGAAAATTCAGAGCTGTCACGAAAAACATCTGAAACGAGGAATAAAGACTCCGAGAAGGTTAAATCGGAGGAAGTAGATAAAACATCTGAATTATGGGAGGAAGAATCAAAGGAAGAAGAATCAAACCAATCAGAAAAAAAACTAGAAACTAATGAAAAAGAAACCGAGAATATGAAAACTGAAAAAATAGAATCAGAGCAGTCAAAAGAAAATGCAGAACTTGAGGATAAAGAGTTAGAGAAAAAAAAATTAAAAGAATCACATGAAAAAACTAAAACTAAGGAAATGGACTCCAAGAGTGAAGAATCAGAGCGGTTGAAAAAAATATCTGTGTCTAAGGAGGATAAATTCAAGGATGAAAATTCAGAGATGTCACGAAAAACATCTGAAACGAGGAACAAAGACTCCGAGAAGGCAAAATCGGAGCAAGTAGATAAAACATCTGAATTAGGGGAGAAAGAATCAAAGGAAGAAAAATCAAATCAATCAGAAAAAAAACTAGAAACTAATAAAAATGAAACCAAGAATATGAAAACTGAAAAAATAGAATCAGAGCAGTTAAATGAAAATGAAGAAGACGAGGATAAAGAGTTAAAGAAAAAAATATTAGAAGAATCACATGAACAAACTGAAACTATGGAAATGGACTCCAAAAGTAATGAATCAGAGCGGTTGAAAAAACTATCTGTGTCTAAGGAGGATAAATCCAAGGATGAAAGTTCAGAGCTGTCACGAAAAACATCTGAAACGAGGAACAAAGACTCCGAGAAGGCAAAATCGGAGCAAGTAGATAAAACATCTGAATTAGGGGAGAAAGAATCAAAGGAAGAAAAATCAAATCAATCAGAAAAAAAACTAGAAACTAATAAAAATGAAACCAAGAATATGAAAACTGGAAAAATAGAATCAGAGCAGTCAAAAGAAAATGAAGAATATGAGGATAAAGATATGGAGAAAAAAATATTAGAAGAATCACATAATCAAACTGAAATTAAGGAAATGGACTCCAAGAGTGAAGAATCAGAGCGGTTGAAAAAAATATCTGTGTCTGAGGAGGATAAATCCAAGGATGAAGATTCAAAGCTGTCACGAAAAACATCTGAAACGAGGAACAAAGACTCCGAGAAGGCAAAATCGGAGCAAGTAGATAAAACATCTGAATTAGGGGAGAAAGAATCAAAGGAAGAAAAATCAAATCAATCAGAAAAAAAACTAAAAACTAATGAAAAAGAAACCGAGAATATGGAAACTGAAAAAAAAGAATCAGAGCAGTCAAGAGAAAATGAAGAATATGAGGAGAAAGACTTGGAGAAAAAAATATTAAAAGAATCACATGATCAAACTGAAACTAAGAAAATGGACACCAAAGGTGAAGAATCAGAGCGGTTGAAAAAAATATCTGTGTCTGAGGAGGACAAATCCAAGGATGAAGATTCAAAGCTGTCACGAAAAACATCTGAAACGAGGAACAAAGACTCCGAGAAGGCAAAATCGGAGCAAGTAGATAAAACATCTGAATTAGGGGAGAAAGAATCAAAGAAAGAAAAATCAAATCAATCAGAAAAAAAACTAGAAACTAATAAAAATGAAACCAAGAATATGAAAACTGAAAAAATAGAATCAGAGCAGTTAAAAGAAAATGAAGAAGATGAGGATAAAGAGTTAAAGAAAAAAATATTAGAAGAATCACATGAACAAACTGAAACTATGGAAATGGACTCCAAAAGTAATGAATCAGAGCGGTTGAAAAAACTATCTGTGTCTAAGGAGGATAAATCCAAGGATGAAAGTTCAGAGCTGTCACGAAAAACATCTGAAACTGAAAATAAAGACTCCGAGAAGGCAAAATCGGAGCAAGTAGATAAAACATCTGAATTATGGGAGAAAGAATCAAAGGAAGAAAAATCAAATCAATCAGAAAAAAAATTAGAAACTAATGAAAAAGAAACCGAGAAATTGGAAACTGAAAAAAAAGAATCAAAGGAGTCAAAAGAAAATGAAAAATATGAGGATAAAGATATGGAGAAAAAAATATTAGAAGAAACACATAAAAAAACTGAAACTAAGAAAATGGACTCCAACAGTGAAGAATCAGAGCGGTTGAAAAAAATATCTGTGTCTAAGGAGGATAAATCCAAGGATGAAAATTCAGAGCTGTCACGAAAAACATCTGAAACGATGAATAAAGACTCCGAGAAGGCAAAATCGGAGCAAGTAGATAAAACATCTGAATTATGGGAGAAAGAGTCAAAGGAAGAAAAATCAAATCAATCAGAAAAAAAACTAGAAACAAATGAAAAAGAAACCGAGAATATGGGAACTGCAAAAATAGAATCAGAGCAGTCAAAAGAAAATGCAGAACTTGAGGATAAAGAGTTAGAGAAACAAAGATTAGAAGAATCACATGAACAAACTGGAACTAAGGAAATGGACTCCAATAGAAATGAATCAGAGCGGTTGAAAAAAATATCTGTGTCTAATGAGGATAAATCTAAGGATGAAGATTCAACTCTGTCACGAAAAACATCTGAAACGAGGAATAAAGACTCTGAGAAGGCGAAATCGGAGCAAGTAGATAAAACATCTGAATTAGGGGAGAAAGAATCAAAGGAAGAAAAATCAAATCAATCAGAAAAAAAATTAGAAACTAATGAAAAAGAAACCGAGAAAATGGAAACTGAAAAAAAAGAATCAAAGGAGTCAAAAGAAAATGAAGAATATGAGGATAAAGATATGGAGAAAAAAATATTAGAAGAATCACATGAACAAACTGAAACTATGGAAATGGACTCCAAAAGTAATGAATCAGAGCGGTTGAAAAAAATATCTGTGTCTGAGGAGGATAAATCCAAGGATGAAAATTCAGAGCTGTCACGAAAAACATCTGAAACGAGGAATAAAGACTCCGACAAGGCAAAATCGGAGCAAGTAGATAAAACATCTGAATTATGGGAGAAAGAGTCAAAGGAAGAAAAATCAAATCAATCAGAAAAAAAACTAGAAACAAATGAAAAAGAAACCGAGAAAATGGAAACTGAAAAACAAAAATCAGAGCAGTCAAGAGAAAATGAAGAATATGAGGATAAAGAAATGGAGAAAAAAATATTAGAAGAATCACATAAAAAAACTGAAACTAAGGAAATGGACTCCAAGAGTGAAGAATCAGAGCGGTTGAAAAAAATATCTGTGTCTAAGGAGGATAAATCCAAGGATGAAAGTTCAGAGCTGTCACGAAAAACATCTGAAACTGAAAATAAAGACTCCGAGAAGGCAAAATCGGAGCAAGTAGATAAAACATCTGAATTATGGGAGAAAGAATCAAAGGAAGAAAAATCAAATCAATCAGAAAAAAAATTAGAAACTAATGAAAAAGAAACCGAGAAAATGGAAACTGAAAAAAAAGAATCAAAGGAGTCAAAAAAAAATGAAGAATATGAGGATAAAGATATGGAGAAAAAAATTTTAGAAGAATCACATAAAAAAACTGAAACTAAGAAAATGGACTCCAAGAGTGAAAAATCAGAGCAGTTGAAAAAAATATCTGTGTCTAAGGAGGATAAATCCAAGGATGAAAATTCAGAGCTGTCACGAAAAACATCTGAAACGAGGAATAAAGACTCCGAGAAGGCAAAATCAGAGCAAGTAGATAGAAAATCTGAACTAAGGGATGAAGAATCGAAGGACGAAGAATCAAAGCAATCAGAAAAAAGACTTAAAACTAATGAAAATGAAACCGAGAATATGGGAACTGCAAAAATAGAATCAGAGCAGTCAAAAGAAAATGCAGAACTTGAGGATAAAGAGTTAGAGAAAAAAATATTAGAAGAATCACATGAACAAACTGGAACTAAGGAAATGGACTCCAATAGAAATGAATCAGAGCGGTTGAAAAAAATATCTGTGTCTAATGAGGATAAATCTAAGGATGAAGATTCAACTCTGTCACGAAAAACATCTGAAACGAGGAATAAAGACTCTGAGAAGGCAAAATCGGAGCAAGTAGATAAAACATCTGAATTATGGGAGAAAGAATCAAAGGAAGAAAAATCAAATCAATCAGAAAAAAAATTAGAAACTAATGAAAAAGAAACCGAGAAAATGGAAACTGAAAAAAAAGAATCAAAGGAGTCAAAAGAAAATGAAGAATATGAGGATAAAGATATGGAGAAAAAAATATTAGAAGAATCACATGAACAAACTGAAACTATGGAAATGGACTTCAAAAGTAATGAATCAGAGCGGTTGAAAAAACTATCTGTGTCTAAGGAGGATAAATCCAAGGATGAAAGTTCAGAGCTGTCACGAAAAACATCTGAAACTGAAAATAAAGACTCCGAGAAGGCAAAATCGGAGCAAGTAGATAAAACATTTGAATTATGGGAGAAAGAATCAAAGGAAGAAAAATCAAATCAATCAGAAAAAAAATTAGAAACTAATGAAAAAGAAACCGAGAAAATGGAAACTGAAAAAAAAGAATCAAAGGAGTCAAAAGAAAATGAAGAATATGAGGATAAAGATATGGAGAAAAAATTTTTAGAAGAATCACATAAAAAAACTGAAACCAAGAAAATGGACTCCAAGAGTGAAGAATCAGAGCGGTTGAAAAAAATATCTGTATCTAAGGAGGATAAATCTAAGGATGAAAATTCAGAGCTGTCACGAAAAACATCTGAAACGAGGAATAAAGACTCCGACAAGGCAAAATCGGAGCAAGTAGATAAAACATCTGAATTATGGGAGAAAGAGTCAAAGGAAGAAAAATCAAATCAATCAGAAAAAAAACAAGAAACAAATGAAAAAGAAACCGAGAAAATGGAAACTGAAAAACAAAAATCAGAGCAGTCAAGAGAATATGAAGAATATGAGGATAAAGAAATGGAGAAAAAAATATTAGAAGAATCACATAAAAAAACTGAAACTAAGGAAATGGACTCCAAGAGTGAAGAATCAGAGCGGTTGAAAAAAATATCTGTGTCTAAGGAGGATAAATCCAAGGATGAAAATTCAGAGCTGTCACGAAAAACATCTGAAACGAGGAATAAAGACTCCGAGAAGGCAAAATCGGAGCAAGTAGATAAAACATCTGATTTATGGGAGAAAGAGTCAAAGGAAGAAAAATCAAATCAATCAGAAAAAAAACTAGAAACAAATGAAAAAGAAACCGAGAAAATGGAAACTGAAAAACAAAAATCAGAGCAGTCAAGAGAAAATGAAGAATATGAGGATAAAGAAATGGAGAAAAAAATATTAGAAGAATCACATAAAAAAACGGAAACTAAGGAAATGGACTCCAAGAGTGAAGAATCAGAGCGGTTGAAAAAAATATCTGTGTCTAAGGAGGATAAATCCAAGGATGAAAATTCAGAGCTGTCACGAAAAACATCTGAAACGAGGAATGAAGACTCCGAGAAGGCAAAATCAGAGCAAGTAGATAGAAAATCTGAACTAAGGGATGAAGAATCGAAGGACGAAGTATCAAAGCAATCAGAAAAAAGACTTGAAACTAATGAAAATGAAACCGAGAATATGGGAACTGCAAAAATAGAATCAGAGCAGTCAAAAGAAAATGCAGAACTTGAGGATAAAGAGTTAGAGAAAAAAATATTAGAAGAATCACATGAACAAACTAGAACTAAGGAAATGGACTCCAATAGAAATGAATCAGAGCGGTTGAAAAAAATATCTGTGTCTAATGAGGATAAATCTAAGGATGAAGATTCAACTCTGTCACGAAAAACATCTGAAACGAGGAATAAAGACTCTGAGAAGGCAAAATCGGAGCAAGAAGATAAACAATTTGAATTAGGGGAGGAAAAATCGAAGAAAGAAGAATCAAAGAAATCAGATAAAAGACTTGAAACTAATGAAAAAGAAACCGAGAATATGAAAACTGAAAAAATAGAATCAGAGCAGTCAAAAGAAAATGCAGAACTTAAAGATAAAGAGTTAAAGAAAAAAATATTAGAAGAATCACATAAACAAACTGAAACTATGGAAATGGACTCGAAAAGTAATGAATCAGAGCGGTTGAAAAAACTATCTGTGTCTAAGGAGGATAAATCCAAGGATGAAAGTTCAGAGCTGTCACGAAAAACATCTGAAACTGAAAATAAAGACTCCGAGAAGGCAAAATCGGAGCAAGTAGATAAAACATCTGAATTATGGGAGAAAGAATCAAAGGAAGAAAAATCAAATCAATCAGAAAAAAAATTAGAAACTAATGAAAAAGAAACCGAGAAAATGGAAACTGAAAAAAAAAAATCAAAGGAGTCAAGAGAAAATGAAGAATATGAGGATAAAGAAATGGAGAAAAAAATATTAGAACAATCACATAAAAAAACTGAAACTAAGGAAATGGACTCCAAGAGTGAAGAATCAGAGCGGTTGAAAAAAATATCTGTGTCTAAGGAGGATAAATCCAAAGATGAAAATTCAGAGCTGTCACGAAAAACATCTGAAACGAGGAATAAAGACTCCGAGAAGGCAAAATCGGAGCAAGTGGATAAAACATCTGAATTAGGGGAGAAAGAGTCAAAGGAAGAAAAATCAAATCAATCAGAAAAAAAACTAGAAACAAATGAAAAAGAAACCGAGAAAATGGAAACTGAAAAAAAAGAATCAGAGCAGTCAAGAGAAAATGAAGAATATGAGGATAAAGAAATGGAGAAAAAAATATTAGAAGAATCACATAAAAAAACTGAAACTAAGGAAATGGACTCCAAGAGTGAAGAATCAGAGCGTTTGAAAAAAATATCTGTGTCTAAGGAGGATAAATCTAAGGATGAAAATTCAGAGCTGTCACGAAAAACATCTGAAACGAGGAATAAAGACTCCGAGAAGGCAAAATCGGAGCAAGTGGATAAAACATCTGAATTATGGGAGAAAGAGTCAAAGGAAGAAAAATCAAATCAATCAGAAAAAAAACTAGAAACAAATGAAAAAGAAACCGAGAAAATGGAAACTGAAAAAAAAGAATCAGAGCAGTCAAGAGAAAATGAAGAATATGAGGATAAAGAAATGGAGAAAAAAATATTAGAAGAATCACATAAAAAAACTGAAACTAAGGAAATGGACTCCAAGAGTGAAGAATCAGAGCGGTTGAAAAAAATATCTGTGTCTAAGGAGGATAAATCTAAGGATGAAAATTCAGAGCTGTCACGAAAAACATCTGTAACGAGGAATAAAGACTCCGAGAAGGCAAAATCGGAGCAAGTAGTATCAGAGCAGTCACGAGAAAAATCTAAAACTAAGAAAGACTCTGAGAAGGATCAATCGGAGCAGTTAGAAAATACATCTAAATTAAGGGAGGAAAAATCTAAGAAAGGAAAATCAGAGCTATCAGAAAATAAATTTGAAACTAATGAGAAAGAATCCAAGATAAAGTTAATTAAGAACCAGGAACCTATACTCTCTAAGAATGCAGAATCAGAAAAGGAACCGAATCGTTTAGAGAAATTCAAGAAAGTGGTCCCTTCGTCACCTCCTGGTCAACCAGGTAGGCATGGAAGTTCCATATACAACCATGTTCCTGTTGTGGACCCTAATCCTGTGGACAGTCGTTCTGGTGGAAAACTTCGTTTGAAACAAGGCCACACAGGTTCGTAATTTTATTGGTATTTTCAGCATTATATTGCTTTAAACTTACAGTTCTAGGCAACAGGTTTACTCACTTTTATGAAGTTATTACCTATTTCATGAAATGAATGTAATAGTTATGTATGGTACAAGGGTGGTAAAAAGGTAAATAACAACCGAGTGACATTTGTAAGCCCAAGCCGCAATACTACGTTTTTCAATACTGTTGTAAGAAAACAGGTATAATAAAAAAAGACCGTAACAGAAAAACAAAATACATTGGTATATATACCTATGAAAGTTTTGGAAACTAAAGCTCATTTTACGCGACTTGTGGCTCATTTTTAATGTCCGGGGGAGTAATCCCACTTTTGTTTTTCCTATACATACACGTAAGTATATTTTTTATCATACATTATGTTAAATATTCATTAATTAAATTCGTATTTACAATTAAAACAATTCAGTTCAACGAAAATTGCGCCTTATTTAAGCCAGGCATACATACGCATGCTAAAGTTTTTTAATGTTACCAAAAATAGATTAAAGTAAGACTTTTATTGTAAGCATTAAAACCTCCTTGGAAAATATGGCATATTCCTTGGTGTGACCTATACGCTTCCTGTGTCATCAATCAATCTCCTTCTGACACAGACCACCGTGGAATTTATTCTCCTTACTTCACAAAGATATAACCCAAAGATAATTTAACCAACTAGCGCTATATTGTAAAGCATCTCCTTTAAAATTCTCCTTTTAAAAGTCTGAAAAAAGGTTCCATATCTTTGTTTTTTACATTTTTTTATTTGCTAGAAATGTCTTGTTCCATCGAGCTAGAAATTAAAAAAAACCGTAAAAAATTAAAAAGCACGTGTGCGGTAAATTCAATTTTGCGCATTGTGGATTGTTATATAAAGAACCGCTGTTCGAGCAACTGCATTGAAAACCAATACCTATTTTGATCATTCTGGATGTCACTTTCAACATGACTATTAATTATGAGTTTACCACTGTGTTCTCATTAATTTATCATTTGCATGTATCTTTTTTTTAATAAAAAATTTGAGTGCGTTTGACTATATCTCACCTGATGGTAAGTGACGATGGATCCATCTACAGAGGGATATAGATACTTTAACTAAATCAGTTTTCTTACAGCCTCTGTAAGGCCTCTCATTTAAGTGTTAGCAACAAGAGTAACGGCGCGTAACGTGCCTTTAAAACACGAACATGTTCAATATAAATGCCACTAACAGTCAAAACCACGGTTATAACTGTGTTTGTAGTCCGTTAAGTTGCTTGATCGCCACTTTAGCTTCCAACCCAGGGTACAATTGCTATGTTAAACGGGAAATAACTCAACATGGTAAGCGTCGGTGGCGTAATGGCTAGGGCCACCGACTCCTGTCCGGGAGGTCTTGGTTCGAACCTGCCACGTACCAATGTGATTTCGAATTTAGATTTCATATGTACGTTTATCCGAAGCTCTTACGGTGAAGGAAAACATCGTGAGGAAAACTGCACACGCCTGCGAAGAAACTCGAAGGTTGTATAAAGTCGACCAACCAGCACTGGGCCCGCGTGGTCGACTAAGGCCCAATTGCCCTAATTCAGGGTAGGCTCGAGCCCCTACGTATATGAGCTGATATGAATAAAAAAATAAACCCACCATCGTTCAACTTCCTCTATTCTGGACTTCACTTTTTTTACATTTAATCTTTCACTTTGCAACCACGCGAGCGCGGAGCTCCTCATTTCAGCTTGGGCAAAAGTGCTTTCGCATGTCTGTCCGGCGGATTTCCGTCTGTTCTCCTCTAAAGGTTTCTCAATCGATTCCCGTGAAATATTGTGAACAGGTTCGATAATTATATTAAACTTTTTGTCGATTCAGTTTTTGGAAATCTATATAGGGCCTTAACAAAGGTATGCAGTTATTTTTAACTAGAGCTTGTACTCGTGAAACTGAACAACTTTCCCCAAGAAACCCATGATAATTCTCTAAAAAAAATTTGTTCTTCCCATGCAAATTGATCAGCTGGCGGGCAAACTTTGTATAGAAGTCCAACAATTTTTTTGCAAATTGTCCATTGGTTTCTTAGGGAAAGTTGTTCAGTTTAATGAGTACAAGCTCTAGTTAAAAATAAGTGCATACCTTTGTTAAGACCCTATATACATATAGTAGAACTGTTACGTGGCCGTGTCTGAACATGAAATATTTTTGGAAAATAATAACTGTGGTGAACATTATTAACGATATAGAGCCCAAAACAACAATTTTTGGAATTCTTGTCTGTCTATCTGTCTGTATGTTCGCGCATCACGCAAAAACTACCAGGCCGATTTTGATGAAATTTTGTATGGTGGTTCCTTAAAGCCCGTGTTAACATATACGATACTTTTTATTCCGGGAAATTCAAGAGTTCCCGTGGGAAAATTAAAAACCTCCACGCGGACCAAGTCGCGGGCACAGCTATAGTTATCCATAAAGGCGGAGGAAAAATTCGAAAAACTTGCGAGGTCTACAGCTCACAGAGCCACTTGTATTTAGGTCATACATAACAACATTCAGTTAACGGAGTTTTATCCGTTTTCGTATACATACTTACTTTAAGCTGAGTTTTCACGATAATAGTGAGCACAAACATAGTTACTGTGTTAGAAAAGTTAACTGCAGTCCTACTCCACTAATGTTCCAAACAGCTGGGATCCACATGGAAACACGGTTTTCACGATCCGAGTACTATGCTAGTGGACAGCAGAGTACTGCGTCCGTGGTGACTATTATCGTGAGATCGTCGTTGTAACGCTATTCGCGGAGGCACGTACAGATTACTTTTACGCTATAATGCACAAATACATGTGTGCTTTAGACCACACGACTGAAGTAAAACTCCTTCAGCTCCATATACGACGCCAGCAACTAGTATGAGATACGCACTCACCTTCGTGATTCATTACCAGTTGATTGGGTCTCATTAGGTTTTTAAATCTTGCCTTGAATATAAAATACATATATAAAAAAACATAAAACACACTTCATATGCAATTTCCGTACGTAATTTCTTCTTAGTTGATGGTCCCGGAGCACCGCTTTCATATTCAGAGTCTGTGTTCACTTCCTGCCATAATTTTATTCACCCGAAAATTCACATAGTAATTTATGAAATTCTTCAAGAACGAAATGAAATTACGAAATATTAAAGAAATTAACCTTTACGTAACGCTAGCAAACTCGCAAATGAGAGGAAGATTGTAAGAAAATGTGCGCGCGCACTGCTCTCTCTTGCTCCTACAGTAATATACGAAACGTAACTCTCTCTCTTTCTATCTTCACTAACTTATATCTCCCTCTCAACTTCCGTTCGCTTCGCCCGATCACAATTTCCGTTACGCTCTCGTCACGCATTCACCAGCTTACTCCCCAAGTCAAGAGTGCGTAAAGAAGTTTTACTTCATAAACTGTCTCCACACAACTCAGCATCGGCATTCTAAAGATGATTGCAGATCGGATGGATTTCCTATATAGAAATTCTGGGGGGAACGTTGTAAATTGATTGTTCTTCTTTTGTGTTATACGAATGTGTTCTAACCTAGTTATAAGTCTGCTAATAACCTACGAGTAACTATAGATTTTTAATTTGAGAATAAAAAGGTTTTTATTTTATTCATCATCATCATATCAGCTCATATACGTCCCCACCGAGGGGCTTGAGCCTACCCTGAATTAGGGCAATCGGGACTTAGTCGACCACGCGGGCCCAGTGCGGGTTGGTCGACTTCACACACAACCTTCGAGTTTCTTCGCAGGCGTGTGCAGGTTTCCTCACGATGTTTTCCTTCACCGTGTAAGAGCGTCGGATAAACGTACAAATGAAATCGTAATTCGAAAGCACATTGGTACGTGGCAGGATCGAACCACTTTTATTCACTTTTTTTTTATTATCTAACAAATTATTTCATTTTCCAGAAGTAATGCACGCTCTAGAGACCAGTATGAACCTGAAGGTGCTCATGCTTCCGAACGGTCCCTCCGGTAAAAATTGCTTCTGTACATGCGACAGTGACAGCCCCCCGCGTATGGTGCCCTTGAAGAACATAGCCCCAGAGAAGAAAGCGATAGAGAACGCTAATTAAGATTTACTTCTAAATTTGTGTTAATTATATTATAAGTCTATAAATGATCACTTTATAATTAATTGGGATGAGGGCTGCATCAAAAATAAATTATGAAATATTGACCAATGAATTATCCTCCTACTGTAATTTCAAGACACCTTACCCGATTTGTTTTCCATTAGATCTTCAATTTCTAATTGCTCAAGACCACAAAATAGGTATATAAATGATGCAGAAAAACTGACGTCTTGTCTATGACGTCTTATTCAAACAGTCATTGACAGATGATAAAAAGTTATTGAAGTGCCTTACAGTCGTCATCCCGTATTATTTTATAATTTTTAATATGTACATTGATATGGTTTAAATAAATGATTGTCATTATTTTATAATTTTTAATATGTACATTGATATGGTTTAAATAAATGATTGTCATTATTTTATAATTTTTAATATGTACATTGATATGGTTTAAATAAATGATTGTCATAATAATCAAAGTACTCTGTATTGCATCGACCAAAGTGTTTTTCCATATCGGTAAAAAACAGCAGATATGTAATAAAAATAATAATTTTTACATTTATTATATTTTTGCCTAGAAATTATCTAGGTAAATTTCATGTATCGTGTTTCATTTTTTTATTACAGACATGGAAATGAGAGGTGTAATTTTATTACTTTTCCCGTAGCAAAGCGACAAGTTCAGTGGTTTATATAGATTAATTGAAAACGCTAAAAACGTTAAAAACAACCGGACTCCAATGTGAGGCCGAAGGCAAGGATGACCACTATCGGAAGGCCCGGCCCGTGAATGTCCAACCCGATAATTCATTAATATTTTGTCACATGTGACACATCATTTGGGACTACTTTAAAACTGTCTAGATAAAAAATAAATACTTAACCGATTTTGATAAAATTCAGATTTATGAAAATACTCTGTAGGCATAATATCAAATAAAAAAAGGAATCATTAAGATCGGTTCTCAATCATAACATACATAATACACAAAAAAAGACAGTCGAATTGAGAACCTCCTCACTTTTAGTCTGTTAGTGCTACACTAAAGTCATTATACTGCGCTGCAGAAAAAAATTAAAAAGGGTGCGGTCGGTGACGCAATTAATGTAAAGGAACGAATCAAATCAGAAAGTTTCAATTTAATATTTCAGAGAAAAAAATAAATATTTGTAATAAAACCTCATTAAGTTTTCCATCAGCCATATCGTAATACGTTGTAAGAAACGCGTAAGCGGTATTAATCTTACGACGTTTTTGTCCCGAACTCTGGTACGCACCGCATTTCGTTACGTGACGCAGGTTGCGTGATGATATAATACAAATTCACTCTACCCACAAGCGGCATTAAGAAACTCGTTCCAAAAACTTTATCCTGCGTGAAATACTGTTATATATAAAATAAATATTATTAATGCAATGAATTAAGGTGGCGGTTTAGTTTAGAGTATAACTTTTGTTTTGTATATGTATACCTAAGTTAATTCAAGTTCCATGTTTGTAAATAATGTTAATTAAATGGCCATTGGGGCCGTAAAACTCTCGAGTGGCGACCGCGCACTGAGAGACCCACTCGGTGGACCGACGACCTGGTAAAGGACGCGGGAAGCCGCTGGATGCGGGCAGCGTAGGACCGGTTACTGTGGAAATCTTTGGGGGAGGACTTTCTCCAGCAGTGGACGTCTTTCGGCTGACATGATGAATTATGTAATTTGTTTGAAATTGACTTAATATGAAATATGTACTCGTATACATATGTACCAAAATATGTGTTATATTATTAATATAATAAATTACCTATTGTATTTATTTAAGGTGATTTAATTGCATCAAATTTATAAGCTTTTCCAAAAATATATACCATATTTAATTATATTTAAGAGGCCTAATCGCCCTGATTCAGGGTAGGCTCGAGCCCCTCGGTGGGGACGTATATGAGCTGATATAATAATAATAATAAGAGGATATGTACAGTGGCCAGCACATCAAGCTAGACACTTTGGGACTTTGTACCGTTCTTATGCCGTACGCCTATGGATGAGAATCGCACACCAAGTGTCTAACTTGAAGTGCTGGCTTCTGTACATCAAAGATATTTTATATGATTTAATGGTTAGTTTCAGGGTTTAACGTTTTAAATATTTTTAAATGCTTAGGTATTTAATTATTGCTAAATAATAATGGGATATTATTTAATTAGCATTTTTTTATTTGCCAGATACCTGTGAGTATAACAGAAAAGAGACAATTTTTTGGGGTTCTGAAGTCAAAAAGAAACCCTTTTAGTTTCTCAATATCTGTATGTCCGTCTGTCCGCGGCTTAGCTCAGAGACTATTTAGTACTAGAAAGCTTTATTTTGGCAAGGTTATACTTATTAATCACGCCGACAAAGTTGTAAAGAGGAGGTGATTTGTTTTGCTAACGGACCCTATCGTGTGGGGTATCGATAAATAGATCTTTTAAAACAACTGAGGTTCCCTATCGTGTGGGGTATCGATAAATAGATCTTTTAAAACAACTGAGGTTCCCTATCGTGTGGGGTATCGATAAATAGATGTTTTAAAACAACTGAGGTTCCCTATCGTGTGGGGTATCGATAAATAGATCTTTTAAAACAACTGAGGGTCCCCTATCGTGTGGGGTATCGATAAATAGATCTTTTAAAACAACTGAGGGTTCCCTATCGTTTGGGGTATCGATAAATAGATCTTTTAAAACAACTGAGGGTCCCTATCGTGTGGGGTATCGATAAATAGATCTTTTAAAACAACTGAGGGTTCCCTATCGTGTGGGGTATCGATAAATAGATCTTTTAAAACAACTGAGGGTTCCCTATCGTTTGGGGTATCGATAAATAGATCTTTTAAAACAACTGAGGGTTCGCTAAAACCATCTTTTGATTCAGGGATCTGTTTGCGATATATTTAGCTTTAAAGTGTTAATTTTTGTTCGAGTCAAGTGTCTCCCCCTCCTCCCCCCCCACAAGCTAAACCGCTATTTCAGGACATCTGAATTTTTTTTAATAGTAGACCATATAATCAATTTCTTATGTCGAAGCGTCGGTGGCTCAACTGGTAACGACTCGGTCCTCCTAACCAGAGGTGCCGGGTTTAAATCCGGACGGCCAATGTACCAATGAGTTTTTCGAAACTTACGTACATATACTCACCGATTGCTTTAACGGTAAAGGAAAACATCGTGAGGAAACGCGAGGGCCCGCGTGGTCGACTAAGGCCCGATCGCTCTAATTCAGGGTAGGCTCGAGCCCCTCGGTGGGGACGTATATGAGCTGATATGATGATAATCAATTTAAAAGGAAAACTATCACAGCTAAGGGCCACCAGGAGGCTCGAGTTTCCATACAAACGTAGTTCCGCTTTGAAAACAAAAACTACATGCCAGATTAAATCCAAACTTTGCAAATATATTGAGGAGATACATATCGATGTTTTTAATTAGTTTTCGATATCTAAATATATATAACTTAAAGGTGACTGACTGACTGACTGACATAGTGATCTATCAACGCACAGCTCAAACCACTGGACGGATCGGGCTGAAATTTGGCATGCAGGTAGATGTTATGACGTAGGCATCCGCTAAGAAAGGATTTTGGGAATTGCCACGGGAACCGCAAAAATCGGGATCTGCGCGGGCGAAGCTGCGGGCATCCACTAGTACTAATATAAAAAGGAAAAAAATAAAAGCAGTTTCAAACTTCCGGTACAAAACTAATTTGAGCCTTCGTTTAGTTATGTTAAAATTTCATAATTACAGCTCATATACGTCCCCACCGAGGGGCTCGAGCCTACCCTGAATCAGGGCGATTAGGCCTTAGTCGACCACGCGGGCCCAGTGCGGGTTGGTGAAAAAAATTACTAGAATAAAAACTAATTACAAACATCGTTATGTGTCTACTTATAATATATTTACAAAGGATTCAATCCGGCATGTAGATTTTGTATTAAAGCGGAACTACGTCTGTATGGAAACTCGAGACCTCTGGAGACACTTAAGTAGGCTTTCTTAGTTTAGGAGTACTCGTAATAGTCGACCAACTTAAGATGTGCATTTGGATTTGTCAAAAGTTTATAGATTTTCCATACGCAAAGTTTTATTATCAACTGTAGGTACATATCGCATGTAATGTTGTTTTTTTAAATAAACATATATTTTTTGAAAACACTTCGGAACTCTAATTTGCGTGAGTCCGACTCGCAATTAGCCGGTTTTTTTAATATAGGGCATAGGCCCACCAGAAACTGTAGCATATAGTCATCTTATAGTAATTAAACCCATGTCGATTTGTTCCTCATAATCTTTAGATTACCTCATCTACTGGTAATATTGAGATACTAGATTTTGCCAGCGGCTTCGCTCGCTTGAACATAGTTTCTATGACTGTCTTCGAGGGTGCGCAGTGTGCGAGCCGCAAGCGGCTTGCGAGCGTGGAAAAAAGTAGCCTATATGTTAATCTGAGGTCCTAAGCTGTCTACTTACCAAATTTCAGCCAGATATGTTCAGTAGTTAGTTAGTTTTCGCGTGAACATAGTTTTTATGCCTGTCGTGCTGTCGAGCGTGGGAAGTGAGTCAACTCTAGATCCCATGGGAACTAGTATCAGTATTAATTAGCACATTAATCCTTCGTTTCATTGCGACGCGACATAAATTAACAAAGAAGAGAAAGTTAATAGCTATCCCACGGGAACATCTTAAGAAATCGGGATAAAAAGTAGCCTATATGTTAATCCAAGACCTAATCTATATGTGTGCCAAGTTTCATCCCGATCCGTTGAGTGGTTGAAGCGAGAAAGAGTAACAAACATCCATCCATACATACACACTTTCACATTTATAATATTACTAGTTTTTGGCCGCGGCTTCGCCCGCGTGGACATCGTTTTTGTGACCGACTTAGAGGGTGCGCGGTGCGTGTACCTGAATTTTCTCCAGATCCCTCGGGAACTATGTCAGGATATGCCTATTAGTAAATCGTGTCATTTCCCACCCCCTCAACCATCTTGGTGCAAAAAATCACACAATCCATTGTTCCGTTGCGATGTTAAAGAAATTAACCAAAAAAGGGTAAATTTTCAGTTCCCTCGGGAATCGCATCGGGCTATGCTATTTTCACGGGACAAAAAGTAGCCTATGTCCTTCCTTGTGATACAGGCTACCTGCATACCAAATTTCATTAAGATTGGTCAAGGCGTTGAAGGGTGAAAAGGTAACAAACAAACAAACACATTTCACATATATAATATACTAGCTGTTTCCCGCGGCTTCACCCGCGTGGACCACGTTTCTATGACTTTTCGAGGGTGCGCAGTGCGCGAGCCGCAAGCGGCTCGCGAGCTTGGTAAAAAGTAGCCTATGTCTTAAGCCAGGTCCTAATCTGTCTACCTACCAAATTTCAGCCAAATCCGTTCAGTAGTTTTTGCGGGAAAGCGTAACAGACAGACAGAGTTACTTTCACATTTATAATATTAGTAGGGAGTAGGGATTAAGTAAGGATGGTAGGATTAATTAAAACACATACAAGTTGGCGCACATCTTCACCCACATTGCGTTGAAATCTTACAGCACGGTTGACACAACGGTTTTGTGGCGTACGCACGTACTTGCTGATTATCATCTTATCACCTCAGAAACGTCCCCACCGAGGAGCTCGAGCCTACCCTGAATTAGGACGATCAGGCCTTAGTCGACCGCGTGGCCCAGTTCCTGGTCGGCTTCACACACAACCTTAGAGTTTCTTCGCAGGCGTGTGCAGGTTTCCTCACGATGTTTTGCAATGGATTGCAATAATAACTTTTTGTAATGCTATAAAAATGGCGCGCCTTGCATATGCGTTCTATTAGAAGATACCTAATAATTGATGGAATCTCCTTGGTGATATTACTTCTTGGATTTGTCCTATATCGTAATGGTAAAAAATAATTATTTATGATTTATGGGTGGTAAACAATTAAATAACCAACGAGTGACATTTGTAAGCCCGTGCCGCAGGCGAAGGTTTACCATCGTCACGAGTTTGTCATTTCCTGTTATACCTATACCCATGAATCAAACACAATTTTTTAAATACAGTTGTGAAAAAACAGATGAATTAAAAAAGGAACGTGACAGAAAAACAAAATACATGGGTACATACCACAGATAAGAAAAAAAAATGCCGGTACATACCTATCATGGTTTCGGCAATCAAAGTTCATTTTACGCGACTAAGCTCATTTTAAATATTCGGGGAGTAATCTCACTTTGTTTTTTACTATACATACTCATATTAAGTATGTTTTTTATTACACGTATATCAACTATTTATAATTTTATTCGTATTCACCAGTATATATAGCATATCTCTGGTATTCACAAATAAAATATTGATATGGTTCAACTCAGTTGTAAGAAAATTGCGCCATAATTAGGCACATTCACGCATGTGTAGGATGTGTGTAGGTAAGTATTTTTTTAAAATATTACCATAAATAGATTACAATAAGGCTTGGGATAATATTATTGTAAGCATTAAAACCTCCTAGGAAAAGATGATCTATTTCTTGGTAGGAGGTCCA
This sequence comes from Coleophora flavipennella, assembly GCA_947284805.1. Classification (NCBI taxonomy): domain Eukaryota; kingdom Metazoa; phylum Arthropoda; class Insecta; order Lepidoptera; family Coleophoridae; genus Coleophora; species Coleophora flavipennella. The sequence goes on from OX369278.1 coordinate 9,479,645, forward strand.
AAGTTAGGCAGCCGGCAGTGGGCGTGGCACATAACTCGTAGAACAGATGGCCGTTGGGGCAGTAAAGTTCTCGAGGGGCGACCGCGCGCCGGAAAACGTAGCGTAGGCAGGCCTCCCACTCGGTGGACCGATGACCTGGTAAGGGGTCGCGGGAAGCCGCTGGATGCGGGTAGAGCAGAACCGGTCCTCGTGGAAATCTATGTCCTATGTCCAGCAGTGTACGTCCTTCGGCTGATATGATGATGATGATGACAAAAAAGGTCATAAATGGCCGTGCACTGTCATTTTATTGCTTTGACTGAGAAGCTTGAATTTTTTACAGCTTCAAGGGACCTTAGACTTGGTATTTGATATTAATTTCAACTTAATACCTTCACAGTTCCTGAGAAAAAGGGTATTGACAGACAGACAGACGGATAATGATAATAATACTACAACCACAGAAACTGCACACAACAACATAATATTATAGTTTTCGGAAGGGTGTCGTTGTATTTTTTATATCTAAACCATATCCTTTATCGTTAGAAAATAATGAAAGAAATCTTACTAATCTGGAAGCAATGTATATATATTAGTACTAACATACAGTATGGACACTCCCTGCCGCTCTCTAGATTGCGACCTCAGCCCCTCGTCACCCAGATTGATACAGATTTGTTACAGTTTGGTTGTCGAACGTATAGGATTTCGCCGCCATTTTGTTTGTTCCGAAATTCCTTTTTTGAAATGTAATTTCTGGCCCTTTGTATGAAGTTTTTAGGGTGTGCCGGAAGCGTGTCCGCCTATCTGTCTGTCTGTTTGCTACTCTCTCACGCGACAACTAACTGAATTGATCATCGAGGCATCCATCGGTATAGGATTATTTTTATCCTGAAAAAATGCATAGTTCCCGAGATACTTATACATAATTCGACCGCACCGTGCCACCCTCGGTTACAGTCATTCCTAAAACTATATCCATGCAAGCGAAGCCACGGGAAAAAGCTAGTATACGTATCTATTACAAGGAAGAAAACAACGAAACAATTTTTTATATTTATTTATTTTTTGAATCTTTTTATCCTCTTAAGAAAGGTGGAGCTGCATTTTTTTAACCTTTTTATCCTCTGGAGAAAGGTGGAGCTGCATTGGTTTCCAAATAGTAGACACCCGATTGTCTGAAAAAAAAAGTAAAAATTGGTACAGTCAGACTCTGACTGTCAGAGTACAGTCCGGTACAGTCTCACACAATGTACATTGTGTTTGAAATAACAATAATTAAAAAAATAAATAATTACTCAAACAAACAATACAATTATGACATGCAACTAAAGATTACGCAAGTTTATGTAAGTTCAATTATGTCCTAATTAAAATTGAAAATAGTATAAAATGTAAAACAAAGTAACTATGTATAAATAAAAACAAAAAATGTCTATGTATAAATGTCAAAAAAAATTGCATGTCAAGGAAAATAATATTTCGAGTCACGTTAATGTTGTATAATATTACAGATTTTCGTTATTTTTGACGTCTATTACTCCTAAACGATAGAAAACCCAATGTTGAAAAAATACCCTTGTTGTTGATGATGTTCCTTAAAGTCAAAAGCTATTAGAAATACGATTGAGCAGTTTTGGCTCGATAGAAAAAAAAAACCCAAAGATAGGTCTACACTGTTACTTTTAACTATAGTTATGACTAATATTTTGAAGTATAAATTTAAAAAACTATACAACAGTATTTGTTGTGATAATACAAAGTGAATAATGTTATTATTTTTTAAACTTACATTGTAGTTTCTGATTGAAACGAAAAACCATTGGAAAAGTGAAAAAGTGTGGATATTTTCATTTACTCTTTACACGTAAATAAAAAGACAGAGACAACTGTTTCAATCAATACCTCGCTTTAATGGTTATTTATTTTCGCGTTACTTAAATGTGGTGGAGCTCGTAAAATCCTCATAGCAGGTTGCTTGCCGGTAAAGATACTCGTAAGCTTTATTCGATGTAACTTGGGTCGACGGTTGAACCGACGCGCATCAAGTTGCTATTTTTAACCGACAGGTTTCTCCATTCGACCGTATATAATATATATTTTTATGTGTATATTTTGATGATTCTTTTTTGTTGGAAAGATATATCCCAAGGGTGGTACCATGATAAGAAAACCAGAATCTGATGATGGCATCCCAGAGAAATCTAGAGGAACCTTAGTTTCCTGTTTAAAGTCGGTTTTTTTTTGTTCAAAATTATTAGGTTACATAACATAAAGTGAGATGATGTCAAGGCCTTACCAATCCTCCCTACTAATATTATAAAGGCGAAAGTAACTCTGTCTGTCTGTTACGCTTTCCCGCAAAAACTACTGAACGGATTTGGCTGAAATTTGGTAGGTAGACAGATTAGGACCTGGATTAAGACATAAGCTACTTTTTACCACGCTCGCGAGCCACTTGCGGCTCGCGCACTGCGCACCCTCGAAAAGTCATAGAAACGTGGTCCACGCGGGTGAAGCCGCGGGAAACAGCTAGTTGTAAATAAAAAAAAATGTAATAATTTAAGTACTTCCTACAATAAAGTACAAATCACGTCACGTTTTTTAGGGTTCCGTACCCAAAGGGTAAAAACGGGACCCTATTACTGAGACTTTACCGTCCGTCTGTCTGTATGTCTGTCCGTCTGTCACCGGGCTGTATTTAATGAACCGTGACAGCCAGACAGTTGAAATTTTTACACATGATGTATTTCTGTTGCCGCTATAACATCAAATACTAAATAATAGAATAAAATAAATATTTAAGGGGGCTACCATACAACGAACGTATTTTTTTTGGTCTTTTTTGCTCGATATTGACAATGGCAACAGGCAGACGTTTGAAATATTCACAGAATATTGAGTTATATTAACTTTAAAAATAAATAATTAAAATAAAACAAACATTTAAGGGGGGCTCCCATACAACAACGTGTTTTTTTATAGATAATGGTACGGAACCCTTTGTTCGCGAGTCCGACTCGCACTTGGCATGTTTTTTTATTTCTTTTTATATAAACTTTGTTTTTTTTAAATCATTGTATTGTCATCCGTCTTTGAATAAGTGTGCATTTAAAAAAAAATACTGTACAGCCACGCTGTGCATACTTTCTCGCGAAGCCCTCACCGTCTGTCGTAGTCGGGTATACACATATCAACAAAAAACATACACTTACTTAGTAGCAAAGAAAAAAGATAGGTGTATTAGGCTTGATGAAAAAATTACAAATAATTTGGGTTTGTATGGGAGGTACCTTACTTAGATGTTTCCTGGAATAATAAAGTACCCAATGCAGTAGGTTATTAAGTGGTAATTATTAACAAAGTTTAAATAAAATCAGTACAACCATTTTTGAGAAAAAATGGCAAACAACCTGGATTTGTATGGGAGGTACCTTATTCAGATTTTTCTTGGAACAACGGACTACCGCATATTATAGGTAATAGGACATATACAGTTATAGTAAAACACGGAGTTTCATTAAAATTATTACAGCAATTTTTGAGTAAAAAAATAATAAATGAATTTTCATTGTGGTGACAACCCTTAAAAATCAAGATAGGGAAAATTGGAAAAAAATCTTGGAGATGTAAAAATAATATTGCCCTAATCAGAATTTCACCCAAATCCGTCCAGTAGTTTGAGAACTAGAGCACCGGATGGACATATAGTCACACACACACACATATTTTAATTTTATAGACTCTTTAGGTGTAAGGTGAGTTGCAGTCAAACGCACACAAACAAAAAAAAAGACAATCGATCCCCATCAAAATCTCAACTTTGTTTCTTTGCTATCATAATACCTTACTGACAAATTGAAAACAGGGCTTGACGTGATTATTCCCTAACTTATTAAGTGAAATGTGTGGTGACCCTAACCCTTCACAGAATGAAGTGAGGGTAGATGGAGGTGTTCCTGCGATGCGTCGGCGGCGATGACACCGCGGCTTCAGTCTACTCGCGACCACGGCTATCGAAGCATAGTCGAAACGTTGAGGTAAAAACAACATCAATAAACACATTACCCTCCTTTGCGTCGCGCAGTCGGGTAATTATATAAAATCACGTCAAGTCCCGTTTTCAATTTGTCAGTATGAATAACCGTGAAAGTTTAAAGTGTTATATCATAATACCTCCTTCACTTCTTCGTCAGTAAACATATTGTATTGTCAATGGTTCTTTACCTATGTGTACAAATTTTAGATTTTATTTGACGTTTTGAAGTGGGTGAAAAGATTCCTATACAAACGTAGATAGACAGATAAGAGAAGTGAAGACGATAAGAGAAGGAGAGAGAGAGTGCAGTGACACTTACCCAGTCTTAGGTACCAACCCGCCCATTTTCAGACGACCCAGCAAGAAGCAGTTACCGAGCAATGCTCCAGTATATGACACGCACCGCGTGCCCGTGAAACCGCCACTTGTCAGCGACTCCCCCATGTAGTGGAAACTCCTGGGAAAACAACATATGTGTCGTTAGGGTGTGCAAAAGAGAGTTTGGCGATAGTAGAGAAGATTGGTCTAAAACGAAAAATGACGAAGTTCACTCCTATACAAATGTCGAAGTATAAAAATGGTAACAATCGACTATGGTCAAAAAGGAAAAATGACGAAGTATAATAATGTCCACTAATATAGAAATGGCGAGGTATAAAAATGGCAACAATCGATTATGGTCAAAAAGTGAAAATGACGAAGTATAATAATGTCCACTCGTATATACAAATGTCGAGGTATAAAAATGACGAAGTATAATAATGTCCACTAATATAGAAATGGCGAGGTATAAAAATGGCAACAATCGATTATGGTCAAAAAGTGAAAATGACGAAGTATAATAATGTCCACTCGTATATACAAATGTCGAGGTATAAAAATGACGAAGTATAATAATGTCCACTAATATAGAAATGGCGAGGTATAAAAATGCCAATAATCGATTATGGTCAAAAAGTGAAGATGACGAAGTATAATAATGTCCACTCGTATACAAATGACGAGGTATAAAAACATTCGATTGTTGATGATAGGAAAATAATATTTTTTTAAGTTTTGTGGTATAATACTTTATTATTATTATTATTATTATAACAGCTCATATACGTCCCCACCGAGGGGCTCGAGCCTACCCTGAATCAGGGCGATTAGGCCTTAGTCGACCACGCGGGCCCAGTGCGGGTTGGTCGACTTCACACACAACCTTCGAGTTTCTTCGCAGGCGTGTGCAGGTTTCCTCACGATGTTTTCCTTCACCGTTAAAGCAATCGGTAAGTATGTACGTAAGTTTTTGAAAAACTCATTGGTACATTGGCCGTCCAGATTTGAACCCGGTACCTCTGGTTAGATGGACCGAGTCGTTACCGGTTGAGCCACCGACGCTCACATCTAATAATACTTTACTACTCGTGAAATCAATGTGAAAAGCGTCAAAGCCAAAGCGTCGGTGGCTCAACCGGTAACGACTCGGTCGCCCTAACCAGAGGTGCCGGGTTCAAATCCGGACGGCCAACGTACCAATGAGTTTTTCGTAACTTACGTACATATACTCTCCGATTGCTTAAACGGTGAAGGAAAACATCGTGAGGAAACCTGCACAACACACCTGCGAAGAAACTCGAAGGTTGTGTGTGAAGTCGACCAACCCGCACTGGGCCCGCGTGGTCGACTAAGGCCCGATCGCCCTAATTCAGGGTAGGCTCGAGCCCCTCGGTGGGGACGTATATGAGCTGACATGATGATGATATGATGAAATCAATGTAAAGGGACCCATTACTAAGCCTCCGCTGTCCGTCCGTCTGTATGTCAGCGAGCTGTATTTCATGAGCCGTAAAAGATAGAGAGTGAAGACGTAGCATAAGCAGGCCTCGACCTGGTAAAGCCATGGCAGCGCAGGACCGGTCGTCGTGAAAATCCTTGGCGAAAGACTTTTTCCAGCAGTGGACGTCTTTCGGCTGATATCATGATAATGAATCTGTTTTTGTGTAGGAATTACCTTAATAACCGCCTCCGTTGCGTAATGAATAAGTCCATTCATTCGCTTCACACCAGGGGGTCGCGGGTTCGATTCCGGCGGGGTCAACTTGTAAGACTCGGTTTGGTTTGTGGTAGGGCATTTCATAATCCCGCCTGGCTAGCTACCACCCTCTTATCTAAGTCTTGCCGCTAAACATCAGTGTTAACAACATTGATGTGTCCCGGCTTGGAGATAGGATAGCCAGTTCTCTATTGCATGGGGGAATCTTGGTAAGCCCGCTTCCATCTTCGGAAAAAGTAAGTGTGTGGTTTTCTGAAACCACGGTAAATGTAAAACTTTACAGAGGACGAAACGATCATGGCTGCTCTCGCTACGGTACAGAGGACGAAACGATCATACCGTCAGACGAAAGCGACCGACACGCGACATGCAACACACAGACGAAAAAAAGCGTGTGGCACTCGGGGACTGCCGCGGTAAAGCTATTTGCATAGCATTTTTTATCAACTTATGCAATTATAATTATTTATTTATTTTTTATTGATGCAGTATTTATTCACGGTTTTTGATGTTTTACTGTTTTCGTGTGCTCCTTTTGATTAAAGAACCATATAGTTTTGAACTTTTGAAGTCCCTTATCAAGAATCCGTTGCCAGAATTTAAAAAAGTGCCGACAATTTTGGAAGCAAGCGTTCCAGTAACCAAAAAGTTCAAAATGGCGGCCACTTTTTTCAATTCGGGCAACGGATTCATGATAAGGGACCTTAGGGACCCCCCAGATATCGATTTTGGAAGCAATTAGTTCAGTAACTAAAACATTCAAAATGGCGGCCACTATTTTTAATTCGGGCAACGGATTCGTGATAAGGGATCTCGGAGACCTTTAGATATCGATTTTGGAAGCAGTCGGTCCAGTAACAAAAAAGTTTAAAATGGCGGCCACTATTTTCACTTCCGACAACGGATTCGTGACAAGGGACCTCAGGGACTCCCAGATATCGATTTTGGAAACAATCGGTCCAGTAACTAAAAAGTTCAAAATGGCGGCCACTTTTCTCAATTCGGGCAGCGGATTCGTGATAAGGGACCTCAGGGACCCCCAGATATCGATTTTGGAAGCAATTAGTCCAGTAACTAAAAAGTTCAAATGGCGGCCATTTTTTTCACTTCCGACAACGGATTCGTGATAAGGGACCTCAGGGACCCCCAGATATCGATTTTGGAAGCAATCGGTCCAGTAACTAAAAAGTTCAAAATGGCGGCAACTTTTTTCAATTCGGGCAGCGGATTCGTGTTAAAGAACTTCAGGGACCCTCAGATATCGATTTTGGAAGCAATCGGTCCAATAACTGAAAATTTCAAAATGGCGGCCACTTGCGGCTAGTCCTTGGGGCGCGGGATGTTTATGTAATAAATTAACACTAAGAAAGTTACACCACTAAAATTGACTAAGTTCTTTTAGTACCGCAAATCGCTAATAGATGGCACTGTAAGTTGTTTTGAGAACGCGGGATGTTAGGTTTTTTCGTTACGGAATTTCTTGATTCGGTCGCCGCGCTCAAAGCCCGCGATAAAAGCTATGCAATAGCTTAAAATTCGAGACCATGTAATAAAAAAATCACTTTAATAACTCACAAAGTTTCATTAAAACCGGAGGCCCAGTTTTGAGATAAAACAACAAAGACTCTGAATTTGTATGTGCCACCACATCGCACACTAAGATCGTCGACAACAAAACCTCTCACTACAGGGCGAGATAGGTCGATAGGACGTAGGCGTCCAGCAGTGGCCGTCTTTTATCTGATGTGATGATGGTCTTCAGGAACCCGAAGTTGACGCATTAACTGACCTGTCATGGTCGCAGCTCTGTGACGAGCAGCCAGGCATGTCGATGCCTCCATTGGGGTAGAAGTCGACGTCACCCAGTGGTGTGAGGAAGCCCGACAAACCCGCGTTGGTGTGGATCAGTTCGGTGTAAGCGCCGTCTGTGGCGCGGAACCTTTCATCATTGGTGATCCAACCGGGGAACGCCGCGTCCAGGCCTGCACGTAATGCAATTAGATTGACGGATTATTCATAAACCCGGTGGGTGAGCAGTGAGTGCACTGCCTGCTGGATCGAGTATCGTGGGATCGGTTCCCACTCAGAGCAAACTTTTTTTTAAGGTAAACAGGTTTTCTTAAAATACACAACTGATAAGCCCTTGGCATCATCTCACCTGATGATGTAATACGAGACGATGATGGCGAAGATGGAAGTGGGCTTACCAATATTCCCGAACGCAATGGGGATCTGGCTATCTTATCTTCAAGCCGGAACATATCAATGCTGTTGACACTGATGTTTGGCGGCAAGGCTACGACAATGCCCTACCACCAACCATACCGAGTCTTACAAACTTGACCCCGCCGGGAATCGAACCCGCGACCTCCTGATTGAAGCGAACGGACTAACCATTACGCCACAGAGGCGATTGCTTTGTGTTGGGAGTTCAGTATCTGTGTAGGTACACAGGTGTAATAAAAAAAATTGGTGTACGTACCGTTAACTGGGGCTTCTACTTATCAAACTGAACAACTTTCCCCAAGGAACCCATATTCAATTCTCAAAAAAAAAAACTTTGGACCCTCCACACAAAAAACCTGCCAAGTGCGAGTCGGACTCGGACTCGGGTTTCGTAGTCTTTTCAAAACAATAAGTTAAATTTTAGCGCATTTCCCGTGGCACTACCAGTGGAACTACTGGTAGTGCCATAGTTAAATTTCATTTACCGTAGCACTACTGATTTAATTTGATAGGTTTACTCCCAATCCGACCAAACAAAAAAAAAAGCTAAGCAGCAGATTACTTTACTTTAGATTATTTTTTTAACTAAGTTTTATCTCAAAAAACTGTAAATGAGCGAGCGAAGCGAGCGATATTAGGTTTGGTCAGGTTTAATTGATTATACAGTCAAAGGCTCCCCCGATGGGCAGAAGAATGCTTCGCAGAAGAAGAAATTGGGAGTATACTTAATAGCTATTGGTAGTGCTACGGTAAATTAAATTTAACTATGGCACTACCAGTAGTTCCACTGGTAGTGCCACGGGAAATTCCCATAAATTTTTAATTGGTAATATAACATTTTGTATCGAATCTATGAACTTTTTAATCAAACTGCACATCTTAATTTGGTTGACTATGACTGCTAAACTAATTAAGCCAACTTAGCCGTGATAGTTTGCCTTTTAAATTAATTACATTATTTTTGTATTTTTTTTTCAGATGTCCTGAAATAGCGGTTAAGCTTGTAGGGAAGAGGCGGGACACTTGACTCTAACAATAAATAGCATTTCAAAGCTTAATATGTCGCAAACCGATCCCTAAACCAAAAAATGGTTTTAATAAAACCACGGTTGTTTTAAAAGACCTATTCAACGATACCCTACACGAGAAAGTACGTCAACGAAAAAAACTCACCCCCTCTACATGTAGTGAAGGTACTTAAAGTTTTTTTTTTTCAAGATTTGACTGTACCAATTTGTCGGCGTATTTAATATGTATACTCATGCCAAATTACAGCTTTGTAATAAATAGTCTCTGAGCTAAGCCGCGGATAACAGACAGACAGACAGACGGACTGACAGACAGATATGGCGAAACTATAAGGGTTCCTTGTTGACTTCGAAACCCTAAGAATGCATAAAATTGGTCGATCAGCTAATCAATTTGTATGAAGAGTTAATGTTTTTCAAGATTTCTGCAAAGTCAGAGATCAAAAAGTTGTTCAGTATGATGAGTAGAAAGCCTTAGTTGCCTCAGTTCAGGTAAAGTATATAATATATTATTACTAGCTGTCCCGGCGAACTTCGTACCGCCTTACATTACATTACACTGCCCTACCCTACCCTACCCTACACTACACTACACTACCCTACCCTACCCTACACTACCCTACCCTACATACACTACACTACCCTACCCTACACTACCCTACACTACTCTACACTACCCTACACTACACTACCCTACCCTACCCTACACTACCCTACCCTACCCTACATACACTACACTACACTACACTACCCTACACTACCCTACACTACCCTACACTACCCTACACTACACTACCCTACACTACCCTACCCTACCCTACACTACCCTACCCTACCCTACACTACCCTACCCTACCCTACACTACCCTACCCTACACTACACTACACTACCCTACCCTACCCTACCCTACATAAGAACCTTCTCCTGACAATAACGAACTCGACAAAAAAAGAATTAGCGAAATCGGTTCGTGCGTTCTGGAGTTATAGCGTCAGGAAGGAAAACCCGTTTTCATTGTTTTTAAGATGTATTCTGCTATTCGGGACGGAAACAAATCCAACAAATCAAAAACCATGGCAATCGGTCCAGCCGTTCTCGAGTTATAAGTGTTGTAACAAACACGACTTTCTTTTATATATATAGATGAAACGCAAAATGTTCGTTTCAAAGTCATTCTCCTTGCTTTCCGCTTCATATTAAATCTTTTTGATTCCGCAGTATTGATTTTGAAATAACAATTACCTTTCGACAAAAGCGAGAAAGAATCACCACGCACCCTCGAAGACAGTCATAGAAACTATGTCCACGCGGGCGAAGCTAGTAGCTATAAAAACTCAACCGACGACCGACCACTTGGCTACCGGGTCAGAGTAAGAGTTGAAAGTAGCACTTGAAGTAATATGAAATAAATAAATCTGTTTGGAAGGTAGCGTCAGTGATAAACCGACTTAAAAAAAGGAGGAGGTTCTATGTTTCACTATTTTTTTACTAGCTTTTTTCCGCGGCTTCACACGCGTTGGACAACGTTTTTTTGAGCGTGAAAAAAGTGGACTTTGTGTTAATCCAGGTCTTAATCTGTTTACCTACCAAATTTCAGATAGATCCGTTCAATAGTTTTTGCGTGAAGACGTAACAAACATACACAATCACAAACTTTCGCCTTTATAATATTAGTGTGATGTAATTTCACCGATTTTTCGGTCAATTGTGGACCGATTTTTAAAATTCTTTTTTATTTTAAAGTGTAGACTGACTCGGTGGCTCAGTGGTTAGTGCCCTTGACTACTGATCCGAGGGTTCGATCCCCACCTAGGGCAAGCATTTGTGTGATGAGCAGATTTGTTTGCTCTGTGTCTGGGTGTTAAAATAAATCTATATATGTATGTATTTAAACGTATATAAGTATGTATATCAGTCTCTGGTAACCCATAACACAGGGAATCCTACTTTGGGGCCAGATGACCATGTGTGATTTGTCCGAGAATATTTATTTATACTACCGAGGTGGTCCTATGGTCACCAAGTCAGGATCTGATGATAGGATCCCGGGGAAATGAGGGCAACCTTTATATTTTATAGACACGCACCAAATCTTTAAACTAAAAACCGACTTCAAAAGAAATTCGTTTAAAAGTATGAAATATATTTTTTAAATAAATACAAGAAGCAAAGCCATTGAATCTAAACATTTGATGGGGTGTGCTGGCATCGACCTCAAAAAAAATTGTAGTCCCCTAATATGGTTCGTACCTACTTTTGAATCATTTATATTTTGGTTATTTATTGTTTTAGTACATAATTATTTCATACTTTTGAGTGAATTTCTTTTTGAAGTCGGTTTTCAGTTTGTCAAACTTTTATTTTTATTTAACATGAATTCTGATCAGGGCTCCGTACAACTTCCGCCTTCCCTATGAACCCCGATGTCCATAAACTAATCTATATAAATGAATCCCTATTTCCCTTGGTCACGGCATCACGGGTGAACGGCGCTGGACCGACTTCGCTAATTCTTTTTTTGTCGAGTTCGTTATTGTCAGGAGAAGGTTCTTATGTAGGGTAGGGTAGGGTAGTGTAGTTTAGTGTAGTGTAGTGTAAGGGTAGGGTAGGGTAGGGAATGGTAGGGTAGTATGTAGGGTAGTGTAGGGTTGGGTAGGGTAAAAAAGGGAAGGGTAGGGTAGGGTAGGGTAGGGTAGGGTAGGGTAGGGTAGGGTAGTGTAGTGTAGTGTAGTGTAGCGTAGGGTAGGATAGGGTAAGGTAGGGTAGGGTAGGGTGGTGTAGTGTAGTGTAAGGTGGTACGAAGTTCGCCGGGAATACTTGTATAACATAAATATCAGTTGCCGTGCGTCTTCCGAAAACTCGAAAATGGCTCGAATGATTTGAATATTTTTGTTGCGTTCGAATTTGCCAATAAAGGTTTGTGTGTAACCATAAAAATCCGCGAGCGGCTTGCGGCTCGCGCACCATGGGCCGTCTAGTTGCAAATTACTGAAATTGTTGTTGAACTATTATTTAATTTGCGATATTTTGATAATTAAATTGATCTAATTCATTCATATACCAAATATGGGCCGTCTAGTTGCAAATTACTGAAATTGTTGTTGAAATATTATTTAATTTGCGATATTTTGATAATTAAATTGATCTAATTCATTCATCGTCACTTAAGTGAGATGATAACCGCCTCCGTGGCGTAATGGTTAGCCCATTCGCTTCACACCAGGAGGTCGCGGGTTCGATTCCCGGTGGGGTCAACTTGTAAGACTCGATTTGGTTGGTGGTAGGGCATTTTCTAAGCCCGCCTGGCTAGCTACCACCATCTTATCTAAGTCTTGCCGCCAAACATCAGTGTTAACAATATTGATGTGTTCCGGCTTGAAGATGAGATAGCCAGTTCTCCATTGCGTTGGGGAATCTTGGTAAGCCCGCTTCCATCTTCGGCATCATCGTCACTTACCATCAGGTGAGATGATGCCAAGGGCTTACCAATTGTGAATAAAAAAAAAGTAACATACCAGTAATGTAAGAGACGTCTCCGTTGACGTGACGGCCGATGATGCCGACCTGGTGGGCACCCAGGCTGAAGCCAACCAGGTGGTAGTTGGCCGCAGATGCTCCCGTCACCTCATTCAACCAGTTGATAAAGTTTGCCACGCTCACCCCTGAAAAATAGTACGTGTAACTCGAGCAAAGCGTCGGTGGCGTAATGGCTAGGCCCCGTACCTCCTGTCCGGGAGGTCGTGGTTCGAATCCTGCCATTCAATAAAATCGTAGGAAATATTGTGTTAGCCTTCTTAGGGTTCCGTACCCAAAGGGTAAAAAAGGGACCCTATTACTAAGACTCCGCTGTCTGTCCGTCCGTCTGTCACCAGGCTGTATTTCATGAACCGTGATAGCTAGACAGATGATGTATTTCTGTAGCCGCTATAACAGATAATACTAAAAATTTAGAAAAAGTTAAAAAAATAAGGGTCCATACAAAAAACGGTGTTTTTAAACTAGCGACATCTAGATGATACTACGAGTATAATGGTACGGAACCCTATGTGTGCGGTTCTGATTCGCACTTAGCCGGTTTTTTTTCATTTGGAAACGTGTATTTACATTCATATTTGGCACCGTAAGCATTTAGCTTTTGAGATAATAAACTCTTTTTCAAATAAAAGCTTGTACCCAGCAGGTACCTTGTAGGTTTTTTTTCAAGTTGGCATATAAGTACGAAATAGGGATGACGAATGCTAGTCATCTGATTTACTTTTTATCATCTGTCAAAAACGACATTTTGTTCTAAAAATGATTTAAATACCTAGGCGTGACGTCATGGTTTAGCAGCAATAAGTACTCATTTTGTGATTTTGGTGAATTAAAAATCGAAGACTTGATCGAAAACAAAACGAGTAAAGTTTTTCGAAGTTTAAGTATGAGGGCAATTTAGTGATCGAGAGTTCATAATTTATTTCTGATGCTGTCGTCATCTCTATTGTCGTTAGTGTAAACTGGAAAGGAAACTTTGCGATTTATTTATAACAAAAAATTGTGAGCAATCGTGTTTTCTTTAGGGTCAGCCCTCAGTCAGATCGTCTATAAATATCATATGTATTTTTAAAAATTTCATAAATTAAGCTTGATTCAGAAAAATCATAACTCAAATCGTGTATGTGTGTTTGATGACAAAAAAATCAATAAATGTCTTATGTGTTAAAATATTTATTGTGCTAAAACACAATATAAATACCCCCTCCAAGAAAATTACCAAACCTAACCACTCTCAGGGAGTGCCGACAGACGTGTTTTTTTACAGTTTTATAAGTTTTGACGTTTTGCGAATTTTCCTGGTACGGTTTCCCATCTCAAAAATGCCCAACGCGCCTAAAGAAGTTTTCACTTCAAAAAATCACTAGAGGAAGAAAATTATATCATCATCCAACTTACGGTCTAAGACCTCATACCTTATGTTATTTGAGTATTTTTACAAGCTTATATAGCATCTTGGAGCGTCGGTGGCGTAATGGCAAGGGCCGCTACCTCCTGTCCGGGAGGTCGTGCTTCGAATCCTGCCACGTACCAATGTGTTTTCAAATTTCGATTTCATATTTACGTTTATCCGACGCTCTTACGAGTGACGGTAAACATCGCGAGGAAACCTGCATGCGCCTGCGAAGAAACTCGAAGGTTGTGTGTGAAGTCTACCAAATGAGCTAATATGATGATGATTAACCCAGCGTAACGGCTATTATCTAGATTCTAGTAAGCAACCGGCACCGATGGCTTAGCGAAGCTTGGAAGGAAATGGTCGAGAGCAATGCCACTAAAAGTAAAGCTCAAGCCGGGATAATAGGTGGATAAAAACATCTGAAAGTCGAGTTCGCCAAACAACTTTTACCATTAGGACTTTGTCCCCGTGTGTGGAGTATATGACCTATCTTTCTCAAGTTTGAGACCTATGCCGAAAGATATGTGTCGCAGGCATACTGTATAATCGTCATAATCGTCATTATACATACGGACAGGCAAATGTCAGGCAAATTATGTAATGACGAGGGCGGGGTGCCTCGCTTCGCTTCGCGAGGCTCTTTGACAGTTAAATCAATAAAACCTGACCGAACCTGTTATTACAAATTGCCTGACGTACAGCCTGACCGTTTACATACGGACGAATTATACAATTTGCCGGACCGTATGTAAAATGATTAATCATAGAATTTGACTGCCACCTATATTTTAGTACTAACATACTGTATGGACACTCCCTGCCGCTCTCTAGATTAACCTCACCCCCTCGTCATCCAGATTTAAACAGATTGGTTAAAGTGTGGTTCTCGAACGTGTAGGATTTCGCCGCTATTCTGTTTGTTCCGTCATTTCTTTTTTAAATTTCATTTCTGGCCCGTTGCATGAATTGTCCGGGGTGTGGTAAGAGCGTCGGATAAACGTATATATATGAAATTGAATTGGAAAACACATTGGTACGTGGCAGAATTAGAACCACGACCTCCCAGACAGGAGGTAGCGGCCCAAGCCGTTACGCTACCGACGCTCCAAGATGCTATATAAGCTTGTAAAAATACTCAAATAACATAAGGTATGAGGCCGTAAGTTGGAAGATGATATAATTTTCTTCCTCTAGTGATTTTTTGCGGATAAAAAACATCTGAAAAGTCGGGTTTGCCAATAACACTACAATTATTGCCATTAGGACTTTGTCCCCGTGTGTGGAGTATGACCTATCTTTCTCAAGTTTGAGATCTATGCCGAAGTATATATACTAGTACTAACATACGGTATGGACACTATGTCGCTCTCTAGATTCCGACCTCACCCCCTCGTCTCCCAGATTGATACAGATTGGTTATAGTTTGGTTCTCAAACGTATAGGATTACGCCGCCATTTCGTTTGCTCCGTCATTTGTTTTCAGAAATGACATTTCACGACCGTTGTATGCAGTGTCCGGGACAAAGTATACATATTAGTACTAACATACAGTATGGACACACCCTGTCACTCTCTAAATTCCGACCTCGTCACCCAGTTTGATTAGTTTGGTTGTCGAACGTATATGATTTCGCCGCCTTTTTGTTTGTCCCGCCATTCCTTTTTTGAAATGTAATTTCTTTCCCGTTGTATGAAGTGTCCAGGGTGTGGTCCGGGGTGTGCCCATGCCCCATGCCCCAGCATTACGGACGATCTTGGGTGGTTAATGAACCATACCTGAGGTAACGGTGTTGGTCACAGCAGCAGCGTAGTTGATGGTGCTGGCGCCCGCACTCCAGTCCACCGCGATGACGTTCACGTCTTCCGCCGATAGGAACGCTGGAAAATGATGTACATAGTTATTAAAGGTGATTTTTTTTATGATGAAATGTGAAAGTGTGTTTGTTTGTTTGTTTTTCCTTCTCTCACGTAACCGTGCTGGGAACGACAGTGTGAGAACGAGATGGTCGACAAGGTGAGAAGTGTCTAGGCTAAATTAATCCCGTGAAATTAGTTACAGTTCCTGGGGGAACTGAAGAGAACGTTTTTACTAGATTTATTTATATTAGCTAGCCTTATTAGTTAGTATTAGTTAGTTTGCGACAAATCTTGGAAAAATAAGTTTTAACTGTGGTCTCTGAGAAGGTGCTGGATTACTGAGTCTCTATACCTACTGTGTAGCCCACAGAGCAGAACCAATAGCAATAGCAATGGTTCTGCTCTGTGGTGTAGCCACCTGCGTGGCGTAATGTCAAATATAGATAAAGGAAGACGCAAGGAAAGACCAGCAGCCAGTGTCATATTATTGGAATGTACGAATTAACGGTTTGTGGAGGGAAATTCAAGATATCTAAATAAAATAACGCACGCCGACATTGTAATAACGAGATATGTAATATTATTTTTCCGTTATTTCTTTACTTGCTTTTGCCCGCAGCTTCACCCGCATGGGCTATGTTTTCATAATGAGCGTAGAAACTAATTTCTCTTCAGATCCCTCGCAAATATATGTCAGAACTAGCTGTTACAGATATAGTCAAACGCACTCCAATTTTTAATAAAAAAAATAAAAATAAAGAATGGTTAGTCCAATAGTTTCACATCAGGAAGTCGCGGGTTCGATTCCTGTCTAACTTTGTAAGACTCGGTTTGGTTAGTGGAAGTGCATTTTATTAACTCGCCTGGCTAGCTATTATCATCTTATGTAAGTATTGTCGCCAAAAATTAATATTAACAGCATTGATATGTTCCGACTTGAAGGTAAGACAGCCAGTTCACCATTACATTGGGAAATCTTGGTGAGCTCGCTTCCGTCTTTGGCATCATCGTCACTTACCATCAGATGTGGATTAAAAGAAAACGAGCGAGCCTTATAATGGTCGTATATACCATCTTACGTAAGTATTGTCGCCAAAAATTAATATTTACAGCATTGATATGTTCCGACTTGAAGGTAAGACAGCCAGTTCACCATTACATTGGGAAATCTTGGTGAGCTCGCTTCCGTCTTTGGCATCATCGTCACTTACCATCAGATGTGGATTAAAAGAAAACGAGCGAGCCTTATAATGGTCGTATATACCATCTTACGTAAGTATTGTCGCCAAAAATTAATATTTACAGCATTGATGTGCTCGACTTGAAAGCAAGACAGCTAGTTAACTATTACATTGGGGAATCTTGGTAAGCTCGCTTCCATATTCGGCATCATCGTCACTTACCATCAGTTGTGGATTAAAAGAAAACGAGCGAGCCTTACAATAGTCGTATAAATGTAATATGTGACAAAATTTCTTGAATTATCGAGTCGCACATTTACGGGCCGGGCCTTCGGTTATTTTCGCCTTCGGCCTCACATTAGGCGGCATCACCCTGTTTGTTACCTTAGCCTTCGTGACCTAAAAAAAACGGCCAAGTGCGAGTCGTATTCGCTGACCGAGGGTTCCGTACCATCACATCTCTGCATAAGAAACCTTAAAAATAGTAAATCGAAAACTATATATCATAAAAATAATTAAAAATCTGTTTAAACTTGTGCCAATAAAGTTCTTTTTTACGATACCCCACATGACACGGTCAACTCAATTCAAATTTTGGCCGCCGTTCCTTACAAAATTGATGACGTACTATTAAGACTATAATTTTTATGATTTAAATACAAATGTATAGTTTTTAGATTTTTCCCTATACTTGTAGTGACGGTATTACTTGCCAAATTTCATAGTTCTAGGTCAACGGAAAATACCCAATCAATTTTGATTCCCTTGAGAGTGTCGAAACATAAGTTTTTTGCGGCATAAACGGCCGTATCTTTTTTTCACGTTGACCTAGAAGTTTGATTTTTTCACAGCTTCAATGGACTGCAGACCGGACTATATGGTTTTAATTTCAACTCGATACCTCCACGCGTTCCCGAGATAAAGGGTCTTGACAGACAGACGGACGATCAATAAAGTGATCCTATAAGGGTTCCGTTTTTTCCTTTTGAGGTAGGGAACCCTAAAAGCGTTCACATTTCCTGTTACACTCTTCCGCCCCATTTTACATAATTTTGAACAAAAAAAAACCGACTTCAAACAGGAAACTAACGCTTTCTCTGGGTTACCATCATCAGATCCTGGTTTCTTTATCATGGTACCACTCTTGGGATATCCCCATTCCAACAAAAAAAGAATCATCAAAATCGGTTCATAAACGACGAAGTTTTCCGCGAACACACATAAAAAAAATATACGGTCGAATTGAGAAACCTCCTCCTTTTTCAAGCGACTTCCAAAAAGGAGGAGGTTCTCAATTTGACTGTATGTTTTTTTTAATTTTTTTATGTGTGTTACCTCAGAACTTTTGACTGGGTGAACCGATTTTTATAATTATTTTTTTATTCGAAAGCTAGTGCTTCCCGTGTGGTCCCATAAAACTTTTATTAAAGTCGGTGCAGTACCTACTTCATTACAAAACTAGTGGATGCCCGCAGCTTCGCCCGCGCAAATCCCGATTTTTGCGGTTCCCGTGGGAATTTCCCAAAATCCTTTCTTAGCGGATGCCTACGTCATAACATCTACCTGCATGCCAAATTTCAGCCCGATCCGCCCAATGGTTAGGGCTGTGCGTTGCAGTCAGTCAGTCACCTTTGAGTTATATATATTAAGATGTCGGTTTTTTAACGTGTTTAGCGTTTTCAATTATTTGAAGTCGGTTAAAAACGTTACACATGAGGGGAAAGATGTTACAGATCAAAATGTACGTAGATACCTGGTACGAGAACGGAGTACATTTCAGCGCTGGCGGAGTCGAGCCAACCGTGAATCAGCACTACGGTCCTGCGTCGCGGGTCGTAGTTGGTGACGCCAAGGAGTCCATGGTTACCTAGCAGCATCGGCTGGCTCACTGTAGGATTCAACCTGCGGAGCGTAAGAAATAACCATGGGGTATAGGTTTTATCCGTGGTCCTCATCATATCAGCTCATATACGTCCCCACCGAGGGGCTGCAGCGTACCCTGAATTAGGGCGATCGGGCGTTAGTCGACCACGCGGGTCCAGTGTGGGTTGGTCGACTTCACACACGGCCTTTGAGTTTCTTCGCAGGTGTGTGCAGGTTTTCTCACACGATGTTTTCCTTCACCCTTAAGGCAATCGGTGAGTTTATGGACGTAAGTTTCGAAAAACTTATTGGTACATTGGCCGTCCGGATTTGAACCCGGCGCCTCTGGTTAGAAGGACCAAGTCGTTTCCGGTTAAGCCACCGAATGCTTATCCGTGGTCCTACTAGTAGGAAAAAACCGGCCAAGTGCGATTCGGGGTCACACAAACAGGGTTCCGCACCAAAACTTTAACTAGCAACAGAATAAGACTCACTCACTACACTACTTTGCTCTAGGTAAATAGAGGTCTACTTGTTCTGGACTATAGAAATTTAATTTTTTCCTGTTGGAACGAAATAACTTTAAATTTTTTCTTTAGATTCATCCGCATATACCGTGATTTTTTCAAGATTTTATTCGCAGTAGTTTCTGAGATAAGGGGGAGGAATGGTCAATTTTCGTCTATTTTTTAAATAATTTCAAAACTAATAATCTCGATATTTGAAAAAAAAAATTTGAGGATCTCTCAACAAGCCTTTTCATTTATTATGTCACACAATATATTTTGAAAAACTTTTTTTCCAATTTTTTAATTTACTTCCCAAAAGTGGCCCTCATGTTTAAAATTAATTTATTTACGTTACACTTCCGTCTTTAAGTCATAAAGTTACATAATATGTGGACCAAATTTCAACTCAATCAGTTTTGTAGTTTCCGAGCAAATTGCCTATGACAGACGGACGGACGGCCAAACACCTGTAAGGCTTTCGTTATTACCTTTTAAGGTACGGAAGCCTAAAAATATTAGGACCACGGGGAAACAGTCCAATAGTTTCCCCGTGGTCCTTCTATTTTGTCCTACTAGCAGGACCACGGCGACAACCTATGCCCCGTGGTCCTATTATATTATTTCTAAGATTTCTTTTTAAAATTTGCCCGTGTTAAATAATTATACAGTTCTTGAGGGAACTTGATTGAATACGGTCATGTTTGGTATTTTTTTAAAGTTTAGTAAAAGTTTGTAAATTTAATCGAATTTTGTAAAAAAAATTACTAGATTTGACCGTATTCATCACATCAGCTCATATATATGTCCCCACCGAAGGACTAGAGCCTACCCTGAATTAGGGCGATCGGGCTTGTCGACCACGCGGGCCCAGTGCGGGTTGGTCAACTTCACACACAACCTTCGAGTTTCTTCGCAGATGTGTGCAGGTTTCCTCACGATGTTTTCCTTCACCGTAAGAGCGTCGGATAAACGTACATATGAATCGAAATTCGAAAACACATTGGTACGTGGCAGGATTTGAACCACGACCTCCCGGATAGGAGGTAGCGGCCCTTGCCGTTGCGCTACCGACGCTCTTATTACCGTAATCAATCAAAGTATATTATACTGCGTGAATGAATCAGAAACGAAGAGATCCATAAGAGAACTAAAGTAACCTACAATCTCTAAGAATTGCTAAACTTAAGTGGCAGTGACCGGGGCACATAGCTCGTAGAACAGATGGCCGAAAGTTCTCGAGTGACGAACGCGCACCGGAAAATTTAGCGCAGGGAGGCTTCCCACTCGGTGAACCGCAGAATCGATTGTCGTGGAAATCCTTGGGGGAGGCCTATGTCCAGCAGTGGCCGTCTTTCAGCTGATATGATGAAGATATTATACACGGCCAAATTTCAGAAAGAAAAGCTTAGAAATAATCCCTACTAATATCCCTACTCCCTACTAATATTATAAATGCGAAAGTAACTCTGTCTGTCTGTTACGCTTTCCCGCAAAAACTACTGAACGGATTTGGCTGAAATTTGGTAGGTAGACAGATTAGGACCTGGATTAAGGCATAGGCTACTTTTTACCGTTGCCGACTCGTAGTCACACCAGATTATCACACCAGTATGACAAACAGGAATTTTTTTTCTCGTTTGTCACACTACTTATTTCTCCACACCATTTATTGCATTTATTTCCTAACTAGTGCTGTCCCAGTTATAGTCGTTGCCGACATTGTTAAATTAAAAAACCTTCAGATTAGGTATTAGCTTATATTTTTAACGCAAAGTTTCGAGGAAATGTCCCAATGATATTTCACCATTTAAAAGTTGTAACTGGCAGGAAATAACAAAATTATCTTTATCAGTTTGGTCGACCCTTCTTTTATTTTTAATATCAATTTCCTTTTGATTTAATAATACTGTTAATAATTTTAGTATGGTTACGTAGTTTTTATTATCTTTTCATTTAATTGTGAGTGCCAACTTTCACAAACGTTATTGGTTCTGTGCCTTTGGCCAACTACATTCCAGTCGGCGATATTTTGTTTATCATTAAGCCATTGTCGGGTCATGTATGCTATGAACTGTTTCATATTTTTTCCGCTCAATTCATTAGATTCAGTTTTTATGTATTCCCATCCGTTTCTAACTAGTTCTAGTGGAGTTAGCGGCAATGCCGTACATAATCCCACAATTCTTTTATGTAGTTTACTTTTCAAACCAATTTTTTTCGCTTTTCGCCATAAGCTGTGACAATAATGATAGTAACACTTTTTTATCGATATTTGTGGAAAAAAATATCATATGGCATTTGCTAAGCTACGGCAGTCTCGAAATCTGCGTGGAATGCAGTGGGATGCCAATAGGGAAATTTAGTTTTCAGGATATCGAACAATGCAGCGTACGTCGACTCTTTTTTGTCACTCATAAGCACATGTATTAACGGTCATGTATTTCACCCTGTGAAAAAAAATTAAAAAAAAAAGAAGCAAAGGAAATGTGAAAATCACATCAAAAAAATATATCACTATAGTGCCATGTCACACTAGCGAGTTGCAAACGAGTGGAAAGCGGGGCGAGTGCGCATCGAGCTCGCTGCGAGTTCACCACATGTACGTAGCAAACCTGTCGTGAATTCACCATTTTGTACACTCGTACATTTATTTTTGGTTTCAAATAAAAGTTTTAATCACGTGAATCATTTGAATGTACAAAACGCGGATTGCACGCCGCGAACTCGCTGTACATCCACGGCGTTTCGCCGCTAGCTCGCTGCGCACCCGCGGCGTGTTCGCCACGCAAACATTGCGAGCTCGCTGCGCATTCACCTCGCTTTCCACTCGCTCGCAACTCGCTAGTGTGATATGGCCCTTAAAAAGTGACAGCGATAGCATCCTTATACGGATGTTTGTTACTCTTTCACGCAAAAACAAAGATTATTCACTGGAATAGCACATATACGTAGGTACATAAGTAGGTAGGTATATATATACTTACGTTTATTGTCACCGAACCTGAGCACTTTATACTGTTATGACGACGGTTACGACAAAACCATATTTGAGATAAATTTTTATAAACTTTCTGTTTATAGTATTGGTGTTGCTTAAATAACAACAGTTGTCCACGTTTTCTATTAATGATATTAAAATCCATATCACAAAGTGAATGTGAAACCAATACACATTTAGCAAAATCGTTGATGTGAAAATATGGTGCAAATTATTTCGATTGACATTTGTCTGTCATTACCATTATCTCAAGCATTGCTTTCCAAACGGCCAGTATTAGATAAGTATGCATTATGATAATATGAATCACATCCACAGCTGAACATAGGCCATAGACTTTTATTAATTTATTATGTAGGTACTGCCGTAGAAGTAAAGGAGTATAGCAATAGAAATGTCATTAACGCTTTAACGTATCGCACATGAGATAGCGATATTTTTCCTAGGCACATATGTAAAGCATTAGTATTGCTGTTAAATATCGGATTTCTCTATCACTCGTTAGAAAAGACAATAAGCCACCTCGTCCTTACAATTCAGTGCTTTTCTATTGCTATTCTCTCTACGAGGTATGTACTGCACTAGCAATTATGGTAAACATGGTGTAGTAAAATAAGTAGTGTGACAAACGAGAAAAAAAAATCCTGTTTGTCATACTGGTGTGATAAGCTGGTGTGACTACGAGTCGGCAACGCTTTTTACCACGCTCGCGAGCCGCTTGCGGCTCGCGCACTGCGCACCCTCGAAAAGTTATAGAAACGTGGTTCACGCGGGTGAAGCCGCGGGAAACAGCTAGTATATAATATAGCTACAGAGACAACCTATTCCCCGTGGTCCTAGTAGTAGGACAAAATAGTAGGACCACGGGGAAATAGCCCTATACTGGTGTCGATGAGTGACGCCCTCTGTGGCGAAGAAGTTAGTCTACCTACTCGCTTCACATCAGGAAGTCGCGCGTTCGATTTCCGACGGGGTCAAACTATTTCGAACTCAGTTTGATTGGTGGTGTGTAGGCCATTATTTGAGCTTGCTACACGGAAAAATTCGGCCAAGTGCGTGTCGGACTCGCTCATCGAGGGTTCCTTTATTCTGTTTTTGTTGTATACAGTGTCCGGGGTATGACTTAAGCTTGGCGATTCTATGGGCTATGACGGTTACCTTGGTTCTCCTACGGTCTCCTTATTGTAGGACCACGGGGCATAGGTTGTCTCCGTGGTCCTACTAGTAGGACAAAATAGTAGGACCACGGGGAAACAGCCCAATACTCGTTTTGATGAGTGACGCCCTCTGCGGCGGAGAAGTTAGTCTACCTACTAGCTTCACATCAGGAAGTCGCGGGTTCGATTTCCGACGGGGTCAAACTTTTTTGAACTCAGTTTAATTGGTGGTGTGTAGGCCATTATTTGAGCTTGCTACACGGAAAAATTCGGTCAAGTGCGTGTCGGACTCGCTCATCGAGGGTTCCTTTATTCTGTCTTTGTTGTATACAGTGTCCGGGGTATGACTTAAGTTTGGCGATTCTATGATATATGTCGGTTACCTTGGTTCTCCTACGGTCTCCTCATTTCTGGTTCATACGCATAGGAAAACTCCGAACATAGGCAGTAAATTTTTAGTGTACCGTACACCCAACAGGTGACCAACGGGACACTATCACTAAGCCTCCGCTGTCTGTCCGTCTGTCTATCTGTCAGCGGGCTGTATTTCATGAAGTGTTATAATATAGGTAGACAGTTGAAATTTTTACATAATGTGAATTTCTATTGACGCTATAAACAAATACTAAAAATTAGAAAAAGTGAAAAAACAAGAGTACTGTAGAGATCGTATGTCTCTACATACATGTATTCCAACCTCTTTGCTTAGTTTCTTGCCATGGCGAATCGAATTTAGAATATTGGTTTAAATTTGATTTTGTAAGTCATTCGAAAACTTTTTGAAACAATATAGAGATTCAATGGCTGACCGTGAGCCAGGACAGAGGACCTTTGACTAAAAGTATATTTTTATTATCCGCGCCTCTGGGTTGAGTTCCCTAAAACCATGGCAAGAAAGTGAGAGGAGTCACTGAAGCTAATAATAATCAGTCAGCCGCTAGAGCCTTCTATCTGTTTTTGCATATCAATAAACAATCATCTCTGATGATCATTTGATACGCATACTAAACTTTCCTTGTAGTATAGTGAACCAGTTACACCCCCGGCGTCTCGTTGACGACGTCAAAGTACCATACAAAAGTAGTGTTTTTATAGGTCTTTAGTCGTATTTTTGATTTAGCTATATCGCGAAAACGGTAATACATACAAGCGTGAAACTTGGTGTGATTGTAGTTATAATACTGAAGTAAAATAACAAATAATAAAAATTGGCCAAGTGTGAGTCCTACTATCGCTAAGGAGTCCGAACTAAATAACAAAAAAAAAGCTTAATTACATATGTCGCTCGCGTTGATGTCTTTTGTTTGTAATGTGAATAGTTATTATTGACATTATAGTATGTAGTGTGGAGAGGTATGGTGGTGCGGAACCCTCGGAGTGCTATTTCGACTCGCACTTGACCGCTTTTTCGAATTACATTTATTTGCCATAATGTTCACATATTACTCGAAGTTCAGCTTACCTGGTGTAGAGATGGTACACGTTCTGCGAGTCTGGCAAGTACCTTGCGGACTCTATCAGGTCACTGGCTTTCACCCACGTGTCCACCAGGTGGGTGGATCCATCGCCCCCTCGCATGTACTGGTAGCGAATCCCTTCCTGGTCCTTCCTGATTACGAAGTCAGTGGGGTGCGCTGGAGTGGATTTATTAAATTATTTTTTTGACGGAACTAACACTTGAAACTTTGACAAAAAACTTTGTGAAAATACTTTACCTGAAACAGCGGCTATACCTAGGACCAAAAACATAAACGACCACGCCATTTTAATACAAACTGGTGACTGATCAGAAAACAATTCTTTATAATTATACGTAAATAATAAGTAAATACTTATCTCTGATTGAAAGTAATATCATATTGTTATTTCCTAATCCTCTTATGTATGACGTCATGGCCATATCGTTGAAATTGGTCAGATCATGAAATGGCTGCACGGATATTGACCAGATCATGACATTACCGAGCAGATTCGAGTTGAGCGAACGAAAAAAAGTTCTCGAATGGCGACCGCGCATAGGAAAACCTAGCGTAGGCAGGCCTCAGTGGACCGACTACCTAATGAAGATCGCGGGAAGCCGATGGATGTGGGCAGCGCAGGACTGGTTGTTGTGGAAATCCTTGGGGAAGGCCTTTGTCCAGCAGTGGACGTTTTTCGGCTGATATTATGATGAGCGAAGCAAACAGTAACAGCTTCGTAAGGTTTGATCATCATAATGTCGAAGAGCCTCGCATAGCGTGGCTGCCCCCTGGGTGGCGGAAGGCAGTTAAGGTTAGGCTAGTTTCGCATGATATGTCCGGCCATTTCAAGATTTGGCCAATCAATTTCAAGATTTCATGAACTGGTTAATTTTTTGACATAGCTAAGACATATAAGCAAAATTTGATGTGCGTATCTGGGTATGTGTGTATGTTTCCTAAAGACTTCGAAACGGCGGGAGCGATGTTAATGAAATTTTCAATAATATAATAAAACTGAAAGTGATAATTATTTGAAGGAATAATGGTGGAGACACATGGCTTTCTGTTTAAAATAATACTATTACGTTTAAATAGATTTTTAATATCTTATTTATCATAGCAATTCGATCAATTCATATCATTCGTTGTTCGATACGTGATGCGGATTTAAAGATGTAACGGATATATGGTACCTTTCCGGTCTTGTTTAGTAACCTTGTTAATGACCTTTAAAAATAGCTCAATATCCGCCCGGATACCCATTCAGCTGCGAACATTTCATGGAAAACTCAAATAAATTGTTTTTTGATTTAAGAACAAATAGGTGCTACAATATTTAAAGAATTTTAAATGAAATCGTTGTAAAAATGCGAAATAAGTTGAGCAAGTTTTTTACGAATTTCTAAAAGTAACTTTTTTTTCTTTTTTTAATCACAATTGGTAAGCTCTTACCATCATTTCTACTGGTGGTAAGTGACGATGATGCCGAAGATGGAAGCGGGCTCACCAAGATCCCCCAACACAATGGGGATCTGAATATCCCATCTTCAAGCCGGAATACATCAATGTTGTTAACACTGATGTTTGGCGGCAAGAATTAGATAAGATGGTGGTAGCTAGCCAGATGGGCTATGAAATGCCCTACCATTAACCGAATCGAGTTTTACAAAGTTGAACCCGATGAGAATACAACCCGCGACCTCCTGGTGTAAAGCGAATTGACTAACAATTTAAAAATTAGCATCTATTAGTAATAATCGCCTCTGTAGCGTATGGTTGGTCCACTCGCTTTATATCCGAAGCGAGAGATCGATTCCCGATTCTTCGAGTCCAACTTCGTAGGACTCAGCATTCAGTTCGGCCGATGGATACGGGCAGCGCAGGACCAGTCGTCGTCAAAATCCATGGGTGAGGCTTTTTTTTAGCTGTGGACCTTCGACTAATATGACTGATTTGTTGATGTATACCTGGACAGACAATCAAGATATGTAGATCCAACTTCAAAAAAGAGATAGAATGTCGAAACGGTTTTTTGGATATCCGGTATCAGGTCAGACTACTATTTCTTTCATCTCTCAGACCGATTTTAATACTCAGTACTTAATACATAATTTGTTGTGTACAATTTATTTCGTTTTTTGACGTGATAACGTCTTATAATTCGATGGAGCCGGCTGCACGCACGAAAAAATGCGTCGTTACCATGCGTCGTTACCTCGCTCTGAGGCGTTCCGAAAAATGCGTCGTTACCTCGCTCTGAGGCGTTCCGTGAGGCGTTCCGTTTAAGGCTTTTTTCTTATGACGTTGTCACGTTCAACTATCGTCAGTAAACCGACTTTACAGACAACCGTTTTTTTTCTTTCTTTTATAATAATTACCTAAATACTGGCATGACGGATAAATCTGACACATTGAATCTGAAAAAGCAAGTAAAATACTGGGTAGGTTTTCCGTCATCCAAGCTCACGCAGTTGCAGGCGCCAGCTAGTTAAGAATCTAGTTATCTTTCATCTTATCAGCTTACATACGTCCCCGCCGAGGGGCTCAAGCGTACCCTGAATTAGGGCGACTGGGCCTTAGTCGACCATGAGTGCCCAGTGCAGGTTGGTCGACTTCACACACAACCTTCGAGTTTCTTCGAAGGCGTGTGCAGGTTTCCTCACGATGCTTTCCTTCACCGTAAGAGCGTCGGATAAACGTACATATGGAATCGAAATTCGAAAACACATTGGTACGTGGCAGGACTCAAACCACGACTTCCCAGATAGGAGGTAGCGGCCCTTGCCGTTGCGCCACCGATGCTCTTTGCTTAATATATTAATTAAATCACTATATTGATGATAACTAATATCATTTGATGCATCGTGTCGTTAAGCTTATTAATCTTATTTTATTAGGATTGATGAATCTGATTTGTTTGTTAAGTAGGTACATCAAAATATCCGCCTGTATAAAAAATTACCCTAGTCGTAAACATGCATCCTATTGGTATTGGTAGTGGGCTCCCGTTTCCGCATTTGGACTCTTTTTCGGTCCTTTATATGCGTGCAAGTGTCGCTGGCTAGTCCAGCCAACCCAGCTCCTTCCAGAAGCACAGAAGTCTCCTGGGACATTCGCAGGCTTCTCGGAGCGACCCCATATCATTGAGGATTTTCACCCGATGTTCGATCAGACCAGTGCATTCACAGGATCACATGACTGACTGTTTCATCTGTCTCAAGACATCCTCTGCAAAGAGGACGGTCTGTGACATTCATGATGAAAAGTTGTTTATTCAGGGGTAGGTGCCCGCTGATAGTACCCACAACTATACGAAGATCGCGTCGGTTGAGGCTGAGGAGTTTTCGGGTCAGTTGTGGTTTAACATGCATCCTATGTCATGGGATCCAGACAAAAATAACGACACATTGCACTACAACTTTCAAACTTAATTCCTCTTATGGCCAGTCGGGTAAAAACTCTATGTGACTCACGGGATCAAGATGAATCTATAACGACACCTCAAACTCCAAAATTCATCAAGCCGTTGAGGCTACACAGCGCGCCAAAGAAATAAATAAACATACATACAACTTAACTCTCGTTCGGCGCAATCGGGTAAAAATACAGGCCTACCTATATGGTCATGTTTATCATCTATGTTTGTATGTGACTGTTTGAATCATGAATATAAAGAAATAAATAAATCATGATAGTGTTCATCTTTTCAAATAGGTATTCAGATGAGCTAATGATGGACGATTTAACTCCTTAACTTTCATGCTGCTGAGATGATGATGGAAGCCACAGGACTCTGTATCTGAAAATGAAACACATGTATTATAATTTGATAATTCCTATTGGTGAGTATAGATGATTGGATTTAACGTTGCTAGATAGATAGCATTACCACTAAAAATAAAGAAAATAGAAAAAAGGTTAAAAAAATTTAAAACCAACTTCAAAATGAAACTCACTTAAAAGTATAAAATAATATTATTATACTTAAATACACAACTTAACCAACAATAACGAAATCAAAGGCAAGTACGAATTTAATTAGGGACTTAAAAATTTTTTGAGGTCGTTACCAGCACATAGTTACTTACGTATTAAATGGTTTAGATTCGATGGTTTGCTGACACCGACCTCAAAAAAAAAAATTAAGCCTCTAATTTAATTCGTACCCACCTTTGATTTCGTTATTGTTGATTAAGTTGTGTATTTAAGTATAATAATATTATTTCACACTTTTAAGTGAGTTTCATTTTGAAGTCGGTTTTAAGATTTTTTTAAACTTTTTTTTTTAACAAAAAAAACTTTATGTTTGTATTAAGCGACTTTGACCTTTACGAAAGCCATCCAGTGATAGCAACCGTGATAGATAACTAATAGGTAAGTAATTTGTTATCTTATCTGTACTTTAGATATGCGCCTCAATAATTCGTCTTAAATCTTAATCTTATCCAGTTATCGTCTTGCAAATCACTCGTAAATATCTTAACAACACCCGTCGATAGAGATCTGGTTACTGCACGTAGGTATTATTTGTAGATATACATACAGTATGTTAATAGTTATTTTCAATACAGTTGCTCAAAAAGTGGTCCTTTATATGCCAGTCAAGTGTGCGCAAAACTGTTTTTTACCGCACACGTGCTTTTACTTTACCCCTTTTTTTAATTTCTAGCTCGAAGGAATTAACAGGAATTAGAAGGAAGGAACATTTCTAACAAATGAAAAATATAATAACCAAAGATACAGAATCTTCTTTAAAACTTTTGATAGGTGAATTTTAAGAGATTGTGGTTGTTCCTCCGTGAGGTTCGCTAGCTGATTAGATTCTCTTTTGGTTATATCTTTGTGAAGAAAGGAGAATACATATGAATGAATTGCATAGGTTACACCAAGAAATAGGTCATCTGTTCCAAGGAGGTTTTAATTCTTATAATATTATCCCAAGCCTTATTGTAGTCTATTTATGATATAATATTTAAAAAAAAACTTACGCATGCGTACGTGTGTTAGCTAAAATATGGAGCAATTTTTGTAAAAAGGCATTGGGATGTTTTAGCTGTGAAAACGAATAAAATTATGATTAGTTAATATATATCTATATATATCTATATATATGTGTAATAAAAAATATACTTATGTGTTTTTATAAGAAAAAACAATGTGAGATTAGTCCCCGGATATTTAATATGAGCCACAAGTCGCTTAAAATGAACTTTGGTTGCCGAAACCTTCATATGTACCGTATTTTATTTTTCTGTCAGGGTTCTTTTTTATTTTACTTGTTTTCTTACAACTGTATTGAAAAACTTGATATGATACATCTTATATAACTATTATAATACAAGGATGGTAAAAAAGGTAAATAACAAACGAGTGACATTTGTAAGCCCGAGCCGCAGACGAGGGTTAACAACGTCACGAGTTTTTCAATACAGTTACAAGTAAAATAAAAAAGAAGCGTAACAAAAAAAACACAAGTTTAAATATACCTATCAAAGTTCCGGCAACTAAAGTTCATTTGACGCGACTCGTGGTTCGTTTTAAATGTCCGGGGGAGTCATTTTCGGCATCAACGTCACTTACCATCAGGTAAAATAATGTCAAGGGATTATGAATTGTGGATTGAAAAAGAAGTTCTCACTGTGCTTATATATACACATAAGGATATTTTATCACACCTAGTTATATTTACTCGTATTCACAACTAAAACAACTAAATTCAGTTTTACAAAAATTTCGCTTTATTTTAGCTACGCACACATACGCACGCGTAAGTTCTTTTTAATATTATTACCATAAATGGATTACAATAAGGCTTGGTATAATAGTGTATGCATTCATTAAACCTCTTTGGAAAATATTACTGATTTTTTTGGTTTAACCTAAGCGCTTCATGCGTCATAAACTCATCAATCTATCTCCTTCTTGGCCACCGTGGCATTTATTCTCCTTTCTTCGCAAAGATATAACCAAAAGAGAATTTACCCAACTAGCATTATGTAACCTCTCGGAGGAATAACCTGTCTCTACTAAAATTCTCCTTTCAAAAGTCTCAAAGGAGATTCTGTATCTTTATCTTTTTTTTTACTAGCCGTCCGCTCGCGGCTACGCTCGCATTGTTTTCGATTTTCCCGTGGGAACAAGACGTTTTTCCGGGGTAAAAAGTAGCCATGTCCTATTCCAGGGTGAGGTCCTGGAACAGATCAAAGGCTACTTTCTTTTTACTTTTCACCTATATGTGTGCCAAGTTTCACCCCGATCCGTCCAATGGTTGAAGCGTGGAAGAGTAACAAACATCGATACAGACATCCATATATACAAACTTACACATTTATAATATGTATTAATAGGATTTGCCAGAACTGAGTTAGAAATTAAAAAAGTGGCAAAGTAAAAGCGGTAAAATCAATTTTGCGCACAGTTAACTGGCATATAAAGTACCACTTTTTGAGCAGCTGTATTGAAAAATATATTATTTGTGTAAGACCCGTTAACTGAAATCCACCGTTTCCCACCTTTCTACCAGACCTTTCTACCAGTAGTAAATGGAGAAACTTGTATTACCCACCTTGTCGTACAACCAACGGTTGCAGTAGTAAGGGCGGTTTTTTATTTACCCTGGTCACTTTCAGATAACCCGATGTACTACCGCAGTCTTTCTTTCGTAACTGTCAGATACGCCACACATGGGAGTCTCGCTTCGCAAGGCTCTTCGACAGTATCATTGATCAAACCTTCGTTAGGTGTATTCCACTTATAGCAAAGGGAGATATCTCCGCCAGGTAAAGTGGTATGCCTGGAGATCGGTATATACGCTTCATCATACCAGCCTTCGAGAGATAGCAGAAAAAACGCTGGGAGGCTCTTTAGGAGCAAGTCCAGCGGGCCAATGGTGTCAGAAAGCTTTAGCCGTATTCGCCTAGAGAGCGAATCCGTTGCCCGGGGTGGACCACTAGGAGGTACTTTTCGAACAACTCCACCCCAAAACACACTGCAAATCTGGACCACACTAAACCGCATAAGAACCGGCCAAGCCAGGTGCAACTACCAACTGCACTAATGAAGTGCTACCCTAGCTGCGATTGCGGGGCTGCCGAGCAGACGACGTGGCACATCGTAGTAGAGTGTCCGAATCGGTGCTTAAGGGGTGGCTGGGAGGATCTGAACAAACTCACCCCGGAGGCCAAAAACTGGATCCAGAATCTTGATATTGATTTGTAGTTTATATTGCAGGAACTAAATAAGGCCATACGATAAAAAAAATCATATCAGCCGAAGGACGTCAACTGCTGGACATATGCCTCGCCCAAGAAATACGCTTAGTAGCAAGGAAATGTCTATAACGCATTGTAGATGTTTGTACTCTCGATACTTGCGTTAAGGTTCACTTTAGTTGTACATAGTCTTCCTCCGACGACAATATCATCTATCGAGGTGTGGATGTAAAGTCCATGTAGCTTGAAGGATGGTTCAGTCTTGAGCTGTGGAATTGTGATGGTTTAGTGCAGATACCGCTACATACCTCCCCTTCTGAGACCAGAGGTCCATACAATTAGCTAAGTGCAACAGCAGGCAGCCGCCGTCTATCTTTTGGATAGCACAGTTAATTGTGAAGAATGCTAAGAGAAAGAGGTACAATTTGAGCTGGCAGTCTAAAGTCGCAGGTGCTGTCGTCCTTGTTGAGTTGGGTAGATGTGCAGTGCTAGGCCGATGTCCATGGTAAGTCGGGATAAAGGCTGGCGTCAGGCATCATGGTAAGGAAAACAGGTAAAGTAACAGGTCAGGAAACTCGAGGTCTCGGGTTGCAATGGTCCTGATTAAACTTCGGTGCGATGAAACTGCTGTGCTGCTGTGAGACTTACTTTATCGGCTAGAGGATTGATGTTGGAGTATCGTGCTGCTGGTTGGCTGAAGGAGCGTTGGTAGTGTTCAGCGAGGGGTCACCACTGTAGGAACGGTGTGTTCCTACACTCCGAGAGCAAAGGGTGATATCTCCGCCAGGCGAGGTGTATTTTTGTATGGGAGCGTGGCATAGTGACAATATACATTGGCAGTGCCCCCACCAAGACGAGCAGCTAAAGGAACAGGGCACTACCTACATTTTCTGGAAGCGTTTCGACGAATTCCAGAATCGTCATAGATTCGGTCTGGATAATGTTAGAAAGCTGAAATTTTTAGGATAAAATATCCTTAGCAAACTTATCAAACACCAAGTATCAATTATCTAGATTTAATAGTTTCATATTTATTGATATCTCAAATACGTCAATTTCGTGGGTCACTCACTCACTCACTCACTGAAGATTATCAAAACCTCTAGGGTACTTTCTGAAGTCTTAGAAGACTTTAATTTGGTATATAAGCTAAAAAAATTAAGAAATTGGAAACTTTCCCTCTCCAACCCCTCGTACAGGTGGTGCGTATATGTGCATAATAAAATAAGTTTCGTCGTATTTTTGAACTGTAATAGCTTCGGTACGGATGATGCTTGAAAGCTGAAATTTTCAGAAAAAAAATTCCCTGGTAGATTTATTAAATGTTTTAAGTATCAATTATCTAGCTTATTAAAGCTATTACACCATTAGGGTTCAGATTAATTGTCGTATGAAATACGATGATTTCGTGACTGATTTACTCACTCATTCACTCATGAACGTCAAAACCTCAAGCTACTTCCTGAAGTCCTAGAGGACTAAAATTTGGTATATTAGCTAAGGATTGCATATAAACAGTGGAAAAATCAGAAATCGGGAATTTCCCCCCTCCAACAATTGCTTGTCATTCAATAGTTCCACGAACATTAAACGGCCCACCCATACCTTTTTACCAAAATAGAATTTGTAGAGCCAAAGTTAAATGTGGTACAGTCAAGAGCACTAGAAGCTATATAATTTGGACTAAGGACAGGCCCCGTGAACTATGATGCGCAGCGCAAATCGAAACTCAGCTTGGGGCTTGACTCTACCTGGCTCATAACTTTTTAACAGTGCAAGGAACAAACTTGTGAGTCTTGGCAAGCAACAATAAATGAAAAGTTTTTGGTGGGATGCATTTTTTTCAAAATTTTTCGGCGCACTATTGAGTCTTTACTATTGTAGGGGACAAACCGACAATATTACAGAATATTTTGATCGAAAGCGTCACGTTTTTAAATATTTAGAATTAACAGTTGTCAAAAAACAAATTACTCCCAAAAAAAATATCTCACAATATCTCAGTAACAAGATACTTCAGGTCAAAATGTATTTTCTATTTGCATTACCTATCTAAAAATAGGTTTAATCATAGGCCGAAAGATCTCTGAAAAAAAGTGTACAATATTGTCCCTATGCCAAAGAGGATATTACCGTTTAATTAGCTGTCTTTGATTGTATGTGTAACTTTTCTGTCACGAAATTATTTTAAACCATTGAGCTCTAAACCACGTTGTCCTCTGTTTACTTCTTGGTCATTGTATCAAAACGCTTTGAATTTTTTGAATCCTAGACCTGGCTTCGAGAAAAAAAATCCTATTGTACATTTTTATGTTTTTTTAAATTTATTATCATAAAGCAGTATAAAATCAAAATAACGCGTTCTAAAAAACTACCGAGGTTCAAATAGGATCTTTTTACAGCAGGTAAATTTTATTACAATTATGTGTTCTAGGTATTTCGATAATTTATCACGTAACGGCGCCGGGGCAATGAGTCATCCTTTTTCGTGCGTGCAGCCGGCGCCCATCGATTTATTAGAAAAATCTGCGAAAGAAACCAAAAGCGTGCGTCACGGCATTCTCTACTCTTTGGTCACGGTTTTAATATCGAGTGTATTTAACGTGAATTTCTATTAAATTTTGTTTTAATTTCCTTGCTTTGTTTGAGTAAAGCACTGTACAGGCCTCGGCCGGAACGGCAATGGCTGGATTCGTATTATTAAACTCTACTCATCCAGCAATCACTTACTTTCCTGGCCTCTGCAGTAATGTACTATTATTGTACACCATCATTTACTATGTAGTTGTAAGTCGCCTAAGACGCCCGTTGATAAACAAATGACAACGCTGCAGCGTCCCGTAGCCAGCGTTACAGAGTCGGTGAGTTAGTGGTCAGTCAGTGAGTCAGTGATGAGCGTAAAACTTATGTAAGTAAGTTATGTCATGTTATTATACATGATAGCTTTTTTTAAATCCACAGTTGATAAGCCCTTGTCATCATGTCACCTGATGGTAAGTGACGATGATGCCGAAGATGGAAGTGGGCTTACCAAGATTCTCCAACGCAATGGGAATGTACTCTTAGCTATCTTATCTTCAAGCCAGAACATATCAATGCTGTTAACACTGATGTTTGGTGGCAATACTTAGATAACATAGTGGTAGCTAGCCAGGCGGGCTATGAAAATGCTCTTCAACCAAATCGTTTCTTACAAGTTGACCCCACCGGGAATCGAACCCGCGACCTCCTGGTGTGAAGCGAATGGACTAACAATTACTCCACGGAGGCGGTTATATAATTATAAAATTAACGTAACATGTAAGTTAAATCTTAGTGCTGTAACTTTGTATAAAAAGTAATGTATAGTAGGTATCATCGTCATCATCATATCAGCCAAAGGACGTCCACTGCTGGACACAGGCCTCCCCCAAGAATTTCCACGACGACCGGTTCTGCGCTGCCCGCATCCAGCGGCTTCCCGCGACCTTCACCAGGTCATCGGTCCACCGAGTGGGAGGCCTGCCTACACTACGTTTTCCGGTGCGTGGTCGCCACTCGAGAACTTTACTGTCCCAACGGCCATCTGTAGTAGGTATACAGTCAAGTATCTTATTAATAATAACTTATTATTTATTCGTTTTGACTTCTCTATGGCGATGTGTGTTTACATTACAACATTCACGTAAAGTTGTTCAAACATTAATTTTGAATATTAGTTTAAAGACTGAATTGAAAAAAATTTGAATCTAATATTTTACTCATATAGTGCTCTATATGGTTTGTTTGGACATAAAATATTTTAAGAACACCTTTGTTACCTTCTACTAGGAAGTTCTGGAAAAAATGCTTTGAATTTGAATTTAAACTAACACCACAGTGTAAGAATGGATCCTATCCTGTAATGATACAGTTGTCCAAAGCCTTTGATAATTGCGTCAAAGCTGACATGCAAAGTATGAAATTTGAAATTTTGCTTAACCGCCTCCGTAGCTCAGAGGCAAAGTTCACTGGCTTTACACAGGAGGTCGCGGGTTCGATTCCCGGCGGGTTCAATTGTAAGATTCGGTTTGGTTGGTGGTAGGGCATTTTCTAAGCCCGCCTGGCTAGCTACCACCATCTTATCTAAGTCTTGCCGCCAAATATCAATGTTGATATCATTGGTGTGTTCCGGCATGAAGATAAGATAGCCAGTTCCCCATTGCGTTGGGGAATCTTGGTAAGCCCGCTTCCATCTTCGGCAACATCGTCACTTAACACCAGGTGAGATGTTCTCAAGGGTTTATTAATTGTGAATAAAAAAAAACGTATAGTGAAAAACTTCACCATCCAAGTTCAATGAAATGATGTCTCTTGAATTTGTCACTAAACTACTCAGGAGGCTCAAATTTCAAAACAAACGTAGTTCCGCTTTAATACAAAAACTACAATGCTGTATTGAATCCAAACTTTGCAAATATATTGAGTAGACACATATCAATGTTTGTAATTAGTTTTCATCGTAGTAAATTGAAACATAATTAAACTAAGGCTTAAATTAGTTTAGTACTGAAAGTTTGAAACTTCTCTTATTTTTCCCGTTTTTTAGTAGTACACCGAAAACTAATTACAAACACTATCTACTCAATATATTCAAAAAGTTTGGATTCAATCGGCATGTAATTTTTGTCTTAAAGCGGTTCTACGTTTCTAATCTCGGTAAGCCCGCTTCCATCTTCGGCATCATCGTCACTTACCATCAGGTGAGATGATGCCAAAGAAAACTTGAGCCTCCTGGGAACCCTTATGTTGAAAGAGATAGACTCAGCTGCCCAATTTAAAACAAAGTAACTGACAATTCTCAGCTTTTTTTAAATTTGCCTTTAAAAAAAGTTTTGCTCACTAAATTGATAAAAAAATTGATTAATGAATAGAAGGTACTTCAATAAAAATATTTATCTGAAAAAATACTTCAAATTGAGTCATAAAAGTAATAAAAAATGAAATAATACAAAAAAAAATCAAGTGTAAAAAGTTTGCAGTTACTGTGTTTTAAAATGGGGCAGCCGTAGTGTTTCTTCTTAAATAATAATTGCTATTTAAGCAAGACTAGATCGTAAGAACGTATAGATTCTTTGTTACAAAAAAAAATTCGAGCGAGACCTACAGTACTCGCATATGATGTGTAACATGTGACAAAATACTTTAGGTTAGTTAGATTTGATGACGATATTGTACCTGGGTGGCGGATCTGACAGTAACGAAAAAAACCGACCAAGTGCGAGTCGTACTCTCGTAAAGTAGAATTCCGCGCTTTCGCGACTTCCTGTTGCACATTTCCGTCCCATTTCACGAAATGACTGTTACACATTTCCGTCTCATTTCACGAAATCACTCCCACAAATTGCAGGAAAGCGAAAGCAAAGCTCATTCGTCAGATCGAATAGCGCGCGCTTTCGCGACTTCCTGTTACACATTTCCGTCCCATGTTACAAATTTCCGTCCCATTTCACGAAATCACTCCCACAAATTGCAGGAAAGCGAGAGCAAAGATGTTACACATCAAAAATGCAGGAACACAGTACGTTTTGGTTCTGAAACAAGAAGTTCCTATAACTTTGCAATGTGTCTGTACCAGTAACATGTAATAAGTAGGTAGGATAAGGTCGCGTAGAGTGAAACAAAATAGTCTTTTTAATTAAAAAAAATATATCATAAAATAAAAAAATAAAAACGAGACCTACAGTACTCGCATATGATGTGTAACATGTGACAAATACTTATGAAATTATTTAATTATCGGGTCGTACATTCACGGGCCGACCCTTCGAATAGTAGTATGTCATCTTTGCATTTGCCATCACACTAGGCGGAATGGCTATGACAACCTTAGTTTTCGAGAATTAAAAAACGTTCGCATTTCCTGTTACACATTTCCGTCCCATTTCACGAAATCACTCCCACAAATTGCAGGAAAGCGAGAGCAAAGATGTTACACATCAAAAATAATAATTAATTAAACATTTATGAGTGCTATCTTTATTTAACCACAGCATTAGATTTGAGGAATACTTATAGGAACCACAATTGTCACAATATTTCAAAAGTCATATTTTTGTTGTAGTGTGCTCCAGGTCTGGGGTACAAAGAAGCAATCGGGGTATACATACCATTTGTCCCAAAGAAGAAATCTGAAAGCTTAGCAACTTTATTATCTGACACAACTGTTACATCAGATGTTCCAGGATCATTATTGGGATCTGCAAAGAGGACTAGTTACGTTTTCCACTTTTTGTTTTCTTGCTTATCAATTATGTCTTTTTACTTTTACTTTTTTTGGTCTGTTCCTCAATTTATTCATAGCAATTCGTGTCTTGCCCCTTTATCTACCCTTCATACACTTTACTTTGGGCTTTGCTAAAGGAATATTGGATGTTTTATAATGCCCCGACCTATTGTGTCCAGAGAAGAATGCATTTTAGTTCACAAGCAAACTGACGATTTATTATAAATATTGACCAATGAACAACAGTTATCGGAAAAATAGTTTCTAACAATATACACATGATAATAAAAAATTTATTGAAATTTTGAACAAATTATACAGAGAACTTCATTTTATTGCAAAAATACGTATTCTTGATGTATTCTCGCATGTGGCTGACAAATTACAATTGTTAACAGATGGCGACTTGGGGGTTAAAACAAGTAAAGTTGTCAAGTGAAATGTTGAAAAGGGACAAACATTACGTTTGTTTCACTGTGCCCCTTGTGTTACTGAGCCTCACCTGACCCTAATCCTTTGATCTTTCTCGTCTGTGCCAGTGAGACGGAAAAAATATTTGTTCTATCTGCGCGTATTTAAATCTTCTGTAAATGTTTCGTAGCGATGACATTCTCTTTGGAATAGACTTTTTCCACGTAACTGATACAGGTTTTTTTTTTAAATAAAGCATTTATTTAACTTGCAATTTTTGTATGTATGTTTGTGTAGTTTTAATCTGGCCATTGATTTTAGAGCGACTTCCAGAGGTCCGATTGAGCCTAATTTGCAATGAAGCCGTTTTCCCAGTGACGATGGATCCTTTTGGTATTTTGAAGTAGATCTGATGATAAAATTTGGAGGTGGAATCATGTGGTCAAAGAATCGTCTTTTATTTTCAGTAGAATCGTAAGAAATACAGTCTAGTCTAGTATAAACACACACACACACACACACACACACACACACATACACACACACATACACACACACACATACACACCAAAATCCACTTGCATCAATTAAGAACTATTATTTTAGTTTTATTTTAGTTAAAACTCTAGCATAGTTTTTTTTACATTTAAATTTAGTAGATTTACCTCCTTCAGATTACCTAAACTCTGTTATTTACCAATTATTATTATACCATAGATTAAGAGATGGAAGAGTGAGATTTCCTAACACAGGTATTATTTACCTAAAAGGAGATCTCAGCCTTAAAAAGATGATAATTTTTGGTAACCAATAAAAATTTTTTTTTAATAAACAAATCGTTGTTTTATTTAAAATAAATTGCTAATTTTGAAGAGATTTTTTAAGCTCAAAAGCCAAATGTTCACGGCACGTTTCGAAATTTAAAAAAAGGCGAGCAAAGTATTTCCTACGATTCTTATCATCATCATATCAGTCGGCAGACGTTCACTGCTGAACGAAGGTCTCCCCGACGAAATTTCTTGGACTTTTAAAATTATCTTTCGTTTTTTTATTTCAGGATTTTTATGTCGAATGACTTTAAAAAGAACTTTTTATAATTTTTTAATGTTTTTCAATTACGCTTTAACACCCTGCGTGGGTCTTTGAAATGTTTTTTTTTCAGAAAAGCGCTTGACGGGCCACCGCGGAAATTACAATTTCGTCTCTCAGCAATAATCCTACTAATATTATAAATGTGAAAATTTGTATGTATGGATGTTTGTTTCTCTTTCACGTTCCAACCACTGGACTGATCGGGATGAAGATTGGCACACATATAGGTTAGGTCCTGGAAGAGGACAAAGGCTACTTTTTACCCCGGGTAAGCGGGTTCGCGAGGGAAAATCTAAAACAACGCGGGCGTAATCGCGGGCGGACGGCTAGTCTAAGTTCTGTTGCTGCCTCTGATTCGGCATAGCGGGGATTGTATGGGAAACGCCGGCGGCATATCTATACTTAATATTATAAAGAGGTAAAGGTACCATGTTTATATGTACAAGGTAATATTTGAAACTACTTATCCGATTTAAAAATATTTCACCAGTAGTTAGAATGGAATCTCAGGTTGGACATAAGCTAAAAAAACCCACCCCGCTCACTCTCGATATCCACGAGGGCGAAGCTGCGGGCAGAAGTTAGTGACCAATATGTATGTATGATCTAGCGCTCTAGCCGTGGAGTCGCAATATTATGCGTCCCCGTTATTAAATAAAATATGAATTTTCTAATGGACAAAGCTGTTACGAATCCACATATGTTAAACTGATTAAAATATTTTAGTTTTAACCGTCTCCGTGACGTATTAGTCCAGACACCAGGAGGTCGCGGGTTCGATTTCCGGCGGGTTGAACTTTGTAAGACTCTGTTTGGTTGGTGGTATGGCATTTACAAGCCCGCCTGGCTAGCTACCACCATCTTATCGAAGTCTTGCCGCCAAACATCAGTGTTAACATCATTGATGTGTTCTAGCTTGAAGATAAGATAGCCAGATCTCCATTGCGTTGGGGAATCTTGGTAAGCCCGCTTCGATCTTCGGCATCATCGTCACTTACCAAGAGGTGATGCCAAGGGATTATCAATTTTGGATAAAAAAAGCTATCCTGTATAATAACATGACTCATAACTTACTTATATAAGTTTTACGCTCATCACTGACTCACTGACTGACCACTAACTCACCGACTTTGTAACGCTGGCTACGGGACGCTGCAGCGCTGTCATTTGTCCATCAACGGGCGTCTTAGGCGACTTACAACTACATGGTAAATGTTTGTGTGCAATAATAGTAAAAAAAACCAAAAAACCAATAAACGTATTTCTTTCTTTCTTTCTTTCTTTAGTACACTACTGCAGAGGCCGCGAAAGTAAGCGATTATCAATTGTAGATTCAAAAAAAAAAGCCACTAGACGCTTAAGTATGCAGGCTTCACATTGGCATATCTGTTTTTCTTTAAGGCTCAATTCTGACACTTGCCGCCGCGCCATCCCGCTCTCTTCGGCACTCCCGTGCGTTCGAGTCTATTGCGTTGCTAACTAAATCGCCGCGGCTAAGAGTGAATTGGAAAATGAAACGGTGGTTTTGAACACTTGACATTCATTCTGAAGGCCAAAATTGACGCCTTCATTGAGGCGAATGATATCAAGGTGGTAACTCAGAATGGCTTTCATGGCGGTAGTCACGGTACCAAGGAGCTACACCTGATTGATGCGGTCGTAAGTAAATTGGTGAACCGCAATCGACGCAATTTCTCCGCTGCCTGGATTGATTACAAGAAGGCTTTTGACTCGGTCCCCCATTCATGGTTGAAGAGGGTCCTTGAACTGTACAAGATAGATAAACAGTTTGAGACTTCCTCGGATCGTGTATGGGGCAATGGAGTACGATCCTTACTCTCCATGATCAGCGGTTGTCGAATGAGAAGGACCGGATTTGGATTAAGAGGGGAATATTCCAGGGCGACTGTCTGAGTCCACTTTGGTTTTGCCGGTCCCTGAATTCACTCAGCTTTCTGCTCAAGAAATTAGGGACGGGATTTCAGTTTCGGAGAGGTGATTTACGCATGACCCACTTTTTCTACATGGACGATCTCAAACTGTTGGCTCCAAATGCAACACGGTTGGAGGAACTGTTAAAAATCACTTGTGATTTCAGCTGTTCCATCAACATGAAGCTAGGAGTGGATAAGTGCGCGATCCTTCATGTAGCCAGAGGTAGTGTGGTACATTCAGATGGAGTCGAAATCGACTCCATGAACATTTGCTTTCTATCTGAATCTGATACATACTGGTATCTGGGTATGTCGCAGAGTATTGGTGTTCACGAGGCAGGGATGAAACAGGCGGTTTGTGACGTGTATTGGGAGCACCTGACGAAAGTTCTTGTGAGCTATTTGTCGGGCGTTAACAAGATACGAGCATTCAACGCCTGGGTCATGTCTGCTCTTTTGTATACCTTCGGTATATTTAGATGATCACAGACCGAACTAGACGCCCTGGATCGAGAAGCTGCACTACTATGACACTCCATAGGATGCATCACCCGAGGTCGTCAGTGATGAGGCTGTATATCCCACGGAAGAGTGACAGTCGTGGCCCTCTAAGTGCCAATCAAATGCATTACCGCGAGATACGCAGCCTCCGATGTTACTTCCTGACGAAAGTCAATAGAGTCTTGCATAGAGTTGTCATAGCGTGTGATAAAGGACTAACACCTCTATCCATGGCCCAAGAGAACTGGCAGGCGCCGGCTGTGCTTAGCACTACTGAGCGAGAGGCCATCTGGAAAGACAAAGAGCTGCACGGTAGGTTTTTCAAGGCCCCATTGCAGATCCTTCGTATATCAGAAGGCCTCCGTGCACTGGCTGCTCTTCGGAGACTTTTTTGCGGAGACCGAGGGTTTTGTCTGTGCAATACAGGTGTAAAATATGAGCGTCTTGGCGGCAAGACCTACCGCAATTGGTCCTTTTTCTTCTCCTTATGGTGTTGGCAGGAATAGCGGCCCTCACTGTTATGCCCTAAGGGTTAGTCAGTGGTGACGCTATATCATAAACCTCGTAGTTAAGCGTATCTGGTAGATATACGTGAGGGAATGTGCAACACAGGATCACGTGGTCAAGACGAACGACTATATGAGGTTCATAATAAAAGACAGCACCTTGTACGTTTGTCGGTTTGTCGGTTGACGGCCGTCAACCAGGGGAAACCCTGCGTCATATAACCTCCGGTTGTTCCATGCTTGCCAACGCTGAGTATTTTCACAGGCACAACCAAGCAGCCAGGATCCTACACCAAGAGATCACTTTAAAGTATGGCCTCATATCTCGACGGTTGCCTTATTATAGGTACACGCTGGAGCCGGTTTTCGAAAACGACCGTGCCAAACTCTACTGGGACCGACCCATCATCACGGACAGGACTATTCCTTCGAATGAGCCTGATATCGTGTTGATGGATTGGGCGCAAGGGTGTTTTTGGTTGATATCACTATCCCATATGATGAAAACCTCGTGCAGGCTGATGCCGAAAAAAGGACCAGGTACCTGAACCTGGAGTTTGAGGTTACTTATATGTGGCAAGTGAATTCCACGGAAGTCATCCTTATAGTCCTATCCATGAACGTGCAAATTTCAGCCAACCTTGAATGTCACCTAAGGCGGCTGGATCTGCGAGACCGACCAATAATTGCAGCAATGCAGAAAACAGTCCTTCCTGATAATGCCCGGATAGTTCGACACTTTCTCTTCCCGTCACACTGAACTCCAGACGACTGTGCTTCCGCTGGAGGTGCTCCTGCCACTTCGCCTCGTGCCAAGTGAGTAGAGTAGCTTAAATTTTATATTTTGAAATAATAATAAACGCGCAGGGGCAGCTTGTGGCGAGATGTAGGTGAGTAGCGACACCTCATACCCCGGCTCCAGAGGGCCCGTGTTAATTTGGCCCTCACCCTCGCCTCGTGCTTGACTTAATTGGCCAACCAAGAGTGGAGAGAACAAGTGTGGAACCTATACTCCAGGTTGGAAGTGTTAAATGTCATAACGCTGGGGGCCTGCTGACCGTACAGGGATCTGGACCCCGCAGACCCACCTCTCGACAACCTTAGACGCTCACACCAATGTTGCCACCCTGCTGCCATTTAGTAGCATTTAAAGGGGGCCCATTTAGTGAGCGGCAAGTCGCTACCTGCTATGATTTCAAGATGAGACAATTGATATGGCAAGCCTCCCTTAGTCTCATTCATCAATATCCCAGTAACCAGTCCAGCAATTACCCACCCATAACGTGGCATTCATTCATTCATTCATATCAGCTCATATACGTCCCCACCGAGGGACTCGAGCCTACCCTGAATTAGGGCGATCGGGCCTTAGTCGACCACGCGGGCCGACGCCACGCGGTCGAGTTTCTTCGCAGGTGTGTGCAGGTTTCCTCACGATGTTTTCCTTCACCGTTAAAGCCATCGGTGAGTATATGTACGTAAGTTTCGAAAAACTCATTGGTACATTAGCCGTCCGGATTGGA
Organism: Coleophora flavipennella; assembly: GCA_947284805.1. NCBI lineage: Eukaryota > Metazoa > Arthropoda > Insecta > Lepidoptera > Coleophoridae > Coleophora > Coleophora flavipennella. The sequence goes on from OX369278.1 coordinate 9,524,339, forward strand.
ACCCGGCACCTCTGGTTAGGTGGACCGAGTCGTTACCGTTTGAACCACCGACGCATAACGTGGCATAGTTCCCATCTTTTCTGCAATAGTCCTTGCACCTGGCGGGTGCTGTCTTTGGGTGAATCTCTATGGTACAACCAGAGGCGGTACCCGCTAGGTGTACACATCACAACACAATATCTCAAAGGGGCCTTTGCGTTTTGGATCTGTGTCCCGTACGCCTTCCAAAGGACCGGCCTTTTAAAAAACCGAGTTTGAAAAAGCTGAGATAAACATAATGATAATCGAAAATAAAAAATGATCCTGGAACCTTGATTCCACCTTCAAAGTACATTATCAGATCAACTTTAATATACCAAGTACATTATCAGATCAACTTTAATATACCAAGATTTGACCTGAATAAACTAACATTCATACATAGATACATTGACTGCCTGTTTTAGACACAAAATCGCACTTCCTGTCGTCAATCCAGGCCTAACCCGAACTGATTGTCATGCAGTTCTATGCAACTGTTTAGTTGTGACGTAAGCAGGCTGTCAAATACCTTGGAAATTGTTGTCACCAGCGATATGGGCCTGTAATTATTTAAATCATTGGCGTCCCCAGATTTGTTCTTGATTATTGGAACTACAATGGTTAGGTAAGTATGCATGGCATATACATAGGTTAAACAACATAGTCAGAATTCTGGGGAGTTGTGGACCAGCGTACATAAGGTGCTCAATGCTCAGTCCATCATGAACCGGGGACTTGCCTTTAGACTTTTGACAAATAAAGCATAGCCGGTTAGATTCAAAATTACCAAGAAACAATAAATATTATCCCCAGATAGAGTAAAATTGGTGTTGACAGCGTACATAACACAATGTCTCACAATGTGACGTATGATCTCGTCGTCAAAAAAAGTTGGAAGACTATCGGATTGGGGCAGTAAAGTTCTCGAGTGGCGACCGCGCACCGGTAAACAAAATAAAAAAATATCATCAATAAGCACAAAATAGGTAGGTATATAAGATCGCAGTGACCAAATACTATTCTTAATTGTAAATTTCAAAGGAAAACATTCACGTAAAAACTGAGACTCAATAATAGCCTTATAAGACCCTTTATATGCCCAAAGGGTCGATACCAACCCATAAAGTTATAAAGTCCATTCGGATACCTAAAACATTTCCAACTTTACAAATTTTGTTTTAAATCATCAAGTACTTTATAAATATAGAGATAAATAAGTGATTCAATCAATAAAACCAATATTATTTACATTTTTATCGGCAGCGTGCGTTATTTTTCCGAAAAATAAACAACTCTAAATTTGCTTCGCCAATTAGTTCCGCAAATATAATCTCGCACGTGTAGCGCCAACGGCTCATTAAAAAGACAGTTTCTCTTACTGACACTAGATGGCGCCAGTTAAAATATTTCTTTTTTTCTGCATCTTTTAGGAAACTGAAATATAAAATCTTATTAGTACTTTATTTATGAGTAGACACAGGAGATGTATGTTACGTTTATTATAGGGTTAAAAATAAAATAAAAAAATAAATAATAGTTAATATTTGACCTGTAATAATGTAAGGATTTTCAACAGGTCGGGCCCCAATTCATGTTATCATTTCTTAGAAAATCTTCAAGACAAGGAGATGTGATTTATAAGTTTTTCTGATTTAAGATGAGTAGTATATTATTCATACAGGTTGACCAGTAACTTTTTTGATCGGGATTTTGTATATTTATCACGGGAATTTCAGATAAAGTGTGAGAGGGATAACAAACATTATTATTATCTTAAGGTGAATAAACCCATCTTCACTAAAAAGTTCTACATGCAATCTCCTGTATATTTATTATTAATATGTCGAAGGGGTGTAGTTAGGTTAGGGATGGCCTCGTGGTTCACGTCCTTAACTAGTTTGGTCGTGGGCGTCGAAATAACAATGCAGCTATATTACAGAGGTCCTTCTTCAATAGTCTTGATCATTTGGTAATCGAAATTGTACAGGATGGCTTGGATTACAATGGATGCAAACGCGGTGATCACAGCGATGGCGTGACACGTCCATTTTCCTCACAGATCACCACTGCATGTGTTCTGCTCGACACTCCGTCAAAAAGTGTCTGTCCCGAGACTGACGTCCAGCTAATATGGCTTCTCCACTCAGTGTGGCCACCTCATTCAAACAGCCTACCGTTATTAATCATCTTTGCTACCACATACGATCGGCTCACGAGTACAAGCGATTGTCACGCCACCACCGGTTTCACCCAGGTACTAATACCTGACGTTTGATCCAAACAAAGTGTAACTATGTAAACTTATCTCGAGCTGGTATTGGTCGCGTTTTCAATGACGCTCCGACACGGCCATCCTGCGAGTCACACGTCCTCGGGTGACTAACCTGCAGAAGAAAAGGGTAACCAGTAGATTCCATTTCGTTCGGCCAATCCTGACCTTCATTAGGAAGGTCCACAGCTCAAGGAATAAAAGCAACACTAATAATGTGAAGCTTTAATTCAAGACTACAATCATGGTAATGACATATTTTAACAGTCTCAAAAAAAACCAAAATAATTTTACTCTCGTAAACTAAATAAACCTAAGCATTAGCATCGTAACTCAAACAATCTCAAATCAGTTTAGGTCTCCAAGGTAAATCACAGCTGCAAGGCTTGAAACCTTACAATCATCTACAACTTTTAGGGACACATAGAACGCAACATAATCATCATCACAAAGCACAAGTGATGGAACACCAGAACTGAACATCACCACATCCAGGTGGCGGGACAACACAAAGAATCATCATCACAAAACACAAGTGACGGAATACCAGAACTGAACATCACCACATCCAGGTGGCGGGAAACCACAAATAATCATCATCGCTAACGCCAAGCAACGGAATACCAATCAGTCATCATCACCAGTCCAGGTGACGGAACACCATCACCATCAATCTAGGCAGTGGAACACCATCATCACCACTCTAGGCAATGGAACACCATCATCACCAATCTAGGCAATGGAACACCATCATCGCCAGTACAGGCGATGGAATACCATCAACAGTTTTAGCCGGCAAACGGGACACTTTCTTTACAAAAACACGAATGTACCTGCTACACACTATGACAGAACGAGTCTGACAAAACAAGCAGCAGCCAATTCATGCAAACATATAGCGCCATTCAGCACTCTTCATTTACCGCTGAAACATGTTGGAATACTTCAGTTCTACACACAAAAATAAACGATAAAGAAAAAAATTACAACTGTACACAATTGATTGAGTTACGATCTGTCAATACAATTAACATTGAGAGGTAGACGCCTCTGCACCAGATTTATCTTCAACATCCGGAGGCAAATAACCTTCGGACATACTACGTAAACGTTCATGGGCATACTTGTAACTTCGTCTCAAATTCAAAGCTTGTAATTTGTATCTGTCACCTTCCAAGACCTCTACGACCCTGTACGGCCCTCGGTATTTGGGATCTAACTTGGTTTGGTTACGCTCCTCATTTTGTATCACCACAACAGTCACCCATCTTGGCAACTCTGGGCCACCTCCATCCGGTGCCCAAACAAACAACAGTCACCCTACCTGGCGACTCTTGGACCACCTCCTTCCGGCGGTGTCCAACCACACTATCGCATTCAACCAGCGATCTCGAACTTCACCTAATTTTGCCAACATCACCTCCCTCCGGTGATACGCCTGCGAGCCAAACGCACGCCACATACAGTTGTGGCTGCACAGCAACGAGAAAATAACTCAGTGTTTTACACCTACGTCTACGAATGGCTGAGGCTATTGGCATCCAGTTGCGAAAAATTGTTTACGTCTAAGGTTCAAAATACAAACTAGTGAACGTTAAAATCACGGTCAAGTACAAAAGACCTTACTCTGCACTAGTAGATGGTCGAGGTTCAGTCTTTCCATCATTAATTCTGTCCAAGTCAATAATACTGTCACTTTTCGGCATTCAACGTTGTCTGTCGTAAGCGTATTTGTAGGTCCTGTTAGAACTTTACGCTTTAAGGACATAACGGTCTCCTTCCAGCATCTCAATAATTCTGACGGTATTTGATTTCTAAAGTGGTCGGTTACACTTCTCCATTTGTAACAACACAAAGTTAGGTAACTTGTTAAACTAAGCTTTAGTTTAGAAATCAGCCAGTGACGCTGCCTCAGAGCAGTATACCAATCCATCTCTTCCCGAGGGTTCCACAAGAAGTGACGAAGGGACCAAAAATGTAAGGATCAGCAGCAGCGTCCTTCACGCTCATACTGTACCGCTAAACAACCCGCCAAGTGTAGCGTTTATTTTTTTTTACAATTGGTAAAACCGCTCCAACATGGGGGAGGCCCATGTCTATTATCACATCAGCAGCAAGCTGATTAACAACTCCTGTCATAGGATGCGTTACTCTCCGTATTATCACTAGTCTGTTGTCGTGCTTCACTTAGATAAAATTACAGCCTGTGTGTGTAATCCACAAACATGACATTTAGAGGTTAAGCTACTTTACTCGTACCTAGAAGCAACTCCAGGAGGCTGTACTTCGTAACTCGGTTAACCAACAGTTCGGTTGTTGCCAAATGATCATCATGTAGGGACTTGTAACATGAAATCTCATTACTATACTCTAAGGAAGTGAGCATATTTTAAAGGACACTTAACCAAGAGTACCAACGTTTAAACGCACCTAAAGCGTTTATGAACGTGATTTTAAACACAAGGGGGCGTTACGTAGATCGAATGACACATGGACGTATTCAAACAGACCCTCTGAGGTTACAAAACAGTCATTTCGATTTAATAGGGATAGAATGCACCTGATGTAACCCCTGGCTATGCCTGACGGTGGTGAAATAGTGACCACCTATGAAGTCAATCGTTGTGGTTAACTATCAGGGGAAGCGATTACCGTTCAGGCATGATGTTGTCATTTAATTCACGGTTATCAACACACTTGCGTTCTATGCCATTCTTTTTCTTTACCAGCATGATAAGGCCGTCAAAAAGGGAAAGCTTAAGGGCGTATGACTTTCGCAGCCTATAGCCCATGAATCCTGCATAATCATCACATCAGCCGAAAGACGTCCACTGCTAAAAAGGCTATTCAAAATAGACAACAACGTTGGCCTATGATCAATGAGGATATCAGTCCCAGTACTACGAAAGCTAATAAGGGTTTTTCACTCCATGTAAAGATGTCAGTCTCAATATTATGAAAGCTTAAAGGAGTTTCAATACTTTCAATTCTGGTTTATGTTAACTCTAGATAACTAAATGAATCATCATATTTACAATGAGTCCTCTTTTTAAATCTTCCGTTCAATCACGACGTTGTGTCACAAGTAATGATCTGAAAGAACTTGAAGGACAACAAGGCATCATTTTGGCTGCCAATGCAATCACTACTAGAAGGGTAAGGGACTAACTACTCTATTCGCATCCTTACCGACAGTCAAGCTGTTTTGTTATTGACAGACTCGTTTAAGAATACCGTCAATCCTAGATTTAAAATATCTGAACATATCATAATATTGTTAGCACGTAAGTACCTATCTGGCATAACAAGAAATGAAAATTGTAAACAATGCCCATCAATACTACCCTCACTCGATATTTGTTCTGTACAGTAAACGTAAGCGTTGCCTACAAAAGTCAATCGTGCGTTAGTATTGAACACACTCCCGAAAGTCTATACACGAAATTTTCTTTAACGAGAGAACAGTAGGTACCACTACAGATTAGGTAATAGTACTACGCACGTACTACTACCACCATCAAAAGAAAAGGGGTACGACTCACCGGATTTTCGTAGCTCCGCGTACATCACGCACTTCGCTGAAGCTGCACGCGCCGCTTGCGTGGATCTCCGCTGCTGCCAGTGCAGCTCATGATGTCACCTCATTGCAACGGTTGTTCCGTAAGGAAGATGTCGACAAACGAGCACCGTGAACGTGGATTAGCTTCAGGTATATTCTGGTTGAATTCTGGCAGTGTGATTGCAGCAAATGTAGTCGATGGTGCTTGCATAACCTCAATCAATCGCAGCATGTTCAGCACGAAGAATTGTTGCCAGTGAGTTTTTATTTCACAGCTTCCCGTCGTCTTTCCCGTCGTTGTGCACTTCTTGCGAGCGCTGGGAACAATCCAACTTCTGATGTCGAAGGGGTGTGGTTAGGTTAGGGATGGCCTCGTGGTTCACGTCCTTAACTAGTTTGGTCGTGGGCGTCGAAATAACAATGCAGCTATATCACAGAGGTCCTTCTTCAATAGTCTTGATCATTTGGTAATCGAAATTGTACAGGATGGCTTGGATTACAATGGATGCAAACGCGGTGATCACAGCGATGGCGTGACACGTCCATTTTCCTCACAGATCACCACTGCATGTGTTCTGCTCGACACTCCGTCAAAAAGTGTCTGTCCCGAGACTGACGTCCAGCTAATATGGCTTCTCCACTCAGTGTGGCCACCTCATTCAAACAACCTACCGTTATTAATCATCTTTGCTACCACATACGATCGGCTCACGAGTACAAGCGATTGTCACGCCAGCACCGGTTTCACCCAGGTACTAATACCTGACGTTTGATCCAAACAAAGTGTAACTATGTAAACTTATCTCGAGCTGGTATTGGTCGCGTTTTCAATGACGCTCCGACAAATATATTCTAATACGAGCTGTTTAAAAAACTTCTAATTTGGGGTCGTTTTTGTATCGTTAGGTGTAGATTAAAAATCATCTAAAACCACGTTTTTATGTGCCTTAAAAATAATAAAATAAACCCCTCCGGGGATCTAAATGACAAGATACACATAAAATACACACCACCACCACACACATGTTTATAGGTAAACTTGAAAAACGTAGGGCACATGGAACTTAATGAAAGATCATAAAAGCTTAGATTTTAATATCTTAGTAGAAATATACACTACACGTTTTTTGAGTTCACCTATAAGCACATGTAAGGGTGGAGATATGTGTTTTATGTATGTGCGTCCACTTGGGTTATCAAGACCCCCGGAGTGTTATTGATGTGTAACATCTTTGCTCTCGCTTTCCTGCAATTCGTGGGAGTGATTTCGTGAAATGGGACGGAAAAGTGTCCCATGGGACGGAAATGTGTCCCAGGGAGTCGCGTTTTTTCAGGCTTTAAAAGCGCGGAAAAGGCAAAGGTATCTATGACCATACAGCCTAGTCTGCCGTATCTTTGCCGTCCTTTTATAAAGTATTTTGTCACATGTTACACATCATATGCGAGTACTGTAGGTCTCGCTCGAATTTTTTGTTTAAACTTTTCAAGCCACATTAAACGTAGTTTTTAGTTTATTTTTAATCTACATTAAATTGGAAAATTAAATTCATTATATCAGCTCACATACGTCTCCACCAAGAGGCTCGAGGCTACCCTGAATTAGAGCGATCGGGCCTTAGTCGACCTCGCGAGCCCGTTGCGATATGGTCGACTTCACTCATAACCTTCGAGTTTCCTTGGAAGCGTGTGCAGGTTTCCTCAGGACGTGACGGATAAACGTGTATATGAAATTGAAATTCAAAAACACATGGCAGGATTTGAACCACGACCACCCGGACAGGAGGTAGCGGCTAGATCACATTACGCCACTACGTAAAATTAAATTAATATGATATTTTCAAAAATAACAGTGACCTCACCCGCATTGTCTTTGCGTCCAGCAGCTGTACAAATTTTTTCACATACGTCATCAAAATGGATGATAATGACTGACCATGATACAGTGTGACTTTTTTATTCGCTGAAATTTGGCAAATGGGAAATACCAATGTCTGTCAAGTAGAAAAATCTGTAATTTATAGGATATAATTATGTTAAACGTTTATTTCAAAAAAATCGCCTCCGTGGCGTAATGGTTGATCCATTCGCTTCACACCAGGAGGTCACGGGTTCGATTTCCGGTGGAGTCAACTTGTACCACTAACCGGTAGGGTATTTTCTAAGCCCGCCTGGCTAGCTACTACCATCTTACCTAAGTGTTGCCGCCAAACATCAGTGTTAACAACATTTATGTGTTCCGGCTTGACGATATTATAGCCAGTTCTCCATTGCGTTAGGGACTCTTGGTAAGCCCTCTTCCATCTTTGGCATCATCGTCACTTACCATCAGGTGAGATGATGCCAAGGGCTTACCAATTGTAAATTTTACCAAGCATACAAACACGTTTACCATAGATAAGTACATTGTACCGACGTAGATAGTTGTTGTCTTAAAATAAATAATATACAACAGTTTTAACTTAACCATGATAGGTAATTTGTTTAACTCGTTTCTTTGCACGCAGCGCTCTGCCAATTTTTAGTCAGTTTTATCATCTTGTGTGTTTGGAGTACGTACGCGAGCTTTTAGATTTCACTGAGAGCCGCGAAATTCAAATGGGGCCTGTCTCAGCCTAGCGCCTGTCTAAACCACAAAATGCCTGTCAAATGCGGCAAATGCCTGTCAGATGGTGACCCTAGTCCAGACAAACTTTGAATATTAGATGAGAGTGAAGACATTTTTTACATCACTGTTTAAGAGGGATAAGGAAAAAATGTCCTTGGATGCATAGACAGAGATTCCTTAGTAAGGAAAACCTCGGATATCCTTCTATTTACAAGCTTTTCATATAAGCTTGCCGTGTTGGTTAGTTAGTTTGTTTGTTCGTTGGTTAGTATGTTCGATAGTTAGTTCGTTCGTTAGTTAGTTTGTTCGTTGGATAGTATGTTCGATAGTTAGTTCGTTCGTTAGTTAGTTTGTTCGTTAGTTAGTTTGTTCGTTGGTTAGTTTGTTCGATAGTTAGTTCGTTCGTTAGTTAGTTTGTTCGTTGGTTAGTATGTTCGATAGTTAGTTCGTTCGTTAGTAGTTTGTTCGTTGGTTAGTATGTTCAATAGTTAGTTCGTTCGTTAGTTAGTTTGTTCGTTGGTTAGTATGTTCGATAGTTAGTTCGTTCGTTAGTTAGTTCGTTCGTTGGTTAGTATGTTCGATAGTTAGTTCGTTCGTTAGTTAGTTTGTTCGTTGGTTAGTATGTTCGATAGTTAGTTCGTTCGTTAGTTAGTTTGTTCGTTGGTTAGTTTGTTCGTTGGTTAGTATGTTCGATAGTTAGTTCGTTCGTTACTTAGTTTGTTCGTTGGTTAGTATGTTCGATAATTAGTTCGTTCGTTAGTTAGTTTGTTCGTTGGTTAGTATGTTCAATAGTTAGTTCGTTCGTTAGTTAGTTTGTTCGTTGGTTAGTATGTTCGATAGTTAGTTCGTTCGTTAGTTAGTTTGTTCGTTGGTTCGTATGTTCGATAGTTAGTTCGTTCGTTAGTTAGTTTGTTCGTTAGTTAGTTTGTTCGTTGGTTAGTTTGTTCGATAGTTAGTTCGTTCGTTAGTTAGTTTGTTCGTTGGTTAGTATGTTCGATAGTTAGTTCGTTCGTTAGTTAGTTTGTTCGTTGGTTAGTTTGTTCGATAGTTAGTTCGTTCGTTAGTTAGTTTGTTCGTTGGTTAGTATGTTCGATAGTTAGTTCGTTCGTTAGTTAGTTTGTTCGTTAGTTAGTTTGTTCGTTAATTAGATTGTTTGATAGTTAGTTTGTTCGTTAGTTAGTTTGTTCGTTAATTAGTTTGTTGGTTAGTTAGTTTTTTCGATAGTTAGTTTTTTCGTTAGTTAGTTTGTTAGTTGGGACAAATTTAGGGAAGCTAAATTAGAACCACTTCCTTGTTTCCGATTGAGCTGAAATTTTGCATACACCCCCATGACATACTCGTATAGGTATCAAATGAAAGTGTTTGCTGAGAAGAAAACGAAATAATTAAATTTCTTTTCAAATTAAAGCTTATACCTAAAAGTATTTAGGATTTTCTAAAATTATTTGAAATTGGTTGAAAACGGTATGGAAAACTAAAATGTACAAAAAGGAAAAAATGTCCTTGGATGCAGACAGAGATTTCTTAGTAAGGAAAACCTCGGATATCCTTCTATTTACAAGCTTTTCATATAAGCTTGCCGTGTTGGTTAGTTAGTTTGTTCGTTGGTTAGTTTGTTCGATAGTTAGTTCGTTCGTTAGTTAGTTTGTTCGTTAGTTAGTTTGTTCGATAGTTAGTTCGTTCGTTAGTTAGTTTGTTCGTTAGTTAGTTTGTTCGTTAGTTAGTTTGTTCGTTAATTAGTTTGTTCGATAGTTAGTTTGTTCGTTAGTTAGTTCGTTAGTTAGTTTGTTCGTTAATTAGTTTGTTGGTTAGTTAGTTTTTTCGTTAGTTAGTTAGTTTGTTCGTTAATTAGTTTGTTGGTTAGTTAGTTTTTTCGTTAGTTAGTTGGGACAAATTTAGGGAAGCTAAATTAGAACCACTTCCTTGTTTCCGATTGAGCTGAAATTTTGCATACACCCCCATGACATACTCGTATAGTTATCAAATGAAAGTGTTTGCTGAGAAGAAAACGAAATAATTAAATTTCTTTTCAAATTAAAGCATATACCTAAAAGTTTTTAGGATTTTCTAAAATTATTTGAAATTGGTTGAAAACGGCATGGAAAACTAAAATGTACAAAATGTATAATATATTCATTATTATTCATTTTGTAGTCAGTTTTTTTTTGTATTCATGTATCAAATTATGGCAAGACCACTTTTTTTTGATCCCAATATATGGGTTCAATGGGGAAAGTTAATTGTTTAGTGTCATGAGAAGAAGAAGAACAAGACAACTGTCGAATGTGAAGCAAAACTCACCGTGTGGGTTTATTTTATTTTATATTATTTGTCATTGATTGGATTTGACACACATTTTATATTAAACAAATATCATTCAAGGTTAGCTAACAAGTGCTGGGACTATATAAACAAAATGTCTGCGTGAATGGAAACTAGCCACATTGGTACATCGTCGTCATGAGTCTCAAGTTGGTCCTGGTGGCGTACTTGGTAAGTCTCTCTTTCTCTATCTCATATCGTGTGCCACAGTTGTTAACCGTGCTCTTTAAATGATAGGCGGCGGTTTCCTGGACCTCCGGAGTTTTTTAAATGGCTGAAATATGATATTTTTACGTTTTAAAGCCTCGACTCCGCCATTTTGAAAAATTTCCAATAAATTAAAAAAAGACAGTAAAATTCATGTACATATTATTGAACCTGCTCACAAAATTTCACGAGAATCGGTTGAGAAATACGAGTTGTATCTGCAAATCTCGCATGTTATTCCGGCATCCATCGGCTTGCCGCGACCTTCACCAGGTCCGTCAGGCCAACGGCTTACCTAATTACCTACGCTACGTCTTCTGGTGCGCAGTCACCACCCGGGAACTTTACTACCCCAACTGATATCTGTACTACGAGTAATCGAATTATTTAATCAACTTTAATTCTACGATAATTCACCTGTCCTCTGGTACAGCAAACTTAGCCAGGATTTGAGTAATAAACAGTATAGTAATCTATGCCAGGATGCCCCGTATCTAGGGTTACCAGATGTTAAATGGAAAAGTCCTGACAAAAAGCCTGATTTTAATTGAAAAAGTCCTATCATTTCACTGAAACCGGCGCGCGCGCGGTTTGACGGCATTATTATATCAGCTCATATACGTCCCCACCGAGGGGCTCGAGACTACCCTGAATCAGGGCGATTAGGCCTTAGTCGACCACGCGGGCCCAGTGCGGGTTGGTCGACTTCACACACAACCTTCGAGTTTCTTCGCAGGCGTGTGCAGGTTTCCTCACGATGTTTTCCTTCACCGTTAAAGCAATCGGTAAGTATATGTACGAAAGTTTTTTTGAAAAACTCATTGGTACATTGGCCGTCCAGATTTGAACCCGGTACCTCTGGTTAGATAGAACGAGTCGTTACCGGTTGAGCCACCGACGCTTTTGACGGCACACAGTCATGGTAATAAAATACCACTTATGACATTTCTTTTGAGTGTCACTCGCCGACTCACAATCTGCCATTGAGGCTTCTCTTACTCTTCACACAGTGAAATATCATCCTTTGTTTAAGTCCATGGGCTGCAACAGCACCTTGATGAAGACCTAAAACACCTAAACAATCCAAAAACTCTTGACATTTTCAAAGTCCAGCCGCAATTCTGACGGGTGTCTAAAAATCCTGACATGTCGGGACAAATCCTGACGTCTGGTAAGCCTACACGTACCCTACTCACCAGGGACGCGCCTCTCTTGCGCACAGATGCGTAGAAACAGTCCACGCGCTCCTCCGTGAATATCCCTGATGCGCTGCAGTATCGGAAAAGCCCTAGCAGCACCCTAAATGCATTATTGTACTAGATCCGTAGGGCATTGTATAGGGATGACGAATGCTAGTCATCTGATTTACTTTTTATCAACTGTCAAAAACGAAATTTTGTTCTAAAAATGTTTGAAATACGTAGACGTGACTTCATAGTTTTGCAGCGTCATTTATGTACTCATTTTGTAATTTTGGTGAATTAAAAATCGAAGACTTGATGGAAAACAAAACGAGTAAGGTTTTCCGAAGTTTAAGTAGGAGGGCAATTTAGTGATCAAGAGTTCATAATTTAGTTCTGCTGCTGTCGTCAACCCTATTGTCTTTGGGTGTTATTCACCAACTATGATGACCCCACGAATTTTACACAGGTTGGCGTGGCTTTTTCGCCGGTCCTAGGAGACTACGAAGGCGAAAGTGGGCGCCATGGAGAATCGAGCAATGGTGACAGTTACAAATGGTGGGAACCAAGTGTAAGTACTTATCAAATGAAGAAGTAACGGTCATTCTAAATTAAGGAATTCACGCCACGCACACTAAAAGTCACACTCTGGACACTTCATACAACGAGTCAGAAATGACATTTCAAAAACCGAATGACGGAACAAACAACATGGCGGCGAAATTCTATAGGTTCGACAACAAAACTGTAACCAATCTGCATCAATCCGGGTGACGAGGGGGTGAGGTAGCAATCTAGATGTTAGTATCTAGTATGATAGTACTAATATCCCTACTAATAATATTATAAATGTGAAAGTAACTCTGTCTGTCTGTTACGCTTTCCCGCAAAAACTACTGAACGGATTTGGCTGAAATTTGGTAGGTAGACAGATTAGGACCTGGGTTAAGACATAGGCTACTTTTCACCACGCTCGCGAGCCGCTTGCGGCTCGCGCACTGCGCACCCTCGAAAAGTCATAGAAATGTGGTCCACGCGGGTGAAGCCGCGGGAATCAGCTAGTATTATATACTTTGCTAAAGTAGGGCCGTCTTACGATGATCGTTGTGACAGCCATTGATAATGATATCACAGTCTAAAGAATCCATACAGTCGTTCAACGAAGACTTCTAGAAAGGGCAACAGTGGGGGGGCTGAGGAGTAGGTGCGGCAGCAGCCAAAGACTGGGGGGGTCATTATTAACAATAATATGAAGTCACTAGCTTTACATCCTAACATAGTTTCCATGACTGTCACGCAAGCGGCTCGCGAGCTTGGAAAAAAGTAGCCTGTATGTTAATTCAGGTCATATTCTGTGTCATCATTACAGCTCATATACGTCCCCACCGAGGGGCTCGAGCCTACCCTGAATTCAGGCGATCGGGTTTTAGTCGACCACGCGGGCCCAGTGCGGGTTGGTCCACTTCACACACAACCTTCGAGTTTCTTCGCAGGCGTGTGCAGGTTTTCTCACGATGTTTTCCTTCACCGCAAGAGCGTCGGATAAACGTACATGTGAAATCGAAATTCGAAAACACATTGGTACGTGGCAGGATTCGAACCACGACAGGAGGTAGCGGGACTTGCCATTACGCCACCGACGCTAATCTGTGTATCTACCAATTTTCATACAGATACGTTCAGTAGATTTTGTGTGAAAGAATAACAAAATCCATACATACAAACTTTCGCGTTTATAATATATTAATAGGATATAAACAGATTTTTGTAGTGTCTTGTCTTGTCTTTGTCGTATCAGATGAGGTGCAGCCAAACGCCCTCAAATTTTCATCATAAAAGTGTTTTATTTTGGACCGCCACTGCTAAGGAGCGAGACGGGTGAGTTCGAGCCCTAAGTTCCATAGACACTGCTGTTTAAAATATGGGGATATTCATTAAAATCAATACATTCCGAGATTCCGACGGTAGCGCATCAGCATGTGACCAGTGATAATAATGTTATCGGCGTTGGCGCATGAAAAATGTTGGACAATTTGTATCTATGGATCCTGACACAGTGATGTTATTTTTTATTCCATATTTATTAAGAGCAGGCTCCCAAAATAATTTCTCTTTTGCTAGAATATGTTGAGACAGCCGCAAGCTTGCTAAACGTAAAACCTACACATCTGATTCTTTGAACCTTTTTCTGTGGTATCGCCAAAGAATATATATATTAGTACTAACACACAGTATGGATACTCCCTGCCGCTCCCTAGATTGCGACCTCACCCCCTTGTCACCCAGATTGATACAGATTGGTTACAGTTTGGTTGTCGAACGTATAGGATTTCGCCGCCATTTTGTTTGTTCCGACATTTATTTTTTGAAATGTAATTTCTGGCCCGTTGTATGAAGTGTCTAGGGTGTGCTATCGCTAATACAAAAACACTATTTATTGGCTTTTGTTCGATACTTTTCAGGGTTCCGTACAACCAACGGGTGACCAACGGGACCTTATTACTAAGCCTCCGCTGTATGTCCGTCTATCCGTCTGTCAGCGGGCTGTATTTCAAGAACCGCAATAGTAAGATAGTTGAAATATTCACAGAATATATATTCTACTGCCGCTATAAAAAAAAATACAAAAAATTTAAAAAAGTCAAAAAAAAAAAGTTTAAAAAACTAAAAACCGACCTCAAAATGAAATTCACTCAAAAGTACGAAATAATATTATTATACTTAGATACACGACATTAACCAACAATAACGAAATCAAAAGTGTGTACGAATTAAATTAGGGGCCTAAATTCATTTTTGAGTTCGGTACCAGCACACAGCTGCTCACACTTTAATTAAGGCATTGCTGACACTGACCTCAAAAATGAGTACGGGAGTATTCTCTTTCGAATAAAAAAAGAATTTTGAAAATCGGTTTACAATCGGCGGAGAAATCGCGTAACAAACATACAAAAAAAAACATACAGTCGAATTGAGAACCTCCTCCTTTTTGAAGTCTAATAGTATATATACTTTGCCTTGACATAATCTGACCTATTTTGCAACATTTATCCTGTATCGATAAAAATATGGAAAGAGCACGGTAATTAGAAAAATACATAATTACTAAATACGTAATTTAATACATTAAAAATACATAATATGTGCCTATATTATAGGCACGTTCAATAAAATATGCTGCCTTTAGCTTCGTATTTGCCAGCTGAGTAAATAAATACTGAATTACGTAAAAAATTTAATACTATACAATTTTTAGCACGCTCCATTGCCCTCTAGGTAACCTTGAGCCTTCTTATGAGGCCCATAGTAAGCGACTATGTCTCAGTTCCGTAAGTCATCACTGGCAACACACACTGGTCAAAGACCTTAGTCTTGAGACACTGCGGTATTTGGGACATGAAGATATTTTTGGAAGAAAGTTAAAAAAATATATAACATATTTAATCTAGAGTCAGGCTTTGTCCATTACTGTGTTCCATACAATACAATGACTTGATATTGGTTATTTTATTTTTATTCTTTGGTTTTCCTTTTTATATTTCCTATCCTATCCTACTGATATTATAAACGCGAAAGTTTGTAAGAATGTATGGATGTATGTTTGTTACTCTTTCACGCAAAAACTACTTAACGGATCTGGCTGTAATTGCTGACAGATTAGGACCTGGTTTAACTCATAGGCTTTTTTTTTCATGAGATAAGATTAATTAATTATATTTGGTGTACAGTAACTTAGTCATTTAATAATTAAGGGTGTACTCGATTAATTGGTATGCTCATTTCTCACATTTCTTTTACTATATTTTTAGTGTTCTTCTCTTAACTAGCTTATTTGATTTGTTTATATATATATATATATATATATATATATATGTGTCAGAGTAATCTGAAACCATTGAAGTGTGTTCATCTCGTGCAAGGTTACAGCAGAATCACCAGCGTAGCTGAGGCTTTGTCTCTGCTACATATGCTGAGCTGGGACCTTTTGATGTCGCCGGGCTTACACCTAAATTACTTGTTATATGTATTTACTTCTACTCGTTTATTTAAAATTGACATGTCTGTCTAGTGTATGTTAAATGTTCATTTTAAAATAACAGTAACTATGTACCATTAACTATATATTATGTGCCTGGTGTCTCAATAAACCTATTCTATTCTTATTCTATTTTTCCACGCTCACTCTCGAAAAGTCATAGAAACGTTGTCCACGTGGGTGAAACCGCGGGAAACAGCAAGTAGGGTATAAAGTAGGAACAAAGTCGCTGGCAACACAAAGTCTGCCGGGTTCTTCTACACTTTATAAGTATACATAGACTTTAACTGTATATTTAATGTTTTTAATGTGTAATATAACTTCTTCTTTTTTTTTTGACGTGTAATAATATTTAAAACCACTATATATGTTATGAGTTATTTTTTTTCTTCTAAAGTTAGTGTAATAGTTTTAGAAAAATACAAAAACTTTTAGGTACAAGCATTTATTAAAAAAAAATTGATTATATCGTATTTTTCTCAGCAAACCCTTTCATTTGATGCCCAGATATAAAAATGACTGGTCCAGCATCTTTGGGATTCCGCCATATTGGATTTAGAATGACGTCACTTAGTTTCCCGTTACCACTTCCCGGTGTCCGATTGAGCTGAAATTTTGCATACACGTTAGGTCTGGAGACAAAATATATGGATAGCTAAGTGACGTAATTCGAAATCCAATATGGCGGTTTAGTTATTTTTTATGCCCCCTATGATATGGGTACCAAATGAAAGAGTTTTCTGAGAATACATAATGATAAAGAATATTTTCAAATTAACGATTGAACCTAGCAATTTTCAGGTTTTTAACATATTTTATGTATATTTTTTTACAGGAATATTATGGCTACTTAAATAATCTACGTAAGTATTGTTTTTATTCGCAATTGGTAAGCCCTTGGCATCATCTCACCGGATGAGCGACGATAATGCCGAAGATGGAAGCGGGCTTACCAACATTCCCCAATGCAATGAGGAAACTGGCTATCTTATCTTCAAGCCGGAACACATCAATGTTGTTAACACACATTAACCTATTAAGCTTGTGAATTTCGTGTAATTTAATTGTAGAAAGCAAAGTTTTTAATTGGTTGTCCTATTACACTGGGCGGCAAATTGTCTTGCTGTAAATAAAAGCAGTTTATGAATGAATTACGTTAGAAAATTTGCGGTAAGTAACAATAATGTTCGCTGACCACTGGGCCGGCCTATTCCAAGAGTGTTTGAGATTTTGTGAAAGGGATGGAATGGTGAGTTCTGTTGGTCTATGAGTTATTAGTGTGAATAAATGTATTTCTTCTTTTTATGTATGCACTTATTTTCATAATAATATTTTGATAATACTGTGAATAGGTAATAACTGTAATGCAGTGTTATAAAGAAATAAATAAATAATAATATAACACACATAGACGACATAGATATGTACGAACGTACGCATGAACAGCTGATTTTATAATATTTTACTCTCCGTTTCAAGTTATTCGACAGTGCCCACCTTTTACTGCTTAAGGCGAGGTACTGATTGGAACAGTTGTCTCTGTCTTTTTCTTTACGTGTAAAGAGTAAAGAAAATAACCACACTTTTTCACTTTTTTATGGTTTTTCGTATCAATCAAAAACTACAATGAAAGTATAAAAAAAATATAACATTACTCACTTTGTATTATGATAACAAATATTTTTGTATTTTTTTTAAAATGTATACTTCAAAATATTTGTCATAACTAGAGATGAAAGTAGCGGTGTAGACCTATCTTTAGAATTTTTTAGAGCCAAAACTGCTCAATCGTGTTTCTAATAGCTTTTGACAAAAGAACATTATCAACAATAAGGGTATTTTTTTCAACCTTGGGTTTTCTATCGTTTAGGAGTAATTGACGTCAAAAATAACGAAAATCTGTAATAATATCACCTTAATTATTAACTCAACGCCCACCATATTTTTAAACTGCCTTAAATGTCACCCATTTACCGCCCATTTAAATCAGATTTTGTAAAATTTAATTGCTTAAGATGTACTTTTTGTAGTAAGGAAAACTTTAATCGCTAAACACAATAAATATTGAGGTAACCTTATGGAAAACTGTGAACTAAATGTTTTCATTATATTTTCAGAACAACTAGAAGAAAAAATGGATTGTGAGTATTTAAGTATATAATCTTATTTCTTTACAATGCTTATTCGCTTATAAATTTGATAAAACATGCTTTGATACTTATTGTTCTTAATTCTGATTCCTGACCCTAAAAAAACCCTACCCCCCCTTTTTAACCAAAATTTGTAAGCCCTTAATGGAACGTCTCTAATATGGGACCCCTTCAATTTTTTTTTTGTATTTTTAGGGTTTCGTACATCCCATGAAAAAAAGGAACCCTTATAGATCACTAATGTGTGTATCTCTGTCCGTCCGTTTGTCTGCCACACCCATTAACACCGAATTTACAAGACGAATAATATTGAAATTTAGCAGCTACATAATATATATGTCAAGTTTCACCTATAGCATAAATAACGGACTTTGATTTGGTTAATTTTGGGGACAAATTAGAAATAAAAAAAATATTCAAGTGCATCATTGTGATGTATCAAATAAAGGGGCTCGTAAAAGAAACACAAATGTATATATTACTAGCTGTTTCTCGCGGCTTCACCTGCGTGGACAACGTTTCTATGACTTTTTGAGGGTGCGCAGTGTGGAAAAAAGTAGCCTATGTGTTAATCCAGGTCCTAATCTGTCTACCTACCCAATTTCAGCCAGATCCGTTCAATAGTTTTTGCGTGAAGAAGTAACAAACATACACACTCACACACTTTCGCCTTTATAATATTATTAGTGTGATTTTTATATTATTTTCTACTGCACAGTTTTAAAGATATTAAAATATAAGAAAATCTGGCAAATCTCCGAAACTACTGAGTCCAAAATGGAAAAAAGGGAATATTAGGGCCTCTCTTACGTATAAACGCTCTTCCGGAACCCTCTCCACGTGAGTTCGATTCGTACTTGACCGTTTTTTTTATTATTTGGGCCCTTCTCTTATTTTAAGTTCTATTTGGATAATATTTTCAGAAGTTTTGAAAACTATGTAATGATTTTTTGTAACCCCAATTGGTGAGCCCTTGTATTTTCTGCTGTTCGTTTTAATTGATTTATGTTCACTGTTATCTAAACTTCACGTGACAGACATTTGCAGCGATGATTTCTTGTTTTGTCGTCAATTTATTGACGTTTATTCTGTAAATGGTGAGAAAATAATATATTATGCAACTAGTAAATAAAGGACGGATTTAAAGCGAGGGCCATAGATGAATCACGAGTAAGTGAAGGGTTCTAATGACTGACTCACGACCTTTTCTTGGGGTTTCTTTGCTTTCTTTCAACTTATAGTATTCAAAATAGCGCCAATTTACTAATGAAATGACAGCAAAGAACACAAAAAAGTTTTTTAATGCTAAACCCCTTTTCGAAAATATCGAAAAATCAAATCTCGAGGAAATATTTGCACAATGAGTTTGTATGTCACGTATTCTTTGGATTAGGAGTTTGTATCGAGTATTTTTTGCGCAAGGAGGTTGTATAGCTGAGATGCGAGGTCGAATATATTGGTGTGTTCTAAATTCAAACACCAAAATAGTGATTAAAAAAGCTTTTTAGAGGAGCAATGGTATAAAATAACAATTGCGTTACTTACTCACAAAGTTAATTTTAAATATACATACCTCATACATACATACATACATTTTTTTTTTTTTTCGGTTTCTAAACTGAAATAAGTTTATTGTCTAAATATTAAAATGTTGAGAATGTACAAAAGATAATATTAACTAAAAATACTTATACATAATAATAAATAACAAAAAAGACAAAATCTCTAGAAAGGAGCTTTAGTCAATATTATCTCCGTCTCCGGTACAAAAGTGCCCATCACCAGTATCAGCCGAAAAACGTCCACTGCTGGACAAAGGCCTTCCCGAAAGATTTCCACGACGACCGGTCCTGCGCTGCCCGCATCCATCGGCTTCCCGCGATCTTCACCAGGTCGTCCCCATACATACCCCCAACAGTGCCCATACATACATATACAGGATGTAACATAAAGGTGCAGTGATACTTTAAAGTGGGCTTGTACTCATCAAATTAGACTCCTTTTTTTTTACAACTCTGCGGAAATCGCGATTTTTTTTTGGGGTTCTTCATACAAAACTGGCCAATCGACTGGCCGACTTGTAAAGTTTTATACTTAAAAAAGAAACTGAGCTGCCGACCGTAATTTACAAATAAAAACTTAAATATCCTTTAGCTAGTATGTTTCTCTGGGATAGTGTCTTATTCGGTAGCTACCCAATGATAGCTGTTTTTTTTTTTTAATTTACATATTTTACTAACGAACTCATCTTTGTTCGAAGGGGACCAATAGGGATGACGAATGCTAGTCATCTGAGATACTTTTTATCATCTGTCAAAAACGACATTTTGTTCTAAAAATATTTGAAATACCTAGGCGTGACGTCATAGTTTAGGAGCGTCATTTATGTACTCTTTTTCATTTTTGACACATACCTATTCTGGAAAGAAATCCTTCGGTCACTTATTATTACGGTTTAAAAGATATAGCCCTTTAAAAGTAGGACAGACGGATGAATGCGTAGGCTTAGTAATAGAGTCCCCTTGGCATCCTTTGAATACGGAATCCTAAAAGCTAGGGCGCAATATACTTCCTTTTTAAACATTTTATTTTAACGTTATTAACTTTTGGATACATGAAGCAAAAAAAATGTTGTCATTATTTCAGCATGCACGTTAGCCGCCAAAATGTTCAGTGATATCGAGGATAAAGGTAAGTACTAATAATAGTATCAACTCAATATGATATGACTTTGGTACGTGGCAGGATTCGAACCACGACCTCCCGGACAGGTGGTAGCGGCCCCTGCCATTACGCCACCGACGCCAATGTGTTTTCAAATTTCGTTTCATATGTACGTTTATCCAACGCTCTTACGGTGAAGGAAAACATCGTGAGGAAACCTGCACACGCCATTCAAGAAACTAGCAGGTTGTGTGTGAAGTCGACCAACCCGCACTGGGCCTGCGTGGTCGACTGAGGCCCGATCGCCCTAATTCAGGGTAGACTCGAGCCCCTCCTCGGTGGGGAGGTATATGAGCTGTATAAGTTTAAATATATGATATGACTATGACGTCGTCCCATTCGCAGTGGAGACCTCCGGCCTCCGGGGTACGGTGCGCAGCCGCGAAAAGTTTCGAGAGCTTGAGTTAGGGAGGTGTTAGAGGGAGAGCGTACCGGCAAAGTAAATATCGAAGGGTTCTGGGCTATTTGTTTGAAGCGCCATTTTTACAATTTTACAGGAGAGCGATTTTTTGGGAACAAAAAATCATAACTTGTAAATTATCAATATTTTATCAAAAAAGAAGCTAATACTGATTTCTTTATTAAAGTCCGCATAATTTTGGTAAGAATATTTTTTAAAAAACCTACTAGAAATAAATGTCGCTTGATTCAAAATGCACTAAACTCAAAAACAGGCTAAATGTTGTAAAGCGTCGGTGGCTCAACCGGTAACGACTCGGTCCATCTAACCAGAGGTACCGGGTTCAAATCTGGACGGCCAATGTAACAATGAGTTTTTCAAAAACTTACGTAAGTACATATACTTACCGATTGCTTTAGCGGTGAAGGAAAAACATCGTGAGGAAACCTGCACACGCCTGCGAAGAAACTCGAAGGTTGTGTGTTAAGTCGACCCCGCACTGGGCCCGCGTGGTCGACTAAGGCCTAATCGCCCTGATTCAGGGTAGGCTAGAGCCCCTCGGTGGGGACGTATATGAGCTGTTATAATAATAATAATGTTGTAAATAATTGGTTCAGGTTAAACGATTTAAGTGAACACAGGTATTTTTTCAATGTCAGGCTAAATGTATTAACCACCGTTCTAATAGAAATATAGAATCAGGATATTTAGCTCAAGTGTCTGAAGTATCAAAAAGTAGCTGTAAATCAATATGATTCATGTCGCAGATTGTGGTTAGAAGTGAGTTGTTTTAAATGACATTAAATTGGTTTGTTTAGTAAAAATTTTTGGTAATGCCAATATTATTTTGCTGTGTTTTGAAATCTGTCACAATGAAATGTTCTGAGTAGGGTGAAAACAGTTATAGTGATATAAATCAAAGTAGTTATATTTTTTATAATACTTATGTATCAAAAAAATGTTACTTGAAAAACCGTCGGGCTTCATTTGTATTTAATATTGCCTCGTTCATCACAAGTTTCGATGTATTTTTGCTATTTTATTACCACCCCTTTTACCTTTAGTTTCTCCCCAGATATAGCAGTAAACGTTTCTTGATATAAAAACATTAGTTGTATACTGCATATTTCCGGGAGTAAAATAATAACATGCTGTTTCCATAAGGCGTGTTCAGAACCTTTTTTAAATCAAACAGTATATAGAAGTATTCTTCTATGGAATTTCGCAGTGGAATTAATTAAAATTATTTTCAAGTTCAAACTTCTACATAGAAGTTTTTTTAGGTTTTTAAAAAATTATATAAACTGAAATTAAAGTGCTTTTCATGTTTTTCAGAACAGCGCAGTAAAAATTATGAAGACGCCTTGGTTGCTGTTATTCAACGTAAGTTGTTAACTTAACACAAACAAGAACAGGGAGAGAGAGAGAGAAAAATGTTCTTTCCTTTCAACTGACTTCAAAAAAAGGAGGAGGTTTCTCAATTCGACCGTATATATATATTTTATGTGTGTTCGCGAATAACTTCGTCGTTTATGAACCGATTTTGATGATTCTTTTTGTTTTGGAAAGGAGATATCCCAAGGGTGGTACCATAATAAGGAACCCAGGATCTGATGATTGCATCCCAGAGAAATCGAGGGGAAC
The DNA here is from genome assembly GCA_947284805.1 of Coleophora flavipennella. Lineage (NCBI taxonomy): Eukaryota > Metazoa > Arthropoda > Insecta > Lepidoptera > Coleophoridae > Coleophora > Coleophora flavipennella. Next base: position 9,547,457 of record OX369278.1, read on the forward strand.
CTTAGTTTCCTGTTTGAAGTCGGTTTTTTTTGTTCAAAATAATTTAGGGTTGCGTAGTCTAACTAGTTTCACCATATTTGTCTGTCTCTCCGTCAGTATATCACATCCATTTCAGTAAAAGAATATTACAGCTGTTAAGCTGAAATTTGGTATGGTTTTACAAACTTGTTACGGCTATTATGTAAAAATGTGTGATAAAATCCTTAAAAAATATCACTCATTTTAGTATATATTTACACTTATTCCACGGAAATTAAATAAAACTACACGTTATAATTTGTCAGCGACCTGTTTCGAACACTCTATGAGTCTGCCTGAAGATGGTGTTCGAAACCGGTCGCTGACGATTTATAACGTGTAGTTTTGTTTAATTTCAGTGAAATTAGTGTAAATATATATCAAAATGAGTGATATAATGTTCTACCAAGAACCTACAACCAAGACTCTTTTTATTCACGTACACCCTCGTACTATGTGGTTTCAAAACTATTTACAAAAAAAAAATTCGTTTACGAAATATTGAGATTTTAAGTGATGGATTTTGTTAGTTACATGTCTCCATCCCCTATCAGCTAAACAGCTATTCCGGGAAATCTGAAAGGTATTGGAAATAGTGGCTCATATAATTGATTAGTTTAACCGATATTTCAGGAAATCTGAAAGTATTGAAAAAAATAGGGCGTATAATTAACTTAAAGGAAAAACATTACGGCTAAGTAGGCTTCCTTAGTTATGGAATAATATTTGACGAACATAGGCTATGCAGTTGGATTTGTAAAAAGTTTGTTTGTTGGTGAACTCTTTATTGCACAGAAAAGAAGAAGCATTCACAAAGGTGGACTTATCCCAAACAGGGATCTCTTCCAGCCAACTTTTAAAAGTTCATAGATTTTGCATAGAATTTTTATAAACAAACTACATAAGTAAGTTTGTTTTATAAAATATACATTTATTTTTTGAAAAGACTACAGAACTCTTTCTGCATTTTTGTAATCTAATTACATAACCTGATAATTTAACCTTATTTTGCTTTTTTCAGTCGGCCTTGTTTCTGGGCAAATACTTGACAAGTCCTACCCTGGATGTAAGTTACATCTATAGATATTGCAACAGTTTTTTAATTTCTTCATGATTGTTTGTTTGAACAGCATTATAATTTAAGCTATTTCTATTTTTAATTTTTAGTGGGCAAGATATACAGTGACAGTAAGTTTTTTAAATATTAATTTATTTTGTTTGCTTATTTTTAATACTTTTTAGTGTTTGTTGACAAACTGGCAGTCAGTCTATCGAGACTCATTTTCTCAGGATCGCGTGGAGGTAACAATCAAATACTACGATCTACAATCCCTTGAAAGTTTAAAAAAATCAAGTTTCTAAAACAATGCAATCAAAATAAGTTGAAGAATGTAGAAGATGTAAATCCTTTTAGTATTTTGAAGTTGATCTGATGATGAACTTTGGAGGTGAAATCAAGGTCCAAGGATCGTCTTTTATTTTCAATAGAATCGTAGGAAATATAGACTAGTTGTTTGGAAATGGCCAAATATGAAAAAAATAAACCATTTTCACTTGGTATTTAAGCCTTAACTGAACTACAACCGGTGATCAAATGTATTCAATTCTCGTAAGAACATGCTTGATGTCTAAAATATAATATCATGTAACATAAATTGGTTAAAAATCGGGTTAAATACCCTTCAACATTCCGTTACATAATACGTAGAATTGAGGGGGTTGTATGGCAAATGTTAAAAATACAAAAAGAAATTTGGTGGTAATAAGTAAAAATATATAATTTAAAATTTGTAAAGTTTGTGCAGCTTTAAAAAAAATATGTTGGTCACCTCTTTATGTTTTCCTGGATAAACATAATAATATAAAATTTGAATTAAATTTTAATTTAAATAGTGGTGCTAAAACAAAATACAAAATTAACACGTGTGACTACACCTTTAGTCGAAATAAGAAATTTTATCAAAAATGGTAATGGCGATCTATACGTATAGATTTTTACCAGTAATTTTAGTGAAACTACCTAGAATAACTTATTAACTAACACACAGTTAAATTTATAAAGTTCATCATATGCCGAAGAAGTCTGATCTGGGAAATAGGAAAATTAGGAAATATAGGTGTGTACTTCCCTTAAGCGCAGACGGGAAGATGGACTACCGCTTACGCCGACCGATGGTACATCCGCCTTGCCGTTGACGCAATGGTGGCGGATTTTTATAGCTTGGGACGACCTTTGCCGGATAATAAATTCCTCCCCACTGGATATGTTAAGGGGTATGCCAAAAAAACCCTAGAAATATGAGAGAAATCGGATTTAGTATAGCGCCATTCGCCAAGGAAAAATCAGAAAGAAAGTCGGAAACTCGTACCTTGAAAAAAACAGCAAGGGTCACATCGTAAAGCTTTAACTGGGGTTGTACACGTCGATACACATTAGAATTTCAGGTATAAACACACAAAACCAAAAATATCCTCGTTCGGTGACCAACATTCATCTTTTCTCTTTTTCTGTCAATCAATACTTCTGCCAGAAAACGCCTTTTTTTGAATTTCGCATGAAAAAGAATCTGAACACCAAAAAGGTATTAATTTTGTAACGAATGTCCAAAAAGATTACGTTACAATGATTAGGATAAAATATAATTAAAATGTTTCGGTTACATGTTTGGCCATTTCAAAACAAGTAGACTTTACTGTGCTCACCTTTTTTTAAATTTAAGAACGTGTATTTATATTCATTTGAGCATTTGGCCTTTTGAGAATAAAAACTCTTTTCAAATAAAAGCTGTACTTAAACGTTTTATGGTTTTCAAAAAATTATTATCTATTTATTTTCAGTGCTTACAGCTCACGTAAGAGTGCAACATTGTTTATATAAGCCAACTTCACTAAGCAGTCTCATGGGCACCAAGAAACCAGGTTTGTGTCCATAAAGTTTTGTTTCGTGTAAAACTCCTTTTGTCGATGACACAAAGCTATGATCATTCATACAGTAGCTTGCTAACTTTCATTTTTTTGAGGCTCGTAGTCTTTTAAGTTGATGAAAACTATTTAGGTAGGTAAAATTAGTTTTACATTCTGGTGCAGAATATTGAGGGATTCTACTCAAAACTACAAGCCTCGAAACTATGCACATAATCTACACTATTATCCAATCATCATATCACTGCTGACAAACGACTCCCCCAAAGATTGCCACAACGACCGGTATAGCGCAGTCCTCATCCAGCGGCTTCTCGTGACTTTTACCAGCTCGTCGGTCCACTGAGTGGGAGGCCTTCTCACACTACGCGTACCGGTGCACGGTCGCTACTCAAGAACTGTACCGCCCCATTTGTTTTACGAGCTATGTGCCTCACCCACTGCCATTTAAGTTTAAATAAGGATTCTGTGAGCTTTGTCGATTACATAACGAGTTAAAATACTACACCGAATTTCACCAAACAGAATCACTGAATTTTCCTAGTCCGATGTAGCAGACACGCTGAATTTTAAAGAAAGGAATCGCAGGCTTTTCCTGGTCCTCAGAAACACCGAATTTTAGCGCAATCACTGTGTTTTTAAGTCTGATGTAGCAGACACACCGAATTTTATGGAACGGAATCACTGAATTTTCCTGTCCGATCTAGCAAACTTACCGAATTTTACCGAACGGGTGTAGCAGACCAAGTATTTAGGCATTTTACCGTCCGGAAATTCTCATTCAGTTTTCGTAAATTTTCGTCATTTCGTATACAACTGATTTTTACTGGGAAATACAGAATGAAATTTATTGAATACTTTGATTTGAAAAATTGTGAATAAAAATATAGTGTGAACACATGTAGATTTACATTGGGGCGATCACTTTTTTATTCGTTAGGGTATGCTGCCAGGTTGGTCCCTTACACATTTTATCAAAATCGAAATCCCAACTCTTTGAGGTCTTTGGCGACTTCATCTTTCCTGCGATACCTTGGTCGACCCACCGGGCGGCGCCCGGAGAGTTTTCCATGATATGCTCTTTTGACTGATCGATCCTCTCCAATTCTTCGCTGGCTAGGACATGTAGAAAGAATGGGAAAGGATCGTGCCTGCTAAAGCGATTGCTTTAATTTTGTTTGCACTCAGTTTTTATTTGTGGTTTTTATCAAAAACTAGCGTATGCGTTCACAAACTTTTAAAACAAAGAATATCGCCGTTTTCAAAGTAAAACCAAGTAAATGAGTAAATAAACTTTGAGTTTGAAACGAAGTGAGATAATTGCGTTTACATAGTTCAAGATGTTAAAAAACTGTATTATTATTATTGATAAGTAACACCTTTCCTCTCGCTTTCCTGCAATTGCTGGGAGCATTTAGTGAAATGGGACGAAATAGAAATAGTGTAACAGGAAATGCGTTTTTTTTTTATAAGTCACGCAAGCTAAGATAATATGGCCATGCCGCCTAATGTGAGGTCGAAGACAAAGATGGTCTACTGTCCGAAGGCTCGGCCCGTGAATATACGACCCGGTAATAAAATTCATCAATTTCATAAATATTTTGTCACACAAATAAAATAAAATTTAAGACAATTAGTGGAATTGAAAACTTTTGTGCAGGTAACTTTAGCATTTAAACAGGCTAAATATGAAATTGGTCATTTGCTTAGTTTTCAAATTGGGTATCTTTTAAACGAAGTATTTTTACAGAAAACCGTTTCTACCAGAAGTCGCGCCATGGTGTTAACTCGCTTGAAGAATTATCTTAAGATAATAAGTTTTACCTTGAAAACGGCGATGATGTATTGTAAATACTTAAAACATTTTCAAAAATTTTAGAAGGACCCATCCCTGCTCAAAAATTAATGCAATGTTATCTTAGATATAGGTAGATAAGTAGATGCTATCTTTTAATACTAACATTACAGCTCTCTGCTCTGCAAACTACGGAGAAAGCTGGGGATGCTCTCATTACAACGGCACCTTCGACAGTGCAGCAGAAATCATCAAGGGCCACAACCTCGTTAACACTCATAAACAGGTCACTGAACTCATCAGCAAATACAGCAAAGGAAAGGGAATTAGCGGTATCGATGGTAAATTGTTATTGTTTCTTATGCACCAGAACAGGCACAAGAAGATCCTTTTTTTTTAAGGTAAATATAATATTTATCTGCATAATAAACATTCAGTCCGCAAAATAACTACTTGAGCGGCAAGATTTCATGATTGAGCGGCAGAAAAACATGTAGGAAGAGTGTGGTACGGAGAGTTCTAAATGGAAGCGAGCTCGGACTTGCGGAGCACCCCGACTCGGATCCGTTAGGTTCGGAGACTGTGCGGGGAGGCGAGCTAAGCTCGCCTCCCCGCACAGTCGTAGTGTTAGGTTTAACATGAGAACACAGAAGTAGGAGCCCCGAAGGGGCTCCGTCGACCACTCAACACTGTAGGAAGAGTGTAGTACGGGGATGTTTAAAATAATTACAGCCATCCAGAATGACATAAATTGCTGATTGATTTTGAAATGTTTGCTGACCATGAGTTGCTGACCAATTAGCTATTTCTGCTCACCGATTATATTTTTCTGCTCACAGAAATAACAATACTATGCTAACCATTTAATTGACACCCTTTTTTTAATTGATAGATTTTAAAAGCTTTTATTTAACTTACAATGTTTGTATATATGTACCTAAAGGTAAAATCTTGCAAACGAATTATTAAGCGGGAATACAGCTACTTACCAAATTTCAGCTCAATCGGTCTTCTGTAAGTCGCTCTAAAATCGTTTGCAATATTTGACCTGAATAAATTAACATCCAAACATTGCAATTTTAAAAGCTTGTAAAAATTCAATTCATCATTATCATTATCATATCAGCCGACGGACGTCCACTGCTCAAGGATTTCCATGACGACCGGTTCTATGCTGCCCGCATCCAGCGGCTCCCCGCGACTTTTACCAGGTCGAGTGGGAGGCCTACCTACGCTAAGTTTTCCGGTGCGCGGTCGCCACTCGAGAACTTTACTACCCCAAAAGCCATCTGTTCTACGAGCTATGTATAGCTATTAAACAGTAGAATAATTAAAAATAATAATTAACTAAGTTATTTTCATATCGTCATTTTAAATAAACTTTGAGGCTGTTTATTAAATTAAAACATTTAAATGAGCTTCCTAAAGACTATTTTTTATTGAAAAAATAAAATATAAATACCTTCATATTGTGAACAATGCCAACTGGACTCTCCAAACAAAATTTGTCAATAACAAAATGATACTTTATAAGAAGAGATCGATATTTTTTGTCACATGACTATAGGATTGTGGAAAGTGATTCAATATGATGAGTAGATCCCCCTGTTAATAGGTCCTTCACCAATTTTGGTACATTCTGTTTAATAAGAAAAAGTTTAATTGTGTTTTTAATCACAATTGTTAAGCCCTTGGCTTCATCTCACCTGATGGTAAGTGACGATATTCTTCTTCAGATGCAAGCGTGTTTACCAAGATTCCTCAACGCAATGGGGAACTGGCTATCTTGGGGACACACCAATGTTGTTAGCATTGATCTTTGGCGGCCACTCGTTCCACTCCATCGCTGTCCGCATAATAAATGAGGAAGCGTAACGCTTCGTGCGTATAGGCTGAATATCAACAACAAAAAGGTGGAACCTCCCCCTGCGTCTCGTTGACCGAAGGTGGAATGGAGCTGGGGGAATTAGGCCGTGCAGTTCTTGTGCACAATCTCTGAAATGAATTCGATAGATTACCGAAAGACAGGCAACTTTACGGCGTTGCTCAAGGCGGAGACTCATTGGCGACAATGAGCTTGTCAAAAACAAGCTCCAAAGCTTGTTTTTGACAAGCTCATTGTCGCCAATGAGTCTCCGGTCGCGTCAAACAAATATATACGTGATACAAATGAAGACAATTTTATCTTCAAGTGCCGCTGGAGCAAATATAAAGTTATGTGATCGTCCGAAAAACTGCCGGCGAGATTTTTATGAAAATACACTCTATATCCACTAGACACCCCTATTTTTTTGCCAGTCGGGTAAAAAGGTCACTCACGGGATCAAAACGAATCTAACGACACCTCGCACTAAAAACCCATCAAGCCGTTAAGCGTACAGAGCGTGCCCAAGATAACATACATACATACATACAAATACTCGAAAAACATAACCTTCCTTCTAGCGCAATCGTGTAAAAAAAGGTTAATTTATCAAGTTTAACCAATCGAGTGATCTTAATATAACGTCTATAGTACGCTATCAGTGGCACTTCAATGAAAGCATAAATCTGACCGCCACCGTGGCGTAATAGTTCAGTCCACTAGTTTCACATCAAGAGGTCGCGGTACAAGTCTAACGTTGTAAATGGTGAAAGGGCACTTTCCAAGCCGCTTGGCAACTACCGCCGTCCTATTTAAGTTTTGCCGCTAAAAATCAATGTTAACAGCATTGATGTCTTCCGGTTTGAAGATAAGAAAGCCAGTTCCCCATTGCATTGGGGATTCTTGGTACGCCCGCTTCCATCTTCGGCATCATTGTCACTTACCGTCAGGTGGGATGATGCCAAGGGCTTACCAATTGTGGATAAAAAAAGCCCTAAAAAGGTTCCTCGTTTGATGATATACCCTGCCTACCCTGAATTAGGGCGATCAAGCCTTGTCGAGCACGCGGGCCCAGTGCGGGTTTCTCCGCAGGCATGTGCAGGTTTCCTTACGATGTTTTCCTTCACCGTAAGAGCGTCGGATAAACTCATATGAAAAACTAAATTCGAAGTCACATTGGTACGTGGCAGGATTTAAACCACGACCTCCCGGACAGGAGGCGGCGGCCCTAACCGTTACAAATCCTCGTTTACAAATTGAATAATATTAGACGCTCCTTTAAGAAGGTAGGTATGTATTCCGTGGGGAGTTTAGTTAATTTACATTTTCTTTTCTTTTCCCAGAACAATATCGTGAAATCATTAGAGCGCTTGAAGACTACTCCAAACGGTTTGATAGTAAGTATTAAAAACTAAAATACCTATACCCACCTTGTAAATCATCACATCACATCAGCTCATATACGTTCCCACCGAGGGGCTCGAGCCTACCCTTAATTAGGGCGATCGGGCCTTGGGGATAAAAAAAGGTACCGTGTACATATTATTTAGTGTTAAAGCTTAAAATGTTTACTTGGGTCTCCTCATACCCATACATTACACTGAACAACTCGGTTTTCTGAACAACTTTTCTCAAGGAACCTATGCAATTGAAGAAAAAAAGTTTGCAAATCGATTGATAGTAGTTATGGGTGTGGCGGCAGCTGTCGTCTAGAACGCGCTATTAAAGTTTCTTTGCCACTGAATATATATACAACAACCAACCATCAACGGTTGGTCCACGACCCGACCCCAGGCAAACCACCTCGCCTGGCGGAGATATCTCCTATTGTTCTCGTCATTTAGGAACACACCGTTACTAAATTTGGTGACCCCGACGTGATGCAACGCAAGCAACCCAGTGCAAGCAACGCAACAATACAAGCAATGCAACGCAAATAAAAAATGGTGCGATATCCATTATTCAAGGGGAGTAAGATGGTGGCAGCTGTCATCTAGAACGCGCTATTAAAGTTTCGTCGCCATTGAGTATACATACAATTACCAACTATCAACGTTGGTCCAGGGCCCGACCCCAGGCACACCACCTCGCATAGCGGAGATATCTCCTATTGCTCCCTTCATGTAGGAACACACCTTTTCTACATTTGGTGATGCGTCGATGCAACGCAAGCAACCCAGCGCAAGCAACCCAGTGCAAGCAACGCAATAAAAGCAATGCAGCAGAAATAAAAAAATGGTGCGATTTCCGGTATTTAAGGGGAGTAAGATGGTGACAGCTGCCATCTAGAACGCGCTTGTAAAGTTTCTTCGCCACTGAGTATACATACAATTACCAACTATCAACGGTTGCTCCACGGCCCGACCCCAGGCAGAGCTATCTCCTATAGCTCTCGTCATGTAGGAACACACCTTTCCTATATTTGGTGACCCCGACGTGATGCATTGATGCAACACAAGCAACCCAGCGCAAGCAACACAACACAAGCAACGCAACGCAACTCAAAAAAAATTTATCGACTTCCAGTCTCGAAGGAAAGTAATGTGGCGGCAGCTGTCATCTAGAGCGCGCTATTAAAGTTTCTTCGCCAGTGAGTGAGGTTACCCGACTCTTTACCAACTTACAGCAGAGGTATCGTGTTTAGGATACGTAAAGTTTCAAAAGCATTAAATTAAACTGACAAAAAACCTCTAAGAAATAGAAAATAATATGTTTTGGCCCTTTAAGTTTAATTTAAGTAATTAATTATATTTTGATCTAAGAGTCGTCGCGTAGGGAGACCGCTAAGTAAATAAAATAAAAACAGAATTTTTTTTTTTTTACTTTAGGTACTACAACTAATTACTAATCATTTTATAACCTAGCGGTCCCCCTACGCGACGACTCTTAGATCAAAATATAACTACTTATATTAAATTTAAGGGCCAAAACATATTTTTTTACTCTTTAGAGGTTTTTTGTAGAGGGTTTTTTATTTTTTTAAATTTAAGTTTTATTATCCCGTGAATAGAAACGATCTATCAATTATAACTGGTGACTCTGTGACCTCGCGAGTTTTTGGAGATTGCTAAAATATGATATTTTTAAGATTTTTTATCCCACGGCTCCGCCATTTTGAAACAATTCTAAAAACTGCATCATCAAAAAAGGAATTCAAATTGTCGAACCTGCTCACAAAATATCACAAGAATTGGTTGAGAAATGCGATCTGTAGAGGAGAACATCTGGACATCCGCCGGACAGATATACGAAAGCATTTTCGGCCAAGCTGAATAATTTTTAATTTTCAACAGACTTCATAAAGGAGGAAGTTCTCAATTCGACAATATGGTTTTTAAATGTTTGTTACGCGATATCTCTGCCGATTGTGAACCGATTTTCAATTTTTTATATATAGAGTATACTCCCGAGGGGGTCCCATTGTCACCAGTTCAGGATCTGATGATGGGATCCCAGGGAAATCGAGGGCAACCCTCAAATTTTAAAGGCACGTTTTACGTGTTTCATGTATTTTCTAAAAAAAATGAAAGTACTTGCGTCTGGGAGTCTCTGGTAGTCTCATGTTGATGAGCTGATGAAGGAAGATACAACTCCTTAAAACGGTTAGGAGTTGGAGGATAATTTTTCAAATATTTTACGTAGATATGTAGGTACGGTATAGACCGATAGTTGTATTCTTTCAGGTTATTCAAAGGAACTGATGATGGAAGTTTTAACTCCTTAACTTTTATGTTGTTGAAATGATGATGGAAGCCACAGGAATCTGTATCTGTTAATGAAACACATGCATTATGATTTGATGGTTCCTATTGGCGAGTGGGTGATTGGGTTTAACGTTGTTAGATAGATAGCATTATCACTAAAAAAAAGGTTTAAAAAACTAAAAACCGACTTCAAAATGAAATTCACTCAAAAGTATAAAATAATATTAGAGGATACACGACATTAACCTACAATAATGAAATTAAAGGTGGGTACGCATAATTAATTATTAATTTTTTTTTGAGGTTGGTGTCCGCAATGCCATCGAATCTAAAACATTTGATACGTAAGTGGCTGTGTGCTAGTACCGACCTCAAAAATAAATTTAGGCCCCTTAATTTAATTCGTACCCACCTTTGATTTCGTTATTGTTGGTTAATGTCGTGTATCTATCTAAGTATAATAATATTATTTCAAACGTGAATTTCGGTTTTTAGTTTTTTAAACTTATATTTTTATTCTTATTTTATTCTTTTTTTTTCAGAACTTTACTCAAGCTGCAGTCGTGACGAGAATGACTTCATTGGAATGCTACTTGACTGTGAGTAACTTTTTAAATACGAGTATACCTAGGTACAGTTCCTCGAAAAGTGGTATTTTACACACCGGTATACGTGGCTTGAAAGTTAATATTGACCCAGCATCTCCCCCTCGTTAGTTATTGATGTATTTCATTATTAATCTTTAGTTAAATTAACACATTCGCATGAACTGCGTATATAGACGGCCAAAACACTATAAAATCATCTAAAACAACGTATGAATACGTCGCTCAACATACTTGATTTACTTCAAGAACGTAGAGAAACATCAGTTAGTAATACTAAATCATATCTGTGACGTAATTTTGTCACAACATCAAAATCTCAAATCTCAAGCGTCACGCAACATCGAAATTTCATAGCGCTAAGTTGACACTCTTCACACTTACACAATCCCGATCTCTTTCACGCACAACGTCTATATACGTAATAACGTTTACGTGCACTAACTAAGATAAAGCAGAACGTGTTGATACGTTTGCATATTTGTATGAGGAAAACATGCGTCATGACATGTGGTTTAGTAAAACTACAATGCTCGCGCGAATGTGTTAAACTGTTTCTTACATTCATTTTTAAAAAAATACCGTCGTATCTCTGGGCACGGGTGCGCCCCGCCAAGACGAACCAAAAGAACGAGGCACAACCTACTTTTTCTGGAAGCGTTTCGTCGTATTTTTGGACCGTCGTAGCTTTAGTCTGGATGATGTCAGAAAGTTGTAATTTTCAGGATAAGATATCATTAAAAGACTTATCAAACTTACCAAGTATCAAATGTCTAACTTTTATGTTCGTCGATTTCGTGACTCACATAAACACTCACTGATGAACATCAAAACCTCTAGGGTACTTCCTAAAGTCCTAGAAGACTGTAATTTAGTATGTTGGCTACGAATTTCATATAAACAACAGAAAAATTAAGAAATTGGAATATTTCCTCCTTCAACCCCTCGTATGAGGGGTGCATATCTGTGCATAAAGAAATATGTTTCGTCGTATTTTCGAACCGTCATAGCTTCGTTCCGGGTGATAATAAAAAGCTGAAATTTTCACTCTTCTCTCTTTGGTAGATTTCTCAAACATACTTAGTATCAATTATTTAGTTTTTATGGTTTGAGACATCCACTGCTGGACAACAGCCTGCCACTTAGGGTTTCCACGATAACCGGTCCTGCGCTACACTTTCTTTCCGCTGGTATGATGATAATGGTTTCAGATTTATTGACATCTGAAATACGTGGATTTCGTGACTGTTTCACTCACTTATTCACTAAAATCTGGTATAAGGGATAGGATATTGCATCATAGAATATAATTCAGCAAAAAACGGAAAAAATAAGAAATCGGAACCTTTCCTCCACCAACATTTCTATTGTCTGTTGAAACGGGTACCAATGTTCATACAAACACTATGCTTCTAATGAGATTCGAATCCACAACCTCTGGCTCAGCAGTTATGGTCTCTAACCACTAGGCTAAACAGGAAGCAACAATAGAGAGTGGGCTATGAAAAAATGAATAGAATAGCTGAAATGCAAGAACTTGAGGTCAAAAAATAAGAAATGTAGAGCGTCTGCCAAAAAGAAATGATATTCCACCAAAACCGGTTCATGTAAAGTTGGTTGCCAAGACTCACAAGTTCATTGTTTTTTTACTGTTAGAAAATTATGAGATCTCTAGTAGAGTCAAACCTCTAGGTGACTTAGTTTCTTTTAATCTTTTATTTTTATAATAAATAAATACACTTTCAAGTGAGTGTAAATTTGCTACTATAACATAGAAGAATGTTAAAAATTTCATGGACTGACAAAATCACCAATGAAAGAGTAATGGAATTAATGAACAGTAAGAAACAGGAAGTAGTTACAACCATTAAGAAAAGGAAATCAGCATATCTGGGACATCTATATAGAAATCCAAAATATGAAATAATTGAAGGCAAAATCGAATGCAGAAGAGGAAGGGGATGACCACGTACAACCTGGATCGTAAATATAAAGAAATGGACGAAAATCGAAGACGCAGCCACTCTCTGCAGAATTGCCAAGGAGAGGGAAGAATTTCGCATGTTGGTCGCCGACATCCGTTAGGATAGGGCCCGAAAGAATAAGAACACCCTGAAAAGAAAATGGCTTAAGTATAATATTTATTTCTCTTTTTTCAGCTCTTACTATAAACGGCGGTCTTGCTAACAATTTGCAACCAAATTGTAAGTTTGATGTTTTATTTATAACTTTTCTAAGTAAACACATATAGACAGACTGTTTGACACAATCTGAAATTCCTAGGATCGCTTTGCTAACTTCTGCAGTAGAAGTATCTAGCCTACATATTGGAGTTGGAATACCTCAAAGCCTGAAGATGAAAGTCTATCATCCGTGCATCCCACTACTGATACACTGATAGTCTCAAGTCATGCTGCTGTAGAGAGAGCTATGCTCGGAGTTTCCCTGCGGGATTAAATCAGAAACGAAGTCATTCATCAGATTTTTAAGGTTTCAATATGTTTATTCAAAATAGGTGCAAACTACACTCTTTCTGATAGTCATAAAATAGTAATCCTATGTAATAAACGCGAAAGTTTGAATACATATATGTATGTATGGATATTTGTTACTCTTTCACGCTTCAACCACTGGACGGATCGAGATGAAACTTGGCACCCATATAGGTTAGGTCCAGGAATAGGACAGGCTACCATTTACCCCGGAAAAAGTCTTATTCCCACGGAAAAATCGAAAACAACGAGGGCGTAGCCGCGGACGGACGGCTAGTTACTTATACCAATTTTCTTTTATTCACAATTGGTAAGCCCTAGGCATCATCTCACCTGATAGTAAAGTGACGATGATGCCGAAGATGGAAGCGGGCTTAACAAGATTCCCGAACGCAATGGAGAGCTGGCTATCTTATCTTCAAGCCGGAACACATCAATGTTATTAAACACTGATGTTTGGCGGCAAAACTTAGATAAGATGAAGGTAGCTAGCCAGGCGGGCTTAGGAAATGCCCTACCATCAACCAAACCGAGTCTTTCAACTTGACCCCACCGGGAATCGAACCCGCGACCTCCTGGTGTGAAGCGAATGGACTAACCATTACGTTACGGAGGCGGTTAATAAACACAATATATTATATATTAACTTGATATAGAAGAACAGGTTCATCTCATACAGGTATATTATACCTACTTGGTGCTCCCACATGTTCAAAACACAAATATTTTGGTACAGAAATAAACATAATTATTACATTACTAAATTCATTTGATAAGGAAGAGCGGGTTTACTAGAGTTGCTAAAAAATTATGTGTAATATTAAATGTGCGTTATTTTTATATGTGCATATTCATATTTCCCTTAATTTTCTATTTCAGATGGAGATGAAATTGTAGACTGTAAGTTAGAAAGTTAAATATAATTTTTAGATATCCCCACTAACATTTTTGGGGGACTCACTCAATCACTTCGATTAGTATAATATTAATTTAAATTTACTACTTTAAGTGACATTAACTTAAGCCACTTTTGAAAATTTAAATGTAAATTATCGTAGCATTTCATTGCATAATTTTTTCAGGTCGCAAATAACGCACTATGTTGATTTTTGTAGACACACTTGACAAGGTTTGAAGTGACATTAGTCGTCTTCATTCTCCGTCAAAATATCATAGTCCGACGTAGTTACTAAAAGATAAAAAAAACTCTTTCGTTTGTCTTTCACGTCGTGTCGCAGCAAATCAACGGATTGATGTGATGTTTTATGCAAAGATAGTTGACAAGGTTGGAAGTGACATTAGCTATCTTCATTAACCGTCAAAATATATTTAAAAAACTCTTTCGTTTGTCTTTCTTTCACGTCTCAACGGAGCATAAGAATTACGCGACATCTTGTAAGGAGATGTTGAGGGGGAAGAAAATTGACAAAGGTTAATTATTAGCATATCCCGACATAACTCCCGAGAGTTCTGGAAAAAGCTCATTTGAACGCTCGCGACCCGCTTTCGTGCGGGCAAAATCTGGCTTTTAATTGAACTAATAATAATACGGAAACTTTGGAAAATCTCATATTTACTTGCTACGCTACCTTGCACTGTATTTGTTATGAAGTCCTAACTTTACTATTATTATTGCAGGTTACCTACGTTTCTTCAGCTGGAATTTTAATTCAATTGGACTCCCAGGTGAGTAAGGCTCAATTAAGACTGAAATGGCAGCGACTGACGGTCGCCGGCGCGCCTTACGTACGCTCTTCGTTCTTGAAGTGAAAAGCGCGCACGCAGTCACACGTCATGCCGTCTCAAGCCGCCGCACGGCCACGCATAGCACGTTCTATTGCATTAAGCGAATCTACATTTTTTACACTGAATATAAAGTTTATAATGTTTTAAAAATAGTACGACGGCGTTGAAAAGCGTTTTAGGATTTTGTGCCAAATTAAGCCCAAGCTGTCCATCTGTCTTGTTTTTCTCTCCATCTGTTCGTTCGTCTATGACGGGGAAATATCTACTTTTTTTAACTGTAATGGATATAGCATAGGATATTACGTACTTAT
This sequence comes from Coleophora flavipennella, assembly GCA_947284805.1. NCBI lineage: Eukaryota > Metazoa > Arthropoda > Insecta > Lepidoptera > Coleophoridae > Coleophora > Coleophora flavipennella. The sequence goes on from OX369278.1 coordinate 9,562,914, forward strand.
TACTATAGCATGCAATGGCGGCGTGATTGGATTCTTGCTATTTAGCCAAAAATCGGTAAAGTCTACATTGTCACTATTACACGAAGATTCAAAATAAATAAATATAAAATAAAATAAAAATGGTTTATTTCGGATAACTAAAAGATCCATAGCGTGTTAGTAAGGCTTATAGTAGGTTAGTAACAATAATAAGAGAACGAAACAAAACAAAAAAAAAAAGGTAATTATACAGATATATACAATCTGCATGCCCAGAGTGATCAGGGAGAAAAGCTTGTTTCCGTGATCACCCTCCGCACTAGACACCTCCATAGGGGCGATGTATATCTGTCAGCTATGGTATTTAGGATGCTGTTGGGACTGTCCCGCATTCTGCGTATCAAGGAGTTAGTTTTTTTGCGAATGATGGCTGCAAAATCATCAGTTTGGTACTCCGCAAACATCCCTGACGCACTACAAAATCTGGGCAATCCCATCATCATCCTAAATATATTATTATATTGGACGCGCATGGTGTCTAGCGATTTTTTGGCATACTTGACCCACAGATTCCCCGTGTACAAACTTTGGCAATATGCCTTAAAAAGCATAACTTTAATTTCCTCAGTACAACGGGAAAATCTGCGAGCCAGCATATTACCTCTAACCGCCAGAGCCCTACGCTCCCTTTCAATATAAAATATAAAATGAAATATCTTTCTCGATTAGATTACGATTCTGCGTGGTTTTAAATGCAAAATATTGATTTTATCTAAAAATATGAGTTCATTTCAGGTATATTTTAAATATTGACACATAAGACATTTTAATCTACACTAATATTATAAAGAGGAAAGATTTGATTGTTTGTTTGTTTGTCTTGAATAGGCTCCGAAACTACTGGACCGATTTGAAAAATTATTTCACCGTTGGGAAGCTACACTATCCGCGGTTGCTATAGGCTATTATTATATTTTCAAAAAATTAGGGATCCTTACTAAAACTCAAATAACCTAAGGTGTAAAAAAATACCTAAAAATTTCTGCAATATCTACAAAAAGTAGTGTAGTGTAGTGTAGTGTGGTGGTAGTGTAGAGGTAGTGGTAGTATTAGTTGGTAGTGCAGTGGTAATATAGTGGTAGTGTAGTGGTAGTGTAGTGTAGTGGTAGTGTAGTGTAGTGGTAGTGGTAGTGGTAGTGCAGTGGTAGTGTAGTGGTAGTGTTAGTGCATTGGTTTAGGTTGTAGTAGTAGTAGTGGTAGTGGTAGTGCAGTGGTAGTGTAGTGGTAGTGTTATTGTATTGGTTTAGGTGGTAGTGGTAGTATAGTGTTGTATTTGGTAGTGGTAGTGCAGTGGTAGTGTAGTGGTAGTGTTAGTGTATTGGTTTAAGTTGTGGTAGTAGTAGTGGTAGTGGTATTGCATTGGTAGTGAAGTTGTAGTGGTAGTGTTATTGTATTGGTTTAGGTGGTAGTGGTAGTATAGTGTTGTATTGGTAGTGGTAGTGGTAGTGGTAGTAGTAGCGGTAGGGGTAGTGGTAGTGTAGCGGTAGGGGTAGCGGGCGGTAGTATGGTGTAGTGTAGTGTGAGGCGGTACGAAGTTCGCCGGGACAGCTAGTGGTAAAATATATTTGATGTGGTTTGGTGAATTTTGCGCCCCCATCAAACTGCACGAGGTAGCCACGTCCTTAATTTTCAGAGGATAAGCCAAATAGTGTTTTGATGCTGCTGCTTTCTCGTTTTACGCGAATAAATTGCATTTGCTGGGATTAATAATACTGAAACATATGTTGAGTTCCTTAGTCGTCTCTTACGACATTGGAAGAGATGGGATGGCCCGATTCTAAGCCGGGAGCCATACGGCCGCTGCATGCGGGCAGCGCAGGCCCGGTCATCGTGGAAATCCCTGGGGAAGGCCTTTATCCAGCATTAGACGTCTTTCGGCTGATATGATGATGATGAAATAAAATTGCGTTGGCAGCATAACGGTTAGGGCCGCTACCTCCAGTCCGGGAGGTCGTGGTTCGAATTCTGCTAAGTTGTGTTTTTGAATTTCGACCTCATAATATGTAGGTTTGAGCGTCAGTGGCGTAACGGCTAGGGCCGCCGCCTCCTGTCCTGGAGGTCATGGTTCGAATCCTGCCACATACCATTGTGATTTAAAATTTAGATTTCATATGTACGTTTATCTGACGCTCTTACGGTGAAGGAAAACATCGTGAGGAAACCTGCAAACGCCTGCGGAGAAACTCGCAGGTTGTGTGTGAAGTCGAACAACCCGCACTGGGCCCGCGTGGTCGACTAAGGCCCGATCGCCCTAATTAAGGGTAGGCTCGAGCCCCTCGGTGGGGACGTATATGAGCTATCATCAATGTGTAGGTTTAAAATACTACTATACTGGCTAGGTACTTTACAACTGGTCCGATGCACACTTGTCAGTGTTGTTTGCCGATAAAGTATCGGTTGGTGTTACTTTTACGTGTCATTATTGTCAATAAGTTTTTTTTTTTTCAGATATAGCAGCAGTTGAAAGCGAAGCCAAGAAAAATATTAAAAAATGTGGACCAGTCAGCTGGAAAGAAGATTATTAAAAAGATTGGAAGAGATAACTGTAACATAACAGTAATAAGTTAAAGAAATGCTAAAATCTAAGTACAAGCTTTTTTTATGAATAGTTCTATTTTTTAGCGAATCAACTATGGGGCCCGAGTAACGGATCCAATCATCAATTTTGTTAAACCCTGTGTTATCTATCATAGATTGTTTTAAAAGCTTTATCTTCAAAAATAATTGTTAACTTAATATTTAATTTTAATGACCATTTGAGTATAGTATTTTATGAGCTTTTCTTTACCTTGCTATGTTTGTATGTTAGTTTGTTTAAGTAAAATCTTGTAAAGGATTTTGGGACGATTTCCAGAAATCCGATTAAGCTGAAATTTGGTCTGAAGCTATCCTTGTGTCAATAGATCCTTTTGGTACTTTGAAGTTGATGTGATGATGAACTCAATCAAGGTCCCAGGATTATCCTTTATTTCAATAGAATTGTAGGAAATACTGTGCTCCCCTTTTTTGAATTTGAAAACGTGTATTTATACACATTTCGCATACTGATAATTTGCATTTTTTAAGCAGAAAAAATCGTTTTAAATAAATAGCTTGTACCTACAAAATTCCAAGGTTTTTCAAAAAAATATTTTGAATAAATATATTTGTGTGTTATTTTGTGTTTTAGTCGACTTCTTACCCGACTATGCTTACAAATCCTTACTAATATTATAAATGTTAAAATGTGTCAGTTTGTCTGTAACCTTTTCACCCATCATCAACACCTAAACCAAATTGACGAAGTTTGACATTAAGGTAGCCTGTGTGAAAGAACACTACTTAATCCCGTGAAAAATAGAATACCTACTCCGATACAGTTCCTCATCATATCAGCCGAAGGATGTCCACTGCTGCATATAGGCCTCCGCCAAGGATTTCTAGGACGACCGGTTCTGCGCTGCCCGCATCCAGCGGCTTCCCACGAACTTCACCAGGTCAACGGTCCACCGAGTGGGAGGCCTGCCCACACTACGTTTTCCGTTGAATGGTCGCTACTCGATAACTTTACTACCCCAACGACCATCTGTTCTACGAGCAATGTACCCCGCCCACTGCCACTTAAGTTTAGCAATTCTGAGAGCTATGTCGGTTCCTGAGGGAACTGATAAAAGGCTTTTTTTGGTTTATTCCTCTAACATCGCTACGGAGCAACAAAGTGATTTTTTGCACAGATATGTTTGAGGGGGTGACACAGACTATACTAATGAGGATAGCCCGAGACAATTTCCGAGCGAGGCATCTAGTGAACATTCATTTCCCGAAGGATCTGGAGTAAACTCCTGTCTACGCTTGTAAGCCGCTTCCGACTCGCGCAACGCACATACTCAAAGACAGTCGGAACAGTTTCTTTTAACAGTATCCAATTTTAGGTCTTATTTCCAGTAGTCTGGGAATCAGAAAGTGAAGATCTAACGAATATCATGTTTAGTTATCTCCTTTGGTTCTTATTTACTCAGATATGCGATGACTTTTTAATATGGTCGGTTTATAACGGCTGCTAACTTCACACCGGTGTCATCAAAACGAAGCCCACGTAAGCGAAGCTGCAGGCAAAAGCTTTTCTCCATCATATTTCTGGTAAAATCAATATTTTGATGTATTAATTTTAACCGTCTCCGTGGCGTAATGGTTAGTCCATTCGCCTTACACCAGGAGGTCGCGGGTTCTATTCTCTGTGGGGTCAACTTGTAAGACTCGGTTTGGTTGGTGGTTTGGCATTTTCTAAGCCCGCCTGGCTAACTATCACAAATAAAATAAATCCTTTTTGTAGACTGGAAATAAAATAGTTTGAATAATCTAGACAATTCTTTAATTGATCTTTTTATAGTAACTGCTCAATGAGTAGATAGCTACAAACGCCAAAATATCGATTTCGATAAATTTCGTTAATTCAATACATGTTACATTTCTTTTTTTATGTTCTCATTATGTCAAGATTGTGACTTTAGCGAAGAGGATATAATCACTAAGATGACTTTAGTTACAGCTATTAGGTTGGAATGCACTGGTACTGTACGTTTCTTACAAATATAATATAAGGTGTAACAAAATTAGCTGAAACTATTTTAACTGGTGCTTCTACCCATGAAACTGAACAACTTTCCCCATGGAACCCATAGTCAAGTCGCCAAAAAAAAATTGGCTCTCCCATACTATAAGTTGGCTGCTGATCAGCTGATCGAGTTAGTATAGGAGAGCCAACATTTTTTTGAGATTTGACTATGGGTTCCATGGAGAAAGTTGTTCTGTTTCATGGGTAGAAGCACCAGTTAAAATAGTTTCAGCTAATTTTGTTACACCTTATATATATATATTTTTTAAGTACTCCAGTCTCTTAAACCGGAACGACCTTTAGTTGCCAGATGTAGTGACCGCAGCTCGGAATACGTTCATTAGCGTAAGGTATGACACTCGATATATCTGTAAATAAAATAATAAGTATTATTATTATATACTAGCTGTCCCGGCGAACTTCGTTCCACCCTACACTAACAGCGCCATCTACCGGGCTGATTTGTGAATCTAAACCATCCTCAAACCCCCTGGAATACACACAAAAAATTTCATCAAAATCGGTCCAGCCGTTTAGGAGGAGTTCAATGACTAACACACGGACAGAAGATTTATATATATAAAAGAAGATATTATTAGTTGTAATGCTACTTTATAGAGCTCTTCTATGTATTCCTTCCATCTATTTGCTTTACTATCTCTACCAAATTTCAACTCAATCGGTCCAGAAGATACCGAGAAAATTGGTTGTTACAGACGGACGGAAAGAATCGCGAGTGATCCTAAATGGTTCCGTTGTTACCTTTTGAGCTACGGAGCCCTAAAAATGAGGGTGAGTAGTAGTGGGGACTACTACCGCTAGTTTTTTCGTGAACTCCTTTCGTCTATGACGCCCTTGGCGGAAGATAGGACAAGTCCAAAAAAAAGTTTTTTTTTTGTATTTTTGTTAAATGGACCTTTTAAAGAAAGCGGTATATTTATTAGAACCTGGGCAACGGATCGTTGCGCAGAGTCTTCCAGGCAGTAAGTAAACTAAAAAAATTAGATTTAATTTGTGTGAAAACCAATTTTCCCAAGAATAAAACCTATCTAGATAGACTTAGAAAGCTAAACAATACCTAAATACAACATTCAAAATAGTTAGAGAGTTTCTGAGAATTAAATACGACTTTTCTGTCAGCTAAAGTGTAGCCGTACGAAGCTCTCGATAGTATATACTGCACTATATTAAATGTATATAGTCCGTTCGATGAGATATTGCACTCGCCGCCGCGTGTCAAGAACGTCAACAAGACATCAAAAAACGCTGACACATGTGTATTAGTCGATTTGAGTCTGCAATTCTGTAAATTGTCAATTACGGTAGATTTAATTCTTGCATTTTGTTCGAGCGAGTGACACTATCTGAGAGAATCGACTTTAACACGTTTATCGAATTCACGACAAATACACCCGAATAGTTTAGACAATAAGGATGACTACAGCATTAGAAATAAATTATGAACTCTCGATCACTAAATTGCCCTCCTATTAAGTATTTCGAAAAATCTTACTCGTTTTGTTTTCCATCAAGTCTTAGATTTTTAAATCACCAAAATCACAAAATGAGTACATAAATGACGCTGCAAAACTATGACGTCACGCCTAGGTATTTCAAACATTTTTAGAACAAAATTTCATTTATGAAATATGATAAACAGTAACTAAGATAACTAGCATTCGTCATCCCTATTGACACGCTTACCAATTTTTAAAATAAATATAATTAAATTACCTGGGTATCCAGCTTCCAAGAAGGAGACATTGTAGAACTTTAAGGTTTCTGAAATAAACGAAAGGCAACATTCTTCATTGTTTATTTGATTGTTCTCGCCTGCATACCAGCGGTTGGGGGGAGCACGGGAAATGAGAGAGAGTTTTTGAAGTTTAAAGTTTGAAATCTTTGTTTGCTTGTTTGCATCTTGTTTGTATATTCTTTGTTGTACAAAGTATACATTTAAAACAGTAATTTAAAAAAATATTTTAAGGTGTGATATATTTTTTTTAAACAGGTCCCTTCTGATCAGCGAAAAAAGTTTAATAAGTATCAAAACTATAAAATAAACGTAACTACTTACCTTCCAAAAGTTGAAATCCATCTAAACAAAAAAAGTTAATTGAAACATGAGAAAAAATATAAGAAAATGTATTTTTAACCGACTTCAAAAAAAGGACGTGGTTTCGAGTTCCGTGTGGACATCGGGCGAAGGCGGACGTACCCAAGAGCGCTCCCGAGCGAAATTATTTTACGACCCCTTTTTTTCAACGCAACGGTCGCCCCTTTGTTTGCGCCCACGCAGCGTCGCGTCGCCTTACGCTAGCCTAGCGGCAACACCCGGTCGCGCCTTACTCGCATATATTGTTTTATTGTGTAAAAAACTGATAGTGAACATGGTGGTTATTAATATAACATCCTCGCAAATACAAGCGTCCGCGAGTGTGTTTTTACGGTCATAAACTGAGCAGTGTAGTTGTGCAGTGATTAGAACCACAGTGTACCGGGACAACAGTGATTAGAACCACAGTCTACAGAAACAAACAACCCTACCCCATTCAAATTTGGTGAGATCGTTTCTTTACATAGAATGTTTGTTGTAGGGCCTATATAACAACTCAGAATTGACTCATACACTAGTCACCTAATCTCTAGCGTCTCAACAGGCTACCCAACCACGCCAAGAATTAAATATTTTACTCAGCCAAAACACATACAAACAAAGTAACCTAAAACAACCAAAAGCTACAACTCTTTCGTGCATAACTATTTATCTATTTATTTATTTTCTTTGTTAGAAGTGTAGCGTATAATGCAGAGTGCGAAGGCCGGAGAGCGCCCGCTGCTGGACGGGGTTTCCCCCAAGGATTTCCACAAAAATTGTCTTAAATCATTAAAACTGTAAAACGCAGTTTTCGTAAATAAATAAAAAGGTACTCTTTATCATCTTTCATAACTTTAACTGGAAGTATATGTTTGTTTAAGTGTGTTTGTTTCATCAGATGATAAATAGTTCAATATAGCAAATGTTAAAGTGATATTACTCGAGTGTAAAGTGAAAACTTTTTCCGAAAAGTAGATTTGCCTTATTTTATATTTGTTTTATAATAAGTGTGAAGAAATAATGCAAATAATAGAGCAACAAGAAAGTTGTACCACATGGAGAGACGCAAAAAAAGACGCTCTGTTTTAAATTGTTCTGTAGGCGAATTATGAAAATTATCAAACAAAACACATCGAGTTCGTGTGACTTCTCTTAATAGTGTAAGTGTCCAAAAAGTGTTTTTCACGAATTCCCTAGACTAGTGAGTGCATATAGTGATTAGTGAGTGTGACAAAAAATACTGTTAATATTAGGTTTGTGTTTAAGTGGGCAAGTAGGTACGTGTAATATGCCTGGCAACACAGAGACGAACGACTATTTTAATGCGCAAAAAATATTGTGCAAGTACAACAAAGATCGGACAGGTGCGGTTCGGACTCGCCCACCGAGGGTTCTGTGCAGGTTTGTGGGTGCGTGTTGTAAGTCATGACAGTGCAAACTGTTGGGCACTACATACGCCAGAATTATTGGCTGCCTACCTATACATATAATAAGGGAAAATATTTTTTCACTCTTCGTTATAAATCGGAAGCTATGCATCGGAGAAATAATTGACAATCTGTTTTGGCTTGTGCCAGTGAAGCCCTTTCATGCCATAACACGGTACATACGGTATATTGCGTACCTACTTTAAAGGCTGTGTTTAATTGCAAATGTATAGTTTTCGGATTTTTCCCTATACTTTTACTATGGGACGGTGTTGCTTGCCAAATTTTATGTAGTCAACAGGAAGTGCCCTATGAGTTTGGGTTCCCTTGAGAGTGTCTAATTGTGCGTTTTTTGCGGCATGAACGGTCGTGTATTTTTTTTTTGAGTCGGCTTGGAAGTTTTTTTCGCAGCTTCAGGGGACTGTGAGGTGAATGTTTTTGGGTTCAACTCGGTGCATCCGCGCGTTCCCGAGATGGGGGGTTTTGACGGACATGCGGACGGACGTACAGATGGCGGGGTGATCCTATAGGGGATCCGTTATTTTTCTTTTGACATGCGGAACCCTAAAAACAAAATTACAGCAAGAAATAGAGAATAACATTTGAAACAAAATAACATTTCTTAACGAAATGGTTTTATGACTTACGCCGAAACTAGATTTTTTTTGTGAACGAACACAGCATCTCCATCACAAGTGCAAAGAAAAAGAAACTCAGGTCAGTTTTATAGTTTTGTAAAGTTTGTAAAAGACAATTGAAACGCAGTATTCCCGCAGCCCCCGGAAACAAAAGAAATATATAACAATAGTTTGCCTGCGCTGTCCGACTCAATGACAGCAGCTATTTTTAAAAGCATTGTGGATTATTTTTTGAAAAACTGAGTTCGCAACAGGAGAAACAATAACGTTTTTTAAAGTGAGCGGAATCTCACCACAGCCACACCCCGGACACTCCATACAAACGAGCGAGAAATGATATACATAATTATAACTGACGTATCTATAGGCAAGAATGCAGGTAGGGTTGAATCACACCGGCGGTATTGGTCACGAAATGTTTGTTAGTTATTTACTGCATGCACACTCAACAGCAACAATCAACAGTTATCTTACATGATTAAGTAACTTACATAGATAAAATTGTTCATTTGTTCTTCAAACACAGGAGCTTTTGTCCGTGAAACAATCTCATTTAGCAACCTACAATAATAGTCAATCTCAATCTATAATTCCGAGATCACATTTTATAATATCACACCACTAGATATTTCTATACAACTCATACTTTCACATCATCTAATCAAATTATTACAAACAATCATCATTTTAAATAAATAAAACGAACAAAATATCTCACAAGCCACAATAACAAACTGACAGACATCTGACATATGAAAAACATAAATGAAATACATTTCTAAAAAAAAAAAGATACAGCTAGTATGAAGATTCATAGGAACTGATTGTTCTTAGATTTGGTCGTATAATATTGGTGGTCAGCCAATCATGATACGAGGCATGCTGAGACGGCGCGGCCGCCTATTGGCGTCGAGCGGTGAGCGGCGCGCAAAGTAAATATAAGTGACGTCAATCGCGCATGCGTAGTTCGTCCTTTACGTTCGGTAACTAGTTGCTTTTTATTTCGGTGTACGAAATCACAGCGGCGCGCAAAGTGAATATAAGTGACGTTTATCGCGCTTGCGTAGCTCGTCCTTTACGTTTGGTACCCAATCTACATCCAATCTGAGTGACGGGGGGGTGAGGTCGAATTTAGAGAGCGGCAGGGAGTGTCCATACTGTACGTTAGCACTAATATATATACTGTGCCACAGCTGGACACGGCATGAAGTCTGCCGTCAAAACAAGATGAACAAATATTCAATAATATTAGAGAACCCTTGGTATATGGCGCGATCGGAGATCAGACTTCGGGCAAAATCCGCCTACACTACGAGGCCGAACACTGAGACCGTCGTGACATATTTGCTTATCTAGCCGAGAATGACTCTACAGAACGCGAAAGCAGTCAACAGATACCTTATTAGGTATATACCCTATTGGGGCTTATTTAAGTACGACTTGTAAAATACAAAATTTTGCCAGATTGACCTGATCAGCGCGACCTTTCAGGGTGACCATATTTTTGAAATGACTAACCCCACCGACGTGGCTTTCGGTTGCGCACGCGAATCAATCACAACCTATAATACACATAGCTGTAGGAACACATCTGAAGAAGAAGCGGACACTACAGGGCAAAGGCTACTCAGGATCAGGAACTCACCTAAACCGAGAGACTCAACTGTAGGCAACACGAAAGGTGATTTAACCGCCTTCGTGACATTTCACCCTACATTAGAACTAGATCACCAAAGAACACCATACGCCGGATTTGCTACCTTGGACACATATGTAATTAGACGTAAAGCTTCACACATGCTACACGCTGCATACATCTACGAAGAAGGGAAACGCAAAATAGAGAGACCAATTTTCACCTGGGTGGACTCCCTCAGCCACGATATCCGAAGACACACCGACCTTACAATAAACCAATGGTACGGAACCGAAGAGGAGACCCAACTGGAAGCAGCCCTATCTATCTAGCAGTCATAAATTTCCTTCCCCATATATATATGTACACACCAATTATAGAACTTATACTCCCCATACTGGCTACGATGTTCTGAATTCGGGCTGGTTCAAACTCCTATCGCTCCTCATCCTGACTGCGCCGACCTACACTCCTGTCCTATCTACGCCCCCCTCTGGTTTCTTGGGTCCCAGCGCCCTTGCTGCAGTAATGCTGGCTGGGGGGGGGGGGGGGCATGAACTGAACTGAACTGAACTGACTTCAAAAAAAGGACGTGGTTTCTCAATTCGACCGTATATTTTTTTATGTGTGTTTGCGGATAACTTCGTCGTTTATAAACCGATTTTGATGATATTTTTTTTGGTGGAAAGGAGATATCCCAAGAGTGGTACCGTGACAAGTAAACCATGATCTAATGATGGCACCCCTGAAAAATCAAGCGGAATCTTAGTTTCCTGTTTGAAGTCGGTTTTTTTTTGTTCAAAATTGTTTAAATACAGCAAATTGCAAGTTTCACCGACCACAGTTTCTTAAAACACACACACACCCTCTCTCTCTCACACACACACTCATACAGTTTATATAATTATCTTTTTAGGACTTACATCCAGATTTAACGTTGTTTGCAATTCCGCTAAGGACAAATAACCCTGAAAATAAAAGACTTTATTCTAACACTTTCATTTAACATTTTAATTTAGTGTTATTTAAATTAATTCGTTGATAATTCGCTTTCCATTTAACTTCAATTCAATTAAAATGTTTCATAAAACCAAGTAAGAACGTACCTATCTTTCTAATACTTTCAACGAGACGCAGGGAGGGGTTGCACCCCTTTGTTGTTGATCCACCTTTTCGCACGAATCGTTACGCTTCTTCATTTATTATGCGTACAGCGCAGGAGTGTAACTCCTTGCCTGCGTCAGTGTTTCCCGTTTCCTACAGTTTGGAGATCTTCAAGGCAATCGTGAATAGGCATTATTTAAGTTTGCGTGTACCATCCTCGACTGCATCATCACTTACCATCAGGTGAGTTGCAGTCAAACGCACCCAATTTTTTATAAAAAAAAAACATACCTTCACCCAAAGCCTCGACACAGAGTTTTTCGTTCATTTCTTGCAAACTGGGAAATTCTGAAAACACATTTTTGTTTACTTAAACTTAAATTCTATTGTTTAATTTTTTTTTAAATACTAGTAAACTTGCCTCGTAGACCGCGGCATCTAAGTTGCATCTAAATGCGCAGCGTCTTTCAGGTCACAATAGTAGTTCGGGACGCGCGTGAGTCGCGCTTGCCAAGAAACGCCAATCCCCCGCATAACCACGCTACACCCGCGCGCTCTCTACCTGCGCGAACGACCCTTTTTTTTCGGAATGCGGGAAAGGGGAAAAAAGGGGAGGGAAGGGGGAAAATGCATTTACGCATACCAATACAGCCGGCTGTACTGGTTATGTGGGACTCACAGCCCTACGCCTATATGCATACAAACACATATAAGGTCTAACAAAATTAGCTGAAACTATTTTATCTGGTGCTTCTACCCATGAAACTGAACAACTTTCCCCATGAAACCCATAGTCAAATCTCAAAACAAATTTTGAACTTCCCGTACTAAGTTGGCTGATCAGTTGATCGAGTTAGTATGGGAGAGCCAATTTTTTTTTGCGATTTAACTATGGGTTCCATGGGGAAAATTGTTTAGTTTCATGGGTAGAAGCACCAGTTAAAATAGTTTCAGCTAATTTTGTTACACCTTATACATATATACTTAATGTATGTATAAATAAATATGCACAGGCCCAAGACCGCACTACCCACTAACAACCCCCTGTAGCCTTGGCAGCTAAGCTACCTTAAAAGCTAATCGGAGAGACGCCCCCCCCCTAGGGAGGGGAGGAGAGGGGGGTGCGAAAAAATACACGCTAAGGGGACAGCGCGGAGAGCTCCTGATGGGAGCGGCCGCTTGGTGATTCAACTTATACACCGCGAATCAAATTGTAGGTGACTTATTTGCCCACCCATTTAAAGAGAAATAGCGCGCGATTTCAATTTGGTTTTATACAAAATTATTAGTTTGTATGGAAGATGATTTTTTTTTAATTCACAATTGTTAGTTAGGCAACCTTAAATTTAGATCACATACTTACTATCTATGATTGTAGCAATCGTAATAATTGACTCAATTATGGCACGAATGTTTTCTGAAAAAAGAGTATAAGGAAGATTTTTTTTATGCACAATTGGTAAACCCTTGACAAATCTCACCTGGTGGTAAGTGACGATGTTCGATCATCATCATCATCATTATCATATCAGCCGAAGGACGTCCATTGCTGGACATAGGCCTCCCCCAAGGATTTCCACGCCGACCGGTTCTGCGCTGCCCGCATCCAGCGGCTTCCCGTGACCTCTACCAGGTCATCGGTCCGTTAAATAAAAGAACTGGCGAAGTTCGTGTCGGACCACACGTAACCACTGTATCCATTTGTAACTACAGCGGACTATTTTCACAGAGTTGATAGCTCCCAAATAAACAACGGAACTTACATTTTTAATTTTTAAAAAAATTACGTTAAAAATTAAAAATTTTCGTAACTTTAAAAATTTTCGTTAAAGTATGTACACATCTAGTAATTATTTTTTAACTGCTAGCTGCGCTAGTTAGGTAGGGAGATCCCCTTAAAAATTCATAACATAATAAATAGGTTTATTTTTAAATATGTACTAAATAATAAAAACGAGCACTTTTTATCAGACTGATGTGTGCCAACATAAGAATCGTTATAAAAACGTAACATACCTAAACGCAAGAGTTATAACTACACGAATTAATTAAAAATTAAAAACTCTACTACATAAAACTTAACACTTTTTTGGCAAGTAGGGTAAAAATATATCCTATGACACTTACGGGATCATGACAAATTTAACCCTTCTTCTGGTGCAGTCGGGTAATTTCAATTTTACAACGTACACAAAATATACACAAAAAATATTCTGTTCTGATTGAGCTGAAACTTTGCATACACATTGAGTTTGGAGCACAACGCTTGTTTAGCTATTTTGAGTGTCGTCATTCTAAATTCAATATGGCGGACTTCCAAAGATGGCGGACCAAAATCAAAATCAAAATCAAAAACAATTTATTTCAAATAGGTGTTTACACACACTTTTAAATAGTCAAAACAAAAAAAAATACAATAAAAATAAAAATAAAATTACAAATAATGTCATGATTCAGATTACAGTCTCAGGTAATGGTATTTGTTTTAGAATTAACATATATATCTTTGTCATTTACATAATCTATTATTTTATAATATCCTCTAGAGCACAAAACTTTTTTGACATGAGTCTTAAATTTATTCTCTGACAAACTAGTTACATTTTCTGGAATTTTATTGTAGAATCTTATACACTGCCCCACAAATGACTTTTTAACCTTACTCAGTCTCGAAAAGGCTGTGTCTATTTTATTTACATTTCTTAAATTCAAATTATGCCTGTCACTGTTTTTGGAAATAAATGCAAATTCTTACGAACGTACATGATGTTTTCATATATAAATTGACTAGCAACAGTTAAAATATTGATTTCTTTGAACTTATTCTGTAACGAGTCACGTGATCGCATCTGATAGATTGCGTGGATAGCTCTTTTCTGCAGGATGAAAATAGTTTCTATATCAGCCGCATGCCCCCACAGTAATATGCCATAAGACATTATACTATGGAAGTAACTAAAATACACTAGTCTCGCAGTATCTACATCCGTTAACTGTCTTATTTTCTTAACGGCATAAGCAGCTGAACTAAGCCTTCCCGCTAAAGTTTCAATGTGTGGTCCCCATTGAAGTGAAACATCCAAAGTTATACCAAGGAACACCGTGGTATTTACAAATTCTAATTTATTACTGTCTAATATTACACTATTATTGACCTTTTTTACATTTGGCAAACAAAATTTTATACATTTTGTTTTCTTAGCATTTAATAATAAGTTGTTCACAGTGAACCAGTTCAGTATCTTTGAAAGAGTGTTGTTTACTTCGTCAATTTCGTTTTCTTTCCTATTCACTTTAAAAATAAGAGAAGTATCATCCGCAAACAACACAATATTTGACAGATGTTGCACCATAAAAGGCAAATCATTAACGTAAACAAGGTAAAGAAAAGGCCCTAATATGGAACCCTGGGGCACACCCATTTTCACTTTAGATCCAGATGAGTTCGTGCCATTCACTTGTACTTTTTGTATTCTGTTGTCTAAATACGAATTTAAAAGGCTGAGAGCCCCTTCCTCTACACCATAATGCTTTAATTTCATAAGTAATGTTTGGTGTTCAACACAATCAAAAGCCTTAGATAAATCACAAAACACTCCAATTGCATTCTGCGATTCCTCGAAGGCATCATATATGTTTCGAATGAGTGCTACTCCTGCATCGGTTGTTGATCGTCCTTTAGTGAAACCGAATTGTTGGTTATGCAGTAGTTTGTTTTCTGTAAAATATTGTAGCATTTGGTTAAGCATAATCTTTTCAAACACTTTACTAAGAACTGGCAGCACAGAAACTGGTCTGTAGTTGCCTGCATCAGTTTTTGAACCAGATTTATATAAAGGTATCACTTTACTAAGCTTCATGAGATCTGGAAAGACGCCACTATCAATGCTAATATTAAAAATACAAGCTAAATATGGCGCTAAAGTATCAATTACATTACTGATCAAGCTTACCGATAATCCCCAGAGGTCTTCGGTTCTTTTCACTTTAAGAGATTTAAAAGTTTTTACAATAGATTGTGGTTCAATTACTCTGAAGGAGAATTTTTGATCACAATTACTAACATTATCCTTTAGCAGTCTTTGAGCATACATGGGTGATGAGTTTAGGGCTTCAGTAGTCTTAAGTGGAATATTTGTGAAAAAAGTTTCGAATTCTTTGGCTACATCGGCATTCGAACTAATTTTACCTTGATCTGTTTGCAAAACATATTCTTTGTCGCGAGGTTTGACTTTACCTGTTTGTTTGCTAATGATATTCCAAACAGTTTTTATTTTATTATCTGAAAATTTTATTTTTCTAGCCAGATAATTAGATTTTGCTACGTGGCAAACCTGCTTAAAAATTTTTGAATATTGTTTCACATAATTTGTAAAGTTCTCATCAAAAGTGTAAGTTTTTTTGTCATAAAGTCCAGTTATTTTTTATGCACCCCTATGATGTGTATAAAATGAAAGGGTTTGCTAAGAAAAATAAGTCATGATTAAAATTATTTTCAAATTTAAGCTTGTAACTAAAACTTTTTAGATTTTTCGAAAATTATTTAAATTTTTCTTTAGAACAAACAAATAAACAAAAACGTACTTTTTTATATATTTTTTATTATTTACAATTGGTAAGCCCTTGGCATCATCTCAACTGATGGTAAGCGACAATGATGCCGAAGATGGAAGCGGGCTTACCAAGATTCCCCAACGCTATGGAGAACTGGCTATCTTATCTTCAAGCCGGAACACATCAACGTTGTCAACACTGATGTCTTGGCAGCAAGACTTAGATAAGATGGTGGTAGCTAGCCAGGCGGGCTTATAAAATGCCCTACCACCAAGCAAACCGAGTCTTACAAGTTGACCCCACCGGGAATCGAACCCGCGACCTCCTGGTATGAAGCGAATGGACTAACCATTACGCCACGGAGGCGGTTAAAACTTACTTTACATTAACCGTTACTTACTTACCATCAAGAGTCGCCACGCCCTTCCCGTTAGTGTGAATAGAGACCAGGTCGTGTACTTGTTGGCTGACGTTGACCAGACCAGAAGCCTTCATGATGTCAGCTGCGCTACTGTAGCTTCCGCCGTAGCTAGGGAGACCCCAGTTGGATCCGTAATCAACTTTATTGCAGAGATCTGTCGAACCATCAAAAATCATTTAGAGGCAATCAGAGACTAGCACCAGAGTTCGTGAAGCGATAGGATCAGAGAGACTCCCTACACCTTGAGAAGTAATCCCTCATAACCCACTTGATAAATTATTCGATCACGCAGCGAAACTCAAGTATACCACGCTCCATTGCGATTGGGGTGATTGATCTTATGACGGTGGGTTAATGCGGGCTACTGGTGGGTTAATTAATATGTACAGAAATTATATAAATAATTAAAAGTGGCATTACCTTTCAATTTACCTGAATAACTCAGATCCGCCCGAACTAAATAAAAATACCAACTTATATCGAAACTAACGATATAAGTTGGTGTTTATTCGATAGGTATTTGAAAAAATTCAAGTGCGCGGTTGAAGTTTTTTACGATTCTAAAAGCAATATCCATTAATAAAAAGTTCAAAATGGCTGCCAGTTTTTCAATTCTGACGTCAGAGACCTCAGGGACCTTTAGTCATCGATTTTGAAAGCAATCGATCCAGTAACTAAAAAGTTCAAAATGACGGCCACTTTTTTAATTCTGACATCAGAGACCTCAAGGACTTTCAGATATCGATTTTAGAAGCAATTGATTCAGTATAACTTTAAAGTTCAAAGAGGCGGCCACTTTTTCAATTCTGACATTAGAGACCTCAGGGATCAGGACTCTCAGATATCGATGTTGGAAGCAATCGATCCAGTAACTTAAAGGTTCAAAATAGCGGCCACTTTTTCAATTCGGATATTGATGTCAATTTTGGGCTTCCAAAATCGATTGCTTAATCGATCTAGTAATTAAAAAGGTCAAAATGGTGTCCCCCTTTTTATTTCTGACATCAGAGACTTCAGGGACCTTTAGATATTGATTTTGGAAGCAATCGATCCAGTAACTAAAAAGTTCCCGTCTTCCCTGGCACATTCTGTGTATACGTTTTATTAATTATATTTTTAGAGTTAAGACTATCGATCCACATCAAAATCTCAAGTTTTTTTTTTTGCCATCACAGGCTTTCTTCACTCCTTCAATCCTCGCTAATTCATCAATAATAACTTACAAAAAACCTTAAAACTTATAGCAAAGTTTATATATTAGTACTAACATACAGTATGGACACTCCCTGCCGCTCTCTAGATTGCGACCTCACCGCCTCGTCACCCAGATTGGTTACAGTTTGGTTGTCGAACGTATAGGAATTTGCCGCCATTTTGTTTGTTCCGTCATTCCTTTTTTGAAATGTCATTTCTGGCCCGTTGTATGAAGTGTCCAGGGTGTGCTTATAGGGTGCACAGGTAGTATACAATTTTAGCTCAATCGGAAACCGGGAAGTGGGTCATATTTAATTTGCAAGATTCCACCCGAACAAACATGAATGTATGCAAGTTCAAAAAAAAGCTTGTAAAAAGACAGATACAATTTTGTGAGTAAATGATTTTTTTTTAAAGATTTTTCTCTTATGCATACCTGGTTTTACCTTGCCGTCGTGCCAATCACGTAGCTTTTTGCTTACGAACAAGCAAGCATATGTTCGCATGTGTGCGATGGACACTAAAAACAAAACAAAATAAAAATAAGCATTTTTAAAAGACTTCAAATAAAGGAGGAGGTTTCTCAATTCGACCGTATATACCAGCGCAGGACTGGTCGTCGTGGAAATCCTTGGGGGAGGCCTTTGTTCAGCAGTGGACGATTTGTGGCTGATATGATGATGTGTGTTCGCGGATAACTTTGTCGTTTATGAACCGATTTTGATGATTCTTTTTTGTTGGAAAGGAGATATCCCAAGGGTGGTGCCATAATAAGGAAACCAGGATCTGATGATGGCATCCCAGAGAAATCGAGAGGAACCTTCAAAAATCGTAGTGGCGACTAGTGCGTTTGAAGCCGTTTTTTTGTTTAAAATTATTGACAAAATAAATCCAGAGTCGATACGAACTAGTTGAATGCGGCGCCCTCCTTCAATATTATATTAATTAGACAATTATATTAATTAATGTATCGAAAACTCCTTAAGGCGGGTCGAATAGAATACTAGCGCCGCAAATAGAAATAAATAATTTACTCATTCTTATGGACTTCAATTGAAATCATTTAGTATTTTGCGCACGTACTGGGGTGTAATGTTGTATTAAGGCCTTAAGATGGGTCAAATGACAATATTCAATTCAAATTATTGTAAGACTGTGTGAAGTTATCACCATGGAATACTTAAAGTAATAAAAATCGATTTAATTAATTACAATTTTAAAAATATTACCAAAAGTGGTATACTAAAGTGGTACTTCAAAAGTGATGTAAAGAAATATACTGTAGACCCGGTTTTTGACATCAATGCAATTGATGCAAATTTCTCGAAAACAAATAGTAAATATAGAATGAAAACCAACACACAAAAATCGGTGACTTTAATTGAACACATTTTTTTAAAACTTGAAAGTGATGAAAAGTAATAAAAACATGTAAAAATCGAGAATTGGGCGTTCAGTTTCAACGTAACAGCCGCGGTGAAGCCCGCATTGATTTGAACTTAAAATGAATAGACTTACGTCTGATATTATTGAAACACGCATCAACCTGCTCGGATTGAGTGATCTTAGCGCCTTAAAGCGGAACTACGTTTGTATGGAAACTTAAGCCTCCTGCTGGGGACCCTTAAAGTGCTATCAGAATACCTTCGAGATACCGGTCGACTTGAGAGCCCCCTCCGTTTTTTGGTTGATCAAAAACCCCCCAAAGTGATCAAAGTAAATATGAAAATCTTCAATCAGAGTCAATGAGGCGTTTATCATCTTTGCAAGAAAAGAAGGTGCGTCACCTCCTGGCATATGAGGAGTTAGCTGACCGCAGGCCCATGGTATTCCTACGTTACCTCCGCATCTCTGCAGGCCCCAGTTTACTGGTGGTATTTTCGCACCATCTGGACGAGTCGTTTGCCTGCGAAACTGCAGACTATCGTGGCAGACCTTGAAACTAACACTGCCAGTCACGACTTAGGGTCAGACCCTCAAGTTATTTCTCAGATGTTTCCCCCCCGAAGTGTCCCACGCTGTGGTTTCATTGTGAGAAGCTATTATTACGTTCGTAAGGCACGCTACATCCGATTTAGTCATCTTAAATAATGATGTTAATTTAACAAAGAAAGTAAATAGGTCCCTATCATCATCATCATATCAGCCGAAAAACGTCCACTGCTGGACAAAGGCTTCCCCCAAGGATTTCCACGACGACTGGTCCCGCGCCGACCGCTTCAATTGCATAGCTCGCATAGCTCGTAGAACAGATGGCCGTTGGGGTAGCAAAGTTCTCCAGTGGCGACCGCGTACCGGAACACGTAGCGTAGGCAGGCCTCCCATGCGATGGACCGACGACCTGGTGTAGATCGCGGGAAACCGATGGATGAGGGCAGCGTAGGTCCCTATATCTGGAGGTAATAAGAAGGTACTTACTGTCTCTGAATTTATGGCCCACTGAAAAATAAAGCATTAATCATTACCATCTTTTGAATGTTGGGGAGAGGGAAGTCCAGGGTACTTGCCCTGGTGGGAGGTTTTCCAATCAAAACTTGACTGCAATTACTCACCTGATGGGAAGTGATGATGCAGTCGAGGATCATCACTTCCCATCAGGTGAGTGAGATTGGAAGTTGGTTAAATATAGGTATACAGTATACCTGGTACTTGAAACGACTGAAGCCCAAATTCAAAAATAAACACCGCCATTAGAATTGAGCTTGTAGATTGAAGGAATACTGTCGTTTTTTTTCACACTTGGTGAGACCTTGACCAGGCCCCCGTCACTCGGTCGAGCAGGCGAGATAAGTACCTACACATTGGCGTAGCCTACAGACCGCGCTCTGCTCGTCAGCGCTAGAATGCCGTACTGTCGCCGCCGCAATTAGCCGCAGCTAACACCAACCAAACCGAGTAGACTTCGCCGGGAATCGAACCCGCGACCTCCTGATGTGACGGCTTAGATAAAATGGTGGTAGCTAGCCAGGCAAGCTTAGAAAATGCCCTCCCACCAACCAAACCGAGTTATACAAAGTAGACTTCGCCGGGAATCGAACCCGCGACCTCCTGATGTGACGGCTTAGATAAAATGGTGGTAGCTAGCCAGGCAAGCTTAGAAAATGCCCTCCCACCAACCAAACCGAGTTATACAAAGTAGACTTCGCCGGGAATCGAACCCGCGACCTCCCGATAAAATGGTGATAAAATGGCTTAGATAAAATGGTGGTAGCTAGCCAGGCAAGCTTTGAAAATGCCGTGATTATCATAAGTATCATAATTTTCCGAAAAAAAATAATTTACCATAGACCCATTTCTTCTTATATGTATATGTCGCAGGCATACTGTATAATTCGTCATTATACACGGTCAGGCAAATGTCAGGCAAATTATATAATGACGAGGGTGGGGAGGCTCTATGGCAGTTAAATCAATCAAACCTGACCGAACCTAACATCGCTAACATCGTGAGCTCATTTACAATCTGCCGTTCGGCATTTAAAATTTGCCTGACTCGGCATTGACCATTTATATACGGACAAATTATTAAAATTTGCCTGGCTGGCCATTCTACAATCAGCGTACAGAATTTTACGTTTTGCCTGACCGTTTACATACGGACGAATTATTACAAATTGCCTGAATCGGCGTACAGCATTTTACATTTTGTCTGACTGTTTACATATGGACGAATTATAAAATTTGCCTGACCGTATGTAAAATGACTAATCATACAATTTGCCTGCCACAGATACAAGCAAGAAATCCCACTACGAGTATGTCAGCGGCCGATTACTGCGAGAAGTATTTTGTCCATGAAATGCCTGGGCTTTTCACGATCTGCCGGATTCTTACGATGTCCCGCCGACATATACAGGGTGTAACATAATGGTACAGTGATACTTTAAGGTGGGCTTGTACTCATCAAATTGAACACATTCTGCCGTTAACTTTGCGGAAATCGTGTTTTTTTTTAATTGTTCATAAAAATCAGTCAGCTTTGTTTGAAAAATCCAAAAAGAATAACGCGATTTTGGCAGAGTTGTAGAACAAAAGTTGTTCAGTTTGATGAGTACAAACAAGCGACCTTAAAATATCACTGCACCTTAATCGAAGTATATATTTTAGTACTAACATATAGTATGGACACGCCCTGCCGCTCTCTAGATTGCGACTTCACCCCCTCGATATCGTCACCCAGATTGATACAGATTGGTTACAGTTTGGTTCTCGAACGTATAGGATTTCGCCTTCATTTTGTTTGCTCCGTCATTTGTTTTCAGAAATGTCATTTCACGACCGTTGTATGAAGTGTCCAGATATGCCTTTATGTTACACCCTGTAGGTTCTGATTTCTATGTACACATTATGTTTACAATTAGGTAATTAGAAAGAAAATTAATATTTATTCTTACGTCCAGGGAAAACGTGTTCAATCAAATTTCCAGCAGAAACGCTCACTGAAAAAAGATACGAGTGTGCTTTAGACCACACGACTGAAGTAAAACTTCTTTAGCTCCATCTATTTATATATGTTTGAAAGTAAATAATTAAATAAAATTTAGAAAATAATGTATTATTTTTTGTCATATGGAGGTATAGACAGTTTATGAAAAGAGTTTTATTATCTTCTGAAAATGATTAAACCTTTTTTTTCATTAATAATTTGAGTGTGTTTGACTGCAACTCACCTGATGGTAAGTGATGATGCAGTCGAGGATGGTACACGCAAACTCAAATAGTGCCTGTCTATTCACTCTTGCCTTGAAGATCCCCAAACTATAGGACAAACACTGACGCAGGCAAGGAGTTCCACTCTTGCGCTGTATACGCATAATAAATGAAGAAGCGTAACGATTCGTGCGAAAAGGTGGAACATCAACAAGAAAGTGGTGCAACCCCTCCCTGCGTCTCGTTGACCGACGACGGTCGAATGGAGCCGTGGGAATGAGGTCATGAAGTTCTTGCGCGCACTCTCCGAAATGAATTCGATAGAGGCGACTTTGCGGTTGACAAATCTTTTTTATCTTGTATGTTTTTTTTTTGATTGTTTTGACAACCGATATTGTTGCCTTGGCAACCGATATTGTTGGTAAACGAAAATAAATAGTATCTCTCTTTCTATCTTCACTAATTTATACATCCCTCTCAACTTCCGTTCGCCTCGGCCGACCACACTTCCGTAACGCTCTTGTCACGCAACTACCAGCTGACTTCCCAAGTAAAGCGTGCGTAAAGAATTTTTACTTCAAAAATGTGTTTGTAATAAATTAAAGCCACTTCAATATATACAATTTTGTGATTAATATCAATAGAAAATTTTTCACCACGATCTGAGCGGGCGAAGCCGCGGGAAACAGCTAGTATTAGTATAGATTTTAGTGGGTTTGACTCTATTCCTGAAACCTTAAAAAAAACTTTATACACAAAATATTTTTTTATTTTATTTTGAACTTGGGTTTTTGATAGTTTTATTTTATTTTGAGCTCAAAAGCTTATTTATAAGTAGAGCTAAGTTTAAACTTGATCATATTCAAATTGAAGACTCATCAAATAATGAGAACCAGACTTGCGCGTGATTCGACACGCACTTCCCACGTTTTAGGGCTCCGTACCTCATAAGCAAAAAAAACCGGTAAAGTGCGAATCATAATCGCGCACAAAGGGTTCCGTACCTTCACGTTTTAAAAAAAAAAACACGTTTTTTGTATAGAGATTTTCACTTTTTTTATATTTTTAGTAGGTATTAAATTTGCTGTTATAAGCGCAACAGAAATACATCGTCTGTGAGAATTTCAACTGTCTAGCTATCACGGTTCATGAAATACAGCCTGGTCACAGACAGACGGACGGACAGCGGAGTCTTAATAATAGGGTCCCGTTTTTACCCTTTGGGTACTGAACCCTAAAGAGGAACCCCAAATAGGACCACTGTCTGTCTATAAGACTCTTTTTCTCAGGAACGCATGGAGGTATTAAGTTGAAATTAATACCAAAGCAACGTAAATTTAAGGCATATTTTGACAGTCGCGAGTAAATCAAAACCTATGGGGTACTTCCCGTTGACCTAGAATTATAAAATATGGCAAAAAGCAAGATCTCACAGCACAAGTAAAGGAAAGATCCGAAAATTAAAAATTTGTGGTTATGCACAGAACAATCTTTTCTGATGGGTTGTCTGTGTGGTTATATCACTTTTTTCGCGATAACACACTAACGTTTGTAGTTTGTTTAGAAACTAGCGACATATAGTAGGATCCAGTAGTATCTTCTACATAGGATTAGTTCCCGTTTACATCGATAGATGGCGCTGTTAGTAGGGTTGGTTATATCACTTTTTTGCGATAACACACTAACGTTTGTAGTTTGTTTATAAACTAGCGACATCTAGTAGGATCCAGTAGTATCTTCTACATAGGATTAGTTCCCGTTTACATCGATAGATGGCGCTGTTAGTAGGGTTTCGTAGCCAAAGATGTTATGGTAAGAAACTCTCAGCGCGTGAGTCCAGTCAGTTAGTGGTATTTTTTTGAATTTTGACCTCTTATCTTTGTGAATGGGGGCTGCAGTCATATAGACACTTTGACCCAATGGGATCTTTTAAAGTGAAACTTTTTTTACATAGTCTCACATTTTTTCGTCTGTGTGTTGCATGTCGCGTGACGGTCGCTTTCGTCTGACGGTATGATCGTTTCGTCCACTGTAAAGTTTCACTTTCACCGTGGTTTCATAAAACCACACACTTACTTTTTGTGTCTACCCCTATAACCATTGCATCCTAGCCTACTCAAAGATGAGCTACATCAATGCAACTATTCCGCTAGGTGGAAAGTGCTTGTAGTCCTCCGGTTTTGGGTAGCAATCACCAAGCGAATAAGGCACATACGCTTATTTTGACCTCAGATCAAAAAATAAATAAAAACTTATGCACTTAGAAAATCTCACCACAAATGTTTAAATTTGTATTTTTGAAACTTACTTATAGAAACAGCGTCTACAGCTTCATTATAAGCTGCAGTCCATTCTGAAATAAGAAAAGAATTATTTATAGAAATAACAAAGTGTTATTTGTAATAATGTAACGATTAAAATTTTAAAAACCCTAATAGTGCTTAAAATGTATCGTAGTACAACACAGAAGATTATCAATACATGACTGCATAAAAACATTACCCTTCTTTTTTGGGAAATCGGTTAAAAATGTATCCTAAGTCACTCCCGGGATCAAGACAAATTTCCAAGCATTCCAAAATCCATCAATCTGTCTAGAAGATATCGTGGAATATAGAAACATACTTAACCACCAAATCTAACGACTCCGCGCAAGCGCTCTCTAAAATCCATGGAGCTAAAGAAACAGATAATACGAATATCATACTCACGTGTTAGCTGTACATACATATTTTTAAATATCTACAATCCTTACTTTTTTATTCACAATAGGGGATCGGACTGCTAGTCATTTTACTTACTTTTATGATCTGTCAAAAACGAAATTTTGTTCTAGAAATGTTTGAAATACCCACCAGTGACATCATAGATTTTTAGCATCATTGACGAACTTATTTTGTGAATTTGATCAGTTAAAAATTGAAAACGTGATCGAAAAACAACGCATGTAAGGTTTTTGACTCTTCAAGAGGAGAGCAATTTAGGAGATCATATTTCAGAATTTATTTATGATGCAGTCCGATCGCCTATTGGTAAGCCCTTGGCATCATCTCATCTGATGGTAAGTGACGATGATGACGAAGATGGAAGCGGGCTTACCAAGCAATGGGGATCTGGCTATCTTATCTTCTTAAATAAACCAATTAACATTTGCAGTGATGTTTGGCGGCAAGACTTAGATAAGATGGTTGTAGCTAGCCAGGCGGGCTATGAAAATGCCCTACCACCAACCAAACCGAGTCTTACAAAGTTGACGGTTAGCTTAATATTTTAACCTCGAAAACGTATTTGTTTGTTACCTTTTCACGCTTCAACACCTCAACCAATATACAGAGAAGGACATGGCCTACTTTTTATCCGGTGAAAATAGCATAGTCTGAAGGAACTGAAAAAAAAAATTACGGCAGCCCGCTCCAAACTTTCTCGACATTTTTTTTTAATAAATTATTTTTCATTTTTTTTTTATTTACAATTGGTAACATCTCACCTGGTGCTAAGTGACGATGTTGCCGAAGATGGAAGCGGGCTTACCAAGATTCCCCAACGCAATGGGGAACTGGCTATCTTATCTTCATGCCTGGACACACCAATGATATCAACATTGATATTTGGCGGCAAGACTTAGATAAGATGGTGGTAGCTAGCCAGGCGGGCTTAGAAAATGCCCTACCACCAACCAAACCGAGTC
Organism: Coleophora flavipennella; assembly: GCA_947284805.1. NCBI lineage: Eukaryota > Metazoa > Arthropoda > Insecta > Lepidoptera > Coleophoridae > Coleophora > Coleophora flavipennella. The sequence continues at coordinate 9,588,957 of OX369278.1, forward strand.
TTACAATTGACTCCGCCGGGAATCGAACCCGCGACCTCCTGTGTAAAGCCAGTGAACTTTGCCGCTGGGCTACGGAGGCGGTTAATACAAAGATTGATTTTTACAAATAATTATATTGAGGAATTCATAATGCATGACCAAAGATAATACATACTTATTCATAATACATTTATTGCTCCAACCATTTGTGAGTTAATCGGAAGTTTCAATATTATTTATAGGAGAACCTAAACACGATTTTTCCCAGACCAGTGGGTATAACTATGTAATAGATTAACATATGATACTCCAACATGCAACCGTTTTTGTTCTATGACAGCTACTCTTCGGTTTGAAGGTACGAAGAAACTTTTGATAATCCATCGATGAAATAATTTAAAACCACAATCGGACTAAAGATATATGTAGCCTTGGGTTAATGATATCTAGCACATTTTCAAGAAAATGTAAAAAACTTTTTTTTGCGATAACAATACTTCCTCTACCCTACGTAACGTACGTACCATACTACGGGGTCGAGAAAGTAATACATATAATTTAAAAAAACTAAAAAACACGCTTTTAAAGCACATCAAACTAAAAAGTGAAAAATAATTCTTTATATAGGATGAACACAATAATGCACGAAAAACACTAGTATTATTGTGAGAAAAGCGTGGGTTGCGCGATATACGAAAAATATGGCACAAAGCGCCAAAGCCAAAGCGTTGGTCGACTGTTACTACTTAACCGTGATAGTTTTACTTTTAGATAGATACTTACCGGCCGATTACACACATTGCGAATTTGTCGCTCAGTACCGGAATTTTTCCAGTTTTTCCTTTAAAAAAGCTATTGTTCATCCAATATAAAAAAACAGGAGAAAAACAAGTGTCACTAATTATCGTCCGATTTCGGTTTCAACATCCATATCCAAAATTCCTGAAAGAGTGCTTACCGTCTCATTAAATTTCTTGATCACCATAATGTAATTGCCAAAAATCAGTATGGCTTTAAAGCAGCGATATCTATCAACTGAGGATGCTGTTTCCGACTTAGTTTATTCTATCGTCACTAATCTTGATGATAAAAAGAAGTGCATAGGGATCTTCCTCGACTTGTCTCTTTCTCTTTCAGGCTTTCTACACGGTTTGCATACCAATTCTATTTTCAAAACTTAAAGCCATTGGTATTCGTGGAATGGTCCTTAACATTTTTACAGATTATTTGACAGGACGAGAGCAGCAAGTCAAGATTGGCAATTATCTTAGTGATGAACAAACCCTGGAGTATGGAGTGCCACAAGGAAGTATCTTGGGACCAACTCTTTTTCAAATTTACATAAATGATCTCTGTTCCTTAAAGCTTACAAACTGTGAATTTTTTGTTTATGCAGATGACACAGCACTCCTAGTCAGTGGGTCTTACTGGGCTGATGTTAAAATCCATGCAAAAACTTCTTTTGAAACTGTGATGAAATGGCTACAAAATAATCTTCTGACTTTAAATTTAACGAAAACCATGTACGTTTCTTTTTCAATGAAGTCAAATTCACAACTCCTTTGAACTTTGAAATTTAATCACACTTCTGTTATAAGCAGTCACCAAACTGTCAGTGCTTATCATTATCACGCGCGTCTACCATGAAATACCTTGGTGTATATATTGACCAACATCTAAAATGGAACGCTCAGTTAGATATCTTGCGTTCTAGAATTAAAAGGCTCCTAAGTGTTTTTAAAAACCTGCGTCATTCTATGGATCGCATCACATTAAAAAATATTTTTATTTCACTGTGCCAGTAACTTCTTACCTACTGTATCACAGTTTGGGGAGGCGCGTCCAAAACAGTTTTTATGAAAATAGAAAGAGCTTAGAGAGAAATTTTGAAAGTAATGTCTTTTAGACCCTTTAGGCATCCTACTGATCATCTTTATTGTGACTGTAAAGTTCCAACGGTTAGTCAGCTTTACATCCTAACAACTATTCTGCGTAAGCATTCTGATCCACTGTTTTAAACAAACGCCGAAACACCCCCATACACCTATACACAGAACTACCCTAGCTAGGAAACACTATAAAGTTCTTAGCTCCAAACTTTACAATAAAGTACATAAACATTTAAATGTAGATCTACTAAGTAGATATAAATTAAAAAAAAAGTTCATTGTTGGATCCAAAACCTTAACTATCTATAAACTGAACAGTTACTTCTACCTGTTACTTAATTTACAAATATTACTATTTTTTAACTAACCGTCTACACATAGACACATCCCCACGCACACACACACACACACACACAAACACACACACACACACACATTGCACATGCATTTTGTACTTACCTTTATTTTGATTAATCCTCACTTTTTGTCCTCACTTTTTGTCCTCACATTTGTACTTACCATTTTATGGTCGGTTGACATCGCATATTTTGTATTGTATGCTTGATATAGTAGGTTCTTGGTGGAACACTGAATATTTTATTATGCATATTTTGTATCTATCTCTGCTCGCTGACTGCTAAGGTACAGGCTTTTTCTAGCCTAGTTTAGTAGCCAGAGTTCTAATAAGTAGATCTAAGATGTACAACTAGAATTAAGACTTTGTTTTCTAACTTGTAAACTTTTTGTGAAGTATATTTATTTATTATTTATAACGTGTTATGTATGACGTTATAATTAACCTACCCTAGACCAAATAATAGCGTTTTTGCAAGTGCCACACACAACTCGAAGATAGTTGTGGCCGTTTCGAGTCTGCCAGTACGCGTCGTGTGTGTGAACCTTTATTTCGCTCAGTCAGCGAATTTAGTATTTTATTTAACCATTCTTTATGCCCAAAGTTGCTGGGTACACAAAGTTAGGAATAGACATGCGAGCCGTGCGGGCTAACTTTCTCCGATACCATGACTAAAAATGTCTAATTCGCAGTTCGCAGTACCCAAAGCCGTGATAATAATTAAAAATAAAGCAAACTCGCCCGCGATTGGCCAGCGCTAGGGCCGCTAGGCAAACTCGAGTCAAATTAGGAGTGAACTAAGTGAAGCTGTTCCGTTCTTACTTTTGATGTCTGAGCCCACATGTAAGTCGTCGGCTTTCTTCAGGATTGCTGAAATAACAAGAAATTGCTGTAAATAAAATATTTTGTAATGGGAATTCGAACTTTAAATGATGTTTTATCAAAATAAATAACCTAAACAATAGTATAATAAGAATCCTAACCTATTCTAACCTACCTTTTCCTATCCTATTACTTTAGGTAAGCGATGCGTGTACGGGGTGTGAAAAATTGGTGTAGGTCCCGTAAACTGGGACTTCTACTCATCATACTGATCATTTTTTGTTCTATTAGGCGCTTTGCACACGACGGGGCGGGGCGGACCGGTCAATTTCGCCGCCAACGATAGCACAAAGGGAATCCTATACTATCAACGCACATAGAGGACAAAAAGACCTTACTGTGCTGAAAACGTAAAAAAATACTCTTTGTATAATTCGATCAGCTGATCGACTAACTTTGTGCATTTTTTGTATGGAGTCTTCAATTTTTTTTTGAGAATGGACTATGGGTTCCTTGGCAAAAGTTGTTGGGCTGACCGAATTATGAAAAATTAAAAAAAAACACGACTTCAGCAAAGTTCTAAAACAAAAGTTGTGCCCACCTTAAAGTATCTCCACACCGGACTTTTTGGCAGGAATTGGTAGCGTTCAGTTTGTCATTTTTCTTTTATTATCCGAAAATATACATTTTGTGGTTTTCGATGTATTATATTGATAGTGTGTTTATCAGCAAAGTATCATTTATGTGTTTCTTGTGTAGGCTAATAAAATAAAAGTGTGAATGCTGTGTTTCGAGTTCCCACAAGAAGTCCGAGCAAAATTTAGAAAAGTGCTATCATTTTGCTAGAGTATGTAGGTTAGGTTACTTTTTAGACGTAAAATCTACAATTAAACTTAAAAATTTATACTGAAGACTCGGCGGTATGGCCAAAAAGCCTTATCCTGCCCTAAAAAGGGCGAAGAAAAAAAAGTATCTCCACACCTTTTAAACCCTATTTATTTGTTTTTTCGGAAACAGCTCTAACGATTTGTCCGAAAATTGCTATATGAGGGTTTTTGGAAGTGAAAAATCGATCTAGATAGGGTAAGTTAGGTTAGGTTAGGATAACTTGTTTTTCCGAGTTTATACGCATTGTGTCTTTTCCGCGCAATACGTTAAATTAAATTTTAACATAGTAAAATTGAAAAAAATAAAAACCGGTAAAGTGCGAGTCAAAACCACGCACAAAGGGTTCCGTACCATCATACTTGATGGCACTAGTTATTACTTCACGTTTTTAAAAAAAACACGTTGTTTGTATGGAAACTTTCACTTTTTTTATTTTTTTTGTATTTGTTGTTATAGCGGCAACAGAAATACATCGTCTGTGAAAATTTCAATTGTCCAGTTAGCACGGTTAAGTCCTTAAGATGGGATATTCAATTCAAATTATTGAAAGACTGTGTATAGCTATCACCATGTAAAAAAACACAATATACCTAAATATATAACTTTATAATACCATTTTATATGTATATTCAAATATTAAATTAAATTTTCATAAGTAAAGTCTCGCATTAAAACTAAAAAAAAAAAATACTTAAATTAATAAAAAATGATTAAATTGAATACAATTTCAAAAATATTACCACTTTTGATGTAAAAAAATATACTGTAGACCCTGTTTTTATGAAACTGAATGAAACCATCACACAAAAATCGATGACTTTAAGACCTTTCAATTTAACACATTTTTTTAAACTTATTTTAAAGTGATGAAAAGTAATAAAAACATGTAAAAATCGAGAATTGGGCGTTCGGTTTCAACGTAACAGCCGAGTTAAAGCACGCATTGATTTGAACTTAAAATGAATAGACTTAAGTTCGATATTATTTAAACACGTATCAACCTGCTCGGATTGAGTGATCTTAGCGCCTTAATGAAATACAGCCTGGTTACAGACGGACGGACGGACAGCGGAGTCTTAGTAATAGGGTCCCGATTTTCCCCTTAGGGTACGGAGCCCTAAAAAGGGTTTTAATTGGTATTTATTATCTTGCTCTATCATAGAAACAGTAATACATACCTACAAGCGTGAAACTTGTGCGATTGTAGTACTAATTCTAAAGTATAATAAAAGCACAGCCTGGATACTTCATACAACGGGCCAGAAATGACAATTCAAAAAAGGAATGACGGAACAAACAAAGTGGCGGCGAAATTCTATACGTTCGACAAACAAACTGTAACCAATCTGTACCAATCCGGGTGACGAGGGGGTGAGGTCGCAATCTAGAGAGCGGCAGGGAGTGTCCATACTGTATGTTAGTACTAATATATATACTTTGATATAAGTGTGATTCGTACTATGTTTTTGGTTAGGATCAGCCCTCAGTCAAATAGTATTCTATCTGTAAAAGACGGCCAAGTGCGAGACGGACTCGCGCAAAAGGAGGGCGGATCGATAAAAATAAACTTCTTCGATATAAACAAACAAACAAAACCGGCCACATAGGGTTCCGCACCATCATACTAGATGGCGCTAGTTTCTCCACGTTTAAAAAAACTAGTTTTTTGTACGGAGACTTTCACTTTTTCAAATTTTTAGTATTTGTTGTTATAGCGGCAAAAGAATACATCATCTGTGAAAATTTCAACTGTCTAGCTATCACTGTTCATGAAATATAGCCTGGTGGGTGACAGACGGATAGTCGGACGGATAGTGAAGTCTTAGTATCTAATAGGGTCCCGTTTTTACCCTTTGGGTACAGAACCTTAAAAATAAATACTTTTGAATATGGCTGAGGACTGTACAGGATATAACATAATTGGTGTAGGACCTAAGAGTATTACTCATTTATCATACTGAACCACTTTCCTCAAAGAACAATTAATCAATTCTCAAAAAAAAATTGGAGTACGATCAGCTGAGCGATTTGCATAAAGAATTATTTTTTTGCAATTTCAGCTAACTGAACCTACAACAATTTATCAGCCGCTGTCATGAGGTCTTCCTGTGTGCAGATGTAGGGGCACGCAGGGCACGATGTTAAATGTGTCATCGTTTGAACTGCACCGCACAAACAGTTTAATTCACTTTCACCCAAAAATCCCCACCTGACCATGTTTTCTTAGCTCCGACCGGTCTGGGTCCGGAGTCTGTTTAAAGACTTCCAAACCGGCCATGGCAAGTCATGTCCAGGGGGAAGGCTTACTGATATCGGGACGAAGGGTGTTGGTAAGCTTACTTTGTCCTGCCAAAGGTTACACCTCGCTTTCTTGGGTTCTACTGATAAAGGATAGACACACTTTATAAAACTATTTCGGCTTTTCAGCCGTTGTTGCACTGGGTTGTGGCTATGCATAGGGTGCAGTGTGTCAGTATCCAACTTCGATCTTTCAGAGAAGCTAGCCACCGCCCTGCGCACAGCCGGGGGCGCAATACCAGCTAGTGGGTACAGCTGACTGACCGGGGTCGGTTTGAGGCAACCAGTTATGATCCGACAAGTCTCATTTAGAGCTGTATCCACCAGCTTCGCATGGGTAGAGCGACACCATACAGGGCTTGCATACTCGCCTGCAGAAAAGGAAAGCGCTAGCCCGGAGGTCCGCAGAACGTGTGGCGTTGCTCCCCATTTAGTGGTAGTGAGACGCTGCAGCAAGTTATTGCGAGTGTGCACCTTTCTTTCAATCGTTTGGCAGACGATTTGATGCTGACGTATTACTACTTAAATTAACTATGTAAAAGATACTACTAGAAACCACTAGATGTCGCTAGTTTCTAAACAATCGGACTTTGCAAATTTCATTTTTCCTGTAAGAACGAAAGGATTTTAGATTCGTGCAGATTTTCCTAATCTTTATATTAACGTCATACTATAGTGTTATCGTTTCATAATTTTAAGCCCAGTACTTTCAGAGATAAGGAGGGAGGGGGGGATAGAATAACTTCAAAAATATTTATTTAAAAATTACATTTGCTATATCACACAATATAGCTTACAAAACTTTTTAATATTTTATAATTTACTAAAAGTAGCCACCATGTTTAAAATTATTTTTTTCTGTCTTTGGGTCACCGACTTACATATATGTGTACCAAATTTCAGTTCAACTGGTTTAGTAATTTCTGAGCAAATCAGCTGTGACAGATGGATGGAAAGACACATGAGTGATCCTGTAGATATAGATCTCGTTTTTTCCTTTTGAGGTACGGAACACTAAAAAATAATATTTCGCAAACGGGATCCCGAATCGAAAAATAGATTTAGCAAACCCTCAGTAATTTTGAAAGACCTATTCAAAGATACCCTACCTACATGATAGGATACGTCATTAAAAAAAAATAATCACCCCCTATTTACAAATTATCCCAAATATTTTTTTTCAAAATTTTACTTTACCACTTTTTCGGCGTAATTAATAAGTACCTATTCCAAATTACAGCTTTCTAGTACTAATAGTCTCTAAAGTAGGCTGTAGGAAAGACCTATTCAAAGATACCCTACATGATAGGATACGTCATTAAAAAAAAAAAATCACCCCCTATTTACAAATTATCCCAAATAATTTTTTTTCAAAATTTTACTTTACCACTTTTTCGGCGTAATTACCTATTCCAAATTACAGCTTTCTAGTACTAATAGTCTCTAAAGTAGGCTGCAGAGAGACTGACGTACAAACTATAAGGGTTCCTTTAAGACTACGGAACCCTAAAAAAATTATAAGCTAAGGATATTTCAGATAAATCATTTTAACAAATGCCTTAAAAACAATGAATAAGAACAACTATGTAACTTTAAAAAAAAATGTGTAGCTCACATTTGACACTTTCTCCTACATGTTCTGAAAAAAAAAGACAACATATTACTAATAACAACAAATTTTCTTATTATTTTCGTAGTGTGCGTTTGACAAAAAAAAATGAAGCGTTTTGGAAATGAAAAACATGTCAAAACACAAGGTGAGATTGAAGTTTGTCACTAGTTTTTTTGTGAATTCGAATGTTTTATAGGTTACTTGCGCGGTCCTCGTAAGTGACGATGAAGCCGAAGATAGAAGCAGGCTTACCAAGATTCCCCAACGCAATGGGAAAACTGGCTATCTTGTTTATCTTCAAGACGGACCACAAAAATAGTGTTAACATTGAAGCTTGGCGGCAAGATTTAGATAAGATGGTGGAAGCTCGGGCTTAGAAAATGCCCTTCCACCAACCAAACCGAGTCGTACAAAGTTAGACTCCGCCAGGAATCGAACCCGCAACCTCCTGGTGTGAAGCTAATGGACTTAACCAATACACCACGGAGGATTCAAATATATTTATGTATTGTCGTCAGATGTGAAGTTATATATGCGATAAAAATATTTTTTATAAGTTAAGCCGTACGAAGCTCCCAAAAGTAGACAAATACCGACATGTTTTTATAAGCGATTGTTTTGGAATGCCCCCTTAACTGACGTTCATCGAATTCACGTCACACACAATACATCCTCGGTATAGGCATCTAAATAATTAACGGCATGATAATGACTAAGCGAAAGCAGGCCTCCTACTTGGTGGACCCATGAGCTGGTGAAGGTCGCGGGAACCACTGGATACAGACAGCGCGGAACCAGTCGTTGTGGAAATCCTTGGTGGAGGCTTTTGTCCAGCAGTGGACATCTTTCGGCTGATGATGATGCAATAATAAAATATTTACCTAGAACTTTTAAGTAGTCGTCATTATTCTGCGAAAAGAAAGGAGTAATAATTAGATCTTGCAGAATTATTAAAAATATTTCAGGAGTATCCACGTGCTACATTTAATAATTTCCGAAAAATCTAAAAACTTTTAGGTGCAAGCTTTATTTGAAAACAATTTTAATTATATCGTATTCTAAAATCTAAAATACTAGACAGCATCAAAACCCAGCACCCCGCTTTTCTTTGCAATACTCCAATGAACACATGCTTCTACTTATTATTGATTTTACTAAAATTATTATTTGATGTTTATGGTTGAATAATGAACCTTTTATTTATCATTCATTTATTTCTTGAACGAGCGAAGCGTGTTCTCAGAGTGTACTGGAACTGGAACAATCAGGCGTTTGTATGTATGTGTCGCAGGCTAATTGTATGATCGTCATTTATCAAATAGTTAAGCAAATTATAAAAAATGCAAGGAGGAGGCTCATTGACTGTTAAATCAATCAAACCTGACCGAACCTAACATCGCTCGCTTCGCTCGCTCATTTACAATCAAGGTTTCCAAAAAGCCTTTCAGTTTGTTTGTCACTTACCTTCGGTTCCCACCATTTGTGACCGTCACTGGATTGCGTGGTATCGCTAGTTGGCTTATTACTGCTCGATTCTCCATCGTTCTCACATTTGCCGACGCTAATCTGTTGGAATAAATTGTAACTAGCAACACTGCACGTACTTGTACATCATCGCAATACGCACAGTCCACATATCATCATATCAGCTCATATACGTCCCCACCGAGGGGCTCGAGCCTACCCTGATCAGGCCTTAGTCGACCACGCGGGCCCAGTGCGGGTTGGTCGACTTCACTGGTTGACAATTTTATTTGACGTTATTATTTAATTTATGTTATTATAATGTGATTTTACTGATAATTTTCTTACATAGTTTACTAACAAGAGCTTAACAATTGTGAATAAATAATTATTGCTTAAAAATTTTAATGTATACCCTGAGTTCTTTTTCTTAATTCTACATTAGTTAAACCCCTTCATCTTCGAGGAGCTAGAGCATCCAAGGAGTTACTGGCCCGGCTACCCGGGCACTCACTTGCAAATCTCCAAATCCAAATCTCGAAAGAAAATAATTTGAATTTGAACCCCGCACAAAAAAGAAAAAAACCTGAGGTCGTTTTTACAGAAAAGTAAAAATTTCGCGCAGCTATGCTCGCGCTTCAACCGTTAATTAAGTTTCTTTTGCTCTATAATTGGTTTAGGAAATGCGAACTAAAAAGTAGTCTTTACTTTTAACTACAGAACTTTGAAATTTCAAAATCGGTCGATCAGCTGATCGATTTGTATGAAGAGTAAAATTTTTTTTTACGTTTTCGCCAAAGTCGTGGAACAAAAGTTTTTCAGTATGATGAGTAGAAGCCCCAGTTAACGGGACCTGCACCAATTTTGTTACACCCTGTATAAGCGATATATTCCAGTAGTCAAAGCGTTGGGCTTCCTCTTCTTAAGTAATGGATTCGATTGACGGTCCAGTTAAATATTTTTTTTATCACGCTTTTATTAGCTTCACCTGTATGTTTGTATGTAAGTTTGTATGTAACCGACTCCTTTGCATTTGATTTTGACCCACTTTAAAAGGACAGATTTAATTCAAACTTTGTAGACTTATCAAGAATCAGCGACAATATAATAATTTCATAAGTTTGAACTAAAAAATTAAAAAATAAATAAGAGTTAAAAAAAACTAAAAAACTCGCTTTTAAAGTACATCAGACTAAAAAGTAAAAATAATTCTTAATATAAGTTGAAAATATTATTTAACAAATTACTAGTATTATTGTGAAAAAGTGTGGGTTGCTCGATAGACGAAAAATATGGCACAGAGCGCCCCACGCTTTTTCACAATAATACTAGTAATTTTTTAATTATTATTTTCAACTTATATTAAGAATTATTTTTTACTTTTTAGTGTGATGTACTTTAAAAGCGTGTTTTTTTTGTTTTTTTTTTTACTCTATTTATTTGCCTTTTAATATCATAGTTTTGGTATTACATATTATTATAGATTATAACAAAGTCAGTGCAAAGCCTAGGTACTTATGACTATGAATGCCTCGTATAACTATGTATGCCTCTGGAGCACCACCCCCCAGACCGAAGATCCGATCCGTCGGTAAACTCCCACCTAAACTTTTTCTGCTCTGGCTGACTGACCCATACAATTTAAGCCACGTTTCATCTAACTCTGGTGGGATGAATCAGAGATACAGCTTGACCTCTCCGTAGTACTAGCTACCCTTCACTAAGGTGATTATTTTTATTATTATTTAAATTGTTAAACTTTTTGTAGTCCAGCACGCGGGCCGGGCGAAGATGCGGCTTAAGCTAAGTACTAGACAAATTTAACAAAAACATAAAAAAAAACTGTTAGGTACCTACTTAGAAGATTTAAAAACTAAGATTTCCCTTGCTCAATCAATTCTTCTTCCACACCTTGACTATGCTGACTCATGTCACTTGGATGTCACCGAGGAACTTCTCAACAAGCTTGAGTGCTTGCAGAATTTGTGCATCCGATTTATATTTGGATTGCGCAAGTAAGACCACGTCTCCCAGTACCGAACCCAGCTCAAATGGCTCCCGATTCGTCTGCGTAGGAACACCCCACATCCTTTGCCACCTGTTCAACATTCTTCATAAACCTTCATCCCCTGGTTACCTACGCGAACGCTTCGCCTGGAAGCGCCAGTCAGACACACTGTCCCGATCCCACCTAAAATCCCTCCTTGATGTCCCCTCTGATTATACTGACTTCTACTTCTATTCCTTCTCTATTCATGCTGTCAGGTTGTGGAATTCTCTTCCTCACGAAATTCGTGACTGTGATAGCCTTTACACAAAGAAATTGAAAGAACACTACCTTTCTCTGTCATCCTAAGTGGATTGATTAGCCATGAAATATTTTATGTATTATCTACTACAATATGTATTAATATTAGTTGATTTATTTTATCTGTGTAATTATATACACCAATTAAGTATAATTATGTATGTTTTTACGTATGTTTATGTATTTGTTCTTTACATTGGTTTAAATTTAGTATTTATTTAATGTTACGTATTTTACGCTGTGTACACGACGTTTCTACCATCTCAGTCAAAACTTTCTTCGTTCCCGGGTGTGATGGAAAAAATATCTTTAGAATTAAGCTGCATCCTTTTGTGACCTTACTTTGTAAAATGTGTAATTTATATTTCCTGTGTACATTAAACTATAAATTATAATAAGCTTTTATTTGAAAAGAGTGTTTATGCGCAACGAACGCCAAGTGTTCAGTTTTCCAAATTCGAAACAGGCAAGTTGAGTAGTTTATTTAAAGTTTCCTTCTAAGTATAGATTTAAAACAATATAAATTAAATCAATCCTGGTACTTTAATTTCTTATTTGACTATTATAAGTTAGTTCTGTGGATTCAAGCTCATCATCACATAGGTCAACTTCAAAATATCAAAAGGATCTAGGTTTAATTATCACCGGGTATACGACTTCCTACAAAATTTCAGCTCTATCGGATCCTTGGAACGATTCTACTAAATTTCAGCTCTATCGGATCCACGATTTGACCGACAGATACTAACCAGGTGAAGTTACATAAAATCTTTCAAAAATTTTAAGTAAAAAGTATCTTACCAAACAGGCCAAGCCTAATAAAAACTTGAGACTCATGGCGATACCACTGAAGCGAAGCTATTTCCAAGCAGGTTTACAATGTATTTTTATTAGGCGTGACCACTTTCAATGTGTCACGCGCAATAAAAATAAAATTGTACATACAAAAAACGAGTTTTTATAGGTAGTTTCTTGCTTTATCGTAAAAATCGGTAATACATAAATGCGTGAAATTTTGTGTGATTATACTAATTCTAATTACCAATTTTAAAGTATAAAAAAAATTAAAAAAGAAAATAAGAAAAATTGGCCAAGTGTGACTCCCTATTCATTGTGTCAAAAGTAAATAAATTTCGACAAACCAAAAACTTTTGGGTACCTACCTACTTACAAATTGAATTTGAAAATAATTTTTCATTCCCTCTATTCGGAAAAGACGACTAGGTACGCATTTAAGTGCACCCAAAGGTAGTGATTTCTATAAAAAAACTTTGAGCGGGCAGCAATGAGTATTTAATCCTCTTTATAAGTGCGCCACAATTATCTTTGTCGCGCACTTTTTGAATTTGGTTGGAACATCTTAGTGTTCAGCGCCAAAGAAATCTAACGAAAATATTGTTTGAATAAAGACTGGCCGGTACGACGGCCCATAGTCGCGCCGCCAGCTGAATAAAAAAAAAGAAATCAAATTAAAAACGCGCGAATTATAACCCGCCTTTTCGTCAAATTTCACGGATTATTAGAATTCATGGTTTTGTTTCGAAAAATGAGTTGTTCAAGTGACAGTTATAGTATAGAATTAACTCCTGAAAGTATTAGAATTGACGCAAAAAAAATAATGGATAATCTATTACCTGCAAAATCCCGGGAGAAATATATGAAAGCCTATGGTAATTTTATTGAATGGAGAAATGCAAGAGGCGCCAAGAATTCTTTAGAATCTGTGTTTTTGGCATATTTCCAGTACTTAGCCAAAACTAAACAATCTTCCACTCTTTGGAGTACCTACTCAATGCTAAAATCAACAGTCATCAGTAATAAAGACGTAAAACTGGACACATATTCGAAATTAATAGCGTATCTGAAGAGGATGTCTGATGGATTTAAACCTAAAAAATCCAAAGTATTCTCAGTCAAAAACGTGGAGACTTTCCTGAATGAGGTATCCGACTAAGTCTTTCTTGCCGTAAAAGTAAGTAACTATGTATATGGTGGATAAGTATAGTATAACCATAGTGTTGTAAATGTGCATTATACTGTAACCTGTACTTCGATAGACACTTGTCTTATTCGGTTTTGTTACAGGTGGCTTTAATTTTCGGAGTAGGTACATGGAGCTTTTCGTGGCAATGAACTTTTAAAAATAACTGTTGATGATGTCGAAAATCACTCGGATACTGTTAGTAAAGCTGACAGACACAAAAATTTACCGATCCTTCGTAATCAGAGGAGAATACAAAACTATTGTACAGAAATACCTGCGTCCTGCTGATATGAATTTGATAACGGATGAAAAACCGATTGGTCTTCAAATCGGTTTTTCATTCGTTATCAAAATGGCAAGTGCTTCAAACAAGTTATGGGAAAAAATAGAATTTCTAACATGCCACAAGAAATCGCTACTTATTTGAAGTTACCAGATACCAGCGGACTTAACTGTTCGCAAGTGACATGGAGGATGGAAGTCGAGTGCTGTAGCAGAGGGGTATATAGGGGTATATGCTATCTTTGAAATGAACTGACAACAAGAGAAATTAGAATTTAAAACATGGTATCACTGATCATAGTAAGAAAAGCATCTCTTGATAATTTATTTTTATATTGTGTGGATTATTTATTATTGTAAACAGACCAAACACGCGCCATCCGAGAGGCGACTGCGACGCGGGTTTGACGCCTTGTTTTCTATTGACCGTTTCAAGTTTTGGACAAACCGCAGCTACCACAGCGATTGTGACACAGGAGCATCAGTGGCCCGGGAGAATGCCCGTTGATTGTGGGCATGTAGTTTTTTAACGCGCCCTAAAATAACACCGGCATAATACATAGTATAATGATCTAACCGGTCATTGAACTGAGTCGTTTAATATAAGTAGCTAATATCTAACTTATCGAGATCTGTCATTTTCTGCAATGCATTTGCAATTGTAGATTGAACAGCTTCTGATAATTCACCTGTAAAAGAAATTGGTAAGTATGTACCATTATTACAAACAATGTGTTTTTTGCATATGCATAATTTTATTTTCTCTATCTTATTAGGCGATTTTTTTTTCTCATACAGGATGATGAAAATTAGAGTATATCACTCGGGCGCAAAATATATTTTTGGCTCGGGCGACGTACTTTGAATCCCTCGTTACGTTCAGGATTCTCGCTACGCTCGAGATTCTACTCTAGAATCCCTCACTTCGCTCTGGATTCAAAAAATCGCCCTCGCCGTCAAAATATTATTTTGCTCCCTTAAGATACAATCTACTATTTCATCACACCTTTTAGAAAAACGTCGATTTGTTCCTCAATAAGTGCGAATAAAATTCAACTTTGCTTCCTGAAGCGAGTTTTGTTTCTCTTTCCTGATTGATCCGCATTCGTGAAGGTTGAATGTACAAGAAATTTATATAATACAAACTATCATTAAATTCTTTATGGTGATAAACTCAGTTTTGTGATTGGTTAGCAAGAAGTTTGTATTAAAATAGGTACTAACTTTTTATTGGTTACTTTGTGAAGTTTACCAAAGAGGTCGGACGCATAATTTATGAAGAAGTTACTAGTCGGTTAGTTTTCTGCAGCAATGCGCGCTGAAGAAAAAAAACGCTCATAAGCATTCTTCTTTCTTTTCATTTCTTTTTTCACGGGTAGTTATGAAAAATTGTGTGTGTGTCACACGGGACCAAAATATTTTACTCTTGGATGACGCGTGTTATTACGGAACCCTAGCCTACTAACACTTATGGATCAACGTTATCCGAAATAAAGGAATAATAATAATAATAATAAAGCGCTGACACACCACCAATACTGCATGAGGCATCGATGACCTGATTTCCCAATCGGATGGCGAAAACTGCTGACGCGAACCTCGTGCAGCGGTCGACCTATGTGACTACCGAAGTCCATTCTGGCTTCCACCGCCGAACCAGATCATACCTAGCCATAGTTGTTAGTCTAAGTTTACTTGTAATTACTTTATAAATTAAATAGCTTAAAACTATTTCGGTTTTTTTTAGTACTCCGGCTACCGCCTTCGTAATTCGCGACGTACATATATTGAACTCCTCGTTAGCTTAGAATTAAAACCGCGAAGGCCTTCGGACGGAACAAAATAAATATATACAAACAAACAACAAACACAAATAAATATTAAATATTTCGTAATTCTTTTCAACAAACTCTTTCATTTGATACCCATATCATGGGAGTCATAAAAAATAACTGGTCCGCCATCTTTCGTGGTCCGCGGCGTGGTCTCAGAAATAATGTTCTTAAAATTATACCTTTACCTTTCACAACCTTTGCTTTTTTCCTTTTCATTAGATTATCTATTGCCAGACTCGTTCAAAATTTAACGTGTGATGCAGCGAGACCTTTCTAGGATTTTATTTATATTTTAAATTAATTTTCGCTACAATAAGCCCAGTGCGGATTGGTCAACTTCACACACGACCTTCGAGTTTCTTCGCAGATGTGTGCAGGTTTCCTCACGATGTTTTCCTTCACGTAAGAACGTTACATATGAAATCGAAATTCGAAAACACATTGGTACGTGGCAGGGCTCGAACCACGATCTCCCGGACAGGAGGTAGCGGCCCTAGACGTTACGCCACAGACGCTCCTACCCACCGACACTCATCCATCATACATGCACAAATCAAACTTTTCAAGTTAAATTTGGTCAACTTCCCGGTTTCACTTTCACCGTAAGAGCGTCGGATAAACTTACATATGAGATTGGAATTCGAAAACACATTGGTACATGGCAGGACTCGAACCACGACCTCCCGGATAGGAGGTAGCGGAACTTGCCGCTACGCCACCGACGCTCTCAATGAAACACATGTATTATGATATGATGATATCTATTGGCGAGTAGGTGATTGGGTTTAACGTTGTTACATCAATAGCATCATCACTAAAAATAAAAAATAAAATAAAAAGTTAGAAAACCTAAAAACAGACCTTAAAAAAATTTATCTCAAGAGTATGAAATAATATTTTTATAAGTTTAAGATACACGAATTAACCAACAATCAAAGGACGAAATCATAACGAAATCAAAGGTATCAAATAAGGGGATATATATATATTTTTTGATGTCGGTGCCAGCAAAGCTATCGAATCTAAAACATTGAGTACTGGTACCGTCCTCAAAAAAATTATAGGCCCTTAGTATGATTCTTACCTACCATCGACGATTCTTTACTCGTCGATGGTTCCACACCTTTGATTTCGTTATTGTTGGTACATTTCGTGTATTTATACATAAAAACATTATTTCATACTTTTGAGTGAATATTTTTTTGAACTCGGTTTTTAGGTTTTTCAAACTATTTTGTAAACGGAGTCCTCTTGTAGGTGCCTGCACATATGTAAAGTCCTAGATACCTACCTATATGCAGTACACACACATTTAGTATGTACCTGTCGATGACGGACAGTCAGAGTTTAGCCCTGCGCGGCGAATCCCGTCTGCTTGCTTCAAATATTATCACAATTTAAATAAGAAAACGCTCTATAATTTGGGGTCACCACCTAAAGGTTTACCTATATACCTACCTATTGTTTATATCTGATAGATAAATTCCCAAACTCTTTATTCAAATGGCTTCTTTCGAGATTTGGAGCAAGTGAGTGCCCGGGTAGCCGGGTCAGTATCTTCTTCAATGCTCTGACTTCTTAAAGACGGAAGGGTTTGACTAATGTAAAATGTAGATAAATAACCGCCTCCGTGGCGTTATGGTTTGTCCATTCGCTTGACGCTTCACACCAGGAGCTCGCGGATTCGATTCCCGGTGGGATCAACTTGTAAGACTCGGTTTGGTTGGTGGCAGGGCATTTTCTAAGCCCGCCTGGCTAGCTTCTACCATCTTATCTAAGTTTTGCCGCCAAACATCAGTGTTAACAGCATTGATGTGTTCCGGCTTGAATATAAGATAGCTAGAACTTGATAAGCCCGCTTCCATCTTCGGCATCATCGTCACTTACCATCAGCGAATGGAAGGAAGAAATTATTAGGGCTAATAATGAATTGGACGAATGGGCAACAGAACAAATTGAGCCAACTGATGATAGAATAAAATTTATCACTTTGAATGATCTTTATATTTATTACAAAAATGTAAATGTTCATGGAAAAGCAGTTTCTCAGAAAATATTCATAAACAGGGTAAAGACATATCTTCTTTAGAAAAACGTTAAAGCGTACGAATTTCGACATGGCAAAGTGAACGCTATAAAAAAACGAAACTGCATAGTAAATTTTAAGTTAATTAAACTCGCCCAAACAACTGATGAAAATACTACAAAACTTTCTTGTCAGTGTTGCGTGGATAACACGGAAGAAGAATGTCGATATTTGAATGATATCATTGATGCAGTTTCTGAAAAAGAAAGTGGATTGGAATAAATGGCATGCATGTAATGCATTCCGCATAAAATAACATCGCTTGAACTGCTCGATTTGGTCCTTACTGAAACGCAGAATCGGTCAGAAGCTAAAAAGGTAAGAAACAACAGATAAATGTGCTGTACAGGTTGAAGAGGCATATGCCTCGTCGAGTAAAAGTGGTTCAGCAAGAGAAAGAAAATTTAGATTGGAGCGAAATTGGCGATTGGGTTATGAATAACATCCAAGTTACATGTGATAGACGATCGTATGTGACGCTAAATGAGCTATTCATATCATATAATCGAAATTTTAATAATATCATTTCTCAAAAAGTATTCATAAATGGTGTAAAGACTTATCTACTTCAGAAAAACGTTAATGTTGTAGAAATGTATCGCTTCGTAAGAATTAATCCTATTAAAAAGAGATATTGTATTGTAGGTTACAAATTGAAGTATTAAAAAAAAATTAAAAAAATATTGTAAAAACAACATTCATCACATCAGCTCATATATACGTCCCCGCCGAGGGGCTCGAACCTACTCTGAATTAGGGCGATCGGGCCTCGACTTACACACAACCTTCGAGTTTATTCGCAGATGTGTGCAGGTTTCCTCTCGCGATGCTTTCCTTCACCGTAAGAGTATCGGATAAACGTACATATGAGATTGAAATTCGAAAACATATTGCTACGTGGCAGAACTCGAACCACGATTTCCTGGATAGGAGGTAGCGGCCCTTGCCGTTGCGCTTTCGACGCTCTAACAACAACAATAAACACACAATTTTTTTTAAATTAAAATACACAACATAAAAATCACCTTTGCTACCACCACCGGTTATAAAAATACTTTTTGGGGCCCAGGCGTCCCGCGTCCACAGCGTCCGTCAACCGTCGCAGACCATTTATTCTGGATCCGTCTTTCGTCTCGTCGTTATTTACACGTCGTCGTCGAATCTGATTTTCTATTCTCAGCCAATCAACTAGATCGGTGACTCGTTGTTGTTTTTTTCGCTAACGTTAAATTTTTTGAACAGCCGTTGTCTTTTTGGCGGCGCGTCTTTTCACAATTGCCTTTTTGACTGCAACCGTGACCAGTTTCACGCACAAGGATTCATTGTAAAACAATCGTACGCCGTCGTGTTTCGGCAGTTTCCTCGTCATGCTCTTAGTGTGTTGGTGCACGGCGATTTCGGCTTATACGCCCCGCCAGGTTTTCAATTGTTTCGCGCCGCCTTGTGTTTGCAAACCTTTTTTTTTCATTCTTTTGCTGGTTAAGAAACCCTTTAGTGCACTGTCTATAGTGTATAATCTCTCGCTACTGTTGTCTTCAAACACATACACGCGGTTGTCTAAAAACTTGCGTGCGAAAAGATGAGTCCTGTTTTGTTTGCGTACTTAATACGTATAATAAGCGCGAGTAGGCTTCGAGGCTTAAATCGGTCGGATTAGGATTATTCGGAACTTTGGGGCGAAGGGAAGCATGTACTGAGGAATGGTGTGCAACTTGCGTGCGGAGAGATGAGTCATACAGCCGGCTGCATTGGTTATGTGGGACTCACAGCCCTGCGCCTATATGCATACATACCCATTATATACATTAGGTATACAGGATGTAACAAAATTGGTGTAGGTCCCGCTAACTGGGGGTTCTTCTCATCATACTGAACAACTTTTGTTCGATGACTTAGCTGAAATCGCAAAAAAATATTTTTACTCTTCATACAAATCGATCAGCTGATCGACCAATTTTGTACATTTTAGTTGGAGGGTCCAAATTTTTTTTTTGAGAATTGACTATGGGTTCCTTGGGGAAAGTTGTTCAGTATGATGAGTAGAACCCCCAGTTAACGGGTCCTACACCAATTATTTTACACTCTGTATATATATAGGTCTCAATGTGCGACGTCATTTTAAAAAAAAAAAAAAAAAATATGGCGGACTCCAGTATGCCAGTCTCAAAAATTTTCAAACTCCTTTCGCCTATTCTCTTAAATAACTTCAAAACTAAGCCCTTTTTTTCTAATTTACCCCCAAATAGTGGCCCGCCATATTTTAAATTCATTCATGTATGCTACACACTCAATTGGTTCAGTAGTTTCATCAAAATCTGTTCCGTAGTTGAGCGTGGTTAGCTTATCACACAGACAGACGGACGGACATGGCAAAACTACGAATTTGACTTGTGAACCCCAAAAACGAACCAGTTCCACCAATTTCACATAACCAGTTTTATTTCGGTCCGTGAAGTTGGACAGTGTGACCAAAGTTGCAGGTTTCTGCTTTTTTAGCAGACTTGTTGTAAAACTATAATATTCTCAGACAATATTCTCAGACAAATCAGACATGGTCATCTGGCCCCAAAGTAGGATTCCCTGTGTTATGGGTTACCAGAGACTGATATACATACTTATATACGTTTAAATACATACATATATAGATATTTAACACCCAGACACAGAGCAAACAAATCTGCTCATCACACAAATGCTTGGCCCTGGGTGGGGATCGAACCCACAACTCTCGGATCAGTAGTCAAGGGCACTAACCACTGAGCCACCGAGTCAGTCAAACTAAAATGCTAATTTAAACATGTAATCTCTATTACAATTCACAGCTTTGTTCTTTGCGATTTACAAAATTCGATTTTACAGCCCTTGCAGAGTAAATAATCAAAAAGAAACTTTAAAATAGTACTCAATTTTTCCTGTAGAGTCTGTGTGAAAAATCTCTGAAGCAGGTAATTTAAGTTGGGAACACTGTATGCACTGTGTGTAAATCATTTATATTTTGACCTTTCGCAAACCCACTGCGCCTTTAAAAATGCCCTTCTCTCGTAAGTAAATGTGTTTGCGCACATCGAGTTAAATTAATTTTATTTTCTCTCATATTTTGTTTATTTGTGTGCAGGCTCGATATAATATTATTCCTTTTTTATAAATGTAAATTTTGTGTTTTACTTGTGTATGCACCTGGCGTAGCTGTTAAGGGGTAAGTGGTCAATTTTAATATCTAGTTTTTAATGCGTGTGCGAATGTATGCAGTCGAGTAATCTTGATGCCATTATTTGCATCATTTAAATACTAATCACACATCTCAATTTTTTTTTACCCATTTTGACCAATTTTTGATTGGTTGTCAGTCAGAACAAAAGCTATTTTTACAAGCTTTTAAATAACTTGCAATGTACTCGTATGTATGTTTGTTCGAATGAAATCTTGCAAGTTAAATTTGACCCACTTCCCGGTTTCCGATTGAGCTGAAATTTTGCATGCATATGTATATCGCGTGACAATGCAATATTAAAAGCTTGTACCTAAAAGTTTTTAAGTTTTTCGAAAATTACTATAGGTGATTGTTTAAAAAGGCGCTTTGTAATTTTTAAAAACATTTTTGTTTATATTCATTCGTAAAAAATCAATTTATTTATTTATTATTATTTATCATATAGGTAAACATAACATTACAGAATAAATCCATTTCGTCACATTCGTACCTATTTAGTTTTTCAACGATGTAATTTGTTCGTTCTTGTACCTCTACTTTTAAATTTAACATTTTTATTGTTTCAATTTTAATTTATTAAATTTATTTTTAACATGTTGTGAAGAGCGTTGTTCGTTCGCCGAACCGGTTTCTGGCAGAATAACAGCGCTGCAGAGTATACTGCAGCATATGCTGAGTCAGTACCATTTTGGTGCACAGTACAGCTATTTTTGGAGTTTACTCCTTAAGAATCGATTTGCATATATAAGGGGCCCTGTATGAGAAAAATGTGAGGAGTAAAATCTATCGATGAATGACAGCGTTACGAAAAAGTTTCGATACAAAAAGGTCGTGTTCAATAGTAGAAATGAAGTGAGTTATACTTTTTTTTCAAGCGCGAGTAAACTCCAGTCGTGCGTCGGAGCTGACACACACAATTTTTTTTATAGTTTATTTCTATCGTTTGTAAATTGTACCTGAAAATTGTTGCACTGTGCTCTAAATAAAAGTTTTTCTATTCTATTCTGTTCTACATTTATCATTATCATCTAATACACTTAAATAAGTAAGACCTAATACATAATATTAAAAACAGAAAGTTAAGTCATCAAACATTATTTCCTCATACATCTGCAAAGGGCAATGGAGCGTGCTATGCTCGGAGTTTATCTACGTGATCGAATCAGAAACGAGGAGATCCGTAGGAGAACCAAAGTAACCGATATAGCTCTCAGTATTGCTAAACTTAAGTGGCATTGGGCGGGGCGGCACATTGCTCGTAGAACAGATGGCCGTTGGGGCAGTAAAGTTCTCGAGTGCCGACCACGCAGCGGAAAGCGTAGTGTAGGCAGGCCTCCCACTCGGTGGACCGATGACCTGGTGAAGGTCGCGGGAAGCCGCTGGATGCGGGCAGCGCAGAACCAGTCGTCGTGGAGATCCTTGGGGGAGGTCTATGTCCAGCAGTGGACGTCCTTCGGCTGATATGATGATGATGACATCTGCACACTCACTATGCTTCATACATGCCCACTCAATCTCAGTCCATTCATCCGCAAACACATCACAGTCGGGTTGCGTATCGATGAGACCGCACGGCACACGGACTCTACTAATTTAGACTACTAATTTGGACGGCAACTAATTAAGACTACTAATTTGGACGGCAACTAATTTCGACTACTAATTTGGGCGGCCAATTATTTAGACTACTAATTTGGACTGCAACTAATTTAGACTACTAATTTGGACGGCAACTAATTAAGACTACTAATTTGGACTGCAACTAATTTAGACTACTAATTTGGGCGGCCAATTATTTAGACTACTAATTTGGACTGCAACTAATTTAGACTACTAATTTGGGCGGCAACTAATTTAGACTACTAATTTGGACTGCAACTAATTTAGACTACTAATTTGGGCGGCCAATTATTTAGACTACTAATTTGGACTGCAACTAATTTAGACTACTAATTTGGACGGCCACTTATTTAGACTACTAATTTGTATGGCAACTAATTTAGACTACTAATTTGGACGGCAACTAATTTAGACTACTAATTTGGACTGCAACTAATTTAGACTACTAATTTGGACGGCAACTAATTTAGACTACTAATTTGGACGGCAACTAATTTAGACTACTAATTTGGACTGCAACTAATTAAGACTACTAATTTGGACGGCAACTAATTTAGACTACTAATTTGGACGGCAACTAATTTAGACTACTAATTTGGACTGCAACTAATTAAGACTACTAATTTGGACTGCAACTAATTTAGACTACTAATTTGGACGGCAACTAATTTAGACTACTAATTTGGACGGCAACTAATTTAGACTACTAATTTGGACGGTAACTTATTTAGACTACTAATTTGGACGGCAACTAATTTAGACTACTAATTTGGACGGTAACTTATTTAGACTACTAATTTGGACGGCAACTAATTTAGACTACTAATTTGGACGGCAACTAATTTAGACTACTAATTTGGACGGCAACTAATTTAGACTACTAATTTGGACTGCAACTAATTAAGACTACTAATTTGGACTGCAACTAATTTAGACTACTAATTTGGACGGCAACTAATTTAGACTACTAATTTGGACGGTAACTTATTTAGACTACTAATTTGGACGGCAACTAATTTAGACTACTAATTTGGACTGCAACTAATTTAGACTACTAATTTGGACGGCAACTAATTTAGACTACTAATTTGGACGGCAACTAATTTAGACTACTAATTTGGACGGCAACTAATTTAGACTACTAATTTGGACGGCAACTAATTTAGACTACTAATTTGGACGGTAACTTATTTAGACTACTAATTTGGACGGCAACTAATTTAGACTACTAATTTGGACGGCAACTAATTTAGACTACTAATTTGGACGGCAACTAATTTAGACTACTAATTTGGACGGCAACTAATTTAGACTACTAATTTGGACGGCAACTAATTTAGACTACTAATTTGGACGGCAACTAATTTAGACTACTAATTTGGACGGCAACTAATTTAGACTACTAATTTGGACGGCAACTAATTTAGACTACTAATTTGGACGGCAACTAATTTAGACTACTAATTTGGACGGCAACTAATTTAGACTACTAATTTGGACTGCAACTAATTTAGACTACTAATTTGGACTGCAACTAATTAAGACTACTAATTTGGACTGCAACTAATTTAGACTACTAATTTGTAAGGCAACTAATTTAGACTACTAATTTGGACGGCCACTTATTTAGACTACTAATTTGGACGGCAACTAATTTAGACTACTAATTTGGACTGCAAATAATTTAGACTACTAATTTGTAAGGCAACTAATTTAGACTACTAATTTGGACGGCAACTAATTTAGACTACTAATTTGGACGGCAACTAATTTAGACTATAATTTGGACTGCAAATAATTTAGACTCCTTGGCGTGGGTTTCTTTGTTCATTGTTGTTACAGTTGATCAGGCATGAAATCCTACAAATAATCAGACAGGCGGACAGACTAGAGCAAACCCAATCAATTTAATTTGGGCTATCGGATGATTTGAGGCGAATCTAACGTCACTCGCACTCCAAAATCCATGAAGCCATCATCATATTAGCTCATATACGTCCCCACCGAGGGGCTCGAGCCTACCCTGAATAGGGAATCGGACTGCATCAAAAATAAATTCTGAAATATGATTTCCTAGATTGCTATCCTCTTGGAGTTTCAAAAACCTTACTTGTTTTGTTTTTCCATTAAGTCTTTAATTTTTAATTGATCAAATTTACAAAATAAGTTCATCAATGACGCTAAAAATCTATGACGTCACTTGTGGGTATTTCAAACATTTTTTGAACAAAATTTAGTTTTTGACAGATCATAAAAAGTAACTCAAATGACTAGCAGTCCGATCCCCTATTAGGGCTATCAGGCCTTAGTCGACCATGCGGGCCCAGTGCGGGTTAGTCGACTTCACACACAACCTTCGAGTTTCTTCGCAGACGCGAAAACTAACTAACTACTGAACATATCTGGCTGAAATTTGGTAGGTAGACAACTTAGGACCTGGATTAACATATAGGCTACTTTTTTTCATGCTCGCGAGCCGCTTGCGTCTCGCAAATTGCGCACCCTCGAAGACAATCATAAAACTATGTTCAAGCGAAGCCGCTAGCAAAATCTAGTATAGACAACAGTGTGAAAAAAAAACCTCCTCCTTTTCAAGCAACTTCCAAAAGGGGAATCTTGGTAAGCCCGCTTCCAACTTCAGCAACATCGTCACTTACCACCAGGTGAGATGTTGTCAAGGGTTTACCAATTGTAAATAAAAAAAATTAAAAAAAGGAGGAGGTTCTCAATTCGCCTGTATGTTTCTTTTTTTATGTTTGATACCTCATAACTTTTTCCTGGGTGAACCGATTTTTACAATTCTTTTTTTTATTTGAAAGCTAGTGCTTCCCGTGTAGTCCCATATAAGTTTTATCAAAATCGGTATAGTACTTTATTAGAAAATTAACAAAAACCAAAAATAATAATGCAAAAATGTACTAAGTTGTGGCGATGGAAGTCGATTTTTAACGTATTTAGCGTTTTCAATTATTAAAGTCGGTTAAAAAGCCAATAAATTACTTGGGTTTGTTATAAGATCAGGTTCGCAGTACACGAGTGTTAAGGTCATCAAAATCCTTTACCGTTTCTTTTTGCGTATTTCTTTTTCTACCGAGGTTCTCAATTCGACTGTATTTATTGATGTGTAACATCTTTGCTCTCGCTTTCCTGCAATTTGTGGGAGTGATTTCGTGAAATGGGACGGAAAAGTGTCCCATGGGACGGAAATGTGTCCCATTGTAACAGGGAGTCGCGTTTTTTCAGGCTTTAAAAGCGCGGAAAAGGCAAAGGTATCTATGACCATACAGCCTAGTCTGCCGTATCTTTGCCGTTCTTTGTTACACATCATATGCGAGTACTGTAGGTCTCGCTCGAATTTTTTTAATTTATTTATTTATTTCAAAAAGTACATGCTGTAAACAGACGGATGTCAAACATCAGCAAGTCATATTAAATACTTAACTACACTGTATGTTTTTTTTATGTGTGTTACCTCAGAACTTTTGGCTGGGTGTACTTTATCAAAATCGGTGTAGTGGATATTTTTTTCATGCGGTCGGGTTTTGGAAATACCAATAGGGGATCGGAGTGCATCAAAAATAAAATCTGAAATATGATTTCCTAAATTGCTCTCCTCTTGAAGTTTCAAAAAACCTTACTTGTTTTGTTTTTCCATCACGTCTTCAATTTTTAATTGATAAAATTCACAAAATAAGTTCGTCAATGACGCTTAAAATCTATGACGTCACTTGTGGGTATTTCAAACATTTTTAGAACAAAATTTCGTTTTTGACAGATCGTAAAAAGGAAATCAAATGACTAGCAGTCCGATCCCCTATTGTATCATTAATATCCGACGCTCGACTCGATGGCGAGTAAAAAGGATTTTAAGGTTCCGAACACCGAAAGGAATCGGCCCTATTAAGCCTTGTGACGTAAACAAACTTATGTTCAAAATATGTTCAGTAGTTAGTTAGTTTTCGCGTGAAAATAGTTTTTGATGTGTAACATCTTTGCTCTCGCTTTCCTGCAATTTGTGGGAGTGATTTCGTGAAATGGGACGGAAATGTGTAACATGCGACGGAAATGTGTAACAGGAAGTCGCGAAAGCGCGCGCTCTTCGATCTGACGAATGAGCTTTGCTCTCGCTTTCCTGCAATTTGTGGGAGTGATTTCGTGAAATGGGACGGAAATGTGTAACAGTGATTTGTTACACATCATATGCGAGTACTGTAGGTCTCGTTTTTTTTATGTCTGTCGTGCTGCCGAGCGTGAGAACTGAGTCAACTCTAGATCCCTTGGGAACTATGTCGGGCTATGCTAATTAGTAATCAATTCAATAATCAGTATTAATTAGCACGTCGTCAATCCGCTAAGTGATAGAAATTACCAGAAAAGAGAGAGTTAACAACTATCCCACGGGAACCACTTAAGAAATCTGGATAAAAAGTAGCCTATATGTTAATCCAGGACCTAACCTATATGTGTGCCAAGTTTCATCCCGATCCGCAAAGTGGTTGAAGCGTGAAAGAGTAACAAACATCCATCCATACATACAAACTTTCGCGTTTATAATATTAACTAGCTGTTTCCCGCGGCTTCACCCGCGTGGACCACGTTTCTATGACTTTTCGAGGGTGCGCAGTGCGTGGTAAAAAGTAGCCTATGTCTTAATCCAGGTCCTAATCTGTCTACCTACCAAATTTCAGCCAAATCCGTTCAGTAGTTTTTGCGGGAGAGCGTAACAGACAGACAGACAGAGTTACTTTCGCATTTATGATATTAGTAGGGATAGGGATAGGATGTTTATTTGCTGACATGGACCACACTTGCGGGTCGCGAATGCTGTCAACCTAACTTAAATCCCTTTGAGTGTACTTGTACCTGAATTTAGGGCTTGAGTGTGAATACATTATGGTGTTATGTCGCATTATGTGAATGTAATTAAAGTGTACAACAACGTTGTGACAATTGCACAGTTTCTCTTTTTAAGGTTTTCCAAGTATCTAAAGGGCATGGTAAATTGCTGAAACCAAGAATTCGTTTGCAGTTTGTTTCTTTTTTTTTATTCATTTAATAGGAAGACTTACAGCTAATGTTACATTATAATAATCATCAATTAGTTTAAAAAACTAAAAAACACGCTTTTAGTAAACACGTTAAGTAGTTATCTTGGACGTCCGCCATATTGGATTTAAGTCACGTGACTGTTTTTTTCGTATTCCTGACAGCAAACCCTTTCATTTGATACCCGTATCATGAGGGTGGATTTCAAACAGCCAGTCCGCCATCTTGGGGAGGCCGCCATATTGGATTTGTAATGACGTTTCTTAGCTTGTTATATATTGTCATCAGAACTCAGAGCGTGTGCAAAATTTCATCCTAATCGAAGACCGGGAAGTGGGTCAAATTAAGATTCCAAGATTTTCTTACATAGTTACAAGTGAAGCTAATAAAAGCGTGTTAAAAAACAAATAAAAAACAGAAAGCCACTCAAAAGTCCTCTCTAATAGTCCTCACTAAACTAGCTTATGTAAGTAAGTTGACATTCTCGG
Source organism: Coleophora flavipennella (assembly GCA_947284805.1). Lineage (NCBI taxonomy): Eukaryota > Metazoa > Arthropoda > Insecta > Lepidoptera > Coleophoridae > Coleophora > Coleophora flavipennella. The sequence continues at coordinate 9,617,124 of OX369278.1, forward strand.
TTCACCTAGTGAGTGGGAGACCTGTCTACGCAATGTTTTTTCAGTGCGGTCGCCACTCGATAACTTTATTACCCCATGTTTCTTGTATTAGGGATTTTCAAGTAATTAATTACATAAGAATTAACTGTAAAAGCCTACCTACGCAACGTTTTTCCAGTGCGCGGAAAACTTTAATTAAAGGAAATGGGAAATAAATGAAACAAACAAATATGGTAATAGATTATTTTAAATACTGTGACAAGGACGACCCGAGGATATCCACAGTGACCGGTCCTGCGCTGTCTGCATCCAGCCGCAACCGCCGAGTGCGTGGGAGGCACTGTGGGAGGTTTTCCTACGTAAAGCTTTTCCGGTGTTTCCTTTTTTGAGCGAATGTGTAACATGCAATGCCTGCTGAGCGAAATGTTTAAATTTACAATTCATCGTAATTTATTGCAACACTTCCCGGTCTCCTATAGACAGTGGAGTCTGTATCGAAAGAAGTTTTGAGAGAAGGGCGAAAGTTAGTTGATTTTCAATATTTGATGACAAATCTGTGCATTAATACCTTTCATTATATGAAAAGTAATTGAAAGCTGTGCGAAATGATTTTAAGGCTATTAAAGGTGAACTGCATTCAGCGACAGGGGCAATGCTAAGTCTTAGTACCAAGTGGAGTGAGATGGAGAACCGATTTACTAATATCAAAGTATATATAGGTACATTAGTAGTAACATACAGTATGGACACTCCCTGCCGCTCTCTAGATCATACTCTTACCCTCATCACACAGATTGGTTCTCGAACGTATGAGATTTCGCCGTGATTTGTAGTTTGCTCCGTCATTTGTTTTTAGAAATGTCGTTTCACGACCGTTGTATGCAGTGTCCGGGGTTTGGTAATATGGAGGATCGACTTACGAGTATAAAACGGTTGAAAACAAAATTTAAGCTATTTCAAATTTGCAATTGGAGCTTAATAAGGCTAATCATATCTAACCTCCAGTCGGAAAACAATTCGTGTGACCAATATACCCGAATGAATAATGTGGAGATTTCCGGGGTACCTACTACAAAGGGCGAAGACCTGAAACATTCAAACAATCATCGCTAAGGTCGGATTCGAATTGGATTACAAGGACGTAGATAGCATCCATCGTGAGCGTTTTTTCGACCCTGCGCCGGTAACCGAGGGTCTAAGCATCAGCGCCCAGTTCCCCATATGCTTTAACCGCCTCCGTGGCGTAATGGTTAGTCCATTCGCTTCACACCACGAGGTCTCGGGTTCGATTCCCGGTGGGGTCAATTTGTAAGACTCGGTTTGGCTGGTGGTAGGTCTTTTTCTAAGCCCGCCTGGCTAGCTACCACCATCTTATCAGTATTAACAACATTGATGTGTTCCGGTTTGAAGATAAGATAGCCAGTTCTCCATTGTGTTGGGGAATCTTGGTAAGCTCGCTTCCATCTTCGGCATCATCGTCACTTACCATCTTATGATATGATGCCAAGGGCTTACCAATTGTGAATAAAAAAACTTGAAAAATACCCGCAATCGTCGTCAAAACTCGGTGCCTTGTCAAGGATCAGCTGTTATCGGCAGTCCGATTGCGTCAAGTTGTGATTTCTATACTCTTTGCACAATATAGAAGTCATTGACTCTTTGCGTGCGTCGTGGACTCACTTCCGCAGACATCGTCGGATTGCCAGGCTACTCCAGCAATAATGACGTAGGTGGGCACCTCAGGCCATCTAACAAAGTGTTATTAAAGCGCGCACGCGAATTGAAAATCGAACTGAATTATACCTATCTGTGGATTAGGGATTACAAAATCCATATGCGTAAAAATGATAACTCGAAGGTTTTTCATATATCTAAGGAGATGGATCGTACTAAGTTAAAGTGACTTATATTGTTAGATTTTTGCTGGTATATATTCGATCTATTAATAATAGCATTTTTACTATTTAAATTACGATTAGTTAATGATAAAGTTAACACTAAATCTGTATATTATTGTGTATGCGTGCGTGTCTCGTAATGTTTTTTACTATGGTAATGTTATGCGAGATTATGTTATATCTTTTGTTGCGACCGACCGCTGTCCCTACTGAAACGCAAACTATCGTTTCGAGCCGATCTCCTTCTTGCTGTTTCATATTAAATTCTTTTTGGTTTCCGCTGTTGGCTCCTTCAGTTTTGGATTATATTCACTTTTCCGAATTGTTTTGAAAATTGTGATTGATTGTCAAACTGCCGTCTGTTGTTTTTTAGAGAAAGGAATCGTCATCGGACTATTATTTGTATTTTTCCGAAAATATTTTATAAATTTATCCATTAGTGCCAGTTTCGCTCAACAAGATGTTCTAATTATTGTACTCGGTCCCTCTACGATATTTTTAAGAGGTAAGTATTTCCATATTTATTTCATCGTTTTAACTTGTGTCAAGTGGTGATGAGAATCACGGTCCTTTTACATTTTAGGGTCTTAGTCTACGACGCCCCAACAATGCTGAGAGCCAGCTCGTGCTCGTCATTGTGAGCACCAAAGGACAAGGGTGTGCGTTTCTTCGTCCGGCCCACCGGTTTTTGTTTGAGCGCCCTCATTTGGGTACACCTCAGCGTGGTCAGCCAGAGATATGGTATATATAAGGGGAGGTAGATAGGTTACATGCATCCAAAAAGTGAAGCAAACTGTGGTCAGCGTGGTTGATTTCAATTCAAGTAATACCTTTTATTTATTCTCTCCCGCGAAATGGATACCCAAACGTAGGAATTAAATGAACTTTAAATTTAAGTGAAGATTACAAGTGCCATTTATTTTTAGATTTTGTGTGCTAACTTAATATTTTTTTTAAAAAGAAAACCATCTGTCATAGCAACTCTGCACGTGCGTGGTTGCTACCATATATTTAAATATTTCATTATTTTAATTGTTTGAAAACTTGTAAATTCCAAATCTAAATATAAAAATATAAATATAAAAATATAAAAATGTTTATTTCCGTACCAAAATATTTGTGTCATAGAACAATGTTGGGAACACCAAGTAGATATAAAATACCTGTATTAGGTGAACCCGCTCTTCCATATCAAGTTAATTTAATAGATTGGAACAAATAAACAAATAACTATAGGTACTAATTGTATGGAAATTTGAAATACTAATAATACTCTTTTGTGTGTGTGTGTGTGTGTGTGTGTGTGTGTGTGTGTGTGTATGTGGGTGTGTGCGTGAGTGTGTGTGTATTTGGGTGTGTGTGCGTGTGTGTTAGTGCGTGGATATGTAAGAAAGTGAATGTATACTTATATATTTTTGTCGTTAAGTAAGGTAAATTAGTAAGGACTCCACAGCATCATACGTTAGGGGTTTTATCCATTCTGTTATTGATTTCTTACAGTTATATGATGTCATCGGATAAATATCTAAGAGCTTGTTTAGCTGATTATACAGGTGAGACGATAGTTTAATAAATTGTCTACCAGCAAATGATGTCCTCACTGCAGCTGATCGGATTGCAATATCATGTCGCCTTTTACTTAGGATGCTTGGATCAAAGACCAGGCTCTTATGCAGTCTTAGTACAGAGTTTACAACAAACAACTTCCTTACTGTAAGAACTTGACTGTATGAATACAGTTCGGTAGTAGGGAATCTGTATGGTTTAAAGTACATGACTTTAAGTAGTGCCCTCTGTGCTCTTTCCGCCTCTAAGAACATGGTTTTTGCTGCACCTCCCCATACTGGTAAACAATAAACCAAAATGGACTGGGCTAGAGTAATATATATTTTATTTAGTAAGATTTGTTGTGCCAGATGACGTAGAGTTTTAAAAATCCAAATAAGCTTTCTTGTTCTATTTGTTGGTACCAAGAAAGACGCTGGTCGATGAAGACTCCCAAATATTTAGTGAAAGTGACTCTTTCGAGAATAGGACAGTTACAGCATACAGAACTATGAGCACCTGTATTTGCACAACTATGAATTTTGACAGTAAACTCATTTAATGGTTGTGTTCTGTTATAAATTGAAAAGCAAATGTAGTTAGTCTTACTTGCATTTAGTGTCAAAAGATTAGTTTTTAACCAATGAGCTGTTAAAGACCAGATTCGGTATCAGTCTGTAATTTGCTCCATGTGGTACCAGTGAAGACAATGGCTGTATCATCAGCGTAGGAAAAAATGCTGGCATTGTTAATCTTTAAGTTACATAGATCGTTTATATATATTAAAAATAGGGTTGGGCCCAAAACACTACCCTGCGGGACTCCATAAGTAATGTTGCAGTCTTGACTGGTGTGCTCTCCAATTTTAACCTTTTGAATCCGTCCCCTAAGATAGTCAGACAGTAATCTAAGAGGGGTTTCTCTAATTCCAATCTTTTCCAATTTTTGTACAAGAATATCAGAAGGGACGGTGTCAAATGCCTTTTTGGGATCCAAAAATACAGTTAAGCAATCTTACTGTTAAGTTCTTTCTTTTTCCAATCATCGATGACATTCCTATTTTATAATCTTCTTTTAATCCTCGAATCTATTTCTTTGATTACATTTCTTTATTTACCATGCAATTTTCTTTTTCTTTCATAGGTTTCAACTATTAGGTAATCTTTCAAAATTCTACGTATCATGTAGCATTGTTATAAAATCGATTTTAATTCATTTATGCTACATTTTATGGTGCCCGAACTATAGTATTTTTGCCTTTTACGGTATAAATATATACCCAGGTAATTCCTTTTTTTCGTCGTTTGTGGGTGAATCCGTTCCCGTCTTAGTTTTGGTCATTTCTAATCAAGATGGAACATCCTGAGGTTGGCGCTTACGGAGACGCGGTCCCTGAAGAAATTCAACAACAAGGTTTGGTTGAAGAGGCTGCCGAGGTTACTAATGATTTGTTAGAACCTCCTATTACGGTTACTCCGTCTGTTCCCGTCCAGAGTCCAATTCTTGGTACTCAGACTGCTCGTTTGACTCGTTTACCCCAACCCACCACTTCTAATTTCACAATTCCGAGTATGGACCAGGTTGTTGATATACCTGAAGACAAAAAACGTTTGACATATTTGGTCTCCAAGGATATCTCGTTGTCGAAGTAGAACCTGAAGTTCGACGGTAGTTCCTGCGTTCGAGAATTCTTTTTCTGTGTGGAGGAAAATATGCTGGCTAGTGATTTCCCCCAGACCTACGTGGCCAGGCGGTTCCACGAACTTTTATCCGGGATCGCTCTTAAATATTTCCGCTCACTTCGCCCTGGGTTACGAACTTTTTCGGAAATCAAAAATAGTTTTTTGACGTTTTATGGGTCTCCAGATTACGATTTCGAGGTTGAGCAGGAACTGCGTAACCGCAAACAACAACCACAAGAGAGAGTCCGTGATTTCCTCACGGTGATCTATGACTTGATTGCCAGGTTATCTAATCAACTACCTAATGATACACTTTTGAACATCGTAAAGAGGAATTTACACCCTCGATACGTAACGTGTTTATCCACAAACAGAATCAAGGATTTAGAAACTTTGACAGAAGTAACCAGCAACTTTGAAATTTATAATAATTCGTTCTTACAAAAACCTTCGACTTCCAAGGTTGTTGCTCCTGTTGTAGCAGATGTTTCGTCTTTATGTATTAAGTGTAACCAACCTGGACACAATTTTAGACTTTGTCCAGTGATACCTGGTATCATTTGTTTTCAGTGTAAGAAACCTGGAACAATTACGCGTTACTGCAACAATTGTAACCCTGGAGCTGTCAAACCTTCATACCCAAAAAAACGCGTAGTTCACCGGGGATTCTTTTTTCCAAAACGTCAAACGATTTCTCCGGTGATTAATACAGACTCTCTTGATAATAGGTTGTATATAGAGATAACAGTTTTAAATAAAGTTCTTACTGCGCTTTTAGATTCAGGTGCGCAAACGTCATTAATCAGTTATAACTATATTCGCGATTTGAACATTTCGATTAATAGGGAATGTTGTCCTGCGGTTCTTTCAGCTGACAACTCGCCGATTAACATTTTAGGTACTTCGGAAGTGTCGATAACATTTAATTCGAGAACTTTAAAACACACATTTTTAGTTGCTGATCAAGTTTCTTCAGAACTTATTTTAGGTATCGGCTTCTGGAATGATTTTGGTTTAACTGATATATTACGTACCGCTTTTGTTAACCAAGTAAACGGTAACCTTCGTGTCCCACTCAATAAAGAGACGTTTTCTCCTATTACTGTGGGTGAAGTTTCATGTGTACGCCCCAGAAGTGAGCTTTCCGAATCACAGGAAATACGTTTACAAGATACGATAAAATATTTTAGTGATATTTCGTCCGATAAGATTGGCCTTGGAAAAACTACTTGGGTTTCTCATAAGATTATTACCAGTGGTCCTCCTATTCGCCAAAGGTACTACCCTCTATCTCCAGTCAAACTCAAAGTTTTAAATGAGGAGATTGATAAAATGTTAGATGCGGGTGTTATTCGTCCTTCACGTTCTCCTTGGGCTAGTCCAGTTGTCATGGTAACCAAACCAGATGGTTCGGTGAGATTTTGTGTTGACAGCCGTAAGTTAAATAGTGTTACCGTGAGAGATTCGTACCCTCTTCCAAGGATTCAAGAGATTTTAAATTCTTTACAAGGAGCCAAATATTTTAACTTCACTAGATTTTAAAAGTGCGTTTTGGCAAATACCACTTGCGGACAAGGACTCTTGCGAAAAAACCGCTTTTATTGTTCCACAGAGAGGTTTGTTTGAATTTGTAAGGATGCCATTTGGTTTAACAAATGCCGCTTCAGAGATGCAACGTTTGACAGATTTAATCGTTAACTATGAATTTACCGGTGCTAGTGGTGATGTCGTTTTCGGTTATATTGACGACTTAATCTTAGTTTCCAGAGACTTTGACTCCCACTTAAACCTCATTCGTAAAGTACACGACCGCTTGAAAGAGGCTGGTCTATCTGTCAACTTAGATAAATGCAAATTCTGTATGAGCGAGCTTAGGTATTTAGGTTATATCGTCAACCATGACGGTTTAAAAACGGATCCTCGCAAACTCGATGCTATCAAGGAATTTCCGGTTCCTGTCACTGCAAAGTCTTTACGTGCTTTTATTGGTGTTTGTTCTTATTATCGACGTTTTGTTGATAATTTTTCTACAATAATCGCACCTCTTACAGTACTTATTGGTAAGAAAAAAAGGTAATGACCCTATTGAATAGTCATCCCAAGCTCAGGTTGCCTTTGAAAGGTTGAAAGAAGTTTTAATTAGTGCTCCGCTTTTGATTTGTCCTGATTTTTCAAAGCCTTTCACGCTGCAATGTGACGCTTCAGTAGTTGGTTTAGGTTCAGTCCTATCTCAGGAAGTTGATGGTGTTGAACATCCTGTTGCCTATTATTCGAGGTTATTTACCAAAGCCGAACGCAATTATAGCACCACTGAGCGCGAACTTTTAGCCGTTCACGATTCAATCCTGCATTTTAGAGGATTTGTTGACGGTATGCATTTTAGCGTCATTACTGATCATATTGCCTTGAAGTGGTTGCTAACTTTAAACAATCCTTCTGGACGTCTCGCTCGTTGGGCTATAACTATAAGCCAGTATACGTTTGATATTGTGCACAGGAAAGGTGTTCTTCATGTGGTTCCAGACGCTCTCTCAAGAATACACGTTAATCTGATCACTTATGATCAAGGTTCTGAGTATACGCAAGATCGTTGGTACCGGAAAATTTATAATGGTGTTCACAATCATCCACATATGTTTCCATCGTATGTTTTAAGTGGAGGTGTTTTATTGCGACGGATGCCTATTTTATCCCCATTAGATAACGATCCGTGGCGTATTGTCTTACCTTCTGAGAAGACGCGTCAAGCAATTTCTGAAGCTCATTCTACTGAACCATCTATTCACCCTGGTATAAACAAAACTTATTGGGCTCTAAAGAATAAATATTATTGGCCTTACATGTTTAGGGATGTCAGCGACTTTATCGCGTCTTGCGATGTCTGTAAGGCTTATAAAATTTCAAATACACAACCAAGAGGTCATATGCAAAATCCTTTAAATGTTTCAACTCCACTCCAAATGTTATCAATAGATCTTATTGGTCCTCTTCCACCATAATACTATGGTTTCAGACATATCCTGAATATTGTTGATGTTTTCACTAAATATGTCTGGATTGTTCCGCTGAAGAAGGTAACTGCTCGGAATATTATTTCTGCGTTGGAAAACGAGGTGTTCTTCAATTTCGGTGTACCTCGCTCACTTTCATGTGACAACGCCACTGTATTCCGCAGTTCTAGATTCGAGGATTTCTTGAGGTCTTATAATATTAGACCATTTTTTACGGCCTATTATTCACCTCAAGCGAATGTGGTAGAGCGATATAACCAGAGTGTAGTTACTTGTCTTAGCATTTTGGTTTCTGAAAACTATAGAAATTGGGCACGAATGTTACCAAAGGTTAAAATATATTTAAATTCTTGCGTCAATCTCGCGACTACTTATACTCCTAATTTTCTCATGTTCGGCAGAGAAATTCTTTTAGATAATCGTGACTCGCGTCCGCAGACTTCCGGTGCTAATTTATCCGAGAGTCGGCATCGTCGCGCTTCTGCTCTTGTTTCGTTAGATCAAATTTATGCAAGAGTTGCCGATAATCTTTCGCAAGCTTTTCTAAAAAATTCAATAACTTTCAACGAGAAAAGGGAGTCTGTAGTTCTCTCTGTGGGAGATATTGTTTGGCGTAGAAATTTCGCACGTTCATCTGGTGTTGGTTATTTTATGGAAAAATTTGCACCACGTTTTATTCGGTGTCGAGTTTTACGTGCCGTTTCTTCTCAGACGTACGAATTACAGGACTTGGATTCTCCTTATGTTGGTCATTACCACATTAAGGATATTTTAAAATAGGAAGCCTCCTTTTTTTCTTTCGTTGAGGGAGGGTCTCCAAAAATTTTTCGCGGGTATTCCCCGAATTTTTCCCGTTTCTCTTGGTTTTTCCCTCGAGAAATCTTTTGCGTTGCAGCCCTACTTGCCATCTGTGCAGTGTGCTTCGTTTTTCCTTCTTCTTTCTCACTTTATATTATTTAATTAGTTGTTTAGTTATGCTCTTTCGGCATTAGTTGACTATTTTAGGCTGTGCACAGCGATCCCTTAACACTAGTGTGTTGTTGGGGTTATTAAGTTTGTTCACTTTTAGATGGAGTTTTTGCCATTTGTATGTGTAGCTTCGTGTATAAATGTCAATTTCTACCAGCTTCAAGTAAACGTTTGTAGTTAACTAGTTACTTAGAGAGTTTTTATTTTTTCTTCTTCAGGGCTGTCCAACGTCCATAGGGTTGTCCAAATTTCAAAATTTTTTTTGGACTTCTCGCCTTTTTTTTGTGAGTTTGTGGGTATTTTGAAACGCAAACTATCGTTTCGAGCCGATCTCCTTCTTGCTGTTTCATATTAAATTCTTTTTGGTTTCCGCTGTTGGCTCCTTCAGTTTTGGATTATATTCACTTTTCCGAATTGTTTTGAAAATTGTGATTGATTGTCAAACTGCCGTCTGTTGTTTTTTAGAGAAAGGAATCGTCATCGGACTATTATTTGTATTTTTCTGAAAATATTTTATAAATTTATCCATTAGTGCCAGTTTCGCTCAACAAGATGTTCTAATTATTGTACTCGGTCCCTCTACGATATTTTTAAGAGGTAAGTATTTCCATATTTATTTCATCGTTTTAACTTGTGTCAAGTGGTGATGAGAATCACGGTCCTTTTACATTTTAGGGTCTTAGTCTACGACGCCCCAACAATGCTGAGAGCCAGCTCGTGCTCGTCATTGTGAGCACCAAAGGACAAGGGTGTGCGTTTCTTCGTCCGGCCCACCGGTTTTTGTTTGAGCTCCCTCATTTGGGTACACCTCAGCGTGGTCAGCGTGGTTGATTGCAATTCAAGTAATACCTTTTATTTATTCTCTCCCGCGAAATGGATACCCAAACGTAGGAATTAAATGAACTTTAAATTTAAGTGAAGATTACAAGTGCCATTTATTTTTAGATTTTGTGTGCTAACTTAATATTTTTTTAAAAAAGAAAACCATCTGTCATAGCAACTCTGCACGTGCGTGGTTGCTACCATATATTTAAATATTTCATTATTTTAATTGTTTGAAAACTTGTAAATTCCAAATCATACTGTTAAGTTCTTTCTTTTTCCAATCATCGATGACATTCCTATTTTATTTATAATCTTCTTTTAATCCTCGAATCTATTTCTTTGATTACATTTCTTTATTTACCATGCAATTTTCTTTTTCTTTCATAGGTTTCAACTATTAGGTAATCTTTCAAAATTCTACGTATCATGTAGCATTGTTATAAAATCGATTTTAATTCATTTATGCTACACTACTCACTCAATCTACATAATATTAGCTTGGTTTTGAGACGCTGCTTACCTATCACTGCCCGATAAACTTGATATAAATAATTTATATATTTGTTTGTTTAGTATTTTCGTTTAGGATGGCCCTAAGTAAAAAAATTACAGGTTATTACCGAAATGTTCGAGGTCTTCGAAACAAGTCTCATGATTTTAAGCGCAGGTTTTATCGACAGATTATGATATCATATGCATAACCGAAAACAGGTTGACACCAGATTTTTACGACCGTGAATACTTTGACTCTCCATATACAGTTTTCCGGATGGAATGCGACTGGCGCACGGCGAGGCGGCGGCGCGCAGAGGTTAGTGACGTTGCGATAGCGATAGTCTATCAATAGTATCGTGATACTATCTGTTTCGTGATACTGAGCGTTTCATTTTAAACGCTCTTTTACTGAATATGAAAAAACTATTGTAATCCAGTGGATTGCCATACTTTTGTCAAAGTCTGTGATATTTTTGTTTTTTATTTAATAATTTTTAATTAATGACTTTGTATACCATACTGGTTTAGTAGTGGAATATCTTTGAGACCGTAATGAAACAAAGTTTTTAAAACTAAAAAAAAATTATGTTCTGTGCCACTACATGGTGTAACTTGGCAAGTTGTCTGTCATTATCCAATTTTATTCTATATTGATATTTACATTTAAAAAGTAAGCTTAGCTTGCTTGGCGACTTGAGCATTTAAACTTATATATTGTTTATTATACATCACTAGTTTTTCAGGTTGACAGTAAAACTGATATATCTCACGAAGTAAACAACACTCTTTCAAAAGTTTACAATTGGTTTGCTGTAAATAACTTGGTCTTAAATGCAAAATGACCAAATGTAATAAATTCACATTACCTAATGTACTTAATTGAAGTAAACAATAATGTATCCTAAGCTGGTAATATATTAGAACTTGTAAATCAAAGTGTGTTTCTAGGATTAATTGTAGATTCAAAACATCAATGGGGCCCGCATACAGTAACGCTAGTAGCTTAGTTCAGCCGCTTAAGCAGTCAAAAAAATTAGGCTCCTTGCAGATATACACACCGAGGAACTGGTATATTTCAGCTACTTCCATAGTAATATGTCTTATGGGATACTTTTGTGGGGACATGCAGCTGATAGAAATACCATATTTTGTTCTGCAAAAAAGGGTGGTTCGCGTGATTTATGGAATGCGTTCTCGTGAGTCGCTCCGAGATAAGTTCAAAGATATTAATATAATGACTTCCCCCTGTCACTACATTTACGAAAATAGAATGTATGTTTGCAAAAATCTGCATCTCTTCTCACTGAAAAGTCACAAGCACAGTCATTACCTTCGTAACAAAAACAAACTTTAACTAACCTATACCAGACTTAGCAAAATCAATAAATCCTTCGTTGGAAAATGCACACTTATGTGTTACAGTTTACAGTTACCCGACGAGAAAAATTGTTGTAAAATTGTGTCAATAGAACTCTTTGTAAAAAGGGTTATTATTAGACATGCAATTATTTCAATGACAAAAATATTTGGATAGACATTGTTTCTTCTACCAACGCAAATCATGTTTAATAATCATAAAATGACAATCATGTAGTGTAAGAATTAACGTGGAAGCGAAAAGACATGACAAGACAAGTATTTTTTTTAAATATATAATTATTTTTGATTTGTTAATTTTAGCATTGACGCATGCTCGCTTAAATGTTAGTGCGGATGGTGGCGCATCGGGAGCATGACATTCAATGATTTTAATGTTAAACTTCTGGTGTCATATTTTTTTCATGCTCTAATGTCATAATTTATTTTCTAACAATAGATAGATAGATAAATGGTTTATTTCTCACAGCCTTACAATGTACACAGTAGATACATAATGCGTTTACGGTAAACAAAAGAAGGTAAATAGTTTCTTCAGACGATCGACACGGAATTTCAATAATGACTTTTCTGATGTAGACATTTTTAATACTACTTTAGGTGCCTTTAAAAGTGCGATTAGAAATAAAAAAAAAATCGAGCGAGACCTACAGTACTCGCATATGATGTGTAACATGTGACAAAATACTTTAGGTTAGTTAGATTTGATGACGATTGTACCTGGGTGGCGGATCTGACAGTAACGAAAAAAACCGACCAAGTGCGAGTCGGACTCTCGCGACTTCCTGTTACACATTTCCGTCCCATGTTACACATTTCTGTCCCATTTCACGAAATCACTCCCACAAATTGCAGGAAAGCGAGAGCAAAGATGTTACACATCAATAAACTGTTGAAGTAAAAATAGTTATAAAATTAATATTGTCTCAGGTCTCGTATATTTCATGTTTTATTTTTATTATGTGGAACTCCAGGTCGTTTTTTATTTAAAATTTATATGTAATACTATATATAAGACTGTTTGTTTCCTATATTAATAAAATAAATAAATAAATAAAGTAAAACAAATATAAGAACAGTGCAGGGAATAACAAAAACAAAATTAAAAAAAATTGTGTGTGTCAGCTCCGACGCACGACTGGAGTTTACTCGCGCTTGAAAAAAAACTATAACTCACTTCATTTCTACTATTGAACACGACCTTTTTGTATCGAAACTTTTTCGTAACGCTGTCATTCATCGATAGATTTCACTCCTCACATTTTTCTCATACCGGGCCCCTTATATATGCAAATCGATTCTTAAGGAGTAAACTCCAAAAATTGGTAGCAAAGTTGTTTAGAAACAGGCTTGATAAATTGGTTAGGACTCAGCATGTGCTGTAAGTAAGTACAGTACCCACAACGCTGATGATTCTGCCCAAACCATGAGTGACGCGCGCGCCTCGCCTACAGAGCACTACACGAGCACAGCATAAGTTAGTAGGTACCTATACACTTACAAAAGGAATAACCACCTAATAATAATAAATATCATTGTAACACAAATACTCTTTGAATAAGTCGTAGAGAACGTTGAAGAAGACAGGGGACCGTAAAGTGTTACGCAATAAAAAAAAAATTTTCATTTTTTTTTATTAAAAATTTGAGTGCGTTTGACTGCAACTCACCTGATGGTAAGTGATGATGCAGTCGAGGATGGTACACGCAAACTCAAATATTGCCTCGAAGATCCCCAAATTATAGGATCGGTAAAAACACTGACGCAGGCAAGGAGTTCCACAATTCCATTTTATTATGACGTTATTAACTGATTGTTATTTTTTTTTTCACAAATGACATGTATAATTATGTAATTTTATGACTTTAAGAAAGAGTGTAATTTTCACTTATTTTGAATAAACATCTTGGATCTTGAAATCAAAGACGTAGTCCTCTTTAGATTTTTCCTTAAACCCTTCTGGTTGCTTCATGTTAACAACGAAAGTCGTACTGACGTCTTTTTTTTAGCTCCATTCTAGCAGCCAAAGCAATCAACACTCCCAGTGAGCTATGTCTTATAACAGGTGAAAACGCGTCATAGTAATCGACGCCTCGAGAGGTTTAAGTTATAGCGAGTCCTAATACCTAGTAATAAACTATTGAGAATAACCGCCTCCTTTGCAGACCTTAATATCTCTAGTATGATAACACTATAGAGCCAGAGATTTGTTACCATAGATGGGTTATGCACTAACATACAACATTTGAAAATTGAATCCATTTACACACACAGTTCGCTTCCATTGCATCGAATGCTACTAAGAAAAGAGATGCCAATTGGCATCTATTTATTTGCTTCACTTTGAGGATGCATGTAACCTATCTACCTCCCCTTAAATATAGCATATCACTGTGCAGAGCATTTTAAATTAAGCACAGTTTCTGAAAGGGTAAATAAAGAATGTATAATTGTACACTGAAACAGTAGTAAAAACACGAATTGACAACTAAAACATACCAACTGAATTTTGTTTTTCTTTCTCTGAAATTCAAAAATAATTGATACATCTACTTTGTCAGAAAGCAAACCTCTTTGCTCTAACAGGTAAACTCATAGAGATAACAGAGAACTTTGCATTTTATTCCAATATATTTCATCATCATCATCATATCAGCCGAAGGAAGTCCACTGCTGGACATAGGCCTCTCCCAAGGATCTCCACGACGACCGGTTCTGCGCTAGTCATGGGGGAGGCCTTTGTCCAGCAGTGGAAGTCCTTCGGACTGATTAATGATAATAATTATAATCTTCGCTACTTTAATGGATTGACTATTTGAATGGAGGCTCAGTATAAAGTATCATTAGTCATTACATCTCACATCTTGAGGTCTGGAATAAACTTGTATACAGTCGAGTTCATTAATATATGAGCATTAACAAGGCTTCAAATATCTTAATATATACACATATCACATTTTATTTTAATCTAAGCAAGCCTTTCGGTAATATATAAACAACTGAACACTTATAAATATCTGTACTAATATTTTTCAAAACTATTTAACCAAGTGAAAGTTTAAAAATATCTGTACTAACGTATTCCAATTTTCTGTAAACAAGTAGAAGTTTGTAAATATCTAAATAAAACTGAATAAATAAATAAATCGTCTGATTCTCACAGCCTACTTATATCAAAATGAAACTGATGGAGTGCAATAACACGACAAGCTTTAAATCCGTGTAGGTAGACAATTCGGTGCCATACCTTATCTTTTTGATTTTTTTATCAGTGAATCATGGAAATTATGAGACGAAGACGTAAATATTGGTATTACATACTCTTTTTTTGGAAATGCTTCAACACGTTTTCAGAAACGCGCAAGCTATGAATATTTTATTACAAATTGGTTTATTCATAAAAAATATATCAAATTTGCATCTTTAATGTTTTACTTGCTATAAATTATGGTCTTTTCACAATAAAATCAAATCATGTTCATCTGGAATAGGAGTCATCATCATCATCATATCAGCTCATATATTATTTTCACATCGAGGGGCTCGAACCTACAATGAGTTAGGGCGAACACCTGGCCCAGTGCGGGTTGGTCTAGCTCACACACAACCTTTAAATTTCTTCGCAGGCGTGTGCAGGTTTCCTTAAGATATTTTCCTTCACCGTAAGAGCTTCGGATAAACTTACATATGAAATCGAAATTCTAAAACACATTGGTGCATGGCAGAATTCGAACTCCGACCTCCTGGATAGAAGATAGCGGTCCTAGCCGTTACGCCACCGACGCTCTGTGGGAAAGGAGTAATGTTCATAATTTCCTTCTTTTTATAGATTTGTTCAGCGGTCACCACCCTCCGTGCTACATCGCTCCGCAGTTCACCGTTTTCCGTGCTGCATCGCTCTGCAATCACCGCCTTTTATGCTTCATTGCCCCGCAGTCGCCGCTCTTTGTGATGCGTCGCCCCGTAGTCTCTACGCTCCGTACTGCATTGCTAGAAGCTATGGCATGGATCAGTTAAAGTTTTAAGTTTTGTTTGATCTTTCGAATCAATTTGAGAATGTGGTACGACCATAATCTTGGCATCGCATCGAACCGAAGAGAATCACAAAAAAATAAGAAATCCAGGATACAAGAGACCAATAGAGAAACACATCTACTAGAGTCTCCCACGACTTTTTCTAAAATTCGCGCAAAAAAGATATGCGAGCGCAGAAGAACTTCCATTAGACAATTAGAAATTAAAAAACATCGCGATGAAGGGTCGAGAAGAAAGTCCCTAAACCTTCAGGCAAAACAAGAAGAAACAACAAAAAATATACTACAAAATAGCCATGAAAACATTATAAAATATGAATGCAAAATATGCCACGAACACTTCGAAACAGATTACTTTAAAAAAAAACATAGAGATACAAAACACATACAATTTCAAGGAAAACACATTTTTTTAAAGATTCAGACTGAAGTTCCACAAAAAAACTTACAAAATAATGACACAGAGGTCTCTTCATCTACAAAATCTACGAATTATCTTAATAATCGCCATTATACAACTTCTAAAAAAAACACCGATCTTCAACGTGTACACTTGTCAAGCGCCAAAATTGGTGACGTCGTCCAATACAGCACTAAAACGGATCTGACAAGTGTACCAGATTACGAGAAGAATCAAAACAAAAAAGTACTCCCTATAACAATACCAGTTTTTGAAAAGTCTGTAGAAATAGTTGGAAATGCAAAAGAAAGCAAAACATCACGGAAAAGGAAATTAACAGGACAATCAATCAACACAATTAACAGTGGCTTGAATGAAAATGAAGGTAATTCAAACGTAAAGTGCACACTGTTTAGATGCCAAAAGTGCTATAGCCACTTCCTGAACATTGAAAAAATTCGGGAACATTGGAAAAATTGCAAAAAGGATGTGCCGCCGAAGTCAGGGTATAAAAAATGCAAAGGATGCGATTTCAAATTTTTGGACAGTGAGTTAAAAAAGCATGAAAAATTCCATCCTCACTGCAACAACATTGCGCAGTTTGAAATTATAAAGATCGAGGTACAAAATATTGTAAACAGAAAAAAAAATATGGAAAAGAAGGTGACTTTATTTACTGAGGGAAAAAACTGTAAGGAAAAAAAAATTAAAGGCCACGAAAGTAGTGACAGAGAAAAAAGTGTTCGCGACACATTTGAGAAAAAAGTTGGCTTGAATAATGAAATCACAATATATAAGTGTAAATTTTGTGGCGTACACTACACTTTGGAAAAAAGTATTATTAGCCACATTAAAAATCACATTGAAAATAAGAATTACCGTGTGAACACAAAAAAATGTGAAAAATGTAATTTGAAGTTCACCATTGCATCGTTAGATAACCACAAACAAGAAGTGCATTATAAAGGTTCCGACGTAACACCGGAAAATTTCGTATTTATAAAATATCCTCTGAACAACAGTGAGGCAGTAACTGATAATGATAAACAATTAGATAATGAACACCCAACAGCAGTAAATTATAATAACGTAACCAACATTGTCGAAGAGAGTTTAAATAGATTAAATGTAAATAATTTTAAAGGCAAATCTGATGTTAAACTCTACAAATGTTGCTACTGTAACTTACACTTCACTGAAATGTCTGCGTGTGAAGAGCATGTTAACAAGCACAAGCATTTGTACAATTTAAAATACAAGAAATGCGGATGCGGCCTTGAGTTTGACAAAAAAGAGTTCATAAAACATAGAAAAAAACATCATGCTTTTAAATTTCATTTGCATGACGCTGAAATTATTGAATTTCAGTCTACTGCAGTGAACGGTACATCAGATACCAACGAAAGAAATAATACATTCCTTAGACTTACATCGATAAATATTGTATTTGAAGAGGAAGATGATGAAATCACAGGAGGAACTTAAAGTCAATTCTGAAAAAAAAAATATTGTATACAAAAATGCACAAAATTGGTCAATTAGTTGCTCGATTACTGCTTAAGAGATCTTTATCGAGTACTGGCGGGTCCTACACAAATGATGTTACATCTATACGTATATATGTCAGTACATGTAATTGTGCAGGTTCCACACCAATTTTTGTTACATCTGTACGTACACATGTACATATAATAATAAAGATTCTACACCAATTTTGTTACATCTGTACATATACATGTTTTTCACGCACGTTTTAACTATATTTTAAATAGTCTTACTTTTTTGATAAAAAAATTTCATAACACCAATTTCTTTTTATCTTTCTATGTCGCAAAACTTTTGCAATCCTAACGTTACGTTTGAGGTAAAAGTGTCCAATATATTTTCGATTTTAGTTTGCGCCCCCGATCGAATTAAAAAGGATGTTAAAAACCGCTCTCGGAAACTAAAACAAGGGGTTCTACAATGTATTTTCATACAAATCCAACAGCCGATCGGGCAGCTTTGTATGAAGTTTTTTTTTTTATATATTCAGTAATGTGTTTATAAGGTTAAACATCCTGTATCTTTCCGTCTCTTGTTACATGATAGGCTCAGACTAAATAAAAAGTCTTTATTTAGTCAGGTAAAGTCTTTTTATTTAGTCTGATATGATAGGTAACTATTTCAGCGTTGTAAGTTAGCAATCTGTGTTGTTTTTTTATTTAAACAAGAAGGCCTAAAGGGAAAGTTCACTGTCGGTCAGCACTGACCGCGTCAGCAGAGAACGAGTTAACTGTGCTCATTATGATAAGTTGTTGAAAGGTCAAAACATTGCGAAAATCGTGAAATAATAAAGTGAGAAGAAAGTAGACACTTTTAATATACCTCTCTCTCTCTTACTAGTTGCTGAAACTGACAGAACGCTCCACGCTATAAGTATAACAGTAGATACCGTAGAAGATTTCAAGATTTAAATAAGGTTTATTCAAAAAGAGTAAATTTAAAT
Source organism: Coleophora flavipennella (assembly GCA_947284805.1). Lineage (NCBI taxonomy): Eukaryota > Metazoa > Arthropoda > Insecta > Lepidoptera > Coleophoridae > Coleophora > Coleophora flavipennella. The sequence goes on from OX369278.1 coordinate 9,635,827, forward strand.
AATCAATAAACCCAACTGCGAAAAAAATAAATAAAAAATAAACAAAAAAAGGATGGAAACAAGATGACCAAAACATTAAGGTTCCTAGCAACTCGATTGACGATGTTTCAAACAACGAAAGAAGTAGCTTGGAAATAAAGTTCTTGTCAGCTCGTACTTCCACGTGGCTGTTACTTCAATCGCTGTGGACGAATAGTGCAAAAATTGTGGTTTTTAAAATAAGAAGAATTTCCAAAAAGTAAGAAAACAAAATCATTTCATATTGTTTTGTTAACAAGTTCATAAATAAATAAATTATCATAATGTTTCGATTAAAATTGCAGCAGTTCTATGGTTAAAACTAAAAAAAACATGGTCGATTAGACTATTTTTTGTTTAGTTCTTTGTATTGAAATATAATTCGACAAAATCAAAATCACTCCTCATATCTTATAAACACCTCTATCAATCTTGATGAAATTTGACATGCATGGAGCCTATCTCACTGGGAAGGACATAGTCTACTTTTTATCCCGTGTAAGTAACATAGACCGGTGCAGTTCCTGAGGGAACTGAAAAATTAATCTTTTTTTTTAGTTAACTTCTTTACCATCGCAACGGAACACTGTATGGATTGTTATGGTTATTTTTCACATAAATGGTTGAGGAGGTGGGAAATGACACCATTTACTAATTAGGTCATCCTAACAGAGTTCCCGAGAGATCTGAAGAAAACTCATTTCACCGCTCGCGCACGTCAGCGTCACAACGAAGCAACGGAAATAAGTGATTTTTTTGTACAAAATTGGTTCAGGGGGTGGGAAGTGATATAGACTCCTAATCAGAATAACCCAATCTGGGATATGGGTCTGAATTTTGTATCAAAGCCTAAATATGGATTTCGGAAAGAAAATATTTTTGGGGTAAATAGGAATACTTTTATTTGGTAATTATGTATAAAGGGTAAATATCACTTAGAAGGTACACAACACACTTAATAATTTTAAAATTAATAGTTAGATTGTTAAAATAAGCAGAGGTAAGAAATTTTGTAGGTCGGCAGTAGCGCTTGATAAAAATATATAAGTAGGGTCAGTTTTGAAGCGGAGGAATTTCGGGGACGTCAACCTCGCGGGCAGAGTAAAAAACCCTACGAACATAAGTAAATCTTCGCAGCAGTACCAAAAAAATACGCATAGCGGTATCCTTATAAATACTTAAATTTGATAAATATAGAGGGCCTTATTGAAATATTAAAACATTAAACATTTAAAATAACTCCACACCCATATTCTGTCCACGCTCGCGTGTCGCTTGCGTCTCGCGCACCACTCGCTCTCAAAGACAATCATAATAATAATCAATTAGTTTAAAAAACTAAAAAACACGCTTTTAGTAAACACGTTAAGTAGTTATCATGGATGTCCGCCATGTTGGATTTAAATCACGTGACTATTTTTTCGTATTACCGATAGCAAACCCTTTCATTTGATACCCATATCATGGGGGTGCATTTCAAATAGCCTGTCCGCCATCTTGGACGTCCGCCATATTGGATTTAAGTCACGTGACTATTTTTTTCGTATTCCTGACAGCAAACCCTTTCATTTGACACCCATTTCATGAGGGTGGATTTCAAACAGCCAGTCCGCCATCTTGGGGAGGCCGCCATATTGGATTTGTAATGACGTTTCTTAGCTAGTCAAAAATTCAAAATTTCATCCTAATCGAAGACCGGGAAGTGGGTCAAATTAAGATTCCAAGACTTTCTTACATAGTTACAAGTGAAGCTAATAAAATCGTGTTAAAAACGATGTCCACGAAGGCGAAAACAGCGGGTAAAATCTATATTAAAAATAAACATCCAACATTTTATTTGTCCTCACTAAGTCCTCTGTTTATTATTGCAGAGGTTGACTGGAAGAGATCCCTGTAAGGGATAAGTCCGCCTTTGTACTTAAGGTTTTTTTTTAAAACATTATTTTAAGATTTTGTACAAGAGTTTACAAACAAACAAACATAATTATTAGTAAGTAACGTCAAAATAAAATATTTCACAAACGAAAAGTTATACATTAAAATTATTGAATAATATGTCATTCCTTTGACAAGAGTAGGGCAGTTCACACGGACAGCACCCGGTCACGAGTATAACGCGGGAATCAGCCATCGCTCCCCTCGATTATATTAGAGGGAAAGAAACGATCCGGCTTCCGATGTCATAAAAACATATCTTCAGTACCTACTAGTTACCTACAGTAGTTATTTATGACACTGCCAAGTAATGAGAGCCATTGCAACATGAGTGCTAGTTTTTGCCACAAAGCTAAGCTGAGTGGCACAATAGATAGCACGAGTGTTACAATGACTAAATGCGTGCACTGGCATACAATACTTTTTCTACGACCATGAAATAAATAAAATACATTGAAATTCTGTCATAATCATAATATATTGAATTTTTGAAGCCGAAGTCATAAAAATATTTAAAAAGTTTCATGAAGTACGTTTATTATTTTGAAATGATCATTGTAAAATGTCTTTTAGGAATGAATACTTAATTCTGAAGCCAAAGCCATAAAAATAATTAAAAAGTATCATTTGAGTACAGTTGTCTCGTTTTGAAATTATCATTGTAAAATGACTTGTAGGCAATGATTTCTATATTACTGGCGTGTCCAAATCTGTGCTTGTAGGAATGAATACTTTTGTAATATGATTTGAGGTTATGTATAATTAAGGAAATTACCAAATTGGAGTAGAAAAATGTTTTTTCAAAACAAATCGATCAAGAGGACGCAGTCACAAACTGCGGAAGGCAAGGAGATTCAATAAGTAGGTATAGTAAACTTTACTGAAATAGGTCTCCTTGCTTTCCGTTTTCACAGTTTGAGATTGCATCCTCTTGATTGATTTGTTTTAAAAAAATTAAATATTTTTTGCAATAGACAGACACAGCGGTTTATTTTTGACACAGAGAACATTTTTATCGTCACCAAATTGTGATCCGAAATTTTTAGTTCTCTAAATTTATTATTTCACTTCGTTTTTGATAATTTGCGACAAATAGTGTGTTTGCCGAACCCTCGCCGGATATGTTAAGGTATTTTTGTTCATATTCTTTTGTTCCCTTCGTTTATGCTGCGTGGTGGTGTAAATTTTGGTCTGAATACGTTATACGGTCCTGGTCCTAATATTCCATCAAAGCGAGTAACCCATCTTACCCAGCACCAAAAGACCTGAGTGGCTCACCCGACGACCATCCTTAACGGCAGTTTTCTACGCCCGTGCCACCAATGATTGCTAAAGCAAGTACTAATACAGCCATACTCTAAGTGTGTTCCGCGGAACCCTAGGGTTCCACGTTACCCCTGTAGGGGTTCCGCAAGGATTTAGAAAAAAAAACACCTCTCCACCACCATCCACCACAGTACAATTTTACTATGCCGCCGCTGCCGATATGTAATTGTGAGCGCGCGAACCAATTGATGAAAAACAAAAAACTGTTTCATAACTCCCATTACTTAGATTTTTTTCTTTTTTATTATCTTCTCTTTCTATTATTAATTTAGGTATACTTCTTATGTAAGTAAGTAATAAAATAAGTAGATATCTGTTACATTATTCTTTTATTATGCTTGTTAATAAAGAATACACTTTTAAAAACTATTGTTTTATTGTAGGGTTCCGTCAAGTATTTCGCTTTCCAAAAGGGTTCCGTCACCAAAAAAGTTCGAGAACCGCTGTACTAATATATATACTTTGGCCGAAGTAACACCACACGAAACACCTGAAAACTTTTGTGTTCGTTTTTTATTCGTTTAGCTTTTTCCCGGGCAGATTTGAAGTTTCAACAAGCGTTACGTTTCAAACGTTACGGTGTCGACATAGTTAGTTTGTTTGTAGAGTGTCTACTTTTTCTGTAAATAGCCCGCAAAAATGGAACGGACGGGTACAATTTTTGGGGGCTTTTTCGTCGTCTGGCCCATCTTCTTTCGCTAATAACTCCTCAACAAGTGCGTTACGATTGATATGAAGCAAGTATTTCTCAATTGTTTTTCCGGTACTCTAGCTTAATTAACCTCTTTAGTCACTAACTCCAGTAATTATGGAGAAATCTGGTGATAAAAATTGTATGTAGATCATGAAATAAGGTGACAATGATTTCATTTTACAAGGAAATATCTCAAACTCGAAATCTAAGAGCATTACGAAATTTCATGTCCACTTAGCTGTTAGCAAGACGGCTACACTATGAATTGATTTCAATTGAAACTACTTTGTCTTTGAGTGAAACTAATTAGAATTAATTTGTCGCACTGGTGAACAAACAATACCGCCCGCATACCGGTTCCCCACCCGCTTATGTCTGTGTTATTGCTTGCCTCTTTTATTTGGCATAGGCCTGTCCCTTTCTTTTACCTGCACGCGTCTCAGCGTGGCAGCGCGCAGTATTAGTAACGAGGGATTCGGTCGTCGCTTAAAGCGATCTTTTGTTAAGAGGTGCAGAGCGTGTATCGTGGCACGTGGCGGTCATATTCAACATTTAATTTAAGCGTGTATTAATTAAAGATGGTATAAATTGTAACTTGTTTCATTTCCTATCTTTTAAATAGCCAACATGGATATGAAAAGTAATAAGTTATCCATTTAAAAAAGGTATCTAATCGAAATTTAAACCTACAAAATGGGTTCGTTTTGAAACCAAACCGCTACATCTTTTTCTGTTTTAGGAAAAATGATAAGTATTATACCATTTCGCAATCTGCACAAAATGTTGTACATGTATTTTACAGCATAAGCTACCAAATCTGGGACATTGCAGTTTTAATAGGTAAAAATTAAAATATTTTTATTTTATTACGGGGAACTGGTAGCTTCTTAAAAAAAATATTGCAATGCATTTAATAGTCTAATTCTTCAGTAACAAAAAGCAAAAAAAAAAGTTTTTCAAAATACCTTCATTTGCAGCTGCAGCATCCCTGAAACTGACTAAAAGTAGTGATTTACGGAAATTTCAAAAAACCCGCCATATCTCGGAAATGGTAGAAGTTTTACAAGACATATTTTCAGTTTGTACCTATATTTACTGGACACTCTGTATACGCACAGCTCATTATCAAAAAACTTTAATATGGAGAAACGCACATGTTGAAGAGATCGAGTGGCTTTCCCCAATAAATTTTGGGTGGCGTCAGGATTGTAATAAGCTGATACCAGTGCTTATAACTTTAGAAGCAGTTCCAAAAGCTTGCAAGGATCTCCTTACATACGGCTGTAGAGCAGGTTGCAAAACTGTTTCTTGTATTTGTCGTAGGGAAGTAAAGCAGCCTTGCACACCAGGCTGCTATTGTAAAGGAAATGTTCCAACGCTGGACTACAAAAAGACCAGGAACAAGTTTATTTCCCTTGATGGTGTAGTGTAGAGCTATACGTTATGTAAGCTGTATTTAACAGTTTATCGTAATTGATTATCATATTCCAAAACAAAATAGTTGAATTGTGTTAGAATTTTTGTTAGGTTTATTTATTGACTAGTGGATGCCCGCAGCTTCGCCCGCGCAGATCCCGATTTTTGCGGTTCCCGTGGGAATTTCCCAAAATCCTTTCTTAGTGGATGCCTACGTCATAACATCTACCTGCATGCCAAATTTCAGCCAGATCCGTCTAGTGGTTTGGGCTGTGCGTTGATAGATCACTATGTCACCTTTGAGTTATATATATTTAGATTCGTTCTGTGCCATAAATAAAAATGATATTTTATTTTACAACATAATATTAATGGTGTATTTAATATGAAACGTTCCGACATAACTCAATAATACCCCAAATTGTGAAATAATTTTCATAATACAATAAATTTAATTTTCTTCAAGACGTATAGTCTTTCATATCACCTACAAAATGTGACTATTACAATACGTGTTAGGGCAGCTTACCGAAAACTTCGGGAAAATATTTGGACCATGATTCTGAAAAACTTTCTCTAAGAAACCATATACCGGAAACGAAAAAAAATTTCACCTTCTCATACAAAATTGACGCTCGGGATGGAAATTTTCTATGGGGGGGGCGAATTTTTTTTTGTCTCCGGTATATGGTTTCTTTGGAAAAGTTGTTCAGAATCATGGTCCAAATATCCTCCCGACTTTTCGGTAAGCTATCCCTTACATCCTGTATACTGTGTACTTATAACTACGTAACTGGCGGCAGGGCATCTGCGCTGAATACTTGTAGGACGGTAAGTTATTTTGTAGATAATTGTATTAACATTCACTTCTTGGCTATTTTGTCATAGCATTGATTGTTTTCCGATAAATTAACTGCGAAGGCCAAAACTTTTGAAAAAAAAACAGTTTGGGAAGGCAGTAGGCGCCTTCCCAAACTGTTTTTTTTTTTCAATAGTTATTATGCCAGTCAAATGATTAAATTGTTAAGGTTGTACCTACAGAATTTAATACAGATTAATGTTGTCATACACACTTTTATTAAATTATCTATAATAGTTTCGAAAAAAAAAGAAAAAAAAAACCGCAAATCGGGATACACTTTCGGGAAAAAGGGGGGAAGGGAACGGGGGAGGGGTTGACACCGGGCAGAATCGTGTTCAACGTAGTCGAATTAGTCCAAAAAAACACGGTGGCAAATAGTTTCACTGAATGCCGTTATCTGTTGAAAGCAGAATCTATTTGAGATATAACCACTATTCTATTAAGCCGTTTATGCTACAGGCTCAACCAAAAAACGGCCACGTGCGAGTCGAATCGCGCAAAGAAGAGTTCCGTAGACTTTTTTACTTAAAAGAAAAACAAATTGTTGGTAAATAGGACATTTTGTATAGAAACAGCTTAACCCCACCGAGTATTCCTCTTTCCAGAAACCATTGTTTTTTAACCCGACTCCCCAAAAGAAGGGTACTGTTTTTGGGTGTAGTATGTGTGTATGTCTATTTTTTGGCTGAACGGATGCGAGGTGTTGTTAGATTCGTAGGCCACATTTTATACGACTTGCCAAAAAAGGTTTATTTTTTTCGTGCGGATTGTGGCGCATCGGGAGCCGGGTCGTTCCTTTCCCTCTAATATGGTTGATGGGAGCGATGACTGACTCTCGCGTTATACTCGTGACCGGCTGCTGTCCGCGTGAACTGGCCTCCACTTGTAAAATGCATTATTGACATTCAATGATTTTTATTTATAACTTTTCGTGTCATATTGTTTTCATGTTCTAGGGACATAATCTGATTTATATCAAGGATTGAATTGTGACGTTATTAACTAATTATTGTTTATTTCTTAATTCTTCACAAATGACATTGTTATTATAATTTTATGACTATCAAAAAGAGTTTAGTTTGCACCTATTTTGAATAAATATATTGAATTGTATTGAATGCCGTAGGGTTTTCAATTGGGTTCGATTGTAAGTTATCTTATATTTTAATTTTCCACGCTACACAGGGGCCACGGGCATAAAATATGTTGACTGACATTTTTAGTACCCAGTAGCAATGTATGTGTGATTCTGGTTACATTTACGAATATGACGCGTGAATTTAATGTGAAATTTGAGAACATCTGGGAGCGTGTACTTCAACTTGTGTAAAGAAAGCAAAGAGTGCGCAGTTTTTAGACAAATATTTTTTATTAAATCAGTTTTTGAGTTACATTAATTAATTCATCATCATCATCATCATCATATCAGCCGAAGGACTTCCACTTCCCCCAAGGATTTCCACGACGACTGGTTCTGCGCTGCCCGCATCCAGCGGCTTCCCGCAACCTTCACCAGGTCATCGGTCCACCGAGTGGGAGGCTTGCCTACTGAAGCGCAAAGTATCGCTTCAAAGCCGATCTTCTTTCTTGCGTTTCATGATTAAATGCTCTTTTGGTTTTGTTCGTCTATGAAAATTTAATTTGAAAATGATTGTTACCTTTTGACAAGAGGAAAAAGAAAAGATGACCGTGATGAGTTTGACTGTTGTGTGTATTTAAATTTTGATTTATATTAATGTTTCGTTGAGGCCCACTATTTTATTCAGTGGTAAGTAATTTGTATAAGGAAACCGCTTTGCGTATATTTTTGATACTGCTGCGAACTAGATTTACATATGTCCGTAGGGTCTTTCACTCCCCCTGCGAGTTTGACGTCCCCGAAAATTCCTCCGATTCAAGAATGATCCTGGGATAGAGCTGCGCTAACCACCAGCCAGTCTTTTGGCCACACTGCCCGCCCAGCTGCTTGCCTAAAGGGAAGTATATTCTGAATTAATCCTTAATCCCGAGCGACTGTCTGGCCATTGGTCACGACTCACGAAGCAATATTACTGCCCAGCGCAATTCTTATTTATATTCGCAAAGCGTTTCTGCCGTCCTAGAAGATTTCCTGCCTCCGGTTTTTAACGATTTAGTTATTAGTTTTAAATTTTAAAAGTGTTTTGTACCTAGTAAGTGTATTTTAGAACGGTGGGGTAATTCAGACCCAAGTGAAATTTAATTCTTTTGTTATTTTAGTACTTGGTTACTTATTTAAATACCAGGGGGAGGGCGACGATCGTTGCCTGCCGGCATTCTACTAAAATAGCAATTTTTTGAATCAAATAAAATTGACAATTTAGATTTATTTCAGGGAATTGTCCAAATATATATATTATGTTATTGTTTTATAACAGCACGGTCATCCAAAGTACATCTTTTTCTAGTATATTGTTCCTTCTTTTTTAGAAAAAATAATTAAATACAATACATTAAATTACCACGATATCTTCAGCGAATCGGAGGTAGGTTATGTACTCGCTGTTGATATTGATGCCGAATATACCCCAGTCCAGAAGCTTGAAAACATCTTCCAGGTCGGCGGTATAATCGGTAGTTTCGGAGATATAAAGTCTCCTTGTCTCACCCCTCGCTGCAACTGGATAGGTTTCGAGTTCTGGTCCAGGAGGCGAACCGACATGGTGGCGTTTTCATACAAACACTTCAACACCTCGATGTATCGATGGTCAATTTGGCACCGCTGGAGAGACTGTAGCACAGCCATAGTCCACAAACGCAGTTGCTCTCTGCTTGGGCTACAATGTCTGTGAACCTCATCCATGCATTTGCGGGTCCACGGTGGAGGCGACTGGCCATCACGCACTAGGTTGTGGTCGTTGTTTATTCCCGCGCCACCACGCCCTCAATGATATCACCCGGAGGGCACTGGTTTCGGCCAATATTCCGTCCTTGATTTAGCCGCCGAGACTAAGTCGTTCTGATGGAAAAAGGCCGGACGGCTTAACCCTGGTGCCACGGCAGAAAGGAAAGTGCCTGCTTTGGGATGCAACGTGCGTCAGTACTTTTGCTGCCTCACACCTCACCCGCACGGTGCTTTTGGCTGGAGCTGCTGCTGAATTCGTGGCGGCCAAGAAGCATTTTAAATACTAGGGGTTGGAGGTAAATTACTGCTTTGTGCCGCTGGCGTGTGAGAAAACCGTAATGCTGGGGTTCAAAGGCATTGGCCTTCATAAAGGAGATTGGCCGTCGCCTTCGAGAGAGAGGGTGTGACGCCGGCTCCGGGTCCTACCTGCTGCAAAGGTTGTGTATTGCCATCCAGCGCGGCAACGCGATGTGTGTTATGGGCTCCTTTGCGTCTGGTTCGACACGGGGTTTCGATCTTTAATAGGTAAGTTTAATTAAGTTAGGTTTTAAAAAAGATTTTTGATGATTACGGTTATACATGGGTTTTATATGTATTGTACTAAACTTGATAAATTAATTTAATAAAGTGTATAATAATATGTGATTTAATGTTTTGTAATTCTAACACCTTACATGTTTTCATTTACACTGACTTACAAGAAAGGTTTATATACACACTAGCTGTTTCCCGCGGCTTCACCCGCGTGGACGACGTTTCTATGACTTTTCGAGGGTGCGCAGTGCGCGAGCCGCAAGCGGCTCGCGAGCGTGGTAAAAAGTAGCCTATGTCTGAATCCAGGTCCTAATCTGTCTACCTACCAAATTTCAGCCAAATCCGTTCAGTAGTTTTTGCGGGAAAGCGTAACAGACAGACAGAGTTACTTTCACATTTATAATATTACTAGCTGTTTCCCGCGGTTTCACCCGCGTGGACAACGTTTCTATGACTTTTCTAGGGTGCGCAGTGCGCGAGCCGCAAGCGGCTCGCGAGCGTGGTAAACAGTAGCCTATGTCTGAAGCCAGGTCCTAATCTGTCTACCTACCAAATTTCAGCCAAATCCGTTCAGTAGTTTTTGCGGGAAAGCGTAACAGACAGACAGAGTTACTTTTACATTTATAATATTAGTAGGGATATAGTAGGGATTACTTAGCTTCGCTGAGAATTTCGTTGCTTAAACACTACCACTTCTCCATTGTTCACTTTACTTTGCTATTTAGTAAGCCTAAGACTAATTATTGGTTTCGCTATATTATATATTATGAAAATCGAGGGTATAACTTTAAAAGGGCGAAAGGTAAGTGATTTTCAATGGTTGACGACAAATTTGTGCATCAATACCTTTCATTAAAAAATAGTAAAGCAAATCGGCTGGATAGAACGGACTCTAAACAGATTCCCTATTTTTTATTCGAGAAGGGCGATAATTAGGTGATTTCCAATATTTAAAAACAATTTTTTTTATTAATCATTGAAAAAATGAAGCAAATCGGTCGGATAGAACGGCCGGACGGACTAATATTAAATTTCGTTTTTTCTTTCAGTGTAATGAGAAAGGTGAAAGTTAGGTGATTTCTAATGCGTGATGATAAATCTGTGCATCAATAACTTTCATTAAAAAAATATAAAATCGGTTGGATGGATAGGAGAGCCCGTAGTGTACAGAAGAGCCGAAAAGTCGGAAATTTTATATTTATTTCATTTTTGCATAGACTTTTTAATCATAAACTCAAAATTAAAAGTCCCAGGTGGACACTCGACGTATTTTACAAGAAAACTGTCGGCAAAAATCAGTATTGTTTTTGCGGTTCACTTAGTAAAAAATATAATTACTGTGTTAAAATTTATTAAAATAACATTTTTTATTTTTACCCTTTACAAAATTAATAAAGGCTTCTTGTAAACTTTAAAGTAATGTAGAAAATTCAAAGCATAATAAGAAATGTAACGCGCACCCCTAATAATTTCGGAACGTATTCGTTCCGTCTCATTCACTCCACCTCTCATTCATTCGATATAGACTATTCGCTGTTCCTACATGTCTCTCTAAAACAAAACCCTGTGAAATACTTAAAATAAAGAACTTATAAGTAATCAAAACCCCTTCGGTCGACTTTGGCCATTTCCAAATTTGTCTCTTTCCAAACTTGTCCACTTCCTAAACTTAAACCTCCGTCCTTTTCTTAAACTTGTCCTTTTTCTAAATTGTCACTTTCCTAACTCGTCACCTTTTTAACTCGCCTTTTTCTGCTACCCATGGGGGGAAGCCTCGCTTCGCGAGGCTCTTTGACTGTATAATCAATCAAACCTGACCAAACCTAATATCGCTAGCTTCGCTCGCTCATTTACAGTTTTTTTTAACTAAGTTTTATCTCAAAAAACTCCCCCGATGGGCAGAAGAATGCTTCGCAGAAGAAGAAATCATCAATCAAGAATATGGTGACGAGTTAGGAAGTGGACAAGTTAGGAAAAAGTCAAGTTTGGAAGTTGACATGTTAAGAAAGAGACAGGTTAGGAAGTGGACAAGTTTGGAAAGAGACAAATTAGGAAGTGGCCAAAGTCGACCGGAGGGATCAAAACTGTGTTCGTTTTTACAGAAAAGTTTTTATTCCTATTTCTAGAAGTTTTCACTTAAAAAATCTTACCCCAAAAGTAATGGAACTTTCGAATAACAGTCTTCTCACTGTATTAGCTTAATAGCCTGTCAATAATGTGTTAGCAAAAACACAAAAGCTGCATTTAAGTTACCTACTATTAAAAGAGTTGCCTATGCCACGGAAAACTGAGACTGAAAACTTTTAGCTTTTACATTATATCACGTTTGTAGAATCATTTACAGTGGTGGTCTAGAATCGGGGAGGAAGGTACCTAACATGTATCTATAATAATATCTTATATAATACATTCTTAAACATATATTTTTCTCTTTACATATTTTATAGACCATGACAAGTGTCAACCCTCATGCACAATAAAGTTGTGAAACAGTTTTTAAATTATTTATTCAAAGTTCCACGGATGTATTGTACGACTTTTTTGCCTGTATTATTGTAATAGGATAAATTTAATTATTTATAAACAAGTTATTATTTACAATAAGATAAATTTTAGGAGCTACTACGCCATAACTTGGAAGAAAAAAAATGTCTAAAAATACAAAAAAATTCTTGTTATATATTGACTGTTGGCACTACCGCGCACTCTGCGCACTAAAGACCTCGGTCATGTAATGAATTTCTCTTGTCATTTCCTACGTGCCATACAGACTTTCTGAGCAAATCCTTTATGGTTCAATCAGTGCGTCTGTGGAACCTACTTCCTGCTTCCATCCGAACGGCTGAGTCTTTGTACTCATTTAAAAAGCGACTCAAGGATCATTACTTTACGCTTTGTAATTACTGAAACTGTTCACTGCTATTTTGCGTGTTTATATATTTACAGTATGTATGTGTATGTATGTATGTATTTTAGTATGTTTTATTGTATATATGTATTTTTTTAGAATATAAATAAGTCTATAAACTTGTTTTTTTAATTACTTTTAATTATAGCACTTCTATTAGTTATAATAATAAGTTAGACTGTTTAATAGTTGAATTTGCTGCCATCCTGTATAAGTTTACCTGTCTTTCAATCCCTAACTTAAGGTTGCCTGGTAGAAATCGCTTAAAGCGATAAGGCCGCCTTTGCACTCTATGTTTTTTTACAAATTATAAGTCCTGTATTGTTTTTGTGGCTTGCAATAAAGTATATTTACTTACTTACTTACTTACCTTTTGCGCATTGTGGCATAGAAACATTAAAAAAAAAAGTATCATCATATTAATAGCTCATATACGTCCCCACCCGATTTAGAGCGATCGGGCCTTAGTCGATCACGCGGGCCCAGTGCCGGTTGGTCGACTTCACACACAACCTGCGAGTTTCTCCGCAGGCGTGTGCAGGTTTCCTCCCGATGTTTTCCAAGACAAAACAGAATTCTCTGTTCACGTTTTACAGTTGTGTATCCGACAAAAAAATAAAATGTTGCTTAGTTTTTATCAGGCAACCGTGGGACAGTACGGTCACCACAAGCTGATAAGAAATCTTTTTATATATAGATCGGTAAGCCCTTGGCATCAACTTGGCATAATGGTAAGATTCACTCCATTTCCGCTGGTATTTCGGAGAAGTGGCAAAGGGTAACAATGTTATCAACTATGTGAAATAAAATTGAGCTAAGAAATATTAAGCTGCTTCGCTACGCTTTAAAGTTTTCTTGAGTCCATCCTTACGCTCAAGGTCCAAATGCCGCCCGTGACGTAAGTACGTATAGATACGTTTACGTATACTAGGTTTTGCTAGCTGCTTCGCTCGCGTAAACATAGTTTCTATGACTGTCTTCGAGGGTGCGCAGTTCGCGAGCCGCAAACGGCCTATATGTTAGTCCAAGTCCTAATCTGTCTACTTACCAAATTTCAGCAAGATACATTCAGTAGTTCTTGCATGAAAGAGTAATCAACATCCATCCATACATAGAAACTTTCGCGTTTCTAATATTATTAGTAAGACTATCATAACGTAAAATATTTTTAGAACGAAGTTCTTTAACGCGGGCTACGAACAGGAAAAGTAAAAAAAAATTGGTTGGATAGAACGGCCGGACGGACTAGCACGTAGTTTGTTATATTCTCTTTGGGACTAGCATTAGATTTCATCAATTTTTAATATACAATGTGTATGTTCTATCCAACCAATTTTTTTTTACTCTTCCCGTACGTCGTTGCCCGCGTTAAAGAACTTCGTTCCAAAAATATTTTCCGTTTTGATAGTAAGTATCATCAAGATTCAAGATTCAAGGTATTTATTCAAAATAGGTGCAAATTACACTCTTTCTGATAGTCATAAATTAATAATAACATAATTTCATTTGTGAAAAATCAAGAAATAAACAATCATTAATAAGTTAATAATGTCAAACTTAAATCCTAGAAATAAACCAGATTATGTCATTAAACCATGAAAACAATATGACACGAAAAGTTATATACACAATTATTGAATGTCATTGAAACCTTTGATAAGAGTAGGCCAGTTCATACGGACAGCACCCGGTCACGAGTATAACGCGAGTCAGCCATCGCTCCCATCAAACACATTAGAGGGAAAGGAACGACCCGGCTCCCGATGCGCCACCATCCACACAAACATTTAAGCGAGCATGCACCACTCATGTCAATGCTAAGATAAAAATATTAATTAAAAGAAGTACTAGACTTATCATGTCATGTCGCTTCCATGTCAATTCTTAGGTTGTTTATCATTTTATTAGTATTAAACATGATTAGTAGTGTTAATAGAAGAAACACTGTCAACCCATACATTATTGTCATTAAAATATTCGGATGTCTTATAATAACCTTTTTTACAAAGAGTTCTTTTGACACAATTTTTAAACTGTTTTTCTGAAAAATCATCGGGTAATTTGTTATACATGAGTAAGCATTGTCCCACAAAGGACTTATTAATTTTGCTATTCCGAAGATTACGACTGTGCCTGTCACTATTCAGTGAAAAGAGATGCAGATTTTTACGTACATATTTTCATAAATATATTGACAGGGGAAAGTCATTATATTAATATCTTTGAACTTATCTCGGAGCGACTCACGAGAACGCATTCCATAAATCGCGCGAACCGCTCTTTTTTGTAGAACAAATATATATATACAGTAGGACCTCTATAAGTCGAACACCAAGGGAAACGCCAAAAAATTCGAGTTATAGAGTTTTCGACTTATGGAGGATTTCGACTTAGGAGGATTTTGATTCGACATATAGAGGTTGAGATTCATTCGTATAAATTTTGAGTTAGAGAGGTAAAATAAATAAAAATTCAAGTTGCAGAGGTGACACACATATTTTTTATATACATATTATAAATCAACAGTTTACGTTTCACAGCACTCATGTTTTAACAATTTTATTTGTAAACTGTTGTACTAATTGATGTGCATTGCAGTAGAACCTAACTACTTCTGAAAATATTTCAGTCGACAACAAATGACTTGCTTCGCCAAAGTTCAAATGAAAGAAAACATAATAAATTAAACACCTGACACCAATCAAGCAAATACGTGTTAACGTGAGTAATAAATTCGTGGTAAGGTACCAGCGAGTATTAAGACCTGGCTGATGGATATTTGTAATGAAATGGAAAATATTCAGTTTAATCATCAAGTTTTAATGTTAATCATTAGTTTAATACATTTTCTATAAAATAATAAACAAAAAATGCATTTTTTTTACCACAAACAAAAACAAAATTAACCTTTTAAAAAACGTTACAAGTAGGCCTTATTTTACAATGGTAGGGTAATAAGGCCTACTTCACCATAATTAAAATAATATATTAGTTATATTATTGTTTAAATATCTTTGGTTATTTAAGATCATTAATCACAGTATTATTGTTTCATCTATGTGATTATTGATCTCAAATCACTTATTACCGGACAGGCCTTATTACCCAAAAGTTCCTTTCGTATTTATTGTATACTCCTTTGTTTTCTAAGCAACAATGGTGTACTTACATTGTCGGCAAATTCTTAAAGTCGGTAACTTATTTTTCTTAGAACTATACAGGTAATAAGTTCCAAATAATCGAGTTGTAAAGGTTGTAAAATAAAACATTGCTATGTTCGAGATACAGAGGTCCAATTTAATTTTTCGAGTTATAGAGGGAAAATATGTACCATAATGGCTTGCAGGGACTCACTGATTATTTCGACTAATAGAGGGTTGAGATTTCGAGTAATGGAGGTTTTGGTGTTTGAAGGGAAGGGAACAAAACATTTATTCGAGATCTGGAGGTTTTCAACTTATCGAGGTTCGACTTAACGAGGTTCTACTGTATAAACTAAAAAAAGGAAAGGTCCTAAAATAGAACCTTGAGGCACACCCATCTTAACCCGATTTCGTTCCATTTATTTGTACTTTTTGTATCCTATTTACTAAATATGATTCTAAAAGATTTAGAGCCTTATTTTTAACACCGTAATGGTCCAGTTTTACAAGCAGAGTTTTATGTTCCACACAATCGAATGCCTTTGACAAGTCGCAGAAGATCCCTATCGCGTTTTGGGATTTCTCTAAAGCATCATATATGTTTTTAATGAGTTCAAATCTTACCTGATGGTATTTGATTGATGGTGATTTCAAGTTTTCTTGAGTCCATCATAAAGCTCAAGGTCTAAATGCCGCCCGTGACGTAAGACACTGCTTTATACCCTTACCTTGACGGCCGTGGGTTATACTACACGAACCATTTCAGGTCACTTTCGACCTACCAGTAACTCAAAATCTGACCTACACACTTGCGATTCTGTGTGTCTAGTGTGACGCCCTCGATTACCTAGAATCCCAATTTTCATAAATACATCTTTAACCATTTCTGAGATATCGACGCCCGAAAATTACTATTTTTATTACTGACTGGTTGGCTCATCAAATTTATAGACCACTTCCAGGTGACATAGAAACTTTGGCATCGAGGTACGTTAGTGGACGTGTACAAAGGAAAAATTCAAAAAACCACCAAGTGTAAGTCGCAAGGGTTCCGTATCACCACTACTCATCAAATTACATAGACCACTTCCAGGTGACTTAGAAACTTAAAATTTGGCATCGAGGTACGTTAGTGGACGTGTACAAAGGAAAAATTCAAAAAACCACCAAGTGTAAGTCGCAAGGGTTCCGTATCACCACTACTCATCAAATTACATAGACCACTTCCAGGTGAGTTAGAAACTTAAAATTTGGCATCGAGGTAGATTATTGGACGTATACAAAGGAAAAATTCAAAAAACCACCAAGTGTAAGTCGCAAGGGTTTCGTATCACCACTACTCATCAAATTACATAGACCACTTCCAGGTGACTTAGAAACTTAAAAATTGGCATCGAGGTAGATTATTGGACGTATACAAAGGAAAAATTCAAAAAACCACCAAGTGTAAGTCGCAAGGGTTCCGTATCACCACTACTCATCAAATTATATAGACCACTTCCAGGTGACTTAGAAACTTAAAAATTGGCATCGAGGTAGATTATTGGACGTATACAAAGGAAAAATTCAAAAAACCACCAAGTGTAAGTCGCAAGGGTTCCGTATCACCACTACTCATCAAATTATATAGACCACTTCCAGGTGACTTAGAAACTTAAAAATTGGCATCGAGGTAGATTATTGGACGTATACAAAGGAAAATTTCGTAAAACAGTCAAATGTAAGTCGTACTCGCGCACCAAAGGTTCCATAATACCACTACTCATCAAAATAAATAACTTCCAATTAACTTATAAACGTGAAATTTGGCATCAAGATAAGTTATTAGGCGCATACTAAGAAAAAAAATTCAAAACCGGCCAAGTGCGAGTCAGACTTGGTTATTAGGGTCCTTTACCAAATACTATTCATCAAAATTATAGACCACTTCCAGATGACATAGAAACTTGCTTGGCATTTAGGTAAATTATTGGGCGTACACAAAGGACAAAGAAAAACTGGCCAAGTGCGAATTGGAATCGCAAAATTAGGGTTCCGTACCACCACTACTCATCAAAATGATTATATAGACCACTTCCAGCTGACTTTTTAACTTGAGATTGAGGATCGAAATAGGTTATTGAGCGTATTAAGGAAAAATAAAAAACCGGCCAAGTGTGAGACGGGCTTGCGCTCTGAGGGTTCCGTACCACCAATAATCCTTACTAATATTATAAATGTGAAAAAGTGTTTGTTTTTTCCTTACCTTTTCACACTTCAACACCTTGACCAATCCTGATGAAATTTGGCATGCAGGCACAGATTACTAAATAGTTACTATGCAGGTAGCCTGTGTCACGGGGAAGGACATAGGCTACTTTTTATCCCGTGAAAATAGCATAGTCCGATGCAGTTCCTGGGGGAACTGAATAAATACTCTTTTTTTGGTAATTTTTTATTTGTATTTATTCACAATTGGTAAACCTTTGACAACATTTCACCTGGTGGTAAGTGACGATGTTGCCGAAGATGGAAGCGGGCTTCCAAGATTCCCCAACGCAATGGGGAACTGGCTATCTTATCTTCATGCCGGAACACACCAATGATATCAACATTGATATTTGACGGCAAGACTTAGATAAAATGGTGGTAGCTAGCCAGGCGGGCTTAGAAAATGCCCTACCACCAACCAAACCGAGTATTACAATTGACCTCGCCGGGAATCGAACCCGCGACCTCCTGTGTAAAGCCAGTGAACTTTGCCTCTGAGCTACGGAGGCGGTTTTTGTTAAATTTCTTTAAAACATGACAACGGAACAATGGATTGTTGTGATTTTTTGCACAAGAAGGTTGAGGGGGTGGGAAATAACATCATAACTAATTAAGGTTTACTAATTAGCATATCATGACATAATTCCCGAGGGATCTAGAGAAAACTCATGTCCACGCTCTCGAGCCGCAGCGGCTCGCGCATTACTCACCCTCAAAGACAGTCATAAAAACTGTCCACGCGGGCGAACCTAGTATATTATAAATTTATATTGAATAGATGAATTGAATACGATAAACTAACAAAATATAAATGTGAAAGGGAGCCAAGTTAAATGCAAAAAATTAACAGGGATCGAAAAGGGGTCTAGGTACTAAGTTCTATAGTAGTTTCGTAAATCATAACTACAGCACTTAAAATTGAAATATTTATCAAACTTCTCCAAATAAGTACAAAAGTTTTTAGTTGTTTATAGAAAAATTTTTATGTTCTGTGCTACTTAATGGTGTAACTGTGGTGTAACTTGGCAAGTTTAAATAGATAGTCAAGCCGCCAAACAAGCAAAGCATCCTTTTTAAAATAAACGCCAATATAGAGTGAAAACTTGCCAATTTTTTTTTCGATGTGACTATTACTTGTAGCGCGCGTAGTAAACTGGCGCAGGATCGTGGAAATCCTTGGGAGAGGCTGTAGTCCAGCAGCGGACGTCTTTCGGCTGATATTATTATGATGATGACATTTTAGTAGGTACTTGTCTTAGTAGATTTAGCCTCAATGTAAAATTAAAACGCCATATAATTTAAAAAACGTTTAATAATCACAACCAAAAACATATTAATTATTATGTTAGAAATTATTGAGATCAATCTACTTATGTAACATAGCTACATTTTACGTTTTGACACAAAAAATAAAAGAAATTAAATTTTGTGTTACAAACTAAAAATATCTTAAAATCAGTGATATTCTTATTAACTAAAACAACATTCAGTTTTATGATTAACATAACAATAAAGTAGGTAACATAGCTACACGGTACATTTTAGCACAAAAAATAATACAAATTCAATTTTTTTTACAATTTCAAATACAGCAAAAATCTTTAATGTGAGTTGTAAGTGTTACAAACTAAAAAGATCTTAAAATCAGTGATATTCTTATTAACTAAACTAAAACAACATTCAGTTTTATGCTTAACATAACCATAACGTAGTTAACATAGCTACATGGTACATTTTGGCACAAAAAATAATAGAAATTCAATATATTTTTACAATTTCAAATACGTAGCAAAATACTTTAATCTGAGTTGTAAAAAATTAAGAGTAGCTTAAAATCAGTGATATGTATTCTTATTATCTAATTCAACAGTCAGAGTTATGCTTAACAATAACATTTAGGTAACATAGCTAGTTTTGGTCGTGGCCTCGGGTGATGGTGGTGAAACTAGCTTTGACGACGCACTAAAAAAAGAAAACAGTAAACTCGGTGTTGCGGATTTATTGTAGTGTTCTTTACGAGAGTTACCAACAGAATGGCGCGCTGGGGACTCAGCCCCTCTTATATATTAAAGCCTTATCGGTTTCTCATCCGGCTTGACTAATTTTGTAAGAAGTCGTTAAACATGGTTTTTATTAGAAGTCATAAAAATAAGAAATATACTTTAAATTATACATTGTTGCTTATCTAAGCCTGACTAAGGTGAAACTTTGAAAGGGATTTAAGTATTAACATAAGTATGGTTTTTTTAAAATAGGCAATAAAATAGTAATAAAATTGGTAATAATATTATGATATTATTAGACAAGGGGTCAGGGGTTAAATTGATTTTATATTTATGTAAAAATTGGGATATGCTAATACATAATAAAATAATAATTTATGATGTGTAAGGAATGTGTTACATTTGGACCGCATTACCATGGTACATTTTGGCACAAAAAATAATAGTAGTTCAAAACCTTTTACAATTTCAAATACCTACCAAAATACTTTAATCTGAGTTGTAAGAGGAGTTTAAAATCAGTGATATTAGTCTTATTATCTAAAGCAAAAGTCATGAGTTATGCTTAACAATAACATAGCTACATGGTACGTTTTGGCACAAAAAATAGTATTATTTTTTGTGCCAACTCCTATGAGTTCAATACCTTTAACAATTTCAAATACCTACCACAATACTATAATTTGAGTTGCAAGAAATTAAGAGTAGCCTAAAATCAGTGATATGTATTCTTATTATCTAAAGCAAAAGTCATAGTTATGCTTAACAATAACATAGGTAACATAGCTACATGGTACGTTTTGGCACAAAAATAACAGTTTTTTTTTTTTACAATTTCAAATACCTAGCAAAATACTTTAATCTGAGTTGTAAGAAATTAATAGTAGCTTAAAATCAGTGATATTCTTATCTACTAAAACAACAGTCAGAGTTATGCTTAACATTTATTTTTAACAACGTGTCTCCATAACTAAATAGGTGTATCCAAGTACGGATCTTCATAATTATCATAATATGACTTTCTTTGCTCATGTCTTTTAATTCTCCTCTCCTTTATAATCTCTTTTAGCGATTTCTTCATATACTCAGTATGGACGAGTTCAACTGCAACTAGTCTGTGACTGTATATGAGGATAATACGATGTCCATTTGGTATTTCGACCACATCTATCTGATCAATATCCTTGTAGAGAGCTTTTTCATGTATTGGATGGAATATGTTCAAGTCTATCTTCAAGTCCGGCTTTGCATTGTGTAAATTCAGCTCTCCGCTCTTATATGGATTGTTATAAATGTAAAGAACCCTTTGTTTCGATCCCAGAATTATGATTTTTCCATGTTGATAAATTATTGAATTTTTCAGCTTTGTGAATGAAACTTGAGCATCTCTGTAACGGGGAACTAGCCAATTATAAATCTCCAGACAAGTCCAGTCCATACTGCTTTCCTTCAATTGTCGTATAATCAAGTTTGGCTGTGCCAAATCTATTTTGCATTTGTACTGAAATTCATTCTTGGTACTGATTAATATTTCACCGCCTTGTGTCAATATAGCTGTTTTTTGTGAATCAGATTTAGAAATGCACAGTATAGTGCGTGTAAATAGGCCCAATTCACATTTTTTTACACAGTAAGCACCATTTTCATCAACAATTTCAGCAAACCACAAAATCTCATTCTGAAAATAGTACACGTCATTACTATTTTTTGCTAAAAAGAAATCACTCGCCATGTCATATGGATCTTCTTTTAATTTTGCAATTAAAATTGGATCTAGTTTACTGTCATTTGTTTTTGGAACGATGAAGAGTTTACCGTCTTCATTCTCCCTGAATACAATTACTTCATCATTTTCATCGTACTTGTCAAATATCATATCAAAACAGACAGTTTTGATATCGCACAGAGTTTCAGAGTCAAAGTATGTTATGAGATCGTAATAGCCACAATCTATGCATATTTCTTGATACTCCTGATACTGGGGGTAGGATATTATGCCATTTTTCAACATAATGAACTTTCTATCGCTATCCCAAGACGCACTTATACGAGCAAACTTATTTAGCTCCGCAGAGTCATATGTGTCTAAATTCGCACGGCCTACAATAGACCAAAGAGATGTGGATTTGTAGAACTCTCTCGCGCTTAGGCCAGATCTTTCGTAAGCTTTCTTCACGTCTCCTCCAAACTCTCTTATGCAAAGCTTTTTCCAATCATCACAATTCAAGTTGTCTACGACGGTCTTCAATCTTGTAGAGACCCTGCGAAGTCTTATAACCTGTTTGCCTTTCAAGTATAGGAATATCTTCAGAAAAAGCTCTGTTGGAAGGTTTTCCATGGCTGCTCTTAGATGGAAGGATCCAGTAGGTGATCTTAAGGTCAGTGGCAAAGACATTTATTTACATTTATATCGATGCTCAGAGGAAGGATCTACTCTCTAAGTACCATATTATAAAGGTACATACATTACGTAGCAAACCAAACAAAAACAATGAAAATCAAGTCCGAAATCGCCGTAAGTAGAAAAATACATATAAACTACTCTTTGAAAAATACTTAAGAGAATTTAAGCACAGAGTCAGTGTTGCCAACAATAATTTTGAGATTCCGCCGACTTTATTACGAAATTCCGTTAAAAATCCGTTAAATCTCGTATTTACAGACAGTTTCTATTTTTCTTTTTGTATTACAGAATTATTTTACTAGCTAGGGATTCAAGGCCTGATAAAGCCGCCTACTCACGATACTGTTAATACAATATTACACTTTCCACAATGATTATCTATCGGTTTGTACACTTTTTTCAACCATAAACCGAGCGCGCCAAGAAACGGACGCGTGAAAATAAGTGAAATCTATCTTTATTTCATATAAAATCTTTTGCTACTAAATTCCGCCAACAAACCCGTTAGCCGTCAAAATAGTATTTATTCCGTTTCTTTATAACATAATCCGCTAGATATGACGGGAAAGAGGCCTTACGTTAAGTCGAGACGGGCCGAAATAGGTACATTTGACTCGCACTCACACAAACGCGGCAGCTCTCGGACACGTGTGTGCGTTGCGTAATACGGAGGCGTCGTCGTTGCCTAGTACGACGATTAAACGGTTTTGATCTTTTGATAGCTTGGATACTTTTTGTCTTTAAATGAAATAATGTTGGGTAGAATAAAACAAAGTGTTGATAAATTAATTTATAACGTGTAACAAACATAATAAAGGAACATAGAATGTAAATAAAATACCTATACATATTAATTGGCTCAATCTTCTTCTTGGACAACTTTTCGTTTTTTAATCATTTCCCTTTTCTTGATAGCTTCTAAAATGTATTCTGGCTCTTTTATTTCCATTTGCCGGTCTAATCTTGAATCGATAATTTCAGGAAGCAAACAGTCGAAGTAGAATTTTTTCAATTTCTTTTCCATGTCGTTCCATAACTCCTTATCTTCCTCTATTATTTCGATTTTCATATTAACATCAGTCCAAACTGCAAAAACACATGTTTTTCGGCGTGTTATGTTTATTTGCCCTTGGGCCTGGAAGTACCAGTTATGATTCTTGTTTAATTTCATAGTCCCATCTTTTTCCATTTTCCAAAAAGTATTTTTTTTCTTTTTGATGGCATCGTCAACACTCATTCCTTTAGCTGAATAAGGACATTTTATTTCAACTATTTTGTCTTCTTCCACGAGACCATCTGGACTCGCTCCTAAAAATGGTGAGTCTTTATCTATAAATAAACCACATAATTCAATGGGTTTTTGTAAAATGGTTTGTAATTGATTACGTGCAAGATGTTCACAAGTTCGGCCATATTGAATAGACTTGACATGATCCAAATTTTTTCCATTTACTATATCTCTGACTAGGGGCGCGCATTTAATAAGTCCTCGTTTACAGACTCTTCCAAAAATAGAAGCTGTAAGTCGCAACTTGCGCTCTTGGTGCCATTCGACAGATTCGCCTTGTAGAATAGTCCTTCGTTCAAGTGCAAGGCGTTCTTCATCTGATACAGTGATGTTTTTCAAATGTTCATTCTTCGCAAATTCAAAATCAGTGTCAGGTTTTTCACAGGACTCGCCGTAATTTTTATCAGTTTTAGAGGACTGTGGCTTGACTGTAAAAGTTTTATTTAGTCTGCGTCTTGCCAAAGCTAATCTTTGTATGTTGCGTCTGTTTTCCAGTCTTTTTACAGATTTGTTAGGACTTCGTAGGAAAACTTTTTTACATAGAAACGTTTGTGGTTGTCCTGAATTAAAAGATACTACTGATGCTGCACATCGCCCTACGTATGATTGCCTTGTGGAGTAATTGATTCGTTTACCGCCAATAAATTTGGCTATCACACTGTTGAAAATTTCAGCGATATTACTGTTTACGTTATGTACGAGACTTGTTGCATTATTGACTAATCTGTACGTAATCTTCATTATTTCTGCGAAAATAAAGCCTCCCTCCGTAGTTTTCATTCCTGGAACCAAATTTTCTTCAGATGATGAATCCTTTGTCGATTGTTTTTTGCAATAGTATGATTTGCACGAGCTATGATCACCAAAAACATGGTGTGGCGCATTCAACAAGTCTTGCTTAAGTTCTACAACTTTTTGCTGAAAACTTTGGTTATCTTGCCCCTTAACATGGTTTACAGCCCCTGTAACAGAACGCCTCAGGCGCATTACATTATTTTGTACTGCTTTCCGGTATTTCAGTGGATATCGTGTATTTTTTGTTAGATCGTCCAATTTGGTGGTATAATTTCTTAATAAATGATTAGTACATTCTATTTTTTCAACTACCAAATTTCCGTAAGGTTTCGCCTTCTCTATTTTACTGTATGTACTCGAATCTCCGTCAGCTATCAGTTTTGAATATATAAGACCCTGAGTAGCTACTGATGCCTTAAAACCTTCAGCAAGAGCTGTTGACTCCATGCCACTAGAAGATCCTGTGTAATTTTTAAAGCATATATGATCAGGTATCGATCGATTTTTGTTCTCAGCTCTAGCACAAACCATGCAGTACTTATTTTTAACCGCCATGTAAATAACCTTTTTTGTCCTGTACCCTATTATCACTGCTGCTCCCGATAAGGCATTGTAATTTCTTCTGTAAGACCTCTTAGACCAGCATGCGTCGGCAACCACCGTTATCATAGGTACTCCATTTGCGTCGACTTCACCATTTTTTACAGCTAGTTCGTATTCATCTTTAGCCGCTTCTTCCATACTTTTTTCTTTAGCTAATTCCCAAAGTTCACAAACTTTTTTATGGCACTTTGCGTACATAGTGTTGGACATACATGGTATATCAAGAGAAGCCGAAACTTGTTCCAAACCTGAATAACCTGCGCCTATCGACATAAAACTGCTCACTGCAATATCATTAATATTTAATTCTGCGGGGCAATCTGGATCTTCACAATTTTTTAGTTCAAATTTTACATGACACATTCGGCAAGTGAAACAAAATTTCGAAAGAAACCCTTTCTTGATCTCTTTGGTCATTTTCAAACAGCTCAAGTTACAGCCTAGGGCTGAGTTGTGGTTAGAAATTTCTAGAAGTTGCTTGTAAATATAGGCGAAATCAACAATCCTGTTACCCTCCACCGTCAATTCGATATCTTCATTTTCAGGTTCTACTGTCAACTCATGGTCTGAATCTGTATCATCCATTGGCACCTGCAAATAAAGCTATGTTCCATTATATTATAATAACTAGATTCAATTAGGGTACTATGAAACTGGGTATAAAAGACAACTATATGTATGGGAAAACTATACAGGGTCACAGAGTACAACATGTTGCAGTTACATAGTTACACATAGAATCCACCTTCCACCTTTCAACTACCACCTTTCACCTTCCACCTCCCATCTTTAACCATCCAACTTCCACCTTCCACCTTTCATCTTTATCCTCCTACCTTCCACCCTCCACCTCCCTCCCACATTCCACCTTCCACCTTTCAAAACCCACCTCCCACCTTCCACCTCCCACCTCCCACCTTCCACTTTTCACTTCCCACCTTTCACCACCGTACATATTACATAATACTTAGTATGAGTAGGTAGGTACTAGTACTAGTCAATAGTGTCAATACTTACCAAGTCATCAATTAAGTCAGAACAACTGGGCACATTTACGAGAAAATCATTAGTACCAGCATCTTTTTCATTTGGCTGAAATGAAATAAAATTGTATTATGTTGGAAAGTACATATTACATAATACTTAGTATGAATAGGTAGGCACTAGCCAATACTTACCAAGTCATGAACTAAGTCAGAACAACTGGGCACATTTACGGCGAAATCATTAGTACCAGCATCTTTTTCGTTCGGCTGAAAGGAAATACATATTTAAAATTTTGAAAAGAACATACGCATATAATATTTTGAATGAGTAAATACCTATCAATACTTATCAAGTCAGAATAAAATCAACATGCTCCATCGCCGCACGCTACTCGCCGTTGGCCCGCCTCCGCCGGCCCCAAAGTTGGAGGTCGATGACCTTACGCGCTGTGACAACGTTTAATCGAGTTGCGCCATCTCACTCTTACTCTACTTGGATTCGCATAAAAACTTACTTGAATACTGTTTTTGTTGGTGACATTTTCCGATAGCTCATCCGCATGAGAATTTTTTTTGACGTGATAACGTCTTATAATTCGATGGAGCCGGCTGCACGCACGAAAAAATGCGTCGTTACCATGCGTCGTTACCTCGCTCTGAGGCGTTCCGAAAAATGCGTCGTTACCTCGCTCTGAGGCGTTCCGTGAGGCGTTCCGTTTAAGTCTTTTTTCTTATGACGTTGTCACGTTCAACTATCGTCAGTAAACCGACTTTACAGACAACCGTTTTTTTTAACCGTTTAACATCTCTTGCATAATTAAGAATTTCTCGATTTGCCCTTTTTTTCTTTTTCAACTTAAATTCTGTTCTTTTATTGCCCATTCTGATTCTGATTTGATACCTACAAGCATAAAACTTAAATGAAGTAAAAAGCAAAAACTTAATATTATATAAAATGTAATGTAATAAATAATTTCACACGCTAAACGTAGGTAAAAAATATTTATTTAGATTAAAATACAATTATCAGCATTTTCTGATTATCATAGTTCAGTTATATCAGTTGAGATTAATTATATTACTTAACTCACCCAAGTATCAAACAGCGTTGAGCGTTCTAGACGAACAAGAAAAATTACGATAATGCGGAACAGGCGCGCGGGGAACGGAGCGATACGTCCTCTCTCTGGAAGGCCTCGGCCGGGACTGATTTCACGCGGCTCATGCGCTTGTTTATAAGGCGTTAATGAAGGTATTTATTAAAAAATAGAATGACTTTATTAAATTATTTTTATTTTTATTTTAGATTGTCCATATTTCGATGTATAATATTTATTAACCCGTGGAGCGTAATTCGATTTTTTTCGCTAAAGTGCCTTGAGCGTGTTGAGTCATGGATGACGTCATTCAGACTCGGCTAGGACCTATTTTTTCAAGTTTTTTGGAAATATATAATTAAGTTATATACTATTGTTATATACCGTTGTAAAGATTAATAAATTGCCTAGGTATTGAAAGTAAAATATATTTAGAAATAACTCACCTGATGAAGACATTTTATGGTTTTCATCATCATTTTCAAAAAAAATCTTGATTTTTGCACTTTTAGTCGCTGAATGCACCCACTTACACAACCTTATTACACATTTTCGCAAAAAATAAAAGTATCATAGCATAATACACTTTCATAAGTGTATATTATAAACTAAATATTTCACTTTGAATCACAATAGTTTTACTACAAAATTAGGATAAGTTTCCAACGACAAAAAACGGAGTTCATCACTTTGCCGTTTTGCACAGTACTTCGTACTTTTCACAAATTATTTTTGCAAATATTTAAAAAACTAATCACTTCCACATAATGTACATTGTTTTCCGAGTATTTTGATATGAGATTTATATAACAAAACATACTATTTACGTCTGAATTTAATTTTTCATTTGTTCAAAAAAATAAAATTCGCCATTTTGCCGTTACCAAAACTTGGTCTCAGTATTAACTAATTATTTTGCAATTATTTCAAAAACTAATAATTTTAACATAATCTTCATCCTTTTCAAAGTAATTTGATATGAGATTTATATAACAACACGAACCGTTTACGTCTGAAACTCATTTTCACACTTTAATATTCTCACAATACAAACGACACGGCAAAACAATATGGCTGACTATGGCCGCCCGGCTTGGAAATAATTTATTTTTGAATGATATTCGAATGGCTGAACGATAAAAAGAGGATAAAACAGGTCACGAAATGATAGAGTTTGTGTATAAAAAGATTCGTTCCTATACGGTCGGTAAGACGGCAACCAATCACATAAGAGTTTATTTGGTCTACCGGTAGTCCAAAACACGCTCCACGGAAACATTTTTTCTGGCCTACCGGTAGTCCAAAACACGCTCAAGGAGTTAAAATCATTGTTTATGGAATATCTGTAATATGTCAAACATCGCGATGAAGTTGAACGATTATTGACGTATTTCGGCAGTTTTATTTAATTATTCTAGTAATGAATCAATAAATATTTGCATTTTTTTCTCTGTTACTTCCATGGAACACAGTATGAAGAATTTAATACGTATTTTTATTTGAACTCACGTTTATCACTTTAGTCCCTATCGAACGGCATAGAAGACCATAATTTCTAAAATTGCGTAAAGGGTGCGTGGAAAAACAGTTATTACACAAAGTACAAGAAAATAAACTGAATTTTTCTCTATCACTTCATTAGACGAATAAATTTTCCATACTTTATGCTAATATTTACTTGTTCAAATTTAACTATTCTCTCGTAAGTGAACGTCGAAAAGTATGAGAAATCACGACAACGGCGTTTCGGTGGAGAAAAAAAAGTAAAGCCTCTTTGTTTTTTTTTTTTTGGTTTCTTCTTTGCGGCTTACAAAAAGCGCGGAAAAGGCAAAGGTTACTAAGACCATACAGCCAGGTCTGACGTATTTAAGCTTCCTTAGCTTTTGGATTTGTAATGCTAGTGCCGGTGCATTACAAATCTTCTCTGAAGTTCTTGACAGCATTTGCAGCAGCTACATTCTGAGGTGGAACACCCAGTTGCTGTAAGGCGTCTATAAAACTGCACCTAGAGCAAGTTGGGTTCTCACGTCCTCCTTCGTTTTATTTTCTTGTTCTCCACATTGCTCACGTGCACTAGACGATTTTCTCCAAAATGCACCACTTTTTAAACAAAATCCCAGCAGAAAACAATGAAAAAACAACAAAATAAAACTACGAATGCGTCTACCACAAATCCCGCGTCACAGATCTTTTTTTTTTTTGGTTTCTTCTCTCCGGCTTTCAAAAGCGCGGAGAAGGCAAAGGTAACTAAGACCATACAGCCAGGTCTGACGTATTTAAGCTTCCTTTAGTTTTTTGATTTGTAATGCTAGTGCCGGTGCATTACAAATCTTCTCTGAAGTTATTGACAGCATTTGCAGCAGCTACATTCTGAGGTGGAACACCCAGTTGCTGTAGGGCGTCTATAAAACTGCACCCAGAGCAAGTTGGGTTCTCACGTCCTCCTTCGTTTTATTTTCTTGTTCTCCACATTGCTCACGTGCACTAGACGATTTTCTCCAAAATGCACCACTTCTTGAACAAAATCCTAGCAGACAACAATGAAAAAACAACAAAATAAAACACGAATGCGACTACCACAAATCCCGCCAAAAAACCTCCGTCACAGATCTGTAGACACAGAACCACCACAGAAAACACTACTCCACAAGTCTTTAGGTAGTCTGTAGATCTGTGGTTAAGTTTAAGTTTAAGTTTTTAATCTTATACGTTGAAGCTCTGGAAACAAATTCTTTTGAGCCTTGTTTGACATATCAAATCGAGTTTAAAAATCACTGATATATGTTCGGATATATCTATCTTTGATTAAAATTTCTTTGAACGTCGTTTTTAGATTAGAAAGCAATATGTATGCAAAAATTGGTGTATTTAAATATGAGGAGCAAAAAAAAAAAAAAAATTTATGTAATTAATCGATTTCACCCTGCACTTACAAATAAAAATCAAAGTTTATTTATACAATTTTATTTTAAGTTTACAAATAAAAATCATACCTTGTGAGCAAAGCTGCTGCGTGCGTACGGAGCGCGAAGTAGCGATTACAGGAAAACTACACCGTACTCCGAAGAAGCTGAAAATCACCGAAGATTGTGATCAACACCTGCCTCGTTACAGCCAGAAACAATATTCTTACTACATATCATCCACAGTATTTAATAAATTGTTGTCAAAAATACTAGGTACCGAAAAATTATTACACTGAAGATAAGGCTGTATGGCCAATGAGCCTTAGCCTGCACTAAAAAAGGGGCGGAAAAAAAAAACAAGTTAGGTATTGCTCTGAGATAAATAAGTACTGACTCACATATAGTAGTGATCTGTGACTGACTCTGACCTCCATTAGACACAAAAATCAAAGCTTAATATATTATACATTTATAATGGAGGGGAGGTTAGTGCTGGAGAGGCTGCCAAGGGCCATCGGCCCCTCGAAGGACCCGCCCGCTCATTGATGCCGAAAATGGTAGCAGGCTTACCAAAATTCCCCAACGCAATGGAAAACACAGCAGGGGGCCAATGCAGGTAATGTATTTTTCACTTTACCAAACTTAAACCACACCGTTTTAGCCATAAATCTGCCTTTTGGTATGCCACTAAACAAAAGTGACCGTAACAGGCGTTACGAAACGGCAACTAAACTAAGCTGTGCTTTCACATGCTACTATTTGAACCGTCTGCAGGAACCATTCGGTTACGTCAAATGCGGCATGCCACTAAATTTTAGAAGCCGATTTAGCGCGCTCTAATGTCATATTTTGACATTTAACATTAGTTCTCATTTCGTGGTAAAAAAGTTGCTTGCGACCTACTTTTTCAGTGCGAATTCACAACGTTACGTACAAATAAGTAATATGTGAAGTGATTAATGTTCAAACAAAATGTTCGGAGCCTTCTGGAAGGTTTATACGAGAAAAGAAAATTCTCCAGAAAAGAAAATGTGGGCTTTGTTGGTCTTTTTGACCATATACAAAACGAAAACATAAAGGCTAACAAAGTCTCTCACCCGAGACGTATTTGAGGACCTAAGGCATCACATTCAGTCACTCATCAGTCAGATGGAATCGACGTGGAGACAAAGGTAGGTTAAGTGTGTTCTAAGGTTACGTAGGTACCCTGCGACGATTTTTCACTTTACACCCGCGATATGCATGTTTGTTACTCGTTCACTCAAAAGCATGCTAGCTACTGGCATGTACCCTCGCGGAGAAGATGGGGAGGAGGGATTCCATGCACTAAACAGCTAGCCTTTATAAGTAAATTTCACATCTCTTGCATGCTTAACAGGCATGTTGTCATTTCGACACACCATGTAAGGTATTGGCATCCCAGTAGGTAGCTAGCATGCTACCTATAGGCATGTGCATCTAGGTTTTTAAGTCACCTTCCTAATAACAACATAACCATGCTAAATTTGACAATGGTAAGAGAAAGGTTAATTCCTTATCCCAGTTAGCTGTGTGAAGGGAAATTAAGGAGGTACCGGCTGCATGGAGCGAGATGCAGTAAAACAGGAATAAGGACTTGAATTGATCTTCTGATAAGTTAATGATGAGTAATGCCACTGAAGTACTTAAGTATAAAAATGATTAAAGTTGTAAATTTTCAGACCTTTAGGTACTTATTATCACCTTTACAGTTTCCACAGAATGTATAGAATCCCAGGACTGTATTGATAGCACACCATATTATGGCCATTGTTTGCCCAAACTCCCATGAAGAAAGGTACTTCAACAGGAAACAATATCATTCCTAAAACTGTATGATAGTAAAGTTGATGATGGTTAAACAATTCCTATGTAGTTTATCAGCATCATGCTAATTTTTTATTTATTTTTAGATATGTTTAGCAAACATGCAAATACTGACTATGGACTCCAGTAATAACAGACACCGAAGGTACATGACTCCAAGCCTCCAAGGTGTGGGAAGATAACCCTCTACAGTCTACACCCACATCTTCAACATGATGTAACCACTGGTATTGAACTGGTACATCTCTTAGGTAAAAATAATAAAACATCAAGTTTTTATAAATATGAAATAAGTAAACAGGTACAAGACAATTACACATGGCTACAACTTATATGACAAAACATAAAACTAATCAGTTACACTAAGAAAAGTTGTAGCACACCCCGGACACTGCGTACAAGGTCGTGAAATGACATTTGTAAATACAAATGACAGATCAAACAAAATCACAGCGAAATCCCATATGTTCGAGAACCAAACTGTATCAATATGGGTGAAGAGGCGGTGAGGTTGCAATCTAGAGAGCGGCAGGGAGTGTCCATACTGTATGTTAGTACTAATATATATACTTTGGTTGTAGTGCATCTCCAGGTTTACCACTTTCAATCCATATTAAGTAATGAATTTACTAGCATTATGGATATCCCCAGTGGTCATCTCTCTCTCAAGTTAAATTAAATTTCGAAAAACCTAAAAGCTTTTAGGTAGCACTCCCCGGACACTGTGTACAAAGTCGTGAAATGACATTTGTAAATACAAATGACAGAGCAAACAAAATCACGGCGAAATCCCATACGTTCGAGAACCAAACTGTATCAATATGGGTGAAGAGGCGGTGAGGTCGCAATCTAGAGAGCGGCAGGGAGTGTCCATACTGTATGTTAGTACTAATATATATACTTTGGTTGTAGTGCATCTCCAGGTTTACCACTTTCAATCCATATTAAGTAATTAATTTACTAGCATTATGGGTATCCCCAGTGGTCCTCTCTCTCAAGTTAACTTAAATTTTGAAAAACCTAAAAGCTTTTAGGTAGGTACCTACAAGCTTTTTACGATCAAAGTACTCGTCAATATGAATCAATCGAGGCCAAACTCGATGGGGTTGTGTCGTTTTATTGCGGAGTTCCTATGGCCACCTTCAGCTCCATGTCATCATAATATTGCATTGTCACGCGATATACATATGCATGCAAAATTTCAGCTCATCGGAAACTGGAAAGTGGGTCTAATTTAACTTGCAAGATTTCATTACAGACACCACGACAAATGAAACTAAATAGCTTCTACCTTCCAGCTCCGGCATCAGATCAGCTCCATGTCATCATAATATTGCTTTGTCACATGATATACATCATCATCATCATCATATCAGCCGAAGGAAGTCCACTGCTGGACATAGGCCTCCCCCAAGGATCTCCACGACGACCGGTTTTGCGCTGCCCGCATCCAGCGGTTTCCCGCGACCTTCACCAGGTCATCGGTCCACCGAGTGGGAGGCCTGCCTAACTACGCTTTCCGGTGCGTAGTCGCCACTCGAGAACTTTACTGCCCCAACGGCCATCTGTTCTACGAGCAATGTGCCCCGCCCACTGCCACTTAAGTTTAGCAATTCTGAGAGCTATGTCGGTTACTTTACCTACCTTATACCTATACCTCTATATTATTGTTATATACCTACTCCTCTGAAGGTTGGAGGCTCTACACTCGAAGTTGTTACCGAATATGTATACCTGGGACAAACAGTCCAGTTAGGTAGGTCCATCTTCGAGAAAGAGATCAATCGTCGAATCCAACTCGGCTGGGCAGAGATCGGGAAGCTTCGCAATATCTTTACGTCCCACATACCGCAGTGTCTTAAGACCAAGGTCTTCGACCAATGTGTGTTGCCAGTGATGACGTACGGAACTGAGACATGGTCGCTTACTATGGGCCTCATAAGAAGGCTCAAGGTCACCCAAAGGGCAATGGAGCGTGCTATGCTCGGAGTTTCTCTGCGTGATCGAATCAGAAACGAGGAGATCCGTAAGAGAACCAAAGTAACCGACATGATATACAGATGCATGCAAAATTTCAGCTCAATTGGAAACCCGGGAGTGGGTCAAATTTAACTTACAAGATTTCCTCACAGACACCAAGACAGGTGAAAGTAAATAAAAGCTTGTAAAAATATGCTATTTGCTTTTGAAAAGTCCATATCTACTTATAGGTTACAGTTTCTCTTGGTCAATCAGCTGATGGATTTGTATAAAGAGTATTTTGCAAATAGACTATTGGTCTTTGGGGAAATTTGTTCAGTCTGATTGAAGCCCTGTCAGTTAACAGATCCTGCACCAATTTTGTTAAACCCTGTATAATACCATATGCATTCCTTATGTTAACTGCTTTGCATTTCTAGGCTGGGACTGCTCCCGAGTTACAAGCTCGTCGCAATTATGGTCTGGCTTGGCTAGAAGGAAGAGAGCACTAAAGATTTTAATGCGGATGGAGGCAGGAAGGACAAGTATTAATAAGGAAGAAGGATAATGCTAAAATTAAATAGGATTAATAAGGAAGAAGGATAATGCTAAAATTAAATAGGGTGTTTTATGCAGTGTATTAGATTTCTATGCAATATAGGTAGGTATGATGCCAAGGGCATACCAGTTGTGAATAAAAAAATGTACCTAAGTAAATAAAAGACTTCAATACTATGGACTTACTTTTTTAATATATCCCAGTAAATCAGTTTAATATTAGTATAACATTAATCTGCGAATTGTGAGTCGGTCAACAACATAAAAGACATCTACGAGACCTATAGTAGAAATGTTTTACATTAAGTCAGATTCCTAAGCACAAGTATGACTTGCATGGGTTTATTGTACCCCTCGGGGCAGTTGGCAGTTTTCCACGCACGGGTCCAAGTCCTGCTGCTATTCCACTGATGAACTGCCACTATGCTGCGGTGGCGCCTCATATACCACCACTGAACCTGTAAAACATAAAAGTTGTCTTAAAACAATTGTTTGTTCAAGTTCAGTGTAAGTAAACGTTACAAATATTATGCGATTCAATCCCTACTAATCCCTACTAATATTATAAATGTGAAAGTAACTCTGTCTGTCTGTTACGCTTTCCCGCAAAAACTACTGAACGGATTTGGCTGAAATTTGGTAGGTAGACAGATTAGGACCTGGGTTAAGACATAGGCTACTTTTTACCACGCTGCGCACCCTCGAAAAGTCATAGAAATGTGGTCCACGCGGGTGAAGCCGCGGGAATCAGCTAGTTCATTATATTTATTCAAAACTAGCTGTCTCGGCGAACTACGTACCGCCTTACATTACATTATACTGCCCTACATACACTACACTACCCTACCCTACACTACCCTACCCTACATACACTACACTACACTACCCAACCCTACCCTATACTTTCCTACCCTACACTACACTACCCTACCCTACCCTACATACACTACACTACCCTACCCTACCCTATACTACACTACCCTACCCTACCCTACCCTACACTACCCTACCATACATACACTACACTACCCAACCCTACCCTACACTACCCAACCCTACACTACGTTTAAA
Organism: Coleophora flavipennella; assembly: GCA_947284805.1. Classification (NCBI taxonomy): domain Eukaryota; kingdom Metazoa; phylum Arthropoda; class Insecta; order Lepidoptera; family Coleophoridae; genus Coleophora; species Coleophora flavipennella. Next base: position 9,671,291 of record OX369278.1, read on the forward strand.
CCTTCTCTGGACTTCCACAAATAATTCAATACCAAAATTAGCCAAATCGGTCCAGCCGTTCTCGAGTTTTAGCGAGACCAACGAACAGCAATTCATTTTTATATTTTATATATATAGACTTGCTGTCCCGGCGAACTACGTACCGCCTTACATTACACTACCCTACCCTACCCTACCCTACACTACACTACCCTACCCTACCCTACACTACTCTACCCTACACTACCCTTCACTACTCTACACTACCCTACACTACACTACCCTACCCTACACTACCCTACCCTACATACACTACACTACACTACACTACACTACACTACACTACCCTACACTACACTACACTACCCTACCCTACCCTACCCTACATAAGAACCTTCTCCTGACAATAACGAACTCGACAAAAAAAGAATTAGCCAAATCGGTCCAGCCGTTCTCGAGTTATGCGCTTACCAACACATTTTGCGATTCATTTTTATATATTAGATATAGATAGACTAGTTATCCCGGCGAACTAAGTACCGCCTTACATTACATTACACTGCCCTACCCTACCCTACACTACATTACACTACACTACCCAACCCTACGTTTAAACCTTCTCTGGACTTCACAAATAATTCAATACCAAAATTAGCCAAATCGGTCCAGCGTCGGTGGCTCAACCGGTAACAACTCGGTCCATCTAACCAGAGGTACCGGGTTCAAATCTGGACGGCCAATGTACCAATGAGTTTTTCAAAAACTTACGTACATACTTACCGATTGCTTTAACGGTGAAGGAAAACATCGTGAGGAAACCTGCACACGCCTGCGAAGAAACTCGAAGGTTGTGTGTGAAGTCGACCAACCCGCACTTGGCCCGCGTGGTCGACTAAGGCCTAATCGCCCTGATTCAGGGTAGGCTCGAGCCCCTCGGTGGGGACGTATATGAGCTGTAATGATGATGTGCAAATTACACTTTCTGATGGTCATAAAATAAATAAAAATGGTGTCGATTCAGTGCGACACGATTTAACTTATTTGACAGAACTAAACTAAATTTAAGCATTCTATCCTTGTCTTTTCGATACAGAAAGTAAAAGACAGAATGCGTAAATTTAGTTTAATCCTGTCAAATAAGTTAAGTCGTGTTACACCGAACCGACACCAATGTCATTTGTTACTGTGTCTGGGTTTGTTCTGTGTCTGGGTGTTAAATATATCTATATATGTATGTATTTAAACATATATAAGTATGTATATCAGTCTCTGGTAACCCATAACACAGGGAATCCTACTTTGGGGCCAGATGACCATGTGTGATTTGTCCCAGAATATTTATATTTGTGAAGAATCAAGAAATAAACAATAATTAGTTAATAATGTCAAAATTCAATCCTTGATATAAACCAGATTCATTAGAACATGAAAACAATATGACATGAAAAGTTATACATAAAAATGATTGAATGTCATTAATGCCTTTAACAAGAGTAGGCCAGTTCACACGGACAGCACCCAGTCACGAGTATAACACAAGAGTCAGCCATCAGCAAATTATATTTAATTTTAACAGCTGCAATACTTACATATGATAACGATGTGGCAGTGGTGACAGAGCTGAAGTCTCTTGGTATGTCCAAGGGAATGGAGATTTCAAGACTTTTCCTGTAATATATAATTAATCATATCAATAATAACAACAGAAAATATCTGCAATGATCGTCCGCCCATCAAAAGTTACCCCAAAAAACATTATGAAAACCTGATCCTTAAAAACGTTAACTACTTTTCTTACAACGCCTATAGTAATTAGGTAATTTCATAAATATATCACCTCCACGGGTAATGGCCAGTCCACTCATTTCACACCAAGAGATCACAGGTTTGATTTCCAGCAGCTCTGATTCTTCGAAGCCTGCCTAGTTAGGTACCATTATCTTATGTTCCCCATTGCGTTGGGGAATCCTGGTAAGCCGGCTTCTATCTTAGGGCGTCATCATCATTTACCATCTAGTGAGATGGTGCCAGTTTTACCAATTGTAGATAAAAAATGACATATGCTTTATTTCAAATTTAGGATCCATATATATTTCTCTGAAAACTAAAGATTAAAAACTTGTCATAGAAAAATATACTCACGAAGTCAGGAGATTGTGATTGCCCATCATGCCAGGCAACTCTAGTGCTACATCGAAAACTTTTTGGTTTCTGTGACATGTGAGTCCACTTGAGAGGGCAGCCCTCCTGAGTGCAGTCCAAGCAAAAGACGTCTTACAAAACTCAGAATTTCTTTGATCTGAGCTTACATAAGGTATTTGGATAAACTTCTTGGATAATGTTCTTCTTTCTATCATCAATGAGCTTACAAAAGGTATTTGGATAAACTTCTTGGATAATGTATCAGCCGAAAGAGGTCACTGCAGGACAATGCCCTTCGCCAAGGATTTCCACAACGACCAGTTCTACGCTGCCCGCATCCAGCGGCTTTCCGGGACCTACACCAGGTCTGTCCTTCTTTATAAACAGCAAACAGCAAACAATTATAACAATATCCAGCCAGAGCTCGAACGAAGATTTATATTTACTTTGTTCAAAATAACAAGTGTCAAGTCGAGTTTAATCATGTTTTTTTTATTCATTCTGCGTTTAGTGGTACTACTAAACAAGGAAAACGCTATACCAATTATATATTTTCATCTCTTTTTAGCTAATCATTCCTTACTGTTATTGTATGTCAAAACTAAACTCATAGACAATCTTCGCTTTTTTAAAAATAACACCTCATTTCCAGCTGTTTCCGGCTTGCACAAAGAGTAAATTTTTGAAAGGTGTTGCTACAAATAGTAGTGATCTGTGGAAAGAGGTAGCTTATGTTTCGTTTCAGTTATGCTAGTAAAGTTTTAGTTTACGTATTGCAAGAAAAATAGTAGGGTACCGTTTGCACCATACGTTGAACGATTGTGAAACTTAAACTTTGCGACAACCAAACAGTTTTGGTAATTAGTAGCATTTGCTCCCAGCAATGCTATTAAAATTGATGTTTACATAATATGACGTATAGAGAATGGTAGCTAACCGGATTTTACACCAAATAAAAATTAGACTTTGCAGGGAATTGAACTGAACAAGGCAACCTCCTAACGTTAAGCTGTTGAACACCATGGAGGCGGTTAAATGGACTACCATGAATTTCAACTTCGATATTAAATAAAATAAAATAAAATTTGTAGAAAACTGTGTAAGAATTCTATTTACTTACTTGGTAATTTTTATTTTATTTTTTTATTTTTACTTACGTGTCCACCGCGTGGGAGGACTTCCTACGCTACGTTTTCCGGTGCGCGGTCGCCACTCGAGAACTTTACTACCCCAACGGCCATCTGTTCTACGAGCTAGGTTCCCTGCCCACTGCCACTTCAGTTTAACTATTCTGTGAGCTATGTCGGTTACTTTGGTTTTCCTGCGGATCTCCTCGTTTCTGATTCGATCACGCAGAGAAACTCCGAGCATAGCACGCTCCATTGCCTTTTGGTTGACATTGAACCTTCTTATGAGTGAGGCCCACAGTAAGCGACCATGTCTCAGTTCCGTAATCATCACTGGCAACAAACACTGGTCAAAGACACTTTTTTTTTATTCACTATTGGTAAACCCTTGACAACATCTCACCTGGTGGTAAGTGACGGTATTTGGGACGTGAAGATACTGCGAAGCTTCCCGAACGCTGCCCAGCCGAGTTAGATTCGTCGATTAATCTCTTTCTTGAAGTTGGACCTACTTATAGCTGGACTGTTAGTCCAGGAACACATATTCGTCGACAACTTCCAGTGTAGAGTCTCCAACCTTTAGAACTTAATACCTCAACTTAAATAAGTAGATAGTCTATTTTGTATACGAATGTGAAGTGATGTGGCTGAGTGAAGTGTGAAACACTAGGATTAAACATTGTAAAAAGTGTAGTGTAAAAAAATGGCAAATGTGTATTAGTGTAAATGTATGATTTTTGTGCATCTTACGGAACGAAGGAAACGACCAACTACCTAAGCAAAAAGTTTGTGCCTACAACACGGTGAGAGCTTTCCATATAATGCATGGTAACCAATGATTTATATATTACTGGCGTAAGGACCCGGCCAACGCGCGCGACTAATGCTCCCAGCAAATTGGTGCGCAAATAGAAAGTTTCGCACACAGCGCACACTCGTGACTTAGTCGTCTGCGGGAAATTGTACAGTGCAGTGGAAAGATATTCCATATAAAAATGCCTTATTGTGTTGTTAGAGGGTGTGAAAATCATGAAAGAAGGACTAAAAAGAAACATGGGATGTCCTATCATTGGCCAGATTGTATTTTTTCTTGTAAACAAATTAAATAAATGCATTTTTAAAGCGACTCTACCAAGGTCTTTTTAACGCGGTACTGACGTCAACTCTCGCCCACGCTAGTTCGTACGAATTATGTCAGATGGCGCTACTATTTGCTTGTATGAAGAAAATCTGAGTAAAATATGGAGACGGGCGTAGTGTATCCTTCTGTCCAAATCTGTGATGGTAACTAATATAGGTAGGTACCTAAATTAACATTTTTACAGAGATGTGTGAGTGTGTTCGTGAAAGTTAAGTGCATTTAACTTTAACTTGGAACCTGCACTAACTAAAGCGTACTTATCTCTAGTAAAGGGCTTACCACGGGCTTATCGATTGTGAATAAAAAAAAGTTATCTTTGGAGATGAACAAGTTTAGGTACATACACGCGTGAGGATACAAAAGGAGAACACAAGGATATAACAAAAAACTTAGATATCTACAGGAATATTGCAGATTTCTAGCATTGATTCATTTCTGTAAAAGCAAACAGTATAACTTGTTACCTTAGCCCTAACAAGTGGCACAAACAAACACTTCTGGAAGCCATTGAATAGGGGCGAGGCATAGAATCAACCATTATGCAAAAAAAGCAAAAGCAACCTTTCTGGACTGCAAAAAAAGGAAGTGTTTCGTGCATGTTGTATTATGTATTTGTGTGCGCTTGTGTGTTAGTGTATGCAATCATATTAATGTGCAAATTACAAATGTAAAGAATAGGTAAGGAATAAAACTGGTTATTTGTGAAATTATTGCGAAATTCCTAGGAATACAAAGTACATATTTTAGATACCTACTTATTAGAAACAGAACGGAAAGGTACCTTACTAAGGGCTATAAAAACCAAACAAAATATATACCTAACCTAAAATCTTACAAAAAGAGATTTCAAATCAAAGTTTTTTTGAGTTTGGAAGCCACATTCAATAAAAATATCCTCAATTTAGTAGGTACTCACCCTAGAACAAAGGGAAGATGTTAACAATGGAACTAGGAACCAGTGACGTGAAAAAAAACTTAACTAAATGACCGACCGTTGACCACTCTAGAAGGAAAAAACCCATCGTACGGCTTGCAACCATACTACGATTGACAAACTCTCGGAAGAAATGCAGGCTGCGAATAATCACAAAACGACCACGAGGACAACATCAGTTAGAATTCACAGCATCACCTGTAAAAAAACGCTGAAGCGATAACACGCAGCGACATCTTTGAGCATAGTAGCTCAACGCAAGAACTAATCAATACTAGAAGATAATAAAGGAGAAAAAAAATCAAGAATTACGGCATGCATGAAGACTCATTGATAAGCAGTATTATTCCTCCCCTGTATCTATGATACATAAAGTATATTATAATATCTATCTTCCTAATATGCTAAATCGTTGCTAGTATCTAGTCGGTTCAAGATCCAGTCACTCCCATCCTAACTGCGAACACCCTACAATCCTAATCGCATCTACGCCACTTGTCACAAATACCATAGCAACAAATAAAACATATGTGTCAGTTGGGAAAAGGTCGTTTCTCTATAAGCTTCTAAAATAATATCAAAAACATCGTGGCGACCGTGGTAGCTTCCTGAAGCTGCAATCTACATTAAAAAAAATACAATGGATTGTTTGAAGCGTAAACGTACTCAACTCCGTCGCGAATTCACAAAATTGGAAAAGAAATTTTTGTCCGCATTTGACAGCGCCGATGAAGACATAGAACCTATCTTTACGACCCTAAATGGAGTCGCAACAGCCTTGTTTGATGTAGAAGCGAAATTAACGGACGCGTTTTGCGAATCGAAAGATTTCGATGAAGCTGTCTTCGAAGAGGATCAGGACAAGGCTTTGGAGTACAAGTTACGATGGGACGTGATTAGTACCAAGTACAAATCTCTCAAGCCGACACCTATCGTGTCAACTTCAAGATGTAACAGCCAAGTTTCATTGAAATCGGATGCTTCGGTCGACGTTAACACAGTGCGCTCAAATCGACATGTGAACACTAAGAACGTGAAGATGCCCAAGCTCGAGTTGGCCAAGTTTGATGGAGATGTCAAAAACTGGATACAGTTTTGGGGCCAGTTCAGCAAGATTCACGAGGACGCCGATACTGACGCCATAGATAAATTTCAATATCTTATACAGTCGACTACAGAGAATAGCCCTGCTCGTCAACTTGTTATAAGCTACCCACCGAGTGCAGCCAACTATCCAAAAGCTATTGATGCTCTCAAGGCTCGCTTTGCCCGGAATGACATGTTGATAGAAACATATGTGCGAGGCCTACTCAGTTTGGTTTGGTCACAGTTGAAAGGTGATACTTCGTGCAATTTATCACGCCTCTACGACAACCTACAAACGCATCTTCAAGCTTTGGAAACACTGAATGTTACTACAGATAAGCTTGCCTCTATTCTATATCCGATGATAGAAAGTGCGCTACCCGAAGACATACTTAGATCATGGAATCGCGTTCGGTCAAAACGCGAGGTTCCCCGTGAAGAGGTAGATGATGAACTTAGCAGACTCATGTCCTTCCTCAGATCAGAAGTAGAATCAGAGGAACTCATAAATATGGCTCGGCAAGGGTTTTCGCAATCTGACTCAACTAATATTCCTTCCGTTTCGCAGCTAACCGCCTTTTTTGTCTCGGAAACTAAAAAAGATGTTCATGCTTCTTGTTCAAATGCTGGAACTTATCCAATATTATGTTTGTGGTGCGACAAAAAAAACTCATACAAGCACTAAATGCCACAAAGCGTCGAGAATATCGCCAAAAGAACGAACCGAATTCGTAAAATCCAAGAAAGCATGCCTAATTTGTTTAAAACAGTCGCACATTCCAAAAAAATGCAGATATTTTCCAAAATGTTTGTTTTGTAAGAAACTTCACGTCACCCTTTTGTGTCAAACTCTGCCAAAGAGAAAGGATTCGTCAGAACCCGAAAGAAGATCGAATAATTTACTATGTCAACTCAAATCGACTACCTTGTTGCAAACTTTAGCGATAAAACTCATTTCGGACAACAAGGAGATTTTTGTAAGAGTACTTATCGATTCTGGGGCTCAACGTTCGTACATCAAAAAAGATTTAGCTAGACAACTAGGTTTAAAGCCCGTTCGTGTGGAGAAACTTACGCACTGCTTATTTGGTGGCATCGAAACTTGTACTGAAAATCATTCGGTCTACGATGTCTGGCTAAAAAGCCTGTGTAATAACTTTTCTTTACAAATTTCTGTTTTAGGACAGGAAAATATTTGCGGTATTTTGCCTAAAGTTAGGTCTGATGTTTTGACTGAGCAACTACGTCAGAAGGGTATAATTTTGACGGAATCGACGGCAACTACTGACGATGTGACTCTTCTTATTGGTGCTGACTTCTCAGGTATGCTAATGACTGGTAATTTTTTACAACTCGACAGTCAATTAACCGCAGTTCAGACTAAAATGGGCTGGACGATTCAAGGTCCCGTGACGACTGGTGTCTATACGACGTCGATAATGACGAACCTTCACAGCTCTTTTAGACCAGAAATATCGGACTTGTGGGATTTAGAAATTCTGGGTATCCGGGACCCCAGCGAACAAGTTTCAAAGCAGTCTCGAGACAAGGAAGTATTACAACGTTTCAATGAAACTATCTCTGTAAATGAAAAGACCAGGTACGAGGTTTGTCTCGCATGGCGCGAAAATATTCTCAGACCTAAGCCCAACTACGAGGTAGCTAGGAAACGACTTCTGTCGACTACGAAGCGACTAGAATCCTTAGGTAGGGCAGGTGCATACGATGCTGCTTTTAAAGAATGGTTGGCACTAGGCATAATTGAAGAAGTCCCATGTCAAGATTCAAAAACTGGGCATTTCATGCCACATGACGCCGTAATAAAGGATTCGAGTGCAACAACTAAGATTAGACCCGTTTTTGACGCCTCTGCGAAAGACATTAATGGGTCTCGTTAACTAGCTGTCTTGAGAAAAGCGCTAATCTGATAGATTTAATACCTAACCTACTTATTGACTTTAGGAAGGAGGCTATCGGTGTCAGCAACATGCTAAATTCTGTTGACTGGAACAATGTTGTTGCATTTTCCAATATGAGGAAATCAGATGGAATTTCTTGCCTCCCAGCGCTCCTTGGTGGGGAAGGTTCTACGAGAAACTTATTGGTGTTGTCAAGCAGATGTTAGTAAGAGTTCTGGGTCGTGCATCGCTTACACTGACCGAATTTTATACTGTTCTATGCGATTGTGAAGCAACTATGAACAATAGACCTCTTACTTACTTCGCTAACAATACCGATGAGCTAAGGCCTCTCACCCCCTCGTACTTTATTCAGCCTCTCAGGGGCAATGATGTCGGGGATATAGATGAGGTCGATAATACGTCCCTGAATGTGCGAGCCAAGTACTGCCAGACATTGAGGGATAATTTTAGACAACGCTTCCGCAGTGAATACATTAGTCACCTCATACAGAAAGGTTCCAAGTGGAACACCTCACAATCACTGAAGGTCGGTGACGTGGTGCTCATTGAGTCCGACTGCAAACGTTTGTTGTGGCCACTAGGTATCGTTGAAGAAACATACATTGGTCGTGATGGACATGATCGTGTTGCGAAAATTCGTACAGCTTCCGGCCATAAAGTGCGACCATTTCAGAGGCTGTATCCTCTCGAGCTTCATCAAGCACCCAAGGACGTTGAGGGATTAGTACCACTTACTTCGACTCAGACTCAGACAGACACTAGCGTGGGAGCCTCAAACACTGACGTAATTGGACAACCGACTGTGACTCGTTTTGGACGTTTGTCTAGGCCACCCGCACGGTTTAATTTTATGTAATTTTGTATGTTCTATTTACCCTTTATGTATGATCTTTGGACCTTCCGGTCCTCCCTGGCCGGGAGTGTCACAAATACCATAGCAACAAATAAAACATATGTGTCAGTTGGGAAAAGGTCGTTTCTCTATAAGCTTCTAAAATAATATCCAAAACACCACTGGTCTCTCGGGTAGATTTCCGTCTTATAATGGCAGACAGCGATTGCTGATATACCAAAGACATTACTAACATAGCCACCGTCGTCGGATGTGCCTTGTAGGCGACAGCAAGAATCTGAGGCAGCAGACCGCATTTACTCAGGAGTACCGTACCATGCCAGGTGCAGCTACGGGGGACACGCTAAAATCAACGGGTGCCTTCAGAGATTTGTTACCATAGATGGGTTATGCACTAACAAACCACATTTGAAAATCAAATCCATTTACACACACATTATAATAGGTACCTACCAAATGCTACTATGAAAAGAGATGCCAATTGGCATCTTTTTTTTGCTTCACTTTTAGGATGCATGTAACCTATCTACCTCCCCTTATATATAGCATATCTCTGGGTGCCTTAGCTTTTTTTTTCCCTCGGACTGCGGTGGAGGGGAGGAGGAGAATGCATTTACGCATACGCAGTATCAGCCGGCTGAACTGGTTATGTGGGACTCACAGCCCTGCGTCTATATGCATACATACCTATTATATACATCATCATTACAGCTCATATACGTCCCCACCGAGGGGCTCGAGCCTACCCTGAATCAGGGCGAATAGGCCTTAGTCGACCACGCGGGCCCAGTGCGGGTTTGTCGACTTCACACACAACCTTCGAGTTTCTTCGCAGGCGTGTGTAGGTTTCCTCACGATGTTTTCCTTCACCGTTAAAGCAATCGGTAAGTATGTACGTAAGTTTTTGAAAAACTCATTGGTACATTGGCCGTCCAGATTTGAACCCGGTACCTCTGGTTAGATGGAGCGTCGGTGGCTCAACCGGTAACGACTCGATTATATACATAAGGTATATATAAATAAATATGCACAGGCCCAAGACCGCACTAACCACTAAACTCCCCCTAAGCTTTGGCAGCAGGGCCACCTTAAAAGCACATCGGAGTGATCTTTTATACGTTAAAATGAAAACTTCCTGAAATTACTGCAAGTTACTCAAAAAAGTTTCCAAACCAAGAATTTCAGTTTTTAGTAAGACGGGCTTAAAATTTTAACTTCAATTTAAAAATAAGAAAAGGATGTTCCAAGAGATCTATCTGATTTTTAAAACATACAAAAAAGGTACTTAATGGGGTATTATTCGCTGAATTCGACCTTCAAAGGTGAATAGGCAAGAAATTGTTTAAACGCAGTTATATTTTTATAGCTTTGTTTTTCTACCGGAGGAGTTCGAAAATTTGTATCTCTCTTTTTAGTGGGTTTTTCCCAATATTTATTTTAGTAACGTGATCGCGTCTTAAATGTAACTTTTATACGTTAAAATTAAACCTTCTCAAAATTCCTGCAAGTTACTCAAAAAAGTATCCAAAATAAAAATGACAGTTTTTAGTAAGGCGGACTTAAAATTTCAATTTAAATTAAAAAACTAATAACCGACTTCAAAATGAAATTCACTCAAAAGTATGAAATAATATTATTATACTTAGATACACGACATTAACCAACAATAACGAAATCAAATGTGGCTAGGAATTAAATTAGAGGCATAAAATTTTTTTTGAGGTCGGTATCAGCCATCAGCATACAGCTACTTACGTATCAAATGTTTTAGATTCGATGGCATTGCTGTCACCGACCTGAAAAAAAAATTTAGGCCCCTTATTTAATTCCTAGCCACCATTGATTTCGTTATTGTTGGTTAATGTCGTGTATCTAAGTATAATAATATAATTTCATACTTTTGAGTGAATTTCATTTTGAAGTCGGTTTTTAAGTTTTTTAAACATTTATTTTTAGTGATAATGCTATTTACCTAACAACGTTATACCCAATCACCCACTCGCCAATAGGAACCATCAAATCATAATTCATAATGCATGTGTTTCATTAACAGATACATATTCCTGTGGCTTCCATCATCATCATCATCTCAACAGCATGAAAGTTAAGGAGTTAAATCTTCCATCATCAGCTCATCTGAATAACCTTAATGAATACAACTATCGGTCTACGTAAATTTTTTAAAGAATTATCCTCCAACTCCTAACTTGGAGTTGTACTTTCCTTCATCAGCTCATCTGATGATGATGATGACGAGATGATGACTCATCATCATCATATCAGCCACAAATCGTCCACTGCTGAACAAAGGCCTCCCCCAAGGATTTCCACGACGACCGGTCCTGCGCTGCCCGCATCCATCGGCTTCCCGCGACCTTCACCAGGTCATCGGTCCACCGCGTGGGAGGCCTGCCTACGCTACGTTTTCCGGTGCGCGGTCGCCACTCGAGAACTTTACTGCCCCATCGGCCATCTGTTCTACGAGCTATGTGCCCTGCCCACTGCCACTTCAGTCTAGCGATTCTGTGAGCTATGTCGGTTACTTTAGTTCTCCTGCGGATCTCCTCGTTTCTGATTCGATCACGCAGAGAAACTCCGAGCATAGCACGCTCCATTGCCCTTTGGGTGACCTTGAGCCTTCTTATGAGGCCCATAGTAAGCGACCATGTCTCAGTTCCGTAAGTCATCACTGGCAACACACACTGGTCAAAGACCTTAGTCTTGAGACACTGCGGTATTTGGGACGTGAAGATATTGCGAAGCTTCCCGAACGCTGCCCAGCCGAGTTGGATTCGTCGATTGATCTCTTTCTTGAAGTTGGACCTGCCTAGCTGGACTGTTTGTCCCAGGTATACATATTCGTCAACAACTTCCAGTGTAGAGTCTCCAACCTTTAGAGGAGTGGGTGCGACACGGACATTTAACATTATTTTCGTCTTGTCCATGTTCATTTTAAGACCCACTTCTTGAGAGACCTTACTGAGGCCATCGAGCATTGTGCTTAGGTCTTCCATAGTCTCAGCCATGACCACGATATCGTCAGCGAATCGGAGGTGGGATATGTACTCGCCGTTGATATTGATGCCGAGTCCACCCCAGTCCAGAAGCTTAAAAACATCTTCCAGGGCGGCGGTGAACAGTTTCGGAGATATAACGTCTCCCTGTCTCACCCCTCGCTGCAACTGGATAGGTTTCGAGTTCTGGTCCTGGAGGCGAATCGACATGGTGGCGTTTTCATACAGACACTTCAACACCTCGATGTATCGATGGTCAATTTGGCACCGCTGGAGAGACTGTAGCACAGCCCAGGTTTCGACTGAATCAAAGGCCTTCTCATAGTCCACAAACGCCAAGCATAGTGGCTGATTGTACTCTTCGGTCTTCTGTATAATCTGCCGCAGCGTATGTATGTGGTCTATGGTACTAAAGCCTTTTCGGAAACCGGCTTGTTCGGGAGGCTGGAAGTCGTCAAACCTGCGTGCGAGACGATTCGTAATGACTCTCGAAAACAGCTTGTAGACATGGCTCAGAAGTGAGATGGGTCTGTAGTTCTTCAGCAGAGTGTTGTCACCCTTTTTGAAGAAAAGCACGACCACACTTCTGTGCCATGCCTTAGGCGTTTGTCCCTCGAGTATAACGGAATTAAATAACTTCTGAAGAGCTTTAAGTACCGGTGTTCCACCTGCTTTCAGAAGTTCAGCCGTAATTCCATCATCACCCGGTGCCTTGTTGTTCTTGAGCTGTTTGAGAGCCATTCTAATCTCGTACAGGCTGACGTCCGGGATATCTTCGGTATAGTGTCGGGTTAGTCTGGCTCTTGGGTCTTCCGCCAGATCGCTGGCAGGCAAACGTGTGGTCTTGTACAATTGTCCATAGAACTTCTCAACTTCTTCCAGCAACTCAGTCTTAGACGATATGGTCCTGCCGTCCTCAGTCTTCAGCTTGGTCAGTTGGCTTTGTCCAACAGACAGATCTCTCGCGAACACTTTTGAGCCTCTGTTGTGCTCAATCGCCTCTTTAATACAATTTGTATTATATTGGCGTAAATCGCGAGTTAGGGACTTAGAGATCTGCCTGTTTAGTTGCCGATACTGAGTAGCGTCTTCAGAGGACTGCAAAACCAATCTGCGCCTTTCTTCCATGAGGTTGCTGGTGAAGTCGGAGATTTTTTTGGTTCTGTTTGAACGGCGAGTTTTAAAAACCTTAGACCCGACCGTTTGAACAATTTCCACGAACCTGTCATTATAATCGTCCACATTCTCGCAGTCTCCTAGGCATTCGAAACGATTGTGCAACTCGAGCTGAAAGCTCTCGGGGTTTTGGAGCTGGATGGGCGCTGGTCGGAGCGTAGACTTCATCAGTCGACATCTTTCTCGCTTGGTCTTTAGATTCAATGTGCCTCTGACCATCCGGTGATCGCTTCCTGTTTTGACTGAATTGATCACGGAGACATCATTGAATATTTGCTTCCTTGTCGACAAGATGAAGTCTATCTCGTTTTTTGTTACGCCATTGGGATGCAACCATGTCCACTTCCGCTGTTTTGACTTTTTAAAGAAGGAGTTCATCATAAAGAGGCTCTCCTTCTCCATAAAGTCGGCCAGCATCTGGCCACGTGCATTTCTTACTCCATATCCAAATTGCCCCACTCTCAGCTCACCATCGCTTCGTTTGCCCAGTTTCGCGTTGAAGTCCCCCATAACAACGGTATAATGGGTCCTGGTGCTATGTAAGGCTGTAGAGATGTCCTCATACATAGTCTCTACCTCGTCGTCGGAGTGTTCCGTTGTCGGCGCGTATACCTGTATGACCTTCATCGAATACCGTTTGGTGATTCTGAGTATAAGGTATGCTACCCTTGTCGAAACGCTCACGATTTGGACCACATTGTTGATGATTTCTCGCTCGTTTGTATGGAGTGTCCGGGGTGTGACTTAGCTGTCTGTCTGTCTGTCCGTCCGTTTGTCACCAGGCTGTATTTCATGAACCGTGATTGAAATTTTCACAGGTGATATATTTCTGTTGCTGCAAAAATATTAAAAAACAATAAAATAAATATTTAAGGGTGCTCCTATACAACAAACGTGATTTTTTTGCTCGATATTGATAATGGCAACAGGTAGAAACTTGATGTATTTACAGAACATTTAGTTATATTCACTTTAAAAATAAATAATTAAAATAAAACAAATTTTGAAGGGAGGCTCCCATACAACAAACGTGATTTTTTTGCTCGATATTGATAACGGCAACAGGTAGACGCTTGAAATATTCACAACATATTTATTTATATATTCACTTTAAAAACAAATAATTGAATTTAAATAAAATTAATAATTCAGGGCAGCTCCCATACAACAAACGTGTTTTTTATAGATAATGGTACGGAACCCTTCGTGCGCGAGTCCGACTCGCACTTGGCCGGTGTTTTATGCAAATGCACAATTTTTCACTGTCACCAAAAATGTATATGGAGCAGTTTATCATTGGTTTTGGGATTTTAAAATTCCACACAAATGTTCTTACAGATGTTATAACAACTTTTGTTTTTTTAATGTCCTCATCAATATTCATATTCATTAATAAAATAATGAAAGCTAAGTAAAACTTATTGCTACACAAGTTGCAGAATTTTTTCCTGTCGTATGAAAATCAAGTTAAGAAACAATGTCAAATAAAACAAGCAAATGTTTTTTGTAGTAATTTGAGTAAATCTTATATACCTACTTATGTACAAATTGAACACAAATTAACAAAACTATAACTACTGCATAAAATGCATCACTCAGGTAGATCCTCATTCACTCTTTCCTGCAGTGAATTGAAATAATAAACCTTTATTTTTTCAATATTTTCCGGTGTCAATCCATTCCGTTTGACACTAAAAATTCATTTATAAGATGAGAAGGATCTTTCAACATCCACAGATGTAAGAGGTGCGTATTTGTACAGAATTTCGTTATTTATTTCATTTCCGTTTACAATTTTGTTACTTATTTCTCTAACCACATCATAATCGGGAATTCGGTCCAAAACCTTTTCAAACTTTTCTTTAACTAATTCGTCAGTGTTCCAATTTATTACTGCTCTGATATTGTCTAGAATGTGTAAGGATTCGGTTATTGATAAATCGGATTTTTGAAATTCAGTAAGCGCTACTTGTATACTTGTAAAATATTTATTAATTTAATTTAAATCTGGAAGTATGTTTCCGTTACGTATAATACGTTTTACGTTTCTAATGGAAATAGCCTCACTGCTATTAAGCCTGCTTAAAACATTTGATATTCTGTTAAAATGTTTGCATAATATGCGGCTGCTGATAGCCATGTTTCTCACCTTGTGATCACTGGTTGTGGAGGTAACGGTAAATCAGGGTACATATTTTTTAACCACTTCACTCGGTATGGGGATTTTAAAAAGATCTTTTTAACATTGGCTATAAATGCATCAACATTTTCATATCTAGAACGGACTTGTTCTGCAACTCTGTTTAAAGCATGAGCTAAACACGTAAATGAATCATATTAGGAAAATCTGCTTTTAACAGGCGACCAGCTCGCAACATATATGCTACGCTATCAGGACATAACATGAGTACATTATTTACCTTTTCTTCATATCCTTCACCCCACATGGATTGTAAAGATTCGGTTACAAAATTAGACACTGATTCTCATTTCATTTTATTTCATATTTATTGCAATATCATAATTAATTATGTACATTTATACGAGTAGGTAAAATAGATCTTAACTTATTAATTATGACGCCCCGCAAGGGCATAGCAGTTTTGAGAGGGTTTATATAATATTAATTTGTGCATGCATTATAATAAACCTAAACCGACGAGCTTGTATGAAAAGATTGATGAATGTAGAGGAAGCGAGAGAAGTATGTCAGGATCGTAGCAAGTGGAAAAATGTGGTCTCTGCCTACCCCTCCGGGAAAGAGGCGTGATCTTATTCTTATCTAAAGGCGTATTATGTATGCATTATAATTTATGTAGATTACTTAAATAATTCATTACAATTATGATCTTATTTACATATTACTTTTATTTATTATATGTAATTCTCAATTTCATTGTAGTTTGCTTAATCTATTTATAATGTTTAAAATTATTATTTAACATTATAGTATTTAATTTAGGTAGGTTGTTTAATGGTTTGCATTAAAAATGTTGTAATATATATTTATTTATAGCTTTATTATAAATTTTTAGAAATGTGTTTTTTATTAATTTACTTTAGGTAGTTTAGACATTAAAAAAATCGTTTAAATTGTAGTAGCACTTTTCAGTTAGGAAACATTTTATTTTTTTATGAATAAGCTGTTTGATTCTATATCTTTAATATCATTTGGAATATTATTATAAAGTAAGTTCATAGGTGACTTGTGGGAAAACATCGAATGGATTTTTATTTAAGATAAATATGATGAAAAAAACAACGAAACCATCGAAAAAGTGCAAAAGTGTGGTTATTTTCTTCCCTCTTTACACGTAAAGAAAAAGAATAAGACAAAAGTTGCAGGGCTGTCGGGCCTTAAAAAATATACCTATTCAACTATACCCCACACGAACGAAAAAGCACCCAGTCCGTTCCGTCCCTACCCCAACGGATGACAAACGGGACCCCTCTTACTAAGCCTCCGCTGACCGTCTGTCTGTCTGTCCGTCAACGGGTTATATTTCATGAACCGTAATAGGTAGACAGTTGAAAATTTCACAGAATTTGTATTTCTGATGCCGCTATAGTACTCATACTTAAGTAAAACAACATAATAATAAAATCGACCAAGTGTGAGTTGTACTCGCACTAAGAAGTCCGACCTAAATGACAAAAAAAAGAATATTTTTGTCGCTCGCGTTATCTTTTGTTTGTAATGTATTTTAGGTAGGTATCATTGTCATTATACTTTGTAGTTATATGGAGAGGTGTCATCATCATCATATCAGCCGAACAACGTCCACTGATGGACAAAGGCCTCCCCAAAAGATTTCCACGACGACTGGTTTTGCGCTACCTTAACCAGGTCATCGGTCCACCGAGTGGGAGGCCTGCCTACAATACGTTTTTCGGGGCGTGGTCGCCACTGTCCCCAACGACCATCCGTTCTACCAGCTATGTGCCCGCACACTGCCACTTCAGTTTAGCTTATTAATTCTGAGAGCACTGGAGAGGTGGGTTTTATTGTAGAAAAGGGGGGTTTTATTGGGTCAAAAAATTTATGATAAATTGAACGTTGTGAGAAGAGAAAGAAAATGTATAGCGCGCCTCTACGAGTAAATGGGCAAAGAAATTGAAAAAAAAAATTTTTTTTGTATTTCATTGTACTGAAAGTGTTTATTGTTGACTTCGGAACTCTAAAATTTTACAAGAATGCGGGTCACATTTACGAAAGAAAGTTACGAAACGAATATAACCCATTTTTTGGAAAATCACAAAATATTTAAACTAATTTGTTTTTAATTTAAAGTATAAAATAAAATGGGCTTTAACACGAAATCCGCTGATTTCCGATCCCCAGTTTGATTTTTTTGTTCCAAATTAGATGTAGTTTATACTTTTAAACAAAAGGTCAAATTTCCAGTCATTAATACTTTACCTATTTTTATTTGGTGAGATGAAACGAGAAGGAATAAGTCAGTGTATGTGTGTGTGGGAGAGGGAGAAATGCGCGAAACAAAGAGGATATTATAATATAAGTCACTATATAATCTTCTTGGTCACTACGTTTCAAGCGCGAAACCACAGATTACTAAATAGTTACTTCGTGAAACACACTTGAGGAAATTGAGGAAATAAAAATACAACAGCATTGAACAGCATCGAGATGCGCGCGGCGGGCGTGGGGTTTTCTGTCCTTTTCTGACCTTCTGTGATGAAAAGAGATGAATCTTTATTTATCTTCCCACTCCCCATCGCACGCCGCCGGCCGCCGGCCGGGAAGCCGCCGCCGCACCGGGTCCGGCGCCCACGCCATGCAATATGCATACAACCCACGCTGCCTGTGCTGTGCGGGCTGGCGACGGAAACAAACAAATCAGATTGATCCTGGCTGGATAATCGACGGACGTGTGTGACGTGTTGTGAAGAAACTTTTTTGAACTAAGAACAGTTTTTGTTTTGAAGTGGACATTCGTGGTTTTTGTTCAGTCTTTTTTTCAACATCATTCTCCAATGTTTACCGTACATTATTTTGGATTTTACAAACGAAATTGAGGAATTTCGCTATTAACTGGTATGTAATTTTGTTAAGTTTCATAAATTATTAGAATAGAATAATAAATTACAGTTACATAGGGTCAGTAACACGAACTCCGTAGCCAGTTCCGAAATTCAAGTTTGTGGATAGATTACATTTTCGAAATAAGTACTTTAATTTAAAAAAGATTACTTTGAAAACCTTAAATCACTAATAAGTATTATATGATAATTTTTTTTAAATGTAATCTATCCACAAACTAGAATTTCGTGACTTCCTTATGATAAAATTGACAGTTTCATTAGAATCGGCCCATCAATTTTCTAGAAATAGTAATTTAAGTTTGTATGGGAGACGACTTTGTAAATACGCTTTTAACTATATCATAGTAAGCATCAAATAATACGTTTTTTTGTATGGGCACCTAAGTAAATACCTACATAGGTACTGTTGGAAGTTCGGAGGGGGGGTCGTGGTTTTATTTTTTATTTCTCATATTCTGAAAGTAGGCCATATAGTTCATGACCTTACTTTATCTATCATCTAAGAAGCTGACTGAAAGCGATACGTTTCGGCGATAGGGCCGCACGCACACACGCACGCACATTTACTACGCACGTGGTCATTTTTAGGATTGGTAGTTTTAATTTGAGACTTGGAATCGAAATAGGTTTATTGGGCGTAAGTAAGTAATAATTCTTCATTTGCTCTTAAACATGGTGTAAGAAGATGTACAAAAAATTAATGGCTCTTATGTTCAGCCAAAGTAGAGATGGCATGCAAATGTATTTTTCACAGAATCAGCATGCATATGTCAATATTTATAAAAATATATTTTTAAAAAAAACAAGAGATAATTAAAGACAAAATGCAAATGACAATGTTAAAAAATAATTATTTAAAATCCAAAAATTTCTGAATACTATAAAAGTTTTTGTCAGTTGGCCATGTATATAAATTAATTCGTATTGAGTAAAAATTTAAAAAACTGGCTAAGTTCGACTTGAGTTTGCGCACCGATAGTTCGGTAGCACCAAAAATACAGGGTCTTCGGCAGATGGTTGAAAATACGAAAATGGAGGATAGGTGGGGTTGCCTCACACCTATTTTGAGAATAAAAAAAAATCTAGGACTTGTAATTTTTTTTACAGGATTTTTTTTCCTTTTTTTAGAAATTTTGCCATTTTTATACCTTTGAACACATGTAACTTTTTGTTTTTTAAAGCTAGCTCCAAAATTTTTTTTTAATAGACTTTTATAAGATTGTCGGCTCTAAAAAAAATTATTTTTGTTTCAAGTTATTGCTGAAAACAAAAATGTGGGCCCCCGAACTTAAAAAAAAAGTTGAACAAAAATTTAAAAGTCAACTTTGCGATGCATTTAAAAAAAAAATAATGGGGCTGGAAGGCTTCTGTTTTTTTTAAAACATCTCTAAAGCTTAGGCTTTTGAATGGTATGTAATTTGTTTCGGTATCTTTTTTGTAACCGGAGTTGTTAATTTTTTTTACTCAATTGGACCATGTTGACGAAATTCCACTAGTTACATGTTTTGTGAAATGTATCAAATGCAAAGTTGAAAATAATGTCAATACTTACTGTTGGGACGGTTACAAAGAGCAGGTACGTTTTTTTACATGCTTGCACACACAAAATGGCTATCTTTTGTCATTTATTGGCATATTGGAGTTAGCACTTCCATATGCCAATAAAATGTCCGCATATTCCGCATTGGTAAATTGAGCCATTTTAAACCACAACAAAGTCTTAACAAAACGTCTGATAATAACAAAAAGTGACAAACAACAAAAATACTTAACAAAATCACAAACACAGCAAAGTGAAATTAACGAAAACAAAAAAAAAACGATAACGGTATTAACATTTGTGATTTTGTTAAGTTTTTTTGTTGTTTGTCACTTTTTGTTATTATCAGACGTTTTGTTAAGACTTTGTTGTGGTTTAAAATGGCTCAATTTACCAATGCGGAATATGCGGACATTTTATTGGCATATGGAAGTGCTAACTCCAATATGCCAATAAATGACAAAAGATAGCCATTATGTGTGTGCAAGAATGTAAAAAAACGTACCTGCTCTTTGTAACCGTCCCAACAGTAAGTATTTACATTATTTTCAACTTTGCATTTGATACATTTCACAAAACATGTAACTAGTGGAATTTCGTCAACATGGTCCAATTGAGTAAAAAAAATTAACAACTCCGGTTACAAAAAAGATACCGAAACAAATTACATACCATTCAAAAGCCTAAGCTTTAGAGATGTTTTAAAAAAAACAGAAGCCTTCCAGCCCCATTATTTTTTTTTTAAATGCATCGCAAAGTTGACTTTTAAATTTTTGTTCAACTTTTTTTTTAAGTTCGGGGGCCCACATTTTTGTTTTTAGCAATAACTTGAAACAAACATAATTTTTTTTAGAGCCGACAATCTTATAAAAGTCTATTAAAAAAAAGATTTTGGAGCTAGCTTTAAAAAACAAAAAGTTACATGTGTTCAAAGGTATAAAAATGGCAAAATTTCTAAAAAAAGGAAAAAAACCCTGTAAAAAAAATTACAAGTCCTAGATTTTTTTTAATTCTCAAAATAGGTGGGAGGCGACCCCACCTATCCCCCATTTTCGTATTTTCAACCATCTGCCGAAGACCCTGTATATATTTAATTACTTGAATAATTTAGGAAATTAGTATTAGTATTTTACAAAAATAATTGATTTGATATCCCAACAAAACATAACTGTGAAATGGGACCAAGTTCGATAAAAAAAACTACAGCGATCTAAATGGGTAGGTACCAAGTTCTATACTATACGGAACTTCAAATAGAAATATCAGATTTCTCCAAATAATATAGAATGTACAACGGTTTTCAGTTGCTTAAAAAAAATTATGTTCTGTGCTACTAAATGGTTAAATATATATTTATGAAACTTGAGATTCTTAGTGTGTAAGTGTGTAAGTCAAACAGATTTTAAGTTACTGGTAGGTCGAAAGTGGCCCGAAATGGTTCGTGTAATATAATTATATAACCCACGGCCGGTATCGCCTTTTTTAAAAGCTTTTATTTAACTTGCAATGTAAGTATGTTTGTTCGGGTGAAATCTTGCAAGTTAATTTTGACCCACTTCCCGGTTTCCGATTGAGCTGAAATTTCGCATGCATATGTACTATGTATATCGCGTGACAATGTACCTAAAAGTTAGGTTTTTCGAAAATTATTTCTTTTCGAACTAGGCGGACACACTGCCGTGTGTCTCGATTGCTACATCGGAAGACGTACGAAGTCAGTACAATGTACAATTAATATATCGATGTATGATATATGAGATATCACATCAACGAGCTTGTACTTAGTAAATATTTCGATGGCGAGCTTACGAAATGTACCTAGTTTGTAACCACAGAAATCGGAATAAATAGAAAATTGCCTTATTTCGATTTCTGTGTTTGTAACACATCATCAGCGGCGGCGTAGAAATACTATGTTCTGCCGCACATCTGCGGCCGACATTCCTATAGATTCAAAGAAATTTTTATCGACCATAATTTACCATAAATTTATTAAGGCAGACAAGGCCAAGCGAGGACCGAAGGCAAAAAATTCACAATGGATCGTGGAGGCATAGTAAAAATAAATGTGGAGGTCATTTTGGTTTGGTTTTTTTAGTGTTGAGTTATTTCCAGGTACTCTATTTCTTTTGTTTTTTGTATTGAATTTATTTAGGATTATGTATATAGTATTTATTTGTTTAGGATTAATTAGTTACGTAACGACTCGGTTCCCCTAAACAGAGGTGCCGGGATTCAAATCCGTTCGGCCAAAGTACCAATGAGTTTTTCGAAACTTATGTTTATGTACATATACTCACCGATTGCTTTAACGGTGAAGGAAAACATCGTGAGGAAACCTGCACACACCTGCGAAGAAACTCGAAGGGTGTGTGTGAAGTCGACCAACCCGCACTGGGCCCGCGTGGTCGACTAAGGCCCGATCGCCCTAATTCAGGGTAGGCTCGAGCCCCTCGGTGGGGACTTGTATGAGCTGATATGATGATGATGAGTTACCTAACGCATATAATAGGTTTTACCTATGAAATTTCCAATTCAGTTTTTGAAGTTCAATGCCAATTTTTATTGAAAATAAAAAGGTTATTGTTTTTTATTATTGACCTTATGGTGACACTACTAACGATCTTTTATTAGTAACTAGTGGCATTTCTTTCATGTTCCAATCCCCTGAGCTATGTACCATTGAATGGAACAAAGGCGTTTTCTTAGTGGTCAACTGGTCTGCGGCAATTTTTTTGACTAGTTAATTTTCTTGAATTTTCCGAAATTTTCCTTTGAAAGTGACGAAATCTTTGGGGGGGGGGGGGTGTTTTTCCCAAATATGAAATTAGTAACGAAGAAACTGCTGCGATAACTCTAGAGCTTTAGAATTAAAAATGTGTATTTTTTGCCTCAATAAAGGTGATTATTTCAGGTGAAAAATTCGACTTCATGGGGTTAAAGCCACCGTGCTCTCAAAATATCTGAACAATATACATCAAAATATCTATCAATAGGCATATGCTTACCACCATTTAATTTCTAATTGTCTAATGGTATTTTGAGAATATTTTTTAAATTACTTTTGTTCTTAATATTAATTTTCATTAAACTTTTTTATACAATCAGCAATTTCATAGGTAATGACGTAAATATTAATAAATGTGGTTGGGTCATTGGCCAAAGCTGTGTATATTCTATATACATACCTATTTTTTATATTTTTTTATTGTACATTGTTTGAAATGAAATAAAATAGATAAAATAAAACAAACAATGTAGGTAGTTTGTACTAAAATGGTTTCACGCTGACGCTGGAAGTCACAACAGCTCAAAGCAGACCGATACAGGTATTTTAAGCAGGTAGAATAGTTCGTATTTCGTACGGGGCGGCGGCCTCTTTTTGAACGGTGTAACCAAACTCCTAGTAGGTAATATAATATGTAATAAAATGGTAATAAATGACTGTTTAATAATAAGTATCAACACGAATCACTAGGTACACGAAAACCATTTTTATCGTCAGTACAACACCCAAAATTCTTATTCATAGGCAGGTAGTTGTCTATATTCGATATACTCGTATATTTATTGCATATTATATTGTTGAGGGGATCCCACAACCTAACTACTAATATATATACTTTGACCTAACTAGGGCCGCCATCAATTTAAAAAATTACTCGCAGAGTACCTACATACAGCTCGCGCCAAACTTTATTAGTGATCTGAAATGTGATGCAAGTGCTTACTGCGCCGGTTATAACTGATACCCAAAACAAAGTAGCCCAGAGGCAAAAGTTCACTGGCTTTACACAGGAGGTCGCGGGTTCGATTCCCGGCGGGGTCATTTGTTAGACTTGGTTTGGTTGGTGGTAGGGCATTTTCTAAGCCCGCCTGGCTATCTACCACCATCTTATCTAGTTCTTGCCGCCAAATATCAATGTTGATATCATTGGTGTGTTCCGGCATGAAGATAAGATAGCCAGTTCCCCATTGCGTTGGGGAGTCTTGGTAAGCCCGCTTCCATCTTCGGCAACATCGTCACTTACCACCAGGTGAGATGTTGTCAAGGGTTTACAAATTGTGAATAAAAGAAAGAGTATATTATGCATATTAGTACTGTTGCGCTTCTCACTAAGGTCGGGTGTAAAACTTCAGGTGAAACTGATAACTGTATAATATCAGAAAACACAAAATATAACACGAAAAATACAAGTAGGTACAGAAATTCGGTATGCTAAGTTAGTCCCTAGGAGAACGTCCGATCTATATCGTGGCTGAGAGTTGACTCCTCTTGGCGTGTCTCGTAACATTCCATAACGACTAGTTACCGGAGATCGGGGGGTGCTCCTAACGGTACTAAGATACAAAAGAAATATTAAGAAACATTCGTGGGAAAACAGAGGTACGGTACAGCAATAACAAACAGGGATACAATACATAATAAAGCTATAAAATTTAGCTAGGCAGAAACTAATAAACGTCGGCGTGTCTTTTGCACAAATTACATTTCTCATAGGGCGTCTGGTGCATTCTAACAGTTAGAGTCGAAAGCGATCAGAAATCCTCTATAGTGTGCAACACCGCCAAAACGTAACCGGGATGTACCTCAATAAAACTTTAGTTACATGAAGTCATATAAAAATATAAAATGTCCGTGTTTACGGCTTCAAAATCCCAGAACTGTTATTAGTTGTGTCTCAACAAAAAATAAAACTTTTTAGGGTTCCGTGGGACCAGGAAATGTGGTCACCACAGTACTGCCCAAAATTTGCTATGATGTTGTGACCCGTAATAAAGTTTAGCGCAAGATGTACTTAAAAGAAAATTTAAAACGATGTTTTTGAGTCTAGTTTCAGGCCCTTTCGTGTGTGCATTTTATGATTGTGCATCCTTTATAAAGCTTGTAATCGATTTGTAACAGACAGATGTTTTCATATGAAATCCGCGCGCGCTGTGTGAAGTAGCGGGCATCCATCCCACAAGATGCCACAAGTGGCTCGTAAATATTCCAAGGTTATGCTCCAGAACTACATATTATTATCTCTAGTATCCACGCATCTCGTTTTGAAATGACTTCAAAAATTAAAGGAGGAAGTTCTGTTGTTTTCAACCGACTTCAAAAACTAAAGGAGGAGGTTCTCAATTCGACCTTGTGTTTTTAATATTGAAACTGTTTTTTTCGTTTGCTTCGATTTAGGGGGGGTTATTACCTTATTCATTACAATAGAAGGAAATATCGAAGGAAAGCGCGGAAGAGGAAGGCCTTGAATTGCTTATATAGACTGGAAACGTATAGAGAAATGAAGGAGATAGTGTGGGAGCGAGAGACCTGGAAAGAGCTGCACCAAAAAAAAACATTGCTCTTAAATTATGATGATGAAAGTGTTTGGGGTATCGTTATGATTGAAGTGTCGTGCGCGTATTGGTAAGGGCTTTAATGTTAAAAATTTTTTTCAGTCAAAAACAATTTTTACAAAAACTGAAAAAAATAATTTTTTTTCTTTACTTTAGTCAACGTGGATACCGAGAGCAAGCGGGTTTTTTTAAGTTTATGTCCATCCCGAAATTCCATTCTAACTATATTATTCCGATTTCTGTGATTCTAACTACATAGTTATTTAAATCTACGACAAATGAAGCTGTTGCCCGCGGCTTCGCGCCTGTGGATACGGAGAGTGAGCGCGTTTTTAAAATCTTTAATGTATGTATGTATTAGGGATGCATCGATACGCCTTTTTGCCGATACGATACCGATACCGATACTCTTATAAAAATATCGGCGATACCGATACCGATACGCTTATTGAATTCAAAAAGGAAGGTAGAATAAATAAAACACAATTAATTAATAGTTTTAGTAATCAAAATTAACATTTATAAGATTTTTATTTAAATAAAAAACAAAGCATTCATAAGTTTTGCGGGCAAAGGCGATTTCGCAAGTCTGTTTGAATAAGAGCTGCGGTGGAAAATAGTCTCTTAGATGCGACAGATGCCTCGTTTGCAACGAAATAGATGGGACAACACGCGCGTTTACATTACATTTTTAAAGCGCGAAATTTGAAAAGTATCGTTGAATCTGCCATAAAAATATCGCCGATACCGATATATCGGCAAACCCGAAGTATCGCCGATATATCGGTATCGGTATCGGTATCGGATGCATCCCTAGTATGTATGTATATGTTTGTTCGGGTAAAATCTTGCAAGTTAAATTTGACCCACTTCCAGGTTTCCGATTGAGCTGAAATTTTGCATGCATATGTATATCGCGTGACAATGCAATATTAAAAGCTTGTAAAGTTTTTAGGTGTTTCAAAAAAATTTTAAAGTTTATGAAGCAAAAGTAAAAATTGGATAGTGAAACTTGCCAAGTTTACACCATTTAGTAGCACAGAACATAAGATTTTTATAAGCAACTGAAAACGGACTATTGACGTCCGAAAATAACTATTTTTATTTTACTACTCACTCACTTGACTCATCAAAATTATAGACCACTTTCAGGTGACTTAAAAAAGTTGAAGGTTAGTTATTGGTAGGTTATTGGACGTATACAAAGGAAAAAAATCAAAAAACGGCCAAGTGTGAGTCGTACTCGTGCACCAAGGGTTCAGTATCACTATACTACTCAGCAAAATATATAGACCACTTCCAGGTCACTAATAAACTTAAAATTTGCCATCGAGATAAGTTATTAGGCGTATACAAAGAAAAGAAATCAATAAACTGGCCAAGTACGAGTTGGACTTGCGAAATTAGGGTTCCTTACCATTTATCCAAATTATAGACTATTTCCTTATTTATTTCGCCCTGATTCAGGGTAGGCTCGAGCCCCTCGGCGGGGACGTATATGAGCTGATATAATAATAGACTATTTCCAGGTGACTTAGAAATTAGTTTGTTTATTACGCGTATATAAAGAAAAAAGAAAAACCGGCCAAGTGACAGTCGGACTCGCGGAATTTGGGTTCCTTACCACCACTACTAATTGAATAATTATATAGACTTTAATTTGAGATTTGGAATCGAAATAGGATTATTGAGCGTATTGAGTAAAAATTCAAAAACTGGCTAAATGCAACCAGGGCTTGCGCACCGAGGGTTCGGTACCATCGAAAATATCTTATATTAAGTATTTATATCTATACTTGAATAAAGATAGGAAATTAAAATTGATACTTTACAAAAATAAATGATATCCCAACCAAACATGAAATTGAAATGGGGCCCAAGTTCGATATTAAAATAGACAGCGAGCCAAATGGGTACGTACGAGTACCTAGTTCCGACGCTCTTACGGTAAAGGAAAACATCGTGAGGAAACCTGCACATGCCTGCGAAGAAACTCGCGGGTTGTGTGTGAAGTCGACCAACCCGCACTGGGCCCGCGTGGTCGACTAAGTCCCGATCACCCTAATAAGGGTAGGCCACAGATTACTAATTAGTTACTAGGTAGGCTCGAGTCCCTCGGTGGGGACGTATATGAGCTGATATGACCTAGTTAAGTCGTCGCCGCCGTAGGCCTGCCGATTGTTGTTTACTATGCTGTGCGGTTGGGTGTACAAATTGAAGTTTGAGATGCAACTTCTTGCAGACAGAAGCGTATTTACCCGTTCGGTTGTTCTTTCGCCAGTCGTAGTAGAAAAAAAGCAAAATTTGAATTTAACTAGTCGATAATTTTGTGGTGACCACATTTCCTGGTCCCACGGATCCCTAAAAAGTTTTATTTTTTGTTAAGACACAAATAATAACAGTTCTTGGATTTTGAAGCCATAAACACGGACATTTTATTTTTATATGACTTCATGTAACTAAAGCTTTATTGAGGTACATCCCGGATACGTTTTGGCGGTGTTGCACACTATAGTGGATTTCTAATAGCTTTCGGTTATTACGGTCTGTACCAGACGCCCTATGAGAAATGTAATTTCGTGCAAAAGACACGCCGACGTTTATTAGTTTCTGCCTAGCTAAATTTTATAGTTTTATTATGTATTGTATCCCTGTTTGTTAATGCTGTACCGTACCTCTGTTTTCCTTCGAATGTTTGTTAATATTTCTTTTGTATCTTAGTACCGTTAGGAGAACCCCCCGATCTCCGGTAACAAGTCGTTATTGAATGTTACGACACACACCAAAAGGAGTCAACTCTCAGCCACGATATAGATCGGACGTTCTCCTAGGGACTAACTTAGCATACCGAATTTCTGTACCTACTTGTATTTCCCGTGTTATATTTTGTGTTTTCTGATATTATACAGTTATCAGTTTCACCTGAAGTTCTGAACTTTCATTTCAATACGCGACGTGAGTCATTACACCCGACCGTAGTAAGAAGCGCGACAATTTCTTATATATATTAATAGCTTTTTCCCGCGGCTTCGCCCGCGTGGACATCGTTTTAATGACTGTCTTTAAGGGTGATTAGTAAATTATGTCGTTTCCCACCTACTCAACAATCTCTGTGCAAAAAATCACAACGATCGAGTATTTTGTTAGTTCCCTCAGGAGCTGCATCAGATTATGCTATTTTCCCGGGATAAAAAGTAGCCTATGTCCTTCCCCGTGGCACAGGCTACCTGCATACCAAATTTCATAAAGATTGGTCAAGGCGTTGAAGCGTAAAAAGGTAACAAACATACAAACACATTTTCACATTTATAATATTAGTAAGGATTTGCAAACCAAAGGTTACAGTAAGGTGACGTTTATCGTGTGGGAGTACGGAGCCCTAAGCGCGCAACTCCGACTCGCACTTGGCCGTTTTTTTGTCACTTAATGGGGCGGATTTTTAAGCTGTGCCCGGGGCGCCGGATTCTTAAATACGCCTCTACTTGCAGATACTCGATCGTAGTCACATTTGTAAAAATTATGTCGTTTCCCACCTACTCAACCATCTCTGTGCAAAAAATCACAACAATCGAGTATTGTTTTAGTTCCCTCAGGAGCTGCATCAGATTATGCTATTTTCCCGGGATAAAAAGTAGCCTATGTCCTTCCCCGTGGCACATTGTTAATAAAAAAAAAAAAAAAAATTGACTTTTGAGTTAGTAATATTTAATTTAAAAAAACAAATACAGTGCAGTTGTAGCTTAAACCAAGAGAGAGGACGAAATGGATGCTGAAGGCGTTGTTCCGTCTTATATAAGGTCTAACAAAATTAGCTGAAACTATTTTAACTGGTGCTTCTATCCACGAAACTGAACAACTTTCTCCATGAAACCCATAGTCAAATCTCAAAAAAAAATTTGAACTTCCCATATTAAGTTGGCTGATCAGCTGATCGAGTTAGTATGGGAGAGATAATTTTTTTTGGAGATTTGACTATGGGTTTCATGGAGAAAGTTGTTCAGTTTCATGGGTAGAAGCACCAGTTAAAATAGTTTCAGCTAATTTTGTTACACCTTATATAGGTACTAATTTGGTTACCATGCCTCCATGCGTGCTTTATCGCGTTACCTAAGCAATAGTTTCTAAAGTTTCGCTAAAAAGTCGTAAAATTAATCCCTTGAGGAATCCGGCTGTGATTGTGACACAGAAATCTGAATAATATAGGCACTTTTGTGAAAATGTCCGTGGCATGCGTGCAACTATGTTGAGGGCAGAGGTTAAAATATAAATTTAGAGCTATTACTTAGGTACCTGTTGGAATATCGACAAAAATAAATCTGTCTTACTTTGACTACAGGTAGTCTTTCTCTGTCATACATGTGTATAGACATAGACATAGACATCATTTATTAATAATATACATTACACGTCAAGAAATTAAAGAAAAAATAAAAAAAAATATTAGATTAAATTACTTAAAAATGTCAATTTAAATATAGCAATAACTAAGGTATGTTATTTAAATAAAGAAAATAAAATATACAAAATAGTAATATTTTGTCATTAATTAGTTTTAATAGTCTAAAACTCATTATGACTGTAGAAAGACTGCTCGACGAGCCATTTTTTGAGTTTCCTCTTAAAAATAGAATTGCTCGGAGCTTCAGTAACATCGGCAGGTAGTCGGTTGTATATGGACGGGCCCATGACATGCGTTGTTCGGGATAACTTTTCCAATCTCCTCGGAACAGCAGCTAGCTTATTACCATGCCTAGTATTGTATTGGTGTCCTTCACCACGCGTCACGTACATGTCAAGATTCTCCCTGACATACAAGGCTACCTGGTGTATCAGCATACTCGGAAGTGTCATGATCCCAAGGGCCCTGAAGTGAGGTCTTGCCGTGTCGTCATGAGCAATGCGTGCCATCACCCTTATGGCTCGTTTTTGCAGTCTGAACGCTCGCTCCCAATCGGCAGCGCGTCCCCACAGCTCGAGACAGTATTGTAAGAGTGAGTGCACGGTGGCGAAGTAACACGTGCGCACGGTGCCAGTAGGAAGAGTGGAAGCAAGTCTTCCTAGGGCAAAACAAGCCCTTCCCAGCTTCCCGCATATGTACTCAATGTGCATTTCCCATGTCAAGGCCCTATCGATGTGGAGACCCAGAAAAGTTGCATTGTGCACTTGTTGTATTGGAATGTTATTGAGTAAAACTGCAATAGTCCGATTTTTACGACCCGACAGGTTAAACGGCAAAACTTGAGTTTTTGTTAGGTTCAGTGCGAGACCATTTATCTTAAACCACTCATACAGTTGTGAGGCCACTGTGTTTAATTTCTTCTCAAGTATATCGTGCGTGGATCCAGACACCAAAACTGCCACGTCATCAGCATACATGAAAGCCTCTCCATCGGTAATCGCATGCGGCAAATCATTCATCAGAAGAGAGAACGCCAGATTGGACAAAGAAGATCCTTGGGGGACCCCCAAGTCGCTGGAATAGCCATCAGATTTCGTACTCTCACTCTGAATGAATTGTGTTCTCTCTTTCATAAAGTTAAACATCAAGGATAATGCTGGTCCGCCAATACCATAATGCTGTAATTTAACGGCGACCAAGCTGTGATCTGCTACATCGAAAGCTTTTGAAAGATCGCAGAAGATTACTGCGATCTCATGCTTTCGATCTCGAGCTTCGAGAATAAGTCGCAGAACCTCACGTGCAAGAAGGGTGGTGGAGCGTCCAGCGCGGTACGCGTACTGGCGATCTGATAAGGCTCCGATTTCAGTAAGGTAGCTTGAAAGCCGCGTGCTCAGTCCATTTTCTAAAATTTTTGCCATAGCAGGTATAATAGATATCGGTCTATAGCTCCCTGGATCTTCTTGATTGCCTTTACCTTTGTACAGTGGACATACTTTTACCTGTTTAAGGATTTTGGGATAAGCTCCATCCTTGAAACAGACATTATAAAGCTTTGTTAGTGGACCCACTAGATTGTGTACTATTTCAATTAGAAGCTCTATCGAGATACCATAGATATCCTTAGTAGGTTTTTTGGTTAAGCGTTTTGTTGCAATCTGAACAATTTCGTATTCACTGAATTGACAGAGGCGCAGCGAGCGGTCGGCGCGCGGCAGCGCGACTACGAGCGCGGCCAGGGCGCGCGGCAGGTCGGCGCGCGGCGCACCGCACGCAGCCGCAGCTGTTACGAATCTGTGATTTAGATCATTCAGTAAATCGAGTCCATTTGGATAGTTTTGCCCGTCGGGCTGCTTTATTACATCTGTAAATTGTATCGATTTTTTGCTTTTTCCTATTTCAGTATTGACGACGTTCCACATAGTTTTGGTAACATTAGAGCTTTCATTAATCACTGTTACATAATAATTTGTGCGTTCACGCCGAAGAAGATCATTATATAGAATCTGAAATTCATCATATTTATTCGAGATTTCTTCGTTGTCAGGAAATTTATTTTTTAAATCGCACAAATCGAACAACAATGCTTTTAAGTGTCCTACTTCAGAAGTTACCCAGATTTGTTTGCTGGTCGATTTGGTTTCCTTTTTAGTGGGAAACAGATCTCCATTTTATTGGTAATAATATTTACAATGGCTAGAGCGAGCTCATCGGCAGTGGCGTTCCGAGCACATATCTCGCTCCAATCAATGCTGTCGATTGCGGTGGCGGTGGTATATTATATTAGTTGAATACAAGAGCCCTTTCTTCTAATCTGATAATACAGGATATCCCAGAAATGGATCGACATGCTTTAAGGTGGTGATAGCTTAGGTCAAGACCACCCAAATTAACACAACATATGTTCCGCAAAATCTTATAATGTTTGAGTTATACTAGTTTTTGAAAAAATAAAAAACACCATTTGAATTGTGGCATGGTGAAAAGGACACACTAAAATATTTAAGAGTTATCGGTTCAACTGTATATTACCTATGTTAATAAAATTTCAACCAAGTTGGATAAAGATCTTTTAAGAGTAAATTGGTTGGATGTGAAATTGTGAACCCAATAGTAAAGTGTGGTATGGTATGTGCTAGGTGAAAAGTTTGTATAAGTCAGAGATTTGATTGTTGATAAGTATTATCAAGCAAGTCTAAGTTCCTGAATAAAGGAATAATGCCTTAAATAAACACGTTAAAAAACCGACTTCCATCGCAACAACTTTTTTGCTTTAATTTTTTTGGTTTTTGTTAGTTTCTAATAAAGTACTAAACCGATTTTGATGAAATTAATATGAGACTACACAGAAAACATTAGCTTTCAAATAAAAAAATAATCATAAAAGTCGGTTAATCCAGTCAAAAGTTCTGAGGTAACACACATAAAAAAAACATACAATCGAATTGAGAACCTCCTCCTTTTTGGCAGTCGGTTGAAAATCGGGTGGGGCTGTCGCGGGGCACACTTTCGTTGATTAGCATGAAACAGTTTTGACGTCCCTGAATATTTTCGCCCTATGCGGAGCTCGGCCTGCGACCTCACGGTTTGTTACTTACGAGTAGTTGCTATGATGCCGTGGTTTGTTACTTGGTTGCTATGGAGTTGCGCTTCGTTACTTCGTTGCTATGATGCCGCGGTTTGTTACTTGGTTGCTATGATGCCGCGGTTTGTTACTTGGTTGCTATAGAGTTGCGGTTTGTTACTTCGTTGCTATGATGCCGCGGTTTGCTCCTTGGTTGCTATGAAGCCGCGGTTTGTTACTTGGTTGTTATGGAGCCGCGGTTTGTTACTTGGTTGCTATGATGCCGCGGTTTGTTGCTTGGTTGCTATGATGCCGCGGTTTGTTACTTGGTTGCTATGATGCCGCGGTTTGTTACTTGGTTGCAATGATGCCGCGGTTTGTTACTTTGTTGCTATAATGTCACGTCATGTCACTGAAGTGGCAGTGGGCAGGGCACATAGCTCGTAGAACAGATGGCCGATGGGGCAGTAAAGTTCGCGAGTGGCGACCGCGCGCCGGAAAACGTAGCTTAGGCAGGCCTCCCACGCGGTGGACCGATGACCTGGTGAATATCGCGGGAAGCCGATGGATGCGGGCAGCGCAGGACCGGTCGTCGTGGAAATCCTTGGAGGAGGCCTTTGTCCAGCAGTGGACAATTTGTGGCTGATATGATGATAATGTCACGGTTTGTTACTTGGTTGCTATGATGCCGCGGTTTCTTCTCATAATTTCAACTCATAATTTTTTCCTTTTAATTTTTTAAAATTTGTTAGTTAATTCTCCACAATAACCCTTTTTTGCGAAAAAAACAGTTGGCTATACTTACAAAAAATACAGCCTTTCAAAAGACGGACAGATGGACGATCGGACGCCGTACGCTTAGTAATAGAGTCCCATTCGTTACGCGGTACGGAACCCTAAAAACGACGAACCAGCTAAGAGTAATTTATTTTAATTTTGCTGCAGTTGCAGTACAACACTTAAACTGTGAACTTTGAAACTGAGCCGGAATTAGCTCCGAGTTTCTATTTGAGCTGGTTGAAGCAGAACTGGCTGTGAGACAATGAGAAGCGTAAAGGAAGGAATTGGTGAAACTTTGAAAGGAACTTACTGAAAGTTTCTTTCGAATAGGGGAATATGGTTGAAGTTGGATATGATTCGAATTTATAGAATTTTAACACTTAGTCTCCAGGAGGTTCGAGTTTCCATACAAACGTAGTTTCGCTTTAATACAAAAACTATGCCGGTTTAAATCCAAACTTTGTAAATATATTGAGTAGACAAATATCAATGTTTATAATTAGTTTTCATTGTAGTAAATATTAACGTGACTAAACGAAGGCTTTAATTAGTTTTGTACTGAACGTTTTAAACTGCTCTTATTTTTTCCGTTTTATATTAGTACACCGAAACATGAATGATTTTCATGTACAAATTTAAAAATTATAATTCAAAAAAACTCATCAATTTTGAAATGATTTTTTTACGTCCAGAATTTGCGATCAATTTGAAACTTTATCTGTCAGATGCAAAAGCATCTAAAACCGCCCTTTTCACTGCACTTGCATCACTTGAATCTAATGAAACACTGATTAATTCTATCAGATCTTTAATAACTAATTTACATGCATAGCGTATAACCTAATGATAACTTTACGTCTTTCTCCGTCAGGTGGGAGCGAAGTTCAAAAAACATGTTAAAATTCGATCTAATGGTAACCAAAAAATACACCAAGACATTATTTACAAAAATATAGTTATTTGGCGTTTGGATGCTGAATCTTCTTTGCTGTCTGACTGTTCTCACCGTTGATGCTACTGATACGAATCCTGTTAGTACTAGTTGATACAGACACATATTTATAATTTCCCTTATTAGAGGAAAGTCATTCGGTTCATCAATGTCTATTGCTCCCAATAGCGAAAGTCATTCGGTTCATCAATGTCTATTGCTCCCAACAGCGATAGTCTGGGGTAATATTTTTTTTGTTGTAAACAAAAATGTGGTCCAATCAAAATGCTCCTCGATCTAGGGTTATCATAGAAGTTATAGGTATTATGAAAAATACTAATTTAAATGAACTGAGAAAAACAAAGTTGGTAGTCCACTTCTTTATCGGGATTTAGCAAGACACGAGAATGCTCCCAGCATGGAATATCAAGGTACCGGTTTTTCTCTTGGTTTTCTGGCTGTATAAAGCTTTCGAAACTTCTGTTGATGCGCTGCGACACTATTTTTTTGTACTCCTCCCGAATGAGTTCAAAACTATTCTTCTTTCTATTGAAAATGTTGCTCAGGTGAAAACTTGTAAGGTGACTGTCCATCGTCGAAGTATATAAATGTACGGAGCAATAATTGAAAACGCTAAACACGTTAAAAAACCGACTTCCATCGCAACAAATTAGTACATTTTTGCATTATTATTTTTGGTTTTTGTTAATTTTCTAATAAAGTACTACACCGATTTTGATAAAATTTATATGGGACCACACGGGAAGCACAAAAAACATACACGACGAATTGAGAACCTCCTCCTTTTTGGAAGTCGCTTGAAAAACTCTGACAAGCATACTGCTAAGGAAGCTGTGGATACCTGATCCAATGAAATCAAATCAATGCAAACCTGATAAGTCCCTGAATCAGGTCCCTGTAAATCTGGTGGGATGAGATCACAGAAGAACAATTACCTATTGTTAATGCTCTGTGGGTGAGATCAGATCAATGCAAAAACCTGGTTAGTTAAAATCAGTTCCCTGCAAAATCTCTGCGAGATTAAACAAATTTGTAAAATACCAGATCCACCACATACGCACTCAGACTTAATAAACAACTATAATGATAGTTCCTAAAATCTGTGGAGTAAGATAATTAATTAGCCCATGATAAATCTTCACGTGTTAAATACTTCAAAATAGCGAGTCTATTTTATTTTACGCAGCGCCTTGACCGCGCTTCACCCCGCCCGCTTTGTACTATTAATCTTCAAAGTAGTTTATATAAAAAATACACGTGAGTTGTGAGCCGACCTAGTCAAAAAGCCCTCCCGCAGTGCCCCCTGCCCAAACGTGCCCATGACGCTAGCTGCGTTCCCCCGCTGAATAGGTAGCTAGCGAGTAAAAAAGACTTGGCCTCAGAGCACCATGGCCCTGATGTCTCGAGAGCAATCGGAACGAATTTATATTTAGGCACCAGACAGGCATATTTTGTGTGTTTATGGGCGGCTGCTGTCGTAATTGCTCGCTGATTAAAATAAAACCTGGACTTTAGTACCAACACTTATTGACAGAAATGTTATTGACTGTAAATGGGTATTAAACACGTTAAAAAACCGACTTCCATCGCAACAACTTAGTACATTTTTGCATTATTATTTTTGGTTTTTGCTAATTTTCTAGTAAAGTACTACACCGATTTTGATAAAATTTATATGGGACCACACGGGAAGCACAAGCTTTCAAATAAAACAAGAATCATAAAAATCGATTTACCCAGTCAAAAGTTACGAGGTAACATACATAAAAAAAACATACAGACGAATTGAGAAGCTCCTCCTTTTTGGAAGTCGCTTGAAAAGTTTGGAAATTCTCTAAAGTGTAAAGCCCGATAAATAATATTTTAAAGCCTGTTTGATTAGTTGCTCACGGTTTTAGTCAAGAATATTTAGACTTAAGAGGGAAGAATAGCTTCGCGATCCTAACGAAATAGGTATTTGGGAAAACATTTGCTATCGCTCGTGCGCTCATGCCCCCGGGCATCGCGCACAGCACATACAAAGAGCCTCACGCACACATCGACGGACGCTGCCAGTTGGCGAGAAGTTGCGACGAAAGGCGGAATGTTTTCTTACGTACCTACGGATAGTGATTGTTATGGCGTCCCCGAAACTCCGATACATAGAAATTGAAGTTAATAGCAGTAGGTAATAGTGATAATTTCAAGTGAGTATTTTGTTATGTAGATAATAGTAATTAGCAAGGAGTATAAACTAAATTGATTTTTGATAAATCGGCTTGTTGACGATATGCGCCCTAAATGACTGAAATTTTGTATTGTAAGGTTATTTAGGTATTTGCAGTGTATCTAAAATAAATAAAGTTTAAAAAAACTAAAAAACACGCTTTAAAAGTACATCAGACTAAAAAGTAAAAAATAATTTTTAATATATGTTGAAAATAATAATTAACGAAAAATATAACTAGAATTACTAAAATAATACTAGATTATTGTGAAAAAGCGTGGGGCGTTCTATGCCATATT
This sequence comes from Coleophora flavipennella, assembly GCA_947284805.1. Lineage (NCBI taxonomy): Eukaryota > Metazoa > Arthropoda > Insecta > Lepidoptera > Coleophoridae > Coleophora > Coleophora flavipennella. Next base: position 9,708,309 of record OX369278.1, read on the forward strand.
TTTCGTCTATCGAGCAACCCACACTTTTTTCCAAATAAGACTAGTCATCATATCAGCCGAAGGAAGTCCACTGCTGGACATAGGTCTCCCCCAAGGATGTTCTGCGCTGCCCGCATCCAGCGGCTTTCCGCGACCTTCACCAGGTCATCGGTCCACCGAGTGGGAGGCCTGCCTACACTACGCTTTCCGGTGCGTGGTCGCCACTCGAGAACTTTACTGCCCCAACGGCCATCTGTTCTACGAGCAATGTGCACCGCCCACTGCCACTTAAGTTTAGCAATTCTGAGAGCTATGTCGGTTACTTTGGTGCTCTTACGGATCTCCTCGTTTCTGATTCGATCACGCAGAGAAATTCCGAGCATAGCACGCTCCATTGCCCTTTGGGTGACCTTGAGCCTTCTTATGAGGCCCATAGCACAGTATATATATATGAGAAATAATAAATTCGGCCACAGAATTTTTTTTTGGCCACGTGGTCAACCTTCTCATTTAATAACTAAGCATCGGGAAAATGAGATAGCCTCTAATAATCTAAGTCATCTTCTTTACAACGCCAACTAAAAATGTTAAAGAAAGCGTCGACTCAAGATCAACAATTATTTTTACTTGTCCTTCTGATTTATACATTGCCAACTAATTTACTGACTCGGCCACTAATCCGTCGACCACTCAACACTGTAGGAATAGTGTAGTACGGGGAGTTCTAAATGGAAGCGGGAGCGAGCGAAGCGAGCTCGGACTTGCGGAGCACCCCGACTCGGATCCGTTAGGTTCGGAGACTGTGCGGGGAGGCGAGCTTAGCTCGCCTCCCCGCACAGTCGTAGTGTTAGGTTTAACATGAGAACACAGAAGTAGGAGCCCCGTCGGGGCTCCCGTCGACAACTCAACACTGTAGGAAGAGTGTGGTACGGGGAGTTCTAAATGGAAGCGGGAGCGAGCGAAGCGAGCTAGGACTTGCGGAGCACCCCGACTCGGATCCGTTAGGTTCGGTTGCGTTAGGTTAGGTTCGTCAATTAATGTAGGATGACTTACATTTTAAACATACTAAATTATACAATTAGAAGCTAATAGAATTACTATTTTGGTGTCATATATTATTATTTTAAAAGTTTGCTATTTGAATGCATGCCACAAATTTAGATGCTAAAAAATAACCATCATGCTGAGTTATATTTACAGTGGCTTACATAGAAGATAACTAGTGGCTGAGATACTATTATTCAGACGCGCGTTGGTTGTGGCCGACTTAGTAATTTAGAAGGTAACTTATATTTTCTGAGGTGAATAATGCTATTAAAAAGAAGCTTGTTTAATTAGTACCCTATATATATTAGTACTAACCCATAGTAAGCGACCATGTCTCAGTTCCGTACGTCATCACTGGCAACACACATTGGTCGAAGACCTAAGAAGACTTGTATTTTTTGTTAATTATTATTTTCAACTTATATTAAGAATTATTTTTTACTTTTTAGTCTGATGTACTTTAAAAGCGTGTTTTTTAGTTTTTTTAAACTCTATTTATTTTTTAGTTCAAACTTATGAAATTATTATATTGTCGCTGATTCTTGATAAGTCTACAAAGTTTGAATTAAATGTGTCCGTTTAAAGTGGGTCAAAATCGAGTCCAAAGGAGTCGGTTACATACAAACATACAGGTGAAGCATTTTTTTTAAATAAAATTTTGAGTGCGTTTGGCTGCACCTTACCTTATAATAAAAGCGTGATAAAATATTATGCTAGTTATTGTGAACGAAACTACTAATGTGATACTATAATAATTATACGAGTATACCTAACGTGACCATCTAAATAATAAGTAGGTTTTATGGGTTCCGTACATAAAAAACGGAACCCTTGTAGGATCACTCGTGCGCCTGTCTGTCTGTCCGTCTGTCACAGCCATCACAGATCACTGTCCGAATCTACTGGACCATATCAAGTGAAATCAGGTAGGATGGTGTAATCCTATCACCCAAACACAGATGTGCAGTCAATAAATATTTTTAAAAATTAAGGGTATTTTCGGGGGACCAATTAGGAAATTAAAAAAAAAAGTTTTGCAGACCTTACTGTGTCATATATCAAATGAACAACTTCGAACAATTTTGCATTATTATTTTTGGTTTTTGTTAATTTTCTAATAAAGTACTACACCGATTTTGATAAAATTTATATGGGATCACATGGGAAGCACTAGCTTTCGAAGAAAAAAAAATCATCAATATCGGTTCACCCAATAAAAGTTCCGAGGTAATACTTATAAAAAAAATTAAAAAAACATACAGTCGAATTGAGAACCTCTTCCTTTTTGGAAATCGCTTGGAAGAAGACGAAAATTGACCATTCCCCCCATTAGGTGATTACTCCATAACTACAAAATATAGTTTATTGCTTGTAGATTACAGGAAAACCTATAAGAATTCTATCAATTGTAAATAAAGTGGTAAACTCAATTAATTACGTAAATTTACGGAAAATAGTTCACTAAAACACCACTAGATAGCGCTAGTGCATCTTAATGTGACGATTTCAAATGTGTATTTTTTATTATTTAAAAATCACCCTAAATGTCTTTGTAATTGTACGGAACCCTCTCTACGCGAGTTCAACTCGCACTTGGTCGTTTTTTTTAAGTTCACATAAGTTGAGCTACTTATGGCCTTAGTAAGTAACATGACTTCTAATATCTAAGCAGTTGTTTGCGAGTGAAAAAATAATAGGTAGATACTTCAATTAATTTATCGTTTGGTCTGTTTGCGAAAGTGGGACGTTTTTTCCCTCGCTGGGGACAGCGGGACGAACAGCCTGAAAAAGTGACTATGATCACGTTAAGTATAGGTACCGTATTTTTTTTTTAATTCTTATTCGTGGACCGTTGAAATGAGTAGGTGGATTAGCCACATTACGGTTTTAGTTTTATTAGGGCTCTGAAATTTTTTATTTTTTTGCGAAATGACAAGCTTGTTGTTGGCCGTGGGGGCCTTTACAACTTCACCGGGCAGGAGAGGCGAGTACGGAAGGCACTCAACCTAGTGCAAAAAGATAAGGGCTCTGAAGCAAAACAACGAACTCTAATGCTAGCACATCACATCGCTATTCATGTTCGCGTATTCGTCTTATTCGTCCAAATGCGACGATGGAAAATTCGGCTACATTCACGAACATGTTTAGCTGCTGTAACGTCTTGGAACAGCGAAGTACAAACACACAATCGTTTTTAAAAAAAAGCAATGTAATCCATTTTGAGTTAGGAAGAAATAAAACAATAATCACTGGTCAATCTTTTTCTTGAAAACCTACTAATGTTAACTTTTCCCACTCCCAGAATTTATTAAACAGATAGATATCGATAACGTGGGTGGGATCCCATCTCTACTATCGACTTCACCATCGACATCTCTATTGTACGTGTGCTTTGCTTTCCCCCCGACCCCCAATCGTGCGATAGAGAGCGTTGCAGCTCGCAACTGACAATAGGTACTTTTCTGGACGAAATTCCCATTTCGGGAGAAAACGGTTTTCACCAACTAAATCTCAACAAATCTCTTTGATTTTGATGTCGATCGTTTCAGCACAATATATTCTAGGTTTATAGGTTTCGCTTTTTTAAAAAAAATACATTGATTTTGTTCAAAAAACGGCTTAATTCGACATAGTTTTAATCACAAAAATTACGTTACTTGAGCTGCCTATAAGTCTGAATCTATAGCAAATTTTGAAAAAAGGAAAACCTATAAACCTAGTAATTCATTGTGTCAATAACATACTAAAAAATCATGGTGATTGGAAAACATTTAGAAGTGGAAAAACGTTTTCTCTTTTTGTATGGACGAGCACGTACTATTCTTCCCTCTTAAATAAATCTTAGTACCAGTACTACCAGTAGCTTGAATAGCAATCTTAAGATTACTATTTGCTAGCAAATTAGTTTGATTTGCTAATACACCATTATGTAGATGTGAAATCGCCATTTTTGCAAAGGTATAATTAAACATAAAAATTCCTATAGTTCCTAAATTGTAACAATTAGTATGTAAATTGAATGATTCGTCATATGAGCTAAAACAGTCTTAGTAAAGTTAAATATGAGCGACTGTACCTAAATCTTCCAAAACATGGCTAGTAATATAGATTTACTTACTTACTTACTTCGCTGGCTCAGCGACCCGAAGTGGATCTTGGCCTCCGACATTAAAGTGCGCCACTCTATCCTATTTTGTGCCAAGTTTGACCATTCGGGCACTCCCAACTCTTTGAGGTCTTTGGCGACTTCATCTTTCCAGCGATACCTTGGTCGATACCTTGATTTGAATGCTTTAAATTCGAGTGAAACAAAGGTTCCTGTACAAAATCCTTATCGGTGCTTGAAGCATATTTACGATTTCCACTTGTACTGACTTAAGCTATGCAGGTTTACAAAAACAATCATTTATTTTGTTCACACCTAAAAGGGTACTGCGTTACTTGGGTCAATGATTATTATGGAAGCTCGAGTTAAAATTACATCCGCCTGAACAATAAATAACACTCATAAAATGTGTGATTTTGTGACCCTGTTTGTAAGTAGACAGGAAAAGTACTACGGGTTATTTTTTTAAACTATTGTAACAATGCATTTGGTTACTGACAGGCAGGCCTTAATCGACTGAAACAGAGTAGGTATATCGCTTTATTTGATGCTGTAAAAGAAGCTCTGTGGTTTATAAAAAATAGATGATCAGTCATGTTGTAACAACAAGTAACTATATCTTTCTTGCTCTAATTTGCATAAAGCCTAAGGAAGAGAACAAGGATTGCATAAAGCCACTTGACTTAAAGTTTTCTCGGAATTGAAGTATAAACAGTGTTTAAGCCTGGGCTGAGCTCGGATCTTCTAAATGACGCATGTTTTTGTAAGCCTTGTTTGATGAAAAAAATGTATGGGAGGCATGTTATTTTTAGATAATGTAAAATAATGTACATTTAAGTAAATAAAATTACAACTTTTTGAAATAATGGTGCATTATTAAATTATTTATAATGGTATTTGTGCAATGAAATGGAAAAAAATTGCTCACTCTGATTTCAAGTTAGAATCATACGTACAATGACAAGGCAAAACTGGACTAAACCATTTTTAGTGTGTTAGCTTATTTTATAACGATTCCAACGATATAAAATATATACACAGCTTCCATACAAAACTTTAGAGATATCGTCGTTTTAATCACACAAAACGGTAGCGCGCGGCAACACCCAGAACTACTGCCACAGGTGCGCAATTTCTGCGAAAATGGCCGCCACAGTTGAGTTGTTAACAACTCAGCTGTTGACCAATCTCCAGGAGCGAATTACCGTTTTGCGTGCGGCAAAAGACTTTTTAAAAAGAGACTACGCAAATTACAAAAAACTGTAAATGATCGCTCATTCGCGAGGCTGGGATCCCGTAACTAATTAGTAATCTGTGCCCTGGGTAGCGTTAAAAGGCGAGTTAAAAAGTGACAAGTTAGATAAGTGTTTTACCCGAAAACAATCGGCTTATACTACATTTAACCAAGAGTAAGTGGCTACACCTAGTTCTAACCGGCTAAAACTAGGTGTAGCCGCACTTCGGTTTCGAGCCATATATGTAATACAAAAAAACTGTACCTACATAAATAAGCAAGCGCAGCGAGCGATATAAGGTTCCGTCAGGTTTGATTGATAATACAGTCAACAGTCAAAGAGCTTCGCGAAGCGAGGCTACCCCTCATGGGTAACAGAAAGCTTCAAGCTCATGGGTGCAGAAGAAGAAACCAAGAATAAGTTTAGTTGATTCTAGTTGTAGCCGACATGATATTGGCTACACCTAGTATCAGCCACTAGGGTTTGGTTGGACCTAGTTCTAGCCAGAATGATACCAGCTAGACTTAGTTTTACTCGAAAACAATTGGTTTATACTAGATTTAACCAAGAGTAAATGGCTACACCTAGTTCTAACCGGCTAAAACTAGGCGTAACACATATTCACTACTCCTTACTTATACTGTGAATTTATTCAGATGACTCTAATGTTTACCGAAATATAGTTATCAATAACTTCACTGTTTTAAAGAAGTCATAACCACATAACTTTTATAGGATCGACCTTGTTATCAATCAAATACAATGAATTTCATTCATTTCAGTTCTAGGAAATCATTTATTTTATTACTTTGTTTTTCTAAGTCATCCCTTGAACTTTTAACCTGTCATTATTTTTATATCCGAATTTTCTAGATACTGGACTCGTTTACTCCCGATATAAAAGGGAACTCGCAAACCTCATTCACTAAGGGTATGGGTCGCTCTACCCTTCCCTAAGGGTATGGGTCGCTCAGATGGGCTTTTAAGGTGGCCTATGCTGCCAAAGCCTTAGGGGGAGAAAAAAAAACCTCATTCAGAGACAGAGTGGAGCTAGCCTCCGGTACTAACGGTTTACTTGTCACTTGCTGTAATAATCTTAATTTTAATCAAATAAAAAAGGTTATTTGGTAACTTATTTTATTTACTGTAAAATAGTGGCCGATGGGGCAGTAGTGGCGACCGCGCACCGGAAAACGTAGCGTAGGAAGGCCCCCCACGCGGCGGACCTACGACCTGGTGAAAATCGCGGGAGGCCGATGGATGCGGGCAGCGCAGGACCGGTAGTCGTGGAAATCCTTGGGGGAGGACTTTGTCCAGCTGTGGCCGATTTTTAGCTGATATGATGATGATGATGAAAATTAAACAAAAGTTTGTTGTAAAACAAAATCATTATTTTCTACACTCGCCGAGCCGACCGCAGAACAGAAGTATTAGGTATGACATTGTATATAAACTTAAAGGGCCAAAACATACTATTTTCTACCAGAGGTTTTTTGTCGTGATTATTTTTAATCTTCTAGCTATTGATAAAGTTTCATAAAAGTCGTAAGAGACATTTCTGAGAAAAAGTACAAAAAACATGGATTTGTATGGGAGGTACCCTATTTAGATTTTTATTGGAATAAGAAACTACTGCGTGCTGTAGAAGAAAAAAATATATTTAAAGCTACAGAAACATAAAATAATAAGTAATTTTAAGGGTTCCATACCCAAAAGTTAGAAACGGGACCGTATTACTCAGTACTAATATATACTTTACTAGTACTTTGCTATTACTAAGACTTCACTGTCCGTCCGTCTGTCTGTCAGTCTGTCACTTACCTGTATACCGTGATAGACAGTTGAAATTTTCACAGATTTTCATTTTGCCGCTATAGCAACAAATACAAAAAAATGAAAAAATAAGGGGGGAAAAACGTGTATTTTTTAAACATGAAGAAACTAGCGTTATCTAGTATGATGATACGGAACCCTATATGTGCGGTTCTGACTCGCACTTGGCCGGTTTTTTGTTGGTTTCTTTTGGTTTTTAGACTCTTTTGGTGTAGGTTAACACAATCGATCCCTTTCAAAATTTTAAAACTAGACTAGAGGGAATAAGAAACGGAAGTTAAATAAAAAAAAAAAGAAAATCCGTTCATCGCCCTCCGTGTTAATTTTCAGTTTAGATTAGATTTTATAATAATCTTTAATTACATTAATTAGAATACTAAACAAACTTAAAATTGCGTATTATTAAATTTACATTCTGAATTAGCGAATCTTAAAATTGCGTATATTCAATTTACATACTGAATTAGTCACAATGAAATTGCGTGTATTCAATTTACACACTGAATTAGTGAAACTTAAAAACTGCGTATATTCAATTTACAAACTGAATTTGAATATACAGAATTAGTAAAACTTAAAATTGCGTATATTCAATTTACATACTGATTTAGTCAAACTTAAAATTGCGTACATTCAATTTACATACTGATTTAGTCAAACTTAAAATTGCGTACATTCAATTTACATACTGATTTAGTCAAACTTAAAATTGCGTACATTCAATTTACATACTGATTTAGTCAAACTTAAAATTGCGTACATTCAATTTACATACTGATTTAGTCAAACATAAAATTGCGTACATTCAATTTACATACTGAATTAGTCTAACTTAAAATTGCGTATATTCAATTTACATACTGAATTAGTCTAACTTAAAATTGCGTGTATTCAATTTACATACTGAATAAGTCAAACAAAAATTCGCTTATATTCAATTTAATGGATACCCTAGACTCCTCTAGTCGGGGTACTCTAGGGCAGTCTAGGGTATCCATTATCGGTTCTTTCGTGGGTAAAACTCTCAACATATTTTTTTTTCTATCACAATTCCCGGGACTGACGAGCGAGCGTTAACGAGCATGAATATAACACTTTTTTAAGGGCGCCACTAAATTATCCTACTGCCTAAAACGCTGTTGAATGTATGCATGTATATGTATATAGGGGCGCCACTTAATTACCCGACTGCCCAAAAAGAAGGATAATGATATAGTATGTATGTGTGTTATCTGTTTCTTTGGTCAGCCAAACTGTTAGCTTAAACGGCTTAATGGTTTTTGGAGTGGGAAGTGTGGTTAGATTCGTCTTGATCCCGTGAGTGATAATACCCAAAATTATTAGAAGGTTTTTATGCAATTGGTTTTTTTAAAATTAAATTGGTTAGGTTATTTTTACTCTTTAGGATTCCGTGCCTCAAAAGGTCAAAAAACGGAACCATTATAGAGGATCACGCGAATGTCTGTCTGTGTGTCCGTCCGCCCGTCTGTCATAGCCGATTTCCTCCGAAAATACTGAACCGATTCAGTTGAAATTTGGTACACACTACACATATGTATGTACATCAATGACCTGAATACGGACGTGTTACGTAGGTAAATAGATGAATTTTAAATATGGGGCCACTTTTGGGGGGAAATTATAAAATTAAAAAATAAGTTTATATATTACATTTTATGACATTTAAAATATAAGGGCTTATTGAAAGAATCTCAAATATATTTATTTTATAATTTTAAAATGAATAGTTTTTAAGTTACAGTATACTCGTATATTATTTATTATAAGGTTGAAGAAAAACTTACGAAAAAATCTAAAGTAGGTACTTTCATACCTGCAGGAAAAATAAAATTTCCAATGTCCAGAATAAGTAGACCCCTAATTTCCCTAGAGCAAGCAAGTTACACACTTTTGACAGGTCTGTCGTTTTGTTGGTAAATAAAGTAAGTTTTAGTGCGGAACCCAGTGTTGTGACCCCGTGTCGCACTTGGCCGGTTAATTAAAAACAGATACCTACCTATTTATTATGGTTCAAAGATAAAGAGCCTAAGTGTATCATAAATTTCGTAACTCCATGTCCTTCCTATCTTGTAATAAGTAGTTAGAAGATAAAAATGCGTTATCAATGACACCAATCGATCAAAAATAACCAACTAAAAATAACACAGCAGCGCGAGATGATACAGTCACCTACATATTTTATCTAAAAACATTATTGTTTGTCAAATCTATTATTATATTATTATTATATCAGCTCATTTACGTCCCCACCGAGGGGCTCGAGCCTAACCTGAATTAGGGCGATCGGGCCTTAGTCGACCACGCGGGCCCAGTGCGGGTTGGTCGACTTTACACACAACCTGCGAGTTTCTCCGCAGGCGTGTGCAGGTTTCCTCACGATGTTTTCCTTCACCGTAAGAGCGTCGGATAAATATATACATGTGAAATCTTAATTTTAAATCACATTGGTACGTGGCAGGATTCGAACCACGATCTCCCGGACAGGAGGCGGCGGCCCTAGCCGTTACGCCACCGACGCTACCAAATCTATACAAAATATAAAATAACTAGCTTTTGCCCGCGGCTTCGCCCGCGTGGACATCGTTTTTATGACTGTCTTTGAGGGTGAGTGGTGGGCGGATAAAAAATGGTTATTGTGGGTTATCTCTAAGAGATAGACATAAACCTTAGCGGACTTTTTTGTAGACCTTTTCAAGGTGTACAATACTGTAGTACATTATTTTGATCTATCTCGTAGGGTTCAGCCAGCGTTTGCAGTAAGCGCAAAAAAATTTGTTTATTTACATCACATTAGAAACCTCTTAAATTATCTGTGTTTCTCTAATATATTATGCACTAGCTGTTTCCCGCGGTTTCACCCGCGTGGACAACGTTTCTATGACTTTTCGAGGGTGCGCAGTGCGCGAGCCGCAAGCGGCTCGCGAGCGTGGTAAAAAGTAGCCTATGTCTGGATCCAGGTCCTAATCTGTCTACCTACCAAATTTCAGCCAAATCCGTTCAGTAGTTTTTGCGGGAAAGCGTAACAGACAGACAGAGTTACTTTCACATTTATATTATTAGTAGGGATTAGTAGGGATTAGTAGGGATGTATTATACATATAAACCTTCCTCTTGAATCACTCTATCTATTAAAAGAAATCGCATCAAAATCCGTTAGGTAGTTTTAAAGATCTAAGCATACATAGGGACAGACAGACAGCGGGAAGCGACTTTGTTTTATACTATGTAATGATAATGATGTAATGAAGTCCCCCGCTGCATCTGTACGTCTGTGTAAGTGCGATGAAGTCAATAACTACCGAACCTATATAATCGTGACTGCAAGGAATAACCATTGATGAGTTTGGACTTTGGACCATTCAATTTAAAACAATTTGGTCCAATTTAATATTGGTTGGTAATACTTTACTTACCTACAATTTATATTCTTTGATAACGAGACAGTGACTACGGATCTTAATTTTTTAAGATTTAGGCGAAAATACATATTTATGTAGATTATGTTGGTAGGTAGGTACAATTCGCGGCGAATAATTTGAACTCAAGCGCAGGTTTAGGCGCGTGCGGGTGTAGCGAGGGTTACGCTGGGGCAGGCTTACCAGACGTCAGGATTTCTTCTGACACGTCAAGATTTTTAGGGACCTGTCAGGATTCCGGCCGGACTTTTTTTTATTTTTTTTTATTCACAATTGGTAAACCCTTGACAACATCTCACTCACCTGGTGGTAAGTGACGATGTTGCCGAAGATGGAAGCGGGCTTACCAAGATACCCCAACGCAATGGGGATCTGGCTATCTTATCTTCATGCCGAAACACACCAATGGTATCAACATTGATATTTGGCGGCAAGACTTACATAAGATGGTGGTAGCTAGCCAGGCGGGCTTAGAAAATGCCCTACCACCAACCAAACCAAGTCTTACAATTGACCCCGCCGGGAATCGAACCCGCGACCTCCTGTGTATAGCCAGTGAACTTTGCCTCTGAGCTACGGAGGCGGTGACTTTGAAAATGTCAGGATTTTTTAGGAGTTTTATCAAAGTACTGTTGCAGCCCATGGAATTAAATGAATGATGATTTTTCACTTTGTGGAGATTAAGAGTGAGTAACCTCATTGGCAGAATGTTAGTCGACGACTGACCGGTCGGCACTCGGCACTCAAAAGGAATATAATAAGTGGTATTTTATTACTATGATTGTGCGTCGTCAAACCACGCCCGCGCCATTTTCAGGAAAATGTCAGGACTTTTTGATAAAAATCAGGCTTTGTGTCAGGAATTTTCAATTTAACATCTTAATTTATTATTTCTTTTTTTTTTTTTTCTTTTTTTTATTTGACTTTTGACATGTTATAAATAATTTGAATTTTTATACAGTTAAAAAAAATATAAACTATAAATAGATCTATTTAACATCTGGTAACCCTATGCTGGGGGGATGGCGCCCTTCGGTGCGCACAACCCCCATGTCTCGATTGAGACCTGAAAATATTTAACTTAGATGCTGCTATCAACATTTAAGTAGGTAAACTAATGCGTGATATGAAAGCTGGTTTTGTTCTCTGGCATTAAAAATAATAAATAAACAATAATATAATATATGAAAATCAATGTAATGCTTATTTGTTTGTTCGTATTTTATGCACTGCCCTACCGTTCATCAGATTGCGTTAAAATGACATGGCTTGATCAAGTATGGGCGACTGCCCCAGCAATGTATAAACACTGTACCTACTAAGATGTGACGCTGAATAGCTAAATATCAGTAGTCCGCATGAAAAAATCTTTCACGAACTTTTCGTTATCTTATATATAAAAATGAATCGCAAAATGTGTTGGTAAGCGCATAACTCGAGAACGGCTGGACCGATTTGGCTAATTCTTTTTTTGTCGAGTTCGTTATTGTCAGGAGAAGGTTCTTATGTAGGGTAGGGTAGGGTAGGGTAGGGTAGTGTAGTGTAGGGTAGGGTAGTGTAGGGTAGGGTAGGGTAGTGTAGTGTAGTGTAGGGTAGGGTAGAGTAGTGTAGGGTAGGGTAGGGTAGTGTAGGGTAGGGTAGTGTAGTGTAGGTTAGGGTAGGGTAGGGCAGTGTAATGTAATGTAAGGCGGTACGTAGTTCGCCGGGACAGCTAGTTTCATATAATTCTGAATAATAAATAGTAGAACTCCTACTATAATACGTGCACAAATTAAACGTTATTAAGTTCTATGAGATTAATAAGCACATAGTAAATGACTGACTCGGTGGTTCAGTGGTTAGTGCTCTTGACTACTGATCCGAGGGTTTTGGGTTCGATTCCCACCCAGGTCAAGCATTTGTGTGATGACTTGATGAGCAGATTTGTTTGCTCTGTGTCTGGGTGTTAAATATCTATATAAGGTGTAACAAAATTAGCTGAAACTATTTTGACTGGTGCTTCTACCCATGAAACTGAACAACTTTCCCCATGAAACCCATAGTCAAATCTCAAAAAAAAATTGGCTCTCCCAACTTCAGCTGTTAGTTGGGAGAGCCAAATGGGTTTCATGGGGAAAGTTGTTCAGTTTCATGGGTAGAAGCAACAGTTAAAATAGTTTAAGCTAATTTTGTTAGACCTTATATATGTATGTATGGAAACGTATATAAGTATGTATATCAGTCTCTGGTTCCAATAACACAGGGAATCCTACTTTTGGACCAGATGACAATGTGTAATTAAAAAAATAAATAAATCAATGAATATTTGAATACTATGTGTTAGTGAGAAGTTTCTTTATATGATAATTCATAATAATTCATTTACAACTTCTTTCGTGCATTTGTTGCGCGTACGCCCAGGCAACTTATTAGTTTATGTAGTATAATAAAATAAATAATAAAAATAACCTTTTTCCGTCGTTGTGGCAACGCAGGGCTAAAATAGCCTAACATTAGAGGTACTTAATAGTTAGCAGAACAATCAGTTAGATCAATTCCCCAAAAACGTTATTTAACTTTGTTTTCAGGGTTCAGTTTTGGCATTTCTGTCCGTTTGTCTGTGCGGCTTAGCTCAGAGACTATTAGCACTATAGAAAACTTTAATCTAGCATGGAGTTTACATATTAATCACGCCGAAAAAGTTATGAAATAAAATCTTTAAGGGTTAGATCCCACTCACGAGATACATTGCATGAAAAATCGATGATTTAACCTATTAAAACCAACAAAATTCATTTCATAACACTATTAGTATTAGTATAGTATTCTTCATTACCTTCATTCATATTTCATACTTCATAACTCGGAAGCGTTCACTTACTGTGATGTAGCCCTACCCTTAACTAATCTAAAAATTAATTGCCGGGCAGTGGTCATATACAGACCACATTATTTTTTTTAACGGTCTGTGGTCATATAGAGACCACACGGTTTTTTTTTTTCAAGAATAAGTTAAGATAAAAAAAAACTAGAAATTACTTTTTTCATAATCCTGTCATCTACCAAAATCAGTATTCAAAATAAAAAAAATCGCTAGGCCTGGCTAAGGGTTAAAATATTTTTTTAAGGGTACTTTCCCCTACATGAAAAGACGGGGTGTTTTTTTTTTGTTGACGTATCCCATCGTATCATTGAATAAGTTCCAAACTACTGAGGATTTTCTAAACTATTTTTCGATTCAGAGGTCCGTGTGCTGTAATGTGCTAATTTAATTTTTAAATACCAGCTTAAAATAATTATAATAATACAACATAAAGGAAAACTATCACTGCTACGTAGGCTTTCTTATTTTGGGTGTAATAGTCGACCAACTTAAGATGTGTAGTTGGATTTGTAAAAAGTTCTTAGATTATCCATACAAAATGTTCTATCACCAACTGAAAAAAATAAAATAAAAAAAAAGTTTTTTAAAATATACTTTTTTTTTTAAAAGACTACGGAACCCTACTTTGCGCAAGTCTGATTTACACTTGGCCGGTTTTTCATTTCCTGCTATTATTCAAAAGTTGGTATAGAAAAGAAGTGTTTGTTGAATGGTGTAAATAAATTGCACGCGGGGCATACTACCTCCAACCCTTTATCTAGTTACACATTTTTTTTATTTCACTTGTGTGTAGAATGTGTATGTGTATGTAGGTACTTATATGTATGGTTATATAATATAGTATTGTTTTATATTACCGCGAGACACGTCGCCGTAATAAACCTTTTTGTTGGGATCTTTTATTTTATCATAATTTTTTGTCGGGTTTTTGGACGCTCATTTAATTAATCAAGTGATCATTTCTTTTCTTTGACAGAAACAAGATGGTGGATAGCGACGATTCCCGAGACACTTTGATACTGCAAAGTGATGACGACACCTCGGCGGCGGCTGCGCCTGAGCATCCCTTTATTACCAACAAGATCATTCTCGGCAGCAAACCTTGTTGCCAAATAGAAGAAACTTTATGCAAAGCCGACGAGAAAAAGGACAAATCGAATTCCACAAGTGTCAAAAAACAAATACATGGCAAAAATGGTAATATCGGAGAGAAAATAAAAAGAAAAAGAATAAGCGAAATTAAGAAGAGACGTTTGATGAAAGGAGTTAGTTCTTCGACTGATATACAAAAATACCGAATACCAACAAAATTTGTGTATGATAAACATATAAGAAAAAAACAGGGACGTAAAAGGACACAATATTTTCTCACAAACGAAAAAAGTGAAACTATTTGCGATCATTGCGGAAAAGACTTTAACGATATTGCAGAATTCTCTTCACACTTAAAAGCTATTTCGTTAAGTGAAACTGGTGAAAAATACGCGAAAAACAAACCTGTTAAAGGAATGCAATCTACAAATCGATTTCAAGATATGAATAGATCTTTAACTACAAAATTTTCGAATGTTAGTTTCACAAGTACCATTAAAGAAAATTTAAAATTACGTATAACTATATCACAAAATCACCAGATTGAACTATTGTCACATCGAACTAACTTGACATCATCTGAACCATCGGTAAGACCAAATATATTAGAATGTGACACTAAATGTTTGAAATTTGCGTCAACATCGATAAAACGTAATAAGCGTATTAAAAACCTAAAAAGGAAATTAAACTATTACGATATTCCTTCAAAAAAACCAAGACAAGTTGAAAAAACGTTAGGTAAAGAAAATGCTGAAATAGTTGAAATCTACAAATGTGTTTGTGGGTTGCATTTTACATCTTTTCAACTTGTAGAGAAACATTTTGATGTCTGTAATAATAATGACGAGCATATAGAACATTGCTGTATGTGCAATTTACCGTTTGATACAGAATCCCTCGTTTATCATTTACGTAGGCACCACAGTCAAAACGATTGCTCTTTTAAATTTATTGATGTGCAAAAAACAAATATTTTTTTAGATGAGACCGAAAATAAACACGAACAATTACCAGACGAGCTCCATTTTAATGTTATAGGATTAGACCCATGCCTCCTAAAACAGATGAAATTTGTTGATGATGGGATTTTATTAAATTCTACAAATGAAGAGAAAACTGAAGATGGAAATTGTGAAATAATTCATAAAAATAAAAAAGAAATTTGCCAACAAAAACTAAAAACTAACAAATCCACTGAAATTAGTGAAAATAACATGGTTCCTGTTCCCGCAGTCAATAATGAAAAAAAACCAAAGCATTTTGCATTCATTAAAGAAACATGTGACAAACGGAGCGATTTGTCCACGCAACTTGAAAAAATTAATGTAAACATGTTAAATTTTGATATACAATTTGAATCTGATGATGAAGTTAATAGCTTTAAAAAACTAGACGAAGAAATTCACCAAAATAAATCGAATAAATACGAAACTGATAAAACTAAAGTTTCAAATAAACGCCCTGAAGATCGAATCATAATAAATACCTTCAAAGATGAGAAAATCAAAGAATTAGCGGCTAATACTAAGCATAAAATTAAATTTGATTGTGACAAATTTCAAAAAAATGAAAAAGAAATACAGAAAGAGAATCCCTTTAAGAACATACACAGTGTTATATCTAATGTTCTGTATAAATGTGCTTCTTGTAGCGTTCATTTTATTTTAAGAAGTGACTTTCGTGATCACGTATCGACTGGTGATAATTGTAGTAATAAACGTGTCTCGTGTTGCATATGTAAGTTAGAATTTACTCAAGAAAGTGATATTATTACTCATATACTTAAACAACATAAAGAATTACAGCTTAGGAAGGCAGAAGAGTTTGTCGTGATAAGAGATCTTAATACTGTGAAGGAATCTGTAAAATCAGTGTCGGATTCAATTTCAAACACCGTAAATTGTTCTCATATAACTAGTCTGCATAGTGATAAATCGCTTCCTAATACATTCGGTGACAATAAAAAGCTTACTGTTAAGTCTTTAAGTACGGAACCTTCAAGAACCGATAATGAACTAAAAACAAATGAGAACAGTTGTAAAATTGGACAAAAGAAAACGTCTGAAAAAGAAAATATAAAATCAAAGAATCAAACAGAAAATATAATTTCAAAAAAAGAAAATAGTCACATCGTTAAAAAAAACAAAAAAGGTACTCTAAAGGAAAATGACATCAAAACAAAAGCACGGAAATGGATTTTTCTTAAAAACCTATCAATAGATTATTTTGGGAATATGATGACTCAGTTTTACGGAAATATTTTGTACAGATGCCAGAAATGTTCATTGAACTTCTTGAGAAAAGATGCTATAGAAAAACACTATGCTAATTGCAGTGACAATGTCGAAGTAACTGCGTGTCCAATATGTGATTTAAGATTTGCTGTGGGTCTAAATTATCACGTGTACATACACCACTCAGTGATGGGATTAGACTTAGGTGAATTTTCAATTAAAATAATAGAAATTCCTTTGCAAGTTAATGAGATAACGTCTTCTGAAAATAAACCAAAGACAATCGAAGATAATTTAGAGACCAAAGATGACAAAGACAGCGGCAAAAGTAAACAGAGGAAACAAGTAAATGGCATAGCTCTTTCATGGGAAACCAGTGTTCAATATGAAAGTGAAAAAGCCCTTCAAAATAAATGTGTAACCTTGAATAAAGAGGCGATAATTAATCCTTTAGAAGAAAATGATGGGCAACCCGGTAATGACAAAACCATTGAGAATGAATGCCTGAGAATTGGTAGTGTAAAAATAAAAACTCCAGAAGAAATTAATACTAAGTCTGAAGATGCTAGATCTACCAAAGATAAATGTGTGCCAATGAGTAATCAATTAAATGTCAATTTTAAACGTCAAGACTATGTTGTATGTGATATTTGCAAAAATACTATTCTTCGATCAGAAACTAATTTACACATGGAGCTGCACAAACAGAAGTATTATAATCGTCATGATTCACTTGCACCAAATTTAAGATACGTTCAAACTTTTGAGAATTTTGTCAATAAAAGACAAAAAGAAATGGTATTTTTGGAAACCTATCCCCAAACGTCAATACATGATAAATATTTGTATAAATGCAACCAATGCTGTTTACATTTTATAACAGAAACTACTTTAGGCTACCATATAAGGCAGGGTAATCATAAGGAACTTGGATTTTGTTGTGAAAAATGCAATTTGATGTTTGCTCTGAATGCTTACTATAGGCATAGACTCTTACATCATGAGCGTATGAATTTGAGATTACAAGATTTTGTTATACAAACTAATTCAAACCAAACTCTGTTAGTCGATGATGCTAATTGTTCAACAAATAAGGATAAAAGTACAAACAAATATAGTAAAGTAATGATGGAGTCAGTTGATGTAAAAAACAAAGAGTCAAATAAAGGTATAAAAATGCTTGTGAATAACTTGATTAGAGATAAAACTAGTAAGGCGAATTACATTTCTTCGCCTCCCAGTATTCCTGTACCTGAAGTATTTATCAATAAAACAGGCATGCCTTCAATGGAAAACATTTCAAATGAAATTTCGCATAATCCAAGAAACAAAGTAAATTTCAACGAGTCCAATGAAAAGGGTCTTAATCATGGACACGGCGATTTTAACACATCAAATGTTAACAAACAAGATTTCTTTGCTTTCAATAAAAGTCCACATTCAATAGCAGATACACCCAAATTAGATGTTAGTCATTCGCCTGGGAAAAATTACACAGCGACAAATAAACACAACTCAATCCCGTATAACTTTGCAGTGAACAACATAAACTTTCAACATGTAAACAATAATAACACATTACAAAATACCAACTATGTACATGGCTATAATGCACAACCCAATAATAACAATAATAAAACATTACAAAATACCAACTATGTACATGGCTATAATGCACAACCCAATAATAACAATAATAAAACATTACAAAATACCAACTTTGTACATGGCTATAATGCACAACCCAATTATAACAATAATAAAACATTACAAAATACCAACTATGTACATGGCTATAATGCACAACCCAATAATAAAACACAAAATACCAACTATGTAAATGGCTATAATGCACAACCTAATAAAAACAATAATAAAACATTACAAAACACCAACAATGTACATGACTATAATGCACAATCCAATAATAACAATAATAAAATATTACAAATGACCAACTATGTAAATGGCTATAATGCACAACCCAATAATATTATGTACCCACCTTGGTTAGTTTCACCAAATATGATCACGAATTCACCATTTCCAACAAATCCACATGATCTGTATAACCATAGAAATATTAATTATCAAAACCTACATCCTTTTGACCATCATCGATTCGTAAATAATCTAGAAAATTCGATGAGCAGAACCAGAAATCTTGAATTCGATAAAAACATTCATTTTCATCAGTTTAACCATACAAACAAAAATTTTCAAAACCTAGATACTCTTAATCATTTTCGATTAGAAAATAATCTACAGAATTTAATGAGCAGAGCCAGAAATCCTGAATTCTATGTTAATAGTTTACCAAATGGAAATACTAAAATCCCAACGTCTCAGTTTAATTCTCATTCTCGTTCTCAATACAATATGAGTGAGAATTATGGTGAAAATGTTAATTATTGTTACGAGAATACATTGCCATTTAATAAAAATGTACAAAACCAAAATTTTGGATATAATCATGAACAGTTTCACAACAGTTCGTGTTATTTTAACAATTTTCGAAATTTTTAGTGTTATTAGTCATTATGAACCTGTAAAAGTATAGTTCATTCGCTGAATTAGCTACACCTTTGATACATGCCGCTCGCCGCGTCAAACACTTCTGTCAAAGGGGCCGCCCTGAGTGCAATCGGAGCACACGCCCCGTTTGAACTCGGGGTGGTCCCTTTGACGGAAGTGTTTGATGCGCCGAGCGGCATGTATCAAAGATGCAGCTAATTCTGCGAACGAATTTTATGTAGGGTCTTTAGCCGCCTAGTTAGCTACCGTCTAGTTTTGTCAATTATTAATGTTTATAGCATTGATATGTTCAAGCTTAAATATAAGATGGCCAGTTCCTCATTGTTTAAGGTAATCTTGGCATGCCCGCTTTCATCTTCGGCATCATCGTTACTTACCCACCATCAGGTGTTCACTGTAAAGTTAATATATAAAAAAAAGTTCACTGTAAACTTAATATAAAAAACTGTGATATTATAATGTAAATTTTAATGAGGTAAACGAAAGAAATATTACTTGTGAAACTGCTTAACTATTATTACTAAGAGGAAGTATGATGTTATGTGATTCATCATCATATTGGCTCATACACGTCCCCACCGAGGGGCCGGAGCCTCCCTGAATTATGGCGATGTAATTATAATGAAATTATAATTACATCGCCATAATTCAGGGAGAATTAATGATTGATATATTGTCTGTTTGTTTTCACAAAGTAGATTACGGGTCTCATACGAATTATATTTTTTTAACCAAGTAGATTACGGGTCTCATATGAATTAAATTTGTTTAAGTAGATTACGGGTCTCGTACGAATTATATTTGTTTTCACCAAGTAGATTACGGGTCTCATACGAATTACATTTGTTTTCACCAAGTAGATTACGGGTCTCATACGAATTATGTTAAGATTTCCTAACAAAATCGTCTTCCATTATAACTTATAACTTTAGTTTCTAATGAATTAGCCGGTGGCAATTAAAAAACATTGTTCGTAAAACGCGAAATTGTAGTAAGTGTGTGTAAGATTATGATTTTACTACTATGGAAAACTTTCAGTAGTACACTTACCTACTAGTTTAGTTTTTTGCCGAAGCGTCCAAAGTTGAGTTAGTAATTTAAGTAGGTAATTAATTTGTATGGAAGACGATTTTGATTGAGACTCAAAATAATCATGTTCATGAATCATGATTCATGTTCTGGCCAATTGTACGATCCGACCACGACATTAACCTATTTAAGCCCGACCTTGAATCATCTATTAGGTTTTAAATCGCAATGTGTTTGCTTTGGAATGGGCATGGTAGGAAAAGGTTAATATTTGAACATTGAACGATTTGAAATAAAATTTTAAAGAATTTTTTGTGTATAACTGATTTTATTGTACACGTAAGAAGCTGTTGACAATTTTATTATGACATGATTTGTATTTTTTACAGCCAGACGCCAAATGCAGACTGTAGGATAAGTTCAAACAATTCAAAACATAGGCATTAATTACTCGTGGGTAGGTATAATCCATAACAGACTACGAATAAATTACATGAGACCGATTTCGGGTCGGTACGTAATATCCAAGATTGTATTGTATTGTATATTTTGGTTTTAAAATGAAATGACCAACGTTGGTCGTTGACCCTGCTGCGGCAGTCTCGAAAAAGTGCCATTCTTAACGTTGTTGGTTGTCGTTTAAAGTTTGAGAATCATTTTTTTTGTTTTCATTAGATATCTAAGGTACTTAATGTAAGTTGGAACAAGATCTTTGTATCTACATAAATAGATATGTAATTTTGATCCGCAATAAATTAATAAAACGAAAAAGTACATGATTTGTTTGTTTTTGTTTAATCCTAATTCTAAACTAACCTATTCAGAGCAACTTTGTATGATCTCACTGCAACTTTGTAAAATTTTAAAACTTTTTTACTTTCATCAAATCAAATTCTGATTGCAGTAGAATTAAGGTCTCAATCCCATTGTCATCATCAATGTGGGGAAAATCTGGAGCCTTCTTATGAAGTCCTATAGTAATCGACCAAATTTCAGTTCTGTGTGTCGCCACTGACACAACACTGGTCGGAGACCTTAGTCTTGAGACACTGGCGGTACTTTGGAGAGGAAGTATTGCGAAGTTTCTCGAAGGCTGCCCAGCCGAGTGGCTCAATTCACACCGGGACGGCAGCGGCCGGCAGCGACGCGACGAGCACTTTCAGTGTAAAACAATTTTAAACTTTATCTTATTATTATTATTTATTTATTTCACAATTTATTGCACACAGAAATAGGGACAAACAAACATTAAACTAGATAAGAACATACAAAAGGTACAGCTTATTTCTATTATTTCTATCTTCATGCTTATCAATATTAGTATCGTTTGAAAAGTACGAAAACGCCGCGCGGCTGCCCGCGGCGCCGCGAGCCACCGCGCGGCTGCGCGCTCCCTGCGCGCGCTCGCCCCCATACAAACTATGGTCGAAGAGGAGGCCGCGTGCGGCTGCCGGCGGCGGCGCGAGCCGGCTCCGACGGTATCTACTCGCCGCTGCCGGCCGCTCCCAGCCGCTGCCGTCCCGGTGTGAATTGAGCCTAGACTCGGCGATTGATCTATTCTCGAAGTTAAACTTATAAAACTTCCTATTTTTCCAGCGTCGTGATTGCTAGAGTTTGGCACCAGGCCAAATTCCAGCATGCCACGGCAATCACGACGTGTATCTTTTCTGAGCACACGGGGCAGTTCGTCAGGTCAAGTTCCAGCAACACAAGTTCCAAGTTTATCTTTACACAAAGCCCTTCACCCGGCTTTTCACCCCCTCACAATTATTGTTCTACAAGACAACTTCAAAATTACTAAATACCGCAGTGTCTAAAGCAAGACAGAACTTCGACCAGTGTGTGTTGCCAGTGACGACAAACGAAATGGATGAAATCGCTTATACTATGGGCCTCATAAGAAGGCTCAATGTCCCCAAAGGGCATTGAAGCAAGATATGCTAGTTGCCCTACTTAATCAAATCTGAAATGGGAGATTCGTAGGAGAACTAAGGTAACCGACATAGCTCACAGAATCTCTTAAAGTTGTTGGCAGCGGGCGGGGCCCATAGCTCGTAGAGTAGAACAGATGACCGTAGGAAATCTTGAGTAGTTACCGCGTACTGCTTGATCCGCCCATTATACGCCGACACCGGGGCTACCGGGGTCCATGAAGGAAAAAAAATTGCGGCGCCCAAATGGACTTCTTATAAAATCAAACTATGAGTGCCGTATATGACACTTTCACGGCATATGACATTGACTGTAATGTTGCTCTGGTATAAAATTATATAAAAATTGTAAAAAAAATATGTAAATTGTGCCGGAATCATGCCGCAAGCAGAACTACAAAGCTTTCTGGTATCACATTTCTCTGGTAACTGAAACTGAAGCTAATTTAACTGGTGCTTCTACCCATGAAACTGAACAACTTTCCCCATGGAACCCATAGTCAAAACGCAAAAAAAAATTTGGCTCTCCCATACTAACTCGATCAGCTGATCAGGCAACTTAGTATGGGAAGTTGAAATTTTTTTTTGAGATTTGACTATGGGTTTCATGGGGAAAATTGATCAGTTTCATGGGTGGAAGCACCAGTTAAAATAGTTTCAGGTAATTTTGTTAGACCCTAAATAACTAAATAATCTAAATATACTGTGAATATTTCAAGCGTCTACCCGTTGCCGTTATCAATATTTAGCAAGTTAGCAAAAACGAGCAAAATAATCACGTTTGTTGTATGGAGACCCCCCTTATATTATCACTTTTTCAAAATTTTAGTACGTATTAGTTCTTGTAGCGGCAGCAGAAATACATCATCTGTGAAAATTTCTACTGTCTAGCTATCACGGTTCATGACATACAGCCTGGAGACAGACGGACAGCGAAGTTTCTGTAATAGGGTCCCGTTTTTACCCTTTGGGCACGGAACCCTAAAAATTTATTAATTTTAATGCAAAAAAGAGCTCTGGATGCGCTACATGACGAAATACATTAAATTGATATACGTTGAAACATTCTTGTTTCCGCTAAAGTGATATAAATTTAGATGTAATTTCGTTAGATTAGTTTCGTTTCGATGTAATTTGTAATTTTTGTTAGAACCATTGTAATTTCCGAGTTATTTCAAATAAAAATACGACGTGCCTGCGCTCCGGAGCCTTGACTGCTGGCTCACTGGCTAAGAACACGCGTTCACATGAGGACAATAGACAAGACAATCCACTGCGCGCGTGGTGGGGAAGCTATTGGCTCCGAAAATATGAAATCGTTCTATTTCATTGTCCTGTCTTGTCAATTGTCTTGAGGACAATCCAATTAGTGGATTGTCCCCATTTAGACGATACTTTTTCATTGACTTACTGGCCTGGCTTAATGGATTGTCTTTACTATTGTAGTCTTGTCAATTGTCTTGTATTACCGTTTTTACGATAGGGAAAAAACAAAAAAATCCTGTAATAAAACACATTTCTTGTTCTTGTTAATTTTTTATTTTATTTTTTTAGTAAATCCGTCGTAATAATGAAATCATAATCCGTGAAAATATTAGCCAGCTGCCTATTACGATTAATAAGATACAACCTTTTAGAGGATAGGCGTACATACAGACATCGTGTTAGGCAGAGTAATGGGATCCCGTTGGCACCCTTTGGTTAGAAACTCTAAAAGTCATCTTTATTTTGCATGCAGGGGAGGCACCCATTTTTTTTACAGATTATAATTTAAGGGAATTACAGTTTCATATTACTAGACATACCTACGAAATTTCAGTTTTATAGCTTTAATCTCGGGGTTACTGTAATATGTCTACACAGAATATGTAATGTCTTTTCACGGTTCAACACTTTAATATCTCATCTGTGGTTCAACGGAGAAGTGTGTGGAGAAGTGGAGTCAAGTACATAACAGATTTAAAGACGTAGCTGAGAAAATCAAACTGTATGAAAAATACGCTATATCTGTCTCACTTGCACAACAGCAACCTACAAGAGGAGTGTGCTGTATGTTACGAAGTAACTATGTATTTAGTAATCTGTGGTATGGCATAGGTACTCATACGTGGCACAGATTACTAAATTGGGGCCATTTACGTTCCCTCTGGAAATACTATAAACACTCTTTGGATGGACTACTTTTTGAGTAAACCGGTTGTGACATACCGATGGACAGACGGACATGGCGAAACTATACTTGTTCTTATATTGACTATGGAACCCTAAAAATCTTTGTACCTACTTATAATACATAGAGTATTATCCATTCTTAGATAAATTTCTCTTTGATCTTCTCTAAAGAGGTTTTAATCCTTTGAGTATACATTAGGTTTTAATCTCTTTGATACCATTCGAGGTCGAAAACAATAAATTATTGTCTGTCAAGTCTTTGACAATGATGGAGGTTTGTTTTGATGTGCTTAAGATTGTGATTATTTGATGATCCAATATTTTTGCGTCTAACTGCTCGATTCGAAACTAATAGTTGCACGTGGGCAACATTTTGATCAACTATGTAAATATCTTATGTTGTTTTGGATGCACTATCACAACAGTGACATCTCAAATGGAGCATGCGCAATGAAAACTCACTTACGAATTTGCATTTTAAAAATAGATAAAAACCGGCCAACTGCGAGACTGACTCGGGCACGAAGGGTTCCGCACCATTATAATAAATGACGTATTAAAAAAAACTACTTACTAGATCTCGTTCAAATCAATTTTCGGTGGAAGTTTACATGGTAACATCATATATTTTTTTAGTTTTATCAAAAAAATCAATAATTGTTTTTTTTTTTCGAAAATCAATAATTGTTTATTTTGTAGCGGTAGTTTGTACATAATATTTAGTGTTTGGACATCCTTTTAAGTAAAAAAGATACTTGTGACAGGATGCCCAGTTCTTCCATACCACTAAGTACAAATAAACAAACAAACAGATCAAATAGAAGTACATCATCATTACAGCTCATATGCGTCCCCACCGAGGGGCTCGAGCCTACCCTGAATCAGGGCGATTAGGCCTTAGTCGACCACGCGGGCCCAGTGCGGGTTGGTCGACTTCACACACAACCTTCGAGTTTCTTCGCAGGCGTGTGCAGGTTTCCTCACGATGTTTTCCTTCACCGTTAAAGCAATCGGTAAGTATGTACGTAAGTTTTTGAAAAACTCATTGGTACATTGGCCGTCAAGATTTGAACCCGGTACCTCTGGTTAGATGAACCGAGTCGTTACCGGTTGAGCCACCGACGCTTTTAGAAGTACATATAACATAACAATGTTCATCCAAAAATTTACATAAAAGAGAAAAAGGAGAAACGAAACAAATAATAAAAGAACTATGAATAACGTGTTATGTGTATGTGTGTGTGTTCCTGTGTGTCGGTGTGTTCTTGTGTGTGTGTGTGTGTGTGTGTGTGTGTGTGTGTGTGTGTGTGTGTGTATGATTGTATGTTTGTGCCCACGTGTGTATGTGTGCGTGTGGTGTATGTATGTGTGTTTTACCTTATTCTATTCTATTCATGAGTTGCTCCACCTCACAGTATGTTAGGTTTTTTAACCATTCAACAACTAGTTTTTTTAATTCGTATAATTTGAGGGAATAGATGTTCAAAATCTTGTAGTTTTATCATTCTCTTATTTTAGAAGTTACAGGGGGGGGGACACATTTTACCACTTTGGAAGTGTCTGCGCGCAAACTATTCAGGGTGACTGGTTGAACGACCGACGCGTTCAAGAAGGTAAACTAGTAACCCATGTACATTCCCTCTCAGTAAAAAAAATAATAATTATTTTGAAATACGTGTGATTTACACATTTTTTAAAATGTGGAATTTCTGTAATTTTGCTTATACTGTGCGGAGCGCATGTTATCTTCCTATCGGAGTCGTTGTCAGCTGTTGCGTACGCGTCACAGCGAGCGTAGTAAACGGTAAAAAAGGAGATGGACCTTTTAAAAATAAAAAATAATAATAATAAATAGGTGGTGGTTTTTTATGCTTAATGGAATGGGTATCGGCTTCTAATACACCTCTTTTTTTATTATTATTTTTTATTCACAATTGGCAAGCCCTTGGCATCATCTCACCCGATGGTAAGTGACGATGATGCCGAAGATGGAAGCGGGCTTACCAAGATTCCCCAACGCAATGGAGAATTGGCTATCTTATCTTCATGCCGAAAACCATAAATGTTGTTAACATTGATGTTTGGCGGCAAGACTTAGATAAGATGGTGGTAGCTAGCCAGGCGGGCTTAGAAAATGCCCTACCACCAACCAAACCGAGTCTTACAAGTTGACCCCACCGGGAATCGAACCCGCGACCTCCTGGTGTGAAGCGAATGGACTAACCATTACGCCACGGAGGCGGTTAAAAACTCCTTCAATGGTTAAGACCTCCTTAAATGTGTCGGTTGTTCAACCTGTCACCCTGTTTAGTTTAGAAAAAAAATATATTAGAAACCTCAATATCATTTTTGAAGACCTATCCAAAGATATCCCACAAGTATAGGTTTGTTAAAAAAAAAATTTTCAGTTTCAGTTCTCAAGTATGGGGAACCTCAAAAATTTATTGTATTTTTTTTATTTTTGTGTAAAAATCTCAATGCGGTTCACAGAATACATCTACTTACCAAGTTTCAACAGTATAGTTCTATTAGTTTCGGAAAAAAGTGACTGTGACATACGGACGGACGGACAGACAGACAGACAGACATGCATGACGAATACAGATGTTTTATCTCACGAGCGCGGGTTGGCCGTACTTGTGTGTGTGCATAATATTGTCTTTGCGTGCGTAAGCTCGGGAGCTTTACAATAGCGCACACAATAGACGCAACTTATAAACTCACAATAGCGAGTGTCGATACGCATTACACACACAAGTATGGCTAACCCGCGCTCGTGAGATAAAACATCTGTACATAATAATCCATAAAGGGTTCCGTTTTTTTGCCATTTGGCTACGGAACCCTTAAAAATCTGTATTGTGTCCGAATAAGGAACCTAAGAATGAAACTATGAATATCATGTTTGTTGATAAGTTTTAAAAGTTTTTCCCCAAATCATAAAGAGTCAAAATACAAATTTTGGATAGAACGGCTGGACCACAGATTACTAATTAGTGGCTGGACTTACTCGCATTACATTTTAGAGGGTGCGCGCTGCGCGAGTAGCAATCGGCTCGTTTACAATCATCATATCAACTAACTAAAAGACGACCACAGCTGGACAAAGGCCTCCCCCAAGGATTCCTACGACGAGCGGTTCTACGCTGCCCGCATACAGCCGCTTCTCGATACCTTCACCAGGTCGTCGGTCCACCAAGTAGGATACCTGCCTACGATATGTCTTCCGGTGCGCGATTGCCACTCGAAAACTTTACTGTCCCAACAACCATCTGTTCTACGAGCTATGTAACCCGGCCACTGCCACATAAGTTTAGTGATTCTGTGTGTTATGTTAGTTACCTTGGTTCTCCTACGTATCTCCTCATTTCTAATTCGACAAGTAGGCAAAAACCGAGCATAGCTCGCTTTCTTCATCGCCATTTAAGTGACCTTAAGCCTTCTTATGAGGCCTATAGCACAGTATATATATTAGTACTAACGTACCTATAGTAAGCGAACATGTCTCAGGTCCTTATATGGCTCAAAATCACCGAGGTGGTAAATTCGTGTTTGAGACATTTAAAACCAAACCAAAATATATTTAACGAAATTAAGAACTTGGAATTTACTACCTCGGTGATTTTGAGCCATATAAGGACCTGAGACATGTTCGCTGGCAATACACCTTAGTCTAGAGACACTGCGGTATTTGGGAGACGTGAAGATATTGTGAAGCTTCCCGAACGCTGCCGAGCCGAGTTGGATTCATCGATTGATCTCTTTCTCGAAGTTGGTCCTGATGATATCGTGGTCATTGGCTGAGACTATGGAAGACCTATGCACCCTACTCTATTTCCTCAGTAGAGTCTCTAAAAAGTGGGTCTTAAATTGAAAATAGATAAGATAAAATAATGTTAAATGCCCGTGTGGCTCCCATTACTCTAAAGGTTGAAGACTATGAAGACTACACTCGAAATTTTTGGCCAATATTTTTGACCTGGGACAAACAGTCCAGTTAGGATGTACAATGCTAGATTTTTTCTTTTTTTTTTATTCTCAATTGGTAAGCCCTTGGCATCATCTCACCTGATGGTAAGTGACGGTGATGGTGATGCTGAAGATGGAAGCGGGCTTACAAAGATTCCCCAACGCAATGGAGAACTGGCTATGTTATCTTTAAGCCGGAACACATCAATATTGTTAACACTGATGTTTGGCGGCATGACTTAGATAAGATGATGGTAGCTAGCCCGGCGGGCTACGAAAATGCCCTACCACCAACCAAACCGAGTCTTACAAAGTTGACCCCACTGGGAATCGAACCCGCGACCTCCTGGTGTGAAGCGAATGGACTAACCATTACACCAAGGAGGCGGCTGGATGACAAATCTGTGCATCAATACACCTTTAGACTAAAAAAAATATAAGCAAATCAGTTGGATAAAACGGCCAGTCGGAATCGCACTTCATTTTTTTTTAGTATATACATTAATTTATCGGTATTTGGATCGATGGAACTATGAATACCATTTTCAACCGACTTCAAAAAGTAGCAATGCCATCGAATCTAAAACATTTAATACGTAAGAAGCTGTATGCTGACACCGACCTAAACAAAAATTTTAGGCTCCTAATTTAATTCCTAGCCACCTTTGATTTCGTTATTGTTGGTTAATGTCGTGTATCTAAGTATAATAATATTATTCATACTTTTGAGTGAGTTTCATTTTGAAGTCGGTTTTTAAGTTTTTTAAACTTTTTTTTGTATGTTTGTTACGCGATATCTCCGCCGACTGTGGACCGATTTTCAAATTTCTTTTTTTATTTGAAAGAGTATACTCCCGAGGGAGTCCCATTGTCACCAAGTCAGGATTTGATGATGGGATCCCAGGGAAATCGAGAACAACCCTCAAATTTTATAGGCACATATTACGTGTTTCATGTATTTCCTAAGACTATCCTAGTTTTGGCGTCTGGTAGTCATCATCATCATCAGATGAGCTGATTAAGGAAGGTACAACTCCTTAACGGTTAGGAGTTTGAGGATAATTCTTTAAAAATTTCACGTAGACCGATAGTTGTATTCTTTCAGGTTATTCAGATGAGCTGATGATGGAAGATTTAACTGCTTAACTTTCATGCTGTTGAGATGATGATGATGAAAGCCACAGGACATGTTAATGAAACACATGCATTTTGAATTATGATTTGATGGTTCCTATTGGCGAGTGGGTGATTGGGTATAACGTTGTTAGATAGATAGCATTTTTTTTTTTTTTTATTTTTATTCACAATTGGTAAACCCTTGACAACATCTCACCTGGTGGTAAGTGACGATGTTGCCGAAGATGGAAGCGGGCTTACCAAGATTCCCCAACGCAATGGGGAACTGGCTATCTTATCTTCATGCCGGAACACACCAATGATATCAACATTGATATTTGGCGGCAAGACTTAGATAAGATGGTGGTAGCTAGCAGGGCGGGCTTAGAAAATGCCCTACCACCAACCAAACCGAGTCTTACAATTGACCCCGCCGGGAATCGAACCCGCGACCTCCTGAGTAAAGCCAGTGAACTTTGCCTTTGAGCTACGGAGGCGGTTGAAAAAAAAAATTAAATTAAAACTTTAAAAACTTAAAAACCGACTTCAACATGAAATTCACTCAAAAGTATGAAATAATATTATTATACTTAGATACATGACATTAACCAACAATAAGGAAATCAAAGGTGGCTAGGAATTAAATTAGGGGCCTAAAATTTTTTTTGAGGTCGGTGTCAGCAATGCCATTGAATCTAAAACATTTGATACGTAAGTAGCTGTATGCTGATACCGACCACAAAAAAAATTTTAGGTCCCTAATTTAATTCCTAGCCACCTTTGATTTCGTCATTGTCATGTATCTAAGTATAATATTTTCATACTTTTGAGTGAATTTCATGTTGAAGTCGGTTTTTAAGTTCTTAAACTTTTAATTTTATGGTTGATAAGTATGATGTTTTAATGTAAACTTTTAAAAGGTTTCCCCAAGTCATCATCATATCAGCTCATAAACGTCCCCACCCCACCGAGGGGCTCGAGCCTACCCTGAATTAGTTGGTTTACTTTGACGCTAATTTCTCTCTGTATAACGAAAACTCTCGATAACGTCACAAATTGGACGGTTCCTTGAGTGTCTCTATTATAGTGTTTACACTGTATGTAACAGTTCAATTTTTTTCTGACAGTTAATAGTGGAAGGTCTATTCGTAATGACATACAGAAATGAAATTAAGTCATCATATCAGCCGAAAAACGTCCATTGCTGGACAAAGGCCTTCCCCAAGGCACACCCTGGACACTTCATACAACGGGCCAGAATAAAATAACATTTCAAAAAAGGAATGACGGAACAAAGAAAATGGCGGCGAAATCCTATGCGTTCGACAACTAAACTGTAACCAATCTGAGTGACGAGGGGGTGGGGTCGGGAATTTCCCGTGGCACTACCAGTGGAACTACTGGTAGTGCCATAGTAAAATTTAATTTACCGTAGCACTGGCAATAGCTATTAAGTATACTCCCAACTTCTTCTTCTGCGAAGCATTCTTCTGCCCATCGGGGGAGCCTCGCTTCGCGAGGCTCTTTGACTGTATAATCAATCAAACCTGACCAAACCTAATATCGCTCGCTTCGCTCGCTCATTTACAGTTTTTTGAGATAAAACTTAGTTAAAAAAATAATCTAAAGTAAAGTAATCTGCTGCTTAGCTTTTTTTTGTTTGGTCTGATTGGGAGCAAACCTATCAAATTAAATCAGCAGTGCTACGGTAAATGAAATTAACTATGGCACTACCAGTAGTTCCACTGGTAGTGCCACGGGAAATGCGCTGGTGGGGTCGCAATCTAGTGAGCGGCAGGGAGTGTCCATATCTACTGTATGTTAGTTAGTACTAATATTACTTTGCCCAAGCATTGTCACGACGATCGGTCCTGCCCTACCCGCATCCATTGGCTTCCCGCGATCTTCACCAGGTCGTCGGTCCACCGCGTGGGAGGCTTATTCCTACGCTATGTTTTTCGGTGCGCGGTCGCCACTCGAGAACTTTTCTACCCCAAAGGCCATCTATTCTACGAGCTATGTGCCCTGCCCACTGCCCCTTCAGTTTAACGATTACGTCGGTTACTTTGGTTTATGTCGGTTACTTTGGTTTAAACTTTTAGGTATAGGTACAAGATTTTATTAGAAAACAGTTTTAATGCTCACGGTGCCAAATTGCGCTGGGTTGCTTGCGTTGCATCGATGCATCACGTCGGGGTCACCAAATGTAGGAAAGGTGCGTTCCTACATGACGAGAGCAATAGGAGATATCTCCGATAGGCGAGGTGGTGTGCCTGGATTCGGGCCGTGGACCAACCGTTGATAGTTGGTAATTGTATGTGTATATGTATAGGAATATGTTTATGCAGTGGCGTAGCGTGCCTTGTCGGGGCCCCGTATAAAAATTTTTTTGGAGGCCCTTATATGGAGGTAAAGAATTTTCACAAAAGAAAAAAAATATTGTGAGAAGAAATATTTATTTATCACATAATTTACCCATTTTACAAATAAAAATCGAATTTTAAATATTCACTCTCCTTGCCTTTTTTTCGGCAAACTGATTAATTAAATCATTTATGGCTGATGATGATTTTAGTTTTTCTAAAGTTTCTGCCTCTATGGACAATAGTGAGATGTCTGATAGCCGTTCTTGTCCCATCGAAGTTCTTAAGTAATTTTTTATTAGCTAGATGGTAGAGAGAGAGGGTATAACAAAAAGGTGATATAATATTTTAAGGTGGGCATCTGCACATCAAACTGAACAACTTTTGTTCGACAACCAACTTTGCTGAAATTGCAAAAAATAATATGGATTCTTCATACAAATCAATCAGCTGGTTGACCAATTTTGTATGGAGAGCCAAATTATTGAGAATTGACCATGTGTTCCTTCCAGAAAGTTGTTCAGTTTGATGTTTAGATGCCAACCTAAAAGTATTAACTACCAAACCTTTATGTTTAGGTAAGTATATACAGGGTGTAACAAAATTAGTGTAGGACCCGTTCATCAAGGCTTCTGCTCATCGACATCATAGGTACTGAACAACTTCACCACTTTACTATAAATTGTACCACATGCATCCACCGCCAATTTGGCGGTGGATGCATGCGTACACATCTTTATTAATTATAATAGGTTTAAATAAAATAAATTAGAAAGTTTTTAATCTTTTTCCTTACACACTTTGGGGGCCCCCGTGGCCCGGGGGCCCCGTATAATTGATACGGCAAATACGGCGGTAGCTACGCCCCTGTGTTTATGTATGTGTATATCAATGAAGTATGAAGTATGAAGCGTCGGTGGCTCAACCGGTAACGACTCTGTCCATCTAACCAGAGGTACCGGGTTCAAATCTGGACGGCCAATGTACCAATGAGTTTTTCAAAAACTTACGTACATATACTTACCTATTGCTTTAACGGTCAAGGAAAACATCGTGAGGAAACCTGCACACGCCTGCGAAGAAACTCGAAGGTTGTGTGTGAAGTCGACCAACCCGCACTGGGCCCGCGTGGTCGACTAAGGCCCGATCGCCATGATTCAGGGTAGGCCAAGCCCCTCGGTGGGGACGTATATGAGCTGATATGATGAACCTTTACAAACTAACTATTTGACTTGCAAGTCAAATAGAAGCTTTCAAAAATGAAGTCAGTGTGCAGAGGCCAGCACATCAAGCTCATAGCACTCATAGTGCGATTCTGATCCATACGCATTCGGCATAAGAACGGTACAAAGTCCAAAGTGTGTAGCTTGATGTGCTGGCCTGTGTACAGACAGCGACACATCAAGCTATACAAAACCAGTATAAGCTGGCCGAGCGAGTCGCGCGACGCCTTTGCGTTTCATCATACGCGAGGCCCGCTTAAACTGGTTTTGTATAGCTTGATGTGGCGCCGTGTGTACAAGAAAAAATTGAGTTTAAAAAATAGAATTTTAAATATAGTAATAAAATAACTTGTCACTCATTCATTACTTTAAACTTTATTACAAATACTCTTACAAAATGTGGTGTGTGCTCGCCACAAGCTCTCAAACAAAATATGTCCATTTTCATTTATTTCAAAATGTTAAGCTCATGGGCAATATAATCTTACAAATATGTGTTAACACTATTAAAACAATAGCTCGTTGTGCCAGCTTTTCACCAAGCCCACTCAAACGTGCCGAATAACAAAACAAACTTCACAGAATCACATTTCAACCGTACTCATTACTAATCTTACGCGACTAGCGTTGCCAGGCGTCCGGATAAAGCCGGACAGTGTTAGGCTTTTTGGATGCGTGTCCGGCCAAAATAGAAGGTGTCCGGCCTGTCCGGCTTTTTAGGTGTAATGATTTTTCCAGTCACCTGGACTTTCGGGTGAGTGCTGTCGTATTTATGAGACTATGGCGGCGTTTCTTAGTCTGATTAGGACCTCGATAAAGGCCGTAAACATGACTGATTGATTTAGGGGTGTCTAAAGAGGGCTTTCATAATTTAGGGAGTCCGGCTTTTTTACCCAAAAGTCCGGCTAAACTGGCAGGTATGTCCGGCTATTTAGTTTTAAGACCTGGCAACCCTATACGCGACTATACTACTCTATAGGTATGCCAACGCTGTAATGCCTAATTATAATTAATGAATGTTCTAACAATAGTATGAATGTAACGTATGAGCGAAGTAACTAGTATCTCATCTGTGGTATGCGCTTTAAGAGAGCTTTATTTATTTGACATTGACCGACGATGACCGGTCGTCCTGCCTGACCGTGCTTTGTCCTTGACGAATTCGGTTCGGGGCGGCGACCACGTTTGCAAGTAGGTATATGTTTAATAGATTGATATGTAAAAAGCGTCGGTGGCTGAACCGGTAACGACTCGGTCCTTCTAACCAGAAGCACAGTATATATATTAGTACTAACGCCAGAAGTACCTGGTTCAAATCTGGACTGCCAATTGAATGAGTTTTTCAAAACTTACGTAGGTAATATACTTACCGATAGCTTTAACGGTGAAGGAAAACATCGTGAGGAAACCTGCACACGCCTGCGAAGAAACTACAAGGTTGTGTGTGAAATTGACCAACCCGCACTGGGTCCGCGTGGTCGACTAAGGCCTGATCGCTCTGATTCAGGGTAGGCTCGAGCCCCTCGGTGGGGACGTATATGAACTGATATGATGATAATATTAGCGTGATGTGAATGAGCACGTATCAGGCTTAGAGCGTCACCAGGGAGGCACTGTTTTGTATCAACAAAAATAAATGTGTCTCTCTCTCTCTAACTAAAAAAAACTTATATTCATTTAACATTTTATTCTAATTTCAATTTGATATTTATCAAAATCACTAAATTAGTTCGTCAAAGACAATGACGTCACAAGTTTGTAACACGAACAATTTCAGAACAAAATTTCGTTTTTGACAGTTGATAAAAAGTAAGTAACTCAAATGACTAGCAGTCAAATACCGGATTGTCCGTGTGTAGCGCCAGTCGTTCATTGTGTTTAACTTCCCTTCGCTCGCCCCCAAATTAACTAAAACTTTTATTTGTGATAACAACTTAACTTTTAGTGTGAATAAACTGATAAAAAAATATCGCATTTCACTACATCCTTCTGATCAACATACATAATGTACTAACAATGTATCAAAAATGTAATTGCATCACTAAATAAAACTACCTCCGAAGGTTGTGACAATATTTGCACAAAGGTCGTTAAGTCATGCAGTAATCAACTATGTAGGATTCTGGCTTATCTTGTAAATCTCTCATTACAGACGGGGACATTTCCAGATGACCTTAAACTGTCTGTTATAAAGCCTCTGTATAAGAGAGGTTGCAAATCGGAAATGGGCAATTACCGACCAATCACACTGGTACCTATCTTCTCCAAAATCTTTGAGAAGGTCATGCACATGAAGTTAATGAATTTCTTCACTAGTTTTAATATTATAAATAGAAACCAATTTGGCTTTCAAAAAAATAAGTCAACTACCCTTGCTATATTTAATCTAATAAAAGATGTTGTACAAAAGAAAAATTCGAAATTATTTACAACGGCTCTTTTTTTTGATTTATCTAAGGCTTTCGACTTTGTTTCGCATAGGCATTTATTAGGTAAACTAGAAAGCAATGGGATTCGAGGCCCTGCCTATGAATGGTTAAAAACGTATTTACAAAATCGAAAGCAATGCGTTGAAATCACTAAACTGGATGAACAAGGCATGACTAAAAAATACCAATCTGGGTTCCAGAAAAATGAATTCGGAGTAC
Organism: Coleophora flavipennella; assembly: GCA_947284805.1. Classification (NCBI taxonomy): domain Eukaryota; kingdom Metazoa; phylum Arthropoda; class Insecta; order Lepidoptera; family Coleophoridae; genus Coleophora; species Coleophora flavipennella. Next base: position 9,744,124 of record OX369278.1, read on the forward strand.
CACAGGGTAGTGTACTTGGACCACTATTATTCTTAATTTATATTAATAATCTACCTGACTTGATCAATCATAAAACTATCTTATTTGCTGACGACATTGCAGTAATAGTTGCAACTGATAAGAAAATGACATTACAGAGACATGAATCAGAAGTAAATAATACAATATTTAAAATAGTTAAATGGCTACAAAATAATAATTTGCAAATTAATTTAAATAAAACATATTACATTACTTACAATAATTCCAAAAACTCATTACATATTAATTACAATGGACAATCATTACAGAGCACTAAAAATACTATGTTTCTCCGTATTATCATAGATGATAAGTTAGATTGGAAAGGTCAAATTGAAAGGGTATGTGCTAAAGTGAATAGTTTTACTTTCGCCCTTTACAAATTAACAAAAGTGGCATCAAGACCTACAGCAGTAGCAGCCTACCATGCTTACGTCGAATCTGTGCTTCGATATGGCCTAATAATGTGGGGTAATAGCACAGATGTGAACAAAGCTTTCATTTCGCAAAAGAAATGCATACGGGCCATATTTGGTGTAGCGACTGACACTCCATGTAGACCATTATTTAGTAAGCTTAATATATTACCGTTACCTTGCTTGTACATATTCGAAATGGCTAAATTCGTTAAAATAAATTGTAAGGTATTTTATAAAGAGGCTAGAGATGGAGTGCAAAGAAATAGGAGAAACCCCAACAGATTAACTGTAGAGGACATACCCCAGAGCACTAGTTTTCAAAAAAACTGTTTTTGGATGGGACAAAGAATATTTAACAAAGTACCTGATGATATTACATTATTACCATTTAATAAATTTAAGAACAAATTGCATGCGTGGCTGCTTCAAAATATGTTTTATTCGGTCAATGAATTTTTGACACATAAATAGAAATTATTGTTACACCTATATTTAAACATGACATGATGTGAATTTATTTAAAATATTGACATGTTTTCGTATTCTATATGTGAAGTGAAATTAATTGTTTGTTTGTTAATCTATTCTTTTCTTGCTTTTTTTAATGTTTCTAGTTATAAATTTGCATGCTATAACATAAAATGGCTAAACAAGAGAGTCTACAGTCTTTAAACTAACATCAATTTTGTACCTTGTTTAATGGCAAATAAAGAATATTTATTTATTTATTTAACTAAAAAATGGGTGTATGTATGTCCCGTTCACTGGGGCTTCTATTCATAATTCTGAACGACTTCTGTTCTATGAATTTGCTGAAATCGCCAAAAAAAATTAATTCTTCATTCAAATCATTTAGCTGATCGACCAATTTTGTGCATATTTGTATTGGAGGGTTCTGTGGCGGCAACTGCAGTAAGCTCGCCACTGAACCTTAACACAAGCGACGAGAGAACAAAAGAAATACAACCTCTAGAACGTGCTATTAGAATTACTTCAGCGCTGAGTATATATTCAGGTACCAATCATCAACGATCAGTCCACGGCCGGACCCCAGGCATACCACCTCGCCTGGCGGAGATATCTCCCTTTGCTCTCGTCGAGTAGGAACACACCGTTCCTAGAGTTCTTTTTTTTTGAGAATTGGCTATAGGTTCCTTGAGGAAAGTTGTTCAGTATGATGAGTGGAACCCCTAGTTACCGGAATCTGCACCAATTTTGTTACACCCTGTATATCGTTCGTCGTCAAAGGTTCCCAAAGTCAGGAAGGTGGGCCATAGCCCATAATATACTCCACACAAGTTAGAGTTGGTGGTGGTTGTAACTTGTATAGCTAGTAGCGATACTTAGAGGTTTTTAAGCCGCCTACAAGGCATCTGGCACGGCTTAAAGACTGCCATCTAGTGACAGCAAAAGACACCAACGACTTACCGTGGCTTGCGAAGCATGAAATACGATCGAAACAAATGCCATTTAAAAGTTAACCTATCCAGGTAGAGACCGTGCTTTAGGTTAGTTAACCTGCGTGATCGACCCAACCACGCAAGTTTCACTGAGCTGTCACTCGGTATGAAATTGCGGTAGGGGGGACACTTGAATCTAAATTAGCACTTTAAAGCCTAATATTTCGTTGGATCCTTGAATCGAAAAATAGTTTCAGTAAACCCTTTACAATTTTAAAAGACCTATCCAACGATACCCCACACGGGTATACCTACTAACGAAAAAAAAATCACCCCCACTGTACATGTAGGGTAGGTACCCTAAAAATGTTGTTTTTCAAGATTGCAATTTGTTCGGCGTGATTTATATGAATACTCATGCCAAATTACAGCTTTCTAGGACTCATGGTCTCTGAGCTAAGCCGTGGACAGACAGACGGACAGACATGGACAGACAAAACTATTGTACGTTAAACAAATACTTAATCATTATTATATTAAATTAAACCGAATACACAGAAGCAATCCATAAATAATACAATGATGTATTTCACTTCCGCTGCCACGCAACTATAAGTACTTAAACCATATACGTACCACATTAGCAATCGGACAAAGTTCAACAGCTTTTAATAATCGGCGAAGTGCGTGTCGGACCACGCTTTGTGCAGGGTTCCGGAGAAATTACTTGAAAACTGTCTCAGAATACAAACCCTCAATCGTTTTCCTAGGTATAAACACCATGGATATGTTTTAAAGACCGACTAGAAGCTTCAAAGACCACTGCAAAAATTTAAACCTCTTTTCGATCTTGACCCAACTTATACCCTCTAGAAGGGGGGTGCCAGGGGTGTCCAACATAATTTGGTGGAGGGCCAGGTTTAGGATTTTTATAGCCGCAGCGGGCCAAAAGAAATGTCAAATAAAAATAATAATTATAATATCTCAAAGGGGCCTCTGCGTGTTGGATGTGTATCCCCACGTACGCCTTCCAAAGGACCGGCCTTTTAAAAAGCCGAGTTTAAAAAATCGAAGATAACATAATAATAATTTTTAATAAAAAAAACAGTAATTTTTATTTACTAATGTTAGGAAGAAGAGTCACTTTTAAAAAACCTATCTAATGCCATGAGTCATGAATGTCACCTTTTTTGTTTGCACAATGCATCTATTGTCTAAATTATTATCTTTGTTCAACTTATATGCCGAGGAAAATATGTAGGTAGGTAGCTTCGTGCAATATCTATACACTAGATGGCTTAAAATTTAACTAGTTCGCGGGCCAGATACTTCATCCTGGTGCCATAGAATTGGTCTGGTGTTTGGTGTGGCCGTATGTTGGATAGGCTTTAGGGTGACGAAATGAAAGACGCATTTACAGTATTGACAGTGGCAAAATAATAAGATTTTGACCGCGGCTTCGCCCGTGTGGACATCGTTTTTTTATGACTGTGTTTGAGGATGAGTAGTGCGCGAGCCGCAAGCAGCGTGCAAGCGTGTACATTAGTTTGCTCCAGATTCCTCAGGAATTTATTTTCAATAGAATCGTAGGAAATACTGTGCTCTCCTTTTTTTTATTAATTTGGAAACGTGTATTTATATGCACATTTGGCACACTTTTGAGCATTAAAACTGTTTTTAAATAAAAGCTTGTAAGTACCTACAAGTTTTTAGATATTAATTTTGTGTCTTATTTTATCTGTTTACTAAGCTTCATTTTTGTAGGTCATTAGACCTTTATATCTGTATAATAAACTTCATTTTTGTAGGTCATTAGACCTTTATATATCTGTATACTAAATTTCATTTCTGTAGGTCATTAGACCTATATAACTGTGTATTAAATTTAATTTCTGTTGGTCATTAGACCTTTATATATCTGTATACTAAATTTCATTTCTGTAGGTCATTGACCTTTATATCTGTGTACTAAATTTTATTTCTGTAGGTCATTAGACCTTTATATCTGTGTACTAGATTTCATTTCTGTAGGTCATTAGACCTTTATATCTGTGTACTAAATTTCATTTCTGTAGGTCATTAGACCTTTATATCTGTGTACTAAACTTCATTTCTGTAGGTCATTAGACGGGTGATCTACGGGACCCTATTACCACACCCTGGACACTTCATACAACGGGCCAGAAATTACATTTCAAAAAAGGACTGACGGAACAAACAAAATGGCGGCAAAATCATATACCAGGCCACGCAGAAAGTTTTGCGAAAAAAAGTTTTTATCTATAAGGCACTGGCCACTTGTAATTATTTTAAAAAATTTGGTTATTTAAAAGTAAAAATACCATTGTTCGAATTTCGAATTTCCCTCCACGTTTTTTCGAGAGCCCAATTAAATGATTGTGTCTCATTTAAAAATGGATCTGCATCGAGAACATTTTCGTGCGATGATTTTCTACGATTTTAAATGTGGCCTAAAACCTGATGAGTCATTTGATCGACTTCAAATGGCTTTTATGGATGAAGGACCTTCAAAAGCTACTATCTACCGTTGGCATAGCGAGTTCAAGCGCGGTCGCTTTACTTTGGGGGATGAACAAAGGAGTGGTCGTCCTACGAGGGCTGTCATGGAAGGAAGTGTGCTGGCAGTAAAAACATTAATTCAAGAAAACAGGCGAATTACATACGAGGAGAATCAGCATACACTGCAGATTGGATCGGAAAGCGTTCACAAGATTCTACACGAGCACCTTCGCGTGAGGAGGATAATTTCGCGCTGGATGCCGCACAACCTCACCGAAGCTCAGAAGCAGGCCCTCGTGGAGTGGTGCCGTGATATGATTAAAAAATTTAAAGCAGGCTCGTCTCGGCGCGTTTACGACATTGTGACAGGTGACGAATCCTGGATTTATCAATACGATTCAGAAACAAAGCGTTAGTCGACAGTTTGGCTGTTTCAAAACGAACCAACGCCTACGAAAGTGAAGCGATCGAGAAGCACAGGGAATATTTTGATCGCTAGTTTCTTCACTTTGACGGGATATCTGGTTTCAATTCCATTACGAGACCAAAGCAGCATCAACGCCGAATGGTATACCACAAAGTGTCTGCCAGAAATTTTGTCTGCAATGAGCAACAAGCGACCGAACACCGGGCTCCGCGGGGTACTGCTTCACCACGACAACGCGCCCGCGCACTCAGCGCTCAAAACGAGGGACTTCCTGGACACCACACCGATCAGAGTCTTGGGTCTTACAGTCCTGATCTGGTACCTTGTGACTTATTTTTATTCCCTAAAATAAAATAAAAATCAGCTGTAAGGGATACAGTTTTCATCGCCGGAAGACGCGCTAGCGGCGGACTGGAAAAAAATGTTTCGAAAATTGCTTCAGACGCCATGAATAGAGGTAATAGAGGTATAGAGGCTGGTGGAGAGTTCTTCGAAAAGATTTAATTAAAATATTTTATCCATAGAAGTCAGTTTTTTAGTTTCTCAAACCTTTCTGAGTGTCCCACGTACGTTCGACAACCAAACTGTAACCAATCTGGGTGACGAGGGGCTGAGGTCGCAAGTGGGGTGGGGAGTATCCATACTTTATGTTAGTATAATGCTATTACTAAGCCTTTGCTGTCTGTCAGCGGGCTATATTTCATGAACCGTAATAGGTAGACAGTTGAAATTTTCACATAATGTTATTGCCGCTATAACAAAAAAATACTAAAAATTTGAAAAAGTGATAAAATAAGGGCATCTCCATACAAAAAAACTAGTTTTTTATAGGTCTTTAGAAGTATATTTGCTTTAGCTCTATCGTAAAAACTGTAATACATACAAACGTGAAACTTGGTGCGACTATAGTACTAATATTGAAGTAAAACAACAAATAATAAAAATCTTCCAAGTGTGAGTCGTACTCGCACCAAGGAATCCGAACTGAATGACAAAAAAACATATTTTTGTCGTTCACGTTTATGTCTTTTGCTTGTAATCTGAATAGGTATCATTTTTATTATATGTACTATGTAGTTGTGTGCAGAGTTATGGTGGTACGTAACCTTCGGAGTGCTAGCCCGACTCGCACTTGGCTGTTTTTTTTGTATGTTTGTTATTCGATATCTTTAGATTGTGAACCGTCTTAGAGCATGCTTTAGAGTATTGGTTCAATAAAAATTTTATCAAAATCGATGTATATAATATAGTACTTTTTTTTATAAAATTTACTAAAACCATAAAAAAAAGTAAGTGTGTGGTTTTATGAAACCACGGTAAAAGTGAAACTTTACAGATGACGAAAGGATCATGGCTGCTCTCGCTACGGTACAGAGGACGAAACGATCATACCGTCAGACGAAAGCGACCGTCACGCGATTTGCATCACACAGACGAAAAAAATTGAGACGATGTAATAAAAGCTTCACTGTAATAATAATGCAAAATTTGTACAGTTGCGATGGAAAGTCGGTTAACGTGTCATTGCTCCATACTTAACCCTAAAAACTAATAATTTAGTAGGTAAGTATACTATGAATTCCAGCACAGTTTGCGTAGGTGGCGGAAATACAATGAATGATAACAACTCGGAGGCATAAGGATAACACAAAAACACAACTACGTAATAAACCGCCTCAAATTAACCGTTGGCGTAATGCTTAGTTCATTCGCTTCACACCAGAGTCGCGGGTTCGATTCCTGGAGGGGGGGTAACTTTATAAGTTATACCACTAAAGTCTTGCCGCCAAACATTAATGTTAACAGCATTGATGTGTTAAGATGAGATTAATATCTTTTATTGCACACCAAATATACAAAAATGAAAAATATACTAAGTAATTAGCAAAATATACAATGATAATGCAAAAGCGGACTTTGAGCGATGTCTTCCGGCTTGAAGATAAGATAGCCAGTTCCCTATTACGTAGGCGAGTTGGTAAGCCCGCTTTCATCTTCGGCATTATTGTCACTTACCAACAGAGGAGAATTAAGGTGATGCCAAAGAATACAGACTAGTCATTTTTTACACCTTGGGTTACTTTTTTAAGTTTTAGAAAGGATCCCTAATTTTTTGAATATATAATACAGCCTATAGCATCCGCGGATAGTGTAGCGTCCCAACGGTGAAAGAATTTTTCAAATCGGACCAGTAGTTACGGAGCCTATTCGGGACAAACAAACAAACAATCAAATCTTTCCTAATATTAGTGTAGATTTACTAATGATGCTGTTACAAGTGTAGGTATGCCATAATTTAGAATTGTTAAATTGCAACCCCATGATAAGCTGTCGAAAGTTTTCTTTCATGATTTAGTTCTGTCCTTTCCTTTTTGGTTGTTAAAGTGTTCGCGTTGTGTTCGTTTTGTGTTTTTAATTATCCATTTAATTAATCAATCCGTCACATGTTACCATCAAAATATTGTGAACAAGTGTATTGTGTGGTCACGCTTGTTACGGCCACATGTAACACCTGCTGCTGAACAACCGATTGTCGAACCATTTACTTCCCAGAACATATGAGTGCCCGTGTGAAAGAGCTGACCACGCAGTGTTGTGTATAAGGGAAGTGATGTGAAACAGTTTTTAACTACAGCGGCGCCTTTTGTCCACGAACCGCCGTAACGAAAGGACACATATGTTCAGTCACTACCTGTAATCCAGTAAACTAAGCTTCATTTGTGAAACTTATATTAAAATTACGTAAAGGAACTTTGGCGTCTTCTTTTTAAAAACTCCTGCCGACAGTCAACGATCATATTTCGCTCCATAACCTGAATACAGTATTTTATTTACATCACCACGAAGATCCTTCCTATTGAACAGACCATCTTCTGCTGCAATACTCTACAGATGCCAAAGAATATGACTATTTACTAATGATGCCAAAAACTTAAAAAAAAATGTTAACTGCATCACTAGCAAAGCAAAGTATATATATTAGTACTAACATACAGTATGGACACTCCCTGCCGCTCTCTAGATTGCGACCTCACCCCCTCGTCACCCAGATTGATACAAATTGGTTACAGTTTGGTTGTCGAACGTTAAGGATTTCGCCGCCATTTTGTTTGTTCCGTCGTTCCTTTTTTGAAATATCATTTTTGGCCCGATGTATGAAGTGTCCAGGGTGGTCACTAGTATCTCTGTGCTGTGACCACATGATGAGCAGGCTCCGAGCCCGGCACTGGCGAACCATCTGATATTTAATCTTATTCAATCAGCTTTCAAGTTGAACTTCACTTAGGTTGTTTTATTGTGACGTGCGACGTGCTCACGATAAATATCTACTGACAGTAAGTGAAAGTATTTATTTCATGGGCATACTAAATTAATGTAGGAGAAAAATCAAATAATCTCTGAAAACTTCATCATCATATCAGCATATATACGTCCCCACTCCCCACCGAGGGGCTCGAGGCTACCCTGAATTAGGACGATCGGGCCTTAGTCGACCACGCTGGCCCAGTGCGGGTTGTTGGTCGACTTCACACACCATCTGCGAGTTTCTTCGCAGGCGTGTGCAGGTTTCCTCACAATGTTTTCCTTCACCGTAAGAGCGTCGGATAAACGTACTCGTACATATGAAATCAAAATTCGAAAACTACATAGTTTTACAAAATAAAAAGTATCGAGCGAAAATCAATAAATCGTGTTATTTGTTTTAGCCATACCAAAAAAGGAGATTCAAAGAAACAGCTGTGCAGTTTTCACGCTCAGTAAGTTTGCGGCCGACACAACATATTCTAGAGAAAATGCACTAATTTTGGAAGCCTGCACGCGCAAGAAGAATTTTGATTTTTGAAGTTTTTTTCTTTACTAATGGAAAAATTGTTTTTTTTTATATCGAGGAACTAAATAATAATAAACGAAGCCAAAATAAGGACAGAGGTGGTTTGACTTCGAGCGTGCGAGGGAGTCATGAAACCGAGGGTATATTAAATTGGCGTTTAGTCTCGGGGTGCAAACTGTACTTTTCACTTACTAAGTGCGAGAAAAATAGTCAAATTTGTACAAAAACATTTAATAAATATTACTTAGTAAAATAAAAATAACAAAAGATTTTAAAACACATGGCGCCACCTTCTTTGCGGAAAAACCATGGAACTAAAAATCTCAACATTTTCGCAATGAAGATGGTCCACACTCCACAGATAATAGTATATTTACTGGCTGTTTGAGATTGTCTATGTCACATGAAGGAAATTAAAAAACTAATTACTTTTCACTCCCTAGAGACTAAAGTGGTCACTTTAGTTCCGCTTCGTAGGGCTATAAGTATTGCGTACCTACTTTTAGAGCATGAGAAGTGAAAAATTATAAGTAAACTTTGTAAGTACTTAAAAGTTGATGAGTATGATGAGGTGAAGCCTCAGTTTCAGTTGTGGATGATTCTTTCTTCATTGTATAACAAGGATTAGCGAAGTACTATGACGCACCAACGAGTCGCCAGGGGGAGTAAGCTCAGAGGGATCACATCGATGATTGAAAATGCAATTTCTAGGTTTTGAAGAAAGACGTAGAACAATCTTTATTCACATCGAAAATTGGGTTCCGTCGGCTGGCTGATTATTGGGCTGAGGTTACCAGACTAAGCTAGTGTTACACTCTTGCTTTAAAAATGTACATTTCGACAACGGATAAAGGGACCTCTGTCCTGTCTCGTGGTCACGAATAGAATGCCACTTAACTGTTTCAAAAAAGCTTTCGAACGACCTACTAGACGAAGTAACTAGTATCTCATCTGTGCTACCAGTTTGAATTTAGTAACTATTTAAACGTAGCTTTTTCAATACGACCCGCGGATAGCAAGATTGCAAAGGAGGTGCAAGTGCGCGAACGCTGAGTGAGCTATACGATCTTTTTACAGTACTTATAATATATAAATGTTCTATGGATTTTCTTATTTTATCGAAAACTGTAAATGTCTGGATCTTTGCTATAATTTGCTTGCATATTTTAGTCACACTTATTTTCAGACTTTTCACCTGGCAAACTTCAGGGGCCATTACATTTTTTGATCGGAATTTAAAAACTACGAAAAGGAAATCAAAATATTTTACAGTACTTAATCTATTGTCTTTGTGGTTTCTTATTTATTTCTTGTTTCACTATAGTTTGCGAATAATAAAGCGCATTCAAAAAACCACCAAAATCCAAAAGCCAAATGAAAGACGTTCCACTTAAAAATTGTTGCCAACCTCTTCCACGTGATACTACTTCTGGGTTGTATAGTGCCTCTCTTCTTTGTCTTCTTTGTCCTCGCCATTTCCCATTATTTGGGGTCGGCTCTCCTCGTTCCGTGGCGCCAGGACAGTCTGTCCTGGGTTGTCGAAGCGTTTGTCTTTATATTTAAGTACCTAATAGATGAAAATCGGCAATTTGCTTATTTTTTTGTTTCCGAGTTAATCCGTGTGAGACGCCTTATAAGGCGGCTTGAAAAACATCTGACAGTAGGGCTCGCCAGTAGCCCTACAACCTCCAGGTCCACCAAGTTCACCAACCCGGACTTGGCCCCCGTGCAGGCCCCCGTCAACTCAACCACTGGGTCGAGCGGGCGAGATAAGTACCTACACATTGGCGCAGCCTACAGGCCGCGCTCAGCTCCTCAGCGCTAGAACGCCGTACAGTCGCCACCGCAACTCGCGCGCCGCCCGTGTACGCAGTTATAACCGCTAAGTCGAGCGTTTTAATACCCATGTTTCCGTGTATTGTCTGACAGTGGGAAGGAGCAGGTGAATAAATTCTTAGGTATTTTCGTTTTATAAGGAAGTGCAATATCTGTTACGAAGTAACTAGTATCTCATCTGTGCCCCGTGTGTGGGGTATTTATTGCCTAATTGGGAAGAGATCCGTGCCCGTGCCCCTACAATGGCGAGCGACGTTATGGGCTAAGGCGAGGTATTGATTGGAACAGTTATCTCTGTCTCTTTCTTTACGCGTAAAGAGTAAAGAAAATAACCACACTTTTTCACTTTTTTAAAGGTTTTTCGTTTCAATCAAAAACTACAATGAAAGTTTAAAAAATAATAACATTACTCACTTTGTATTATCATAACAAATATTGTTGTATATTTTTAAAAACTTATACTTCAAAGTATTAGTCATAACTAGAGTTGAAAGTAACAGTAAAGACTTAACTTATTCGTAGGTGTAGACCTATCTTCAGGATTTTTTTCTATCGAACCAAAGCTGCTCAAACGTGTTTCTAATAGCTTTTGACTTTAAAGAACATCATCAATCAACAATTATGAGTATTTTTATCAACCTTGGGTTTTCTATCGTTTAGGAGTAATTGACGTCAAAACAAACGAAAATCTGTAATAATACCGCCTATCACCATATTTATCTAATCCGTGGAAACACCAGGCTAGAGGTTTTAGGTTAATTGAAGAGTAAAGCAAGCGAACAACACTCAACAAATACCATAGTAAGTAACTATCGGATTACAATTATAAGAACACAAATCGTTGCCCTTGGTGGTTTCACAGAAAGCAAATGCATACCTTAGCCTGTGGTAAGCAGTTTCAACTTTCAAGTAGATACCAATCCAACACACTACACCCACCCCACACTCTGAAGTTCAGCAGTCAGCACTTATGTTTTAATTTTATAAACAGGACGTTCTTATAAGATCTCTCCAGAATGTTTCCTAGGAATCAATACCTACAGCACAGTATTAACAAAGTATATATATTAGTACTAAAATACAGTTTAGACACTCCCTGCCGCTCTCTAGATTGCGACCTCACCCCCTCGTCACCCAGATTGATACAGATTGGTTACAGTTTGGTTGTCGAACGTATAGGATTTCGCCGCCATTTTGTTTGTTCCGTCATTCCTTTTTTGAAATGTCATTTCTGGCCCGTTGTATGAAGTGTCCAGTGTGTGGTATTACAATATAGAGGTTTACAGTAGCGCAACGAATGTACTTACGCCGAGTAACTATTTAGTAATCTGTGCTTACGCAGAGCAACGGAAGGGTACTTGCGGGGCACAGCCTGGCAAACTCCGTGAGTTTGCCAGGCTGACTAAAAGGCTAGTATGGGCTAGTACGACCTACGCCAGTGGCGCATCGTGCGACATCAAAGGCGTTGCGCTACTGTAAGCCATATCGTAATAATGTGCCTAGGATGTTCCAAATGAAATCGCAAATAAATTCTTTCACCAAGTCACCAATAAGCTGAAATGGAAAATTTGTTGGGCAAAAGTTCATGAATAGTGGCGTGAAAATATAAATGATAAATAAATATTCTGGGACAAATCACACATGGTCATCTGGCCCCAAAGTAGGATTCCCTGTGTTATGGGAACCAGAGACTGATATATAAATACTTATATACGTTTAAATACATACATATATAGATATTTAACACCCAGACACAGAGCCAACAAATCTGTTCATCACACAAATGTTTGCCCTGGGCGGGGATCGAACCCACAACCCTTGGATCAGTAGTCAAGAGCACTAACCACTGAGCCAACGAGTCAGTCAATTTTAAATTTTTACAGCGTGTAAGAAAACCGTCCAAGAGCGAGTTGGACTCAATCTCCGAGGGTTCCGTACCACCACGCCTCTCCACACAACTATGACAATGATACCTATTCACATTACAAACAAATAACAAGAACCCAAGCGAGAGAAATATGTTTTTAGGACTCCTAAGCGCGAGGACGACTCACACTTAACCAGTTTTATTATTTGATATTTTATTTCAGGATTAGTACTAAAATTACACCAATATTAACGGTTGTGTGTATTACCGTTTTTATAGTAAGTAAAGCGAAATCAAAAATACCTCTAAATAACCTTTAAAAACACGTTTTTAAGCTATTGCATAGATTTTATCGCAGGCTTTGAGCGCGGGGACCGAATTCAGAAATTCCGTAACGAAGAAAAACCTGACGCTCGGTTGCCATGGCAACAATATCGGTTGTCAAAACAAACATATAAGAAGATTTGATCATTTTCGGAGAATAATAAAACTCTTTTCATAAACTGTATATACCTCCATATGACAAAAAATATTTGATTATTTTTTATTTATCAAATGCAAAAAGATTTTATTTAAGACACAGCTGTTTGTATTTATAGAGATAGGTACAAAAAGATTTTATTCCATATTTGGCTGTATAGTTCCAACTACCATTGCTTAAAAAAAAGCACAAAAAGATTTTATTCCATATTTGGCTGTATAGTTCCAACTACCATTGCTTAAAAAAAAACAAAGATGTAAAAAAGCGCGGTTAAGCGAAAATAAATAATAAATATGAATGAACAAAGTGCATTTATTATTAATGAAGAAAGTCACGAAAAAATAGTGAAAGAAAATGAGTGAGTACTCTATATACATACATTTTATTATTATCACAAATGCAGTATTAATTTTGAATTGAAAATATAATACTGCTATAAAGGTGACCTAAATTTTTGATATTAAAATGAGCGATATTAAAAGTAGCCCTCTTTTAAAAACACAAACACACACACGCGTATAGTTTAAATTCTCAATTTAGATTCTCAATATATATATAAATAAATTCATTCTTCATTATGTATATAACGGAAACCATCAAACCAAGCACGTGTACTATTCAGTACCTTTGTTTTTGGTGTATAGATAATGCACATGAATGCCGCGCAGAGAAAGTATATATTATATTATATCTATATAAATGTACATCGCGCGAAATTCGATAATCACTTCTAAATATTGTTATTTATTTAATAAAAGAAAAAAATGTTTTCTTATCGGTCACCACGCTCAAAAAGTGTAACTTGAATTAATATCAAAGAAAAAGAAATACTGCATGAATAAAATAAATAAATAATTATAATTGCATAAGTTGATACAAAATGCTATGTAATAGCTTTACTGCGGCAGTCCCCGAGTGCCACACGTCTTTTTTATATGCCCCCGCCCCCTTATTTTATTACTTTTTTATATTTTTTTACTAGCTTTTGCCCGCGGCTTCGCCCGCGTAGACATCGTTTTTATGACTGGCCTTGACGCCGAGTGGTGCGCGAGCCGCAAGCGGTTCCCGAGCGTGGACATGAGTTTTCTCCAAATCCCTCAGGAACTATATCGGGCTATTCGGGTTAGCAGACTATGTCACTTCCCACTCCCTCAGCCAATTATATACCTAAAATCACTTCAATCCGTTTTGCGACGCGCGACGTCGACGTGCGCGACCGTAGAAATGAGTTTTCCCTAGATCCCTCGGGAACTATGTCAGGATATGCTTATTAGTAAACATGCTCAAGGTAACCCAAAGGGCAATGGAGCGTGCTATGCTCGGAGTTTCTCTGCGTGATCGAATCAGAAACGAGGAGATCCGCAGGAGAACTAAAGTAACCGACATAGCTCACATCAGAATCGCTAAACTGAAGTGGCAGTGGGCAGGGCACATAGCTCGTAGAACAGATGGCCGATGGGGCAGTAAAGTTCTCGAGTGGCGACCGCGCACCGGAAAACGTAGCGTAGGCAGGCCTCCCACGCGGTGGACCGATGACCTGGTGAAGGTCGCGGGAAGCCGATGGATGCGGGCAGCGCAGGACCGGTCGTCGTGGAAATCCTTTGGGGAGGCCTTTGTCCAGCAGTGGACGATTAGTGGCTGATATGATGATGATGATGATAAACTATGTCATTTCCCACCTCCACAATCATCTCTGTGCAAAAAAAACGGACAAGTGCAAGTCGGACTCGCCCACCGAGGGTTCCGTACAAATTTGTAGGTGCATATATTATTATAAATCATAACAGTGCAAACTGCTAGGCACTACATATACCAAAATTATTAGGCACCTACCTTTACATAAGTATCAAAAAAAGAAGAAAGATTTTTTTTTCATTCTTAGTCAAAAATCGAAAACAAAAAAATATTAAAAATCTGTTTAAGCTTGTGCCAATGAAGCGCTTTCATACGCTACCTCACATAACACAGTTAACTCAATTCAAAATTTGGACCACCGTTCCTCGTTTAATTGATTAACTTCTTACTTTAAATAAAGACTATATTTTTTATGATTTAATTACAAATATATAATTTACAGATTTTCCCTATACTTGTAGTATAAGACGGCATTACTTGCCTTTCATAGTTCTCGGTCAACGGGAAATACCCTATGAACTTTAATGACCTTGAGAGTGTCGAAATATACTTATTTTGTGGCATAAACGGCCGTATCTTTTTTTTACGTAACTTAAAAGTTTGATTTTTTAAAAGCTGCAAGGAACTGTAGACCGAAATATATGGTTTTAATTTCAACTGCATACCTCCATTCGTTTCAGAGATTAAGGGTCTTGGCAGACAGACCGACAGACGGACGGACACAAAACAAGTGATCCTATAAGGGTTCCGTTTTTTCCTTTTGATGTACGGAACCCTAAAAATCACAACAATCTATTGTTCCGTTGCGATGTTAAAGAAATTAACCAAAAAGAGCATTTTTTCAGTTCACTCAGGAACTACATTGGAATATGCTATTTTCACGGGATAAAAAGTAGCCTCAGTTCTTTCCAGTGAGACAGCCTACCTGCATGCAAAATTTAATCAAGATTTGTGGTGTTCAAGCGTGAAAAGATAACCAACATTTTCACATTTATATTTATAACATTATTAGTTATGATTTTGCAGAGGCTTATTAATAGGGTCCCGTTGGTGGATGACTATCATACATAACAAAGGTACCAATTTTAATTGATTTCTCAGTTTTCTACTTCAGTTATATTTCCCTACTCTTTAGTTATACCTACGAGAGTACAATAGTTATTTATGATACAAGGGTGGTAAAAAGGTAAATAACAAACAAGTGACATTTGTAAGCCGCACGAGGCGCAAGCGGGTGTTTACCATCGGCACGAGTTTGGTATTTCCTTTTACACACATGTATCATAGCCATACGACAGTTTTCAATACAGTTGTGAGAAAACAGGTAAAAAAACAGGCCAAGTGCGAGTCAGAACCGCACACAAAGGGTTCTATACCATCATACTAGATCAGGGGTGGGCAAAGTACGGCCCGCGCAGTCCTTGAATCCGGCCCGCCACCGCCAACTTACCTTTCTAAAGTAGGAGTGAGAAAAAGGAAATACAACGTCGACATATGAAAACCCCCTTCTGCTGCAATACTCTACAAAGGTTATGTGTCCCAGATAAAAGGAAAGGAAAGGAAAGGAAAGGTCGCTTGTACAAGACAAGAGAAAAATTAAAAATAAGGAAGAATGGCCGACCCGCCAAATCTACGTCAAGATGAAAATTCGCTTTGGGCATTCCCCACGAGTGTGATGATGTGATGATGCAATCGATGTCCGCCGGCTTGGCAAACATACAAATCGATAAATTAGATGAAGCTAGGAATTTTTATTCATGAAAATTTGCACTTAAAAATGGCGTTGACACATGACAACCTGTGAAATTTAATTGAGGATAACAGTGTGGAAGTGGATTCAGCGCGAGATCAGCGCGCGCCCTCGCTCGCATTTGTCTCGCCGCCGTTAATCCAAATCTGTACCAATATGTACGAACTGCATGTACTGCCTGTGAAGCCTGGAATAAGTTGGCTGAAGTTTTTGAGGATAAAGGTTTGGTACGAAGAGAGTTTTTGCTGCGTCGCCTGCATAATTCTAAATATGAACAGTACACAAACATGTCTGATTATATTGAGGGAGTAATGAACCTTGTTCTCCAGACACAGAGGCGTATTTAAGAATCCGGCGCCCCGGGCACAAAAAATAAATCCGCCCCTTAACAAAAAACCGGCCAAGTGCGAGTCGGAGTTGCGCGCTAAGGGTTTCGTACTGCCAAACGATAAACACTTAATATAATAATACTGTAATTTTCATTATTTCATTATTATTCTCTTTTTAGAAAAGCGACTTGGATAGCCATACGAATAAAAAAAAGGCCAACACTACTAGTAAAACTCGCGTAAAATATTTTTTCCGCTACTTGATATATTGGTTACTCTTTGTCTATTGAAATTGGTTTCATCAAAGAAAATCTATAAGAAATTATCGACTACATAATTCGAAATTTTCTCTAATTATTCTATTACGACTGGCGATATAACAACCGAACGGCCGCCCCTCACCTCTTGCCGCCTCGGGCCAAGTGCCCCCTGGACATAGGGTAAATACGCCACTGGGCAGACATAGGTAAAACTACAGAAGACAGTGAGATAGCGGAATTGCTTCTCAGTGGCCTGCCCAGTGAGTACGACTCTTTAGTCTCCAACTTGAAAACAGTATCTCTGTCAACTGAGATAGTGCGCACTAGACTTCTTCAGGAAGAGTCCAGACGAGCTGACATTGTTGATAAAAACACAGCACTGATGATAACCAAAAGGAAGAGGTCCGTCCGCTGCCATTACTGCAAGAAGCCCGGGCACATTAACGCAAAATGCTACAAGTTGCAGCGTGACAGACAAAACGAATCAAACAAAGGACAACAATGTATGGTGTCAGCCCTCATCGTGCATGCAGCGCTCACATGTGCAATACTTACTGAAAAAGACTTTATTGCGAAGCCCCGAACGCTGCCTAGCCGAGTTGGATTCGACGATTCATCTCTTTCTTGAAATTGCAAATAAGCAAGTTGTAAAAGAGGCAAATATGCGAAATTTAACTAGTAGTGAAGTTGAACTTGAAGTTAGGCCTATTGTAAAGACTGAAAACATATTTATTAGAACATGGTCTAGAAATTTAAAAAAAGTGGTATCATCATCATCATTACAGCTCATATACGTCCCCACCGAGGGGCTCGAGCCTACCCTGAATCAGGGCGAAAAGTGAAGTGAAAAAAAGTGGTATACCTAAAGTAAAAGCACGTGTGTGGTAAAATCAATTTTTCGCACACTTGACTGGCATATAAATGACTACTTTTCGAGCAACTGTATTGAAAAATATTTTTATGAGTAGATATCTACCTACTAATAATTAATACATATTATTGAGTAAATTTCATCGAATCGAAATTGTGGCGTTGCCAGGAAGCATAAATATATCACTCCTTATCGTTTCTACGTCTTATATGCAAATCAAAACGATTCTTAGAATCCCGTCTGACTACGTGACAAGTAGGTAAACATTGTGACTCATTTTGCAACGATGAAGCTGCCAACTACTGCCATCGACCTAAAAATATGTGTCCGCCCATACATTCAAAACGAAGATTTGGTCGACGTGGATTGAAAATAAATTAATAAAAATTTAACCGACGAAAAAGCAAAGGAGCTGAAAAGCGAAAAATAAAAAGAACCTTTATTTATTTTAAACCCTCCGAAACTATGCAACGATACCAGATTACAGGTGCAGGCTTTGCACCAGCACGTAATAGAAGCCACAATTTTTACTGGCGTCAACCAAGAAGAGACTGTCTTTATTCCTCGTATTCCCATGATACCATCAGATTACCAATTTGAATTTAAACATCTACAATTTCCGACTAAGGTATGCTACGCGATGACCATTACACAGGGCCAAACTTTTAAAGTGGCTAGTGTAGATCTCAGAAATGATTGTTTCTCCCATGGCCAGTTGTATTTTTTTATTTTTTTTTTATTTATTTTATTAATTTAGGAAACAAACAGTCTTATATATAGTATTACATATAAATTTTAAATTAAAAACGACCTGGAGTTTCACTTAATAAAAATAAAACATGAAATATACGAGCCCTGAGACAATATTAATTTTACAACTATTTTTAATTCAACAGTTTGTTTTATTTCTAATCGCACTTTTAAAGGCACCCAATGTAGTATTAAAAATGTCTACATCAGAAAAGTCATTATTGAAATTGCGTGTCGATCGTCTGAAGAAACTATTTTTGGCAGAATTTGTCGAAAAAGGAGTTATTGAAAAGGTTGTTTTTGTGCGAGAGGATATGCGTGGTGGTATCCTAAAGTTTTCAGCTTATAGTGCGGGAGAGTCAATAATGTTATTTATTATTTTGAATAAGCACACTTGATCATGATAAACCCTTCTAGACTTTAGAGAGGCGATGTTATATCTTTTGGCAGCTGTTTTATAGTCGGAGAACCATGTACCAGTGCGAAAGTCGAGATTTTTTTAAAACTTATTTTGTACCTTTTCTATCCTGTTATTATGGACATTATAACTAGGATTCCACACAACACATCCAAATTCAAGGAGGGTACGAACAAAGGAGAAATATAAAATTTTTAAAGTGGTAGCATTGTGAAATGGTTTAGAGACCCTTAAAATAAAACCAAGATTTTTAAAAGATTTGGCTACTATAATATGGTCTATGTGTGTTATAATGTGATTTGGAGTCAAGGATCACTCCTAAATCCCGAATATGATCGACCCTTTTGATTAACCTGTCCCCGAAATAATAGTTAGTAACTATGGGATGATGTTTGCGTGTGAAAGTAATAGTATAACACTTGTCTTTATTTAAACTTAATTGATTATCTGAGCAGTAACTAAGAAAACTATTTAAGTCATTTTAAAGTTTTGAACAATCATTGATAGTTGAAACTACTTTATAAATTTTTTGTCATCCGCATACATTAAGTGACAAGTGTCGCTGAAGATATTATCTACATCATTTATGTATAGCGTAAATAAAAATGGACCTAGGTGTGAACCCTGAGGTACCCCTGAAGGGATGTTGTCAAATCCTTTTAGCGATACAGCTTGCAAACGGTTTTCTATATATGATTTAAGCCATCGAAGGAGATCGCCGTGCACACCGAGCTTCAGTTATTTGTCTAGAAGTAGATTATGATTTATTTTATCAAAGGCTTTTGAAAAATCAGTGTACACGGCGTCTACCTGACAGCCTGCATCCATAGCATTCTGTATAAAATCAGTATACGTAAGGAGATTTGTATCAACATTGCGACCCTGGAAGAAACCATGTTGTTGTAAAGAGATAACTCGAGAATAGGCTAAGGTGAGTTGATTAGTAACTATTTTTTCCAACAATTTCCCAAAAATACATAATTTTGAGATTGGCCTGTAATTTTTAATGTCTCGTTTACAGCCAGATTTAAAAATTGGGGTGATTAGTGCTTTTTTCCAAATCTTAGGAAAACATCCTTCGGAAATCGATTTAGAATAAATTATAGTTAACGGAACGGCAAGTTCTTCAGCACATTTTACTATGAAGAGTGGGTGAATATTATCAAAACCAGCACCTTTATGTATATTTACACCTCTTAGAAGTTTCAAGGTGATTTGAAAGTTAATATCAACAGTTGAAATGCTAACAGGAGTGTCAGAGACGTTTATATCATCAGGTATAAAGACATTGTGGTCATTTTCAACAAAAGTGGACTTAAAATAATCATTAAATAAGTTAGCTATAGTCTGGCAGTCAGTTCCTGAGGTATGACCTAATATCATTTGATCGGGAATTTGATTGGTTGGAAATTTGGACTGAACAAAACTCCAAAAGTATTTAGGAGACTTAGTGATAGTATCCTCTGAAAAATCGATGTACTTTCTATAACATTCAGCCTCTAATACTTTTTCACGTGACCTTAAGAAACTAAAGCTTTGATAATCCAGAATGTTTTTATACCTCTTCCACTTTGCATGGGCCTTGCGTTTCTCACGACCTAGTTTTAATAATGCTTTTGTATACCAGGGTGGCTTACCAGATTTGTTATAGACTTTGCGTTTAGGCACAAATCTATCAATAACTGAAAGAAGTATACTGTAAAAATATGATACGGCTTGCTCAGTACTCATTGCACTAAGAACAGACCAATCTAGAATTAATAATTCGTTCTTAATTTCTTCATAATTTGCTGAGGAAAATACCAACTATTCAGTTAAATGTTTTTTCAATGTGTGTAGGGGACAAGTTTTTAAAGTAATGTGAAGTGTTTTATGATGAGGATCTTCACGTGTGAATGGATCGCATGATGTAACCGAACAGTGCAGATTACTAATTACCAAGTCCAAGATGCGATTATTAACATTAGTGTGCCCGTTATATTGCTTAAAATCCGCTAAGTTTAGGAAGTCAGACAGTAAAAGTGATTTACTGTCATCATTTGAAATAAGGAGTAGGTAGTCTGAATCATTACACTGTTGCCAACCGGCATACGATATATTAAAATCCCCTAATATTAAAAATACATCATTAGGATGCCCAGTCACAATATCAGAAGTGCAATCGAAGAAACTCTGTAATGAATTATAGTGATTATTATTGTGGGGGAAATCGGTATGTCGCGTGCTTCAGAGTCAGTTCACCGGATAGTGTGATTATCCTCAAACCTGAAAGAAAAACTGAAATTGATTCTAGAAATTCGTCTAGATATTGATTGTTTTTATCTTTCTTCTATTTTTTCCTTTCATTATGTATTTAGCTTTTTCGAATTTAATTTAAAATTATGTGCAAATAACTAACTCCACGCGTACGAAAACGCGGGCGGCCGCTACGCTAGTAACTAAATAATTTTGAGTCGGCGCCATTGAACTACAGTAATGTAGTTTAATGGTCGACGCCAATCAAACTAGCAGATTAATTAATACGTAAAATGAAATGTTAGCAGCGGAATGCACGGCGGTGGCGACCGACGACGTGATTGATGCGTCCCTTTGTTGGCAATTGCCGAACGTTCCGTTAGTTTGTTTGTCACCGACTCAAAATTATTTAGGTACTAGATTTTGCCCGCGGCTTCGCCCGCGTGAACATCGTTTTTATGACTGTCTTTTAGGGTGAGGGCGGACATGAGTTTTCCTCAGATCCCTCAGGAACGATATCGGGCTATTCTGATTAAGTCTATGTCACTTCCCACCCCCTCCATCAATTCTATACAAAAAACCACTTCAGTCCGTAGCTCCGTTGCGACGATGACGTGCGCGAGCGCGGAAATAAATTTTCCCCGTAGGTATCCCTCCTTCGTAACTATGTCAAGATATGCTAAACAGTAAATTATGTCATTTCCCACGCCCACAGACATCTCTGTGCAAAAAACTATAGCAATCCATTGTTTAAGAAACTAACCAAAAAAAGAGTATATTTTCAGTTTCCCCAGGAACTGCATCGGACTATGCTATTTTCACGGGATAAAACACAGGCTAAATACATGCCAAATTTCATCAAGATTGGTTAAAGTGTTAAAGCGTAATGGTATGTCCATTCGCTTCACACCAGGAGGTCGTGGGTTCGATTCCCGGCGGGGTCAACTTGTAATACTGGGTTTGGTTGGTGGTAGGGCATTTTCTATTCTAAGCCCGTCTGGCTAGCTACCAACATCTTATCTAAGTCTTGCGCCAAACATAAGTACGAAGTAACTATTTAGTAATCTGTGACATAAGTGTTAACAAAATTGATGTGTTCCGGCTTGAAGATAAGATAGCCAGAACCCCATTGCGTCGGGGAATCTTGGTAAGCCCGCTTCCATCTTCGGCATCATCGTCACTTACCATCAGGTGAGATGATGCCAAAGGATTACCAATTGAGAATAAAAAAATAAAAAAAGCGTGAAGTCGACCACGCGGGCCCAGTGCGAGTTGGTTGACTTCACACACAACCTTCGATTTTCTTCGCAGGCGTGTGCAGGTTTCCTCACGATGTTTTCCTTCACCGCAAGAGCGTCGGATATACGTACATATGAAATGGAAATTCGAAAACACAGTGGTACGAGGCAGTGGTAGTTATATACAGGGTCTTCGGCAGATGGTTGAAAATACGAAAATGGGGGATAGGTGGGGTCGCCTCCCACCTATTTTGAGAATAAAAAAAAATCTAGGACTTGTAATTTTTTTTACAGGATTTTTTTCCTTTTTTTAGAAATTTTGCCATTTTTATACCTTTGAACACATGTAACTTTTTGTTTTTTAAAGCTAGCTCCAAAATCTTTTTTTTAATAGACTTTTATAAGATTATCGGCTCTAAAAAAAATTATGTTTGTTTCAAGTTATTGCTAAAAACAAAAATGTGGGCCCCCGAACTTAAAAAAAAAGTTGAACAAAAATTTAAAAGTCAACTTTGCGATGCATTTAAAAAAAAAATAATGGGGCTGGAAGGCTTCTGTTTTTTTTAAAACATCTCTAAAGCTTAGGCTTTTGAATGGTATGTAATTTGTTTCGGTATCTTTTTTGTAACCGGAGTTGTTAATTTTTTTTACTCAATTGGACCATGTTGACGAAATTCCACTAGTTACATGTTTTGGGAAATGTATCAAATGCAAAGTTGAAAATAATGTAAATACTTACTGTTGGGACGGTTACAAAGAGCAGGTTCCTTTTTTTTACATTCTTGCACACACATAATGGCTATCTTTTGTCATTTATTGGCATATTGGAGTTAGCACTTCCATATGCCAATAAAATGTCCGCATATTCCGCATTGGTAAATTGAGCCATTTTAAACCACAACAAAGTCTTAACAAAACGTCTGATAATAACAAAAAGTGACAAACAACAAAAAAAATTAACAAAATCACAAACACAGCAAAGTGAAATTAACGAAAACAAAAAAAAAACGTTAACGTTATTAACGTTTGTGATTTTGTTAAGTTTTTTTGTTGTTTGTCACTTTTTGTTATTATCAGACGTTTTGTTAAGACTTTGTTGTGGTTTAAAATGGCTCAATTTACCAATGCGGAATATCATCATCATCATATCAGCTCATATACGTCCCCACCGAGGGGCTCGAGCCTACCCTAAATTAGGGCGATCGGGCCTTAGTCGACCACGCGGGCCCAGTGCGGGTTGGTCGACTTCACACACAACCTACGAGTTTCTCCGCAGGCGTGTGCAGGTTTCCTCACGATGTTTTCCTTCACCGTTAAAGCAATCGGTAAGTATGTACGTAAGTTTTGAAAAACTCATTGGTACATTGGCCGTCCAGATTTGAACCCGGTACCTCTGGTTAGAAGAACCGAGTCGTTACCGGTTGAGCCACCGACGCTTTTTTAGCCGGACATTATGCGGACATTTTATTGGCATATGGAAGTGCTAACTCCAATATGCCAATAAATGACAAAAGATAGCCATTATGTGTGTGCAAGAATGTAAAAAAAGGAACCTGCTCTTTGTAACCGTCCCAACAGTAAGTATTTACATTATTTTCAACTTTGCATTTGATACATTTCCCAAAACATGTAACTAGTGGAATTTCGTCAACATGGTCCAATTGAGTAAAAAAAATTAACAACTCCGGTTACAAAAAAGATACCGAAACAAATTACATACCATTCAAAAGCCTAAGCTTTAGAGATGTTTTAAAAAAAACAGAAGCCTTCCAGCCCCATTATTTTTTTTTTAAATGCATCGCAAAGTTGACTTTTAAATTTTTGTTCAACTTTTTTTTTAAGTTCGGGGGCCCACATTTTTGTTTTTAGCAATAACTTGAAACAAACATAATTTTTTTTAGAGCCGATAATCTTATAAAAGTCTATTAAAAAAAAGATTTTGGAGCTAGCTTTAAAAAACAAAAAGTTACATGTGTTCAAAGGTATAAAAATGGCAAAATTTCTAAAAAAAGGAAAAAAAATCCTGTAAAAAAAATTACAAGTCCTAGATTTTTTTTTATTCTCAAAATAGGTGGGAGGCGACCCCACCTATCCCCCATTTTCGTATTTTCAACCATCTGCCGAAGACCCTGTATATAAGGTCTAGACCTTATGTAAGGTAACCAAACTCGCAACCCCCTGATATGAATGTTACAAATTCATTGTAATGCAGGCAGCGCAGGATCGGTCGTCGTGGAGATCCTTGGGGGAGGCCTTTGTCCAGCAGTGGACGATTTGTGGCTGATATGATGATGATGATGATAAATTATAAGGTTATCAATGAAACGTAGGTGAAGGTAACGGCCCTAACCATTACGCCACCGACGCTCTTAACCCACCGAAGCTCTTTACATCAATTCAGTAATTATCTAAGCATCATTTAACTAATTTTAAAAAACCGGTCAAGTGCGAGTCGGACTCGCGCAAAGTATGGTTCCTTCCTTTATAGCGCGGAACGCAAGGGCTGCAATACTGACCAAGCTTGAAGGTCGAGAGCGTAACTAAACTAAGCTCGAGCCATCATACTGTGGCCGGCAGTGCAGTCATTACGGACGGACCAAGGATCAAGGACCAAGTGATTTCCTCCAAAAATGCGAGTGATTTAAATAAAACCAGTTCAGTATAGGTATGAATATTAAGGATTAAAATAAAACCAGTTCAGTATAGGTATGAATATTAAGGATTTAAATAAAACCAGTTCAGTTTAGATATATGATTATATATTAAGGATTTAAATAAAACAAGTTCAGTTTAGATATGAATAATAAGGATTTAAATAAAACCAGTTCAGTTTAGATAATCCAATTTTTTTTTTGAGAATTGACTATGGGTTCCTTGGAGAAAGTTGTTCAGTATGACGAGTAGAACTCCCAGTTAACCGGACCTACACCAATTTTGTTACACCCTGTATATACTTTGCCCCAGGGATCGCGAGGCTCTGCGGAGCTCCTTCATACACCAAGGCACACCACCAGAAACACTGCCACTGATGCAGATGTTAGCGTCATATGCAGACGCCACAGTAAAATAAAAATAAAAACGTCTGGCACTCGGGGACTGCCGCGGTAAAGCTATTATTAAGCATAGCATTTTTTATCAACTTATGCAATTATAATTATTTATTTATTTTTTATTTATGCAGTATTTTCCTTGGGGCGCGGGATGTTTATGTAATAACACTAAGAAAGTTACACCAGTAAAATTGACTAAGTCCTTTTAGTACCGCAAATCGCTAATAAATGGCACTGTAAGTTTTTTAGAACTCGGCCGAGCGTGGGGTGTTAGGTTTTATTTTCGTTACGGAATTTCTTGATTAGGTCGCCGCGCTCAAAGCCCGCGATAAAAGCTATGCAATCCTTTTAGCTGTGGTGGCATTTTAGTCTCAATGTGTTTGAGTCGTCAACAGAGTTGGTACTAACATTTCTTACTAATCTATATGGGTTGTTCGTATGGCTCTCTTAAAAGCCATCGTTGTGCGCTGTCGACTTTACTAATAGGCGATCAAATCTTATTGCATCAGTCAGTTAAGCGCTTACATAAAGGTGCTTATAAATTAAGACCCAGTTAACCCAAATACTCTTGTAGAGCGTCGGTGGAGTAACGGTTACGGCCGATACCTCCTGTCCGGGAGGCCGTGGTTCGAATCCTGCCACGTACCAATGTGATTTCGAATTTCGATTTCATATGTACGTTTATCCGATGCTCTTACGGTGAAGGAAAACATCGTGAGGAAACCTGCACATGCCTGCGAAGAAACTCGAAGGTTGTGTGTGAAGTCGACCAAGCCGCACTGGGCCCGCGTGGTCAACTAAGGCCCGATCGCCCTAATTCAGAGCAGGCTCGAGCCCCTCGGTGGGGACGTATATGAGCTGATAAGATGAAACCCAAATTCTCATCTACTCGAATCCTCAAGTAGTTTTAACTCGCATATCACAGTGGTTTCCTAATATTGACCTTTGCTTACAATAGATCACCAAAAAATTTGTGATTTTCTTAGCCCTATGTGTATACTGGTCACGAAATATAAAAGTTTTCCTTAATTAAACTGGAAAATATATTAGTCACCGCAACCGGAGTTAAAGTAGTTATATCAGACATTATCAACACATCTGCCCCAGGCCGCGAACAACGCATACTGATACATATTACCTTACTTTAAGGACGATATCAGCATTTGCCCTGCTACAGCTCTCAAAGATTATATCAAGATAACTGCACTGTATCTACCGGTAATCTCCTTTTGACCTATCGAAAGCCTCACAAATCGGCCACCACGCAGGCTGTCAGCCGATGGGTGAAGGAAGTGTTGCCAAGCGGCGTTCAAAAATTAATTTACACTGCTGGAGTCTGTGTAGATGTCACCGATAAATAGCAAGAATCGTAAGTTGATCAATTTTCTAGTTAGTTGATTAACTGACGAAAAATAACAAACGTTAGTAGAAATGTATTATTTAACGAAGTGCATTTAAGCTAATTGGTCAACTTACAGTACCTGGCAGTAATTTAATAATTTACGATTGTGCCACAAGTAAAATCATCCACTAACGGGCCAATCGTTGCTCAGTGTACTATTTAACGGTATACTATTACCCGTCACATAATACACTGTTCTCTGATTGGTCGAGGGCATTTTATAAGCATTTGGCTAGTGTTTATTCATAGAGTTAACAGACACTTAGATATGTTATTTTAATACCGATGATGAGATGTGAAAGATCATGTATATTTTTTTAATATTTTATATTTATTCTTATTTAGCCATACAGTTTAATGACTTAGTATAATAAAAGGAAAAATCTTTTAAATAACAAAAGATACTTGAGCTCAGATATTAATTATCACTTATTAACCTCCTAATTATTATAGTTAGTTTAATCAGTAAGTACAATCAGTCTGAATATCTATTATTTGTACTTATTCGTACAAATAATAGATATTCAGACTATTATTGGTATACTGTACGTACAGGCGGGTGAAGGTGGCGGCCGGGTGGCGGGCGGGGAGCAGTGTAAAAGCAAGCACGTGAGTCGTTTAACCAATCAACGTACACCTCGCCTTCGTCGGATGATCTTACGACAAGGCGCCGTAAATTAATCAATTTACTAAAATACATACGTTAAATAATACATTTTAACTGCTGTTTATTATTTTCCGGAAGTTGATCAACTACCTTGAAAATTGATCAACTTACGAGTCTTGTTATTTTCCGGTGACATAGAGACTCTCAGAAAGGCGGCTGGCTGGACACCCACATCCAACACTTTTGCTCGTTTTTATAACAGACCTATTTTAAACGAGGATGATTTTGCGAGATCCGTGTGCCTTCCATCAAATAAATAATCAATCATAAAATATATTGATTACTTACTAGTTTAGTTTATAATAAGGTATAATTGTATGATTAAACGAACTTACCATAAGTGAAGTGTTGGAATATACAAAAATAAATACGCTCTCTTTCTAACTACAGGTAGTCTATCTCTTTTACACAATTTGTTTATACTAACTTCATAATAATAATCCTTTGCTTTGTGAGTCTGGCTCCGATATACGTTACTTCTTTCTCGGCCCCTGGCTGGTTTGACTGTGCACCTACACACACCTTTTAAATATAATTAAATAAATAATCTTGAATTCATTTTACATAAATTCAGGTCTTTCATTGATGTCCATAATTCCTATATGAAGTTCAATCATAATTATACGAAACTCCTTTTAGGCATTATTTGAGTTTGAGTGTAACCACAGATTACTAAATGGTTACTTCGTAACAACCTCGACTACATTGTTACTTACCATCAGGTATAACCAAAATACCTAAGAATTTGTTATTAGTTTATAATGGTAAAAGTTACCATATATTATATTTTGTTTTCATTATGCTAAAATTCAATTAATTTACATTCTACTAGCTGTCCCGGCGAACTACGTACCGCCTTACATTACATTACACTGCCCTACCCTACCCTACCCTACACTACACTACACTACCCTACCCTACCCTAACCTACACTACACTACCCTACCCTACACTACCCTAACCTACACTACCCTACCCTACATACACAACACTACACTACCCTACCCTACACTACCCTACACTGCACTACCCTACCCTAAAATAAAATAGATGTTGGCCGATTCTCAGACCTATTCAATATGCTCAAAAAATATGAAATTCAAGCCGTTTCGGGGGAGTACGGGAACGAACATTGTGACACGAGAATTTTGTACTTATATAAGACTAGCTTTTGCCCGCGGCTTCGCCCGCGTGGAAATGGCTTTTATGACTCTTTTTGAGGGTGAGTGGTGCGCGAGCCGCAATCAGCTCGCAAGCGTGGACATGAGTTTTCTACAGGTACCTCAGGAACTGTATCGGGCTATTCGGATTAGCAGTCTTTGTCACTTCCCACCCCCTCAACAAATTATATACAAAAAATCGCTTTAATCCGTTGCTCTGTTGCGACGCCACCGACGTGCGCGAGCGTAGAAAACAGTTGTCCTCAGATTCCTTTGGGAACTATGTCAGGATATTCTTATTAGTAAATTAGATCATTTTCCACCTCATCTGTGTGCTAAAAATCACACTAACTCATTTTTTTGTTACGATTTTAAATAACTTAACGAACAAAGAGTATTGTTTTAGTTTCCTCAGGAACTCCATCTGGCTATAATGATTTCCACAGATAAAATATGACTATTTCATTCCCAGTGATACAGGCTACCTGCATGCTTTCATCAAGATTGGTAGAGGTGTTTAAGGGTGAATAGGTAACAAACAAACAAACACATTTTTACATTTATAATATTAAGTAAGGATTTCTAAATCTTAAATAACATATAGAGCGTTGGTGGCGTAACGGTTAGGGCCACTACCTCCTGTCCGGAAGGCCGTGGTTCGAATCCTGCCACTTACCAATATCTATACGAATAACTTAAATTTAATTTTATTCGCAAAACCTTCAACTCTACCTGTATCTATATCTGAAGAATGAAGCGACGAAACAATAAGAAAGAACTTTTCAAGTGAAGTTCGATCATATTATATGAGACGCTTCATTCGAAGATATAAGTAATTTCCCACCCACCCGGGTTATGCCCTAAGTAGGTAGCAAGTTTTGCTCTAAAACTCTGAAAAGATTGAAGCTAGGCTCGCCAGGTGCGGTGGGAGCGGATACGTACAAAGCCTTTGATTAATTACAAAGCAAACTCCTTTTTTTATCTCGCAAATCGTGCGACGTTGCCTAGTAGGTGTGAGGGACTACCTGTGTCTTTTCATCATTTCCTATCAGCTCATATAAGACACCACCGAGGGGCTCTAACCTACCCTGAATTAGGGCGATTGGGCCTTAGTCGACCACGCGTGCCCAGTGCGGGTTGGTCGACTTCACACACAACCTGCGAGTTTCTTCGCAGGCGTGTGCAGGTTTCCTCACGACGATGTTTTCCTTTACCGTAAGAGCGTCGGATAAACGTACATATGAAATCTAAATTCGAAATCACATTGGTACGTGGCAGGTTCGAACCACGACCTCCCGGACAGGAGGCGGCGGCACTAGCAATTATTACGCCACCTGTGTCTATATCTGAAGAATGAAGAGCTTAATATTGATCGAACTTCGCTTGAGAAGTTCGTTTGATCATATAGAATATGTTTTTAATGATAGTGCACGTGTTCGGCAACGGCTCCTGAAAACTACTATCCTTAGTTTTAGTTTTTTTCAGTTTTTTTTTTACTTTAAGAATAGAACGAAAGTATTTTTTGCTGCTCCTTTTTTTGGCTGCTTTCGAGTAAAATAATCATTTATCTAGAACAAAGCTACAACTTAAGAATAGAACGAAAGTATTTTTTGCTGCTACTTTTTTTGGCTGCTTTTGCGTAAAATAATCATTTATCTAGAACAAAGCTACACCTTAAGAATAGAACGAAAGTATTTTTTTGCTGCTACTTTTTTTGGCTGCTTTTGCGTAAAATAATCATTTATCTAGAACAATACCTACACCTTAAGAATAGAACGAAAGTATTTTTTGCTGCTCCTTTTTTGGCTGCTTTTGCGTAAAATAATCATTTATCTAGAACAAAGCTACACCTTAAGAATAGAACGAAAGTATTTTTTTCTGCTACTTTTTGGCTGCTTTTGCGTAAAATAATCTTAAATCTAGAAGAAAGTTACACCTTAAGAATAGAATGAAAGAATAGAATTTTTGCCGCTTCCATCACAAATACAAAACGTGGAATATTAAGTATTTAAAAAAAATCCAACCAATGTAACCATAACACTTAGAATAAAGGTTCCCTGAAGTCAAATGGTCCTCATAACCTCATTTCCGAAAAATTTTGTCGGTCCATGTGCCGAATATCCTGCATACGTAACCATTCGTACACCTACTCCTACTACATAACCACTTCACATCAGGAGGACGCGGGTTCGATTCTCGACGGAGTCTGATTTTGTATGACACGGTCAGGTTGGTGGAAGGACATTTTGTAAGCACACCTTGCTAGCTACCACCATCTTATCTAAGTCTTGCCGCCAAACATCAATGCTAACAACATTGATGTGTTCCGGCTTGACGATAGCCAGTTCCTCATTGCGTTGGGGAATCTTGGAATCTTCTAAGAAAACGCATAGAAGTTGTCAAAAGACTGGAAATAGCCTAAACGGCTTGATGGATTTTAAATTGTGAGGTGTTGTTAGAATCGTTTAGATTCCGTAAGTGGCAGAGGATACATGTTTACCCGACTGTCCACAAAAGACAAGTTAAGTTTTTATGCAGTCGGGTTTTTAATTAACTCCTAAAATTATTTTTGTACTATTTGTATTTTCTGGCCTAACACTGTTCTGTTCAACAGACTTTAAAAAGGAGAAGGTACTCAATAGGGATGACGACAGCATCATAAATAAATTATGAACTCTTGATCACTAAATTGCCCTCCTATTTAAACTTCGAAAAACTTTACTCGTTTTGTTTTCCATCAAGTCTTCGAATTTTAAATCACCAAAATAACAAAATGAGTATATAAATGACGCTGCAAAACTATGACGTCACGCCTAGGTATTTCAAACATTTTTAGAACAAAATGTCGTTTATGACATATGAAAAAAAGTTACTTATGACTATTCGTCATCACTATTCAACTGTATGTTTTTTTGTATGTTTGTTACGCGATATCTTCGTAGATTGTGAATCGATTTTCACGATCCTTTTTTAATTAGTTGAGTAGTTGTAGGTTAAGTTAAGTTAACTACTAAGTTGCCAGGTTGGTCCCATATAAATGGTAGCACTCTACACGGGTAATGGGTTGTGTCGAGGATAATAATTGAAAGTTCGTATGTATGAAACGGAGAAACGGTATAATCAAATCGAAAGTTAGTATCCGATCAAAGGCGTCCGACCGGTACCTGGTTTGGGAACTGTGAACAGACTCCTTTACGAAATATGAAAAAAAAAAAATAATCACATGCCGGTCGGGCGTCTTAGGCGGGAATAAAAAACAGATTTCACAAAGAAATAGTACGCAATAAAACAATTTAAAAATAAAGGTAACTAGGTAACGATAATGGAGTCGGCGCTGTACGTAACAAAGGATCAATAAAAAGTCGGCAAGGCAAAGAAGTTACTATAGGGATCGCCGAGACAATATATTTCATTGAAACATTGCAAAAGTTTAAACCATCTTATTGACTATCATAAAACTAAACGTTTGAACTTAAAAAATATCATGCAATAAACCTAAATTCTGCCACTTAACACGTTAACAGTCCAGTGTACCGTATGTGGTACACGGGGAAAAGTTCCTCTTAGTTCGTGTACCTTTTTTTTTTTATTCACAATTGGTAAACCCTTGGCATTATCTCACCTAGTGACGATGTTGCCGAAGATGGAAGCGGGTTTACCAAGATTCCCCAACGCAATAGGGAACTGGCTATCTTATCTTAGCAATGGTGATAAGATAAGCTATGGTGGTAGCTAGCCAGGCGGGCTTAGAAAATGCCCTTCAACCAACCAAACCGAGTCTTACAATTGACCCCGCCGGGAATCGAAACCGCGACCTCCTGTGTAAATCCAGTTAACTTTGCCTCTGGGCTACGGAGGCGGTTGAACTTATGACTCTTATGAGGCACACGATCCCTTTGTTACTCTACAGGCTCGCACATACGGACATATGGAGTGTTTCAGAACACTTGTATGTGGACTGTTAACGTGTTAAGTTAAAAAAATCGAAATTGCGATTTTGATAAGGATCGATTGTCTTACACTAATATTCTAAAAAAAGTTACTTTGTGTGTGTGTACAATTGTACGTCCGTCCGGTGCTCTCGTTCCCAAACTACTGAACAGATTTGGGTAAAATTTGGTTTAGGATAACATAAATGATAGATCTCCAGCCGTTTTTTTCAAATTTCTTCTATGTTGCAACCATAGTAGAAAATCACATTGTTCTTTTCTCAAAAATATTATTTATTTAGAAATAAGCTGTACCCTTTGTGTGACCTTACTGTTTAAAATGTGTATTTTATGTATCCTGTGTACAATAAACTTTGACAAAAATGACTCTAACAATTTGGATAAAACTCTGTAAGTACGTTACTATAACTTTATATTAGCCTGCTATATATGGTGAAGTTCGTTATTTCGGGAATAAGTACCTCCCATACAAATCCAGGTTGCATCTTACTTTTTCTCTAAAATGTCTCTACCGACTTTAATAAAACTGTAAACCTACTTCAAAAAAATGAGGAGGTTCTATGTTCCACTGTATGTATTTTTTTAAAAAGGGTGAAACTGAAATCAAGCAAGTACTACATTAAATTACCGGCGTATAAGTTGAACACAAATGGCGGTGGTTCGCGCAGGTAGGGAGCGCGATACACCCTCGCGCTGGTTACGCGGGGGCCTGACGTCGCTTGGTGCGCGCGACTCACGTGCATCCTGCACTTCGATCGGGATGCGCGGCCCTGAAAATAAGACACTGCGCACTGTTCAGCTCCGGTACCACACTGGAGATGCGGGAGCCAGCTTCTCTGGCGTCCCGAGCGGGGATCGAACCGCCAGCAGCGAAAGCCGCGGGAGGTGAGCGTTCCTACAGCTCCGGGACCTACTACCTGGAGAGTAGGTAGTGGTTCTCTTCCACGATTGCAGAGTACCAGGACAAGCGTCGTGGCGGCAAGACCTACCGCAGTTAGTCCTTGCCCTCGCCTCACGGCGTTGCCATCTGTTCTACGAGCTATGTGACCTGCCTGCTTCCACCTAAGTTTAGCCACACCCCGGACACTCCATACAAACGAGCGAGAAATGATATACATAATTATAACTGACGTATCTATAGGCAAGAATGCAGG
Source organism: Coleophora flavipennella (assembly GCA_947284805.1). NCBI lineage: Eukaryota > Metazoa > Arthropoda > Insecta > Lepidoptera > Coleophoridae > Coleophora > Coleophora flavipennella. The sequence goes on from OX369278.1 coordinate 9,777,796, forward strand.
TAGGGTTGAATCACTCCGGCGGTATTGGTCACAAAATGTTTGTTAGTTATTTACTGAATGCAACAGTGTGAATACTAAACTCTTTTTTTTTCATACTTTTCGTTGTAAACAAACACCGTTCGAAAAAAAAACACCACTTTCCGAACACACCATACACATTATGAGACTAAAAAACATTGTAAATTGTAACTGCGATGGGGGCGTACCAATTAACACTGAAACCTGCTATTATTTTGTACACCTTTAAACACTTTTTCCTTCGCTACCGCTTATTAAAAAAAGGTCATCTACTTCTATGACGCCGAAAATCGCTGCCGCTTATTAAAAGAAGGTCCTCCACTTCTCTGACGGCGAAAATCGCTACAGCTTATTCCAAAAAAAGGTGAAGTCAATTTGATCACCAAGATTCATGATATGGGGTCCAGGGGGCCCAGCCCCCTCCACCCATTTAAAACCCCCAAATTTTATGGAAAAAGTGTTAGAAGATGACCGTATAAAATAATAGCAGTTTTCAGTGTTAATTCATACGTCCACGTCGCAGTTATGTTCGTTCGGTAACTGGTTGATTTTTATGCTTGTGAACGAAATCACAGCGGCGCGCAAAGTGAATATAGTGAATAAAAGTGCTTGCGTAGCCGTAGCTCGTCCTTTACGTTTGGTACCCAATCTACACCCAATCTGAGTGACGGGGGGGTGAGGTCGAATTTAGAGAGGGGCAGGGAGTGTCCATACTGTACGTTAGTACTAATATATATACTGTGGTTTAGCGGTCTATACGTACCTATAAAATGTAGGGTAATTTTGGGAGAGATGAACCACGTTTTGATGCGGATACATAAATTTTGATAAGAAGTAAATAAAAGAAATAAAAATCTTTCAGATGAAAATAGTTCTATTAATCTACGAAAAATTAGGAAAAATATTAACCTTACTATACTTTAATGACAATCATGAAAAAATCTACTAAGTCCATCTCTCCCGTACTGTGCGGGTGAGATGTACCACGGAATTAGGAGACATGGACCTAACAATAATAAATATATTGTGCGTAACAAAACGAAAAACAAGAAAAAACGGAAGAATTTAAATATATTATGTTCAATATTCAACTATTTATCTTTTAATTGGTGACGGTATGTCCACATCTCTCACAGATATTTTAGTACTTAGTGCAGCTTTCGTGAGACCTGTAACTGTTTTCATTTGTAGGTCTCAAAAAATAAACATTGCTCCAAAATTGTTTTCGTAAGTAATTGATCCTATATTAAGGATCCTATAGGAAGGTCAAACTGAGAACTTTACTACCCCAACGGCCATCTGTCCTACGAGCTGTGCCCTGTTAAGTTAAACCTTTTAAGTTTAGTGATAGCGGTCTATACTTACGTAACTATAATCTATAATATTTAAGGAATTATCTTCCAACTCCTAACCGTTAAGGAGTTGTACCTTCGATCACCAGCTCAACAATATGACATAATGACTAACAGACGCAAATACTTGAACAGCTTTAGAAAATATATGAATTACGTAATGTGCCTATAAAGAGGGTTGCCCTCGATGTTCCTGGAATCCCATCATCAGATCCTGACTTGGTAACATTGGGACCACCTGGGAAGTTACCTTATCAAACAAAAAGGAATTCTCCAAATCGGTCTGGCGTCTTCGAGTAATCGGGGAACCTACATAAAAATAAAAGATTCCGACGAATTGAGAACCTTTTCCTTTTTTGAAGTCGGTTAAAATTGCCACTACCAGTCAAGCACATCCAGGTAACGACCGTACTTCAAGTCAATAAACCTGCGTGATCGAACCAACCAAGCAATGACGCAAGTTGCACTGAGCTACGACCTCTTCGGTATCATACTCATTAAGCCTACCCTGAATTAGGGCCTTAATCTACCACGTTGGCCCAGTGCAAGTTGGTCGAAAGTTTGTCGACTTCACTCACAACTTTCATACTTAAGGCGGTATTATTTATTACAGATTTTCGTAGTTTTTGACGTCAATTACTCCTAAACCAAAGTATATTATATTAGTACCAACGTAACTAAACGATAGAAAACCCAAGGTTGAAAAAAATCCCCTTATTGTTGATGATGTTCCTTAAAGTCAAAAGCTATTAGAAACACGATTGAGCAGATTTGGCTCGATAGAAAAAAAATCCAAAGATAGGTCTACACCGTTACTTTCAACTTTAATTATGATTAATATTTTGAAGCGTAAATTTAAAAAAGTATACAATATTTGTTATAATACAAAGTGAGTATAATGTTATTATTTTTTATACTTTCATTGTAGTTTTTGATTGAAACGAAAAACCATTGAAAAAGTTTGGTTATCTTCTTTACTCTTCACACGTAAAGAAAGAGACAGAGACCACTGTTCCAATCAACACCTCCCCTTAAATAATTTATTTAATTTTTATTGATATCAGATTGTTCTCAGTACCTAGTTCCTTTAGCAGTTCCTACTGAGCCTTGATCCTAACGTAAGACACATTTTAAACCGACTTTCCAAAAGGGAAGAGGTTTTTTTTTTTTTATTTACAATTGGTAAACCCTTGACAACATCTCACCTGGTGGTAAGTGACGATATTGCCGAAGATGGAAGCGGGCTCACCAAGATTCCCCAACGCAATGGGGAAATTCGAATGTGCTTTTTTGTATGCTTGTTACTCAATATCTTCGCAGATTGTGAACCGATTTTCATGATTTTTAGGGTTCCGTACCCAAAAAGTAAAAACGGGACCCTATTACTAAGACTTCACTGTCCGTCCGTCCGTCTGTTTGTCTGTATTTTATGAACCGTGATAGCTAGACAGTTGATTTTTCACAGATAATTTATTGATGATTTTTTATTTATTAGTTGATTTTTTTATTTCTGTTGTTTTTATAAACAAATACTAAAAAAATAGTGTGTGGTTTTATGAAAACAAGGTAAAAGTGAAACTTTTTTTCACATTATAGACATTTACAGAGCACGAAACGATTATGGCTGCTCTAATCTTGGAGCTACGGTACAGAGGACGAAACGATCATATAATAAAAGTTTCACTCCTCTTGGAGCTACGGTACAGAGAACGAAACGATCATGGCTGCTTTCGTCTTGGAGCTACGGTACAGAGGACGAAACGATCATGGCTGCTCTGACGAAAAAAGTGTGTGTGTCAGCTCCGACGCACGACTGGAGTTTACTTCTTAAGTACGATTGTCTAAACAGGCACAAAACAGGGCTTGACTTTGGTTTTAAGTTTACTCTGCACAGTTTTTATAACTGATGGATGATTCCAATTTCCGGCCTCTTTTCTTAGCTGATGTGTCAGGTGTTTTAGCTCCCATGATCGCAGCTACTAATGATCCATCTGGTGTTTGGCAGCAACTAACCTAATATGCTTTGGATGCGGTTATACAAGCATATCTTAGGTCATACCATAAAGGGCTCTTACATTGATTTCAAGTTGACTCTTCAATTAAATCAAGAGCATTTTTGTTAAGTTTCTCTTTTAATGTTTCTAGTAATTTGTGGACATCATTCTTTATATCATCACTCGCTTGAATAAGGAAATGATGAAGTGAAAACTTTCTAACATCACTGTGTTTAAAGTCGTTCTGATACTTCAACAGTTCACAATTCATAATTTTCTTCTTTTTTGCTTCTTGAAGAAACTCGTGGAAAAGGTCTGTGCTGGTTTTGCACGTACCCAATAGCATCGTCACCATAAGATTCTCGTGCAGCCCTGAATATGCAAACTAATTACTTACTGTAAACAAAATTTATTCTTTATAACCTGAAAAACTACAATTGAAAGAAAGACCATTATTTTGCCTTCGCAGGATTAAGGTTACTTACGTAGGTAGTGTTATATTATTTTATAGTACTTACATTGCTGTTTTTACATTTCTCAGCTCTGCAGAATAAAAATCGGGGTTATTTTTGAAGAACATTTTTCAATCCTTGATTGCGTACACTTTGGGCAAGTTTCTGCTATCTGCTTTCACAAAATTGACATCCATGATGGAGTGGAATACCAAATTATACGATGGAGATTGTAAAATATCACAAATTTTCAGTATATTTATAATCATAAATATACTGAAATGAAATTATATATACAGATCAAAAATAGTAAAGGCGCGTCTCCTCCGACCTGTTTTGCAAAACAATACACAGATACAGTACAATAAAATTATACTCCCCGCGCGGGTGGAGAGGGGAAGGATTTGTTTCATTTTTCTACAACTGCCGTGTCGCACACATTTTTTGTTTCAGAAACATTTCCCTGTAGCAGGAGACGGCTTGAGTATGAAAACAAATGTTTTTGTTTCATGTTTTTAACCCCCGACGCAAAAAAGAGGGGTGTTATAAGTTTGACCGCTATGTGTGTGTGTGTGTCTGTGTGTGTGTCTGTGTGTGTGTCTGTGTGTCTGTCTGTGTGTCTGTCTGTGGCACCGTAGCTCTCAAACGGGTTAACCGATTTGGATGCGGTTTTTTTTATTTACAAGCAGGTTTTTTGGCGATGGTTCTTAGATACGTTTTATCAAAATCGGTTCAGCCGTTTCAAGGTCATCAGCTCTTTTGTTAGCTGCGGTAGGGTTCTTAGACTCTTAATGTGTATTTACTTTACTTTCAAACATACATGTGACCAAAAACTTGAAACACTCATGTATGCTTAATAACTATGCAGGATTATGGAACTCTTGGTCTGATGCTGCAGCCAGGATATCCAGAACACTAGCACACTCTTAAAAAAATAATAGCAGATATGTCGTGTTTGGACTCGTTTTGATCAGTATTTGATTCTGCATACAATGCAATGGTGGCAACACGGTGAGCTGATGCTGCGGCCAGGATATCCAGCACACTAGTACACTCTTAAAAAAATAATAGCAGATATGTCGTGTTTGGACTCGTTTTGATCAGTATTTGATTCTGCATACAATGCAATGGTGGCAACACGGTGAGCTGATGCTGCGGCCAGGATATCCAGAACACTAGCACACTCTTAAAAAAATAATAGCAGATATGTCGTGTTTGGACTCGTTTTGATCAGTATTTGATTCTGCATACAATGCAATGGTGGCAACACGGTGAGCTGATGCTGCGGCCAGGATATCCAGCACACTAGTACACTCTTAAAAAAATAATAGCAGATATGTCGTGTTTGGACTCGTTTTGATCAGTATTTGATTCTGCATACAATGCAATGGTGGCAACACGGTGAGCTGATGTTGTTAAAATCCGTTAAATTTTTGACATACCTACGTACCTGAAACAATGACTAACTGTGAACTAAATATTATTGAGATAAACCTTCGCTTTGATTTCTTATATAAACCCCCGACGCAAAAAGAGGGGTGTTATAAGTTTGACGCCAATTTCTGTGTGTTTGTGTCTGTTTGTCTGTGGCATCGCAACTCTCGAACGGATGGACCGATTTTGATGCGTTTTTTTTTACGTGAAACAAGTTTCCTTGCGGTGGTTCTTAGCTATAATCGATAAAGATCTGTTCAGCCGTTTGAGGGTTATCAGCTCTTATCTAGGTGACTAAGGGATCTGGGCAACTTATACAGGTCTGATCGATTCAAAATTTGGTGCCCTGTTAATGTAAAAATATTGCAAAACCATGATAACCTTGAACTGTTGATGCAGCATCTCCTAGAATCTACAGAATACCCAACTCCTCAAAAACTTTCAGTAGAAGTATCGTGTTTGGGCTCAAAAAAAATATTCAAAACAATTTATTTCAAATAGGTGTTACACACACTTTTAAATAGAATTAGAATAGAAATTATTAGAATAGTCTCAATGAATAGGTGTTAGATATAATATGGTAACCTTGACCTGATGCTGCAGCATCTCCTGGAATCTGCTGAAGCAGCGGTTAAAAAAGTAAAAAACTTCCATGGGTCCATGGATTTGAAGTTAGAGTTATAACACATTTAATTGCAGCTTCAAACAAGGGAGGTGAGCAACTTCCACAGGCTTGATCGATTCAAAATAGGCTAGATTTTGTGTCGCAGTATCGTGTTTCGTCCCGGAAACTATTTGTATGAATGTGGGGGTAGAGTTTCGATTGTATGTAATAGTTATGTAAAGTTTAAAAAGCACGAAATAAAAATTAAATTAAAAATTTAAAAAACCCCCGACAAAAACCTCTAAAAAGTAAACAATAATATGTATTGACCCTTTGAGTTTAATTTAAGTAGTAATATTTTGATCCAAGAGTCGTCGCGTAGGGGGACCGCTAAGTAAATAAAATAAAAACAGAATACAACTGATTTACTTTACTACAACTAATTAGTAATAACTTCACAACTTAGCGGTCCCCCTACGCGACGACTCTTGGATCAAAATATTACTACTTAAATTAAACTCAAAGGGTCAATACATATTATTGTTTACTTTTTAGAGGTTTTTGTCGGGGGTTTTTTAAATTTTTAATTTAATTTTTTCTGTGTAATGTTTCAAAAAAGCGGGCGCAGGAGACACGCCTTAAGACTGCAACAATGACAGAACGTCATCTTAGATTCAGCCAATCCTGACTCGCGTAAAAAACGTAACGCGCAAAGAGAATATAACAAACTACGTTTTCGATCACTAGATTTTACTCCTCATTTTTTTTTCATACCGGGCGCCTTATATGCAAATCGATTCTTAAGGACAATGACAGAACGTCATCTTAGATTCAGCCAATCTTGACTCGCGTAAAAAACGTAACGCGCAAAGAGAATATAACAAACTACGTTTTCGATCACTAGATTTTACTCCTCATATTTTTTTCATACCGGGCGCCTTATATGCAAATCGATTCTTAAGGAGTAAACTCCAATAAACTCCAAAAAGTTCGAGACGATGTAATAATCTCTTTGCCGTCACGCAACACACAGACGAAAAAGCTTGAGACGATATAATAAAAGTTTAGTCTTGGAGCTACGGTACAGAGGACGAAACGATCATGGCTGCTCTGACGAAAAAGTTTGAGACGATGTAATAATCTCTTTGCCGTCACGCAACACACAGACGAAAAAGCTTGAGACGATGTAATAAAAGTTTCACTTAAAAAATTAGAAAAAGTGAAAGTCTCCATACGAAAAACGTGTGTTTTTAAAAAAAAAGAACGTGAAGAACTAGCGCCATAAAGTATGATGGTACGGAACCCTTTGTGCGCGGTTCTGACTCGCATTTTACCAGTTTTTTTTATTCGTTAAGGTATGCCGCCTGATTGGCCCCATGTAAATTTCATCAAAATGTATTTAGTAGTTTTTTAGTAAATTACGAAAAAAAAGCAAAATTGTAAGGTACGTTAAGTTAGTTGTACTAAGCTGTTGTAATAAAAGTAGATTTCGTTTCCAATTATCTTTCATAGAAATCTAGTATATAATAGAAATACTACTATTATTATAAACGCGAAAGTTTGTGAGAATATATGAATGTATGTTTGATACTCTTTCACGCAAAAACTACTAAACGGTTCTAGCTGAAATTTGGTAGGAGGACAGATTCACACATAGGCTACTTTTTTCCACGCTCGCGAGCGCATCCTCGAAAAGTCATAGAAACGTTGTCCACGCGGATGAATCCGCGGGAAACAGCTAGTCTAGTAGAATAATAATAATCAATTTTTTTCCGACCAACTTTAGGATCAATTTGTGTTAGTAATCTTACAAACTAAGCTATATACACTAAATGTTGGTAAAAATAGAAAATCTGAAAATTCTTTGAGGTTTGATTGCCGGCACATGAACATTGCAACAATGATTCATGTTTTCATGTAGCAGCAATCAAACCTGTCCGCTATCATAGCCAGGATGTTGTTGAAGGAAAACATCGTGAGGAAACCTGCACACGCCTGCGGAGAAAGCACTCTGCGCACTAAGGACGGCGCACCTTTTGCGCATTGTGGTATAGAAACATTAAAAATATAAAAAAGTATCATCATCATATCAGCTCATATACGTCCCCACCGAGGGGCTCGAGCCTACCCTGAATTAGGGCAATCGGGCCTTAGTGAACCACGCGGGCCCAGTGCGGGTTGGTCGACTTCACACACAACCTGTGAGTTTCTCCGCAGGCGTGTGCAGGTTTCCTCACGATGTTTTCCTTCACCGTAAGAGCGTCGGTGAAATTTACATATGAAATCTAAATTTGAAATCACATCGGTACGTGGCAGGATTCGAACCACGACCTCCAGGACTGAAGTCGGTCGGCCCTAGCCGTTACGACACCGATGCACTTAAATTTCGAAAAAAGTATAAAAGATCAAAAATAAAAACAAGTTTTTTTACTTACAGAGCATATACTTTTATTTTAAAATTAACTTCATTTTAAACTTTAATTGATACAGTGATTATGATTAATATAGACATAGGTTATATATAAATTGTAACAAAATTAGCTGAAACTATTTTAACTGGTTCTTCTACCCATGAAACTGAACAACTTTCCCCATGGAACCCATAGTCAAATCGCAAAAAAGAATTTGGCCCTCCCATACTAACTCGATCAGCTGATCAGCCAACTTAGTATATGGGAAGTTCAAAAAAACTTTGAGATTTGACTATGGGTTTCATGGGGAAAGTTGTTCAGTTTCATGGGTAGAAAGCACCAGTAAAAATAGTTTCAGCCAATTTTGTTAGACCTTACATAGTACACTTAATAAAACCAAAGTCCCACGCCGCGTCTGTCTGTCTGACTGAACGCGATTAACTCAAAAACAACTAAAAGGATTTTCATACGGTTTCCACCAATGGACGGAGTGATTCATGCGTATTGAGCATGAGGTAAGGAAGGTTTAGGCAAAAATTTGTTACCATAGATGGGTTATGCACTAACAAAAAACATTAATTGAAAATCGAACCTATTTACATACACAACGTTATAGGGTAACCTTCCGTTGCACCGAATGCTACTAAGAAAAGAGATTCCAATTGGCATCATTTTATTTGATTCACTTTTCGGACTCATGTAACCTATCTACCTCCCCTTATACAGGGTGGGAAGGAGTATACCGACAAATTTTAACCAACAACTGTAGTGCCTATTTGGTCAAAAATAAGTTATAAAAACATTGCTGGATAAAGCCTAATTTTCGAGATATTCAATAATTCACAAGTTGAAAAATCTCAAGGGTAACACGCCTTAATAATATCAGATGGTTATCTGACGTTTGTTGTCTTGAGCTCTAAATAATCAAGTGTCATACTCTGACGTCACTATGTAGACTAAGGTTTCGTTTAGAAAGGATTACTCTCGTTATGTGATTTTTTTGTTCCAATAATTAAGAAAAGTTAATGAGGCAGTTTTGGACCCATGTTGATTTAATATTATTTACTCGTAATACCGACGCTTTTAAGGAAAACATCGTGAGGAAACCTGCACACGCCTGCGAAGAAACTCGAAGGTTGTGTGTGAAGTCGACCAACCCGCACTAGGCCCGCGTGGTCGTCTAAGGCCTAATCGCCCTGATTCAGGGTAGGCTCGAGCCCCTCGGTGGGGACGTAATTGAGCTGTAATGATGACTCGTAATACCGCCAGGAATCCATGGTTAAAATCTGTCGGTATACTCCTTCCCACCCTAGAGCATATCTCTGGGTTTAGGTATATTATTCTCCGCGAGCCGGGCGGTCCCTCTACTAATAGATTTACTTCTACTATGGTAATAGTATAATTTACATAGGTATAAAAATAAAAAAAAATCGAGCGAGACCTACAGTACTCGCATATGATGTGTAACACGTGACAAAATACTTTATAAATGGACGGCAAGATACGGCAGACTAGGCTGTATGGTCATAGGTACCTTTGCCTTTTCCGCGCTTTTAAAGCCTGAAAAAAAGCGACTTCCTGTTAAAATGGGACACATTTCCGCCCCATTTCACGAAATCACTCCCACAAATTGCAGGAAAGCGAGAGCAAAGATGTTACACATCAAAAAGTATTCGTAAACATGTAAATAGTAATCTCTTATTTTAGTATCATAGATGGGATATTATGCAGTTTTTACACGACCGCCTACAAATAAGGTATGCATCGTTTTCAAGTCGTAATGTATGTACGTTTCTTTATTACACGATATCTCCTACACTGCTTGGTGGATTTAAGAGTACGAGGTGTCGTTAGAATCGTCTTGATCTCGTGAGTTGTTACATAGGATACATTTTACCCGACATCCCAAAAAAGAGCGGTAATGTTTTTATGCAGTCCTGTTTTTATCACTCTTTTATTAGCTTCACCTGTATGTTTGTATGTAACCGACTCCTTTGGACTCGATTTTGACCCACTTCAAACGGACAGATTTAATTTAAACTTTGTAGACTTATCAAGAATCAGCGACAATATAATAATTTCATAAGTTTGAACTAAAAAATAAATAGAGTTTAAAAAAACTAAAAACACCCTTTTAAAGTAAATCAGACTAAAAAGTAGAAAATAATAATTAACAAAAAATACCAGTATTATTGTGAAAAAGTGTGGGTTGCTCGATAGACGAAAAATATGGCACAGAGCGCCCCACGCTTGTTCACAATATAATACTAGTATTTTTTGTTAATTATTCTATTGATTTAAAAATGAAAACCTAATTCTGTTACATTATATTATTTATTAATTATAATCACTTACTTTTAGGTACTTAATACTAAAAATTTTGTTCCTCATGTTATAAGTGTACACAATTACATTCACAATAATTGCAATGGTATTAGACGTTAGTGTGGCCCTAGCATTAGATAACACTTACCGCTAACTTTGTTGATTTTACAATTAGAGGTAACAATGAAAGAAAAACAATCTCATTAAGAGTAAGTGTTGAAATTAACCTGAGAGCCACATATTTGAACATGGTCAATCAATTTTAAGTCAGCTGCTTTTCTAGCACAATAACAACACGAGAAAAAGCCCTTATTAACTTTGAGGTGGTGTTTTATTGACGATATTCGATCACTGCATTTGCATATAGGACACGACTTCATACTGTCAAATATATTTGGAACACGCGGAACACTGTGGTTCTTTGTCACTCTCATTTTACTTTGTATTGGTCTTGCGGTTGCGTGGTTTGAATTGTTATTAAAACTGGATTGTTGATGAAATGGTTGATTTAAGAATCGAAGAAAGGGATCGTCAAGAAAGTTGAATAAGTTGAAATCCGGTGCTGAAGGAAGGGCCATTGGAGTGTTTGTTGGCGCACTAGCGCCAATTGTAGAATTAGATGGACGTCTATTTGGCCAACCATAAAAAGCAGTTCTGTCTTTTTCAACAGTCATATCAAGTGGTATATTATGTTTCGCACTATAATTTTTGTTACTATTCGTTCCTGGCGTTACAGTATTATAATTAATTGTTTCTTCCGTAATATCAATTATATCTACAGGATAATTTTGGTACGTGTTAGTATGTTTACCAATAGATGAGGTATCACTGTTAGGAAATTTATTGCGGTCTCTTTGTTTATCTCCTTTTTTTCTCCCGGACTTTTCATGTTGTTTGGAGACTTCTACATTAACCTTATCAGCTGTATGCATGACTACATTTTTGCAGTTTTCATAACTAGGTCTGATTTCAAAATTTGCGTCTTCAAATGCTGTAGAAACTGTAGATTCTGGAAACGTAGTTTGAGATATGTTTTTTAACATATTCTTATTTTGATTCTCCGCTGCATCATTCATTATTTCAATTTTTTCAAAGGACACGACTTTGTTTAAAGTTATAGAAGGAGGTTGCATAATTGCAGACAAGCCCATATTATTTTTATTAAGTAAATTTAAATACCTTTGACTTATATGATTTTGGTCACACGTGCCAGTATTTATGTAAATTTTATCTTGTTTACTACCATGAGAGCTATGATTGTCTTGTGACTTAGTACGACTCTTTGGAAGATTGTTAGGGTTTTCGTATTTTGAAATGTCAATAATCTCTAAATTATTAGGATTCGAATTTTTTGGTTCGATTAAATTATCGGCTTTGTTAGGTTCATTATGTTGTGAATGCAAGTTCTTATTAGTGGAATAGTCCACTTGTTGTTTTTCATTTTCACAATCAGTCAATAACAGTTGAAGTATAGGATTCTGCGTAAGTATAGAGGAATCTGTAGCTTTCTTTGCAATAGTTTTATTTTTAACAGAACTTTTGAGCACTTTGCACACAGAAGATTTCTGTTTCTCCGTCAAATTTATCATTTTTTTCGCATACTTCAATTTTTTTATGTTGTCGTTGAAGTAATCAGATACCACTTTTCGTCTCTTGGTTGTCGAATCACACCGAAAATCTGTCTTTATGATGTAATTCAAAGATCTAGAGTTATTTTTTTCATGATGGTTTGTGACATGTCTAGTAATAGTATTTTTTTTAAAAGTCAAGTGGCAAATATTGCAAGTTGTGCCAAGATCCTTATTGTGTGCATCATTGAAAGTATGTATCTGTAATGATTTAGATGTCATAAAATGAATGGAGCAAATGTTACATTTGTATAAAACTATATTTTTTTTTTGCAATTTAGAAGCTTTAGAATTCTTATCAAGCGACGTAACTAGAGAATCTATATCTTCAAACACTTTGTTTATTTGTATGTCTTCTCCAGTATATGTTTGATAACATGCTAAAATACTGTCATGGTTTGGTTTGTCCATAGATTTTCCGTTGAGTGCAGATAAAATTGAATCTATTTCTTGGGAAACATCTTTCTCTTCTACATTAGAAGCATCATTGACTATAGTAGACGTTTTTGTTACGATCTGATCATTCGGCAAGTCCATCACTGCTGTGTTTATGGGTGTCCTGTTTTCTTTCAAAGATTCTATTACTTCTTTGTTAAATTCCTGTTGAGAATTTTGATCATAATACTTACTTGAATCTTCGATACTGTCAATCGCCCAAGCAATTTTAGCTCGCGAAGATTTAAATTCAGATAAATGTATATCTTTAGTTCCTTGAGAGGAATCTAGATCATTTACAGTTATATCTGACGGCTTTGTATTTGAATCAGTGCATTTTCCGGCTTCAGACGCTCGCTTCCTTATGTCGTCAATTACTTCAGAATTATCTAAAAAACTGGCACTTTTAGTTTGGTTTGTGTCTTTTTGAACCAAATTTTGAGTTTCTTTTGTATTCGATTGTTTCTTAGCCGACATAATATGATCGCTAGCTACCGAACAAGCTATGTTAGGCGAATTTTTTAAAGACTTTAGTACGAAATTTTCACGTTTCAATTCCATAGTTGCATGATGAACGTAAATGTGTAGTGTCAGCGATGATATATTAAAACTGTAGCAACATATAGGGCATTGAGCCCATTCAAAACTGTCTCCATTACATTCAGATTCATGTAATTTCAATCGACCAAGATTAAGGAAATTCAGTGTACATTTATGACATCGATACAAGAAATTACTGTATGAATCGAGGTCAACGCTCACAAAATTCGCTATATCAGTGCATTTATTACGAATCCACGCTTCAGCGAATAGTTTCACAGATTCTGCTTTGTCGTAAACTGTAAGACTTTGAACATTCGGTTCAAAAGATTTTCTCAGAAGAGCTAATTCTTCATTATTATTTTGATTATGTAAACTTTTCGTAATTTGTGTGTGATCTTTCTTAGCGTTTTCATTATCGTTACCAGTCATAGTAAGAAATTCAGTTTCAGGAGTATCATTGCACACTATTATGTAATCGTTGGAAGAGTTAAACTTATCTAAATGCTGATTAGCAATATGCTCAATAACACTCTCAGTATAAAACACCAATTGACATTGAGGGCATTTTTCAGTTTCATTACTAATCGAGTCTGGGCAATTCTTAGATGAAACATGGTCCTTGTACGCCGAATTTGTTGGAAAGTGTACTTTACACTTGTTACATTTGTACAGGATATTCGTAAGTTTATTTGGTATTCCTTTATTAATGTTATTGGTCATCGAAATTTTACTTTCACTAACTTTGTCCCTACGAACAATGTTTGAGCCGGCCGAATCTGTTAAGATTTCGTTCGTCATGCTTTCATTAAAAGAACTGTTATTCTTAATTACTAACGAATGACAAGCAGTTTTGTTAGTTTGATTCTTTGGAGAACTGATTTTGCAATCGTTGGAAGTTTTAAACTTATCTAAATGATAATTAGCAACATGTTCAATTAAATTCTCAGAATTAAACAGCAAGTGACATTTAGGACATTTTTCAGTTTCATTACTATTCGAGTCTAGGCAATTTTTAGATGAAACGTGGTTATTAAGCGACCAATTTGTTGGAAAATGTAAGTCACACTTGTTGCATTTGTACTGGATATTAGGCAATATGTCCGTGGGATTGTGTGGTATTTCTTTGTTAAGGTTTTTGACTATCGAAATATTATCCTCGTTAACTTTGTCCCCACGAAGAGTACTACAGCCGGCCGAATGTGTTAAGTTTTTATTAGTAACATTTTCATCCAAAGAAATGTTGTCCTTACTTACTAACGAATGACGAACAGTATTTTTGGTTTGGGTCTTTGGAGAACTGATTTTGCCTTCGTTACTGTTGATGGTTAAATCTTTTAACTCACATTCAAAAAGTTTATGATGAATTTGTATGTGATGCTTAAACGACCTGTTTGATAATAATATATCGCAATCATCACATTTTTTGATCGCATATCGGATTAAATGATTCCTTTGCAAATGAAATTTTAGGCCTGCTTGCGATGTATAATATATGTTACACTGTAAACATTTGTAAAGCATTTTCTGATTACTTAGATTTTGAGGTTTGATCTTGTATGTGCATTTGAGAACATGTTGCTGGTAGGATTTTTTGTATTTGAAGTTTTGTGTACAAGACTTACATTGTAATTTACTATCACGTTTTTGTGACAACTCTACGACATCAAATATGTTGATTTGGTTATTATTATGGTGCTTCTGATTACTTAGATTTTGAGGTTTGATCTTGTATGTGCATTTGAGAACATGTTGCTGGTAGGATTTTTTGTATTTGAAGTTTTGTGTACAAGACTTACATTGTAATTTACTATCACGTTTTTGTGACAACTCTACGACATCAAATATGTTGATTTGGTTATTATTATGGTGCTTAGACTGATGTATCCTTAACGTCTCTGAAGAAAACATATATCCACATTTTTTGCAGTTAAGTTTCGGAGTATCACAGCAACCATTACAGACATCACCGTGTTTTTGCGTACTTTTGTAAGAAATGAAGTGTAATCCACAATTGCTCTTGAAGAGTTCAGTTTTTTCAGAATTCATGACTTTTACTGGAGGTGAACCATGATTGTTGAAATCAGTCACTTTTTTGATTTTCTTGCTGGGTCTGTTTTTAGAAGCAGGTTTAGAATCAGTTACTTTTTTACTAGGAGACTTTACAGCCTTCTTAGTCTGTTCTACCGTGTCACACTGCCTTCTAGAAATTGTTTTGTTTTGCACGGAAATACTTTTTTTGATCTCGGGACGACATGAAAGAGTATTAGAGGCAGGAATTGGTTTATTTCTTTCTATTTTAGGCATAGTTGTCTTTTTAGCTTTGAGATTTGGTATTTTATTGTCAAGTTTCTTTTTCTTCACACTATGTTCAACTGAGTGCTCTGAGAGCATATTCAAGTTGCCAAAATATATGTTACATTGTTCGCATTTATAACTTTTTTGAACTTCTCCACTGTCTTCATCATTGTCAACACTAAATCGCACTTTCAAATTCTTTTTCGAAATTTCATTTTCAGATGTAGATGCATTTGTGCTTGATGTTTGCTGCATTGAATGTACATTCTTACTTGTACTTGGTTCAATTTGCGATTGATTTCTTCCTTTGCAATTGTCTTTCGAAACTTTAGAATATTGCTTTCGTTTTAGAACTTTATCGCCGACTTTAATTTTTTTTGATAACCGAAATTGTTTGGGAGCTTGTGGTTTTCCTTTTTTTCTTTTTAAAGATTTTCTTTTTGTAGATGAAAAAAGACTCAATAGATGATTGATTAACAAGGCATTATTGGCAAACTCAACGTTACAATGCTCGCAAACTTTATCGATGTGTAATTTAGCACCTGGATTCAGGGCGGTACGTAGGTTGGTCTGACTTTGAACAGGTTTGGAACCGAGAGTTATTTTGTTGTTTACCCAGCATAATTCAGCGGTCCTGGACGACTGTGTAGGCACCACAGCTACTGGATAACCAGGATATTCAGCAATGAGTCGCGTATCTTCGTCTTCATCCATTATGTAAGATGGATGAATCTGGAAATAACGAAAACATTTCACCATTATGTCACTATTCTGTAAACAGATATAGTATAAATGTTTTTAAGAGCATTGCGTTGTATGGATTAGAAGCGCAGAGGAACAGAGAAAGATTGGATGTGGTGGAGGAGGAGAATGAAAAGAATCAGTTGGGAGAAAAAGAAAACAAACGAAAAATCCTCCAAGCCTATAATAACTGAATGACATTTATTTACTTCCTTTCTGATTCAGGAACTACTATCTGTTGCTTCATGCGCGAGCGTGAAAAATGGGAAAAATATCAGGATATCGTAATTTGTAAATTATGTCATTTCCCACCTCCTCAGCCATTTTTGTGCAAAAAATTACAACAATCCATTGTTCCGTTGTGATGTTAAATAAACAACCAAAAAAGAGTATTTTTTCAGTTCCCTCAGGAACTGCAGCGGACTATGCTATTTTTACGGGATAAAAAGTAGCTTATGTCCTGCCCAGTGACACAGGCTACCTGCATGCCAAATTTCATCAAGATTGAAGCGTGAAAAAGTAACAAACAAACACATTTATAATATTAGTAAGGATTGTTGAGTGGCGATGATAATACCGCATCTGACGTACCTGCAGATTTAGACAAATGTCTTATATTGAAAGGTTTACTTAAGAGTACAACAGAGAAAAAGTACTCCTATCAGTGACGATCCCTTATTGCGTAGAAAGTGAATACAAAATTCCAATCCCCCCTTTCACGAGCACTGGCAATATATGTTCCAGGGATGTTGTGTCAATATTAATCTGTATTGACCTCGAATAAGGTTCAGTTTTCAATTGTTCGCTGTAGTTGCGTTGCGCGTGAATGGGTTAAATCGATTGCCCGCCAATATCTGTCGTGTCCACCAGGCTCAGTAGCAAGCGAACAACTTTCTAGAGGTGCTGGCCTAATCTAAATATAAATATTTTATTTAAAACATAAATTTACATAGTAGGAATCTGTACGTATCGCTCCTAAACTAGGCACAGCCTTTATCTTGAGCACCAACAATAGATTAGACATACTGTTTGTTGAACTAATTAACTATTTAATTTTAAAATACCTACTATATAATAACTGAAGAAACTGTTCACACTGTTCTACTATTTCACATGTTAATAGGTGCTAAAATAATTAATTAATGCAACAATAAGTAAGATATGTATAGCATTATGTATTGTGTGTGTGACCCGTTAAGAATTATTTAATAGACAGAGAAAAAGCTGCAAATTTTTGTTCTTTAAATAATATTTGCTACTTGGAGTCAATTCATTTGATTTAATTTGCTAACCCCTATGGGTTAAAAATACAAATATAATCATGTTTTTTATTTTCAATAACAGCAAATTAAATCAAATAAATTAAAACAAATTATGTATTATGTATGCTTTTCAAGGTCACCCAAAGGGCAATGGAGCGCGCTAAGCTCGGAGATTCTCTGCGTGATCTAATCAAAAACGAGGAGATCCGTAGGAGAACCAAAGTAACCGACATAGCTCTCAGAATTGCTAAACTTAAGTGGCAGTGGGCGGGGCTGCCATTGCGGCAGTAAAGTTCTGGAATGCCAACCGCGCACCGGAAAACGTAGCGTAGGAAGGCCTCCCACTAGGTGGACCGATGACCTGGTGAAGGTCGCGGGAAGCCGCTGGATGCGGGTAGCACAGAACCGATCGTCGTGGAAATCCTTCCTCCTTCAGCTGATATGATGACGATGATTGTTTTTAAGCTATTGCATAGCTATTATCGCTGGCTTTGAGCGCGGCGACCGAAATCCGTAACGAAAATAAAACCTAACACCCCCCACTCCGCCTACCATGTAGCTCGGCCGAGCGTAACGTAACGTTACCGCGTTGTAAAATATTACAGTGCCATCTATTAGCGATTTGCGGTACTAAAAGGACTTAGTCAATTTTACTGGTGTAACTTTCTTAGTGTTAATTTATTACATAAACATCCCGCGCCCCAAGGACTATATTACTCGTATATGGTACTGTGGTAAATACTGCATAAATAAAAAATAAATAAATAATTATAATTGCATAAGTTTTAGTTGCCACACGTTTTTTAATTAAAATTAAAGAGGATGACAAAAATAGTGTTTGTACTATTTTATTTTATTAGGCCTGCCCTTAACACACATCTCTTTTCTGCTATCAACTCCAAATGTTTATTAGTCAAGTAAAAAAAAAAAACTCCGAATCCGATTCTGGTTCCGACTCCGATAAACGAAATTCGAAAACTCCGACTTCGACTTCGGTTCCACCTCCGTAACATCCGTAATTTTTATGACAGAATCGGAATGATTGGTTTCTTCGCGCGAGGTTGCAAAATACAAAAAAAAACCGGTAAAGTGCGAGTCAGAACCGCGGACAAAGGGTTCCGTACCATCATACTAGATAGCGCTACTTTCTTCACGTTTAAAAAAAAACACCTTTTTTGTATGGAAACTCGCTTTTTCAAATTTTTGGTATTTGTTGTTATAGCGGCAACAGAATTACATCATTACTGTGAAAATTTCAATTGTCTAGCTATTACGGTACATGAAATACAACCTGGTGATTTTTTTGGGGGGGGGGGGGGGGAAACACCGAGCTTTCGCCCAGGTACTTTGTATAAACCATCAAAAAAAATTTTGTCTTTCCCTCAAAATGAGCCGAAATTGCCTGTGAAATTGAATTGCGAAGAAGTGAATTCTTCGTCGGTATTCATTTTTTCCTCGTAGTTCTTTTTTTAAAGAGAACAAATAGTCGCTCGGGGCCAGATCCGGGCTGTGCGACCTCACCCCCTCGTCACCCAGATTGATACAGATCGGTTAAAGTTTGGTTGTCGAACGTATAGGATTTCGCCGCCATTTTGTTTTTTCCGTCATTGCTTTTTTGAAATGTCATTTCTGGTCCGTTGTATGAAGTGTCCAGGGTGTGCTTTCGTCATGCCTAGGTGGTCATGTAAGATCCTTAATATTGTTGCATCCGATACTCCAACTAATGCAACTAATTATTTCCTCGTTTTTCAACTTTTTATACGATTTTAACCGCCTCCGTAGCCCAGAGGCAAAGTTCACTAGCTTTACACAGGAGGTCGCGGGTTCGATTCCCGGCGAGGTCAATTGTAAGACTCGGTTTGGTTGGTGGTAGGGCATTTTCTAAGCCCGCCTGGCTACCACCATCTTATCTAAGTCTTGCCGCCAAATATCAATGTTGATATCATTGGTCTGTTCCGGCATGAAGATAAGATAGCCAGTAGTTCCCCATTGCGTTGGGGAAATCTTGGTAAGCCCGCTTCCATCTTCGGCAACATCGTCACTTACCACCAGGTGAGATGTTGTCAAGGGTTTACCAATTATGAATAAAAAAAAATCGACGATGTGACTTCAATCGGCCTTCCTGGGCGTGGGTCATCTTCAATTGACTCTCTGACATGTTTCATGAGGCTATGACACTTGTAAATCATGGTATTACCAGGGCACTGGTCGCCGTAGACAGCTACCGTTTCATTTATTATAATTTGCAGGGGTTTTCCTTGCTTAGATAGGAATTTTATCACAGCACGTTATTCAATTTGCTCCATAGTCGCACGTTTATTCCGAAATAATTCGTTTGAAATCAGATATATATGCTATAATAAGGGGAGGTAGATAGGTTATATGCGTCCTAAAAGTGAAGCAAATAAAATGATGCCAAATGGCATCTCTTTTCTTTGTAGCATTCGGTGCAACAAAAGCGAATTGGTAAATTGAATTGAATTGGAAATGTAAATGGGTTCGATTTTCAAATGTGGTTGTTAGTGCATAACCTTATCTATGGTAACAAATCGCTGTTTGAAAGGCAATATTTTAAAAACAAATGACGGTTTTAGCTTGATATTTGACTTACTTTATTCTAAAGAGTTCTCATACACAATAAACAAAAAGGTTATGTAACATTCTACCTCCTTCTCTTTCATTCCGCGAATTTTTGCACTTATGAGCAATACAGTTAAGTTTAAGTTTTAAAAAAATAAATGTTTATTTTAAAAAACAAAATTATATTTACAGTTGGTTTGGAACATTTTGTATGGAAAATCTATGAACTTTTGACAAATCCAACTGCACATTTTAAGTTGGTCGACTATTACTCCTAAACGAAAGTCTACTTAGCCGTGATAACCCCCTCTTCGTAAGTACACGACGTTTCAAAATTCAAGAATGCGAGCGCAGTATTTCAGCCGCTATATTGTAATACTGTGGTATTTCCTACGATTCTGTTGAAAATAAAAGATGACCCCGTGACCTTGATTGCACCTCCAAAGTGCATCATCAGAAACGGATTTATTATAACCGGCTTCATGCAAAATTTCAGCTCAAGCGGTTTTCTGGAAGTCGCTCTAATATCGTTTGCAAGAATTAACCTAAACAAAGTAACATACATACATACAAACATTGCAATTTAAATAAAAGCTTTAAAAATACACAGCAGGAAACGGCATCATGATTCATGAATATATACTAACTGATAGATAACTTAACATAAACAAGTAGGTCATCCATCAATCGTCATTCGTCACATCATACACACAAAAATATATAGTTTGGTCAGAGATTTGTTACCATAGATGGGTTATGCACTAACAAACCAGATTTGAAAATCAAAGCCATTTACACACACAATATTGTAGGTGCATTATCAAACCACATTTGAAAATCGAAGCCATTTACACACACAATATTGTAGGGAGTTCGCTTACATTGCACTGAATCTAATATATTATATACTTTGACTGAATGCTACTAAACGATAACTGCTATAATTTGAAACAAAAAAACCGACTTCAAACGCACGAAGCAAAGACTACGATTTTCGAAGGGTCCCCTCGATATCTCTGGGATGCTATCATCAGATCCTGGTTTCCTTATCATGGTACCGCCCTTGGGATATCTCCTTTCCAACAAAAAAAAAATCATCAAAATCGGTTCTTAAACGACGAAGTTATCCGCGAACACACATTTATACATTTTTGCCGATTTAATAACTTGTTATTTATCTATGTAGAAACAAAATATTTTCTTTCTGATTCGACATATTATAGTTTCTTTGGGAAAGTTGTTTGTAATCACAAATACATGCATATCTTTTGTTATCATATCAAGAACTAATTACAAGTAACTCTATATATAGCATATCTCTAAATTTGGTAATTTTCGTGCGGATGGTGGCGCATTGGGAGCCGGGTCGTTCCTTTCCCTCTAATAAGTTGATGGGAGCGATGGCTGACTCTCGCGTTATACTTGTGACCGGGTGCTGTCCGTGTGAACTAGCCTACTCTTTTTAAATGCATTCAATGATTTTTATGTATAACTTTTCGTGTCATATTGTTTTCATGTTCTAATGAGAATGACATAATCTGGTATAAATAAAGGATTTAATTTTGACGTTATTAACTAATTATTGTTTATTTCTTGATTCTTCACAAATGATATTGTTATTATTTTATGACTATCAGAAAGAGTGTAATTTGCACCTATTTTGAATAAATATATTGAATTGAATGTAACAATATTCTTCAATAATTACGAATACGTACGTACTGGTAGGTAGTTACGAGTTGGTAAGTATATTATGCCATAGGTCAAAACAAAATTTGACATAATTAAATAAAACTTGAGTCGCTTTATCTTATACAGAAACTTGGTTCCGTATTTCTAAAGGTTTAAACGACGCTCTTACGGTGAAGGGAAACATCGCGAGGAAACCTGCACACACCTGCGAATAAACTCGAAGGTTGTGTGTGAAGTCGACCAACCCGCACTGGGCTCGCGTGGTCGACCCGATCGCCCTAATTCAGGGTAGGCTCGAGCCCCTCGGTGGGGACGTATATCGTATATGAGCTGATATGATGACTTCTAATAGATAATAATAAATAAGATAATAATAGATACCTCCACGTGATAAAAAGGGTTTTGACAGACAGATAGACGAAGTGATCCATAAGGGTTATTTTGGCCTACTGAAGACGTTAACTTGTGGTAATGTTGGTCTTAATCTAAATGCCCACACGTGACCATGGATGTTTTAAACTACTTACTTGTTGTACTTGCAACACCAGGCAACCACAGTCTATGCCTTAAATAAGACGTTTAACTTTGCCACAAAACAAAATAAAGAGACAGCAAACAATGATATACACCAACAAGAACCAACCACCAATCTTGGTAATATTGCTGAAAGAAATTAATAAAATATTAAAAACGGTTGTCTGTAAAGTCGGTTTACTGACGATAGTTGAACGTGACAACGTCATAAGAAAATACGGCTCGATCGAAAACGGAACGCCTCACGGAACGCCTCAGAGCGAGGTAACGACGGAACGCCTCAGAGCGAGGTAACGACGCATTTTTTCGTGCGTGCAGCCGGCTCCATCGAATTATAAGACGTTATCACGTCAAAACCTGACAGAATAAAAACTTAACCCTCCTTTTTGGCCAGTCGGGTAAAAATGTATCCTATGTTACTCACGGTCTCACTAGATCAAGAGGAATCTAACGACGCCAAGTACTTCAAAATCTATCAAGCCGTTTAGACTACAGAGTGTGCCAAATAAAGTTTCAATTTCATCATTTAATAATTAAAAGGAAATCAGTCATTTTAAACATAAGATTAATCACAACTGAGTTGGGGCCCTGTGGTTGCAGTGGCAGCTCATGAATATATGTAATTATTATTATTTTATATTTACCTCAACTTTTGTTACGTATTATATATTTTGGTGTGGTGTTACTGAAACCAATAAACATATTTCTTACTTTTCTTTCTTTCTTTCTTTCACAAGTTAGTTATAATATATATTTTTTTAACTTAATTAAATGTTATAAAGCATTACGCTGTTATATTATAGTATTTTAATTAATTTTGTTTTTAATTATTGCACCGCCCCTTAACTTACTCTATCGCTGATTCCCTACCCAAAGGTTGCCTGGAAGGAATTGCTACCTAGCAATAAGGCCGCCTATTGTATAGGCTTTCTTCTTTATTATTGATTTCTTTTTTTAAGTTGTGATGCAATAAAGAATATTGTATATTGTATTTTATTTTTTCAAAGAATAAAAAAATAGTCTACCGTATAATAGGCCTGTGCTATCAAAAAGCTTTTTAGTTTGCCCAAGAACACGGAGTTGCTCGGTACATACATTCGAAAAACATACAACTCCTTCTGACGTAGGCCAGAACAATAATACGTGCTCTCCATTGAGCTGCTGTACAGAGGATTATATTATAGGTAATATGTGCTCATTGGTATTGCTGTATACAAAGGATTATCTCGATTAGGTATGCACTTTTGCACCTGATTGTACATTATTTAACTCTTTATCTAATCAAATGCGTGACTTAGTCATCCTCAGTTTGCGTTTTTCTTTTGTCTATAATAGGCGCTAATTTATTCATCACTAGCTGTCCCGGCGAACTTCGTTCCACCTTACCCTATACTACACTTCCCTACCCAACCCTAGCCTTACCCTTCATAAGAACCTTCTCCTCCTGAATATATCAAACTCAACAAAAAAAAAGAATTCACGAATTTGGTCCATCCATTCACACGTGATGCGATGACAAAGGGAAATAACTATCAGCTGAAGGATGTCCACTGTTGGACATAGACCTTCCCCAAGGATTTCCACGACGACCAGTCCTGCACTGCCCGCATCCAGTGGCTTCCCACGACCTTCACCAGGTCATCGGTCCACCGAGTGGGAGGCCTGCCTACGCGCGGTCGCCACTCGAGAACTTTACTGCACCAACAGCCATCTATTCTACGAGCTATGTGACCCGCCCACCGCCACTTAAGTTTGGCAATTCTGAGAGCTATGTCGGTTACTTTGCTTCTCCTATGTATTGATCTCCACATTTCTGATTTGATCACGCAGAGAAACTCCGAGCATAGCATGTTCCATAACAGTCTCTAGTTCCCATAGTACAGGGAATCATAGTTTGGGGCCAGATGACCATGTCTGATTTGACACTGAATATTAAAGTATATAACATCTTTTTCACCACACCCATTTGAAAAATTACAATTGGCTTTAGAGGATAGCTGGGTACAAATTCAGGTTTGTCCATAAGGGAGTTTGAGTTTTCTCTCTTCTGATTGGTCCGCATTTATGCTTTTGATAGATTACCTTACTTAGGTTGGAGCCACTCACATGAAGGTTGAATGTGAAAAAAAAGTGTTGACGACACTATTAGCAAAGTATATATATTAGTTTATTTAGTACTAACATACAGTATGGACACTCCCTGCCACTCTCTAGATTGCGACCTCACCCCCTCGTCACCCAGATTGATACAGATTGGTTGTCAAACATATAGGATTTCACCGCTATTTTGTTTGTTCCGTCATTCCTTTTTTGAAATGTCATTTCTGGCTCGTTGTATGTCCAGGGTGTGCTATTAGTTAGTGGTACAGTTTTATTTCAAAATACCCACCCTACCACCAGGGGTATGGCCAGGGGAAAACTCGGTTTTGAAGTATATACATACATACGAGTTGTGATGAAAAATTTGTGTATCACTTGGGGCCAAAATATTTACTTGGGCTACATAAATTGAATTTCTCACTTCTTCATTGTCCGTCCCAGTTCCTGTTACTTGGGGTTGGGTCTCCTCACTAATTTGTGCCAGGACAGTCTGAACTGGGTTGTCACATCTGGCAATTGGGCTTTCTTGAGGTCTCTCTTTATGTTTGACCACCAGGTCAATGGCTGATGGCCTCTGCCTCATCTCTATTTTCTTCACCATAAAGATAAATTCCTGGTTCATCTTTATTTGTCTTTACATCCCTCGATCTTATAATCTTTTTCTCTTCGTCAACCTAGATTTTGCAACCGATTCTGACGTAACCAACCAGAATACCTGTATTGCACTTTTCATCAAGTTTTCATGAATTAATTTTGTAAGATACTGTAGACCCAAATCTTCTGATGTTCGATAGGTTAGGCTTGATATTGAACCACATTTCTGCTGGTGTTCTATCCCTACCTTCCGCTTCCAGCAGGTTTAATGCAATCTTTTCCATGTGATCCTCACTGTGCCCTTTCACTTGGCCGTACCATCTAAGTCTGCCTTTGGTAATCTTCTCCAATATTGGTGCAACTTCAAAGCTTCTGTGAATAAATTCATCTCGGATTCTATCCAGATGAGTCACACCTTCCGCCTCTCTCAGCATTTTCCTTTTATTTCATTTACAAGTACTTTATGTACCTTGTTGGTCATCCAGCATTAAGAGCCATACAATAATGCTGGGAGGACTGCAGGCTTGTAAACATTCCACACTCAGGATCAGGATTCTACTATAGACGCCCTCGCGGAACAAAACATCACTTGGTTCACTAGTAACACAAATAACTATTGATTATGTTTGTGGAAATGTCATTCATTAAGTATTTTGTCACATTCCTTTGTTAAGGTAAATTAGATATTATACAACTTGACAAACAAAAACAAGATCCTGTGGTTTATCATCACATAAAAACCTAGGCTGTTGTAGGTTTTATCCTACTTACTAAGTTTAAATAACAGAGTTAGATTTTTCTCTGGCTATTACATAGTTCCTACCATGCAGAACTTGTTAACTCCATGTTTCAGAATAAGATTCTGTAAAAGCTCCTGAGGTTTGGGCTGTTCAGGGGTTGGGGTGCAAATAACCGGGCTGCCATAGGGGGAAGCCTCGCATTGCAAGGCTCTTTGACAGTACAGTCATCAAACCTAACAAACCTGTTTTGGGATTTAGTATGACAGACTGGTTAGGTGCACCCTTAACCTAATTTTTCAGAAACCTAAACAGTTTCCTAGAGAAATACATAGTGTTCCGTACCTGGTTTATTCTGATTTACTTTATGATCACTACCGTTTTCCCTCCGTCCTTGTTTCCAAACAAGGAATTCATAAGTCGGCACGCGCACGGCAGGAATGCCTGACCACTGCCTGACGTCATTGAATGTTATTCCAGATCAAAGATATATGGTGAAATTGTATGAAACCCAGTACGATTACAGAATACAAAATCAAGTCTTACCTCTCAATTATGAAGAATATACGCGCAGGTATGTATCACATCGGCGACTTATTTAGTATTTTAAATAGGTATTTGCACATTTTAGTTTTAAAGAAATGTGACAAATAAACAAGAGCGAGCAGTCAGCAGCACAGCACAAGGGGTCAGCAGTTCACGAAACAAACAAACAAACAAAAAGAATGTAAATCTAATCTCTTTAGGTGCTCTTTAGTCACTGTGTTTAGTCATGTTGGCTCACCTAGGTTAGCCAACATGACATCATATGAACTATTTGAGAAATATAGACAACGCAAAGACAACGCAATTACAGATGTTGCTAGTATTAAAAATACTAAAATTAATATCAGTGATTTGAACTACTTGCGCAGGCGCGCAAGTATCACTACGGCAGTGAGTGACTGACTACGGCTAGATTTCCTCCAAGGACTACGGTAATTTATTTAGTAAATTATTAAAGCTGTCAAACAAGGGCGCTATTTTATCTTAAGATACCCGCAGATACTCGCGAGTATCTTATGATAAAAACTTATAGCATTGCAAGGTATCACACACGGGCGCTACTATGTATAATCATAAACATATGAAAACCCCACATTCTGTTACGAGTCTTTGAATGAGCTACACCCAAAACGTTTTATACAGGCTGATTACGAAAATGAGTTCGCGTATGTTGCTATACGCTTACTAGACAGACAGTCCGTCAGAGGACGAATTAAAAGTTGGGGCGCTTGTCTAAGAAACAATCGGCAAACCTTTAGAAATCATGACTATGGCTTGAAACTTGGCACAGTTGCTTAGGAAGTCAAAAGATGCCGATCGAGATCGGTACCCCACGGGAGCGACCCCTCTGGGGCGGGAGAGGGAGGATCAAAGGGACACTCCGACTGGACAAACTCGAAAAATTGAAAACGTTAGAATATAGCTATCAGGTTGAGTTTGGTATCATTTTTGTGTAATTTTTTTTTTTTTTTTTAAATAATTTATTTTATTTGATCTCTTTCACAATAGTTACGTTATTGCTAACAATCTCTGTATTACATTTCTACGTATGGCACTACAACCTAAGCTGGTATACAGATAAATCTTACGAGGAGAAGAACAAATAAGATGGTGCAGTAGAAAAGTAGTGTGTGTGAGAGACTAACTCTTAAATTTGTTTGCAAAAGTGGGGTAGCTTGGGTCCTACACTAGGCAATGCCTGTCCTGTAGGTAACCAATTTAGCACGAAGTTTACAGAAAATAGACGGTGCGAGATGTCAACAGTTAATACTTAGAGTTATTATTCCAATGTATTAGGATTAGCGAGCAATGTGTGTTTGTGTGTTTTGTGTGTGTGTGTGTGTGTGTGTGTGTGTTTGTGTGTAGTCTGCGTGTGTATTCATGTGTGAGTGAATGTATAGTACTATGCAATCCCTCTTATGATTTGTTCAATTTCAGTGTAGGACAGAGTGCCTAGCAATTTCATCATCTTTTGTTTCATTTCTTTCACAGAGTAGTCTTTAATACAGCATATAGCATTAACTTTATTATAAATAAAAGGGTGGAGAAAGACGCCGAATCTTCTTGCAAAAGAAGTGTTTATCGAAGGCAGCTGTAGCTTGAAAACTCTTTTTTTCAGCATGTCATCATACATTGATGAATTTAGTACCGTTTGATGAACTTTCGACATAACGCGCAAAATAAATAAGCTACGTACACTGAGCACTTCAAATTCTTTGTAAATAAGAATGGTCGGATATCTGACAGGTTTTTTCAAAATAACCTTTATCACAGACCGTTGAGCCCTTTCAAGTAAAATCATATTAGTGATTGCTGTACCGCCCCAGACTGAGATGCAGTATGTTAAGACTGATTGGCAGATGCAGTTGTAGATAGTTTTAAGCAGTTTTTTGTCAGCTGCAGAACGAAGATTCTTAAATATGCAAATTAGTTTTCGAATTCTATTTGCGGAGACAATAATATGTGGTTTGAAATTAAGTTTTTCATCAATAACTACACCAAGGTATTTCAGAGTGGGAGACCTACAAACTTTTTCGCAAGAACATTTTGAAGTGTGTTGGCTATTTAAAGGGCAGGTATGAACGGTTATGTCTGGAAAGTTAGATGGTGATGACGCCTGAGTTTTATGAAAACAAAGAAGTTTTGTTTTTGATAAGTTAAGTGTAAGCAGATTATTTTGTAGCCAACCAGCGATGTGTCTCATTCCGCGCTCAGCTGATTCAGTCACTTGTGCCCAATTAAGGATGAGGAATTCATTTCTGCTATCTAAATTGCAGTGTTTGTAAGTAGTTTTTGAAAAAAAAAGAAATGACAAAAATTGAAAATATAAAAATATATTTAAATCGCTATTACTTTGAAACCTTTACGGGAATTCATATTATAAAAATACCTTAATATATATTGTTTTATGCAGATTCGGAAAAATATACCTTTTTTATAGGTAATCTTAAAAAAATATGTTGAAAAAATAACTTGAATGTTATGCGGCACAATAAAACGAAAAGACGTTTTGAATTTTTAGAAGAGGTAGGTAGGTATATTCATTAATGAGTTGTTTTAATTTAATTCCAATAGGTAAATCATGTTGATTTTTACCTACTGGCCGAATGTCCCATCGCACGTAAGGCCGTCAACGTCGTGCAGTCCGCGCCCAGTGTGTGCAGGGACGAGGTAGCACGCGGCCCATGCGCAAGGCCACGCCACGACTAGACACGTAGGGATTTGCGATCCAGCTGATAGCAGGCTGATCCATCCAATAGGTGAGAACAGTACATACAAGATCGGACTTGTGCTTGATATAATGAAAGAAGCTGTCCAGGTGTGAAGTACCGTCTCACCTTAGATATAATACCCAGCTCATCAGTTCATGCTCTCTATCATGGCCTCTCTCAAATACAGCGTCTCAGCGCCGTTCGCTCGTGCACTGGATAGATACCTTTCCACAACTGTGCTATCGTCTGCATACCCAATAATACCCGGTTTCAGCAGATCGTATATATGTAGCAGGAAAAGAGTATAGCGGGAAGAACAGATACTTTAGGTGCCCCGGCATCGATTACCAATAGGTCAGAGGAGCGGCCATCAATGACTACTCGAATAGACCGTCCCTCAGGAAATCAGATACAAAGTTTCACAAGCCCACAGGCAGTCCGTATGAAGGAAGCTTGCCAATAAGGCTAGCGTGCCAGACTCGGTCAAAGGCCTGCGAGATGTCAAGAGACACGATGAGAGCCTCACCGTATTTCTCGATGGCCTCACCCTATATATGCGTAGCATACACTAGAAGATCTCCAGTGGACCGACCTTGACGAAAACCGTATTGTCGATCACTAAGGAGGTCATTGTCTTCTAGGTATGCCAGATTGCGGGTGTTCAATACACGCTCCATAATCTTACAGAATACAGAGGTGATTGATATGGAGCGGTAATAGGCCGGGTCTGCACGACTGCCTTTTTTGGGCACAGGCTGCACGTTGGCAAGCTTTCAGGACTTTAGGACTATATACCTCTTTTAAGAAAGAGGCGGTACAGACGTGTCAGAACAGTTGACAATTCAGGAGCGCAGTTCCTTAGCACTACAGCTGGTATGCTGTCAGGTCTACTGGCTTTATTCACCTTTAGATTACGAATAGTTTTGAGAACCTTCTTATGGCGGATACGAATAGGGGGCATAGTGAACCGCAAGAACGTAACTGTGGTGGTATACTATTCGCTGTACCTTAAAGTGAATTTTCAGCAAAGATGGAGGCAAACAGGTTAACTTGACTCGAACAAAAATTAGCACTTTAAATGTGGTAAAGTAGGTGAAGTTGGCTTGGGTCTCTAAAGATTCATGGGACCCCTTACAGCCCAAAAATTAATACCAATATTGAGTGCTATGAAGAGTGTTGTATCTATCTATAATTTAATCTGTAATATATTATTAAAATGGTAAAAAAAATAAAGCAAAGTAAATATTGTTGTGTGATAGATATGAATGCTGTATTTGTCTTAAGATAAACATAGCGAGCTTGCGCGGTATCTTAAGATAGACGGCGATGAAATATATATTATCTGCCTATCGTGTGTGTACTCTCATTGATTTCTATGAATAGCGATATTGTAAGATATCTGTGACGTTAAATATATCTTATAGTATAGCGCCCGTGTGTGACAAACTTTATAGTATTTGCAACCCATATGTGATCCCGTGTCATAGGTACAATTTTAGATAGTAATTGCCTTGCCAGTTCAAAATCCCGGGGAGTTACGTTTGCCAGATCTAAACCTACCAGAGTACGCTAGTAAGCTCTAATAAAGTAGTAGGTAACCTACATTATCAAACTCTCAAATCACCTTTGACCAGAGTAAGTGTATATAGATACCTTTCAGCAGTGACAGTGTGTATATATAGGGAGGCCTTTCAGTACACATTCTACAGAATGTATGTATACTCAAAGGTAGGTAGTCAAAAATAATTTACGAGCAATTCGTAGTTTGGTCGATGTTCCATACAAAACTAAGAGCTGGGGCCTTAATAAAATAGAACGTGAACAAAAAGTGTTTTAGGGTACCTCCCTACCTCCCCTACATGTAAAGAGGGAATGATTTTTTGTTGACGTACTCTAGCGTATGGGGATTTTTGTATAGGTCTTGCAAAACTACCGAGTGTTTGATAAAACTATTTTTATATGTCTCTTATTGGGCTACCAGCTTAACCGCTATTTCAGGACATTTGAAAAAAAATTAAAAATCTATAATAAATTTAAAAGGAAAACTATCACGGCTAAGTAGGTTTTCTTAGTTTTAGGAGCAATAGTCCACGAACATAAGATGAGCGCTGCACAGATTTGCAAAAGTTCATAGATTTTCCATAAAAAAATGATCTAAATATACAAATTGCAAAAACAATTTTGTTTTTAAAATATACATTTATTTTTTGTAAAGACTACGGAAACCTAATTTGCGCGAGTCCGACTCGCACTTAGCCGGCTTTTCGTTTATGCCCACACTATCATCGACCTTCATTCGTAAAATAATCGTAGACAGTGCGATGATAAAGTGCCTTGTTTACATTGTAAATATACTGGTCGCGCCAAACTTAATAATGGCTCTGAAGTTGGTCGCAAGACGCGTCGCAGTAGCAAACTTTGGGTGTTAGCGGGACGTGAAGGAGTACCTATAGTCCGCGCACGAGCTCCGAGGAATCGGGGGCTGAGGAAGCGGGCGGGTGTGCGCCGCGCCTAACCGTCGCTCCATACCCTGCACTCTCCCACTTCCAGTACCGTGCCTAGCAGTGTTGCCGTTTTAGCGTATTTGGCGCTAGAACTAGTGCACTTTCGAAGCAGTCGAGCGCCAAAAAAATTCAACGTTTCACATTTTAGCGCTCTTTGAGATCAGTTACAACATACAACTACCGCCACAAAATCATTACTTTATTTGTTCTGGCGCTTTTTTAGACAATATTTAGTGTAATTTAGAAAAATGGAGCGGCAACACTGGTGCCTAGTTTAGTGTCGATCTTTGACGCGAGAGCACGCTTATCGAATCGCGGTTTTAATTTTGCAATAGCAGTGTTATTTTCTACTTTAAATAGTACTATACTTTTAAGTTTTGTGTGTGCGCAAATAACTATTTAATTTGTATAAAAAAAGGCATGGCGAGCACGACTAATGACAACAGGCAAAGAAAAAAAAACGTTTGAAAAATCTGTTTATTATACATATATACGTGACACAAATGTTTTTTTTTAATTTCAAGTACAAAATACCCTCATAAAATTATTGCATAATTTTCATTCGCGCAGAGCAGAGGCTTCAGTTATGTTAGAATCGATAGCGCAATATCGACTAAATCACAACTCTAGCACAATGTCGACCTTATGATTCCCCGGAGCTCACGCGGGGGACTGTACTACTCGATTGTACCGGCGCACTTAAGCATCACATTTCAGATCAGCAACAAAGTTTGGCGCGAGCTCTACTGTACATACACCAGGGTTGGCATGTTGAAAACAAAGTGTTTAAAACACTATTCAAAAATAACATCTTAAATATGTTTGTTGTCAAGTGTTTTAAACAGTGTTTTGAATAGATAATTAAACATATCTAAAACAGATACGATTTGAGAAATAAAATAAAAAAACCCTCTTGAAAAACTCACGTGAAGTTCACTCAGATCACCTCCTCATAGAGACGTTATCTGACTTATAAAATATTCCGTAGTTAATTTGTGTTTTAAACTGTTATAAACAGTGTTTTAAGTAGACGAAAAAACAAACAGTTCAAAGTATTTTACACATGTTTAAAAAACTTTGAACTGTTTGTTTTATAAATCTAAAAAAAAAACAATTTTTTTAACCCTGCTGTACACATAATTACTGGTAAGGTGATCTATCAAATATTGGAAAAAAAAGCCTGCGTCTACAATATGTTTAAAATGTACAGCAGCATTTTAAAGAGTCCGTCCTCTCTCTGAAAATTTATTTTTAAATCTATAACACAACTAAAATGTCAAATAACAAAATTCGTCTTAACCTAAAAGAAAATTATTTTAAAAAATCGTCAAATCAACAAAACTTAAAGCATTTATAATTGTACCTTTAGTTTTTGTAACAAACAAATATTAATTATGATTAATCCAAATTGAATTAGGTCTTTGCATACCTTATCATAAAAGGATATTTTTAATAATGTGTTAGTAAACCTTTAAAAGGAATTTCCTCACACTCCAAAGAAATTTAAGGCTAGTTGTCTTTAGAGGATTATTGAAATTTAGTAATCACTAGAAACTATAAACTATTTGTCAGATTTTTGTAAACATTTGTCATAATTAAAATTAAAAAATGTATGGGACCTGTTAACTAGGTTCTCATTAAACTTTCCCAAAGGAACCAAAAATCTTTTTTTTTTAAATAACCCTCCATACAGAAACGCATAAAATTGGTCAATTAAGCAAATCAATTTAATTTTTTTATTGCAATTTTAGCAAAGTGATAGTGCAAATTTTTTTTAGTATGATGATTAGAAGCGCCAGTTAACGGTAACTACACCAATTTTGTTACACACTGTATTATGTGACAATAAATTGGAATTATAGCAACACTGTTCAGAATCAAAAAATAGGTATGTATGTATAGGTCGTGCCACTAAAGATGAGACTTGACACACCACGTAAAACATTATAAAGGCAAAGTAGGAAGATGGTTTACGAAGTGTCAAAAGAACAAAATGGTTTCAAAATATTTTCTTTGTTAAGTGTAAAGGTTTGAATGAAGCTGTTAATAGTAGTTAATGATAAACAGAGATGGCAGCACATTCCCATTACTTCTTTTAGGAGCCGATAGGTCTCTATCTCCATATAAAAAAGTACTCTGTGCTTGCGACTGGCAAATCTGTCATCTCACGCCTGCGCAGGTGTTCCTAAATACAAATTCAAATTAGCTTTTAAACTCTAAAATTGTATTGCAAGGCTCGGCCAGTGTGTTGGATTGCAATACGCAATAAACTCTTTTCTAAAAACACAAAATTCTAAAATATTTATTTTAATTAAGTGTTTACACACGCTTTTTAAGGGGGTTCGATGAAGCTCCTCAATGCTCAATTCTCGCTAGATGGCGCCTGCTCCACAAATTTTTAGTTTTAATTTTTTTTTGAAGTCGTGGTTCGACATTTTTACCTTAAAAACGTTAAGCGCACTCTTTACATAAATATTTAACTGTCGAAAAACAAATTGCACAATTAATTGCATTGTAGTATCCAAAAATCGCGATTATATGTTCCTTCACGCAGTTTTGAACTCGACACTCACACATCCATTGAATATTGCAATCGGCAATCATCGCATTTCCGAATACAAACGAATGCTAATTCCATGTCCATCAATTACAAGATTTATCGTGTAACAGAATTTGAATTCAGAACTAAGTACTTTATTGTTGTTTTGTTTAGATTCCCGCACGAACTATATAGAGCTCTAAAATTATCATTATGTATAATATACTAACAAAATTAATAAAAATATTAAAAAAACAAAATAAATTCTTCAACCGACTTCCAATAAAGGGAAGGTTAAATGTTCGACAATAGGGTATTGTTTTTTTGGTCTCCTTTTTTTCGGAATGCTGACCTTAATTAGTAATTACACTGGAATGTGTTTCAGTCCTAACTTCATTTAGGATATTGCTCATAGTTCTTCTTGAAATTCCAGTGGCATTAGCAACTCTCTTAAACCTTCTTAAAATAATTACTTTCATTAACATACTAATTTTTTTAAATCTGTTGGCTTCGGTTACATAATATTTATAAACATTGAAGATAATTTCGCGTGACTGGCATTGTAAAAGTTTCCCTTTTTTTATAGATATTATCTGAAAACTTTAAATTCGTTCAATTTTAAATTTGGGGTTTTAACAACTCTTTATATATATCGATTAACATATTTACTTTTTTGAACTGAAAATTTCTCTAGGCGCGTTGGAAAATTTTGAGATGGGAAAAACCAACGTCACAGATACCTTGTAGTGAAAACTTTTTTTAGATTGAAAAACTATTGAACTTGCGACACCGTCACCGAAACCGTCACCGACACCTTGAATTGAAGACTTTTTGAAATGAGAAAAACCATAGAACGCGCGACACCGTCAACGGCACCGTTACCGACAGCTTGAAGTAAAAAAAAATTAAGATGGGAAAAAACCATTGAAACCGCGACATCGTCACCGACACCTAGGTGAAAACTTTTGACATGGGAAAAAAACCATTAAACTAGCGTCACCGTTACCGACACCGACACCGTTACCGACACCGTTACCGACACTGTTACCGACACCGTCAACGGCACCGTTACCGACAGCTTGAAGTAAAAAAAAATTAAGATGAGAAAAAAACCATTGAAACCGCGACACCGTCACCGACACCTAGGTGAAAACTTTTGTCATTAGAAAAAAACCATTAAACTAGCGTCACCGTTACCGACACCGACACCGTCACCGACACCGTTACCGACACCGATACCGACACTGTTACCGACACCTTGAAGTAAAAACTTTTTTGAGATAGGAAAAATGGCGTTTCAAATTATGTATATTATTTATTTATTTACACTTATAGTACACTAAAACAGTTTCGTAAAGCTAATACATAAAGTTATTATAATGAAGTGTACAGTAGGCGGTATATAGTATACTAGCTGTTTCTCGCGGTTTCACCCGCGTGGACAACGTTTCTATGACTTTTCGAGGGTGCGCAGTGCGTGGTAAAAAGTAGCCTATGTCTGAATCCAGGTCCTAATCTGTCTACCTACCAAATTTCAGCCAAATACGTTCAGTAGTTTTTGCGGGAAAGCGTAACAGACAGACAGAGTTACTTTCATATTTATAATATTAGTAGGGATAGGGATAGGGATTAGTAATAATTCTTCAATCCATGAAAATGAAAAACAAACAAAAGACAGTTTGTTATATTCTCTTTGCAAACGATTGACTTGATGCAGTGACAGAACGTAAGAGCGGCAACATGCACGCGCGTCGGTCGGTTGCATGGAGCGGCAACGTCGCGCATCTTGTGTATTTACACGACATTTTGTCTCGCACACATTCGTAAATTTAATGAAAATTGAGCGTTGGTTTATTCCATAATTTTAAATGAAAGTATGTTTTTTTATTAATCTTGCGCAAACAAATACTTGAAAAAAGTTTGTAGCACACATAATTTACGCTTTATTCTGTATCCTGAACCAGATTATTGCAATTGTTTTTTGTATGATAATCGAACCACCTTAATGTTACAAAAAACTTTCTGCCTACGAGTATTACAAATACTGGTAATGTCATGATTCAAATTACAGTCTCAGGTTATGGTATTTGCTCGAGGATCCATTAATCCTAGTCATTTACAAAATCTATTATATCTAATCGAGGCTCGAGTTTCCATACAAACGTAGTTCCGCTTTAATACAAAAACTACATGCCGGATTAAATCCAAACTTTGTAAATATATTAAGTAGACGCATATCGATTTTTGAAATTAGTTTTCGTTAGGTTAAAACTAAAAAAAAGAGCAGTTTAAAAATTTCAGTACAAAACTAATTTAAGCCTTCGTTTAGTTATATTTAAAACTACGATGAAAACTAGTTACAAACATCGATATGTGTCTACTCAATGTATTTGCAAAGTTTGGATTCAATCCGGCGTGTAGTTTTTGTATTAAAGCGGAACTACGTTTGTATGGAAACTCGAGCCTCCTGGGGATTCTTAAGGATAACTATTTTGTGCACTTTCTACTTTTTTTTAAAATGTTTTACGTGGTGTGTCAAGTCCCATCTTTAGTGGCACGCATTATACTTCACTGTTTTTATCATTTTAAATGAAGTACCTACTTACACTATTTAAATTTAAAACTTAATACTAGAAAATTATTTTACATAAATTATTATTTATTTAGAGAAAATCACTCTTTATAACACATGTATTAGCTAGCTTTGCAAGCCTTTTCTAGTAAGTTAAAAAAATTATGCACTATATTACCTTAAAAATAGTGATGAAAATTCATAGACAAACTAGGAGCGTTATAAGATGACCGCTGAGACACAATATTAATATTAATAATAAAATAAGGGAACAGGGGCAGCTTGTGGCGAGCCCGACCAGGCCCCCGTCACTCGGCCGAGATAAGTACCTAAACAACGGCGCGGCCTACAAGCCGCGCTCGTCCGTCGGTTGTCAACTCGTGCAGAAAGCGGAGCGATTATCGAGCAAGCGAGTGCGCAAGTTGAAACATGTTCGTCGCGCGGTCTCACAACCCTGCTTGTTGATCAGTTGCGACAACAATAGACCGGCCAGTGCAAAAGAATCTCTCACGCGCATTGATTCGGTTCATTCTTGCGTAAAAGCGCGATTGTTATCGGTGTATGTATAAGTATGTTGAAGTAACACTGGAGGCACTAAGCGCGGTTGCGAACTAGACTGTTCTTTATTACCGCGTAGCGAGAGTTGCTCTTTATTTAAAGCGTCATTGCGGTACTTCATCTGTACTTGTACTATTATTATCATCTGTGACCCCGACTCCAGAGGGCCCGTGTTCATTTGGCCCTCGCCTCTTGTGCTCGACTTTATTGGCCGACCAAGAGTGGAGAAAGCAAGAGCTGAACCTATGCTCCAGGTTGGAAGTGTAAAATGTCATAACGCCGGG
Organism: Coleophora flavipennella; assembly: GCA_947284805.1. Classification (NCBI taxonomy): domain Eukaryota; kingdom Metazoa; phylum Arthropoda; class Insecta; order Lepidoptera; family Coleophoridae; genus Coleophora; species Coleophora flavipennella. The sequence continues at coordinate 9,815,241 of OX369278.1, forward strand.
GGTCTGCTGACCCGTACAGGGATCTGGATCCCGCAGACTCACCTCTGGACAACCTTACGACACTTACACCATGTTGCCACCCTGCTGCCATTTGGTAGCACTTACAGGGGGCCCATTTAGTGAGCGGCAAGTCACAGCGATGATTTCAAGATGAGACAATTGATATGGCAGGCGTCCCGTAGTCTCATCAATATCCCAGCAACCAGTCCAGCAATTATCCACCCATAACCTGGCATAGTTTCTATCTTTTCTGCAATAGTCCTTGCATCTGGCGGGTGCTGTCTTTGGGTAAAGTCATAGCGGTCATCATAGTACGCCCGCACTTTACACGACTTTTGACCACAATAAAGTGTGCTATTTGCAGTAGGAATATAAATTCTTAAGTTTTTTATACATCAGTGTAACTACTTAATTCACAATTTTTCCGTGATACTATATTTATTTTAATGTAGCTTTTAGCCGCGGCAATGCTTGCATGGATATCGTTTAATTTATGACCGTAAGCGGCTCACGATCGTAGAATAATAAAATAGCCTATGTGTTAATACAGTGTTTAATCAATACCTACCTTTGTCTTATTCACAATTGGTAAGCCCTTGGCATCATCTCACCTGATGGTAAACGACGATCAAGATTCCCCAACGCAATGGGGAACTAGCTATCTTATCTTTAAGCCGGATCACATCAATGCTGTTAACATAGATGCTTGGCGTCAAGACTTAGATAAGATGTTAGTAGCTAGCCAGCCGGGCTTATAAAATTATCTTCCACCACCTAACTAAAAAGTCTCACAAATTCCGCCGGAAATCGAACCCGCGACCCCCTGATGTGAAGCTAATGGACTAAACATTACGCCACGGAGGCGGTAAAACTACTTTTTTTTTTCAAATCATTTTATCCGTTTAGGCGTGAAAGAACAAACATCCATACTTTCGCGTTTGTAATATTAGGAACTGGATGGCGTCCAGCGTAGACGCACACAGGCCGGTCAGAAAACCTCGGCAAGAAAGGCGGTTAAAACGCAAATCTCTTATTTTTCATGTAATGTGAGAGGTGAAGATATTCTTTCTCTGTCAGATTGTATAGGAGGGAAAGGGACTTACTTTTTGACCGCATGCCTTACGATTTGCCGGACCGGCCAGTGCGCGGCAACGCAAAAACGCCGCGCAAAATCGTACAAATATAACACCACACCCATCATAGCAGCACCACAGTCTAAAGAATCCATACAGTCGTCCAACGGAGACGTCTGGATAGGGCAATCGTGCGGGGGCCGTGGGCCGAGACGGGGGACGTCGAGCCCTAATTGCCCTAGTCGCCTTTCGGGACCAGCACAGCGCCAGAGGCACAGATTACTAAATAGTTACTTCCCAGAGGTGACAAGTGACTAGTGTTACAATAGAATACAATTACTTTATTAATCTTATGATATTAATGAGCGTCACGGGCGTAACGGCTAGGGCCGCCGCCTCCTGTCCGGGAGGTCGTGGTTCGAATCCTGTCACGTATCAATGTGTTTATCCGACGCTCTTACGGTGAAGGAAAACATCGTGATGAAACCTGCACACGCCTGCGAAGGAACTCGAAGGTTGTGTGTAAAGTCGACCAACCCGCACTGGGCCCGCGTGGTCGACTAAGGCCCGATCGCCCTAACTCAGGGTAGGCTTGAGCCCCTCGGTGGGGACGTATATGAGCTGATAAGAAGACTACCTATTCTGATCATACTGCTCATATGCTATGATATCGGCTACGACGCAAAATCAGAGGAGTTTAACTACTGTATGGATTCTTAAACTGTGGCAGTACCTACTTAAATTTAAATTTTTGACAAACAAAACCTCAAAATATGATTAGTATAATAGGTAACCCAGTTTTGGGTTGTTTTGAGTTCATTGTGAAGCACCAACGATGAGTCTCGATCGCTTCAAGGCACGTAGGGAAATATTTGCGTCACGCGACCGATGGCTCTGAAAATATAAAAAAAGTTCATTTTTAATTTTTATTTAACACAATTGGTAAGTACTTAGCATCATTTCACCTGATTGGTAAGTAATGATGATGCCGAAGACGATGGCGGGCCTACCAAGATTCCCCAACGCAATAGGGAGCTGGCTATCTCATCTACAATCCGTAACACATTACATTACGACGACGACAAGACTTAGACAAAGTATACATATTACTAACATACATAGTACTAACATACAGTATGGACACTCCCTGCCGCTCTCTAGATTGCGACCTCACCCCCTCGTCACCCAGGGTGATACAGATTGATTACAGTTTGGTTCTCAAACGTATGGGATTTCGCCGTAATTTCGTTTGCTCCGTCATTTGTTTTTAGAAATGTCATTTCACGACCATTTATACGCAGTGTCCAGGGTGTGATTTAGATAAGATGGTGGTAGCTAGCCAGACGGGCTTAGAAATTGCCCTTCCACCAACCAAACCGAGTCAAACAAAGCTAGACTCCGACGGGAATCGAGCCCGCGACCTCCTGATGTAAGCTAATGGACGTTACCGTCACGCCACGGAGGGTTGCCAGGAATATTACCTTGTTCCTAAGCCGGCAGTGAGTAGGAGTATCTACAAGCCGGATCACATGAATGCTGTTAACATTGATGCTTGACGACAAGACTTAGATAAGATGGTGGTAGCTAGCCAGGCGGGCTTAGAAATTGCCCTTCCACCAACCAAACCGAGTCATACAAAGTTAGACTCCGACGGAAATCGAGCCCGCGACCTCCTGATGTAAGCTAATGGACGTTACCGTCACGCCACGGAGGGTTGCCAGGAATATTACCTTGTTCCTAAGCCGGCAGTGAGTAGGAGTATCTACAAGCCGGATCACATCAATGCTGTTAACATTGATGCTTGACGACAAGACTTAGATAAGATGGTGGTAGCTAGCCAGGCGGGCTTAGAAATTGCCCTTCCACCAACCAAACCGAGTCATACAAAGTTAGACTCCGACGGAAATCGAGCCCGCGACCTCCTGATGGGAAGCGAATGGACTAACCATTACACCACGGAGGCGGTTAGCCTACCGGTTCTGCACTACACAAAGTCAGGTCTCCGTCACTCCATGTACTTGCGCGCTATAATAACCTACCGCCCGGCTGAGCGTTCTCGGGCCGTTTGCGGACCCAATTCAGTGCGGTTTTCACAAACGAAGCGCACGCACGTAGTTTAATTTAAATCGTTTTGTTCGTTCGTACGCGTACCTACGATGCCGTCTGGTGCCTTATGTGCTGTAGATGGGTGCAAATCAAGCAAAAGAAGAGATAAACACCTAAAATTTTTCCATTTACCTGTCAATGAAGAAAGGTAAGTGATAAACTATTACTATTTTTTGTCGTTTTAAAATTATTTTTAATACTAGGTATACTAAGCAATAGCTAGTACTCTTTATTACACTGTGGCATTAGCTTGCCTTTCAGACACAGATTTTCATTTTTTTGTTACATAGAAACGTCATACTTACCTTAAACACTATTTTAACAACGTTTAAAAAGCTATTTTTATTAAAATAAAATTGTGATAATATGTGAGTCGCAGGCGCGGCGACCTGTCTCAACTTGTCGTGCGTGCTGTTAGCGCACACAAAAACTTTTGACATACCTAACTATTTAGTAATCTGTGCTTGTGATTCGGTTTTATGCGATTTGTAAAAAATATACATGGTGAATTTTTTCTATGAGGAATTTCTAAATTATAAGAGATAGAGCAAAGCGCTCTTAAGAACCGTGATCTCAATTTTAGAGAAAATAAAAATTGCGTATTAAAAAATTAAAAAAATTATAGGTCCTGGAGTATGTACTCCGGAGATATGACTTTTTCTTAAAAAAATTTTTTTTTGTTATTTCGATTGTATATCACTATAGAAAACTAAAAATTGTACGGAGACCGTAGGTCTAAAGTTGCTAGAAGTTGTTGAAATAAACGTTTTAAATAGTATGTGGAAACTGAACTGACAGACCGATTTTCAAATGATAAAAAAAATATAAAAACAAATTTATAAAAAAAAATATATGTTGCCCGCGGCTTCGCCCGCGTAGCGGTATGAAAAATAGATAAGAACCTATTCTCAGGCCTACCCGATATGCACACAAAATTTCATAAAAATCGGTCCAGCCAAACGGAGTAGTATGATTACTAACACTGTGACACGAGAATAATTTATATATATATATAGATAGATAAATGATACAATTTTAAACTACCACCTATAAGTCAAAACATATTCACAGTTCTCAATAACATAGACACAAAAAGTTATGTTAATTTAATTTTATCGAAGAGGCAGCCCTGCGATCGCGCGGTGTGAAGCAAGCACTGCGGTTGCTGACGCGATGGAGTAGGCTATTATAGCAGTAGGTATTGGAAATTTACTACTGAGTGAAGTATCTGTTACGTAGTAACTAATTAGTAATCTGTGACAAAGTCTTTAGCGCTCTCAATTTGGTACTGTTTTTTTTGGCCGAGGCTGTAGCCTAAACGTCTTAATGGCTTTTGAAGTGCCAGGTGTCGTTAAACTCATCTTGATTTCGTTAAACACTACATTCTAACCTGACTACTGGCCAATAGAAAGGGATTATTGTTTTTGTGCAGTTTGGTTTTTTGTTAAAATTTGGAGTAAAAATATTACTTTTGTGGCGGCAACTGCAGTAACCCGCCACTGAACATTAACACAAGCGACGAGAGAACAAAAGAAATACGACACCTAGAACGCGCTATTAGAATTTCTTCAGCGCTGAGTATATATACAGATACCAATCATTAACGATTGGTCCACGGCCGGACCCCAGGCATACCACCTCGCCTGGCGGAGATATCTCCCTTTGCTCTCGTCGAGTAGGAACGCGCCGTTCCTAAACTTTGTAAAACCCGCGACCTCCTGATGTGAAGCTAATGTACGTTACCGTCACGACACGGAGGGTTACAGGAATGTTACCTTGTTCCCAAGCCCGCAGTGAGTAGGAGTCGCCGGCCCCGCACCAAATACTCGGGGCAGCGCGCGAAGCGAAACAACGCAGACGCACTCTCGCCGGCCCGAAGCTCGTTGTTATACGACATTATGCCCTGTGGACATAAAAAAATATAATAAATAAATAAAAATAAATAAATATTCTGGGACAAATCACACATGGTCATCTGGTCCCAAAAGTAGGATTCCCTGTGTTATGGGAACCAGAGACTGATATATACATACTTATATACGTTTAAATAATAATAATAATAATAATTTATTCACTTTAAGAAGTCTTATCATATAAGTTTCTTAAATTATTTAGGAACATCTGGGTGTGCAGACCCTAGTATCTGTACTAGGCAGCGCCTGTGTTACAGAAACTAGTCCCTTCCAAGCAAAATAACTTATTTATTACACTTGGTGTTGACAATAAGACTTGTTGCGTTATCAGCATAATATAATAATACATTTAAAAAGAGAATAGGAGAAAAATAAATAAAACTAAGTATAGTTATTGCTAACCCAGTTAAATGGTTTGTGCGTGTGTGTTTGTTTGTGTGTGTGCGTGTCTATGTGTGTGTGTGTGTGCGTGTGTATGTGTGGGCACAGTATATATATTAGTACTAACGTACAGTATGGACACTCCCTGCCGCTCTCTAAATTCGACCTCACCCCCCCGTCACTCAGATTGGATGTAGATTGGGTACCAAACGTAAAGGACGAGCTACGCAAGCGCGATAAACGTCACTTATATTCACTTTGCGCGCCGCTGTGATTTCGTACACCGGAATAAAAAGCAACTAGTTACAGAACGTAAAGGACGAACTACGCATGCGCGATTAACGTCACTTATATTTACTTTGCGCGCCGCTCACCGCTCGACGCCAATAGGCGGCCGCGGCGCTGAGATGCCTCGTATCATGATTGGCTGACCACCAATATTATACGACCAAATCTAAGAACAATCAGTTCCTATGAATCTTCATACTAGCTGTATCTTTTTTTTTAGAAATGTAGTTCCTTTATGTTTTTCATATGTCAGATATCAGTTTGTTATTGTGGCATGTGAGATATTTTGTTCGTTTTATTTATTGTTTGTAATAATTTGATTAGATGGTGTGAAAGTATGAGTTGTATAGAAATAACTAGTGGTGTAATATTATAAAATGTGATCTCGGAATTATAGATTGAGATTGACTATTATTGTAGGTTGCTAAATGAGATTGTTTCACGGACAAAAGCTCCTGTGTTTGAAGAACAAATGAACAATGTTATCCATGTAAGTTACTTAATCATGTAAGATAACTGTTGATTGTTGCTTGCAGCACAGTATATATATCTTGCAGTGTGCATGCAGTAAATAACTAACAAACATTCGTGACCAATACCGCCGGTGTGATTCAACCCTACCTGCATTCTTGCCTATAGATACGTCAGTTATATATATGTATATCATTTCTCGCTCGTTTGTATGGAGTGTCCGGGGTGTGGTGTGGGTGTGTGTGTGTGCGAGAGAGAGAGAGAGAGAGAGAGAGAGTGTTACTGTGCCTATTTCTGTACACTAAGTAGGTTTTCTGTGCCTTGGTAGTCAAGTCCTAGCAGCCATTCTTTAATTTTTCTTTTCAAAGTGTTCTGAGTGGAATCTAGAAGATCTACCTGTCTAGATACTATAATGTTGTAAATGTAGGGGGCCATAAAAAGTAACTATTTAGTAATCTGTGCCATAAACGCGTATTGAGTCTGAGCAAAAGAAGTTTTTTGACGCGGTCTAGGAACTTTAAAAATCCTTTTAGTTTTATCTCGTTGAAAGTTTGAAATTTCAGAGTGATAGCGAGCGGATAGTGCCAATATAAACAGTTGCCTTACATTCAGCATCTTGTGCTCAGAGTACAACTGGCGAGTCGGATACAAATATGGTTTATAAAGCATTGTCTTTAGTACGGCACGGTGTGCTCTTTCCAGCTCCAAAAGGTGCGTCTTTGCTGCACCACCCCATGAGGTTATACAGTAAGTGATGACTGATAGGCACAACGTCTGATAAACCATGAGGGTGGTTTCTGGTTTTCCGACATCTCTAAGATTCCGCATAATTGGGAGAAGCTTCCTTACTCTAGCTGCTGTGGTTTCAATGTGCTTAATCCACTTCAAGTTTTCGTCAAGTGTAACACCCAGGTACTTGATCGAAGTAACTTTGGCGAGAGCGGCGCAGTCACAGTTTCTTCGTTGAACATGTTCAAGTTGGTTGCAGGGAAAAGTGTGAGTGGGTAGAGAAATATCAAGTTTTGGGCTGCTCCGGTTCGAGATGCTAAAGCATATATATTTCGTTTTAGACACATTCAGTGTTAATAAATTACTTTCAAGCCACTGAGTAACCCTGCAGAGACCTGCTTCGGCAACTTGTTTTGCTTTCATCCAATCTTTACCATGGAATATTATGGCCGTGTCATCCGCAAATGTGAAAATACGCCCAGAAGCGACTGGCATTTTGCAGAGTGAGTTGATGTACACTAAGAAGAGCGTCGGTCCTAAAACGCTCCCCTGTGGAACTCCGAAAGTTATTTCTTTGTAGCTGCTGCTAAAACCATTTATTTTAGTGCACTGACTTCTTTTTGAGACATAGTCTTTGAACCAGTTCAATGAGACTCCTCTAATTCCAAATTCTTCGAGCTTATCCAAGAGGTTTGGCAAAGACACGGTATCGAACGCTTTCTGGAGATCGAGAAAAACACCTATGCATTTTTTACTATCATCCAGAAGGTTTGTTATATGACCTACAAGACCAAGGACCGCATCCTCAGTTGATTTTTTAGCTCTAAAGCCAAATTGGTTAGAAGCTAATAGGTTGCGATCTTCGAGATATCTGGTAAGTCGAACACTTACTACTTTTTCAAGTATCTTGCCTAATGTACTGAGTAATGATATTGGTCTGTAGTTGGACAGCGTTGACTTGTCTCCACCCTTGTGTACTGGTGTGACAACATACATACATATATAGATATTTAACACCCAGACACAGAGCTTACACATTTGCTCATCACACAAATGTTTGCCCTGGGTGGGGATCGAACCCACAACTCTCGTATCAGCAGTCAAGAGCACTAACCACTGAGCCACCGAGTCAGTCGTTAAGGACCATTTATGTTGGAATTCTCAAAATGAGAGCCATCTAGCGATTTTACGGTGGAGGAAAACATCGTGAGGAGAAACTCGCAGGTTGTGTGTGAAGTCGACCAACCCGCACTGGGCCCGCGTGGTCGACTAAGGCCCGATCGCCCTAATTCAGGGTAGGCTTGAGCCCCTCGGTGGGGACGTATGTGAGCTGATATCATCATCGTCAACTATTTTAAATCGACTTCCAAGAAGCAGGAGGTTCTCAATTCGACTGTTGTTTGTAGTTGTTTTTTTAAAAATTGTAAAAATGGGACCCTATTACTAAGACTTCGCTGTCCGTCCGTCTGTCTGTCTGTCACCAGGCTGTATTTCGAAAACGGAACCCTAAATTATAAAAATGGTCTTAGATGACTCACAACTATTTTTAAGCTCTAACCAACGATACCCCACACGACTGGGTTTGACGCGAAAAAAAAATCATCCCCACTTTATTTTTAGGGGAGGAAAAGTTTTTTTTCGAAAGTTTTTTTGACAGTTCTCTCCGCGTTATTATTATATTTATCTTTGCCAAATTTCAGCTCTTAACTACTTATAGTCTAGGAGCTAGGCCGCGGACAGACAGACGGACAGACAGATATGACGAAACAATAAGGGTTCCTTGTTGTGCTTCGGAACCCTAAAAATGGAACTATATTTTACTCCGAAACATGGCAACCAAGGGGGTAACCTGTGGGGGTAACTTATCAAAGGCAATATTTTAAATTTCGAACTGACTTGCAAATAGAACGCTGTTTATTAAAAAAAAAACAAATGAACACTTTAGCGCGTGAAAAGTTATTGATGTTCTCTAGTAATTGATTTTGAGAAGTAATTATTGAAGTTTTAATTTCCGCGCATTATCTGAGAAAAGTAATACACAAGCCTTTTATGTCACTTTAAATCACGTCCTCTAATAGTAAATTACTGCCGCGATCTATAATGACTACTTTGCTGGTCGCGCTGATGATGGCCAACAGCGCAGCGTAGCGCAGCTCCAGGCCGACACAGCGCGGTCAGCGTGCAGCAAGGGCTGCAATGATGGCCAAGCTGGAAGGCCTAGAGCGTAGCTAGGCTAGCTCGAGGCAATCATAGCGTGACCAGCGAAGCAGTCATTGTGGGCCAAGGCTTGTATAGTGCTTTACTCAAAAATGCAAGTACCTAATCTAAATAAAACCAGCAAGAAATTTAAATTAAAAATATATTAATTAACTAGAAATTTAATTAAAATGACAATTATGAAAAGTACAGTTAAACACCGACTTATCCGGTTAAATATTTCGAATAGTTTGCGATAATTCTATTGCGGTGTTTGTTTATTTCTTCATTTATTATTTAATTTATTTCATCATTTTTAGCAAAAAAGTCACTAAATACAAACAAAACAATCCTGAACCGCGCTTTTATTACTTCTTTTTTTTAAGCAATGGTAGTTGGAACTATACAGCCAAATATGGAATAAATTTTTTTTGTACCTATCTCTATAAATACAAACGGCTGTGTTTTAAATAAAATCTTTTTGCATTTGATTTTTTAAAACGTTGAAACGTCAAAATTGCGGCTGGCAATGTTGCCCTCCTTGAAATAGAACGGAAACGTCGACTTTGCTCAAACAAGGTTGTCAAAATAATGACAACGTTACATGCATTTTTGAGTAAATATATTTTTTTACTTACCTCATAAAATTTTTCCTTTTTCTAGATTTCAACTTTCAGGCCACTATTCCAAATCTTACGTGTTCATGTAGCAGATGATTTCAGCTGGTTATTTCATCATCATCATCATCATCATATAAGCCATACGTCCACTGCTGGAGATAGGCCTCCCCCAAGGATTTCCACGACGACCGGTTCTGCGCTACCCTCATCCAGCGGCTTCCCGCGACCTTCACCAGGTCATCAGTCCACCGAGTGGGTGGCCTGCCTACGCTACGTTTTCCGGTGCGTAGTCGCCACTCGAGAACTTTACTACCCCAACGGTTCACTGTTCTACGAGCTATGTGCCCCGCCCACTGCCACTTAAGTTTAGCAATTCTGAGAGCTATGTCGGTGACTTTGGTTCTCCTACGGATCTCCTCGTTTCTGATTCGATCACGCAGAGAAACTCCGAGCATAGCACGCTCCATTACCCTTTAGGTGACCTTGTTATTTATTTTATTTTAAATAAATTTTGCTACACTATATAAAAGCGATGACATCGCACTGTGCGAGGCGCACGACACGTCAAGTTGAGTCAAAGTATATATATTAGTACTAACATACAGTATGGACACCCCCTGCCGCTCTCTAGATTCCGACCTCACCCCCTCGTCTCTTAGATTGATACAGATTGGTTACAGTTTAGTTGTCGAACGTATAGGATTACGCCGCCATTTTGTTTGTTGCGTCATTCGTTTTTTGTAATGTCATTTCTGGCCCGTTGTATGAAGTGTCCAGGGTGTGCTTTAGTACCAAAAGTTGAGTTAAATCCTTAGTTAAATTTTTCAGCTGTTATGACGATGATTATAGCGGTCTGCACTCACCACAAGCATGGCGTAATGTGGGCAGTACCCAGTGAGCACGTGCACGGTGGTCCTCTGATACTTGCTGTGCCCAGCCAGGTCTAGGAACGACACCAGCTTGTGTCCAGGGTGTGGTTGAGTTCAGTGAATCAGTGCAGTTATGGTCTCACCTGTATGATGGCAGTCTGCCGCACGTTGCCGACGTGCACACTGCATTGGAAGCCCGGCGCTATCGCCGTCGAGTGACGCAGCACATGCACTGATGCCTGGACACAATTCAACATTTATTGTATTTCATGTTAATGGAACTCCTTGTCTGCGTCTGTGTTTCCCGACTCCTACAATAGGGGTGACGACAGCATCAGAAATAAATTATGAACTCTTGAACTTACGTTAGCTTCACTGATAATATGCTATAGTTATCCTTATAATCTTATACTGATAAATAATCTTACTTCAGAATTAACTTACCTACTACGTTATTACTATCATCATAATAATATTCATAATTCAATTATTATTCAATTATTGCTTTTATTATTTCTGTCTTATTTATGTGCAATATCTACCCGTCATATTTGCAATGTATTTAGATACCTACTTTTATTTTATTTGGTTTCGCGAAAGACGGGCATCCATCATATACTTTAAATAATATTATTTCCACAAAGTTTATGTTTTGCATTGTACATTGGTCTACTACATAAGTTGTACTTTGATGCAGTCGGGAGTGGTTTACTCGAGTTCTTAATCACATAGCCATGTTTAAAAGAAAGAAGATGATAATTTCATTAGGCTTTAAGTATGGGTATTTAAAATGTATAATGCACATGTAGGTATAAAGACAAACTGTATGTAACTGCCTATTCCCTTAGTTTTAGACATATAGGTAACTCGTATAGGATTCAAGGTGTGTTGAAATAGTCGTTCGAGGTGCGCACGACGCAACCACCGGTACTGACAGAATATCAGCGTTGTGGACACAATCCACAACATTATGCTGAGTCAGCGCCGTTTCATTGGCAGTACTTATCGTTCGTCCTGTTTGTGTTTCACTTAGTTTTTTAATTTTGCTTTATTACGTCTTTTATTTTAATCTTGTTCTTTGTGTCAAATTCTTTGTGTTAAACTGTCAATGAATAAATGATTTATCTATCTATCTATCTATCTATCACAAAATTGCCCTCCTACTTAAACTTCGGAAAACCTTTTGTTTTTCATCAAGTCTTCGATTTTTAATTCACCAAAATCACAAAATGAGTACATAAATGACGGTGCAAAACTATAACGTCACGCCTAGGTATTTCAAACGTTTTTAGAACAAAATTTTGTTTTTGACAGATGATAAAAAGTAAATCAGATGACTAGCATTCGTCATCACCCATTTGGGGATCTTCAAGGCGAGAGTGAATAGGCATTATTTGAGTTTGCGTGTACCATACTCGACTACATCGTCACTTACCATCAGGTGAGATATAGTCAAACGCAGTCAAATTTTTAATAAAAAAAATGCTTCGTCCTCGAGATTGGTACCTTGAAGAGATATTGTAGTAACGAATATCTGCTAACACTCCATGCGCTTTGCTGAGGATAGATATAAGTTTCAAAGTGAAAACTTCTTTAAGCGCGTTGGGCATTTTTTGAGATGGGGAAAAAACCATTGAACTCGCGACACTGTTACCGACACCTTACCAGGAACACTCGCAGGGTCAAAACTTTGTCAATCTAGTCGTTCGCCAGGAACACTCGGAGGGTCAAAACTTATAAAACTGTAAAAAGTTTTCACTTCTGTCGACACTCCGGGAGTGGTTAGGTTTTTTTTCTTTTCCTTAAGGGTACCCTTCAATGCTTGTTTGTCGGTTGGTTGAGCCGGCCCGTCATCCATTTGGGGTACACCGGAGCTCATTGTTGGCAGACGTTTCCAAAACTTGGTAATCGTGGAGTTGCAGGGTGGTGGGTTGGGGGCGGGGGGGTGGGGACCAATCTCGGTGATGAAGCATTCGTGTAGTTATGATAGAAATTAACTTTAGTAGGTTCGTTTAGTCACTAACTATTTCTTGTATGTGAGTCATGTTTATTATATCAGCCGAAAGACGTTCACTATTGAAAATAGGCCTCCACAAGGATTTCCACTAGCGGCTTCCCGCGACCTTCACTAGGGTTGCCTATGCTATTTTGCGCGGTACTCACTCGAAACTTTACTGCCTTAGCGGCCGTCAATTGTACGAGCTACGTGTCCCGCCCGCTGCCAATTGAGTTTGGCGATTATGTGAGAGCTATGTCTGTTACTTTAGTTTTTTTTTAATTCAAAATTGGTAAGCCCTTCGCATCATCTCACCTGATAGTAAATGACGATGTCGAAGATGGAAGTGGACTTACCAAGATTCCCCAACGCAATGGGGAACTGGCTATGTTATCTTTAAGCCGGAACACATCTCATTACGTAACGAGACAATGAGCGTAACGGGACCATGAGTCATCCTTTTTCGTGCGTGCAGGCGGCGTCCATCGATTTATTAGACGTTGTCACGTCAAAAAATTGGTCGACGCACACTCCGTAGGTAAAGTTTGTAAGCAAAATCTAACAAATCTATAAGTTTTGTTTTACAACCAATCAGCGATTACTTTCTAGATTTCGCTTATACGCAAGTTTGGCCTAACCTTTCAGAGTTTAGGAAGAGACCCAATCCCCACCACTGGGGACGTTATGGTCTGTTAACGATGATGATGATGATGATGAGAAGTCATCATCATCATCATCATCGTTATCAGACCATAACGTCCATAGTAAGTACGAGGTAAGTACTTCTACTTACCTGGAAATACATGCATCCTCTCGGGTCGTTCGGGTCTTCTAACAACACTTTGTCGCTGCACACACATTCTTTGTAATTGTCCTTAATTTCTGCGGTGTTGGTGCTCTTTATTATCTCCTTTTCTGGTTCACTGTCCGACCTGACGAGGAAAAAGAATGATTGACTTGTTCTAGAAATAAACCCTAATTGTGTTTTTTCCAACCACGTCACGCCTAGGTATTTCCACAGATCTACATTTCAAACATTTTTAGAATAAAACTAGCTGTCCCGGCGAACTACGTTCCACCTTACTCTACACTATACTACCCTACCCTACACTACCCTACCCTACACTAAACTAAACTACACTACACTACACTACCCTACCCAACTCGACAAAAAAATAATTAGCGAAATCGGTCCAGCCGTTCACGCGTGATGCCGTGACGTAGGGAAATAGGGATTCATTTTTATATAATACAGATTACATTTTTGACAGATGACGAAAAGTAAGTAGTTCAAATGACTAGCTTAGCAGTCTTGATCCCTATTATTGCGTAGGCAGTTATTGCTAATAATCGGGCTCGACTGTTCGGTCGTTCCCCGTCTGCGCCCGCGTCTCTCTGTAGAGCGTAGACTCAACGCTAAAGACATAACCTTTCTTTTTCTTCGTCACAATTGGTAAGCTTTTGGCTTCATCTCACCTGATGGTAAGTGACGACGATGCCGAAAATGGAAACGGGCTCACCAAGATTCCCCAACGCAATGGGGATCTTTCTGTAAATCAACTCAATTCAAATTAAATTCGGACTTTCGTGAACTGCAAATCTAGTCACTGTTCATTATCTCCATGCAAGCTTCAACAAAGACATATAACCTTTCTTTCTGTAAATCAATTTATTTTCATCATATCAACTCATATACGTCCCCACTGAGGGGTTCGAGCCTACGCTGAATTAGGGCGACCGGGCCTTACTTAGTCGACCACGCGGGCTCAGTACGGGTTGGTCGACTTCTCACGCAACATTTGAATTTCTTCGCAGGAGTGTGCAGGTTTCCTCACGATGTTTTCCTTCACGGTAAGAGCGTCGGGTAGAAGTACATATGAAATCCAAATTCGAAAACACATTGGTACGTGGCAGGATTCGATCCACGACCTCCCGGACAGGAGGTAACTGCCCTAGCCGTTACGCCACCAACGTTACATTTAAGTCCATCAAAACAGAGCGGCAACGTCAGACGCATGTCTCAACTGTAAATGTTCAAATAATTAGCTGGAAAAATGTAGTTTTTTGCGTTTAGCGCGCTAAGTGTCACGGGAAAGGACATAGGGTACTTTTTTCTTGAGAAAACTGAAAAAATACTTCTTTTTTGTTAATTTCTTTATCATGGCAATGCAACAATGGATTGTAGATATTTTTTGCACAGAGATGGTTGAGGGGGTGGGAATTGACATAATATATACTAATAGCATATCCTGACATAGTTTCCGAGGGATCTGAGGAAAACTCATTTCCACGCTCGCGCACGTCGTCGTCGCAACGGAGCAAGGGATTGAAGTAATTTTTGTATAGAATTAGTTAAGGGGGTGGGAAGTGATATAGACTGCTAATCAGAATAGCCCGATATAGTTCCTAAACGGATCTGGAGAAAATCAAGTCCACGCTCGCACCACTCACCCTCAACGATAGTCATAAAAACGATGTGCACGCGGGCAAAGCCGGGGACAAAAGCTAGTTTACCTATAAATGTTGGCGTCCTCAAAGCAGTCCTCCTTAACAAGGCTGTCCTCCACCTTGGCGATGTCGTGGAGCAAGTTCTTGTTTTTTCTGCGCACGCTCTTGCGGTGCTTCGCGTTCTGCAGCGACTGTTGGCAGCTCTGAATCAGTTCTGCCACCTGCAAGGTTTATTTGTTTTTACTTTTGAGCGACTAAGGAGCAAACGTTAACACTAGAGTACACGCGTGACCTACTATAGTAGACCATGGTGACATATAAGATTGCAACTTTTTTATTTCGCGCGATAACACGTTGTGCCTCAAGCTATTCCTCGTAAAGACAATTACGCTTAAGGTCAGTGACAGGTGCGACTCCAGCGCGTACGGACGAGTCCACTATTTGGCGCCAAAACTGCAGGACTACCATTGGAGTCCGCGCGAGCACTGGCGTAACAAATAAATGTAGGTGACTATAATATTAATCTTAATATATATAAATCTCGTGTCACAATGTTTGTCCTCAATGGACTCCTAAACCACTTAACCGATTATAATAAAATTCGCACACCATGTGCAGTTCGATCCAACTTGAGAGATAGGATAGGGTAGGGTAGGGTAGTGTAGGGTAAGGTAGTGTAGGGTAGGGTAGGGTAGTGTAGTGTAGGGTAGTGTAGTGTAGGGTAGGGTAGTGTAGTGTAGTGTATGTAGGGTAGGGTAGTGTAGTGTAGTGTAGGGTAGTGTAAGGTAGGGCAGGGCAGTGTAATGTAATGTAAGGCGGTACGAAGTTCGCCGGGACGAGTACGAAGAGGAAGGAAAGGCTCTAGCGTTTGAACGATTCGACATATAACGGCGGAAGCGAGCGAAGCTATCGTTGGAGTAGTTTGCTCGCTAGATAAAAACTGGGTCCTGTCAATAGTTTTAAAATTTTTCTCAAGAGTATGGTAAATTTTCAAGGAACAAAGTATGCAACTCTACTTGTGTAGTTATGTGTGGTAAGCTAAGAGACTGACTGTAGAAATAAAATAGTGATTGCCATATATTTTATTTTTGTAGTATTATTTTTGCAACCATCCATCTTACTTAATAACACATGAAAACAACTACACTTATTTTAATCGTATTTAAGTTTAGTTAAGCCGAGTGTTTTGGTCGAATCCACCATTGTCCACTTATGTACTAAACACTTACTTTACTACATAATAGCTCTTTGACTGTGTACACTAATGTGTACTTAAGTTAAACTTATTAATTTAGTGCGTGTACACAGTCTAAGAACTATTAAGTAGTAAAGTAAGTGTTTAGTACATAAGTGGACAACGGTGGATTCGAACAAAACACTTGGCTTAACTAAACTAAAATACGATAAAATAAGTGACTATAATATTAATCTAATATATAAAATTCTCGTGTCACAGTTTTCGTTCCCTTACTCCTCCGAAACGGCTTGACCGATTCTCATGAAATTTTGTGAGCATATTGAGTAGGTCTGAGAATCAGCCAACATAAATTTTTTTAGGGTAGGGTAGGGTAGGGTAGGGTAGGGTAGGGTTGGGTAGTGTAGTGTAGGGTAGGGTAGTGTAGTGTATGTAGGGTAGGGTAGGGTAGTGTAGGGTAGGGTAGTGTAGTGTAGGGTAGTGTAGGGTAGTGTAGTGTAGGGTAGTGTGGTGTAGGGTAGTGTAGTGTAGTGTATGTAGGGTAGTGTAGGTTAGGGTAGTGTAGGGTAGGGTAGTATAGTGTAGGGTAGGGTAGGGTAGTGTAGTGTAGTGTAGTGTAGGGTAGGGTAGGGTAGGGCAGTGTAATGTAATGTAAGGCGGTACGTAGTTCGCCGGGACAGCTAGTAATATATATAAAATATTATAAAATGTTTCTAATGTTGTGTTCTTTGTTTTATAGGTTAGGTTTCAGTTTGATATTGAAATAATAAGTCTAAAAAGATGTTTTTTTTTAAGTTTTGGAAAGAAATTCCTCAATAGTGCCATATTTTTGTTAATTTTCTTAAGTTTTTGATTTGTTAATTATTTCCTAGTTTAAAAAGCATATAAATGCTAAAACTGTGTTCTTAACATAAGACTTATAAATAAAGAACTGATACCAAATACTATTTTATTCAGTACGTAAACAAAAAATAAACATGTTTTTATAAGGCCTACTACAGTCGGCCACGCGAGCACTCGTGCTAAAAAAACAGGCGCGTGTACTGTAGTGTTAAGTATTGTGATGTCAAAAAAATAAGTTGAGATTGCGGTGGGGATCAATTGTCATACACAAATAGTGTAAAAACCAAAAAAATAAAAAAACCTGTGTGTGTGTGTGTGTGTGTGTGTGTGTGTGTGTGCATCCATCCGGTGCTCTAGTTCCACAAACACAGTACGGAGTCGCGGACATTGTAGGGCTAATGACGAACCCTACTGTCAGAAATATTTCAAGCCATTATTTAACTTAACTTTGACTTAACGACATGTCAATATTCGAAAATATTATACAAATGAGGATTTGGAATGTTGAGGTTGCCATTGTAGTGTGAAGAAGTCATCCTTTTTAAATTATTTTCGAAAGTGTTTTTGTTTTTTTATGTTTTAAAAATTTGGAATTTTCACTTCCGTCTACTTTTTTTAACGACTTATCATTTTTTCCGGATTCTCAAGCTACCCATATTTTTTCAACTTTCCATATTTTTTAATAAAACGTTGAAAAAAAATACAATATGTTTTCTAGTTACATTTTTGTATTTTGGTTCTCCTACGGATCTCCTCATTTCGCTCCATTGCCCTTTGGGTGACCTTGAGCCTTCTTACAATGTCTCAGTTCCGTATGTCATTACTGACAACACACACTGGTCAAAGACCTTGCGGTATTTGGGACGTAAAGATATTGCGAAGCCAAAGTAACCAAGGTAACCCCGACATAGATTACAGAATCTTAAAACTTAAGTGGTAGCGGGCAGGGCACAAAGCCCGTAGAACAGATGGCCGTTGGGGCATGTCCTCATGTACATCTAACAGATACGCGAAACTACCAGGTTTATGATATAGCGTCTCTACTCACCGACAGCTAAGGTCATTAAAGTTCCTGAGTGGCGACCCACACTGTAGACCGATGACCTGGTGAAGGTCGCGGGAAGCCGCTGGATGCGGGCAGCGCAGGACCGGTCGTCGTGGAAATCTTTGGGGAAGACTTTTATCAAGCAATGAACGTCTTTCGGCTGATATGATGATGATGAAAAAGTTGGTGTTATATAATTTTTGTTCCTTTTCTGCAAACCTGGTCTCCTCGATATCCAAAACCTTCTCATATTCACATTAAGACCTTTATTCGTGTGAGCTTACTGTCGAGGCTGCAGTAGCTCCAACAAATTACGCTTTCAAGACTTACGGACAGACTGTACTGGAGTGATAATGGCTTCATAATATCACCTTAAACCCGTCCACTGCCGAACAAAGGCCTCCACTGAGGATTTTCAAACCCGCATCCAGTGGCATCTTCACCAGGGCTGTCTAAGCGTTGTTTTCCTGTGCGCGGTTGCCACCCGAGAGCTTTACTATCCCTACGAGCTATGTGCTCCGCCCACTGCCACTTCAGTTTAGAGATTCTGTGAGCTATGTCGGTTAATTGGGCTGTCCTGCGGGTCTCCTCGTTTCTGATTCGATCACGCAGATAAACTCCGAGCATAGCACGCTCCATTACCCTTTGGGTGACCTTGAGCCTTCTTATGAGGTCCATAGTAAGCGACCATGTCTCAGTTCCGTAAGTCATCACTGGCAACGTCCTTTACTGCCCTAACGGCCGTCCACTCTACGAGCTATGTACTTCGCCCACTGCCGCTTCTATGAGCTATGTCTACTGGTACTGGCTTTAGTTACTGATTTTTAACAAAACAGATTTGTAAACCCTTCCAGCACGGATATGGGATGGGAATGTACTTTTGAAATGAAATCTATCGCATAATTAACAGTAATTTAAAAACTATTCACATTAAATTACTAAAATTATGATGCAATTAAATAAAAAATAAATAAATAATATTTTAATGTAATAGTTAATTTTCTAAGTAGTATAAAAGCGTCGGTGGCTCAACCGGTAACGACTCGGTCTCCCTAACCAGAGGTGCCGGGTTCAAATCCAGATGGCCAATGTACCAATAAGTTTTTCGAAATTTACGTACACATACTCACCGATTGCTTTAACAGTGAAGGAAAACATCGTGAGGAAACCTGCACACTCCTGCGAAGAAACTCGAAGGTTGTGTGTGACGTCGACCAACTCGCACTGGGCCCGTGTGGTCGACTAAGGCCCGATCGCCGTAATTCAGGATAGGCTCAAGCCCCTCGGTGGGGACGTATGTGAGCTGATATGATGATGATGATAATAAGGCTCAAATTGGTTGTGTTTTGAACGCAAGATTTTATCAATCTGTGCTAAAATGATTGTCATTTCAAGAGATAAAATAGTTTGATAGGGTTGTGGGCGACCGTCTGTCTGTTTGTCACTCACCTCCCCTCTCGTTTTGCATTGGCCCGGCGGGCATCCCCCAAAAGCAGGCACCGTTCCCTGCCCGTATTTAGGCGGCGGGGTTAACAATACCTGAAATCAATAAAAAATAACTAATATGAGTGCGTTTTACTGCATCTCACCTAAGTGATGATGCAGTCGAGGATGGTACACGCAAACTCAAATTATGCCTATTCACTCTCGCCTTAAAGATGTCATTTCGCTTTCAGTCAATAACTACATTCAATCAATCGCATACACTCACTTACTATCGCAACAAAAAACGTGAAACATTAATGGTCGCGTGGGGAGCATTTCGCCGCCCATATTAAAATGCATTTTTATTTGCTTATACTCGTAATGGTTTTAAGTGAGTCGGTGGTGTAACGGCTAGGGCCGCTACCTCCTGGTCCGGGAGTTCATAGTTCGAATCCTACCACGTACCATATGTTTTCGAATTTAGATTTTATGTGTCCGTTTATCCGACGCTCTTACGATAAAGGAAAACATCGTGAGGAAACCGTCACACTACTGCGAAGAAACTCGATGGCTGTGTGTGAAGTCGACCAACCTGTATTGGGCCCGCTTGGTCGATTAAAGCCCGATCGCCCTAATTCAGTTTAGGCTCAAGCTCCTCGGTGGGGACGTATATGAGCTGATATGATGATAATGGTTAAAGAAACATTTTTTTAAAGGATAAAAATTTCTAAACACATTATTTTTTATATAAATTAGTCAATATTTAAGTAACATTATAAGTTTTTGAATAACCACTTAGGAACATCTTTGGGAATATTGCTATTTTTTAACCATAGTGTGCTTGCGCTATTAGCATTTTGTCTTGTCATGCGCAAGTTATTTTGTTAAAGAGAGTCTTTTTTTGATTAATTTCTTTAACATCGCAACGGAACAAAGAATTGGCGTGATTTTTTGCATAGAAATAGTTAAAAACTATTTCTATGCAAAAAATGTCACTACATAGGTTGCTATAATTTGAATATATCGATATAGTTCCCGAGGGATCTGGAGAAAACTCATGAGTACTACGGTCGCGAGCCACTTGCGGCTAGCGCACCAGTCACCCACCCTCAAAGACATTAATAAAAACGATGTCCACACGCGGGCGAAGCCGAGGGCAAAAGATAGTTATGTTATAAACTAGACATTTGCCAAGGTCAAGCCTCCCAGTAGCTGCCCCCCAGGACCAAAATTAGTTGCAATATGAGAAAATTTATTGTTTAACAAGCACTGTGTGTAAATTTTCAAGCCGAGATGACACAATCAAGGTCTGCTTTGACAAAGTAGGTTGGACTACTACTTGGACACTATTTTGACCCTGGCAACACTGATATAAACGCAACTAGACGACCGGCATTCAATCAAAACGAGCAAAATAGCGTCCAGGTAGTCGTCAAATCTACTTTATCAAAGCAGACTTTGATCGTGTCAACTAGGCTTCAGGACTGTTTTGCTGAAATATATATGCCGAAAGGTAATCAAAAAAATTAAATTAGGTATTAAATTACGTACATTTTCAACCGGCTACAAAAAGGAGGAGGAGGTAACCTGCCAGGTTGGTCCCATGTAAATTTTATCAAAATCGGCAAGTAATTTGTTTTTAGGAAAGTAACAAAAACCATAAATTTAAGACCAAAATAATACCTGGCTGTTGCGTTTGAAGTCAGTTTTTAACGTTTTCTGCATTTCAATTTTTTTTTGTAAGTATATATAAGAAGAATAATAAGTACATAAAGATGGTCTTAACTCACCATGCCGGCGCGCGGAGTTGCCGCGCACTGCGCGAGCCCCACACTGGCGCATTGACCGGCGCGCGCGCAGCCGTGCGGCACTCGGTTGCGGTAGATGCTCCTTATCGACACTGGTGTAAATTCACCCGTTTCTAACGGACCTGGATGGAAAACCAGAAGACCGAATAAATAAAAAAAAAAGATTTGACTATTGCTTTGTCTGTATAATTTTGTATTCAACAATTACCTAATTGTGAAAACCTTATAAAGATTTCACTATTGATTTGTCTGTATTATTTTGTATTCAATAATTACCTGAATAGTGAAAACCTAATAAAGATTTGACTATTGCTTTGTCTGTATAATTTTGTATTAAATAATTACCCGAATATTGAAAACCTAATAAAGATTTAACTATTGCTTTGTACTATTTCGTATTCAACAAATACCTAATTGTAAAAACCTTATAAAGATTTTACTATTGCTTTGTCTGTATTATTTTGTATTCAATAATTACCTGAATAGTGAAAACCTAATAAAGATTTGACTATTGCTTTGTCTGTATTATTTTGTATTCAATAATTACCTGAATAGTGAAAACCTTATAAAGATTTTACTATTGATTTGTCTGTATTATTTTGTATTCAACAATTACCTAATAGTGAAAACCTTATAAAGATTTCACTATTGATTTGTCTGTATTATTTTGTATTCAATAATTACCTGAATTGTAAAAACCTAATAAAGATTTTACTATTGATTTGTCTGTATTATTTTGTATTCAATAATTACCTGAATAGTGAAAACCTAATAAAGATTTGACTATTGCTTTGTCTGTATAATTTCGTATTCAACAATTACCTAATTGTGAAAACCTTATAAAGATTTCACTATTGATTTGTCTGTATTATTTTGTATTCAATAATTACCTGAATAGTGAAAACCTAATAAAGATTTGACTATTGCTTTGTCTGTATAATTTCGTATTCAACAATTACCTAATTGTGAAAACCTTATAAAGATTTCACTATTGATTTGTCTGTATTATTTTGTATTCAACAATTACCTGAATAGTGAAAACCTAATAAAGATTTGACTATT
Source organism: Coleophora flavipennella (assembly GCA_947284805.1). Classification (NCBI taxonomy): domain Eukaryota; kingdom Metazoa; phylum Arthropoda; class Insecta; order Lepidoptera; family Coleophoridae; genus Coleophora; species Coleophora flavipennella. Next base: position 9,837,709 of record OX369278.1, read on the forward strand.
GCTTTGTCTGTATAATTTTGTATTCAATAATTACCTGAATAGTGAAAACCTAATAAAGATTTGACTATTGCTTTGTCTGCATTATTTTGTATTCAACAATTACCTGAATAGTGAAAACCTAATAAAGATTTGACTATTGCTTTGTCTGTATTATTTTGTATTCAATAATTACCTGAATAGTGAAAACCTAATAAAGATTTGACTATTGCTTTGTCTGTATAATTTTGTATTCAACAATTACCTAATTGTGAAAACCTTATAAAGATTTCACTATTGATTTGTCTGTATTATTTTGTATTCAATAATTACCTGAATAGTGAAAACCTAATAAAGATTTGACTATTGCTTTGTCTGTATAATTTTGTATTCAATAATTACCTGAATAGTGAAAACCTTATAAAGATTTCACTATTGATTTGTCTGTATTATTTTGTATTCAATAATTACCTGAATTGTAAAAACCTAATAAAGATTTTACTATTGATTTGTCTGTATTATTTTGTATTCAATAATTACCTGAATAGTGAAAACCTAATAAAGATTTGACTATTGCTTTGTCTGTATTATTTTGTATTCAACAATTACCTAATTGTGAAAACCTTATAAAGATTTTACTATTGATTTGTCTGTATTATTTTGTATTCAACAATTACCTAATAGTGAAAACCTTATAAAGATTTCACTATTGATTTGTCTGTATTATTTTGTATTCAATAATTACCTGAATAGTGAAAACCTAATAAAGATTTGACTATTGCTTTGTCTGTATTATTTTGTATTCAATAATTACCTGAATAGTGAAAACCTAATAAAGATTTGACTATTGCTTTGTCTGTATTATTTTGTATTCAATAATTACCTGAATAGTGAAAACCTTATAAAGATTTTACTATTGATTTGTCTGTATTATTTTGTATTCAACAATTACCTAATAGTGAAAACCTTATAAAGATTTCACTATTGATTTGTCTGTATTATTTTGTATTCAATAATTACCTGAATTGTAAAAACCTAATAAAGATTTTACTATTGATTTGTCTGTATTATTTTGTATTCAATAATTACCTGAATAGTGAAAACCTAATAAAGATTTGACTATTGCTTTGTCTGTATAATTTCGTATTCAACAATTACCTAATTGTGAAAACCTTATAAAGATTTCACTATTGATTTGTCTGTATTATTTTGTATTCAATAATTACCTGAATAGTGAAAACCTAATAAAGATTTGACTATTGCTTTGTCTGTATAATTTCGTATTCAACAATTACCTAATTGTGAAAACCTTATAAAGATTTCACTATTGATTTGTCTGTATTATTTTGTATTCAACAATTACCTGAATAGTGAAAACCTAATAAAGATTTGACTATTGCTTTGTCTGTATAATTTTGTATTCAATAATTACCTGAATAGTGAAAACCTAATAAAGATTTGACTATTGCTTTGTCTGCATTATTTTGTATTCAATAATTACCTGAATAGTGAAAACCTAATAAAGATTTGACTATTGCTTTGTCTGTATAATTTTGTATTCAACAATTACCTAATTGTGAAAACCTTATAAAGATTTCACTATTGATTTGTCTGTATTATTTTGTATTCAATAATTACCTGAATAGTGAAAACCTAATAAAGATTTGACTATTGCTTTGTCTGTATAATTTTGTATTCAACAATTACCTAATTGTGAAAACCTTATAAAGATTTTACTATTGATTTGTCTGTATTATTTTGTATTAAATAATTACCCGAATAGTGAAAACCTTATAAAGATTTCACTATTGATTTGTCTGTATTATTTTGTATTCAACAATTACCTGAATAGTGAAAACCTTATAAAGATTTCACTATTGATTTGTCTGTATTATTTTGTATTCAATAATTACCTGAATAGTGAAAACCTAATAAAGATTTGACTATTGCTTTGTCTGCATTATTTTGTATTCAATAATTACCTGAATAGTGAAAACCTAATAAAGATTTGACTATTGCTTTGTCTGTATAATTTTGTATTCAACAATTACCTAATTGTGAAAACCTTATAAAGATTTCACTATTGATTTGTCTGTATTATTTTGTATTCAATAATTACCTGAATAGTGAAAACCTAATAAAGATTTGACTATTGCTTTGTCTGTATAATTTTGTATTCAATAATTACCTGAATAGTGAAAACCTAATAAAGATTTGACTATTGCTTTGTCTGCATTATTTTGTATTCAATAATTACCTGAATAGTGAAAACCTAATAAAGATTTGACTATTGCTTTGTCTGTATAATTTTGTATTCAACAATTACCTAATTGTGAAAACCTTATAAAGATTTCACTATTGATTTGTCTGTATTATTTTGTATTCAATAATTACCTGAATAGTGAAAACCTAATAAAGATTTGACTATTGCTTTGTCTGTATAATTTTGTATTCAACAATTACCTAATTGTGAAAACCTTATAAAGATTTCACTATTGATTTGTCTGTATTATTTTGTATTCAATAATTACCTGAATAGTGAAAACCTAATAAAGATTTGACTATTGCTTTGTCTGTATAATTTTGTATTCAACAATTACCTAATTGTGAAAACCTTATAAAGATTTCACTATTGATTTGTCTGTATTATTTTGTATTCAATAATTACCTGAATAGTGAAAACCTAATAAAGATTTGACTATTGCTTTGTCTGCATTATTTTGTATTCAATAATTACCTGAATAGTGAAAACCTAATAAAGATTTGACTATTGCTTTGTCTGTATAATTTTGTATTCAACAATTACCTAATTGTGAAAACCTTATAAAGATTTCACTATTGATTTGTCTGTATTATTTTGTATTCAATAATTACCTGAATAGTGAAAACCTAATAAAGATTTGACTATTGCTTTGTCTGTATAATTTTGTATTCAACAATTACCTAATTGTGAAAACCTTATAAAGATTTTACTATTGATTTGTCTGTATTATTTTGTATTAAATAATTACCCGAATAGTGAAAACCTAATAAAGATTTGACTATTGCTTTGTACTATTTCGTATTCAACAAATACCTAATTGTAAAAACCTTTAGCCTAATATGCAGAGCGTTTTAGCTTACCTTAGTTACGGCAAAAGGTTTTTTTTTTTACGATCGTGTGGGTGTGCTAAATCTAAATTTGCGACCTCGAAAGTGGGGGGACAACTTTTGGTGGGCGAAAAACCTCATAATTTTCAGACTTTTTTCAGTTTTTCGGTTATAACTCGAAAACGGTCTATATTTTGCATATAACCGTGCTTTAGTAATTTAGAGAAGACCAAATTTTGCGTCAATAAAAAATATATACATATATGTAAAATTAGTCCAGTTGTTAGATTTTTATGGAGACCCAAAAACAGCAAATTTTTCATCACAACCTATGAGAAAAAATGCACATGTCCGTTCTTTTTTTGTCAGCGCGCACGGCCACCAAAACCTAACCGACTAGTAACTGCCAACATACATTAAGCGTTTGACCTCTTTGGTTAACTTCACATACTAACCAACAAAGAGTTAGTGTTTTAATACAAACTCCTTGCTAACCAACCACAAAAGTGAGTTTATCACCATAGAGAGTTTAATGTTAATTTGTGTTATTTTTTTTTTACATTCAACCTTCACGAACGCGGACCAACCACAAGAGCAACAAAACTTCTTACAGGGAGCGAAGTAGAATTTTGTTCGCACTTATCGAGGAACCAATCGTCGTTTTTCGAATAATTGTGATGAAAAATACTTTTAGTTCACATGCCTAGGAGACTTCGAGCATTTCCGACAAACTTATTTGAGTTTGCGTGTACCATCCTCGACTGCATCATCACTTACCATCAGGTGAGTTGCAGTCAAACGCACTCAAATTTTTAATTTAAAAAAAAAAAAAAAAAAAAAAAACTTTGATTATTCATGATTTTGATAGCCATTTTTTTCTCACCACTACAGAGGACCTTTAAAGAAACGTGGCAACATACCAATAATGAGTGTATCTCCCTCCCGAAGCTGGCCTCTAGCCAGCAATCCACCCACCACTGGGCCAGCAGATTCGCCCACATGGAAGATTTCGTCTATTTGAAACTCGCACAACTCCTGGAAAAGAAAGATTACACGTGAGGGAGTTTATATCTTCTTAACTGTCACGCTGTTATTAGGCCACACCCCCTTGTCTGTCGCACCCGGGAGCCGGAAATTCGACAGACAGGATTTTTTCGGCAGCCGGAAATGGACAGACAGGGATCTGGGCGCGTTTATTGGATTTTCCGTGAATCTAAATAAAATATTGTGTGTTTCCACTTAAAATATTATTCTAAATAGGGTGTTTTACTTATTTCTCTTCATTATTTTTACTTTTATATTGTGATAATTGATATTGTTGGCGCTAATTTGACCCGCCGTAATTTTTCCGGCTCCCGGTAGGTCTTTAGATAGGGAATTTGTTTTTTTTCCGGGTCCGGAAATCGACAGACAAGTTGTAAATAATATAGCTTCAAATGTTGTTAAAACTCTGTGTGGGAAGGTACTAAATGTTGAGGTAATTAGTTTTCGATGTAATAATATAAAACGGAAAAAAATAAGAGCAGTCTCAAACTTTCAGTGCAAAACTAATTTAAGCCTTCGTTTAGTTATGTTTTAATTTACTATGGTGAAAACTAATTACAAACAACGATGTGTCTACTCAATATATTTGCAAAGTTTGACTCATTTCAGCATGTAGTTTATGTATTAAAGCGGAACTCCGTTTGTATGGAAACCCGAGCCTCCTGGGGACCCTTAAAAAATAATAGATTTTGTAAATGACAAGGATTTATGGATATGTATTAATCCTCCAGCAAATACCATAACCTGAGACTTTAATTTGAATCATGACATTACCAGTATTTGTAATACTCGTAGACAAAAAGGTTTTTTAATATTTAAAAGCGTGTGTAAACACTTATTTAAAATAAACATTTTGGAATTTGGAATTTTGCGTTCAGAAGAGTTTATTGCGTGTTGCAATCCAACACACTGGCCGTGCCTTATAATACAATTTTAGAATTTAAAAGCTAATTTGAATTTGTATTTAGGAACACCTGCGCAGGCGTGAGGCGACAGATTTGCCAGTCGCAAGCACAGCGTACTCTTTACGTTTGTATGGAAACTCGAACCTCCTGGGGACCCTTAAAGTATCCTCTAGCTAGAGCACAGGCATATTTGACAGGAGCCTTGACTTTATTCTCTGGCAAACTAGTTGTATTTTCTCGAGTTTTATTGAATAATCTTATATAATACCCCACCAATGACTAATTAAACTTACTAAGTCTATAATAGGCTAAATCCATTTTATTTCAAATTCCTAAATTGAAATTATGCCTGTCACTGTTATCAGGAAATAAATGCAAATTCTTACGAACGTACATGATGTTTTCATATATGCATTCTTCTTCTTTGCGTGTCGATGACAAATTAAATCATTCCGGCCCAGAACTTAGCCACTTCGACTGCACTATTTGTGGCCTCCATTAAGTCCTGCTGTGATATATGCATTGGCTACGAACAGTTAAAATATTGATTTCCTTAAACTTATTCTGTAACAACTCACGGTATCGCATTTTTTAAACGCCTCCGTAGCTCAGAGGCAAAGTTCACTGGCTTTACACAGACGGTCGCGGGTTCGATTCCCGGCGGGGTCAATTGTTAGACTCGGTGTGGTTGGTGGTTGGGCATTTTCTAAGCCCGCCTGGCTAGCTACCACCATCTTATCTAAGTCTTGCCGCCAAATATCAATGTTGATATCATTGGTGTGTTCCGGCATAAAGATAAGATAGCCAGTTCCCCATTGCGTTGGGGAATCTTGATAAGCCCGCTTCCATCTTCGGTAGCATCGTCACTTACCACCAGGTGAGATGTTGTCAAGGATTTACCAAATGGAAAAAAAAATTGATAGATTGCGCTGATAGTTTTTTTGTCAGCGAAAAAGTGAAAATAGTTTCCATGTCAGCCGGATCTCAGTCGAGACGACCACTGCTGGACAAAGCATCCCCAAGGATTTTCACGACGACGACCAGTCTTGCGCTGCTTGCATCGAGTGCCACTAACCTCTGCATCTTCCTCCGGCTCATCAGTCTCCGGCGGGTGCAGCGCCAACAGAGCGGCGTGAAGTGCGGCCAGCCCGGCGCCGCGCACACACGACACCGGAAACACTGGCACCACACGCCAGCGCCAGCCTGAACCCTCAGACCTGGGGGCACAATAGGAATAAGGGGTTCAAACATGTTTGTATGGAGCGTCGTAATAATTTAAGGGGTGTTCAGCTCTTGAAACTGAACAACTTTTCCCTTCATCTGTCGTATCGATCGTAATTATGTTAATTTATATTTTCAACTGACTTCCAAAAAGGACGAGATTCTAAATGACTATATGTTTTTTTTTGTACGTTTGTTACGCGATATCTTCGTAGATTCTGAACCGATTTTCATGATTATTATTTTATACGATAGGCTACGCCTCCTAGTTGGTCCCATATCAATTTTATCAAAATCGGTGCAGTACCTTATTAGGAAATTAACAAAAACCAAAAATAATAATGCAAAATCGTACTAAGTTGTTGCGATGGAAGTCGGTTTTTTAATGTGTTTAGCGTTTTCAATTATGTTAGTCCAGTACTCTGCGACGCGAACAGCACTGAGTTGCTGTAAGCAGGTGCTCGAGTGTGCAGGTGTAGGGACACGCTGGGCATGATAGTAAGTGCTTCATAGTTTGCGGGGATGCGCCACAATCACAGCCGTTATTTTTATTATCCGTGTAGCCCCACCTACACAGATTATTAGATTAACAAATTACCGTATTTAACGACATCCATGTCGGCCACGTCAGGCCTTGTCCAGGGCGAAGCTTTTCAGATGGCAGAAAGAGAAGCGCAGTCAAACAACTTTCTTCAAGGAGCCTACACTACATTTGTGGTCTAGTCATGTAAATTGTTCAGCTGACAGCGAACTTTGTATGGATGGTCCTTATTTTTTGCGAATTAAGTGTAGGTAATTAAGTTGTTCAGTTTCATAGGATGAACACCCCCTTAAATTATTTTCAGATGTTAAATAATCGATCACGTTTGATTACAACATGTGGCAGTATTTAGAGGAGACAATTTGCGCTAAACCCATCTCTCGTAAATTTGGAGTCAATGAAGGCATCACTCATTATGGGTCTCCAGCAGGCTTGAGTTTCCATACAAACGTAGTTCCGTTTTTATACAAAAACTACATACCCGATTGAATTCAAACTCTGCAAATATATTGAGTAGACACATATCGATGTATGTAATTAGATTTCGATGTACTAATATAAAACGGAAAAATATAAGGCCAATTTCAAACTTTCAGTACAAAGCTAATTTAAGCCTTCGTTTAGTTATGTTTAAATTTACTACGATGAAAACTATTTACAAACATCGATATGTGTCTACTTGATATATTTGCAAAGTTTGGAATCATTCCGGCACGTAGTTTTTGTATTAAAGCAAAACTACGTTTGTATATGTCGCAGGATAATCGCAAAATCAGTCGTTTCGCGAAAATATTAGGAATATTGCATACTATGGAGTAGAAAACTCCTAATAAAACCAAGTCGGATGGAGCCCCGCTTCGTTAAATAGGTTAGGTTTTGTTAGCATGTCTTTTTCTACCGTAAAAAGGAGTCCCGCATAGCGGGGCTCCGTTCGATTTGGTTTTATTCGGAGTTTTCTACTCCACAGTGTGCAATATTCCTAGGATTTTCGCGAAACGACGGATTTTGCTATTATCCTGCGACATATATAAACTCGAGCCTTAAGAGGATTGTGAAGCACTCAAGAGGGCATTAAAAAGTAAATAAGACTTGGTTTGGTTGGTGTAAGGGCATTTTCTAAGCCCGCTTGGCTAGCTACCTAGTAGCTACCACCATCTTATCTAAGTCTTGCCGCCAAACATCAGTGTTAACAACATTGATGTGTTCCAGCTTGAAGATAGGATAGACAGTTCTCCATTGCGTTGGGGGATCTTGGTAAGCCCACTTCCGTCTTTGGCATCATCATCACTTACCATCGGGTGAGATGATGCCAAGGGCTTACCCATTGTGAATATATTTTTTTTAAATAAAATAAAAAACGTGTGGCACTCGGGGAGTGCCGCGGTAAAGCTATTGCATAGCATTTTTTATCAACTTATGCAATTATAATTATTTATTTATTTTTTATTTATGCAGTATTTAACAGTACCATATAATATAGTCCTTGGGGCGCGGGATGTTTATGTAATAAATTAACACTAAGAAAGTTACACCAGTAAAATTGACTAAGTCCTTTTAGTACCGCAAATCGCTAATAGATGGCACTGTAAGTTTTTTAGAACTCGGCCGAGCGTTGGGTGTTAGTTTTATTTTCGTTATGGAATTTCTTGATTCGGTCGCCGCGCTCAAAGCCCGCGATAAAAGCTATGCAATAGCTTAAAAAAATGTCCACTCACTCGTCCCTTTCAATAAATTCTTCTTCGCTTCTGCCGAGCGCGTCGAGGATCAGCGAGTGAGGCCCCACGCAGTCGCGTGCCATGTTCTCGTCAGTTATTAGCAGCGGTTTCTGGGAACAAACACAGTCTGTTATACGTTGGCTTTTGATCATTTTCCATCCTATATTAACGTGAGTGTGGGTGGCATACCGGTTAGGGCCGCTACCTCCTGTCCGGGAGATCGTGGTTCGAATACTCCCACGTACCAATTTACTTAACGCTCTTACGGTGAAGAAAAACATCGTGAGGAAATCTGAACACATCTGCGAAGAACCTCGAAGGTTGTGTGTGAAGTCGACCAACCCGCACTGGGACCGCGTGGTACGACTAAGGCCCGATATCGCCTTAATTTAGAGTAGGCTCGAGCCCCTCGATGGGGACGTATATGAGCTCATATTATTATATTAACGTATTGCTGATGTGTCAAAGCGTCGGTGGCTAAAAGCGTCGGTGGCTCAACCGGTAACGACTCGGTCCATCTAACCAGAGGTACCGGGTTCAAATCTGGACGGCCAATGTACCAATGAGTTTTTCAAAAACTTACGTACATACTTACCGATTGCTTTAACGGTGAAGGAAAACATCGTGAGGAAACCTGCAACACGCCTGCGAAGAAACTCGAAGGTTGTGTGTGAAGTCGACCAACCCGCACTGGGCCCGCGTGGTCGACTAAGGCCTAATCGCCCTGATTCAGGGTAGGCTCGAGCCCCTCGGTGGGGACGTATATGAGCTGTAATGATGATTGCTGATGTGTCATCTTAAGATAGGGTTTTTATACTATAGTATCGTCTTAATAAGTTACAGTATCTTCTAAAAATGTTAGAAATACCTAGGCGTGACGTTATAGTTTAGCAGCGTCATATATGTACTCGTTTAGTAATTTTGATGAATTAAAAATCGAAGACTTGATGGAAAACAAAACGAGTAAGATTTTCTGAAGTTTAAGTATGAGGGCGCCCAATTGAGTCAAATCAAGAGTTCATAATTTATTTCCGATGCTGTCGTCATCCCTATTCCGTCCCTCCGTGCGTGCGTCCGTCCATCACGCTTGGCGCTAAAGGCTAAATCTTTAGTCCGATTGGGACCAAATTTGGAACATAAGAGTTTTAAATAATTTCATAGAGGTATTATAAAAATCAAAAGTTTCTTCGTGCCGTCAAACCACGGATAAGATAAATAATATTCGTACACAATTTAAATTGTTTTTCGAATAAACTTGAACTTGAAGGTTGGATTGGCAATAGTCACACTTTTGTTTGAAAACCAGCGTCGCCGCCTGTCCCTGTCTCCCACCCATCAACTCCACTACACAAGCAATATCATTACATAAACACAAATTTTGCGCACTAATAAACAAAACACACTCAGAACACAGGGCTGCAATTGTGTCTCACACCATTTCGAGAGTCTGTACGTTACACACAACCACACGCAAATAAAAAGTATGAACGCATGCTTCGGTTAAGTATGATTGTCTAATCATACTTGAGGTGCGCCTGCCCAGCGCACATTTCCAATTCAACCTTATTTATCTGATCCGTGCGTCAAACCGAACATTAGTACTAATATATAGCCGAAGAGTAGCTGTCATACAACAAAAATTGATTTTTTTTTTCTCAAAAACGGTTCTAACGATTTTATGAAACTTCTCACAACTTAATACATTACACAGTTAATACCCATTGGTCTGGGAAAAATCGTGTTTGTATGGATATTGAAACTTGCGATTTACTCACAAATGGTTGGAGCTATTGCGAATAAGTGTTTATTTGGTCATGCAGCATGAATTCATCTAAATTATTTAAAAAAAAATGTTCAATTTTGTATGAAAAAAAAATTAAAAGAGATTGTCCAGAAAGTTTAGTGCTGGCGGCCATACAGTTTATTTATTTTATATTTTAAACACCTAAAATATTGTTTTCTTTTACCTCGTACGTGGATTCATAGTGGTACAATAAACTTCATTTCATTGTTTTTAGTATCTCCCTCCATACAGAGTGTAAAGAAATTTGTATAGGACCCGTTAACTGGAGGTTCTACTCGACACACTGAACAAATTTCCCCAAGAACTCAATCAATTCTCATTTAAAAATAATTTTCGAAAAACCTAAAAACTTTTAGGTACAAGCTTTTAATATTGCATTGTCATGCGATATACATCATCATCATATCAACCGGAAATCGTCCACTGCTGGACAAAGGCCTCCCTCGAGGATTTCCACGACGACCGGTCCTGCGCTGCCCGCATCCATCGGCTTCCCGCGATCTTCACCAGGTCGTCGGTCCACCGCGTGGGAGGCCTGCCTACGCTACGTCTTCCGGTGCGCGGTCGCCACTCGAGAACATTACTGCCCCATCGGCCATCTGTTCTACGAGCTATGTGCCCTGCCCACTGCCACTTCAGTTTAGCGATTCTGTGAGTTATGTCGGTTACTTTAGTTCTCCTGCGATATACTATGCATGCAAAATTTCAGCTAAATCGGGAAGCGGGAAGCGGGAAGTGGGTGAAATTTAACTTGCAAGATTCCACCCGAACAATCTTATATACATTGCTAGTTAAATAAAAGCTTGTAAAATAGGACAGTCTATACAAAAATTTTAAAAATTGCTAATGCAGCTGTTCGATTTGTTAATGCAGCTGTTCGATTTGTACGAAGAGTAAAATAGTTTTTTTTTGCGATTTCAGCGAAGTCATAAAATAAAAGTTGTTCAGTAAGTAAGTAAGTAAATATACTTTATTGCAAGCCACAAAAACAATACAGGACTTTAGTATGATGAGTAGAAGCCCTTGTTAACGAGATCCACACCAATTTTGTTACACCCCGTATAAAATGAAGGTTCTCCTTTCCGGGTAATCTACACTAATATTATAAACAGGAAAGATTTGATTGTTTGTTTGTTTGTCTTGAACATGCTCCGAAACTACTGGATCGATTTGAAAAATTATTTCACCGTTGGCAAGCTTCTCAAAAAATTAGGGATCCTTACTAAAACTCAAATAATGTAACCCAAGGTGTAAAAAATTACCTAAAAATTCCTGCAATATCTACAAAAAGTAGTGTAGTGTAGTGGTAGTGGTAGCAGTAATGTAGTGGTAGTTTAGTGTCAGTGGTAGTGATAGTGTAGTGGTAGTGTAGTGGTAGTGTAGTGGTAGTGTAGTGGTAGTGGCAGCGATAGTGTAGTGTAGTGTGTGGCGGTACGGAGTAAGCCGGGACAGCTAGTAACCTAATATAACTGAACTATAACTATAACGGCACCGGAAGACGTAGCGTAGGCAGGCCTCCCACACGGTGAACCGACAACCTGGTGAAGGTCGCAGAAAGCCGCTGGATGCGACCGGTCGTCGTGGAAATCCTTGGAGGAGACCTTTGTCCAGCAGAGGACGTCTTTCGGCTGATATGATGATAACCGAACTATAAGTGTACCTCACCTTGCCGTGAGTCTGTAGGGCCTGCCGCAGCGCCGTCAACAAGTCGGCGACGCCGCCGGCGGGCGCCAGCTCACATTTGCTCACCACAACCAAGAAGGGCAGCCGTAATGCCATAAGCAGCCCCAAATGTTCCAGCGTAATGTCCGTTATACCCGCCGTTGCTGAGACCTGCAACAACATATGAAGATAAAAAACAAAAGTTGAAAAAACTAAAACTAAACATGATGTGTGATGTATGAAGATAAGATAGCCAGTTCTCCATTGCGTTAGGGAATCTTGGCAAGCCCGCTTCCATCTTCGGCATCATCGTCACTTACCATCTGGTGAGATGATGCCAAGGGCTTACCAATAGATAATAAAAAAAAAACCGACTACAGAAAGGTATGAAAGAAGAGTTTCCCGCCTGAAATCATAGCCTTTTTTTAGCCATAATGATAGGATACTTATGATAAATAGTACAAGTGAAACTTCAACGGACAAGTGGAAAAACGAATGGCAATGGACAAGTGGAAAAACGAATAGGCAACGTATAAGTGGAAAAACGAATGGCAACGGACAAGTGGAAAAACGAATCGCAAAAAATTTGGACGTCCCTCGGCTAATATGATGATGATGATGACTACATACATACATACACTGTCAAAAACGTAACCCTCCTTTTTCGTAGTCGGTTAAAAAACCTTTAAAAAAGGCTTTAGTACTATTATGGAGTAAAAAACGTTATGGCTTTTGTAGGGGTGTGCGTGTACTTCGGAGGGTGTGATATTGAAAGAGTTCCAATACGGTTAACACTTTAATTGTTGATTAAATAGGTTATGTAACAAGGTAATTTATTTGCACCGGCGCAGCGGCGCGAGCGCGGGCAGGCGAGTAGGGTTACCGGGAACGACTGAGGAGTCGTGCTTACACACTAGTACATTGCTAATTTGCTTGGTCAACATTTTGTGTCCCTACAGCTTTAGTAAAAATATGGAGTTAATTTCGAAAAACCTTACAAACTTTTACGTAAAAGCTTTTTTTATTTAATAATTGTGCATTGTCACGAGAAACCAACTTGTGTGTCAAATTTCTTCAGTGGTTCCCGTCAGTGGTTAACCGTCTCACCGTTAATGCACTGCCGTTAGAGTTCAAGGGTGACGTCACGCTGGCTAGTTTTAAGGCAAAACTTAGGGCTTTCTTGCTGAGGGAGTGCTTTTATTCTTTGGACGATTTTTTTAAATATGGCAACTAATATTTATCTTAGAATGTTATTTATTACTAATATTATTTATCTTAGACTTTTGTAATCTTGGAATTTTATCTTTAACATAATGAATTGTACATACTCTATTTTCGAACACAGAAATTTTTGTTAACGAAATAAATAAACTGAAACTGAAACTGATCTCCGTACCGTAATGGTTGGTCCATTCAATTCACACTAGGAGGTCGCGGGTTCGATTCCCGGTGGGGTCAACTTTGTAAGACTCGGTTTGGTTGGTGGTAGGTACGCCTGGCTAGCTACCACCATCTTATCTAAGTCTTGTCGCCAAACATCAGTGTTAACAGCATTTATGTGTTCCGGCTCAAAGATAAGATAGCCAGATCCCCATTGCGTTGGGGAATCTTGGTAAGCATGCTTTCATCTTCGGCATCATCGTCACTTACCATTAGGTGAGATGATGCTAAGGGCTTATCAATTGTAAATTTAAAAAAAGTGGAAGTGGATACAATATTGATGGCAAAATTCCAGGACATACATACAAGTGAAGTTAAAGAAAAGCTTTTAATAAGAAAACGTTAAGCTTTAGTCAAAGTATATATATTAGTACTAACATACAGTATGGACACTCCCTGCCGCTCTCTAGATTGCGACCTCACCCCCTCGTCACCCAGATTGATACAGATTGGTTACAGTTTGGTTGTCGAACGTATAGGATTTCGCCGCCATTTTGTTTGTTCCGTCATTCGTTTTTTGAAACGTCATTTCTGGCCCGTTGTATGAAGTGTCCAGGGTGTGCTTTAGTACTAAAAGTTGAGTTAAATCCTTAGTTAAATTTTTCAGCTGTTATGACGATGATGATAGCGGTGTGCACTCACCACAAGCATGGCGTAATGTGGGCAGTACCCAGTGAGCCCGTGCACGGTGGTCCTCTGATACTTGCTGTGCCCAGCCAGGTCTAGGAACGACACCAGCTTGGTGGACCGCTCGCCGATCCGCTCGGCTGTCATCAGCTCCGAACACCCGTAGTTCACCACGTTACCCTGCAAAATAATATGATATTTTTAGTTGCACATGCACCCACCCGCTATCGTTCCACTTTCTCGTCTCCTCCATTCATTAAAGGTTGGCTGGAAGAAATCGCTTAAAGCGATAATCCGCCTTTGCATATCATTGTGTGTTCTGCTAGTTAATAAGTTTTTCATTTTTGTATATTTGGTGTGCAATAAAGTATATTTATCTTATCTTATAATAAGAGGAGACACTACAGACACATATGTGACGAAGTCATCCTTTTTTAGGGTTCCTTGGGTCACCCAACGGTGACCAACAGCACCCTTATTACTAAGCCTCCGCTGTCTATCCGTCTGTCAGCGGGCTGTATTTCATGAACCGTAACAGGTAGACAGTTGAAATTTTCACTTAATGTATTTATATTGCCGCTATAACAACAAATACAGATAGCCAGTTCCCATTTGCGTTGGGGAATCTTGGTAAGCCCACTTCAATCTTCGGCATTATCGTCACTTACCATCAGGTGAGATGATGTAAACGGCTTACCAATTGTAGAACAAAAAACATTATGATCGTAAAAAAGGATCAAGGTCACCGAAAGGACAATAATGCGCGCTATGCTCGGAATTTAATTGCGCGATCGAATCAGAAACGGGGATGTACGGCTTACCAATTGTAGAACAAAAAACATTATGATCGTAAAAAAAGATCAAGGTCACCGAAAGGACAATAATGCGCGCTATGCTCGGAGTTTAGAAACGGGGATGTAGAAGTACTAAAGTAACCGATGAAGCTCTCATATGGGCGGAGCACATAGCTCATAGAACAGATGGCACCCGCACACCGAAAGACGGCCTCTCACTCGGTGGACCGACGACCTGGTGAAGATCGCGGAAAACGCGAGCAGCGCGTGAGCGGTCGGAAATCCTTAGCAGTGGACGTCCTCCTTTGGCTGATATGTTGATAGAACATATTGTGAATTTTTTCTAATAAATTAATGAGAATGAAAAAGAACCTATTAAATAAAAAAGTGACAAAAATCCAGTGTCAATAGAGATCAAATCTAGTGACAAAACAGGATTGTTAATCCAAATCCACTTTTGTCACTAAACTGATCAAATTTAGTGACAAAAGTGAGTCGAATCAATGTCAAAATGAGTCAAACCAGAGCCACAAAATAATACAAAAATTGAGTCAGACCGCTCAATGTTTTGCAGTGTGACCTCACCTGGGCATCGAACCCCAGTATCTCGTGGCTCAGGGACGAGGTGCGGCCGCTCTTCACTTCGTGCAGGTGCCGGAACATGTTCAGGCGCGCCGAGCCACGTCCGTTGTCGAGTTCACCTGTCATGTATACATTAAAAAAAAAATTTTTAATCCTCTATTGGGATGACGACAACATCAAAAATTAATTATGAACTCTTGATTACTAAATTGCCCTCCTACTTAAACTAAGGAAAACCTTACTCGTTTTGTTTTCCATCTGGTCTTCGATTTCTTATTCATCAAAATCACACAATAAGTACATAAATGACGCTGCAAAACTATGACCTCACGCCTAGGTATTCCTAAAATTTTTAGAACAAAATGTCGTTTTTGACAGATGGTAAAAAGTAACTCAGATGACTAGCATTCGTCATCCCTATTGATAAGCCCTTGGCATCATCTCACCTGATAGTAAGTGACGATGATGCCGAACATGGAAGCGGGCTTTGATAAGATGTTGATACATAACTAAATATAACCGAGTCCGTGGCGTAATGTTTAGTCCATTCGCTTCACACCAGGAGGTCGCGGGTTCGATTCCCAGCGGGGTCAACTTTGTAAGACTCGTTTGGTTGGTGGTAGGGCTTTTTCTAAACCCGCCTGGCTAGCTACCACCATCTTATCTAAACTCTTTTTTTCCTTACTTGTCTTATCTCGTAAACATATATGGCGTCCCTATGTCAATGTCACTGGAAATAGCTTTTCATAGGGTGGGAAACAATTGAATGAACTGAATGGAAATCATTGAATGAAATGAATGTTAGTCGTGGTTGATTCAATGATGTTAAAGTTTTTTTTTCTAACTTTTCTTATAGATAGATAGATAGATAGATAAACCGTTTATTCACCGACCAGGCACAAAAAAACAATGAGTAAAGCTATGGTAACAATAAAGTAAAAAAGAAAAAAAAGAAGATTAACCCACTAAGACTAACTTATAGCTACTTACTAATAAAAACAATAAAATACAATGGAATTGCAGTTAGTGCCAGGCAAGTGAAAATCTCATCAACAAATGTGGCGTAGGGTTGGGAACCATTGGATGAACTAACTCTTATTCTTGGTTGATTCAATGATTAAATGAAGTAAAAGTGAAAGGTTTGTTTTCCAGGTGACAGACCGATGGACAATGAAGTGATCTTTTTAGGGTTCTGCTTTTCCTTTTGATTTGAAGTACAAAACAAAAAAACATTCTTTTTTTGAAGAATATTTATTAATCGACTTAAAAAAAGGAGATTATCAATTCGACACGAAGGTATGTCTATGTATGTAATATTATTAGAATTGCAAGATATTCACACATGATAATCTGTTAGGGCTTTCAAACAGAAATACAAATCTTCATAGGTGTATGTATGTATGTATGTTTGTCCAAGTATTTCTCCGAAGCTGTTGATTAGATTACAACAATTCTTTTTATTGGCTTATTTTTATTATTCAATTAGTAAACCCTTGACAACATCTCACCTGGTGGTAAGTGACGATGTTGTCGAAGATGGAAGCAGGCCTACCAAGTTTTCCCAACGCAATGGGGAACAGGCTATCTTATCTTCATGCCGGAACACACCAATAATTTCAACATTGATATTTGGCGGCAAGACTTAGATAAAATGGTGGTAGCTAGCCAGGCGGGCTTAGGAAATGCCCTACCACCAACCAAACCGAGTCTTACAATTGACCCCGCCGGGAATCGAACCCGCGACCTCCTGTGTAAAGCCAGTAAACTTTGCCTTTGAGCTACGGAGACGGCTTATATTTACTTTAACTCACGGAACCGTGCAAGTTTCATCAAAATCAATTCAGTAGTTTTTAAGATATGGACTAATAAGTGTAAGTGTGAGAAAACAAAAAATTGAGAAAAAAAAATCGACTTCCAAAAGAAACTAATTAACAGACTAAGTACCATTGCCATCGTATATAAAACATTTGATATGTGCCTAAGTATACTTTTCTCAAGTGATGGAACCGACCTCAAAAAAAAATTGTAGGCCCCTTATTGGTTTCGTACCTACTTTTGCTTTCGTTATTGTTCATTAATATCATGTACTTATATAAAAACTTTTTTAATATTTTTTTTGTCTCATATTTGGAAACTCACTACGAAGCGCATGCGGTTCATTTTTCAAATTTGGCGCGAAAACAAGTGACACATATATACAATAATATACCTATATAATACACTGTGGTCGGGGATAGGTAAAATTTTTCGTTTAACGCACTTCGGGTATCATCGCGTGACATCGTAGTTTGATTTTACTCCCATATATTTCATACCCCAGCGTTATATATGAAAATCGATTCTTAAGGAGTAAACTCCAAAAATCACCTTTGTTACATGGGAATCCCCTCAAATATTTATTTTATTCTGTTTTTTTAAGTATTTACAGAAATACATCATCTGTGAAAATTTCAACTGTCTAGCTATCACAGTTCATGAATCACAGCCTGGTGACAGACGGACGGACGGACAGCGAAGTCTCAGTAATAGGGTCTTAGGAATATTCTGAGACAGTACGACATTATTTAGGAAACAACTTCTGTTTTTTAGAATTTGGAACATAATCTCGTTATCCGACGAGAAACTCGCCTAAGCCTAAACTAAATAAATAACTTATAAAATACATGTGAATATAAGTACCATAAAATAATTAAAACATAATTATATTTACTGTTTGGAAAATAGTTTGAAGCTTGAAAAAAGATGAGAAGAAACTCTCATTGCTGGTGAAATTGCTTTGCAGTCTACCATTTTTTCCTGATAATTTTGTATTTTGGAAACAAATGAAAACTTATTCCCGAATCTCCGTAAGTACTAAATTCAGGAACGCAACAATATTTCATTTTTCTGTTTTTATTATTAACAGGTTTCTGAATGTAATCTTGAGCCATCTGATTATGTCTAAAATTAACCTCACCTTATCCTCAACTTAAAGCAAAGTGTCGTTCTTAGAAACTTCTTCATTTCGCCGCTAGAGGCGCGCGGACAATCTTTGCATCGCCAATAATGCTTGCCATCACTTTCTGTTTGAGTACATAGGCTGTATATCAGCCGTGAGACGTCTACTGCTAGATAATTACACTCCCGCGGATGGCAGACTTTTGCCAATTTTATAGACTATAAATAAATAGTGTTTCTGTGATTTTTTATTTCTCTGGCTGATGCGAGTAATTAAATTTGCTAAACTTTGAATAAAAACTATCAAAGATGACCTAATTTAATAAAAGATATATAGTCAAGAGTTTAAAAAGCTTCTATTTCCGTCATTTTTCTATTTCCCTAGCTGTCTAGAGTAATAAAATAAAAATTACTAAACTTAATATAATAAAATGTTTAAAAACTATCAAAGATGACCTAATTTTTAGCTCGCAACAACAGTTCAAAATCATTCATTCAGTCATTCACTTCATCCCATCTCTACACCAAAGCAACAAAACAATCATGTCGATTTTTAATCTGTGACAAAATCCTTTATCAATTACGCAATTTTATGGAAAAAGTATTAAAAAATGTATAAAATAATAGCAGTTTTCAGTGTTAATTCATACGTCCACGTCGTACTTACCATTTACAATGTTTCTTAATCTCAAAACTATCAAAGATGACCTAATTTTTAGCTCGCAACAACAGTTCAAAATCATTCATTCAGTCATTCACTTCATCCCATCTCTACACCAAAGTAACAAAACAATCATGTCGATTTTTAATCTGTGACAAAATCTTTTATCAATTACGCAATTTTATGGAAAAAGTGTTAAAAAATGTATAAAATAATAGCAGTTTTCAGTGTTAATTCATACGTACACGTCGTAGTTACCATTTACAATGTTTTTTAGTCTCATATTGTGTATGGTGTATTCGGAAAGTGGTGTTTTTTGTTCGAGCGGTGTTTGTTGACAACATAAGACAAGTAAGGAAAAAAAGAGTTTAAGTCTTGCCGCCAAAGATCAGTGTTAACAGCATTGATGTGTTCCGACTTAAAGACGAGATAGCCAGATCCCCATTGCATTGGGGAATCTTGGTAAGCCCGCTTCCATCTTCGGCATCATCGTCACTTAACACCAGGTGAGATGATGCTAAAAGCTTACCAATTGTGAATAATAAAAAAAATAAAAAATAATAAGAAATCAATTAAAAACCCGACTGCATAAGATGTTAACGCCTCTATTTTTAGCCAGTCGGGTAAAAATGTATCCTATGTCACTCACGGGCTCAAGACAAATCTAACCACACCTCGCACTCCAAAATTCATCAAGCCGTTTAGACTTCAAAGCGTGCCAAAGAAATAAATTAACACACATACATACATACACTCGAAAAAAATAAGCCTCCTTCTAGCGCAGTCGGGTAATTAGTCGCTGTTATTAGTGGCATTTTCTCTGCAGTGTTTAGGATTCCGTACCAGGTAACACGACCCTATTACCAAAGTATATATATTAGTACTAACATACAGTATGGACACTCCCTGCCGATCTCTAGATGGCGACCTCACCCCCTCGTCACCCAGATTGATACAGATTGGTAACAGTTTGCTTGTCGAACGCATAGGATTCCAACGCCATTTTGTTTGTTCCGTCATTAGTTTTTTTTTTGAAATGTCATTTCTGGCCCGTTGTATAAAGTGTCCAGGGTGTGGTTCTACTAAGTCTACGCAATCCATCCTTTGTTTGAAATGAATAGGTATTATTGTTATACATGTGCGGAGAAGTGTGGTGGTACGGAACCATTGGTGCACGAGTCCGACTCGCTCTTGACCGGTTTCAACCAACTTCCAACAAAAAGGAGGAGCTTTTTTCTTTTAAATCCACAATTGGTAAGCCCTTGACATCATCTCACCTGATGGTAAGTAACACTGATGCCGAAGATGCAAGTGGACTTACAAATATTCCCCAACGCAATGGGAAAATTGCTATCTTATCTTCAAGCCCGAACACATCAATGCTATTAACATTGATGCTTGGTGGCAAGACTCAGATAAGATGGTGATTGGTGGTAGCCAGCCAGGGCGGGCTTGGAAAATGCCCTTCCACCGACCAAACCGAGTCGTACAAAGTTATGACACCACCGTCGGGAATCGAACCCACGGCCTCCTGATGTGAAACTAATAAACCTAACCATTACGCCACGGAGGCGCTCCATACGACTATTTTTTTAAATGTTTGTTACGCAATATCTTCGCAGATAGTAAACCGATGTTAATTATTGAAGTTTTTATTTCCGCGCATTATTTGAGAAAAGTACTATACAAGCCTTGGCCACAACTAGGCATTGATGGACTTACACGTTCGTCCATCAATGCCTCTTTTGCTGGCCGCTGCAGTAATGTACTATACCTTGCGTGAGCACGCCTACAAGTGTGGACTTGCCGGCCTGGTCTGCGCCCAGCACCGCTACCCGCACCTCGATGCGACTCCCGGCGCCCGCCAACTGGTAACAAATTACATGAACGGTTATATATACATTATACAACTATCGAAGTAAAGAAAGTAGGTGCGATCTACAAAAAGATTTTGTGCGAAGCGCTTGGGTAATAAGTAACATAAAAATGTGTGAAGCATTTAACAAAATTTGCGAAGCGCACAAGGGCAAAAGAATAAAGTTAAAATGAGACAAGGGAAGAGGAACTATGGATAAGTTAAAATTAAATACTCTTTTTCTACTCCCATTTAGTGATTTGCTTAATACATAACCTCAAATCATATTACAAAAGCATTCATTCCTACAACTGTACTACAATGAAACTTTATAAATATTTTTATGGCTTTGGCTTCAAAAATTCAATATATAATATTATGACAAAATTTCATGTATTTTTATTTATTTCATGGTCGTAGAAAAAGTATTGCATACCACTGCACGCAATTAGCCATTGTTAAGACTCGTGCTGTCTACTGTGCCACGAAGCGAAGCACAAACTAGCACTCATGTTACAATGGCTCTCATTACTTGGCAGTGTGGCACAAATAACCATTTTCTCAAATGCTTGGAAATTTGAGCATTATTTTGACAACCTTCTTTGAGATAAATCGAAATTGTGGTACTGGCCCACATTTACACGTTCGTCCGTCAAAGCCTTTTTTGCTGGCCGCTGCAGTAACGTACTGTATCTACTCTCGTATCCTAAAATTGAATTGTAAACTTTAAAACGAGTTTATATCGACATACTTTATTGAACACCATACCGTATTTTAAAAAAAACATATTTTAAGACTTTTTCTCTATCAAAATAATGTTATAAAATATTTATTTACCATTAAGATATAGGATAAATCATCAAGGAAATTCCATCAATTATGTTCTTCTTTAGGAACGGTGCGTTCCTATTCGACGAGAGCAAAGGGAGATATCTCCGCCAGGCGAGGTGGTATGCCTGGGGTCCGGCCGTGGACCAATCGTTGATGATTGGTATTTGTATATATACTCAGCGCTGAAGAAATTCTAATAGCGCGTTCTAGATGTTGTATTTCTTTTGTTCTCTCGTCGCTTGTGTTAATGTTCAGTGGCGGGTTACTGCAGTTGCCGCCACACTTCTAATGGAACGCATTTGCGGGGCGCGCACTAGTTACAGCATTACAAAGTTTTTATTGCAATTGTTACCCATCGAGCGTTTTTCCTTTGTCATTGATTTTAACTGTCTGTGACAGCGCCCGCTTTAGCGCTTGGGCGGTGATGTGATATGATACGTTTTGTTGTAGGTACTAAATTTCGTGAGAACTTTTTTTTCCTGCTCTTTAAAGTAGTGTATGAAACTGCACATAACTAGGTATTAAAACACTCGTATGATACCTCTCATTAAGTTTCATAAACTACTCATCTGAAGCGTAGTAAAATAAAATGCGCAAAACACACTTTTAGAACATACAAATTAAAGATAACTTCTAGGTTTTAAGATAACTTTAAGCTAATTTTAAGGTAAGTTGCTAAGAAAACCTTAAATGACAATAATTTATTGACAACACAATTTTTTTGAAAAGTAATAAATAAACTTTGAACAATTTCCAGTCTTGTTTATGTGTATAAAGTTTCATCAATTTTTAAGAAATTGTTATCTGAAAACGTGTATCCATATTTACACAATACAGCTCATATGACAGAAAGAGGACATAAGATAATTTTCTTTATCACGGACATGATACATGAAGCGGCCAGTACTAGACCGGTGAGCAGTAGGTAAGTAATTAGCAAAAAGTATTTAGTCTCCAGTAGTAAAATTAAAACATAATAAAATTAAACGGATCAAATCTCTAATAAAAAGAGCTATTCGGAAGGAATACTATAACTTAGGTAGCGATAATAAGGTAGGTATTTTTTATAAGGACTGTTGTCAGTTCGACTTTTTTTTATATCTCGACATTTTTATACATCGTCAATTTTCATTTTCGACTTTTTAATTTCTTGAGATTATTCAGTACTAGCTTCAGTACATCGTTTTTATGACTGTCTGTTTCCCACCCACTCAACCATCTCTATGCAAAAAATCACAACAATCGAGTATTTTTTTAGTTCCCTCAGGAACTGCATCAGATTATGCTATTTTCCCGGGATAAAAAGTAGCCTAAGTCCTTCCCCGTGACACAGGCTACCTGCATGCCAAATTTCATAAAGATTGGTCAAGGCGTTGAAGCGTGAAAAAGTAACAAACAAACAAACACATTTTCACATTTATAATATTAGTAAGGATTTAGACATATTTATACCTCGTCATTTTTCCATGCCGACATTAGTCGCCAAAACCCGGTAAAGCACCTGAAACAAATATATGTCAGTTCAGCGTACCTTTCTAACGTGCAGTTCAGCTACAGCCCTGTGGCCTGGCTGCACAGTCCGGGCGGTCACGTGTGCGACAGTGGCCCCCAGCGTGGCGGCCATGCGACGCACGGTGGCCACGGACGCGGCCAGCGCCTTCGCCCTCAGACCGCGCAGCGCTCCGCAGTCGCGCACGCCTAGTACGTAGACGGCGGATCCGCCACCGGAGCGAAGACGCCATTTCAACTGCAGAAAAGAGAAATAGGGAATTTAGTTCTTGATAGCAAAGGATATGAATGTACTCGTGATCACAAACAACATTTCCAAAGAAACTATATGTCAAATATGAAAAAAATTTTTTGGTCCTCCATACATTTATGCCGATTTAATAACTTATTTATGTATCGAGGACCAAAAGCTTTTGTTTCTTTGGGAAAGTTGTGTGTATACACGAGTACATGCATACCTTTTATTATCAAGAACCAATAAAAAATCACCCTGTATATTTACACTAATTCCGCAGAAATTGAATTAAACCACTAGTTATAATTTGTAAGCGACTGAAATAGGGAACTTGACTTTTCAGGCAGACTGAAATAGGGAACTTGACTCAACTAGTCATTTGAGTTACAATTTACCCGACTGCACCAGAAAGAGGGTCGTTGTTGTTGTATGTATGTTCATTTCTTTGGAACGCACTGTAGCCTAAACGGCTTGATAGGTTTGGAGTGCGATGTGTTGTTCATCATATCAGCTCATATACGTCCCCACCGAGGGGCTCGAGCTTACCATGAATTAGGGCTATCGGGCCTTAGTCGACCACGCGGGCCCAGTGCGGGTTGGTCGAATTCACACACAACCTGCGAGTTTCTCCGCAGGCGTGTGCAGGTTTCCTCAAAATGTTTTCCTTCACCGTAAAAGCTTCGGATAAACGTACATATGAAATCTAAATTCGAAATCACATTGGTACGTGGCAGGATTCGAACCACGACCTCCCGGATAGGAGGCGGCGGCCCTAGCCGAGGTGTTGTTAGATTCGGCTTAATCCCGTGACTGACATTCTTACCCGACTGGCCAAATAATAGGGGTTTAATTTTAATGCAGCCGGGTTTTTAAAATTTTTTTGCTCTGTTTAAAAGTATTTGAAATAGCCAGGCGTGATGTCATAGTCACAAGCATCATTGATGAACTTATTTTTAAACGACTTCAAAAAAGGAGAAGGTTTCTCAATTCGATTGTATATTTTTTTTATGTGTGTTCGCGGATAACTTCGTTGCTTATGATCCGATTTTGATGATTTTTTTCTTGTTGGATAGGAGATATTTCAAGGGTGGTACCATGATAAGGAAA
This sequence comes from Coleophora flavipennella, assembly GCA_947284805.1. Taxonomy (NCBI): domain Eukaryota; kingdom Metazoa; phylum Arthropoda; class Insecta; order Lepidoptera; family Coleophoridae; genus Coleophora; species Coleophora flavipennella. The sequence continues at coordinate 9,862,245 of OX369278.1, forward strand.
CCAGGATCGGATGATGGTATCCCAGAGAAATCGAGGGGAACTTTGATTCCTGTTTGAAGTCGATCATTTTGTTCAAAATACTTTTCCGAAAAATCTAAAAACTTTTGGGTAAAAGCTATAATTTGAAAACAATTTTAATTATTTCGTATACTTCTTAGGAAACCCTTTCATTTGATAATTGTTCTTTGGGAGTGCATAAAAAAAATTAGTGATACACAATGGTCATTGGGCAAAATCTGACCCGGTTAACTAAAGTTATCCTACAAAAACCAAATTAGTTTTAAATTGTTAAGTATTAACCCACATTTCATTACAAATAGTTTTTTTTTTTTTTAAACCATGGGAATAAAATGTAAAAAAAATATATAAATGCGTAAATAAAACTATTTTAGTGAAGCACAAATCGATGGAGCCTCTTGCTAGTGAAAAGCAAAGTTGAAAAAATCGATGGAGCCTCTTGCTAGGGAGGAGCAGAGTTGAAAAAATAGATGGAGCCTCTTGCTAGTAAAAAGCAGAGTTGAAAAAATGGATGAAGCCTCTTGCTAGTGAAGACCAGAGTTAAAAAAATCGATGAAGCCTCTTGCTAGTGAAAAGCAGAGTTGAAAAAATGGATGAAGCCTCTTGCTAGTGAATACCAGAAATAAAAAAATCGATGGAGCCTATAGTATATATTCGTGAACTAGAGACGTTTATCTAAACATCCTACCAAATTTTTTTTCTGTATTTTTGTTCTCCAAACTTAACGTATATAAAAAATTTCAGCTCAATCGGAAACCGGGAAGTGGTTCTAATTTAGCTTCCAAGATTTGTCCCAAACTAACAGCCAGACTAACTAACTAACACGGCAAGCTAATATCATCATCATCATATTAGCCGAATGACGTCCACTGCAGGACATAGGCCTCCCCCAAGGATTTCCACGACGACCGGTTCTGCGCTGCCCGTATCCAGCGGCTTCCCGCGACATTCACCAGGTCGTCGGTCAAGCTAATATAAAACCTAGCTTTCCACCCGCGAGCTTCAACCGTGTTATAATTAATCCCAACAAAACATAAATGTGAAAGAGCCAAGTTAGGTACAAAAAAAAAGATCTAAATGGTACAAAGTTCTATAGTGATTATTTCAAATGGAAATATTTATTTTAAAGTTTATTTATTTTATTTTTATTAGGAGAACACAAACGGTAATGTACATTGATACTTAAGGGATAAAATATAAATAGAAAGGTAAGTCTATACATTCCAACAACGAGTTCCACAATTATTTAAAAATATAAGCCTACTTATCAATCTACCGCTATAAACAGTCAAAAAGCTGTCATTAAAAAACTATAAAATAAATTTAGAAAACAACAAAATAGAAGTAAAAAGAATGGATAATTATTGGAGTACACGCACGGGCTACCAGTGTAGCACATGGGTAAACTCGAGAACTTTAGTACCCCAACGGCCATCTGTTCTAAGAGTAATGTGCCCTGCCCACTGCCACTTCAGCTTAGCGACATACATATGTAAAGACAATAAAACACAGTTGAAAAAAATATTTTTATCCTTTTTTTTTAGTCGGTGGAAAGTAGCTCCTACACAGAGCTTTGTCTAACATAAAGCTATACATACCTAGGGCGCATATTAGAGTTAACCATTGTAGAAATCGTTCGGGGAGGCCTTTGTCCAGAAGTTGACGTCTTTCAGCTGATATGATGTTGCAGGTTCGTCAAAGCTCGCCGCCCGAGTGTGGCTCGTGAGGGAGTGTACTCTTTCACATGACCTACCTTCGTAACTAGATACTGACACCGTTTCACGCAAGGCGCCCACTAGCTGTAGCTTGTGCTCCAAGTTACAGGTTCGGGTACAGCTCACCGCCCGAATGTGTCTCGTGAGGGACTTTACTCTGTCACGTGGCTAGATACAGGAACCGTTTCTCGCAAAGCATCACTAGTTTCAGCTGGTACTCTACGTCCCAGAGTCGTCACGGCTCGCCGCCCGAATGTGACTGGTGAAGGGTGCACTCTGTCACGTGACCTACCTGCGTAACTAGATACTGACACCGCTTCACGCAATGCGCCACTAGCTGCAGCTTGTACTCCACGTTGCAGGCTCGGGTACAGCTCGCCGCCCGAGCGTGTCTCGTGAGGGACTTTACTCTGTCGCGTGGTTAGATGCAGGAACCGTCTCTCGCAAGGCGTCACTAGTTTCAGCTTGTACACAACGTTGCAGGCTCGGCACAGCTCCCCGTCCGAGAGTGACTCGTGAAGGAGTGTACTGTGTCACGTGACCTACCTGGTGTAACTAGATGCTGGAACCGTCTCTCGCAAGGCGTCACTAGCTTTAGCTTGTACTCCATGTTGCAGGCTCGGGTACAGCTCGCCGCCCGAGTGTGTCTCGTGATAGACTTTACTCAGTCGCGTGGCTAGATACAGGGACCGTCATCGCAAGGCACCTCTAACTACAGCCTGTACTCCACGTTGCACGCTCGGGTACAGTTCGCGTGACTTGTGACTGTCCTCTGTCACGTGACTCACCTGCGTGACTAGATGATGGAACCGCCTCTCGCAAGGAGCAACTAGCTGCAAATTGTACTCCACGTTGCAGGCTAGGTACAGCTCGCCGTCCGAGAGTGACTCGTGAAGGAGTGTACTCTGTCACGTGACCTACCTTGTGTAACTAGATGCTGGAACCGTCTCTCGCAAGGCGTCACTAGCTTTAGCTTGTACTCCACGTTGCAGGCTGGAGTACAGCTCGCCGCCCGAGTGTGTCTCGTGAGAGACTTTACTCAGTCGCGTGGCTAGATGCAGGGACCGTCATCGCAAGGCACCACTAACTGCAGCCCGTACTCCACGTTGCAGGCTCGGGTGCAGTTCGCGTGACTTGTGAGTATACTCTGTCACGTGACTCACCTGCGTGACTAGATGCTGGAACCGCCTCTCGCAAGGCGCGACTAGCTGCAACTTGTACTCAACGTTGCCGAAGCGAGGCTCGGGCGGCAAGCTGCCGTACTCCTCGCCACCCGAGTCTGACTCGTCCGAGGTACTGTTGGCAAGGAAATACTGGGTTAGTATCTGTGAAAAACCTATTACAACAGGGCTGTGTAACACGATTATTTATTTTAAGTCTTAGTAAAATAAGATATAACAAATAAACTGTACCTCCGCGCTGTGCATACTATCTCGCGAAGCCTTCACCGTCTGTCGTAGTCGGATTTACACAAATCAACAATAAACATTACACGATTGCGTGGATTGCGTTGTGGGTTATGTACACACCAACTACTCATGTAATGTTAACACCGATTGTATGTTACTTTGTGCATAACTGTTTGCTTTCCCAAATAAATAAAATAAAACAATAAACTAGCAAAGAACTACAAAGCAGCTATGTATATCAGACTTGATGAAAAATTTACAAATAATTTGACTTTGTAGTAAAAAAAACAAAATCTTTACCATTTTTTTTTAAAAAAAAAAGGTTTTATTTTAATGTGGTGGAAACCCTAGTTAAACTATACGGCAGTACGCACTAAATTTTCTTGACAAATTTATTAATACAAACATTTAATTATGATAATTTTAATAGTTTAAATGAATTTATGTTGTGTGAACAAATATATTCATTCATTCATATCAGCTCATATACGTACCCACCGAGGGGCTCGAGCGTACCCCAAATTAGGGCGATCGAGCCTTAGTCGACCACGCGGGCCCAGTGCCCCCAAAGTGATCTGTCGAGATTTTTTCGTAAATCCCCCCCCCCCTATCGAATCTCACGTGATTTGTGCACAAGCCCTTACACAGTAATACCCATTCGTCTGAGAAAAATTGTGTTTGTACGGTTCTACGAATGAAATTGAAACTTGCGATTTACTCACTAATGGTTAGAGCTATTGAATTGTCATGTTTTACGAATAAGTATATATTTGGTATTAAGAGCGTCGGTGGCGTAATGGCTGGGGCCACCGCCTCCTGTCCGGGAGGTCGTGGTTCGAACCTGCCACGTACTAATGTGATTTCGAATTTAGATTTCAGATGTATGTTTATCCGACGCTCTTACGGTGAAGGAAAAATATCGTGAGGAAACCCGCACTGGGCCCGCGTGGTCGACTAAGGCCCGATCGCCCTAATTCAGGGTAGGCTCGAAGCCCTCGGTGGGGACGTATATGAGCTGATATCATCAAAAGACTGTTAGTGTAAGACAATCGATCCCCATCAAAATCTCAACATTGATTTTTTTTTCCATTACAACACCTTCACTCCTTCGTCACCCGAAAGTAAAAAGGATTTTTTTTATATAGTTGCTGGTTACGCCCTTGACATCATCTGACCCGACTTACGTGTCGTATTTTTTTATTTATTCATTCATTTCAGTTTTTCAACATTACAGTTTCTTTGCAAGACCAACGCGTTGTAAATGTTTAAAATATACAGCAATATTATACCTAAATAATAATATGCATTAAAAATAAATTTAAAAAATTGTATAAAATAAACTCATATCCATAAATTAATTATAGATGGTCAACAATGTTAAATAATAAGCAGTTATTTATAGAAAAATGGAAGTCAATGTAAAGTTGTCAAAAAGAGAAAATACTATAATATTAATAAATTAAATTAGTTAGCTAGGAATAGTACTTTTCTTTTTAAGCATCCAAGGAGTTATTATATTACGACAAATAACTTAAGGACTTAATTAAAAATTTAAAATCCGGCTGCATAAAACTTAACCCCTATTTTTTTTTTGGCCAGTCGGATAAAAATGTAACCTATGTCACTCACGGGATTCAGACTTCACAATCTATCAAGCCGTTTAGGCTACAAAGCGTGCCAAAGAAATAACTAACCTCTTTTTTTGGCTAGTTGGGTAAAAAAAACGGTAATTTAAAAAACAAAAAAACCCGCCTGCGTTTCTGTGTAATTTGGAAATGAAAAACCCTAAAACAAGAAAGTCGTCATACCCGATTGCACTTAACTTAAGAAAAATTGTAGCAGTCGGGACCCATTCTAGAAAGTCAGCCGTCTAGTCAGTATATTGGAGTAATCTGCAATGTAATATAGGTATGTGCTCTCAATTCACTATGCCTCCATTTCTAGAATGGGTCCCGACTGCTACAATTTTTCCTAAGTTAAGTGCAATCGGGTAAGACGACTTTCTTGTTTTAGGGTTTTTCATTTCCAAATTACACAGAAACGTAGGCGGGTTTTTTAGTTTTTTAAATTACCGTTTTTTATTTTATTCATTTTTTTAGTTTTATTATTGAATGGGTTCATTTGAATTTGGCGCCAAAAATCCGCCATTTTGTTTTCATTTATTTTGATATACCCAGTGTCATTCTCACAGTAAAAATGTATCTAATGACAACCCTCAAGCTATAATTAATCGAGCCGTTCAGGCTGCAGAGCGTGTCAAACATTTGAATTTTGCGCCAAAAATCCGCCATTTTGTTTTTTTTATTTTGATATACCTAGTGTTACTCTCACAGTAAATACGAATCTAACGACACGTCTCAAGCTAAAATCCATCCAGCCGTTCAGGCTGCAGAGCGTGCCAAACAATTATACATACAAACATACATACATACATACATACTCTCGAAAAACATAACCCTCCTTCTGGCGCAGTCGGGTAAAAATGTATCCTAATTCACTCACGGGATCAAAACAAATCTAACGACACCTCGTACTTCAAAATCCATCAAGCCGTTAAGGCTACAGGGCGTGCCAAAGAAATAAACATACATACTTACATACGATGTTTTCCTTCACCGTAAGAGCGTCGGATAAACGTACATAATATATCGAAAATCGAAAACACATGGCAAGAATCGAACCACGACTTCCCGGATAGGAGGTAGCGGCCCTTGCCGTTGCGCCACCATCGCTCCTCGTGACGAAACCTGCACACATCTGAGAAGAAACTCGAAGGTTCTGTGTGAAGTTGACAAACCCGCACTGGGCCCGCGTGGTCGACTAAGGCCCGATCACCCTAATTCAGGATAGGCTCGAGCACCTTGGTGGGGACGTATATATGAGCTGATGTCTTCTTCTTTTCGAGTCGACGGCAAACTCAGATAGTCCCATCCCAAAACCGAGCCACGCAAATTGTCTTGTCAGTGGCCTGCATCAAGATGAGCTGATGTGATGACTTACATACACTCGAAAAACATAACACTCCTTCTGGCGTAGTTGGGTAATGTCTTCCACCCTATTGGCCCCCATGATGAGAGAGAGAGAGAGAGAGAGATAGAGAGATACTTACGTGTCTCCCAGTTCAGTTTCATCAGAACTAGTAGGCAGGGTGGTACAATCTTCTACCAAGAACATAGCTGTCTTGAGGGAAACTTTCTCTAGATGGTCTATCACGTTGTAAGCGCCACCTACGAATGGGCTGTCTACATCGCTCTGTAAAGATAAGAAGTTGGTTTTAGGTGAAATAATTATACAGGGTGACTTTTAATTACTTCTTGATATCAAAAGGTATGCATGCACTCCTGATTACAAACATCTTTTCCAAAGAAACTATAAGTCAAAACAGAAAAAAAATGTTTGGTCCTCGATGCATAAAAAGTTATCAAATCGGCAAAAATGTATAAAATACCAATTTTTTTTTCTTAATTGACATATAGTTTCTTTGGGAAAGTTGTTTGTAATCACGAGTACATTCATATCCTTTGCTATCAAAAACTAATTAAAAGTCATCCTATAGAAACGGTGAACTCTTACGGTGAAGGAAAACTAAGTGGTCGACTAAGGCCCGTTCGCCCTAATTCAGGGTAGGCTCGAGCCCCTCGGCGGGGCCGCATATGAGCTGATATGATGAATTGTAGAAAAGCCTAAAAACTTTTAGGTAAAAGTTTGTCACGAGAAACAAAAGTGTGTGTCAAATTTCAGCCCAATAGCTTCAGTGGAAGTGGGTGAAATATTGATTGCTAAGTCCAGACCAAGACATACATCATCACATCATTACAGCTCATATACGTCCCCACCGAGGGGCTCGAGCCTACCCTGAATCAGGGCGATTAGGCCTTAGTCGACCACGCGGGCCCAGTGCGGGTTGGTCGACTTCACACACAACCTTCGAGTTTCTTCGCAGGCGTGTGTAGGTTTCCTCACGATGTTTTCCTTCACCGTTAAAGCAATCGGTACATTAATCGGTACGTTAAACCTACATACAATAGAAGTTAAATGTAAGGTTTTTAAAAAAAGCTTTTTTTTAAGACTTTTTATTCATTAATCGTGCATTGTCACGAGAAACAAAAGTGTGTGTCAAATTTCAACCTGACAGCTTCAGTGGAAGTGGGTGAAATATTGATTGCAAAATTCCAAAACGTACATACAAGTATAAAGTTAAAATATAAGCTTTTAATAAAAATAAAAATAAAGTTATTGTGTCTCAGAACCTTTGCAGGGAACGGCCTCCGTGGCGTAATGGCTTATCTTCCCATTAGCTTCACATCCGGAGGTCACGGGTTCGGTACCCGGCCGAGTTTAACTTTGTATGACTCGGTTTGGTTGGTGGATGGACATTTCCTAGGCCCGCCTGGCTAGCTACCAACATCTTATCTAAGTATTGCCGCCAAACTTCAATGCTAACAACTTTGATGTGTTCCAGCTTGTAACGCCGCACGCTGTTATGCGTTCATCTTTCATTCGACCTCTCTTCATTCCATCTATTTTATTTTTTACGCATGCGCTGTCATCCATCTAACAAAATCATTCTATTCATCCTTCATATTACTAAATACCGCCTCCGTAGCTCAGAGGCAAAGTTCACTGGCTTTACACAGGAGGTCGCGGGTTCGATTCCCGGCGGGGTCTATTGTAAGACTCGGTTTGGTTGGTGGTAGGGCATTTTCTAAGCCCGCCTGGCTAGCTAACCACCATCTTATCTAAGTCTTGCCGCCAAATATCAATGCTGATATCATTGGTGTGTTCCGGCATGAAGATAAGATAGCCAGTTCCCCATTGCGTTGGGGAATCTTGGTAAGCCCGCTTCCATCTTCGGCAACATCGTCACTTACCACCAGGTGAGGTGTTGTCAAGGGTTTACCAATTGTGCATTTAAAAAAAAAAAAAAAAACAATTCAATAACCAATTCTCTTCAAGAATGAATTTTTTTCTTCAAGGTCATTGTTTTCCACTTTATAATATGTGGTTGTGGTCGATCACGCAGGTTAACTGACCTGAAGCACGGTCATTACCTGGATGGGTTTTTAATGTTAGTGGTATTTTTCTCGACCGCTTCTGTGCTTCGCAAGGCACATCAAGTCGTTGGTGCCAGTTGCTATCACTAGATAGCAGTGTCTAAGCCATGACAGTCGGGGTTGGTTTGATTTTCTCCGAACCGAACCCAATGGGTTAAGTTGGGTAAATAAAAAAGGGTTTAGGTGTAATATATACAGGGTGCAACATAAACGTGCAGTGATACTTTGAGGTGGGCTTGTACTCGTCACACTGAACAACTTTTTTTTCAAAAACTTTGCTGAAATCGCGATTTTTTCTGATTTTTTATACAAATCGGTCAGCTGATTGGCCGATTTTTTATGAAAAAAAATCGCGATTTCAGCAAAGTTGAAGAACAAACACGCGGCCTCACACGCGGTGGACCGACGACCTGGTGAAGATCGCCGATGGATGCGGGCAGCGCAGGACCGGTCGTCGTGGAAATCCTTGGGGGAGGCCTTTGTCCAGGAATGGACGTTTTTCGGCTGATATGATGATGATGATGAAGAACAAAAGTTGTTCAGTTTGATGAGTACAAGCCCACCTTAAAATCTCACCACACCTTTATGGTTGTTGCGATTGAAATGGGTTATTTTTAAAGTGTTTAGCATCGACAATAGGGATGACGAATGCTAGTCATCTGAGTTACTTTTTATCATATATGTCAAAAACGACATTTTTTTCCAAAAATGTTAGACATACCTAGGCGTGACGTCATAGTTTAGCAGCGTCATATATGTACTTATTTTGTGATTTTGGTGAGTTAAAAATCGAAGACTTGAAGGAAAAAAATAACGAGTAAGGTTTTCCGAAGTTTAAGTAGGAGGGCAATTTAGTGATCAAGAGTTCTTCATAATTTATTTCTGATGCTGTCGTCATCCCTATTATTACGTGAAGCAAGTCTTACCTGTAATTCAATCTCAAAATCCTCCGAATTTTTCCTGCGCACACTCTTAAACTCATCACTTTTCAGATCGTTGACATTCTTTCCGACACTTTCAACACAGATCTTGGGTTTCGCAAGTTGGTTGTTCCACGTCTCCGGCATCGGTCTCTGGTCACTGGTGCCGGTCTCCGCCCAGGCGGTGGTTGGTATGTCCTTGGCTGGCGATACTTTGTTCTTTTTCCGACGGTTTTTGCGGCCCGAGTTGCGTCGCTTTGGTTTCGAGGCGTCTGCTCTTGAACCTGTGTGACAATAAATAAATAAATATTCTGTGACAAATCACACATGGTCATCTGGCCCCAAAGAAGGATGATTCCTTGTGTTATGGGTACCAGAGACTGATATACATACTTATATACCTTTGAATACATACATATATAGATATATTTAACACCCAGACACGGAGCAAACAAATCTGCTCATCACACAAATGCTTGCCCTGGGTGGAAATCGAACCCACAACTCTCGGATCAGTAGTCAAGGGCCAACCACTGAGCCACCGAGTCAGTCAAAATGGCCGTTAGGGCAGTAAAGTAAAGTTAAAATTTGCATGCCATCTTTATGACGGCTGAATACGAGGGCAGTTTGACAACTCAATGACTTTAAGGTGGAATAAAAACTTTTTTAATATTTTTTTTTTATCTCATATTTGGAAACTCACTACGAAGCGCATGCCGTTCTTTTTTTCAAATTTGGCGCGAAAACAAGCTTTTTAGAAACAAAAAAGTTAGGCGACTTCTAAGTATTCTTTGAAAATGAAGAAAAGCGAGTTTCGAGTGCTAATTAAACACTATTTTTTACGTGGTAAAACAATTAAGCAGACCGAAGATAAATTGAAAAAGTATTATGGTGATTCTGCGCCTTCTCATGAGATGGTACATAAGTGGTTCACTGAATTTCGTTGTGGACGTACTACTACTAATGACGCGGAGCGCCCAGGAAGGCCGATTGAGGTCACTACGGAGGGCATGGTTAATAAAATACATGATAATGTTTTGGCAGACCGTCGAGTGAAGATACGCGAAATAAGTGATGCTGTGCACATCTCGACTGAACTAGTTTTTTTTTATATTTTGCATGATATTCTGGGCATGAAAAAGCTTTCTGCAAGATAGGTGCCGCGTTTACTAACAGTCGACCAGAAACGAAATCGTGTAACAGCTTCTGAGGAATGCCTAGCCATGTTTAATCGCATTCCGAGTGAGTTTATGCGTCGGTACATAACAGTTGACGAAACGTGGGTACACCAGAGACTAAGCAACAGTCGAAGCAATTTACTTCTACCGGGGAACGTGCCATAAAGAAGGCAAAGACTGTTTGCTCGGCTGGTAAAGTGATGGCCACAGTCTTTTGGGACAGCCAAGGGGTTATTTACATAGATTATTTGGATAAAGGCAGGACAATAACCGGAGCTTACTATGCTGCATTGTTAGATAGATTCAATGAAAAGTAGATCAAAAAACGACCGCATCTAGCAAAGAAAAAAAATCTATTTCATCAGGATAATGCACCGGCCCACTCGTCTGCAATCGCAACATCAAAAATTGTCGAATTAGGATACGAATTATTGCCACACCCTCCGTATTCGCCAGATTTAGCCCCCTGTGTTTTTCCTCTTCCCAAACATGAAAAAATGGCTTGGCGGGCAAAGATTTTCGTCAAACGAAGAGGTGGTAGCCGAAACTGAGGCCTATTTTTCAGGGTTTGACAAAAAATATTTTTTTGATTGGTGTAAGAGGTTGGAACATCGCTGGACTAAGTGCGTAGAAATGAAAGGAGATTATGTAGAAAAATAAAAATATATATATGTAAAAAGAGTGTTTCTTCTTTCCAAAGTCATGGACTAATCAAACCGCCCTCGTACATTTAACAGATGTATGTATTCTGGCAAATAAACATTTCTTATTGAGTGGCGACCACTCGACAATAAGAATAATAAGCGGATAAGGAGCGTCGGTGGCGCAACGGCAAGGGCCGCTACCTCCTATCCGGGAGGTCGTGGTTAGAGTCCTGCCACGTACCAATGTGTTTTCGAATTTCGATCTCATATGTACGTTTATCCGATGCTCTTACGGTAAAGGAAAACATCGTGAGGAAACCTGCACACATCTGCGAAGAAACTCGAAGGCTGTGTGTGAAGTTGACCAATCCGCACTGGGCTCGCGTGGTCGACTAAGGCCCGATCGCCCTAATTCAGGGGACGTATATGAGCTGATGTGAGTGATTGTCGAGTAGCGACCGCGCACCGTAATACTAGCGTAGGCAGGTATACCACTCGGCGAAACGACGCTGGTGAAGGTTGCGGGCAGCGCAGGACCGGTCGATGTGGAAATCCTTGGGGAAGGCCTTTGTCCAGCAGTGGACCGGACTTGGCCTCCGTGTTTGAAGTATGGCCAGATTCGCACCCCAGCAGATAACCTGGTGAAGGTCGCGGAGAGCTGATGGATGCAGGCACCGCAGGACCAATCATTGTGGAAATCCTTTGGGGTGGCCTTTGTTCAGCAGTGGATGTCTTTCTGCTGATACGATGAACCGACGACCTGGTGAAAGTCGCCGAGAGCTGCTGGATGCAGGCAGCGCAGGACCAATCATTGTGGAAATCCTTTGGGGTGGCCTTTGTTCAGCTGAGGATGTCTTTCGGCTGATACGATGAACCGACGACCTGGTGAAAGTCGCGGAGAGATGCTGGATGCAGGCAGCGCAGGACCAATCATTATGGAAACTCTTTGGGGTGGCCTTTGTTCAGCTGTGGATGTCTTTCGGCTGATACGATGAACCGACGACCTGGTGAAGGTCGCGGAGACCAATCATTGTGGAAATCCTGTTCAGGAGTGGATATCTTTCGGCTGAACTCACCATCCTCTTTAACATTTAGCTCCATATAGCTCTCAATATAACTGCCGTCCTTAACGAGGACCTCCGTGCTGAGGTCCGGTTCGCAGAGAAATGATGACTCCTCTGGCAAAGTTTCATTCTTGCCGTTGCCCCTACGGCCTCTTCGTCTACCTGAGGATGAGAGAGATACATTAACACGTTAACAGTTCCCATACAAGTGTTCCGAAGCACGTCATATGTCCATATGTGTGAGCCCGTAAAGTACCGGCAAAGTATATAATTATATTAGTACTAACATACAGTATGGACACTCCCTGTCGCTATCTAGATTGCGACCTCACCCCCTCCATCACCCATATTGATACAGATTGGTTACAGTTTGCTTGTCGAACGTATAAGATTTCGCCGCCATTTTGTTTGTTCCGTCATTCCTTTTTTGAAATGTCATTTCTGGCCCGTAGTATGAAGTGTCCAGGGTGTGGTACCGGCTCGTGTGCCTCATAGGGTACACGAACTCAGCGGAACCGCTCCCCGTGTACCACACACGGTACACTGGACTGTTAACGTGTTAATATAAAGTGAGAAACGGTGAACGTCGGTGGCGTAACGGTTAGGGCCGCTGCCTCTTGTCCGGAAGATCGTGGTTCCAATCCGGCTACGTACCAATGTGTTTTCGAATTTTGATTTCAACTGTAATTCTATCTGACGCTCTTACGGTGAAGGAAAAGATCGTGAGGAAACCCGTACATGCCTGCGAAAAAAACTGGAAGGTGTGTGTTTTTACTTTTTGTAACTGATTGCGACCCTAGTTAGGTAGAGGGATTCTTCTTATGCATAGTTTAAGTAGCGAAGTAGCCCCAGTGGGCGTGGCCTGCTACTAAATTATCATTTATGCCTAGTTTACACGTATTAAGTAGCGAAGTAATCAAGTTAATTTTAGAATAAAAGTAAGTTAATTATAAGTGGTCGAGCGTTTACGCGTGTAAAGTGAATAAGTAGTAAGTGCTTTAGTAGTTAAACTAAATTTTAATTTAAAATTTAGTTGAATATAGCGTTTACACGTACTAAATGACAATTTAGTAGCAGGCTATTCGAAAAATAGATTCGATTTTATTCTACTTGTCAACTTATCTACTAATCACAACTTATGAGTTAACAGCTTTTTAGTAATTGTTTACACACAGTAATTTATTTAAAATTTAGTTTAAATTAAGTTAATAACATCGCTACTTAATACGTGTAAACTAGGCATTAGTGCGGTGTCAACGCTATATTCAACTTTAAACTATTAAATCACTTACTACTTGTTCACTTAATACGTGTAAACGCTCGACTTGATTTAAAAAAATAACTTTATTACTTCGCTACTTAATATGTGTAAACTACAGTCGGGTAAAAAGACAAATCTAACGACACCTCGCACTCCAAAATCGATCAAGCCGTTCAGGCTACAGAGCGTGCCACAGAAATATACGTACATGCACTCGAAAACATAACCCTCCATCTGGAGCAGTCGGGTAAAAAACCTGCTAAACCCTTTTAATTGTGTTTAAATTTATTACGATAAATACAAATTACATATAAATCTTACTTTGTGGTTTTACTTATTTATCATGTAATAAAACCCTTGCCATCCTAGGCTAAAATTTACTTGTGCCAGCTTAAACACGGAATGGAGGGCACGTCGAGGCTGCAATCGCAAATACGTTTTTATAAACTCCAACCTCCTAGCCAGTTCTCCATTGCGTTGGAGAATCTTGGTAAGCCCGCTTTCATCTTCGGCATCATCGTCACTTACCATCAGGTGAGATGATGCCAAGGGCTTACCAATTATGAATAAAAAAACTTATGGTATCAATTTACCTTTAGGAGCATCTGCTTTCTTTTTAATGTTGTCCGGTGGCTCTGAATACTTCTTCTTGTTTTGTTTCTGGGCGCCATCTGAGGGGTCGAAGAGGCTGAAGAACGAATCCATGGTGCAGCCTAAAAAAAAAGAAAGTTGGTAGGTAAATAATTGACGACCGGTTCTGCGCTGCCCGCATCTAGAGGCTTCCCGCGACCTCCACCAGGTCATCGGTCCACCGAGTGGGAGGCCTGCCTACGCTATGTTTTGCGGTTGGGATGCTACACTATCCGCGGTTGCTATAGGCTATATTATATTATCAAAAAAATTAAGGGATCCTTACTAAAATTCTAATAATGTAACCCAAGGTGTAAAAAATATACCTAAAAATTCCTGCATTATCTACAAAAAGCAGTGTGGTGTAGTGTTATGAAGTTCGCCGGGACAGCTAGTCTATATATATAAAAATGAATCCCTATTTCCCTTGGTCACGGCATCACGCATGAACGGCTGGACCGATTTCGTTAATTATTTTTTTGTCGAGTTCGTTATTGTCAGGAGAAGGTTCTTATGTAGGGTAGAGTAGTGTAGTTTAGTGTAGTGCAGGGTAGGGTAGGGTAGTGTAGTGTAGTGTAGTTTAGTGTAGTGCAGGGTAGGGTAGGGTAGTGTAGTGTAGTGTAGTGTAGTGTAGGGTAGTGTAGTGTAGGGTAGGGTAGTGTAGTGTAGGGTAGTGTACTGTACGGTAGGGTAGTGTAGTGTAGGGATAGGGTAGGGAAGGGAAGGGAAGGGTAGTGTAGTGTAGGGTAGGGTAGGGTAGTGTAGTGTAGTGTAGTGTAGGGTAGTGTAGGGTAGGGTAGGGTAGAGTAAGGTAGGGTAGGGTAGGGTAGTGTAGAGTAGGGTAGGGTAGTGTAGTGTAAGGTGGTACGAAGTTCGCCGGGAATACTAGTAATATATAAAAAGAAACCGTGACTGACTGACTGATCTATCAACGCACAGCCCAAAGCACTGGACGGATTGAAGTGAAACAATTATGACATAGGCATCGGCTAAGAAAATATTTTGGGTGATTCCCTCGGGAAAGGAAAATAACGGGATCTGCGCGGACGAAGCCGTGGGCAACAGCTAGTTTAATATATTGGGCAAAAGCACTTAAACTGTGAAAAATTTGTTATATAAATCTATTTACAATTAATTATTAGTAATAGTACAATAGTACTTTACTACCCTGGTCTGTAATGACTGTGTTGTGACCCACGTTAATGATGGCCAAAAGCGCAGCGTAGCGCCGCTCTAGGCCATCACAGCGTGATCTGAACTGAAGGTCGAGGTCTTTATAGCGCGGACAGCTAGGGCTGCAATGCTAGTGAGCTGGTGAGCTCCCGAGTTAGTCCCATATACATTTTTTTTTTAACAAAAACCAGGTCATCGGTCCACTGAGTGGGAGACCTACCTACGCTACGTTTTTCGGTGCGCAGTCGCCACTCGAGAACTTTACTACCCCAACGGCCATCTGTTCTACGAGATATGCGCCCCGCCCACTGCCACTTCAGTTTAGCAATTCTGAGAGCTATGTCGGTTACTTTGGTTCTCCTGCGGATCTCCTCGTTTCTGATTCGATCACGCAGAGAAACTCCGAGCATAGCACGCTCCATTGTCCTTTGGGTGACCCTTCTTATGAGGCCCATAGTAAGCGACCATGTCTCAGTTCCGTATGTCATCACTGGCAACACACACTGGTCGAAGACCTTGGTCTTAAGACACTGCGGTATCTGGGACGTAAAGATATTGCCAAGCTTCCCGAACGCTGCCCAGCTGAGTTGGATTCGACGATCATTCTCTTTCTCGAAGTGAGACCTACCTAATTGGACTGTTTGTCCCAGGTACACATATTCAGCCAAAATATGGCAGCCAAAAAAACGCAAATACTGTTACACCGACATTCAGGGCAGGCCAACTATATCAATTTCCGAATAAGAGATGCAAGTGCCTCATTTTTTGCTTTGCATACTAAACGGATACCGCTTTCCCTTTCTTTAGAAACCGCCATCTATCATAACAATTTTAAAAAGGGGTCCTTATTACATGCCGGAATCGGAGGCAATGTCTGTGGCCATAAAACAAATGAAGTAACAACTTCGAGTGTAGAGCCTCCAACCTTCAGAGGAGTAGGTATGACACGGACGTTTGACATAATTTTCGTCTTGTCCTTGTTCATTCTAAGACCTAATTGTTGAGAGGCTCTAGTACTTTTTTTTGAAAAGAACAAAAACCAAAATTAGTAATGCAATATTATACTAATAAGTTGTTGATGGAAGTCGCCTTTTTTAACGTGTTAAGCGTTTTAGATTTTCGCTTTTCAATAAAGTTAATGAGTCACTAGTTTCCGTGATCACCCTCCGCACATGGTACCTCCATAGCGGCGAAGTGCACCTATTAGCTAACGTCTTCAGGATGCTGTTAGGGCTGTCCCGTATTCTGCGGATCAGGGATACAGTTTTCTTGCGAATGACGGCTGCAAAGCCATCAATTTGGTACTCCACAAACATCCCTGACGCACCACAGAAGCGGGGCAGCCCCATCATCATCGCAGGATGTCCAGCGATCGTTTGGTATAACTGACCCACAGATTCCCCGTGTATAAGCTCTGACAATATGCCTTCAAAAGCGTAACCTTGATGTCCTTACTACAACGTGAGAATCTGCGAGCCAACATGTTAACCCCGACCGCTAGAGCCCGACGCACCCTTTCAATATCAGCATCATCTTTAAGGTCATCAGCAATGATATGCCCAACATATTTAAATTTTGTGACACGTTTTATGTTCATGCCATTTAGGGTAATGTTTAGTGCGTGTTCTGGATATTTACCGGCGGCCCCAAAGACCACGCATTATTTTTTTTTACATTATATAATATATGAGCCCATGCTCGGTCGCATATGCTCTCAACACACGAAAGCATTGTTGATAAGTGTTGTCTCACTCAATAACACTATAAACTATATCAACGCGGTCGAAGACGCGGGAAAAAACCTAGTCCTATATAATCCCTTCATACGATTGTGACATCCCCAGCTTTTCAAGGCTTTGCTAAAACCTGGGTGCAGCTGCTTTAGAGGGAAAAATACTGGTATATCCGTCATCCAGGTGTATGCCAATTTTCTTATACTGCTATCACATTTTTCTGAGCCAAAAATAGTCTTTTCATTTTGGCAAAGCTATCTATGTTTGCTTCAAACAGTTTTTTGGCAAGATCCTGAAATGTCGACTCTGTGTCTTTCTGAACTACGTAAACATAACAAGTAAACGTTTTGCAGAATTATTTCATATTGGAAATGCTAAAATTAAAACGTTAAAAAGCCGCCTTCAATCACAACAACCAAGTACAATTTTGCTACATTTATTTGTTAATTTTCTGAAAAAAAATATACCGATTTTGATAAAATTTATATTGGACAAACTTGGTAGCATATCCTATCGAATAAAAAAATAATCATCAAAATCGGTACACAATCTACCGTGTAACTAAAAATAAAACATACAGTCGAATTGAGAATCCCCTTTTTTAAGTCAGTTGAAAAGGATTGGGGTTAAAGGGTTTTTTTATTCACAATTGGTAAGCCCTTGGCATCATCTCACCCGATGATGACAATGATGCCGAAGATGGAAGCGGGCTTACCAAGATTCCCCAACACAATGGAGAACTGGCTATCTTATCTTCAAGCCGGAACACGTCAATTCGCCCTTTGCAATGAGACAAGCAGGGAAAATAGGAAAAAAACTGTGATTAAAGAGGACTTAAACTAATTTTAACTTTTGAGTGCTGAGAAGCGAGCGGTAGCGAGCGCAACGAAAAAGTAAGAAGGTATTATAATGGCAAAAAAATAATCAAACTTGAGATTTTGATGGGGATTGATTAGTCTTACACTTATAGAACCCAAAAAACTACAAAATTTAAATGTGTGTGAGTGAATTCCCCTAACTGGATTTTTTAGGGTTGCCACCGTAATAATAAAATGCAACTTATTAACTTTATTGAAAAGTGCAAATCTAAAACGCTTAACACGTTAATAAAGCAGACTTCCATCGCAACCACTTAGTACAATTTTGCATTACTATTTTTGGTTTTTGTTCATCATCATCATCATATCAGCCGACGGACGTTCACTGCTGGACATAGGCCTCCCCAAAGGATTTCCATGACGACCGGTTCCGCGCTGCCCGCATCCAGCGGCTTCGCGAGACCTTCACCAGGTCATCGGCTGAACTTCTGAAAGCAGGTGGAAGTTGGAACACCGGTACTTAAACCTCTTCAGAAGTTATTTAATTCCGTTATACTTGAGGGACAAACGCCTAAGGCATGGCACAGAAGTATGGTCATGCTTTTCTTCAAAAAGGGCGACAATACGCTGCTAAAGAATTACAGACCCATCTCACCATATCTACAAGCTGTTTTCGAGAGTCATTACGAATCGTTTCGCACGCAAGTTTGACGACTTCCAGCCTCCCAAACAAGCCGGTTTTCGAAAAGGCTTTAGTATCATAGACCACATACATACGCTGCGGCAGATTATACAGAAGACTGAAGAGTGCAATCAGCCACTATGTATGGCGCGTGGACTATGAGACAAGCCTTTGATTCGGTCGAAACTTGGGTTATGTTACAGTCTCTCCAGCGGTGCCAAATTGACTATCGATATATCGAGGTACTGAAGTGTTTGTATGAAAACGCCACCATGTCAGTTTGCCTCCAGGATCAAAACTCGGAACCTATCCGCAGCAAGGGGTGAGACAGAGAGACGTTATATCTTCGAAACTGTTCACCGCCGCCCTGGAAGATGTTTTAAAGATTTGGACTGGGGTGGACTCGGCATCAATATCATCGGCGAATACATCACCAATCTTCGATTTGCTGACGATATCGTGGTCATGGCTAAGACTATGGACGACTTAGGCACAATGCTCGATGGCCTCAGTAGAGCCTCTCAACAAGTAGGTCTTGGAACGAACATCGAAAATTATGTTAAACGTCCGTGTCATACACCTACTACTCTAAAGGTTGGAGGCTCTACACTCGAAGTTGTTACGGAATATGTATACCTGGGACAAACAGTCCAGTTAGGTAGGTCCAACTTCGAGAAAGAGATTAAACGTTGAATCCAACTCGGCTGGGCAGCGTTCGAGAAGCTTTGCAATATCTTCACGTCCCAGATACCGCAGTGTCTTAAGACCAGTGTGTGTTGCCAGTGATAACATACGGAACTGAGACATGGTTACTTACTATGGGCCTCATAAGAAGGCTCAAGGTCACCCAAAGGGCAATGGAGCGTGCTATGCTCGGAGTTTCTCTGCGTGATCGAATCAGAAACTAAGAAATCCGTAAGAGAACCAAAGTAACCGACATAGCTATCAGAATTGCTAAACTTAAGTGGCAGTGGGCGGAGCACATAACTCGTAGAACAGATGACTGTTGGGGTAGTAAAGTTCTCGAGTGGCGACTTCGCACCGGAAAACGTAGCGTAGGTAGGTCTACTCGGTGGACCGATGACCTGGTTTTTGTTCATTTAAAAAAAAAAGTACTACACCAATTTCGATAAAATGTATATGGGACCAACTCGGGAGCTCACCAGCTCACTAGCATTGCAGCCCTAGCTGTCCGCGCTATAAAGACCTCGACCTTCATTCCTGACCGCGCTGTGATGGCCTAGAGCGGCGCTACGCTGCGCTTTTGGCCATCATTAACGTGGGTCACAACTCACAACACAGTCATTAGTCATTACAGAACTTGTAAGACTTGGTTTGGTTGGTGGTAGGGCATTTTCTAAGCCCGCCTGGCTAGCTACCACCATCTTATCTAAGTCTTGCCATAGATAGCCAGTTCTCCATTGCGTTGGGGAATCTTGGTAAGCCCGCTTCCATCGTCACTTACCATCAGGTGAGATAATGCCAAGGGCTTACCAATTGTGAATAATCATAATAAAAACAGGGCATTAATGTACTATTGTACTATTACCAATCATCATCATCATCATCATATCAATCATAAATCGTCCACAGCTGGACAAAGGCCTCGCCCAGGGATTTCCATGACGACCGATCCTGCGCTGCCTGCATCTAAGAATTAATTGTAAAAGATTTATATAACAAAAGTTTTCACAGTTTTAGTGCTTTTGCCAAATATACTAAACTAGCTGGTGCCCACGGCTTCGTCCGCGCAGATCCCGTATTTTTCCGCTCCCGTGTTAATTACCCAAAATATTTTCTTAGCGGATGCCTATGTCATAATTGCTATCTATATGCCAAATTTCAGCCCAACCTGTCCAGTGGTTTGAGCTGTGCGTTGATAGATCATTCAGTCACGGTTTCTTTTTTTATATTATACAGATGAACAAAATCCTATTGCACGCATAGACCAATAGAAGGAGAGAATAATAATAATAACGTACATATTGTAAAAGATAATATCCATGGTACAATAATATACTGCTCCATCAATTTGTTATTGAAAACAGATATTTAACAAGGCCACAGTAGTAGACATCTGATTACTATTGATAGAATATAAGATAGCAACAAAAACAATTAATTTTACTAGAACAATATAAATATAATTTACCTGTGGGTACATGTGGCTGGCAACATATCAAATATTATTATTAGTATAATAAAGACATAAACAGTGTGTCTTTATGACGCAGTTACGCCCTGCATGGACATCGTTTTTGTCCACAACTCTGTTCCCAATTTTTTACCAATCCCGTGGGAATTTCACGAAAATCAGGCCATATTGTTAAATTGCAGCTTTCTAGGTGCAAGGGTTTGGGGCTGGGTGTTGAAATGAGTTAGTCAGTCAGTGGGTGAGTGAGTCAAGACTTTTCTTTTTTATACAGGTAAGTACAGTAATACCTCACTTTACGCGAGGGGTACGTTCCGCAAAACTTGCGTTAACTGAAACTCGCGTATATAGGGGGATTGCATTTAAACATGGCCAAAAGTCAATACAAAGTGCAATTTAATACTATAATTCAAAAAAAACATTGAGCAGGGTTACATTATGAATTTGTTTTACGGAAAAATGTATGTATTGACTTCAGGGTTGAATATTGTTCATCATCAATGTCTATTCCCTATGCTTTGCAATATGTCCAATCCTGAATAAATCTTTGAAAAAGCATTTTGTATTCCACTTGAAGATAAAACTCTCTCTTCTACTTGTTCCTCCTCACGGTTGAAGGGATTATTCTGCAATTCGATGAAATCTTCGTTTACTATATATATGCTTGTCACTAATCCGCGCAAAGCGAGGCATTTTAGCGCGAAATTTGAAATTCGTATAAAACCGAATCCGCACCTAACGGAATCTTGTAAAGCAGGGTGTTACTGTGCACTGATTGTGACGCTTATAAAAAGTTACTTTTTAAACCTTATTAACAGTTACAGGGCTATTCTAGCCCCCTCCCCATCCCAAAAAAAAACTTAAGGCTCCTACTCATCATCAAACCAAACTACTGGTCAATTTGCAATATAAATCCAATTTTTTGACATTTGACCACAACCCTTTCAGAACGGACCAACACAATCGTATGTTACGAATACAAACAATTTTAAACCATATCAATCCCATCATACAATCAGCGTGTTTCACTGATATCTACAAATGACATACATTACTTAGTTTTTTATTGAAATAATTTTATTTAAATGTTTCTTTTTTACTTCTAACTGTTTTTAATAATTTTTTTCTGATGTAACCTATACGTAACTATGTAGCGACAATAGAGTTCATTTAAAGAGTACATCCCCTTCAAGGTCCGGCCTGAAAGGGATAAGAACCTTAGGAAAAGTTGTTCACTATGATGAGTAGGAGCCATTCCAAGGCTTTGTTTTTTTTCAAAAAATATTCATAATTGGTAAGCCCTTGGCATCGTCTCATCTGATGCCAAAGATGAAAGCGGGCTTCAAAAGATTCTACAACGCAATGGGGAACTGGCTATCTTTTCCTCAAGCCGGAACACATAAATGCTGTTAAGATTGATGTTTGGCAGCAATTTAGCAAGAGTTAGATAAGATGGTGGTAGCTAGCCAGGCGGTATTAGAAAATGCCCTTCCACCAACCAAACCCAGTCTTTCAAAGTTAGACATGGCCGGACTGACTTAGAAATTTTGCATAGATGTTTTAGATATGTTCATTGGGGAAAGCTATTTGGTTTCATGAGCAGAAGTTACTGTGAAATTTTGGAGGGTGGAGCTCCAAAAATAGCTTCGAATTTTAGGATATATTCACTAAAGGATAATATAATTAATATGAAACTTTCCTGTTTTAACTGACACCTTATTATGTACCCAAAGTTAAGCAAATAAATCTATTTGACTTTGAAAGTATGAAAAAAATTTACATATATCATGTTTGTTTATCAATAGAGATAGTTGATCAGTCGGTGTTTTCCTTTAAAAGCTATAAAATAAGAGGGCAAGTGGGATTCAAACTCCCACTCATACTAATATTTCTTTTCATATGGTACTTATGATAAAGTCTCAAAAAATTGGATTTTTTTTGCATACTGTCCATGGGTTCCTTGAGAGAAGTGGTTCAGTAGCCTGAAGTTTTTTTTCGGGAGGGGGACGGGGCAAAAATAGAACTTGTCACAATCAGTGTACAGTAATACCCTGCTTTACTTTTTAGGTGCAGTTTCAGTTTTATATATTTCAAATCCATGACATGAGTTATTGGCCCGTCATTATTAAGCTGTACATTTATAGGTCATGCATTATTGGGTCAGGCATCATTATGCATGTTTTCATATTCAAAACAAAGCTACCACAGTATTTTCTAAGATTCTATTGAAAACAATAGATCTTTTTGGGAAATTGATTCCACCTAAAAATCAGGTTGGGCTGTGACTAGCGTTGCCATCCGTCCGGATAAAGTTGGACAGTGTTAGGCTTTTTAAACTTTTCTTTTAAACATCCAGCTTTTGTATCTCCCTATATTGTTCTTTTCTATCTTCCGTGAGGCAGTAAGTTGTGGAAGAGAATCAAGACGATGCTGATTTTAAGCAAATATAACTTTGCAATACATTGAGAGGGCAGCATGGACAAAACAAAGAAACAGGGTTAACTCCGTAACAATTGCTAAGATATTGATTGTTGTATTTAATGTACACTAATATTATAAAGAGGAAAGATTTGTATGTATTTTTGTATGTTTGTAACGAATAAACTCAAAGACTACTGGACTGATTTCAAAAATTCTTACACTATCAGAATAATACAATATTCTTGAGTAACATAGGCTACATTTATTACTAGAAAAATTAGGGATTCCTGCTAAAATTCAATAAAATAACCCTAGGTGAAAAAATGAAAATGTTTTTCATCACAAGCGCAGCGGAAACCATTGATGATACAACAAAAAAATGTTTTACAATATTAAAATATAAATAAAAATATAAAAAAGGAGCTTTCAAAGCAAACATCTGGCAAAGAAAAATATTAAATTGATACTTATATTTTTTTTGCCTCCAGCCTTGGGACCTAAATGTCTTTTTTAGCAAGTAAGTTTGGCTTTCCGATTTTTAGAGATGGCAATGCTAGCTGTGACAGAGCACACTGCCATTAGTTTAACATGAAAAAATTTCAATTTTCCTCCGTGAGTGGATAACTATTGAGGTTTGCTTGTTTCAAGACACGAGAATTTTATACAATTAGCCAGTTCTACAGGAAACAGGCCTAAGTCTCATACGTTACAACTGTTGTATTTCAGTTTTCTGACCTGGTAAGTAACTATACGTGATTTTAAAGATTGTTTACATCAAAAGTTCATCATCAAATATGGTTAGGGTGCATTTATATAACTGGGCTGCCATATGGGAGAGCCTCGCAAGCAAGGCTCTTCAACTGTGTAATTAATCAAACTTGACCAAACCTATTTTTGTATTTAGTGGCAGCCCGGTTATGTACACTCCAACCCCAAATACACTTCACCGGGAATATGGCTAAATACCAAATTACAGCTTAATTAGGCCTATATGTCGCTCTTAAATCCATTGCAAGGTTTGATCAATAACAACAGATTGTAAATTGTCATAATATATACCACCCTTTGAGAAAGGAGACTTTGTGCAACACTTATAGGTGATTGAGTCATAAAATGTAACAATGGACATTATAATAAATCATTGCGAAATTAGAAGGGAATTTTGTTCTTTTCCTGAGTCTTGGATAAATTATTAGTTTTTTGAAAAGGTATACGGTAACTACCTTGAAAAAGAACACTTTTATACTATGAGAAGAAAAGAGAGGATTTTTCAGGCCAAGGACACTTACCAAACAGATGTTGTTAGGTTCAAGGTCGTATTAAAACTTGAAATTCTGTTGCCAGCTTGGCGGTCAAAACCACTCTGAATCAACTGGCTTGTACACAAACAAGGAACACTGCCAAATTATTTACCGGTGACGCAAAGTTCAACAAAAATTACAACTGATTAAACAAAATTTCACTCTGCCCTGCAACTCACTCTAACGTTCAAATCACGTCGGACAGACTTGGTGATGCAATAAAACAAAAGTTTATTATAACATTTTGTTATGAAATAGGTAGGTACATACATAAATGTAATTAAAATTTAATGCAACGGGGATTTCACGAAAATAATATCATTTGACATTTTAGAAGTAACTATTTAATAATCTGTGATTTTAGTTCTGGAAGCGTTACCATGCGATTACGAACAAAACTCGAATCGAATCGACGCAAAGTCGCAAACGTTTTCGTTCACAGATTTGAACATATATGTATATTGTAAGTCATTGTTTTCGTTGCATTTCTGTAACTCACTTTTCGTAATATTTTGCTTTCTCTATAACTACATACTTTAGACAATACCTACATAGCTATCATATTTGTCTAGAATACTTTTGTTCGTAGATTTGCAGAAAGAAAATCATAAATATGAACTATTTTGTTGATTGTTTGATTGATTTTTTAAACAACCTGTACTAGTAAATCATTATAAGTAGAGTAAATTGCATTATTATCTGCACAGCACGATTTATGGCTCAAAATGATAATCAACGATACAAACCACCAACAGTAGCATTGTTGTTAGCGGTAGGTAATCTTTACGTGAATAATAGTAGATAACCTCTGACTGGATGCAGTTTTACAGACCGGGTGTTTTACTTCAGAATAAGGCCACTGTAAATGTTTTCAAAAACTCCAGAGAAGATTTGTAATACACCAGGACTACTAGCATTGCAAATCAAAAAAGAAATAATCTATAATATAATATATTATAAGAGTAAGTATACAATGTGCGTGCCGCTAAAACTCAGAAAAGAGTCCCCTTACGATGAAGGGAGTTTATAGTATAGTAGCCCTTTATCTACCATCCATGAAGAAGGTTCCCGTTTCTACTTGTAGGGCACGCTTTTGGAGATATAAGGGCTGGAAGTTTCATTCTCTACAATTTTTTAGAACAGTCCACTACATTTAAGATAATAACATCCCAGATCATAGTGGAACATTCCATAACACTCTCGAATGTTTTGGAACGTTCTGGAACATTGTGGACCATTCGAAGCCTTTTTTGTATGGATGGGGCTACCTATTGGTAGGGGTATATAAAGCAAGATCCGTTGTGGGTATCATATCAACTCCCTGAGCGAAACCGGGTACACCAGCTAGTTATGAATAAAAGAAGACTGACTCGATAGGGCTTGTATCCAGAGACGTTCATATATTTAAAAAATATATAGAATTGAAAATGATAGAAAAGTGGACATTTTAGAGTTCCCTACCTTTACAGTTTACGTCCCTGGGACAAGGGGGACGTTCACTGAAGCGCAAGCAGTAACACCGCGTGAAACTTAAATCTTAGAAAGTCCCAAATATTCTCTGCTACCAGCTGCCTGGAGAAGAAGGAGAAGGGGTTGACAATCAATACCGGGCACCGACGCTAACCACTCCGGCAGAAACTTAAAACTAAATTTCGCACAATGCACGATGTCTCTAACTGGAGGACAGACATTCTGATACTTGGACAAAGTGAGACTTGGACATTGTGCGAGGGCTACTATCAAGATACGATTAACTACAAGTACAGGGCCCGATGCTACAATAATTTGGTCATTACCCAAGCACTGCCCGCTTGCAGTCAATATATATCCTTTGGACGTCGAAGGGTTAAATCCCACAATAACGAAATTACATTACACACTATACTTAGATCGGGCCAGGTACCACACTATATTACAGAACAGGACTTTAACGGTTGCTGTCTTAATCTTCCCGTCGTCGTCGATTACCGAAGTCTAACTTGCCAATAGGGGTAGTTATGAGTACAGTCGAGTTCATTAATATATTGGCAGGGCCAATGGTTCAAAACACTGCAAGCGTCGAAATGAATGTATAGTTCTATACAAACAATTAATGGACCGTTTACATGTAACATTTTATTGATATCTACATATGTTTGTATAGAACTTTATATTCATTTCGACGCTTACAGTGCTTTGAACCATTGGTCCTGCCAATTTATTAATGAACTCGACTGTACCTAGTGTGTAGAGTAGTATGTGATTTATATTTACCCCAGGCTACGTCCGAGGTACTAGAACATCCGATGTTCCTGGGCTAGGCTCTTCAGTACCTGCAGCACGATAGTTATTTAGTGTAGGAAGTGTTGTGATAAAATAGACTAGGGAATTTCGTGAGAGTACCGACATACTGCGTGGATGTGTACGAGTAAGTGCCATGTGTACGTTCTGTGAATTAGTACTTACTTATCACAGACACGGCTTGTAGCTTTAATACTAACTCCGTTTGAGATTAATTGATTGTGTAATAAAACTACGCGAATTGAATCAGGTACCGTATGGTGGCCTGTGAAGTTACGTATCTATATCGGGCTCAGTTTACTGATCGCGTATAGAGTTTTATCGGACATTGAACAAATATATGTACCTTAGTGGGTAATCTGAGTTGAGTACTGTGAGTTGTGATATAAAATGAGTCAATTGTGTAATGTATGTAATATATATACATACATTACACAAACAATTGACTCATCTACTCGTTGCCACCAAACGATCGACCTACCAGGAAGTCGTATTGCATCGATATTCGTGAGTAGTTAGATGTAAATTGCTATTTTTTGTGCATTTAAATTATAAGCTGTTTTTAGGGTTCCGTATTTGACAATGTATTTAATTTATTTGTCGATTGTTTGTATCTGATGTGTTAGGAAAGTCCAAGGGGACTACGTTAGATATACACTTTCCCCTTCGGTGCTTATAGGCCGCGAATAACACCGGTAGGTGACGTCGTGTTCCCTGGGTTACTGAGACTGGGCAACGGCTATTCTGTGTCCCCTGTGTTAGCAAGCCTAGATTGTGTTTCCGTTTACGTGACCTAGACTTGAATTGTATTCGCTTGGTGGCTTTAAGCTCTGAACCCCCAGA
Organism: Coleophora flavipennella; assembly: GCA_947284805.1. Taxonomy (NCBI): domain Eukaryota; kingdom Metazoa; phylum Arthropoda; class Insecta; order Lepidoptera; family Coleophoridae; genus Coleophora; species Coleophora flavipennella. Next base: position 9,889,541 of record OX369278.1, read on the forward strand.
GCTGCGTATTGCAGCCGAGTTCGTGTCCCTACCGGTAGGCCTGAGACACGAAACTCAATGTGCCCAGCATGCGTCTTTGTTTAGGCCTGCAGGTGTCGAATGGCGTCGTGAAAATACTTTTTGTGGTTTTGATGATATTGATAGTGTATTTATCAGCAAAATATCATTTATGTGTTTCTTGTGTAGGATAATTAAATAAAAGTGTGTATACTGTGTTTCGAGTTCTCACAAAAAGTCCGCACAAGCTTAAGCAAAAGTGCTATTATTTTGCTAGAGTATGTAGGTTACATTAGTTTATACACTATACAGGGTGTCCCGCGATAAAGTGCAACCCCGAAAGAGGATGAAACTAGATCAAAAATTATCGTCAAAAAAAAATTATAAAAAAATATATAATTTTTTTTTATTGCAGATTTAAGATTTTAAGTTTTACAAGGACTCTAATGTGCAATAATATCAATTTCTTCCAAAGTAATAGGTCGATTTCGTTGAAATAACAAAAAATATTACGACAAATACTTGTCAAACAGAATAAAGTAGCAAATAGCTTTCAAAAAAGTAGCAATCATGAATTAAACTTGACTGTTTTAATAAAAATGCATTTTAATGAGCTGTTTTTTCAATGACATCTTAATTTATCAAAATTTTGCCCATATTACCAGTTATATTATCAATTTTATGGCTTACTATTATTCTTTATCATATTAGCTTTCAAACAAAAAAAAATCTGCGCTTTAACTCGAAAAAAACAAGCTAGCTAAGAACTTTTGAAGTGGACCACTGATTACGTCACCACTCAGGTAGAGACTCTTTTTTATTATTGTTTTACCGGTTCAGTTGCCGGGCTTAATAAAAAGTGGTCAGTGGTCCTCTTCAAAAGTTCTTAGCTAGCTTGTTTTTTTGAGTTAAAGCGCAGTTTTTTTTTGTTTGAAAGCTAATATGATAGTAAGCCATAAAATTTTCTGGTGATATGGGCAAAATTTTGATAAATTAAGATTTCATTGAAAAAAACAGCTCATTAATAAATGCATTTTTATTACAAACAGTCAAGTTTAATTCATGACAGCTACTTTGTTGCAAGCTATTTGCTATTCTCTTTGCCAAGTATTTGTCGTAATATTTTTTGTTATTTCAACGAAATCGACCTATTACTTTGGAAGAAATTGATATTTTTGCACGTAAGAGTCCTTGTAAAAATTAAAATCTTATATCTGCAATAAAAAATTAAATATTTTTATATAAAAAAATTAACTATTTTTTTGACGATAATTTTTGATCTACTTTCACCCTCTTTTGGGGTTGCACTTTATCGCGGGACACCCTGTATATATAGTTATGATGCGAAAACGTGAAGAAACATTGATCTTGAAGACTGAAAAATTACTGAAGACTTAATCTACAATTACTATTGAAAAATACTGTACTGAGGACTAGGCAGTATGGCCAATGAGCCTTAGCCTGCTCTAAAAAAGGGCGAAAAAAAAGGTAGAAAAATGTGATTGCTGTCAAACGCGCGCATTTCGATTTTTGCATTGATTTTCTCTAAAAAAAACGCATTACATACATTTCTATCGCCCTATATTGTAATTTCAAACACATTTTGTTTTTTATGTTGAATACAGTGGTCAGTTTTTTCGAGAAAACTGGGTTTACAAAGTCCCTAATCTACACCAATGTTTTTCTGCGTTTTATATCAGTTTTCTATCGATAACCTTGAGAATACTGGTGGAAATATAGAGGAAGTGTTTTTCAAGTGTTAGCCAGGCAATAAATAATCTCATTTCCATTGGGTAAGTGCGGTTTATTAATTTAACTTTGAGGTTAGGTTATGTCATCATAAACAATACTTTTATTCTGTATAATTAATATTGCTCTACGTCGTAAATAGTAGTTTAATATAGGGTCATTTTGAAATACCTGAAAATAATTTAGGCGAGGGTTCAGCTAATGAAACTGAACAACTTTCTATAAGGAACCTAAACTCAATGTATCAAGTTTAGGTTCCGTAGAAAAAAGTTGTTCAGATACAGAAATATGCAGAAAAAGTGGATCTTACCATACATAGTTTGCTATCAGCTGATCAATTTAATACGACAAGCCCGAAAATTATTTTGCAAATAGTGTATAGTATAGATCCATTATGAGAACAAAGGTGCACATAACTGGGCTGCCATAAATAGGTTCGTTAGGTTTGATAATTAAACTGTCTCGCATCACCCTCTGTTGCTGTGGGCCGACGACTTATTGATGATCACGGGAAGCCGCTGGATGCGGACAGCGCAGTACCAGTCATCGTGGAAATCCTTGGGGTAGGCCTTTGTCCAGCAGTGGACAAAGGCTGATGATGAAAATCCCCCTCTGGCAGCCCTGTTATGTGCACCCCAACTGTGAAGGAATGGGTTCTTGGGAAAAGTTGTTCAGTTCGGTAGTTACATGAGCTAATTCTCCCTTAAATTATTTGGTTGGGTTTGGTATATTTTGGCAACAGTTGGGTTTATAATGGGTTGTAGTTAATTAGTAAAGAAGGCCAAGTTAGTCATCAAGGCCTACTTTCAGCACACGCTGGACACTTCATACAAATGAGCGAGAAATGATATAATATTTTTTTATTCACAATTGGTAAACCCTTGACAACATCTCACTTGATGGTAAGTGACGATGTTGCCGAAGATGGAAGCGGGCTTACCAAGATTCCCCAACTCAATGGGGAATATATACAAATAACTGACTTATCTATAGACAAAAATGCAAGTAGGGCTGATCACCGGCAGCATTGGTCATAAAAAATATTTAAACAAATTTTTAATGTACTTTCAAAAGGTGAGGTAACATAATTTTTTTATTTTGTATTTTTATATATACGTACAATTAAAGATAGGGAATATAAATAGCATTGTTTCCATAGATTTGGTAGTTCGTGTGAGTGAGAGATTAGTATTGTTTGAGCAAGATGCAAATAGAAGTGCCACCATTTATCATTCCCAGTTCCAATTGTATTGTATGCATAGAAGTATCTTATTTATGTGTAGCTAGGTATAATTAATTCAATAAAACAAATAATTATAAAAAAAATAATTATACTTGTTATTTGGAATATTTATTTTACAGGGTTATTAGAAATTTGACATATTATTCCTTTTAAAGGTTTAAACTAAATCTAATTTGAAACAAAAAAGGTCAAATACCGAAGGGTCGGAATTTAACGGCTATTAAGTAACAGCCAAACGAATTTTCAAATTTTGTATGAAGAACGCATCTATTTAATTCTTCGTAATTTTGTTGAAAAAAATGTATGCAAAACACGGGAAAAACAGCACCATGTGTGTACATTCATTAATTCCTATAAAGAGTGATATTGAAGTTGAAGTTGAAGTTAGGGGCGGGCTGATTTCCGCAACCAGGCGACCACTGCGCCCATTTTGCGTGGTTGGCCGGCATCACTGCCAGCCCAGCAGCCCCCGTAGGTTGCCGACGACTTCCTGGAGTGACCTCGGGTCACCGAGGTGCACGACCCTGTACTGTGCCAGCCCCTCGCAATCCAGTAGGATGTGGGCAGCAGTCTCCTCAGCCTCCATACACGCTCTGCATAGGGGGCTGTCGGTGATACCTAGAGCGAATAGGTGTTTATTAAAATGGCCATGTCCAGTAATAGCGGCTGTTACCTTGCGGAGCTGAGCTCTCCCAAGTCTCAGAAGCTTTCTGGACAGACCAGGGTTAGTAGCCGGAAGGGCCATCCTCGCTTGCATGCAGGTTTCCAGACCGGACCAGTACAAATTGTGTTCATTTCTTGTGCGATTCCTCAGGGTGGACCGTAGCCAGCCATATGGGAGGGGTATTATAGGTTCCGGTCCCACGGCCATTAGCTCTGACCCTCTCCTGGCATGCTCATCCGCCGCATCGTTGCCGCGTGAGTTGCTGTGCCCTTTAATCCACTGCAGAGTTACGCCGCCGCGGTTACATACCTCTGTCAGTTTTTGTTGGCACTCCAGTATGAGCCCCGATGTGATCATGCTACTCTGCAGGGCCTGTAATACGGCTCTGCTGTCAGAGAGGATGCGGATGGGGTACTCACGCACCTCCCTTGCAGCAATCGCCTCAGCTGCCTTGATGATGCCCATACACTCAGCCTGAAAGACCGTGTTATGCGCACCCAGGGGATTGGCTATCCTGATGTTCAGATCCTCGGAGAAGACCCCATACCCGGTGCCAGTGCCTGTTTTAGAACCATCGGTAAATACCCGAAGTTCTTTCAGGTTCTGACCCTCCCAGGGCTCCTCATGTAGCTGTACCTTGTATTTCATGTCAAAGACATACCGTTTAGGGATTCTATCATTCGTTGCTGCGAACAGTGGCTCCTCCGCGATGATATCGTGCAGGAGCTCAGTGTGCGGGATCCTGTTTGTGCTCCAAAGAGACAGCAGTTTTAGACGGGCTGCAGCACTAGCTGCTTCCTGTTGGATAAACAGGTGCAGAGGCGGCAGGTCCAGGATGGTTTCCAGGGCTGCAGTTGGAGTTGTCCGCATGCAGCCTGTCACAGCCATGCATGCCATTCTTTGAAAGCGTTGCAGTTTACTCACGACCGTAGATAGCTTCGTTCGTGGCCACCAGACTACTGCACCGTAGCTTATCATTGGACGTATTACCGCTGTGTATAGCCATAGCATTATCTTTGGGGTAAGGCCCCATTTCCTACCTACCATTCTACGGCACTGCCACAGGGCAATAGTTGCCTTCTCTATTTTCTTGGTGAGATGGCTGCTCCAGTTTAGTTTGCTGTCGAGTGTGACACCTAAGTACTTGATCTCCGTTGATAGGTGGAGTTCTGTTTTGAAGAGTTTAGGTAGTAGGTAGTTACCTAAGTTGCGTTTGTTGGTGAACAGTACTAGTTCAGTTTTGCTCAGGTTCACGGACAGTTCGTACTCATTGCACCAGCGCTCCACGATTCGCAGAGCGGCTCGAGTTGCGTCGCAGATAACATTGGTGAAGTTACCCGACACAAGTATAACCAAGTCGTCTGCATATCCGATTGTATAGAAGTGCTTACCGTTTAAGGTGGTGATCAAATCATTTACCACCAGGTTCCACAGTAACGGTGATAGGACTCCTCCTTGGGGGCATCCCTTTGCTACCATGGCCGCTTTGGTCTCCTCCTTCACCAGTCTGATGACCCGCTGTCGGAGCATGTTTTCAATCCAGTCGGTCATAGTGGCGTTTGCTCCATGTTTCAGAAGTGCCGCCCTTATGCTGCTGAAGTTTGTCTTATCAAAAGCGCCCTCGATATCTATGAAGGTGCCTAAGCACATAGACTTATTCTATATTGCTGCCTCGATTTTGCTGACGACAGCATGCAAGGCCGATTCTGTAGACTTACCCTGGCTATACGCGTGTTGATTGCGGTGTAGGGGTATGTCCCTCAGTGCGTTTTCCCTCAGTTCCCTGTCACAGAGTCTCTCCAGTGCCTTCAATAGGAAGGACGTGAGACTTATGGGCCTGAAGGATTTTGGATCCGTATAGTCAGACTTTCCTGGTTTTGGTATAAATACCACTTTCACCTCTCTCCAAGCATGTGGCACATACTTGTGGGCCAGGCATGCCCTGAGGACCCTGGTCACGGCTACCACCACTGCGTCGCCCCCCCACTGTAGTAGTGCTGGGAAGACGCCATCGCAGCCCGCTGACTTAAAGGGTTGAAAGCTGTTTAGCGCCCATCTTACCTTATCTGTGGAGACCACCCTGTCTGCGACAAGCCAGTCCTCCTCAGTTGCTAGTATAGGATCATCGTTCCAGCTTAATGTCGATACAATGCGACAGTCAGGGAAGTGTGTCCGCAGTAAAACATCTTCCGTCTCATCTGGCGTGCTGGTGAGAGTGCCGTCGGGTTTTTTAAGCGAACCCAAGCCTTGGCTGGGCCCGTTGGAGAGGACTTTTCTTACCCTGTTTGCTTGCTGACACGATTCAACTCCATCGCAGAAACTTCTCCACGATGCAGTGCTGCGGTATCGTATCCTTTTCTTGTATTTGGACTTGGCGGTTTTGTAGTTATCCCAGTCCTGTTCATCATTTGTGTTCATTGCTCTGTTGAAAAACTTTCTGACCTTTTTCCTGAGCCTCTCCAGTTCTGGTCCCCACCAGTTTACCTTTAGACTGCTGGCCGGTGGTGGTTTGATTTTGATTTGAAGAGTGATATTGTAAGATATATGGTCAGATAAAGATATCTTATAATACCTTTTCCGTGTGTCACAACCCTTATGCTCAAGAACGAATCTAATAATAAACCAATCTGCGTGAGGTCGAACATATAGAGCAGCACGGAGTGTCCATACTGTATGCAAGTACTAATATATATTATACTGTGCTTTGGGCTTCATAAGAAGGCTCAAGGTCAAATCAAATCAGAAGTGAGGAGATCCGTAGGAGAACCAAGGTAACCGATATAGCTCACAAAATCGTTAAACTTACGTGGCAGTGGGCAGGGCACATACGAGTAGCTCGTAGCTCATAGAACAGATGGCCCTTGGGGCATTACACAAGTGGTGAGTGGCAAGTTCTCCCACACGGTAGACCAACGAGTTAGTGAAGGTCACGTGAAATTGCTGGATGCGGGCAGCGCAGTCCGGGCCATTGTGAAAATCCTCAGGGGAGGCCTTTGTCCAGTAGTGAACGTCTCTGAGTGACATAAATAGTATAGAAGGTAATGCATGCTGCCTAGTAGACTTGGTGATGTTAGTTTCTAGTAAGTATTCTATCATATTCATTTCGGAGAGTATGCACAATAACTGCACACCCATTCCATCTTCTGTCAACAAGACACAAGAAGGGTTTCCACCTTATTTGTTGTTGGGGTTCAGCCTATCTGCATGAAGCATTTAGGAGAGCCCGCTGCACCAAATTTTTAACAAATGTTCAAGTTTTTCATTAAGAATGTTGAGTTAACATTGGAAATCAAGCTTATGATTAAATTTTTGCGGTTAGACAATGTTTTGCTTTTGGACAAAGTTTTGCATACTTTAAAAAATTAGTTCAAACAAGCCATTTATTTTCTTTTTTTAAATTTTAATTGCAATCAGTCTTCCAGACCGTGAGCAATTGCTATGCAAGATGAAGATGGTGAGTTCGACATATTACATTTTCATGCATACAGCGCGGAATGCGACAGGCCTGCCTACATGTTAAGAGGGGGTAATTTTTTTTCATTGACATACCCTATCTTGTGGGGTATTGTTGAATAGGTCTGAAATTACTGACCATTTCTCTATTTAGGGATGCGTTTGTGAAATATTAAAGCCTTAAAGTGCTAATTATTGGTACAGTCGTGCCACCTCCCCCCGCTCCCCTCTTACTAGCTAAACTAAACTGCTATTTCAGGACATCTGAAAAAATAATAATAGGGGTTAAAGTATGAAATTGCAGGTTCAGTTTTTGAAGTTCAATGCCAATTTTTATTAAAAAAAAGGTATTGTCTTTTATTATTGACACTACTTAAGTTCTTTTATTAGTAACTAGTGGCATATCTTTCATGTTCCAATCCCCTGAGCTATGTACCATTGAATAGAACAAAGGCGTTTTCTTAGTGGCCAGAAGGTGCAATTTTTTAGACTACTTAATTCTCTTTAATTTTCCTGAAAGTGACGAAATCTTATGCGGGGTATTCCCAAATAAGACATTACTAACGAAGAAAATGTTGCGATAATTCCGGAGCTTTAAAATAAAAAAAATGTTGCACCAAGCACATGTTGCAAAAAATGTTGCATGTTGAGTTGAAAATAACAGTCTTCATTGGTTTAAAGCTACCATGCTCTCAGAATATCTACACAATAGGCACACATTTACCAGCTATTATTTTATAAAAGTCTACTGCTCTTTTGATAATTTATTTTGTTTTAATAATGTTTCTTTATATTAATTTTTACTTTAAACATTTTTATCCAATCAGCAATTTCAAACTAAGAAACCTAATAGCACTGACATATAATCACTTTAAAAGGAAAACGGTCATGGCTAAGTAGTCTTTCTTTGATTAGGAGTAAAAATCGACCACTAAGATGTGCATTTGGATTTGAAAAAATTAATAGATTTTCCATACAAAATGTTTTATTACCAACTGCAAATATAATTTTGTTTTTTTAAATGTACATTTAATTTGAAAAGACTGCGAAACCTTACTTTGTGCGAGTCATAATGTGATGCATAATGTTGCCATTCAAACAGAAATTAGGTAACTCAACTGTTACTACTTGTCTGTTACTCGCTTTAAATAATTAGTAACCCAAATGAGTGTTTTGAGCTTTGTAATTACTCACGGTCAGTCACACACTTAGTATTTTAATAACCCATGTGAGGAAGTCATAATATGTCATCATATCAGCCAAAAATCGTCCACTGCTGGACAAAGGCCTCCCTGAAGTCATATGTACTTTTTGGTTTATTTTAAATCCTCGTTTACTATTATTATAAATGTGAAAATGTGTTTGTTTGTTTGTTACCTTTTCTTGCTTCAACACCTTGACCAATCTTTACGAAATTTGGCATGCAGGTAGCCTGTGTCACGAGGAAGGACATAGGCTACTTTTTATCCTGTGAAAATAGCATAGCCCGATGCAGTTCCTTAGGGAACTGAAAATATACTCTTTCTTGTTTAATTTCTTTAACGCAATATTTTTTTCGGGATTTTTTGCACAGAGATGTTTGAGGGGGTGGGAAATGACATGATTTACTAATAAACATATCCTGACATAGTTCCCGAGGGATCGGGAAAAAATTCATGTCCACGCACCACGTCATAAAAACGATGTCCACGCGGGCGAAGCCGCGGGCAAAAGCTAGCATTTTATTTTTTCTTTTTATTTCTTTTTATAAAACTGTTTTTCTACGTTTTTCTACTAGATATATTTTTTATCTAACAAGTGCAGTGTAACAGTAGAAACTAAATTTAATAGTTATCTATTTATTTTATTTAACAGTTTCTTGTGTACAAATGAAAGATAAAACAGGCTTCAAAGAAATTCATACAAAGGGTAATACTTATTTCTAATAAGAAATTTCATCCAGCAAACCTGGAAAAAAGTTAGTTTTAACTAAAATGGCAGACAGGTACACAAATAAAGAAGCTATTATAGATTTTAATATAAGAATACAGTTGTGTAAGAATACAGTAGTTGAAAATTCATAATTTTATTGAATACATATACAGCGCTACTTATATAATAACATATAATGTAGAATATATATTACATCTTACTTGGTGGTTATTCCTATTTTTTACCTGACATCGCCAGAAATAGGGTTTTATTTTTCGAGTGTATGTATGTATGTGTGTATGTTTATTTATTTGGCACACCCTGTAGCCTTAACGGCTTGATGGATTTTGGAGTGCGAGGTGTCGTTGTCTTGATTCTGTGAGTGACAGGATACATTTTAACCCAAATATACATAAAGAAAATATATAAAGTTATAGTTTCTAAGTTTTGCATTGTGTTTATTTTTTATTTTTTTTTATTTTTGGGTACAATAAAGAGTATTTATCTTATCTTATAAGAAGAGGTTATTTATTTTTTGGGCACGCTCTGTAGCTTATACGGCTTTATGGATCTTGGAGTTTGAGGTGTTGTTAGATTAGACTTAATCCCGTGAGTTACATAGGATACATTTTTACCAGACTGGCTAAAGCTAGGGGTTAAGTTTTTATGCAGCCGGTTTTTTAATTTTAATTAATTCCTAAAGTTATGTAATGTACTAAAACCCTGTTCACCTTAATTTTAATTTTCAGTCATTCTTTGAAATACTACCCGAAAACATTAGGGATCTTCAAGACGGGAGACTGTTAGAGCTTGTGTGTTACATCCTCGGCTGCTGAGCCTACCATGTGAGGTGAGGTGCAGCCAAAAGCACTCATCATTACAGCTCATAACCGTCCCCACCGAGGGGCTCGAGCCTACCCTGAATCAGGGCGATTAGGCCTTGGTCGACCACGAGGGCCCAGTGCGGGTTGGTCGACTTCACATACAACCTTCGAGTTTCTTCGCAGGCGTGTGCAGGTTTCGTCACGATGTTTTCCTTCACCGTTAAAGCAATCGGTAAGTATGTACGTAAGTTTTTGAAAAACTCATTGGTACATTGGCCGTCCAGATTTGAACCCGGTACCTCTGGTTAGATGGACCGAGTCGTTACCGGTTGAGCCACCGACGACCGACAAAAGCACTCAAATAAAAAAAAAACAACAACATTATCTCATGCCACCATAAAAAGTCTTAGTTTTTTAGTATTTTTTTATGGTTTTTTTTACGTTCATGCTTATAATAATACCTACTAGATAGTTTACCTAGGGATCCAATAACTATTTTAAAGGCAAGAATGTTTCTTTGAATACAGATAGGTACAACGGATTCTATTTTTTATAGTTTATTTCTATCGTTTGTAAATTGTACCTGGAAATTGTTGTACTGTGCTCTAAATAAAAGTTTTTCTATTCTATTCTATTCTATTCTATAGGACTCTAATTTGAAATAGTGTCGCTGCCGAGCTGGACACTACTTCTTATCCTTATCACCCTCTATGAGAAAATAAGTTTCATTATAACTACTTGAGGCCTAGTCGCCCTGATTCAGGGTAGGCTCGAGCCCCTCGGTGGGGACGTATATGAGCTGTAATGATGATAACTACTTGAGAAAGGCCCACTAATTGTTTTTTATAAAAGAATTAGCATAAATGCGAATTTACGAAGGCGTTCGTTCAATATTTCTCATTTTTTTATTTCGTTTGCGCGCGGTTTTTTTTATCATACATCCAGTTACTTGTTCAAACAATGTTCGTGATCGAATTCTTTGGTGATTGGAACATTAACTAACAATATCCACATTCCAAATTGTAATAACTTTTGGTCCCTAGAGATTAAAAACTATTTTGGTCACTGTTTCATCTTTATCATCATATCAAGGACATTCACTGCTGGATACAGTCATTCCCTGGTTTCCACGACGACCGGTTCTGCGCTGCCCGCACCCAGTGGCTTACCGCGTCCTTTACCAGGTCATCGGTCCACCGAGTGGGAGGAATGCCTAAAATACGTTTTCCGGTGCGCGGTCGCCACTCGAGAACTTTACTGCTCCAACGGCCATCTGTTTTACGAGATAATATGTGCCCCGCCCACGTACGAAGAACCAGCCAGCTCTTTTTGAATAGATGTGATAAAAATGTGTTTCCTTTTCAGTGACTATGCAGAGAAGAGACTCAAAATGCTGTATCCAAGCCTGAAAACTTGTGCCGTTACAACACTGAAACCCCTGCTGTCTTACACCGTAATAAACAATGTAACAGCCAGAAAACTTCATCCGTTCTCCGCCAAATATACATGCCTTTGCGGCCAACCGTATATTAGAATTAAAGTTGATCGTAAGCACCATGTGAGGGTACATTCAACGCGAAGCGATCAGCATAGACAAAAAGTTGTAATTCAAACTACCACACCAAAGATAGTTATAGAAAAACTGCAAGATTTTGATAAGGTTCTAGGGAAGGAGGAGGCGTTAAGTAGACTTGAATTATTGAAGGGCAAAATAGACCCGTATGTAAAACTGGCGAGATGGGACAAACCTATTGGTAAGTTCATTTTTTAGCAATGCAGTAGTTGTATCTTCATATTAGCCGAAAGATGTCCACTGCTGGACAAATGCCTCCCCCAAGGCACACCCCATACACTGCATACAAACGGTCGTGAAATGACATTTCTAAAAACAAATGACGGAGCAAACAAAATCATGGCGAAATCCCATAGGTTCGAGAACCAAGCTATAACCAATCTGTATCAATCTGGGTGACGAGGGGGTGCGGTCGGAATCTAGAGAGCGGCGGGGAGTGTCCATACTGTATGTTAGTACTAATATATTTGCATTGCTCAAGGATTCCCGCAAGGACCGGTCCAGCGTTGTCCGCATCCAGCGGCTTCTCGCTACCTTTACCAGGTCTTCGGTTCACCGAGTGTGAGGCCTGCCTACGCTACGTCTCCCGGTGCGCGGTCGCCACTCGAGAGCATTACTGGCCCAGCGGCCATCTGTTCTAAGAGCTATGTGCCCTGCCCGCTGCCACTTAAATTTCGCAATTCTGTGGTAGTGTATGCTTGTTGTTAAAGTGAATTGCTACGCTGTATCCATGGGGTAGAGTGTCAAATCAAATAATTTATTTTTTCATAAGTACATTATGCGCTCCTATAATATTAGTTCATTTGCTTCACACCAGGCGGTCGAGGGTTCGATTTCCGGCGGGGTCTAACTTCTAAGACTCAGTTTGGTTGGTGGTAGGGCATTTTCTGAGCCCGCTATGCGCCATTCGTCGACAAAAGAATTGAGATCTAAATGGGTGCTAAGTTCTGTAGATAATACTGAAATTTATTTATACGAACTTAAATAAATTAAAAACAGAATTTCTTGTTTTTTGCTGCTATAACAATGTTTTCTATTTCAAAATATACTATTGCTATTTTACCCAATGTGAAACCCCTAGGGGTATCTTTCGGGGTATCAGTTCACTTGTTGACAATCAATTTACAATTTTATTCAGAGGTTGAAGTTTTCGCTAAATACTTTTTGACTCAGTTTTCGATAGGTATTTTTGTTGAATTTCTTTAGGTAAAAATTATTATTAAAAAAACCCGGCCAAGTGCGAGTCAGAACCGCACACAAAAGTTTCCTTACCATCATACTAGATGGCGCCAGTACAAAGAGTTCTTCCGTACCATCGTACTAAATGGCGCTAGTTTCGTCACGTTAAAACGGTATGGAGACACCCCTTATTTTTTCACTTTTTCTAATTTTTAGTATATGTTGTTATAGCGGCAACAGAAATACATCATCTGTGAAAATTTCAAATGTCTAGCTATCACGGTTCATGAAATACAGCCTGGTGACGGACGGACAGCGGAGTCTTAGTAATAGGGTCCCGTTTTACCGTTTGGATACCTTATTGCTTTTCTTAAATTTGTTATATACGTTTTTTTGAGTATGAAATTGATAAAAAAGTTTAAACAAGAAAATTAATATTAAGAAAAATAGTTATTAAAACTTTATTCTCAAAATAGCATTAGACTAATAGAGTCATCATCATCATACCAGCTCATATACGTCCCCACCGAGGGGCTCGAGCCTACCCTGAATCAGGGCGATTAGGCCTTAGTCGACCACGCGGGCCCAGTGCGGGTTGGTCGACTTCACACACAACCTTCGAGTTTCTTCGCAGGCGTGTGCAGGTTTCCTCATGATGTTTTCCTTCACACACATTGCTTTTCTTAAATTTGTTATATAAGTTTTTTTGAGTATGAAATTGATAAAAAAGTTTAAACAAGAAAATGAATATTAAGAAAAATAGTTATTAAAACTTTATTCTCAAAATAGCATTAGACTAATAGAGTGTCTGACATTAATTGCTGGTAAATGGCCCATGTTTAGATATTTTGAGAGCATGGCGGCTTTTAACCCACGAAGACGGTTATTTTCAACTCAATAAATCACCATTATTTTTTAAAATACACATTTTTAATTTTAAAGATCTAGAGTTATCGCAGCAGTTTATTCGTTACTAATGTCATATTTAGGATTACCCCGCATAAGATTTCGTCAGTTTCAGCAAATCGCAAGAAAATTAACTAGTCTAAAAATTGCCCCATCTGACCACAAAAAAAAACGCCTTTGTTCCATTCTATGGTACATAGCTCAGGGGATTGGAATACGAAAGACAGGCCCCTAGTTACTAATAAAAGACGTGTCACTATAAGGTCAATAATAAAAAACAATAACTTTATTTTTCACTAAAAATTGTCATTGAACTTCAAAAACTGATTCGGCAATTTCATAATTAAACCCATTCTCATGGACTTAAATCGAAATCATTGAGTATTTTGCGCAAATAGGGATGTAACAACTGTTGTTTAATTGTTACTCAATAACTGCAAATTTTATAGCAACTTAACGTACCAAAGGAACAAGATCTCTCAGTAGATACTTTGCTCTAGGTAAATAGGGGTCTACTTATTCTGGCTGTGGGAATGGAAGGACTTTAGATTTTCTCATAGATTTTCATTCAACCTTAAATACTGTGATTTTTTAAAGATTTTGGGCGTGTAGTTTCGGGGATGAAGGGGGGGGGGGAGATGGTCAATTTTCGCCAATTATCTTCTTAGAAATAACTTCAAAATTATTTATCTTCAAATTATATTTTAAAACCTGAGATTCTCATAACAAGCCATTTCAGCACACAATATTTTTTGAACGTTTTTCTAATTCACCCCCCCCCCCCCCCCCCTCTCCCCCCAAAAGTGTTTAAAATTCATATTATTATGATGTTCTAATTGAACTTTATTTGATTCTGAGAGCGCTTACCCCTTCCTCCCCAGGTGTACACCTCCTTTACTGGCCATGTTCGTGGTCCATAGCACTAGGGTCATTACCTGGGAACCTACCAGCCATCGTAAGCTTGCAGACAGCAGCCCTCTTCCTAGCCGGTGCGGGCCTCATGCGCGGAGCAGGCTGCACCATCAATGACATGTGGGACCGAGATATTGACAAACAGGTTTGTTAACCCACTAAGGTACTCCAGGAGGCTCGCGTTTTCATACAAACGTAGTTCCGCTTTCATACAAAAACTATATTATTATTCATTTATTTTCAGGCAACTTAGTACTAAAGTACAGGCCCATAGATATATAAAAAGTTATAAAAATAACATGATATAGATTCTTAAATACATTATTAGGCATGTTAGTATCTACCTTAATCTATGTTAGTAATTTTTGATGACTAATGGACTGGCATGGTGCCTCGGAAACGCCGAAACACGACGTCCTTCGGCCAGAAGTCGGTGCTGGTGATGGTCTCCAGTAGAGGCTTCGGCACGCGCACCACGTACGACGTGAAGTGCACGTAGTGGCGCGACTCCAGCGGGAACACCCGCAGGCCGTAGCCGCACTTCTTGCGGACGTACTCCGTCACGTCCTTGGCCGTGACCGAGTGGTGCAGCCGTGACACGTAGAGCGCGAGGTTCGGTATGGCGGCGCGCAGCACGGAGCCCTCTTCCGGTGCGGCCGTACCACATAAGCTTCTGCGGGGTACTCGTATATGCCGAATTGAATCCAAACTTTGTGAATATGTTGAGTGGAGACATATCGATGTCTGTAATTAGTTTTCGAAGTACTAATATGAAACGGAAAAAATAAGAGAATTTTCAAAGTTTCAGTACAAAACTAATTCAAACGAATTTAATGTTTGTAATTAGTTTTCATCGTAGTAAATTAAAACATAACTAAACAAAGGATTAAATTAGTTTGTAGAAAATGGCACTAACAGTCAAACCAATCCGGATTATGACCGTGTTTGCAGTCAGTTAACCTGCGTGATCGAGCCACTACTACGTAAATACTATCCCTTCACCACAGTATAAAGAGAGTGACCGATACGGACAGTAAATATTAAAGGTAGGGCTGTCGACAAACACGACGACGGCATGCATATTTGTTATTTGTTGTGGTCGCATAACAGACGGACAGATGGACGGATCCCCCCACCTCTTCACATATTCACCCCTGCACCCTAACCATCACTCACCAACCCCTCACCCTTATCCACTGGAGATACTTACTATAGAAACATTTTGTGATTTTGTCAATTTTTTGTCGGTACTCTTTGTAATGTTGTCATACATTTTTACTGAGTGTCCGTTTTATATGACCACACCCTGGACACTTCATACAACGGGCCAGAAATGACTTTTCACAAAACGAATGACGGAACAAACAAAATGGCGGCGAAATCCTATACGTTCGACAACCAAATAACCAAGCGGAGAACAGATGTGCGCGGGCGCAGGCTACTGATTGGCTGAACAGACGACAGATGTATCAATCTGGGTGACGAGGGGGTGAGGTCGCGGTCGCAATCTAGAGAGCGGCAGGGAGTGTCCATACTGTACGTTAGTACGTACGGGAGGTGAGCGCGCCTACAGCTCCGGGACCTACCTGGACAGTAGGTAGTGGTTCTCTTCCACGAGGCACTCGCCCTGCAGAGTACCAGGACAAGCGTCTTGGCGGCAAGACCTACCGTAACTGGTCCTTGTCTTCACCTTATGGTGTCGGCAGGAATAGCGGCCCTCACTATATGACCTTGCTGTCGGTGAGTGTGGACGCTATATCATAAACCTGGCAGTTTAGCGTATCTGGTAGATATACGAGAGGGAATGTACGTTAGTACTAATATATATACTTTGATATGACAGTACTATTTCATCTTCACTATCTTACTCTTAGATTTATTTTCATCTTAATACGGTTTGTTGATCATTAAAAAATGAAAACCAAAAAACCAATTTTTCAGGTCGAGAGAACCAAAGACCGCCCTTTAGTATCGGGCGCGCTCACACAGTCGCAAGCATGGGGCTTCCTAGGCCTTCAGCTGTCACTCGCGCTGGGCGTGTTGCTACAACTCAACTGCTACAGCGTAGTGTTAGGGGCCAGCAGTATGTGTGAGTATTACTTTGCCACAAACGCACACCTCAAGCACACCTTGGACACTTCATACAACGGGCCAGAAATGAAATTTCAAAAAACGAATGACAAAACAAATAAAATCACGGCGAAATCCCATACGTTAGAGAACCTAACTGTAACTTATCTCAACCAATCTGGGCGACGAGTAGGTGAGGTCGGAATCTAGAGAGCGGCAGGGAGTGTCCTGTCCATACTGTATGTTAGTACTAATATATGGGGTCTAACAAAATTAGCTGAAAATATTTTAACTGGTGCTTCTACCCATGAAACTGAACAACTTTCCCAAGGAAACCCATAGTCAAATCTCAAAAAAACTACAATTATTAAAATTAACAGCTCACTCAATCACTCGCTCTTTCACTAAGCCAGCTCTTTCTCTCGCTCCCTCGTTGAGCCGATGCCATAAAAATAAATTACATGACATGCGAGTTCTTTGAGGACAGTAACGACTCGCTTAAAACAGGTAATAAAAAAGACGTGTGGCACTCGGGGACTGCCGCGTTAAAGCTATTGCATAGAATTTTTTTGTCAACTTATGCAATTATAATTATTTATTTATTTTTTATTTATGCAGTATTTACCAGTACCATATAGTCCTTGGGGCGCGGGATGTTTATGTAATAAATTAACACTAAGAAAGTTAAGAAAGTTAAATCATCATCGTCATCGTCATCGACCACCATCGCGACCACAATCACGACCACCATCGCGACCACCGTCGCGACCACCATCGCGACCACCATCGCGACCACCATCGCGACCACCATCGCGACCACCATCGCGACCACCATCGCGACCAACATCGCGACCACCATCGCGACCACCATCGCGACCACCATCGCGACCACCATCGCGACCACCATCGCGACCACCATCACGACCACCATCACGACCACAATCACGACCACAATCACCACCACCATCACCACCACCATCACCATCATCATGATGGATAGATAGATGGCACTGTAAGTTTTTTAGAACTCAATATATTTTTTTGTAGGGGTGTCAGGTTTTTTTCGTTACGAAATTTCTTGATTCGGTCCCCTCAAAGCCCGCGATACAATAGCTTAAAAATTCCTTAATAATCCGGTCTCTGTGGCTCTCATCGTTTTTTCCCTGCATGTACTGCAGCTACTACTAAGTTTGATACCTCGAATTAAAGCTAGTTACTAAGAGATGTTTATAACATACTTTGTACATTTAATTGCCAGGAGATTTTTTACAGAAAATTGCATTTTTTATCGAAAAATTTAGAAAAAATAGGAAACTGATAAATTTAAAAAGCGTGTTTTGAAAACGTTTGTAGCTTTTCAACATTTTATTGCTTATTATGAGCTATTGGAATGTCAAAAGAAACTCAAAATCAGGCATTTAGTTTGAAACCGAAATTTTAAAAAGAATAATTTAATTTGAAATAACTCGAAAACGGTTAACTTTCGGATAGCACATTATAGGACAAAATCGATTGCTTTTGACCTAATCTATCACCCCTTAACGGGAATACGTGACATTACAAATCACCCTATATATACTTTGCTCCAGTAATGAAATTACATAGCCACTTTCCGGCTCGTTACGAGTCTCCTGATGTAATGCTAATGGTCTAACTATTACGCCACGAAAGTAGTCAATGGTGATGGTGGCCTTTGTTCAGGAGTGACCTTCTTTGGGCTAATATGATGATGAGTAACACTTAGCTTTTCAATTCCAGTGCTGGTAATAACCTACCCGCTAGCCAAGCGGTTCACCTCTTACCCGCAACTGTTCCTCGGCGCTACATTCAACTGGGGCGCGCTCCTGGGCTATAGCGCGTTGCAAGGCGATGTAGCGCTGGACGTGTGTGTTCCGCTGTATCTGGCGTCGTTGGCGTGGACTGTACATTACGACACTATTTACGCACACCAGGTCAGATTATTAATGCATGATCAAGTTACAGTTTTACAGGATAGTCGAGTAATCGATGAGCATCTTACAAAACCATCGAGTATCTCGCAGAATCAAAGAGTATATTCCGTATAGTTTTTTGCTGAATCGAGTTCCTAAATATCTAATTCTCAACAGTTCATCGACACCAAATTTAACTATAGCGCACTACGGAGCTATAGCGCTTTGCAAGGCGATATAGCACTAGACGTGTGTGTTACGCTGTATCTGACGTTGTTGGCGTGGACTGTACATTACGACACTATTTACGCACACCAGGTCAGTCTATTAATGCATGATCAAGTTATTGCAGGGTAGTCGAGTAATCTATGAGAATCTGACAGAATCATTGAGTCGGTATGTCATAATAATATTATATTGAATTTTTGAAGCCAAAGCCATAAAAAAAATAATTTTAGTACAGTTATCTCGTTTTTAAACGATCATTGTAAAACGACTTGTAGGAATGAATACTTTTGTAGTAGGATTTTGAGGTTATGTATTAAGCAAATTACCAAATGGGAGTAGAAAAAGTAATTCCGGGTTGCCTGGAAGAAATCGCTTTGAGCGATAAGACCGCCCAAATTGTACCGCTATAGTTCCTTTTTTTATATTGTGCTTTTTTATATTTTTCAAGTTAAGTTTTTTACGTGACAACGTCTAATAAACCGATGGGCGCCGGCTGCATGCACGAAAAAGGATGACTAATTGTCCCGTTACGCTCATTGTCCCGTTACGTTATGACGTTTCCACGTTAAACTATCGTACGTAAACCGACTTTACAGACAACCAATTTTTTAAAGTTTTTATAATTTGTTTATATTTTTTTCAACTAGTGTGTACAATAAAGAGTATTTATCTTTTTCGCAACAGGACAAAACAGACGACGCGCGTATCGGTATGAAATCCACCGCCCTGACATTCGGTGCCCATACCAAACCGGCCCTCTGCGCCGCGCTCGCGGTAAGCGCGGCGTGCTTCTGCAAATGCGGCGAGGCCGCCGGCTTGGCGTGGCCGTACTATGCCTCCGTGGCTGCTTACACCGCGCATGCGTTAGGACAAGTAAGTTGAAAGTAGTTTCGTATAACGTCTTATTTTTCGAAAAACTCTTAGATGCAGGCTTTAGTTTCCATTTCGTATTCTTCTCAGCAAACCCTTTCATTTGATACCCATATGATGATGATGATGATGATGATAATGATAATAATTCCACCACCTACAATAAACTGACATCCATTCTGGATGCCAAAAATGACGCCTTCATTGCAATCGACGCAATTTCTCCGCTGCTTGGATTGATTATAAGAAGGCTTTCGACCTGGTCCTCCATTAATGGTTGAAAAGGGTCCTCGAAATATACAAGATAGATGAAATTGGTGTAGGGTGGAGTACGATCCTTAGTCTCCATGGTCAGCGGCTATCGAATGCGGAAGACCGGATTTAGATAAAGAAGGGTACATTCCAAGGCGACTGTCCGACATGTTGTGAAACTTGTAAACTGTATGTTGTGGTTATACCTTACAGAATGAGATATTTTGTAGATACGAGTTTGTAGGTACTTAAACGAGTACTAACGAAATACTAGTGCTTCGGTATAAAACTGGGTGTTTGAATGAATTTTCGATTTCCGGTGGGGTCAACTTGTAAGACTCGGTTTGGTTGGTGGTAGGTCATTTTATAAGCCCGCCTGCCTATCTACCACCATCTTATCTAAGTCTTGCCGCCAAACATCAGTGTTAACAACATTGATGTGTTCCGGTTTGAAGATAAGATAGCCAGTTCCTTATTGCGTTGGGAAATCTTGGTAAGCCCGCTTTCATCTTCATGTGTTAACAACATTGATGTGTTCCGGCTTGAAGATAAGATAGCCAGTTCCTTATTGCGTTGGGAAATCTTGGTAAGCCCGCTTTCATCTTCATGTGTTAACAACATTGATGTGTTCCGGCTTGAAGATAAGATAGCCAGTTCCTTATTGCGTTGGGAAATCTTGGTAAGCCCGCTTTCATCTTCGGCATCATCGTCACTTACCATCAGGTGAGGTACAGCCAAACGCACGCAAATTTTTAATTAAAAAAAAAAGGTGAGATGATGCCAAGGGCTTACCAAAAATGAATAAAAAAAATTAAAAAATGTTTTTAACACGATCGGACGCGGTAACTGCACGCAATTATGGGTGGACTTTGAATTATGTCAGTACGGTCTACTCCGTGTATACTTCGATCTCTTTAAAAGCAACAACTGTGCTCGCCGTGTAAAATGCTTTAGAGCTCCTAGTAGCGCTTGATCACTGCCATCCTTAGTAGCAACGTCTTCATACTACCGTCAATATTACACAGTCAAGTGCAATGAGTGCAAGTGCATGGAGGTCACACACACATACAAGTTGGGTTCTCATAACGACAGTACTGCGTGGACTGTTGTCCATAACATGGGACCCGCGGGGGCGGAAGGCTCAGCTCAGTGCTCCGCTAGCTGCGCTCAACGACGGACGGCTGTTGCCGGTTTGGCGCAGCTACATAATATGTAAGTGCGTATATTATAGACAAAACACGACAGTACGGTTATGACCACGGTAAATATTTGTATGGAAAAACTAGTGACTGAGTGAATTTTGGCGATCCGGACATCGCGGTCGAAAGTGTTAATTTACCTACCTATTAAAATCATTACATTAGCATTATGATGCATTATGCTCGAACACCGCTTCCTGATCCCTTTGTCCCGCTTTCTGAGAGTCTACCGGCTGGACATGTATTACCATGGCCGATCTGGAAGTCTTTAAATCGACTTCGGACTCAGGTCGGCCGGAGCAAGGAGAACATGTTCAGGTGGGGACTCTCGGAAAACCCAAATTTGGACTGTGTGTGTGGAGCGGTGCAGTCCATGGCTCATTTAGTTTCCTGTCCTGCCTGCCCTGTCACCTGTTCGCAGCAGGACTTAATGGACGCCACAAATAGTGCAGTCGAAGTGGCTAAGTTCTGGGCCGGAATGATTTAATTTGTCATCGACACGCAAAGAAGAAGAAGAAGCATTATGATAGGTATTATTATATCCAGTCTATGTCCGCCCGTCATCCGTCGGTCCGTCCGTCCGAATTGAACTTCGATTATTGACCTAACGCGTGCGTACGCTCTCCTGCCCTTATGCACCGTGTACAACCATTTCATACAACATTATCGGACACTATCTATGAACATTAAAACAGTGACACCAATACATACAACTTTGGACTGTGTGTGTGGAGCGGTGCAGTCCATGGCTCATTTAGTTTCCTGTCCTGCCTGCCCTGTCACCTGTTCGCAGCAGGACTTAATGGACGCCACAAATAGTGCAGTCGAAGTGGCTAAGTTCTGGGCCGGAATGATTTAATTTGTCATCGACACGCAAAGAAGAAGAATACATACAACTTTGCTGGAGCGGTTATTCTCTGTACTGGAATTGGATATTTTGTGTTCTGTTTTTTTGGAAGTAATGATCATATTTCTGCCTATGCTTAAGAGTATTTCTTTTAAATCGGTTCAGTAGTTCCTGAGATTTTTCGCTACGTATCTACAAAAAAACCTCTTTCTTATGTAATTTATATATATAACTGCCTTCGTGGCGTAATGGTTAGTCCATTCGCTTCACACCAGGAGGTCGCGGTTTCGATTCCCGGTGGGGTCAACTTGTAAGACTCGGTTTGGTTGGTGGTAGGGCATTTTCTATGCCCGCCTGGCTAGCTACCACCATCTTATCTAAATCTTGCCGCCAAACATCAGTGTTAAAATAGATAGCCAGTTTCCCCATTGCGTTGGAGAATCTTGGTAAGCCCGCTTCCATCTTCGGCATCATCGTTACTTACCATCAGGTGAGATGATGCCAAGGGCTTACAAATTGTGAATAATAAAAAAAATCCTCATATATTTTATTTTCCAGATCTATACCCTTAACCCAGATAGCCCTCAAGACTGTGCCGGTAAGTTCAGATCAAACTCAAGGGTCGGTCTCATCATACTCCTAGGCATACTAGCGGGAGGCTACCACCAATACTTTGAAAATAGGGAGAAGAACCGAGGAAAAGAAGACTTGAGTTTATCTAAAAGTTGTTTTTTCGGTTAGAGTTAATCAATTTTTGACGTTTAATGTCGTCGGGTTTAATTTATTGACGTTAAATGACGTCGGGTAAGTTTGATATTGAATGTTGTATAAAATACTTCTAAGCCATCTCTTGGTTGGCTCGACTCTTAGTCGAAATAACCTTAAGTCGGTCTCGACATACTTATAGGTCTTTACGCCGGAAGCTACAATCAAAACTTGAAAATAAGAAAAGCTCGTTTCTTTAAAAACTCCTTTTTTGGTTAATACTTTTTAATCCTGTCAGATTTATGTTATTAAAATACTTGAAGCTATCACTTAAACCGAAGGCTACTATCGAAACTTTAAAATGGAGAGAAACATTACGCAAAGAAAGACTCGAGTCTGCTTAAACTTTGCTTTTGTCGTTACATAAAACTTTTTAGTTTTTGACGTTATTTGACGTCTGATATGGATTTTTTGTCAAGACAAGTAGAACTTAATTGAGTTTGTATTTTTAAAGCACAAGGAAATACTTGCTCGATTTAGTGGTGCACTGTCATTGCTCAATACTCGCCTCAGATATACCTTTAAACATTTGACAAAATTCTGTGTGGGAGCCGTTTTTCATTAAAAAAAAATATCTACGTATATTCACCAAATATATTTGCGGTTATATTTGCCAAATTTTATTTCAATTATTTTAGGCTATATCTGGGAGAGCCTGCAAATAAAATTGTGTAACCACTTCTTTGAAAATGTTTCTTTGTGGATAACTGTTCACGTTCAGATTAACAAAAAAAACGTTCAAGTTTTAAAGTCACGTGTTATCATCACGTAAACTGAAAGAGACAGGGAATAAAGTTATCTTAGTATAATATAACGCCATACCGGAAGTAACAATTTGGTGTGGGATATAGCAAATTTTACAGCTCAGAGTGCTATAAAGGCTTTATAAGGGCGTCAGTGTTGGCGGCCGTAGAATTGGGTCGATCATAAAATGATCCGGAATTTCATTGCGCAGCTCTGAAAAATCTCAAGTTAAATTGGTTATGTCTTGTACTACCGTGGAACATATCCCTGCGAAATGGGGCTCCGTTGACTCGAGACTTTTACGGAGTCCCGCAATAAAATTTCCGGGAATTCTCATTAACCACCTACATGAAAATATTTTACGACTAGATTGCTATAAATCTATAGTTAAATTATAAAGAGATAAAGTTTGTACGTTTGTATAAAGAAGGTAATATCTTCGAAACTACTCATTTAATTAAAAAATAATATTTCACCTATTAGTTAGAATAAAATTTCAGGATAGACATATGCTAAAAAACCCGCTTGCTCTCGATATCCACAAGGGCGAAGCCGCGGGCAACAGCTTTTACAGGGTGTCAATACATTTTACAGCTGAGAGTGCTAAAAAGTCTTTATTAGGGTGTCAATATATTTTACAACTGAGAGTGCTATAAAGTCTTTATAAGGGTGTCTACACATTTAACAGCTAAGAGTGCTGCTATAACGACATTATAAAGTTGTCAAAACCTTTGTAAAGGTGTTTAGCCGTAGGTTATATAAGCACTAAGCTGTTATCAACACCAAATTATTACTAGGATTTGGGTTATTATAAATTTTTACATATTTCTTTGTTTAGGGATTATATTATTGTATAAAAAACTTTGTACATTATGTAGATATGTCTGTAAATTTAAATTTTGAAACGGTAATAAGTTCTCTGAAAATGTTGAGATACATAGTATTGTCACGGTATTACGATATGGCTTACAGTAGCGCAACGCCTTTGATGTCGCACGATGCCGCCACGGCGTAGGTATTAGCAGTACTAGCCTGTAGCCAGCCTGGCAAGTTCGCTGTGCCCTGCCGCCCGCTGCCCCGCAAGTACCCTTCCGTTGCTCTGCGTAAGTAAATTCGTTGCACTACTGTAAGCCGCTATTTTGTAATACTGTGGTATCGTTTAGACTAACCCGGTGGTCCAATAGTCAGTGCTTCTGCCTGCTCCGCCAAGGCTAGTGGGTTCGATTCCCACTCAGGGCAAACATTCGTGTGACGAACAGGTTTGTTTACTCTATGTTCAATTTGTTTTTTCTACAACTTGGTTAAAATCGCAAAAAATGGATTTCTCCGTACCAAGTTAGCGAATCAGCGGATCGATTTGTATGAGAAGTGTTTTTTTTGTTTTAGTATAGTTGTATAGGTGGTTGAGTGAAAGAAGGTTGTCAAACCGTCCGTCAGAGTTGACGGTGTTACATTCTGAATTCATAGACAGTGAAGTTAGTTTTGTTTTAAATCCTAAAATAATAACAAAGGCTGTGTGTACACCTTAGTAATAGTTTATTAGTTCAATTGTTTTAATATGCTTGCCTATAATGCAGGTTGGCAATAACTACAGCGTCAAAGGCTCAACCGGTAACGACTCGGTCCTCCTAACCAGAGGTGCCGGGTTCAAATCCGGACGGCCAATGTACCAATGAGTTTTTCGAATTTTACGTACATATACTCAACGATTGCTTTAACGGTGAAGGATAACATCGCGAGGAAACCTGCACACACCTGCGAAGAAACACGAAGGTTGTGTGTGAAGTCGACCAACCCGCACCGGGCACGCGTGGTCGACTAAGGTCCGATCGCTCCAATTCAGGGTAGGCTCGAACCCCTCGGTGGGGACGTATATGAGCTGATAGGATGATGAATAACTACACGAATTAATTAAAAATTAAAAGCAGTTGGGTAAAAATGTATCCTTTGTCAATCACGGGATCAAGACGTATCTAATGACAACTCGCATTCCAAAATCCATCAAGTCGTATAGGCTACAGAGCGTGCCAAAGGAATAAACTCGAAACAAATAACCCTGCTTCAGGCGCAGTCGAGTAAAAACTGTATTTTTTGCCAATCTGTATAGAGCTCGAGCTTGCAACATTAGGTCAGTGATTCTCCTTATACAGGCTGACTTTTAATTAGTCCTTGATAACAAAAGGTATGCATGTACTCGTGATAACAAACAACTTTCCCAAAGACTATATGTCAAATCAAAAAAAAAATTTGGTCCTCGATACAGAATTAGCAAACGTGTATAAACGATCAAATTTTTTTTTTCATATTTGACATACAATTTCTTTGGGAAAGTTGTTTGTAATCACGAGTACATTCATATCCTTTGCTATCAAGAACTAATTAAATGTCACCCTGTATACATACACAATACACATACATACACAGGGTGTAACGAAATTGGTGTAGGAACCGTTAACTGGGGGTTCTACTCTAAACAACTCTTCCCATGGAGGCCATAGTAAATTTTCAAAATCCTTCATACAAAATTGGTCGGTCAACTGATCGAATTGTATGAAGAGTTAACTTTTTTGCGATTTCAGCAAAGTCATAGAACAACAGTGTTTATTATAATGAGTAGAAGCCACAGTTAACGGGACCTACACCAATTTTGTTACACCCTTTATATTGTGTGAATCCAACTTTTAAGTAGGATATTTAAATCAGAGATATTAATTTTAGATTAAAATCTATTTTGTAAATAATGTGTCAAAAACGAGTTCGTAGGTTTGCGTTAAAAATACGGCTAAAAAGTGTTTCGTGTCGTCAAAAATTGTAAACCATAGCGAAAATCTGTTGTTTTGTATTAATCTGTAGGTTTGTGATAATATTGGTGTAGGACTGGTAGAACTGGAACTTCTACTCATCATACTGGACAAAGTTCCCCAAGAGACCCATGGTTAGTTCGCATTATTTTTAAAAATTGTTTTTTACAAAATTGTCAGTTGATTTACAATTTTTTGCAATTTTGTATGAAGAGTGAAGACTCCCAACTTTTTTTGAGATGTGACTGTGTTGATGAGTAGAAGCCCAAGTTGATGGGTCATACATAGATTTCGTTACATCCTTTATAAATTGATGGTGCTTTTGTATGGGGTCATTTCTCAATTCGAAAGCCATGAGATAAAATGATAACATGTTATATTTTTGTTTATTTAAAAAAAAATCGACGCTCCACACAAATATGCACAAAATTGGTCAATCAGCCGATTGATCGTTTTGTATGAAGAGTCAAATTTTTTTTTGCGATTTTAGCAAACTTGTAGAACAAAACTTGTTCAGTATGATGAGTAGAATCCCCAGTTAACGGGACCTACACCAATTTTGTTACACCCTGTATAAAGGTTTAGTTACTTGAGATCCTTCTCATGGAAACAACTGAACAAATCTTGCTCTACAAAAGGGTACGAACTTAAAATATAATAATAATATCTAAATACTTTTTTTTTTCAAAATCTTTAAACCTATATTTTTCGATAGGGAATGGGAGTACAAGCCGAAAATGTATTGGTACATTTTGACCTAAAGTGTCATACGTTACTGAGACATTTCAGAGATAGAAAAGAAAATTCATGTTTTGACCATTTTGACTCATCATACTGAACAAAGTTCCCCAAGAGACCCATGGTTCTCGAGTGGAAATCCTTGGGGCAGGCCTTTGTCCAACAGTGGACGTCTTTCGGCTGATATGATGATGATGATGAGCTCAGCAACGTGACGCCTTAGGCCAAAATGTCCCAGTATATTTTTCGGTTTGTTTTTACATAAGAAAAACGCCAATCGAAATATTGCATAATATTTATGCAGTTAACTCCTCTAAAAGCGAGAAAGAAAAGAAAAAACCCTTATCCCTTGTAGTAAATAATACGGCTGCCGAATTTCAAAACTCAGTAACTGACATTTCTCAGATTTTTTTTAAAATTTGCCTCATCAAAAAAATTGCGCGCCAAATTATAAAAAAAAAAAAGATTTATGGATAGAAAATACTGCAATAAAAATATTTGGAAAAAAAATTACTTGAAATCAAGTTATAAAAGTAATGAAAAATGCAAAAATACAAAAAAAAAAGTATAAAATTTTTGCAGTTACTTTGTTTTAAAATGGGGCAGCCGAATATCGTTTGGTTTTCGAAATGACGTGAAATCCGATTTTATTTAAAATAATAGCTAATTGTATTCTTATGTTAATAAAAATCGTTCTTGCCATAATTGTGTTTAATTTGTAAATCTTTCTAAAGCGTTTTTTAGGGTAGGAACGGAAACCTATTACTACGCCTAAGTCGTCTGTCCGCCCCTTCGACAAATATAACAGCTATGGACCGGCCTTCGCGAAAAGAGGTATTGATGCCTACAGAATGAGCTCATTTCGTTTTAGTTTAACCGCCTCCGTAGCTCAGAGGCAAAGTTCACTGGCTTTACGCAGGAGGTCGCGGGTTCGATTCCCGGCGGGGTCAACTGTAAGACTCGGTTTGGTTGGTGGTAGGGCATTTTCTAAGCCCGCCTGGCTAGCTACCACCATCTTATCTAAGTCTTGCCGCCAAATATCAATGTTGATATCATTGGTGTGTTCCGGCATGAAGATAAGATAGCCAGTTCCCCATTGCGTTGCGGAATTTTGGTAAGCCCGATTCCATCTTCGGCAACATCGTCACTTACCACCAGGTGAGATGTTGTCAAGGGTTTACCAATTGTGAATTAAAAAAAAAAAAAAAGTTGATGAGTATTCCCAGAATGGGTTTAAGGTCGAAATTAGTGAAATTTATTATCTCACTAGATTTTGCCAGCGGCTTCCCTCACGTGAACATAGTTTCTATGACTGTCTTTGTGCAGCTCGAGCTCGCGAGCCTGGAAATAAGTAGCCTACATGATAATCCAGGTCCTAATCTTTCTGCCTACCAAATTTCATCCAGATACTTTCAGTAGTCAGACGGGGAATCGGACGGGTACTTGTTATCATGTAAAGTTATCGTCCGTCAACCGACTTTACAGACAACAGGTTTTTTAAAATTAAATTTTAGCTTCATTGAAATTTATTAGATGGCAGTTTTCGTCACACATACATAGATACGTTAATGCGTCACATTCACAAAAAGTGTAAAGGAAAACCTGACTACTTTTATAATTTTAATTATTATTTCGTATTCTCAGTAAACCCTTTCATAGAATTCACACTTTCATAAAAATTAACTGGTCTGCCATCTTTGGTAGTCTTGCCATAATGGATTTAAAATGGCGTCACTTAGTTACCCATGCATTGTCATACAAACTAATCGTGTATTCAAAATTTCAGCTCAATTGGAAACCGGAAATTGGTTTTAATTCAGCTTACAAGATTTGACCCAAACTTATTGGGGACGTAGGCAATTTTTTATCCCGTGAAAATAGCAAAGCACGATACAGTTTTTGACAAAACTGCAAATAAACGGCCAAGTGCGAGTCGGACTCTCGCACAGTAGGGTTGCGTAGTCTTTTCAAGAAATAAATGTATATTTAATTTCAGTGTTATTTTTACAAAAGTCGGACAACAAATCTTGAGTCGATTTTTAAGTCTGAGTATAGATGGCACCAGGTAGATTAAAACTAGATGGCGCTGTGAAACAATTAGATTTTTGGTTAAAAGTAAATTGTTTTTCCTCGAAACTATGTGATAGATATAGTCCAGTCATTATAGTAAGTTCACTTCGGAATTCGAGATACCCAGCTGTAAATCTGTAAATACTTGTATATTGACACCCTAAAAGTTGTCTCAAAACCTACATATGGTAGGGTGTAAGCAACTATTAAATTTCAAGGTCAAAGGTCACAAAAATCGGTTTTTTGCGCTTTTTTTGGAAATATCTCATTTCCTATGGGTTTTTTGCTATTTGTATTTATTATCAATATTATAGAATACAAAATTCTCTACAAATTTTGTTTAAAAATTTTTTTTATACGGTGAACCGTTTTCGAGATAGAGGGCGGAGAGCACGCGGTCACAGCATCACTTCAGGTCAACCGGTGCCTCCGGTCGAAAACGCGCTATATATAGTTGATGAACTATCGATAAATCAATGATTATAAATATTTGTCAATTTTTATTAACTATTATATTGTATTTTATCATTTTTTTCCTAACTTATCCACTTTTTATTCAGTATTAATTTATTTAACAACACTTACCTGCCCATGTAATTGCAGAATTGTTAATGAAAATATAGGAATTATATTTGAATTTTAACCTAATTAATATTTATAACTTCTTACATGATGAAAAAAAACAAATAAATTATGAATTAATCTTTTTATTAAAAATATCATTGAATACACATATATTTTTATTGAAAGTAAAGAAATGGAATAAAGGGTACAAAAACTACAATTTATAATTTTAATCATCTTCTTCCTCTTCATCGTTGTCTTCTGGCTGCTGGTAAATTTCAAACTGGTCTTCATTATCGTCTTCAACGACATTTGTCTCAAGTTCTTCCATGATTTCGGGGTCAAAGGTTCCATCTTCGTTAATGTCGCTCTGATATGGAAGAGCATTGAGACAAGCTTGCCCATTACATTGGCCACAAGCTAAAGAGCATTGCAAGCCTGCTTTCCTGCATCCACCAACAAGTGCAGCTGCTCATCAACATTTCAACCGTGTATATTATCAAGTTCAAACTTGGTTAGGACATGATTTGGAACCCCAGGTATGGGGTTGGTCAATGTGAAACGATTTTCTGGAGCCTATCATGACAATTTTACCACCTGCTCCAGAAGATTTGCTGAATACAATTTTCTGCAACTGCAAGAGTGGTTGTGGTTCGCGATGCGGATGCAGGAAAGCGGGCTTGCAATGCTCTTTAGCTTGTGGCCAATGTAATGGGCAAGCTTGTCCCAATGCTCTACCATATCAGAGCGACATTAACGAAGATGGAACCTTTGACCCCGAAATCATGGAAGAACTTGAGACAAATGTCGTTGAAGACGATAATGAAGACCAGTTTGAAATTTACCAGCAGCCAGAAGACGACGATGAAGAGGAAGAAGATGATTAAAATTATAAATTGTAGTTTTTGTACCCTTTATTCCATTTCTTTACTTTCAATAAAAATATATGTATTCAATGATATTTTTTAATAAAAAGATTAATTCATAATTTATTTGTTTTTTTTTTCATCATGTAAGAAGTTATAAATATTAATTAGGTTAAAATTCAAATATAATTCCTATATTTTCATTAACAATTCTGCAATTACATGGGCAGGTAAGTGTTGTTAAATAAATTAATACTGAATAAAAAGTGGATGTTAGGAAAAAAATGATAAAATATAATATAATAGTTAATAAAAATTGACAAATATTTATAATCATTGATTTATCGATAGTTCATCAACTATATATGGCGCGTTTTCGACCGGAGGCACCGGTTGACCTGAAGTGATGCTGTGACCGCGTGCTCTCCGCTCTCTATCTCGAAAACGGTTCACCGTATAATTTTTTTTTTAAACAAAATTTGTAGAGAATTTTGTATTCTACAATATTGATAATAAATACAAATAGCAAAAAACCCATAGGAAATGAGATATTTCCAAAAAAAACGCAAAAAACCGATTTTTGTGACCTTTGACCTTGAAATTTAATAGTTGCTTACACCCTACCATATGTAGGTTTTGAGAGAACTTTTAGGGTGTCAATATACAAGTATTTACAGACTTACAGCTGGGTATCTCGAATTCCGCAATTCTTACCTAATTTAAGCTTAAATGACTGGACTAATATGGTTTTATTAAGACTGACTTTATGTGTTGTTAAAATGTCATTATAATATGTCGCCCGTGCCCAGAAAGTGTTGTTAAAATGTCATTATAATATGTTAAAATCCAATACTTACTAATAATTAAATAAGAGGTTTCGAACTTTATATAGCTACAATGTTCATATAGCTACGGGTTGTCCATCTTCTTTTATATGTTATTTGATTTTAACTCATAATAATAATAAATAAAATGCGATCAATATGATGACTTTTTCTATAATATTATGGCCTTTTAATACAGTAGTTACTATAAGGTATAACAGCGCTACTTTAGGTCTTTTGCAGCCTGCTATCGACTTGTTGCTGCTGATGGAAAATCGGGTTGCTGTTATCCGCAGCTGCTGTGATGTTGCGAAGTCTTTCACAGCTGCACAAGTACTTATGTTATGCTAAGCAGCATATTCGGAAGCGGTTTCGCATTTACGACTAAGCATCGCTGCAGCCGCGATGGACAACGGTATAAAAGACGTCAAAATAACGTCAATATATTTAGTCAGAACGACGTCTTCAAATGACGGCCTGAGGGTGTGACAAATTAATGACAATCAAGGGACAACGCCTTATAATATGTCACAATAACGTCAATATATTTAGTCAGAACGACGTCTTCAAAAGACGGCCTGAGGGTGTGACAAATTAAGGTCATTTTCTGGACCGTCCGACGTCATCTTATGACGTCAATTGCGTCGGTTGAGACCTTATTCGTATGTCTATATCACGAAGTTTTGCTACCTGGGTTATTAAAGTGATGCTCAATTTAAAAAGCACACTTAAGGAAAAGGAAATAAGATAAGTTAGGCGAAGCCCCGAGCGTGCCTTGTGAGGACGAAGGCCGAGCTGCGCGTAGGGCGAAGCCTTGAGCTCTCCCTGCGAGGTCGGAGGCCGCGCTCCGTCTAGGGCGAAACCTGGAGCACTTCCTGCGAGGCCGAAGACCGAATTCCGAGTAAGGTGGAGCTGCGTTTATGGAAACACTTCCAGTATTCAGAACCCCGGGGTTCTGCAGTACTTCTGAGATGCGGAAGGGTTTACTAGCATTAATTCACAGAAATAACCTTAAACCATTCCGCTACTCAGAGTTGCGAACGATTTAGTTTAGGTTTAATCATAATATTGTCGAGGAGCCTCGCTATCTGACAGTTATGAAAAAAAAGTAGCTTTTTGGTCAGTCGCTTACTTAGTATTTCAGTCGCTCACTTATTATTTCAATGACCCATGTTAATGAATTAATGTCCATAATGAATTTGTAATGCCTCCCGCATTACTGACCTAAAAGCAGGGTAGGCTAATCTGACTAGAGTGGTTAAAGTTAATTTCCATAACGCAGGATGGGCTAATCTGAGTAGAGTGGTAAGAATTTATTTCCATAAAAAGAAGCTCCCGCATTACAGAACTAAAAGCAGGGTAGCATATAATCCATCAAACTGCGCGTTTAATCACTTAAAGGGTCCCGCAGCTCCGAAGTACTGGGGTTCTGGATGCTGGAATGGTTTCCATATACGGGGCGGAGCCTGGAGCGATCTGTGCATGTCCAAAAAAAGTTTCATGAGTAAACTCCTGTCGCGCGTCGGAGCTGACACGCACACTTTTTTTAAGATAATCTCAAAAACTAGTAGTGCTTGTGGCGGCATCTGCAGTAACCCGCCACTAACAACAATTCATCCCACAGCTCAAGACTGAACCATCCGTCATGGAGTTTATGTCCACATCTCGACAGATGACACTGTCGTCGGAGAAAGACTATTTGAACCATAACGCAAGCTCCAAGCACCTAGAGTACAAACATCTACAACGTGCTATCAATATTTCCTTGCTACTAAGCATCATACTACTGCCAATCTTCTATGGTTAGAGCAACGGCCAGTCCCTAGGCATACCACCTTGCCTGGCGGAGATAAATCTCCCTTTGCTCATGAGAGTAACAGAGTAACACACCGTCCAGGTTCCTCTCCGACACTTATAGTTTGGCAGGTCCGAACCCGGATATACTGTATATTACAGCTTGTACCGACACGAATCAGTGGTCTTGGCAGGAAGTAGGAAAAACGCCATTAACCTGCTAATTTTGAGGGTAATTCGACATTGAACATAGTACCTATTTATCTATACGAATTCCGTAATAAAGTTATCTACGTATTTTCCAACTTCCTGAAAAAGGGTGACTAGGTAAATGTTTTTAAAGTATTAGCACAGATAAGATAATAGTTTAATATCAATTAAACAATCAAAAATACCAGTTGACTAGATATCTAACCTTGTTGTTAGTTTATGTTTTGATTTTTATATCGGTATCTAAGTACATATAGCTACAGGTATCTAATATTCATTATCAATCACTAGCTTTTGCCCGCAGCTTCGCCAGCGGGGGTATAGTTTTTATAACTGTCTTTATGATCAGCAGGACCATTATAATTAGCAATCTATGTCACTTCCCAATCTTTGTCACTGTCACTAATATATCTATGAAAAAAATCACGTCTATCCATTGCTCCGTTGCGACGCCGACGTGCGCGAGCCTAGAGTTTTCCCAAGATCCCTGGGAAACTATCTCGGGCTATGCTAATATGTAGTCTAATTCATTTCCCACCCCTTCAACCATCTGTGCAAAAAAATCACAACAATCCTTTGCGATGTTAAAGAAATCAACTATATGAAAATTTCATTTTTTTCACTAATTAATAGTCGTTTCTTCAGTTCTCTCATGAACTGTATCGAACTATACTATTTTCTCGGGATTAAAATTAGCCTATGTCGTTCCCTATGACACAGGCTATATATTTCTATGCCAAATTTAGTCAAGATTGTTTGAGGTGTTGAAGCGTGAACAGATAACCAACAAACAAATAAATAAACAAACAAAGAAATTTTCAGATTTTTAATTGTAGTAAGGATTGAAATACTTAGCTACAATAGGGAGGACGACAGCATCAGAAATAAATTATGAACTCTTGATCACTAAATTCCCCTTCCACTTAAACTTCGGAAAACCTTACTCGTTTTGTTTTCCATCAAGTCTTTGATTTTTAACTCACCAAAGTCACAAAATGAGTACATAAATGACGCTGCAAAAATATAACGCCTAGGTATTTCAAACATTTTTAGAACAAAATTTCGTTTTTGATAGATGATAAAAAGTAAATCAGATGACTAACATTCGTCAACCCTATTAGAGTAAAGTACTTATCCTTGGATCTATCAATGAAGGCCACCAACAACCCGGAATTAAGTGGATGAAACAAAAACCTATCACCTACCTACTTAAAAACTGGAGAATATGTCGGCGGTGGATCGTAAGAATCTGGTACATCGCGATCTGTCTGCCCAGATATTCTTTTAACATAACTGGTGCAACCGTAGGAAGGAGCCGTCAACTTAGTATTTTTCGGAGCCTCGCG
Organism: Coleophora flavipennella; assembly: GCA_947284805.1. Classification (NCBI taxonomy): domain Eukaryota; kingdom Metazoa; phylum Arthropoda; class Insecta; order Lepidoptera; family Coleophoridae; genus Coleophora; species Coleophora flavipennella. Next base: position 9,924,071 of record OX369278.1, read on the forward strand.
AAGAAACGCCTGGGCCTTCAAGATCTGCCTGGGAATATCTGGACAGAGCGCGATCTGCCGGATTCTTACGGTCTACCGCCGACGTAGAACTGGCTTCTAAAGTATCGTAGAATAGGGTAGATCCTAAAAATTCCCAAGCTAACATAGAGAGGGAAAAAACTTACATACATCACTTTATACCAGTTTAATGATCTTGGTTTTGTATCATTATTTAATTGTCCTAATCAGAAGTTTACTAATTAAATGTCAAAGTTATTCCAGGATAAAATTTATATTTTTTATTAGACTTAATTTATTACATTTAGTTTGGCTGCTTAGTACAGTAACTTGGAGGCGACTGAAGTCGCAACGGGAAGCGGGGGGTTCGCCCATACAAAAATGCTGAAAGTACGATGTAAGCTAGTGTGTCGCTATAATATTCCTCCCCCTTTTTTAAAAAAAATATATTTTTCTAATTAAGGAACATACAACTCATTATTCAACTGCATATCAAATTTTAACTCTAAACTAAATAGGTACATCGCTGCGGGGATGTGTCAATGTAACCGCCTGTTGTAGGCTAAGCTTACATTGCTAAAATGCAGTGTTCGCTTTTTCGTCCCATTGTACATACTTTAGTCTTATCGTTTTTCTTGGAATGATGTATGAACTTATTGAGTTCTATTTGCGACTCTGCCCTCTGAATATGTGAACGATAAAAGTTCACCATTCCTAAAATCTACGCAATTCTAAAACGTTTTCTGGTTTTGGAAAATTAAAGATTGCTTGTACTCGCAACTTTAAAGGTTTAATATACCTTCATTCGAAACCTCAAAGCCTAAAAAGTCTACTTTAGTTTGACCAAATGTACATTTTGATATATTAATTGTTAATCCAAACTTTTTTAATCTTTCAAAAACAGTTTTTAAATGTTCTCTATGTTGTTCTTCACTCTCGCTAGCGATGATTGCGTCATCAATATATGCGAACAAAAAATCTAGTCCTTCCAGTACAGTCGAGTTGATAAATCTTTGAAAAGTTTGTGCGGCGTTGCGCAAACCAAAACTCATTCGAGTAAATTCAAAAAGGCCAAAAGGTGTAATGATGGCTGCCTTATCTATGTCATCTGGATGGATTGGTATAAAATGGTACGCTCTATTAACATCTAACCGAGTAAATATCTTTTTGTTTGCCAGTACATAGGTAAAATCTTGTAGTGATGAGCAAAGCAAGACCAAGACCAAGACTTGGACAGTCTTGGTCTTGGTCTTGGTCTTGCTTATTCAGTCTTGGTCTTGGTCTTGCTCAAATTCGTCTAGTCTTGGTCTTGGTCTCGGTCTTGGTCTTGCTCACTCGGTCTTGGTCTTGGTCTTGCTGAAATACGTTTAGTCTTGGTTTTGGTCTTGGTCTTGCAATAAGGTCTTAACAAACATTTTTCAACAAACTTTCCGTTTTTTATCGACAAACATTTCTAAATATAAAATATAAATTCACTGTCTATAAATTAAAAAAAAAATGTTAAAACGTTATTGCTAATCATAAATTATAAATAAATAGTTTAAAATTAATTATTAACTACTAAAGTACTATATTTTATTGCAGTTTGAAAATATTATAATTACATTAATTAGCTTTTAATTAACTTATTATTGTTTATTTTTTATTGATTTTTATTGATGAAGAAACTGACAATTCGACACTCCAACTATATTGTTCCGAGAAAAGCATATGTTAACGCTGTTACAAATATTTTATCTCATATAAACACTGTTAGTAAGAATTTTCGATTGAGTCTTGCGTATTTGGTCTTGGTCTTGCATAATCGGTCTTGGTATTGGTCTTGTTCTTGTTTATTCTGTCTTGGTCTTGGTCTTGCTAGACTAAGGATAGTATTGGTCTTGGTCTTGGTCTTGCTTTTTTGCAAGACCAAGACCAAGACTGCAAGACCAAGACCAATTTTACTCATCACTAAAATCTTGTAATCGTGGCACGGGATAACGGTCCGGCTTAGTAATAGCATTGAGTCTCCTGTAATCGCCGCACGGTCTTATTTCACCTTTTTTCTTCGGTACAACATACTTACTTACTTACTTACAACATGTAAAGGACTAGCCCAGGAACCTTTACTAGGCCTACATATTGCCATCTCTTACATGACCCTGAACTCTTCGGCTACGGCCGCGTACGCAACCAGAGCTTCGTAACCAGATGCGATCGAAAACTATCTTCTTTAACTTTAGCATACCGGTCGGGTGGTAATGGCCTTGCTCGCGGGCATATACCGGTGGTCCGGTTGTCTCAACATGATGACAGACTGAATGTTTGGGAGGGTCATTGAAAGATGTGGGCCTAGTAATTTCGGGAAACTCGGAAATTACATCATAGTAAGGCTGATTACAATCTAAACTTTTTACAGATGGAGTACAACTACTTACAACTGAAACATTAACATTTAGGCCGGTCACCTGGTTGATCAGCTTCTTCGCGCTGACATCTACCAAAAGTTTGTGATAACTCAAAAAGTCTGCTCCAAGGATAGGTTGTTTAAAGTCTGCGACTGCAAATTCCCAACGAAAACTGCGACGTAGTTTTAAATTTCGATTTCATATGTACGTTTATCCGATGCTCTTACGGTGAAGGTAAACATCGTGAGGAAACCTGCACACGCCTGCGAAGAAACTCGAAGGTTATGTGTGAAGTCGACCAAAGTAAGTAAGGCCCGATCGCCCTAATTCAGGGTAGGCTCGAGCCCCTTGGTGAGGACGTATATGAGCTGATAAGATGAAGAAGAAGATAGGATATAAAGATTTTTTTGAGAATTCAGAAAAGTTGTAGAACAAAAGTTTTAGCCACCAGCGAATAGAAACAATTTTAAATTATTAAAAGTAAATTATTGTATAGCTTTTTAAAGCATATTGCACATCCTTTTACACGAGCAGCCTGTGGGCGAACTATTCCCAAGCGCAATACAATGCCCTACGGATCTAATTTATCAATGCATTCAGGGTGCTGCTGGGGCTGCCCTCATACTGCAGCGCATCAGGGATGTTCGCGGAGGCGCGAGTAGACTGCTTTTACGCTGCCATGCGCAAGCGATGCGCGTCCCTGGTGCGTCGAGTGCGGGGCAGCGCCAATAGCATCCTGGTTATGTTTGCCAGTAGCGATATTGTAAATAAATTTCATATACTGTAAATGTAACTGTGTATATTATTACTAACACTAGTCTAAGTCCTAGAATAAGTTACTAACACTATTTTGATCCTTTGTTGGTCGATAAATACATTATATTATTATTGATGTGTAACATCTTTGCTCTCGCTTTCCTGCAATTTGTGGGAGTGATTTCGTGAAATGGGACAGAAATGTGTAACATAGGACGGAAATGTGTAACAGGAAGTCGCGAAAGCGCGCGCTATTCGATCTGACGAATGAGCATTGCTCTCGCTTTCCTGCAATTTGTGGGAGTGATTTCGTGAAATGGGACGGAAATGTGTATCAGTGATTTGTTACACATCATATGCGAGTACTGTAGGTCTCGCTCGGATTTTTTTTTATTATTACATCACCACCTTCTAAGTACCCTGTACTGTAGATTATTAAAACCACACCTATAGTTACAATGAAATAAATTTATCTAATCTCGTAAGATTGATCGTCACCTAATTACAAATTATTATCAATACCTACTGATTGACTGTCATTTAAATGTAATTTAACAGTAGCTCTGTTTACTGATAAGTATTTTTTAACCTACCCACCTTGATTTTAAATCTTTCAAGGCTAAAATACGTTACTGGCTTCACGTGCGAACCAGTAACGCACTACAGCTCAACACTGGTCTTAAGGCCTTAAGATGGGTCAAATGACAATATTCAATTCAAATCAATGAAAGACTGTGTAAAGCTATCACCATGGAAAAATATATAACATACTTAAAGTAATTAAAAATCGATTTTATTAAATACAATTTTAAAAATATCACCAATTTTTAAGTAAAAAAATATATTGTAGAAACCTGTTTTTGGCATTAATTTTCAAAATTTCTCGAAAACCAATAGTTAATGTTGAATGAAACCAACACACAAAATTCGGTGACTTCAAGACCTTTCATTTTATTTGAACACATTTTTTTAAACTCATTTGAAAGTGATGAAAAGTAATAAAAAACATAAATCGAGAATTGGGCGTTCGGTTTAAAGTTTCAACGTAACAGCCGCGTTGAAGCCCGCCACGATTTGACCCTAAAATGAATAGACTTACGTTCAATATTATTGAAACGCGTATCGACCTGCTCGAATTGAGTGATCTTAGCGCCATAATTCTTATATCGTAGCCAACAAACTCGAACTAAGTAACTTTTTAACCAGTGACTTATATATTACTGGCGTAAGGACCCGGCCAACGCGCGCGACTAATGCTCCCAGCGAATTGGTGCGAAAATCGAAAATTTCGCACACTCGCGACTCAGTCGTCCGCGGGAAATTGTACAGTGCGGTGGAAAGATATTCCATATAAAAATGCCTTATTGTGTTGTTAGAGGCTGTAAAAATCATTACAGATAGGCTAAAAAGAAACATGGGATGTCGTATCATCGTTAAGTAACCTTGCAATGTATTTTTTCTTGTAAACAAATTAAATAAACGAATTTTTAAAGCGACAATTCTACCAAGGTTCTGATAACGCGGCACTGACGTCAACTCTCGCCCAAGCTAGTTCGTACGAGTTACGTTAGATGGCGCTACTTTTTGCTTGTATCAAGAAAATCTAAGTAAAATATTTAGACGGGCGGATCCTTTTGTTCAAATCTGTGTTTTTAACCCTTTTTAGGGTTCCGTACACCCAACGGGTGACCAACAGGACCCCATAACTAAGCCTCCGCTGTCTGTCCATCAGCGAGCTGTATTTCATGAACCGTAACAAGGTAGACAGTTGAAATTTTCACAGATATTTCTTTTCCCGCTATAACGACATATACTAAAAATTAGAAAAAGTGAAAAAAATGAGGGGTTTTCATACAAAAAAACGTGTTTTTTTTAGATCTTTAGAAGTATTTTAGATTTAGTTGTATCGTAAAAACGGTAATACACACAAGCGTAAACCTTGGTGTGATTATAGTAATAATACTGAAGTGAAGAGCTACAGGCTCATATCTCTTTTATGCCACATGTATAAAGTATTTGAAAGGCTAATTCTGGACCGCATTGCCCCAAGCCTAGACACTGTGTTAATTAAACAACAGGCTGGCTTCAGGCCGGGAAAATCGTGCACCAACCAAGTATTAAACCTTACACAATACACCGAAGATGGCTACGAGAAGAACTTAATAACTGGGGTAGCGCTTGTCGATCTTACTGCAGCCTACGCTTGTCGATCTTACTGCAGCCTACGCTTGTCGATCTTACTGCAGCCTACGACACAGTACTACACACAGTAAAAAAGAAAAGATAGATTGCGACCTCACCCCCTCGTCACCCAGATTGATACAGATTGGTTACAGTTTGGTTGTCGAACGTATAGGATTTCGCCGCCATTTTGTTTGTTCCGTCTTTTCGTTTTTTGTAATGTTCTTTCTGGCCCGTTATATGAAGTGTCAAGGTTGTGCAAATATAGGGATGACTAGGAATGCTAGTCATCTGATTTACTTTTTATCATCTGTCAAAAACGTCATTTTTTTCTAAAAGTGTTTGGAAAACCTAGGTGTGACGTCATAGTTTTGCGGCGTCATTTATGTACTCATTTTGTGATTTTGGTGACTTAAAAATCGATGACTTGATGGAAAACAAAACGAGTAAGGTTTTCGAAGTTTATGTAGGAGGGCAATTTAGTGATCAAGAGTTCATAATTTATTTCTGATGCTGTCGTCGTCCCTATTGTGTTTAGGTTGCAGAGTCAATAAACATTCTAGGTTTACAGCAATAAAGTTCAATTTTATAACTGCGAACAAATATTAAAATTTTCGCCTCGCACATGTAGTGTGCTAGGAGGAAATTCAAATATTGCCATACAATTTTCAATTCATATAACACTTTAAACTTTCACGATTATTCATTATGACAAATTGAAAGCGGGACTTGGCGTGATTTTATATAACTTAGGAGTAGGCATTGATGTTGTTTTTACCTCAACGTTTCGACTATGCTTCGATAGACGTGGTCGCGAGTAGACTACTACAATAGCTGCTCATATGTCATATATAATCACGTCAAGTCCCGCTTTCAATTTGTCAAATTTCAATTCTCTCTCATCTCATCTCATCCAAGCATAGCCGGTGGATGAGCAGCTTCATTCCAAAAGCACGCCGCAGGGCAGCCCACGAAGTCCAGAATATAACGGGTATGAATGAAGACTAGGAGAGCTGGAGCAGCCGTGACTGCTCTACAGGAAATTACAGTCCAGCTGTGATGGTTTGATTCATCATATCAGTTCATATACGTCCCCACCGAGGGGTTCGAGCCTACCCTGAATTAGGGTGATCGGGCTTTAGTCGACCACGCGGGCCCAGTGCGGGTTGGTCGACTTCACACACAACCTGCGAGTTTCTCTGCAGGCATGTGCAGGTTTCCTCACGATGTTTCCCTTCACCGTAAGAGCGTCGGATAAACGTTCATGTGAAATCTAAATTTGAAATCACATTGATACGTGGCAGGATTCGAAGCACGACCTCCCGGACAGGAGGAGGTGGCCCTAGACGTTACGCCACCGACGCTCTTTGACGCTGGTTTGATTGATGGCAATGCAATAGAGCCCTTTTGATTAATTGATACCCCCGACGACGGCTATCTCTCCTTTTTAATACCTCCCATTTCAGATTGGAGTAGGATATCTAATGTTTTGAAAGTAATGATAGTATCAGTTTTTACAATCGTGGAAAATTTAAACTCCATATTTTTAATGACTAAGATCGATTTTTTTTTGAAATTTCACCCAAGTTTCGGTTGTATCCATGTTATATTTCAAAGTAGGTGACTGTTGTCATTTTAGTTTAATATTAATTTCGCCTCAGAGTCTGAGCTTGAATTAAAAAGACACCACGTAAGCTCTTCTACTTTTCGTTTCGTAAGATAAAATCAGTCAAGAGATCAGATAGCTGAGGCTCCGTTCGTCACTAAAATTGTTGCCACTATCACCATTTGTATCAAAGTCAAATTGAAAATGTTTTACATGTTATGGTATTGTCTTTGTTATTCAAAATGGTATCTAATTAATTATTCATCATCATCATTACAGCTCATATACGTCCCCACCGAGGGGCTCGAGCCTACCCTGAATCAGGGCGATTAGGCCTTAGTCGACCACGCGGGCCCAGTGCGGGTTGGTCGACTTCACAAACAACCTTCGAGTTTCTTCGCAGGCGTGTGCAGGTTTCCTCACGATGTTTTCCTTCACCGTTAAAGCAATCGGTAAGTATGTACGTAAGTTTTTTTTTGAAAAACTCATTGATACATTGGCCATCCAAGATTTGAACCCGGTACCTCTGGTTAGATGGACCGAGTCGTTACCGGTTGAGCCACCGACGCTTTTTTTTACCTAATTATTATTACTTGATTAAATATAGTTTGCGAATATTGAGCAAGTTCAGAAAACAACTAAAATAGTAAAATCTATTTTAGTGAAACAACAAATACTTAAAACTGGCCAAGTATGAGCCCTACTCGCGCAAAGATGTCTGAAAAAAAAACCCATCATTTTTCTCGCTTGCGTTGATGTCTTTTTTTTAAATAAATTGGTGTCATTGTTATTGTTGTGTGGAGATTGTACTTATATGGTCGCGTCGATAACAATCCTGGAAGAAATTACAGAGATTCACTTTAGCTCATGTAGCTTTATTATCCATGGGTAATTGGGTACCTATATTTTATTTGGATTTAGTATCCAAGACTTCTGGTCCAAATTTTGCTTTAGCAACAGCCAGATTCGTATAAGCGGGGTCGAAATAACCTTTTTACAAGCTTTATATTAGCTTGCCGTGTTACTTAGTTAGTCTGTTAGCTTGGGACCAATATTGGAAGGTAATAGTAGATTGTTAATCAAGGGAAGAAAGTGACCCATTTCACTTCGTTCGAGCGCTAATACTTCGAGGGTGGAATGGGTCATTTCACCCGAGTTAAACACTCTACTTTTCATTTCGACTGTGAGGAAATGAATTATTTATATGATATAAAGTATTAATTAGATATCAATAATTTAAGCTTACCTATACCCAGCCTCCAACCTTTTCGCAATGGCCGCTTGCCACGGCCGACTAGATTGTACCTAATCGAGATGGTCACGACGTGCATCTAGGTGGCCATGGCGAAAATTGAAAAAAAGTGTCATTTTATCATTGCAATATGGCGCGCAGCAGAATGATTTAATATCAACCTATAGATCTAAAAAAACACGTCGTTTAATGTTTAGTTGAGTTTAGATATATAAAAACCTCTTATTTTAATGTAATTTAATAATATGATGTAACTCAATTATCTTCGACTCCGTGGCTGGCAATTAAAAAAAAATTACTTTCTACCCTAGAGATGACAATACTTTCCACCCTAGGGATGACAATACTTTCCACCCTAGGGATGACAATACTTTCCTCCTTAGGGATGGAAAAGCAATGTTCCGCCCGGCTATCTACTCATGAAAATTAAACTTTCCGAACAGGAGAGATGAAAAATATATGCCTATGGCAAGGCACAGCATTGTGGTCGTGCTTTTACAGCTTAAAAACAATAAGACACCGGTTGATGATGGAATTACGGCTGAACTTCTGAATGCAGGTGGAACACCGGTACTTAAAGCTCTTCAGAAGTTATTTAATTCCGTTATATTTGAGGGACGAACGCCTAAGGCATTGCACAGAAGTGTGCTCGTGCTTTTCTTCAAAAAGGGTGACAACACCCTGCTGAAGAACTACAGACCCAACTCACTTCTGAGTCATGTCTACAAGCTGTTTTCGAGAGTCATTACGAATCGTCTCGCACGCAGGTTAGACGACTTTCAGCCTCCCGAACAAGCCGGTTTCCGAAAAGACTTTAGTACCATAGACCACATACGTACGCTGCGGCAGATTATACAGAAGACCGAAGAGTAAAAATAGTAAAATCAGCCACTATGCTTAGCGTTCGTGGACTATGAGAAAGCCTTTGAATCGGTCGAAACTTGGGCTGTGTTACAGTCTCTCTAGCGGTGGGAAATTGACTATCGATATATCGAGGTACTGAAGTGTTTGTATGAAAACACCACCGTGTCGGTTCGCCTCCAGGATCCAAACTCAGATCCTACCCGGTTGCAGCGCCGGTTGCAGCGAGGGGTGAGACAGGGAGACGTCAACTCTCCGAAACTGTTCCCGCCCTGTAAGATGTTTCTAAGCTTTTGAACTAAGGTGGACTCGGCATTAATATCAACGGTGAGTACATCCCTCACCTTCGATTCGCTGACGATATCGTTGGTCATGGCTGAGACTATGAACGATTTAGGCACAATGATCGATGGTATCAGTAGAGCCTCTCAACAAGTAGGTCTTAATTATGCACAGATTTGAACAGAAGGATCCGCCCGTCTGCATATTTTAGTCAGATTTTCTTCATACATGCAAAAACTAGCGCCATCTGACATAACTCGTACGAACTAGCGTGGGCGAGAGTTGACTGACGTGCCGAGTTAAAAGAACCTTGATAGAATTGTCGCTTTAAAAATTCGTTTTTTTAATTTGTTTACAAGAAAAAATACAATGTAAGGTTACTTATCGATAATACGACATCCCATGTTTCTTTTTAGCCTTTCTTTTATGATATTTACGGCCTCTTACAACACAATAAGGCATTTTTATATGGTAATTTTTCCACCGCACTGAACAATGTCCCGCAGACGACTGAGTCGCGAGTGTGCGAAACTTTCGATTTTCGCACCAATTCGCTGGGCCCATTAGTCGCGCGCGTTGGCCGGGTCCTTACGCCAGTAATATATAAGTCATTGTAATTATGTCAAACGTGCGTGTCGCACCTACTCCTCTGAAGGTTGGAGGCTCGTATACGCTCGAAGCTGTTACCGAATATGTGTACCTGGGACAAAAAATCCAGTAAAGGTCCAACATTAAGAAGGAGATCAATCGTCGAATCCAACTCGGCTGGGCAGCGTTCGAGAAGCTTCGCAATATCTTCACGTCCCAAATACCGTAGTGTCTTAAGACCACTGCGTGTTGCCAGTGATGACATACGAAACTGAGACATGGTCGCTGACTATGGGCGTCATAAGAAGGCTCAAAGTCACCCAAAAAGCAATGGAGAGTACTATGCTCGGAGTTTCTCTGCGTGATCGAATCAGAAACGAGGAGATCCGTAGGAGAACTAAAGTAACCGACATAGCTTTTAGAATTGCTAAACTTAAGTGGCAGTGGGCGGGGTACATAGCTCGTAGAACGGATGGCCGTTAGGGCAGTAAGTTCTCGAGTGACAACCGCGCTCCGGAAAACGTAGTGTAGGCAGGCCTCTCACGCGGTGGACCGATAACCTGGTGAAGGTCGTGGGAAGCCGCTGGGTAGCGCAGAACTGGTCGTCGCCGTGGAAGTCCTCCCCTATGTCCAGCAGTAGACGTCTTTCGGCTGATATGATGATGATGAAAATATATGAATTACTTATTGGTTTCCGATTGAGCTGAAATTTGAACGAATTGAAAGAATTTGATTTTTGAAGATTGAACGTTATGTTTGGAGAATGGTTAGCATGGTGTGCATGGTTAGCTAAGTAACGTCATTCTAAATCCAATATGGTGGACTCCCAAAGATTATGGATCAGTATTTTTTATGCACCCCCATGATATGAGTATCAAATGAAAGGGTTTGCTGAGAAAAATACGAAAAAAATATAATTATTGTCTAATTAAACCTTTTTTTAGGTTTTCCGAAAACAATTACGTTGTTTCTCCAAATTTTAAATGAAATACTTTGTGCAATTTATAGAGATAGATTTCTGCATAAGGACCTGGTCTATTGATATCGATAGATAGACGATATCATAAGCTAACTAGATCAATAATTAATTTTTACAGGTTTTAAACAATAACTATGAACAAAAAAAAACCGACCCCAAACAGGAAACTAAGGTTCCCCTCGATTTCTCTGGGATGCCATTATCAGATCCTATTTTCCTTATCATGGTACCACCCTTGGGATATCTCCTTTCCAACAAAAAAAGAATCATCAAAATCGGTTCATAAACGACGAAGTTATCCGCGAACACACGTAAGAAAAAACTGTCGAATTGAGAAACCTCCTCCTTTTTTTGAAGTAGGTTAAAAATACTGAGAAATCTTTAAATTACCCTTCTCCCGCTTGCTTGCTTGTCTGTTCGTTTGTTTCACACGCTGGAAGGGATGTAAGAATCGCAGAGCTGTCCAGAGCCTACCGAAATAGTGTTTCGGGATTTGCTCTTAATTAGGGTGTTTTATAATAGGGATAATGACTGCTAGTCATTTGAGTTACTTTTTATTGTCTGTCAAAAATTCGTTCTAGAAATTATTGAAATAGTACCTGGAAGTGACGTCATATTATTTTAAAGTAATTTTTGTATACAAATGATTGAATTAGTACCTAGAAGTGACGTCATAGTTTTGAATGTCATTTTTGTACTCACTTATTTTGTGATTTTTATGAATTAAAATTTGAGATTTGTGAGTGAAGTGAGGTTTTTAAAACTTGAGTACGAGGCAAGTAAGTAAGTAAATAAGTAAATATACAAGGGCAGCCTTATTCCAGGCAACCTTAAGTTAGGGATTGAAAAACAGGTAAACTAGGGAGGTTTGGTGATCAATCTTTCATAATTTATTTTTGAAAGCAGTCATCATCTGAGTCATAAAATTCTATAATGATTTAATACCCAAAAGTACATAATGCATTTATAATCTTTAGCTATAAATCGTTAACTTAAATGCAACTGTTATCTTTTAATCCATACAAAAAAATATCGTTAAGCGTATATATAAAAGAACGCTGAGCATGTCGTTTTTACGCAAACCTCAAAATGCAGCTAGTGCTAATTCTTGCTTGTTTCGTGGGTCTGGTGGTGTCCAAGGTGCCCTTAGTGGCTGAAGCTCCACTGGAGTTGACCTTGGACGAGCAAAAGCCACCGATCGTGGCTGACTACCACTTGGACATCGGAATCCCTGAAGCGGCAAGGATCAAGGCGGCAGAGGAAGCCACTGACTTCAGCGGCGCGAGGATTGTCGGTGGCTCACCTGCTTCCCTTGGACAGTACCCTTTCTTGGTGAGCTTTCTTCATAATATAGCGGACAATAAATATGGACACATCAACTAACACTAAATAGAGGAAAACACATACACAAATACACGAGCTCTTTTTTTAAATTCAAAATTTGAGTGCGTTTGGCCTGATAGTAAATGCCGACGAAGCCGAGAATGTTACACGCAAGCTCAAATAGTGCCTGTACACTCTCGTCTTGATGCTTAAACAAAGCTAATTGATCAAAACCGGTCCGACATTTTCCCCGAAAAGCTACAGTTTTGGCTACAGGCTTTGCAAAATAAAATACCTAATATATATTGTTATACTAGTGGATGCCCGCAACTTCGCCCACGCAGATCCCGATTTTTGCGGTTTCCGTGGGAATTTCCCAAAATCCTTTCTTAGCGGATGCCTACGTCATAACATCTTCCTTTTATGCCAAATTTCAGCCCGATCCGTCCCGTGGTTTGGGCTGTGCGTTGATAGATCACTATGTCAGTCAGTCATCTTTGAGTTATATATATTTAGATGACTACATTACATGATTATACAGGGTGCGATGGACCAAGTTTTACTACGGAAAAACTCCATAACTTCGTCAAATGTTGATATTTCTATTTGTAAATGTATGGTAATTGGGAAAATTTATCTATTTTCTAAAATATATACTTATTTTTCGATATAACAGCCTTAAGCCTTGATTATGGCGTTGAGTCTGCCGATGAACGCATCACACGCAGCACGAATGTGGGCCTGCGAGATTCGCTGCCATTATCGACGAAGATATGCCTTCAGCGTATCCAAACTATGGTGTTTCATAGAGGACACCCTAGCCTCTAAAATGCTCTAAATGAAAAAAATCCAGCGGGTTGGCGTCTGGTGAATAAGGAGGCCACTGTTGCGCCAAAATAAACTTTGGAACATTCTCACGAAGAAATTTTTGATTTTCAAGGGCTTTGTGTGACGGTGCTGACTCCCGCTGGAATGTCCATGTCCTGACTCTGAATTGTTTAAATGCCCACGGTATTACCGCTTCTTTAAACACCTTTTTGCGATACACGGTCTTGTTAATTTTGACACCCTGGTCAATAAAAACGACCGGAGAGTGACCTTCAGCAGTCACTGCGGCCCCAACTATAACAAAAGCTGATCCTTGCTTTCTGACAGCTATTCTTTGCTCGAGATTATCGGTGGACTTCCCCTCTAACCAAACACCGTCATTGCGAAATGCGCATCAGGTCATCCGCGTATAAGGTAATTTGCGTTTCTGCCACTATGCGTCTGAACCAAAATGTATACACCTAGCTCCTTTCAACTCAACCGATTTAAGTGGGCTATAGGCTAATTTCCAATGCTTGATAACAAATCATTCTATCAATACTTTTCATTTACTTAACAAGTGGAATTAATTTAAACCACCATTGCATAAAAAACATTACTATACTTATTGTGGATCAGTGGACTGTATATTAAGGTCGAAATGAAACAATAGGATCGAGTTCGCAAGTTCGCAATAACCACACAACAACTTTATTATCAATGCTCTATTTACATACTAAATCTGCGCCTCCCAACTAGTTAGAGTCTAAGTGAGCACACGTTTTCTCAGTGCGTCCCTGTCCCGCGCCGCGTCTGTCTCGCTCGCTCTTTGACGCCCTCGGAACTGGCGGTGATCTCAGTGACGCGGTGCTCGGTGGCGTCCTGTTTGGCTCGCTGTCCGTAACATCTCTCCCCCCGGCGCAGCTTGCGTAGCCTTCCTCTTTCACCAGGACGGCGAGCTTGCTGACTGGACGACGGAAGATGCCGGTTCTTGTTCTGACGTCGGCGATCCGTACTTCGCCGTCCGGCCCGGCGTAGACTCGTTCGACGTGCCCCAAGGGCCAGACGTTGCGTGGCAGTGTGTGATCTACTACCACCACGATGTCGCCCTTGTTCAGCGCCCGGTGATGACTCGCCGGCTCGCCTCTCGGTACCAGGGTCGGCAGGTACTCGCGAAGCCAACGTCGCCAGAAATGATCGGCGAGCGCCTGGCTAGCTCTCCATGTCCGTCGATCTGCTGTTTCGCAGGGACCAGTCGTCGGCAGCCCCGTCGATGATCCTAGCAGGAAGTGGTTGGGCGTGAGCGCCTCTGGGTCTCGCGGGTTCACGCTCACGTGGGTCAGAGGACGAGCGTTGATAGTGTGCTCGGCCTCCGTGAGCACGGTCTGCAGCACCTCGTCCGACGGTATCTTTTCCTGTAGTGTCGCTCGCAGGGCTGTCTTAACCGAGCGCACCATGCGCTCCCAGGAGCCGCCTTGGTTCGGAGCGCCGGGAGCTATGTAACGCCACTCCATCCGGTGTTTCAGGCCTTCGTCCCGCAGGACTGGCACCCACTCGGAGTAGGCTCGCCTCAGCTCGTGGTCTGCCCCTCGGAAGTTGGTCGCGTTGTCCGAGTGCATGACACGTGGCCATCCTCTGCGTGCTGCCATCCGTCGCAGTGCCATCAGCGCGGAGTCGGTCGACAGTGACGGTACGACCTCGATGTGCACTGCTCGCATGGTGAGGCACGTAAAGAGCGCCCCCCACCTCTTTTCTCTGCGGCGTCCCACTTTCACGGTCATCGGCCCGAAGTAGTCAATGCCACAGTTGGTGAACGGGCGGTGGAACGGATCTAAGCGGGCTCGTGGTAGGTCTCCGATGGCTGGCGTCTGTGGTTTCGCCTTGCGCACCCGGCAGAGGGCACACCGGTGCTCGATTGCTCGTACTGTAGGCCGCAGATGGACTATCCAATAGCGCTGCCGCAGATCATTTGTCACGCGTTCTCTGTTAGCGTGGCCGGCGGCGCAGTGTTCTCGCAGCACGATGAGTTTGGTGAGGTGGTGGCGGCCGTCTAAGATAATGGGCCGCTTCAGCTCGTCCGGGGCGTCGGCAGCTCCAATGCGGCCTCGCACTCGCAGGACGCCGTCGTCCAATACTGGGTCCAGCTTGTAGAGACGGCTCGATCTGGGCAGGCGGCGGCCCGCCTTTAGCCGTTCTAGCTCCTCGGCGAAGCTGTCCTGCTGTGCTCTCTTCCAGAGCTCTCGCTCGGCTCGTTCGATGTGCCGTAGTTCCATGCGCGTGGCTCGGCGCCGGCAAAGGTCAGTGAATGCCAGCGCGCGCGCGGCAGCCCGCACCAGCGTCTCGTACTTTGAGAAGCGAGTAGGCTCGGGTAGCCAGTCGGTGTGTCTCTTAGCTGGCTCGGTGATGTGTAGGACTTCTTCCTGGTAATCCGCGGTTCCTCGTTCAGCGGGCCAGCTCTCCTCGGGCTCGTGGAGGAAGCTGGGGCCCTGGAACCAACGCTCGTTCCGGTCGATGGGCGTGCGACTGTGCCTTGTGGCGTCGTCAGCCACGTTGTGCTCTGTAGGCAGCCAGCGCCACTCATCTTTGTGTGAGAGCTCAGCCAGCTCACCCAGGCGGTGTGCGACGAAAGGGGTGTACCGTCGCGCGTCGTGTCGCACCCAATGGACTACTGTCGCTGAGTCGGTCCAATAGACGGTGCGATAGATCTTAACACGATGCTCTTTCTTGATAGTGTCAGCCAGTCGTGCGCCGATGACAGCGGCCTGTAGTTCTAGGCGCGGGATGCTCTGCGCGCGCCGCGGTGCCACTTTCGCTTTGCCGGCGATCAGAGTGACGGAAATGCTCCCGTCGCGGTGAGTGACTCTCCAGTAGGCCACGGTTGCGTAGGCCTGCTCGCTCGCGTCGCACAGGATGTGAAGCTCTATGCGGTCGTAGCTCCCGAACGCATAGCAGCGGCGTAGCCGTAGCTGTGCTACGTCTGCCAGCTGTTTCAGCCAGCTCGTGAAGAGTTCGGCTTCTTCTGGAGGTATCGGTTCGTCCCATGTGATCTGGAGGCGCCACAGGTTCTGCAGGATGATCTTGGCTCGTATTGTGTAGTGGCTCAGCAGCCCCAGAGGGTCGTAGATGGACATGACCGCGCTTAGGGCTTCTCTTTTCGTGGGTGCGCGGGACTGCATGCGCACCTCGGCTGGGACTCGGTTCATGGATGTATTGAACCCCAGCTCATCTCGGTCGGCGTCCCAGTGAAGCCCAAGGATCTTGGTCGCTGCGTCCTCGGTCCCCAGCTGAGAAGGTGTGGTCGATCGTAGCTCTCGCGGGACGTCGCGCAGCACGCCGTCGTGGCTGGCGTTCCACTTGCGCAGCGTGAAGCCAGCAGCTGCGTGCACCTCACTGATCTCGGCAATGGTGAGGCGGGCCTCCTCTTCGCTGTCGTAGCTGTCCACCAGGTCATCCATGTAGTGGCTTCTCGTGATGGCCTCTAGCGCGCGCGGATGTGTCTGCGCGTGTTGCTGTGCGTTGTAGTTTCGCACAGTATGCGCCATGAACGGAGAGCTCGCTGCGCCGAAAATCATGCTCGTCATCTTGTAATGGAGGGGTGGCTTCGTTCTATCCCTGCCTCTCCACAGAAACAGCTGAGCTGGTTGATCTTCAGGGCGGATCTTCACTCTGAGGAACATCTCTTGGATGTCCGCGGTCACTGCGACTGGTTTTTCTCGGAACCGGAATACGATGCCCTGCAGTGAGGTCAGCAGGTCCGGTCCCTCTAAGAGCTGGTCGTTCAGGCTGGTCTCGCAGCTTCGAGCGGCCGCGTCAAACACGAGTCGCCATTTGCCTGGCTTGTTTGGGTTCTGCACGGCGAAGTGCGGCAGATACCAGCAGACGCGGCTTTCTCTCTCGGTGCCGTCGCACGGCGCTGCGTAGCCTTTCTCCAGTAGGTGGTTGACTTGTGCGGTGTAATCTCGTTCAAATTCAGGGGATGCATCCATTTTCTCCTCCAGTTTTCTTAGGCGCCGCTCTGCAGCCTTGTAGCTGGGTGGCATGGTGACGTGATCGTATCGCCACGGTAGGCCAGCTTCGTATCCACCGTCGATTTTCCGCAGCGTGCTTTCCACAATGCTCTTTGCGCGCTGGTCATCCTTATTGACGCGCAGTTTGTGTGAGACGCCCAGTGAGTCGATGCTGAAGTGCTTCTCCACTAAGTCATGAAGCTGTTGGTCGCGCCTATCGGGCGCGTAGATATGCAGCACGTCCTCGCTGCTGCTAACCAGGCTGCGTGGCATCGTTCCGTGTATCACCCAGCCGAGTTTAGTTCGTGACGCGGCAGGTTGTCCAGGGGCTCCGATCCTTAGCTCGCGGGATACGATCATCTCCCAGTGGTCGGTGCCGATCAGGATTCGTGGGCGTGCCTGGTGATAGCACACCTCGTCCTGCAGTAGGTCGCGCAGGTGTTCGTGTTGAAGCAGAGTTCTGGGTATCGTCTGCTGATGGAGCGTGAGGTTCTTCACGGTGCGTGCTCGTACTGGATGAGAGGCGTTCTCGTTCTTCCCCCGTACTTGGATAGCGACGTTCTTGCTGTTCTCTTCGCTCTGAGCCATGTTGACCCCGTGTAGGTGCAGGGGTTGAGAGGGTCCTTCTGCACCCACGGATCTCGCGAGCTCTTCGTCGATCAGGGTCACTGTCGCGCCCTCATCCAGCAGGGCGTAGGTCTGAGCTTCTCCTCGTGGTCCGGAGATGGTCACAGGGCACGTCTTCAGTAAGGCAGATCGTGTGCTAGTGGCGAATGAGGTAGCCACGGATAGCACTGCCTCATTGGTGTTTGGAGGCGCTGAGTTCGTAGCAGCGCTGGAGCTGGGACTGGCTGTAGTCGGCTGTTCATTTTCGTGTAGCGAAGGGTGATGCGGTCGGCGGCACTGGTTTATGCCGCACGGCTTGGCTCTGCAGAAGTTGCGTCGATGTCTCTTCGCTATGCATTTGAAGCACAGCCCCTTTTCTCGTACGAAGTCCCAGCGCTTATCGATCGTTAGCGCCTTGTAGGACGGGCACCGCGTGAGTGGGT
This sequence comes from Coleophora flavipennella, assembly GCA_947284805.1. Classification (NCBI taxonomy): domain Eukaryota; kingdom Metazoa; phylum Arthropoda; class Insecta; order Lepidoptera; family Coleophoridae; genus Coleophora; species Coleophora flavipennella. The sequence goes on from OX369278.1 coordinate 9,942,146, forward strand.
GTGCTTGTTCGCAGCTCAGACATTTCTCGGTCTGCTCGTCCGTTGTCTCTGTTGTAGTGTAGACGGCGGTCGTCCTCTTCCTGACACCGCTCTGATTTGTAGCGGGTACACGCGTAGCGGCCGATGGACGCGCAGGCATGGCGGTCGACGATGGGGCGTAGGTGTATTTTAGCGCCCGGTCTGCCTCGCGTATGAGGAAGCGAGACAGCTTGACAATTTCCGCATCGGAGGTGCCTTCATGTTCGTCGGCGTAATCACACCACCGTGATTTGACGTGGGGGCTCAGCTTGTCCAGCACCTCGCGTACCAACATCGGGTTGTGCAGATAGCCCCGTCGGTCGATAGTCTGGAGCACACAGACTACGTTCTGTAGCCGGATCGCGAAGTGATTCAGGTCGGTCGCTGACGCTCCAGGCCTCGGCAGCTTCCTTAGATCTTCGAAAGCACGATCGATGATTGCTTCGGGGCGCCCGAAGCATTGTTCGAGTGTCTTCATGATGACCCCAGGGTCAGTGGCCGTATGAAGTAAGGCAGCCACTGCGTCGCGGGCCTCTCCCTTGAGGCAGCTCCGCAGCCGTAGTAGTTGCTCTCCGGCTGGTAGTTCGTACATGTTCACGAAGTCCCTTACTGCTGCTTTGAATGGCAGCCATTCGTTCGGCGCGCCGGAGAATGTCGGCAGGTCAGTCATTGGGCGTGGTCGAGCCCTGTTCATTTTGCGCAGTTCGTGCGCCAGCTGAGCGATGTCGCTTTTTCTGTTTTCAGGCGACGGGCTACGGCGCTGCTCTCGGTCCATCAGCGGCTCCCCCCGTACTGGCTCCGCGTTCGCTTCAAGAGGTTGTTTCTCCAGCCAGTCGGTCACCCTGTCGCGGTGATCGTGTGACGGGCGTGCGTCGCCGTCATGAAGGCTGTCCCGTTCCTCGTTCTCCTCTTCTTGAAGGGATGCGACTTCGACGGCTAGCCGCTGCTTGACTAGTTCCGCTTCCAAATCCAACTTCCTTTTCTCGATCTCGAGCAGCTTCTCCTTGGCGGCGAGTTCGGCGCGTCGCTGTCGAGAAGCAACGCTCATGTTGGAGCGCTGCGAGCGTGCCGATGAATGACTTGCTGCTCTGCTGATTTGCCGTGTATGTGCGACAGCCGTATCCGTGGTAGTAGTTACTGGTAACCCCGTTCCGTAGGTTGTAGGCGGCAGCTGGTCAGTTTGAATGTTCGTTGCGGCAGGCGACTCAGGCGGGTTCAGCGAGAGACGTCGCCTCCGCTCTGCTTCGATGCGTTCTGCTTCGATTTGTTCCGGCAGCTCCATCTTGTCAGCTTGGCTTCTTGTCACAACCATCTCGTTCGTTCGTAGTCGTTCGTGCAGGTGGATTCACGTTCAAATCTCGTTCGTTGTCGTTCGTGCAGGTGGATTCACGTTCAAATCCGGCTCGTGCAGGACCAGACAAACTATTGTGGATCAGTGGACTGTATATTAAGGTCGAAATGAAACAATAGGATCGAGTTCGCAAGTTCGCAATAACCACACAACAACTTTATTATCAATGCTCTATTTACATACTAAATCTGCGCCTCCCAACTAGTTAGAGTCTAAGTGAGCACACGTTTTCTCAGTGCGTCCCTGTCCCGCGCCGCGTCTGTCTCGCTCGCTCTTTGACGCCCTCGGAACTGGCGGTGATCTCAGTGACGCGGTGCTCGGTGGCGTCCTGTTTGGCTCGCTGTCCGTAACAATACTCTTTGTTTGGGAAGTCGAGTAAAATGTTGGTATTATATGTCACTCACCGGATCAAGACGAATCTAACGACACTTCGCGCTCTAACACCTATTAAGCCGTTCAAAAAATATGGCGAAATAAAGAAACATACATACATAAATAAGACCTGAAAACAATACACTCCATTTTTTGTAGGCAGTTGTGTAAAAAAAAGAAGAAAAGCGCTTGTTAAGAATGGCTGCACGGACTTGCATTAGATTTCACATATTAACAAGCTTTATATTAGCTTGCCATTAGTCAATCTGTCTATTATTTAACAAACCTTGGAAAAGACTTCGTACGTTCCGATTGAGCTGAAATTTTGCATACACGTTAAGTTTGGCGAACAATGCATGGTTAGCTAAATGACGTCATTCTAAATCAAACAAGGCGTACTCCCAAAGATGGCGTATAAGTTATTTTTTATGCACCCCATGATATGGGTTTCAAAACTTTCAAATGAAAGGGTTACGAAATAAAATAAATAATTTAAAAAACTGAAAAAAATGATAACATGAGTCTCTCAAATGTAAAAAGTACACAATGGTGTAAATTAAAATTATTTTCAAATTAATAGTTTTTGGGTTTTTCGAAAATTATTTTATATACTATTATATTTATATACAGCGTGTAAAAGAACTGAGCACTAATACTTAAAGGTAAGCATCTATTCATCAAACTGAACAAATTTTGTGATACGACACTGCAAATCAAACCAGGTTCAAAACCTCGCTGAAGCGTTTTTTTTGTTCATTTCAACTATTAGTTCACATTCCTAGGAGACTCCGCGAGCATCGCTCTGTCGCCCAGGTAGTCTATTTAAAACACAGACAAAATGATTTACTAACAATATGAATTTTATCTTCTAGGGTGGTCTTGTCATCGCTTTGATTACCGGCCAGACTTCAGTTTGCGGGTCTTCTCTCATCTCCAATACTAGGATTGTGACTGCAGCTCACTGTTGGCGCACGGGCAGTTCTCAGGCACGCCAGTTCACGGTTGTGCTTGGCTCCGTCACTCTGTTCACCGGCGGCACCCGCATCAACACCGCCCACGTCATTATGCACCCCAACTACAACCAGAACACTCTGCACAATGACGTCGCTGTCGGTGTCATCAGCTGGGTGAACTATAGTAGTGAGTGCTTTATCTAATGATAAACTTAATAGCCCATCTTTCACTTTAACATCTTTGACATACGCGTTAATACTGCTAACCTCATCGTCCAATTGAACTTTAATCAGAGCAACCTTTACATTGACGTCGATGCCATCAGCTGGGTAAACTACAGCAGTTAGTGTTTTATCTAAGGATGCACTTAATGATCTTTCACTTTAAAATCTTCGGCATTCGCATAAATACCGTCAACTTCATCGTCCACTCCAATTTTAACTAGAACAGCCTTCGCAATGAAGTCGCTGTCGGTGCCATCAGTTGGGTGAACTACAGCAGTGAGTGCTTTATCAACATCTTCGGCATTCGCATCAATACCGCTAACCTCATCGTCCACTCCAACTTTAACTAGAACAGCCTTCGCAATGAAGTCGCTGTCGGTGCCATCAGCTGGGTGAACTACAGCAGTGAATGCTTTATTTAATGATGAAGTTAATGATCCTCCATCTTTTACTTTAACATCTTTCGCTTTCGCTGCAATACCGCTAACCTCATTGTCCACCCCACTTTTAACAAGAACACCATTCACAATGACGTCACTGCCGCTGTTATCGGCTGGGTGAACTACAACAGCGATATTGCTTTATCTAATGATCAAACGAGCAAAGCTCGGTCATCCAGGTGATGAAGTTGTTGACACTTTATTTTACAATAATCACTAATACATCTTTCACAACCATGTGTGTGTTAGTTAATTAATCTTCAATAATTGATGTGTCAGTGAGTTTTTTAAAAAAAACTTACTTTACATACAGTTTGATGTGAAGCCTTATTTACATCGGTAAGTGTTTTAGTGAAGGAAAGTACAGTAAGTAAGTACAGTTTTGTATTGTATGGCACTCGCTATTGTCTGATAGGCTTAGTACAGTCAACTTGACTGTCAACACGTCATGCTGATGGTTTTTTTATTCACAATTGGTAAGCCCTTCGCATCATCTCACCTGATAATAACGTCCTGTTCAGATAACATCAGAAACATCGGTCTCTCCAGCGCCAATAACGACTTTGCTGGTTCCTGGGTTTGGGCTGCTGGTTTTGGAGCTCAGTGGGACGGTGAGATAAAACATTTTTTTTTTCACTTCCTTTTTAGTTTGTAGGTATTCGGAAAAAGTCCGATTATGTACCTGATTATTTAAGTAACATTGGCTGACGGCTAATTACACCAACTCAATTTCGCAATTCTAAACACCTTATTTTGTTTGTTTCTGTGACTGGTTTGAATAAAACAATCGAGGTTCTTTGCAATTTATTCAGGTAAACCAGGCTAGGTACAAAGGCAGCGCAGGACCGGTCATCGTGGAAACCCTTGGGGGAAGCCTTTGTCCAGCAGTGGACGATTTTCGGCTGATATGATGTACTATACAAGAAATCCTACAGCCATCAGTCTTTTTACAAGCTTTATATTAGCTTGCCGTTTTAATTTTTCTGTTAGTTTGAGATAAATCTCGGAAGCTTAATTAGAACCGCTAGCCGGTTTCCGAATGAGCTGAAATTTTGAATACAAGTTTGGAGAACAACGCCCGGTTAGCTCAGTGACGTCATTCTAAATCCAATATGGTGGACTCCCAAAGATGGCGGATAAGTTATTTTTTATGCATCCCCATGATACGGGTATCAAATGAAAGGGTTTGTCGAAAATAATACGAAATAAAAGTTATTAGGTTTTTCGAAAATTATTATCATCGTTACAAACTTTTATTGTAGGTTCTTCACGACGAGGTTAATTTATGTTCTAGGGTCAAATCTTGTAATCGATTTAAGGTGACCTCCTAAGAGTACGATTGAACTATTTAGTATATTCACGGTGACAAAGGATAATTTTTGTATTTTGATGTTGATGTGATGATTAACATTGGAGGTGAAACCAGGTTCCAGAATAGCATTTTTTTAACAGATTCCTAGAAGGCTTGTAACATACATGAATGTACAGCCCGATAATGGCCGGCCTTGGGCTTAACTGAAATAAAGCGTGTACAGTGGCCAACACTTCAAGCTAGACACTTTGGACTTTGTACCGTTCTTATGCCGTATGCGTATGGATCAGAATCGCACTACGAGTGTCTCGCTTGATGTGCTGACCTCTGTACCTAAATAAAATTGAACTTTACTATACATCTCAGAAGTCACTTCTTAAAAGATTTTTCTTGAAAATTTTCGTGGTTCCCCCACCCTAGGCGCCGGTATCGGTAACAACCAGGTCATGCACCATGTGACCATGCAAGTCATCACCAACAACGTGTGCCGGAACACCTACTGGGGCACTATCATCGACTCAACACTCTGTTGTTCCACCACTGGGGGCCGCGGCACCTGCGGTGGTGATTCCGGTGGTCCTCTGCAACTGAACAACGAGCTGGTGAGTACTTCCATGTCATCTTCTCCGACCATGAGCAGTCCATCGTCAAATTTCATGTCGAAGAATATTCTTTTTTAGCTGATGATGACCTGAAAAGAGCGTCGGTGGCGTAAAGGCTAGGGCCGCTACCTCTTATCCGGGAGGTCGTGGTTCGAATCCTGCCACGTGTCCACGTTGCGACGCCGACGTGCGCGATCGTGGAAATAAGTTTTCCCCAGATCTCTCGGGGACTATGTCAGGATACAAGCCACTGGTCCTTGCCTCCGCCTTATAGTGTTCGCAGGAATAGCGGCCCTCACTGTATGCCCAAGGGGTCAGTCAGTGGGGAGGCTATATCATAAAACTGGTAGTTTAGCGTATCTGGTAGATATAGAGAGGGGAATGCTCCGTTGCGAGGTTCAAGAAAGGAACTAAAAAAAGAGTACATTTTCAGTTCCCTCAGGAACTGCATCGGACTGTGCTATTTCACGGGATTAAAAGGTAGCCTATGTCCTTCCCAGTGACACTAGGCTACCTGTATGCCAAATTTCAACAAGATTGGTTTCAAGTCTTATCAAAGTCTTGCCGCCAAACATCAGTGTTATTAACGTTGATGTGTTCCGGCTTGTAGATAAGATAGCCAGTTCTCCATTGCGTTGGGGAATCATGGTAAGCCCGCTTCTATCTTCGGCATCATCATCACTTACCATCAGGTGAGATTATGCCAAGGGCTTACCAATTGTAAATAAAAAAAAATATATATAATAATTTTGATCCTGGAGGCGAACCGACATGGTGGCGTTTTCATACAAACACTTCAGTACCTCAAAATATCGATAGTAAATTTGGCACCGCTGCTGGAGAGACGTGAAAAGACACAATCAAACACATTTTCACATCCTACCAATACTCTCGTACTATAAATGTTAAAGTTTGTATGTATGTATGGATATTATGTTTGTTACTCTTTCACGCTTCAACCACTGGACGTATCGGGATGAAACTTGGCACACATATAGGTTAGGTCGTGGAATAGGACATAGGCTACTTTTTATCCCGGGAAAGGTCTTATTACCACGGGAAAATCGAAAATAACGCGGGCGTAGCCGCGGGTGAACGACTAGTTACTGAAACCAATAAACGTATTTCTTTCTTTCTTCTTTAGTTTATAATATTATTTTTTAATGTTACAGATTGGTATCACGTCCTTCGGTCACGTGAATGGCTGCCAGCACGGCTTCCCTGTTGGGTTCGCCCGTGTCACCTCTTTCCGTACCTGGATCTTGTCACAGTAAATGAACACTGGCTGATAAATGTAGTGATTTTGAGGATAATATATGTATTTTGTATTTAAAGCGTATGTATTTTTATTAAGTCTTAGGGCCATTGGGGCGGCTCTAGAAAAGTACCACCCCCACTTCCCGAGGGTGTCAAAAGAGGCGACTAAGGGATCAAAACCGGAGGTTGGGCCGCAGCTTCTTTTCCTCGTAGGTATTGTGCCGTCACACTGCACACTGAGATCGCACTCTCAGGGGAGGCCTATGTCCAGCAGTGGATGCCTTTTGGCGGATGTCATGCTTAAGATGCAAAGCAGGCTGATTACCAATTACCTATCTTAATTACTAAGGAATCAAACCCAGGGGATGGGCAGCTGATTCCTTTCCGCGTAGGTATTCTGCTACCACACTGCACACTGCGTTCGACAACCCGCCTGCTAAGCCTGGGGATAACGGTGACCCCCCCTCTCCCCCCTACTTAGGGGAGGTCTAATATGTCCAGCAGAGGATGCCTTTTGGCAGATGTCATGCATAGGATGCAAAGCAGGCTCATATCTGTCATATGTTCTGTATTCAAACATGTCAATAAATAATTTACAAACTAACAAACAAAATTTTTACCTGCAAGAAAAACAGCTTAACAGTTATTTGGTTTTAATTATGAAAACTTTCCACGCTAGTGGATAAAACGCAATTTTGCGCGCTAAAATGGAATGACAAACAAAACTTTTCCGAGTAGGGTTACCAGATGTTTAATTGAAAAGTCCTGACAAAAAGTCAGATTTTTATTAAAATGTCTTGACATTTTACTGAAACGGGCGCGCGCGCGGTTTGAAGATGCACAGTCATAGTAATATAATACAACATATGGATATTCCTTTTGAGTGACAAACCGGCCACTGCCCGACTCACAATCTGTCCTTGAGGCTACTTACTTTTACTCTCGACATAGTAAAAAAAATCACCATTAATTTAAGCCCATAATGAGCTGTAACAGCACCTTGATGAAGACCTAAAACACCCAAAAATTCCTGACATTTGCAAAGTCTGGCCGGAATCCTGACAGGTACTTAAAAACCAGTGGCGTAGCTAGGTAACCAAAGGCCCTGGGGCAAGAAATAAACTAGGGCCCCAACTAAACTATTGAAAATTGTTTGTTCCGTATTCGCCGTACTCCAGATAAATTTTTAGGAATGAATAATTGGATAAATTAATTGCAAAAATTCAAAACATGGGTTAAGTTTGAGAATTTGGGAGAAATGGGGAGAAATTTTCACTTGTTCAATTAATAATTTGTAAGTGAGAGTCCGAGAGGCCCCCTGAGCTTAGGAGCCCCGGGGCAATGTCCCGTCTAGCCCTCCGGTAGCTACGCCACTGTTAAAAACCCTGACATTTTAGGACAAATCCCCACGTCTGGTAAGCCTATTTTCGAGCGTGTGAGGTGAAAAATATATTCCTAAACCCTTAATCATCTATCAAACATAGGTATTGGTAAATTATCACATTCGATCATGATAAACATCCAAAAACATGACTAAAATACTTAATCCGACTATTATCTTTTAATCCATGCAAAATATAACGATAGGCGACCATATAAAACGATGTCCATGACGTCTTGTTTACGCAAACTTCAAAATGAAACTGTTGGTTCTTGCTTGCTTCGTGGGTCTGGTGGTGTCCGAGGTGCCCTTAGTGGCTGAAGCTCCACTGGAGTTGACCTTGGACGAGCATAAGCCACCGATCGTGGCTGATTACCACTTGGACATCGGAATCCCTGAAGCGGCGAGGATCAAGGCAGCGGAGGAAGCCACTGACTTTAGCGGCGCGAGGATTGTCGGTGGCTCAGCTGCTGCCCTCGGAGCGTACCCTCATTTGGTGAGTCAGACAGACATAATAAATAATTTCTATGCAATTATAGCTATCCTACAGGAACCATGCATTTTTTTGGGATATTAATTAACCTATATATTAATCCAGTGCTTAATCTATATAGGGTCGTAGGAGTTAACTGGGGGTTCTACTCATCATACTGAACAACTTTCCCCAAGGAAACCAATTCTAAATAAAATAGGATCCTCCATACAAAAATTCATTAAATTAGTCGATCATCTGATCGATTTGTATGAAATATTATTGAAGAATTTTTAACCGCCTCCGTGGCGTAATGGTTAGTCCATTGGCTTCACACCAAGAGGTCGCGGGTTCGATTCCCGGTGGGGTCAACTTGTAAGACTCGGTTTGGCTGGAGGTAGGGCATTTTATAAGCCCGCCTGGCTAGCTTCCACTATCTTATCTAAGTCTTGCCGCCAAACATCAGTGTTAACAACATTGATGTGTTCCGGCTTGAAGATAAGATAGCCAGTTCTCTATTACGTTGGGCAATCTTGGTAAGCCCGCTTTTATTCTCAGAATCATCGTCACTTACCATCGGGTGAGATGATGCCAAGGGCTTACCAATTACAATTTTTTTTTGCGATTTCAGCAAAGTTATAAAACAAAAGTTGTTCAGTATAAAGAGTAAAAGTCCCAACGGGACTTACACCAATGTTTTTACACTGTACGAGTATACCTACCAGATATACAAATTCGTTCAGCCGTTCAGTCGTGAAAGTGAAACAATTAAACATAATTTCACGTTTATAATAATAGTATATAGTAGTATTAGCAGTAAATAGTGTAATTCTTCTTCTTCTTATCGTGTGGCACAATTAACCGTATACTATACAAGGGATAGACGGGGCGGTTGCCTGGATCTATTGTCACCGGGAATAGATAATAGTGTAATATAGTAGTCTGAGTAGAATTAATATTTTTTACACGATTGCCCACAAAAAATAAGTGCATTGTTTTCAGGCCTATTGTATGTATGTACGTACGTATTTTAAAAGCTTTTATTTAACTTAAAATGTTTGTATATATGTTTTCATCTCTCCTGTTCGGAAAGTTTAATTTTCATGAGTAGATAGCCGGGTGGAACATTGCTTTTCCATCCCTAGGGTGGAAAGTATTGTCATCCCTAGGGTGGAAAGTAATTTTTTTTTATTGCCAGCCACGGAGTCGAACTAAGAGGTTTTCATATATCTAAACTCAGCTATACATTAAACGACGGGTTTATTACGATCTACAGATTGATATTAAATCATTTTATAGTTGGTCTATATTTTTCACAATTACAGAAGATTAAAATTTAAAATCATTCCTCTATTCTGCTGCGCGCCATAATGCCATGATAACATGACACTTGTTTTTCAATTTTCGGCATGGCCACCTAGATGCAGGTCGTGACCAACTCGATTAGTTTCAATCTAGACGGCCGTGACAAGCGGCCATTGCGAAAAGGTTGGAGGTTGGATATAGGTAAAACTAATTTATTGACATCTAATTAATATTTTATATCATATAAACAATTAAATTACAATAAATACATTTCCTCATAGTCGAAATGAAAAGTAGAGTCTTTAACTCGGGTGAAATGACCTATTTCACCCTCGAACTATTGGCGCTCTCACTTCGTTCGAGCGCCAGAAATATCTCGAGTGAAATGGGTCACTTTCTTCCCTTGATTAACAATCTACTATTGTTTAGTTCAAATACTGCGATCGATTTTAGAGCGATTCCCAGGGGTCTGACTGAGATGAAATTTGGAATGAAGTCGTATTCCCGGTGGCAATAGATCCTTTTAGTATTTTGAAGGTGATCTGATGATGAACTTTGGAGGTGGAATCAAGGTCCCACAATCGTCTTTAATTTTATAGAATCGTATGGAACCTCTATGAAACACAATCTTTTTTGAATTTGGAACCGTGTATTTATTATTATTCAATTGTGCATTTGGCTTTTTTAATATGAAAACTCTTTCAAATAAAAGCTTGCACCAAAAAGCTTTTAGGTTTTTCGAAAATTATTTATTTATTCCACGATATCTTCTGAACACGTTGGTGGCGTAAAGGCTAGGGCTGCTACTTCCTTTCTGGGAGGTCGTGGTTCGAATCCTATCACGTCCACGTAGTCCAATTCCTGACATGTACCAATGTGTTTTCAAAGTTCGATTTCATATGTACGTTCTGACGCTCTTACGGCGAAGAGGAACATCGTAAGGAAACCTGCACATGCCTACGAATAAACTTGAAGGTTGTGTCTGAAGTCAACCAACCCGTACTGGGGCCGCGTGGTCAGATTCTAATTCAGAGTAGGCTCGAGTCCCTCGGTGGGGACGTACACGAGCTGATAATATCATATTATGATGATCTTCTAAACGGTTAAATACAAATACAAATAATTTATTTCAAACAATAATTTACATAATAAATAAATAAATAAATATTCTGGGACAAATCACACATGGTCATCTGGCCCCAAAGTAGGATTCCCTGTGTTATGGGTTACCGGAGACTGATATACATACTTATATACGTTTAAATACATACATATATAGATATTTAACACCCAGACACAGAGCAAACAAATCTGCTCATCACACAAATGCTTGCCCTGGGTGGGGATCGAACCCACAACCCTCGGATCAGTAGTCAAGGGCACTAACCACTGAGCCACCGAGTCAGTCATAATATCTGTACATATCATACTCGTAAGTACAATGTATACGAAAACAGAATAAACTTATAATTTAGTAGTACTTATAATTTAACTTATTATATGCCTTTATTGTTATCTTGACTGCGCAAGCTTTTTGACACGTGGAACTAAAGCTCGATCGTTGTATCAGCAAATTTGAATTGCTGGTGTTCTGCCCGTACTGGAGAAGAAAGACAAGTTACCTATCTATAAAGTACAGAAACACTGAGGAAACAGCCAAACCAAAAGCCTGATGATTCGATGAATTATCTTTTGCAGGGTGGTCTTGTCATCACTTTAACCACCGGCCAGACTTCAGTATGTGGGTCTTCTCTCATCTCCAACACTAGGATTGTGACTGCAGCTCACTGTTGGCGCACGGGCGGTTCTCAGGCGCGCCAGTTCACGGTTGTACTTGGCTCCACCTTACTTTTCTCTGGAGGCACCCGCATTACAACCACCAACGTTGTGGTACACCCGAGCTACAACCAGAACACTCTGCACAATGATGTTGCTGTCGGTGTCATCAGCTGGGTTAACTACAGTAGTGAGTGCTCTATCTAATGATAAACTTAATAATCCTCCATCTTTCACTTTAAAATCTTCGACATACGCGTTAATACCGCTAACCTCATCGTCCAACCGAACTTTAACCAGAACAACCTTCACATTGACGTCGCTGTCATTAGCTGGGTAAACTACAGCAGTGAGTGCTTTGTCTAATGCTACACTTAATGATCCTCCACCTTTCACTTTAATATCTTCGGTATTCGCATCAATACCGCTAATCTCCCCGTCCGACCCAACTTTAACCAGAACAACAAAATGATGTCGTTGTCGGTGTCATCAGCTGGGTGAACTACAACAGTAAGTGCTTTATGAAATGATGAACTTACAAAAAAAATACGATGAGGTTAGTTTTCATATCTGGTGCTACCGTTGAAAGGAGCCCTGCAAAGCAGATATCCGTTGATTTGGTTTTTTTCGGAGCCCTTCTATGATGTACCCGATTTTTACGATCAGCCCCCGACATACTAATTCCTTGCTATTTATTGCTAATATTGCCTTCTCGTTCTCCTGAGTCTTGTGTTTGGACTGTGTAGTAAAATAAACATTTTTAGCCTAACTTTAGATCCCACTTAACGTCTTTACTACCTCTAAACTGGTGAACCCCGACGTGCCCAGTGACTAGTCTTGTCGGCTTTAGCGCAAACATCAAAGGCATGTGGCCACCGTCAAACTATAGTTCTTTTGTTGAATTAGCTGCACCTTTGATAAATGCCACTCTCCGCTACCGGCTCGTGTCAAACGCTCCTTTAAAGGGACCGCACTGAGTTCAATCGCGGTGCCGACAACGTTAGCGTTAACTCAGGGCGGCTCCTTTGACGGAGTGTTTGAGACGCAATCAAAGGTGCCAAAGCGTCAAAGGTGCAGCTAATTCCCTGAACGTTCTTTATCTATGATAACGTTGTCCGTCCGAGTTACAGAATTATGTGTGTGTATGTGTGTTTCACAAAACACTTGCTGATATTTAACGTCCTTTTCAGATAACATTAGGAATATCCCTCTCGCCAGCGGCACTAGCAACTTTGCTGGCACCTGGACCTGGGCTGCTGGTTTCGGAGCTCAGGCGGATGGTAAGACATTTCACTCACTTTACCCATGTACAGAGGCCAGCACATCAAGCTAGTCACTTGTAGTGCGATTCTGATCCATACGCATTCGGCATAAAAGCGGTACAAAGTCCGAAGTGTCTAGCTTGATGTGCTGGCCTCTGTACTGTACATGTCTGTTTCATCGGCTGAACCTGTAGCCTAAACGGCTTGATTAATTTTGTAGTACGAGGTGTCGTTATTTCGTCTTGATCCCGAAAGTGAGATATGATACCTTTTTCCCCGACGACAGCTCAAAAAAAGAGTGGTAATGTTTTTAAACAATCAGGTTTTTATTTTTTTACTAGCTGTTTCCCGCGGCTTCACCCGCGTGGCAAGCGGCTCGCGAGCGTGAGAAAAAGTAGCCTATGTGTTAATTCAGGTCCTAATCTGTCTACCTACCAAATTTCAGTCAGATCCGTGCAGTAGTTTTTGTGTGAAGAAGTAACAAACATACACACTCACAAAATTTCACCTTTGTAATATTAGTGTGACTAGCTTTTCCTCGTGGCTTTGCCTGCGTGGACATCATTATTATGAATGTCTTTGAGGGTGAGTGGTGCGAGAGCCACAAGCGGCCTTTAGCAATTATAAATTACTAGCTGTTTCTCGCGGCTTCACCCGCGTGGACATCGTTTCTTTTACTTTTCGAGGGTGCGCAGTGCGCAAGCCGCAAACGGCTCGCGAGCATTAAAAAAAGTAGCCTATGTGTTAATCCAGATCCTAATATGTTTACCTACCAAATTTTAGCCAGATCCGTTCAGTAGTTTTTGCGTGAAGAAATAACAAACATACACTGACACACTTTCGCCTTTATAATATTATATAGTGTAATTAAATTGATTAGGTTAATAAACCTGTTTTCTTATAACGTACCTACCTAATCAAATTTGTTTTGATCAGGCGCCGGTATCTCCACCAACCAGGCTAAGCACCACGTGAGCATGCAAGTGATCACCAACACAGTGTGCTGGGCTACCTACTGGGGCACTGTTATCGACTCAACCCTCTGCTGCTCCACCACCGGGGGCCGCGGCACCTGTGGTGGTGATTCCGGAGGCCCCTTGGAAGCTTCCGTTAACGGCGTTCGCACTTTGGTTAGTACTTCATCATCATCATTACTGCCCCAACGACCATCTGTTCTAGCTACGCGCGCTACGTGTATGTGCGGTTGCCACTCGAGAGCTTTAGTGCCCCGACGGCTATCTGTACGACCCATTGCCACTTAATTTTAGCGATTCTGTGAGCTATTTCGGTTAATTTGTTTCTCCCATGGTTCTCCTCTTTTCTGATTCCATCACGTGGGGAAGCTTCGAGCATAGCTCGTCCATCGCCATTAAGGCTGCGCTGTAAGGGACGTGAATTAAGATATTCGGGGATCTTGGTAAGCCCGCTTCCATTTTCGGCATTATTACGAGTATCACTTACCATCTGGTGAGATGAAGCCAAGGGCTACGAAAAAATCTGCCAGTAAAAAGTTGCCAAGGGTGTGTCCAACCACGTGCAAAGTAGATTTCTTTCTTATTAGCTCATATACGTCCCCACCGAGGGGCTCGAGCCTACCCTGAATTGGGGCTGAAGAGCGTCGGTGGCGTAATGGTTGTACGGATGGCCGTGGTTCGAATCCTGCCACGTACCAATGTGTTTTCTAATTTCGATTTCATATGTACGTTTATCCGACGCTCTTACGGTGAAGGAAAACATCTTGAGGAAACCTGCACACGTCTGCGAAGAAACTCGCAACGGAAAACTGTTCCATGAGCAAAAAGTTACCCAAAACGTATGTTAATGTTCCAGATTGGTATCGTCTCCTTTGGTCACGTGCGCGGCTGCCAACTTGGATTCCCTGCTGGGTTCGCGCGTGTCACCTCCTTCAACTCCTGGATCCAGTCCCAGTAAATGTACACGAACAATTAGTGCCTCACAAGTGATCAAGGTTGTGATTTGAGAATACCAAGTGTACCTACTTAGTGTATTTTGTAGAGCTATATTAAAGTGTAATTATGTTGACTTTTGAATAATTAAGAACCTACCATAATCCTCACTAATATTATAAACTAGCTTTTGCCCGCGACTTCGCCCGCGTGGACATCGTTTTGACGACTGTCTTTAAGGGAGAATGGTGCGCGAGCCGCTAGCGGCTCGCGAGCGTGGACATAACTTTTCTCCAGATCCGTGTCCCGGATTGGGCTATTCTGATAAGAAGTCTGTCACTACCCACCCCCTCAACCAATTATATACAAAAATCACTTTAATTCGTTGCCCCTTGCGACGCCGACGACGTGCGCGAGCGTGGAAATAAGTTTTCTCTAGATCCCTCGGGAACTATGTCAGGATATATGTAATTTCCCACCTCCTCAACCATCTCTGTGCAAAAAATCACAACAATTCATTGTTCTGTTGCTATGTTAAAGAAATTAACCAAAACCAGACAATTTTTTCAGTTTCCTTAGGAACTCCACCGGACTATGCTATTAAGATAAAAAGTAGTCTATGTCCTTCCCTGTGACACAGGCTACCTGCATGCCAAATTTCATCAAAATTAGTCAAGGTGTTGAAGCGTGAAAATGTAACAAACAAACTTACAAATAAAGATTTTTTTTTTCACATTTATAATATTTATTATATATAAGTAAGGATAGCAGCAATAGAAATATATACTCTGAAAAAATTTGACGCTGACAGACAGACGGACGGACAGTGGAGGCTTGTAAGGATGCCGCTCTCTAGATTACGACCTCACCTCACGAGGGGTCACCTAGATTGATACAGATTGGTTACAGTTTGGTTGTCGAACGTATAGGATATCGCCGCCATTTTGTTTGTTCCGTTAGTACTAATATATATACTTTGGTACCAAAGTATATATATTAGTACTAACATCCAGTATGGACACTACATGCCGCTTTCTAGATTCCGACCTCACCCCCTCGTAACCCAGATTGATAGATTGGTTACAGTTTGGTTGTCGAACGTATGGGATTTCACCGCCGTTTTGTTTGTCCCGTCATTCGTTTTTGAAATATTCGTTTTTTTCTGGCCCGTTATATGAAGAGTCCAGGGTGTGGTTGCACCTAAGTACTTGGTACCTACTAGCATCTCGCGTTTCCTATATGCAATCCATTTACTTTACACTTGTCAATAGCTCGTAAATGCGAAATTGTCGCCTTATCGCTTCGACTCATTACGCAAATTTTCGAAAAGCAGCCTTAATTAATATCATGGGTTAGGTTATGAGGCGCAGTTCTATCGTAAAGTACAATCGAGTACAAAAGTATTACAGATTTTTGTTATTTTTGACGTCAATTACTCCTAAATGATAGAAAACCCAAGGTTGAAAAAAAAACTCTTATTTTTGATGATGTTCCTAAAAGTTAAAAGCTATTAGAAACACGATTGAGCAGTTTTGGCTTGATAGAAAAAATCCTAAAGATAGGTCTACACCGTTGCTTTCAACTCTAGTTATGACTAATATTTTGAAGTGCAAATTCAAAAAAATATATAACAATATATTTTATTGATTGTTCTTTTTGATTTAAACGAAAACCAATGAAAAAGTGAAAAAGTGTGGTTATTTTCTTTACTATTTTCACGTAGAGAAAAAGACAGAGACAACTGTTAACTACTCGCCTTAACGTAAATTAAAACATCGCAGGTTCCTAGAAGCAGGATCTTTTTATGTGAGGTACACTGCTCGCTTTGGCTATGTTGGCGGCAGATCGTGATCTGACCAAATATTCCAGGGCATATCGTGAAAAGCTCAGGCATATTATACCTAGTTCTATTGAAGTATTAACACAATTTTTAAACTGATTTTCTGAAAAATTTAAGACATCATCGGGTAATTTGTTATACATGAGTGTGCGTTGTGTCACAAAGGACTTATTGATTTTACTAAGTCTGGTTTATGTTACTTGAAGTTTATATCTATTCCGAAGATGACGACTGTGCCTGTCACTTTTAAGTGAAAAGTGATGCACATTTTTACGAACATACATTATATTTTCATAAATGTACTGCCAGGATAAAGTCATTATATTAATATCTTTGACCTTATCTCGGAGCGACTCATAAGAACGCATTCGCCATAAATCGCGCGAACCGGTTTTTTTTGCAGAACAAATTTTTCAGCCGATTTCAAAAAAGGACGAGGTTCCAGATTTTGTTGTATGTTTTTTTATGTTAGTTACCTCAGAACTCCGTCATTTATAACTTATTTAGATATTATTTTTTATTTGAAAGTATATACTTTCAGATTATTCCAACATAAATTTCATCTAAATCTGTTTAGAACTTTTCTAGGAAATTGCCGCCGACATATATACTACAGTCTAAAAAAAATAATCCATACATTTTGGCCAACGGAAATGTCTAGACATCGTGCGGAGTATAGAGGACTAGACAGGGGAAGTCGAGCCCAAACTACCATAGTCGTTGTTTGGGACAATTCATTCAAGGAGGCACCGTGACCAGTTACTAGTGACGTCGCCTTTGCAAAGAGAATAGTTAATCGAAAAGTGTTATTATAAATTACAAGATTTTTAAAAATGAATAATGTCATAGTATTTTTCGATATTAGTTATGAATTTCTTATATTTATTGAGTTGATAAATTTGATGAATACTACGGGGTGCGCCTTTCGCGGGTGTTTTTTGTTATGTGTGGACCATGTCCTGACAATTATAAAAAAAATAATTCAAATCGGTTTATAAATGACTTGAAAATATGTTTAAAACAAACGACCAAAGTAAATCAGCGCTCAGACAGACAGAAAGCGTCGGTGGCTCAACTGGTAACGACTCGATCCTCCTAACCAGAGGTCCCGTGTTGAAATCCGGACGGCGAATGCACCAATGAGTTTTTCGAATCTTACGTACTTATACTTACTGATTGCTTTAACGGTCAAGGAAAACATCGTGAGGAAACCTGCAAATCTGATTCCAGATGTGTAAGTATGAAGGACTCGTTGCACACGTCCGTAGGTGAAAATCTAAAGGCCCTAAACGTGACGGCGGGTGATGCTAAGTGCAACACCAGGCAACTGCTGTCTATTCCTTGGATATCACGATTAAGTGTGCCACACGATAAGAAAGAAAAGAGTGTTAAAACACCTACAACAAACACGTTACCCAAAAAACAACTGAGTAAGTAAAGATTAAAATAAATATGTAAATTCTTAGTTTTGTCAATGACTGTACCCAAAATACCAACATCCGAAGCATTGAAAATCGGGTGCGGTATAAACTTGGGAACGAACGCGATTGAAAATGCACTCGTCCTACCAAAAAACAATGAGGCTTATACTCGGTAAGTCAAAAGATTTGTTTTCAAAACAATTGACAGTTTAAAAAAATACGAAAGTGCTTTAGACCACACGACTGAAGTAAAACTTCTTTAGCTCTATCTATATGTATGTATGAAAGTAAATACTTAGTCTTCAGAAAATAATCAAATCTTTTTGTCATATGGAGGTATAGACAGTTTATGAAAAAAGTTTTATTATCCTCTGACAATGATTAATTTTTTTATCTTTTGTTTGTTTTGATTGTGTTGACAACGGATATTGTTGCCTTGGCAATCGATTTTGTTGGTAAACAAAAATAAATAGTATCTCTCTTTCTACCTTCACTAATTTATATATCCCTCTCAACTTCACAAGCCCGAACACACTTCCGTAAGTCTCTCGTCACGCATCCACCAGCTTACTCCCCAAGTCAAGCTTGCGTAAAGAAGTTTTACCTAAAAAAAAAATCATTCTTTTTTTTTAGATTTGAAATGCTAGTGCTAGTGCATTACAAATATTCTCTGGAGTTCTTGACAGTATTTGCAGCAGCCTCAGTTTGAGGTGGATCACCGGTCACAGTAGGTCACAGTCTACAAAACTACACTCAGTGAAAGTCGAGTCTTCACGTCCTCCTTCATTTTATTTTCTTGTTATCCACATTGCTCACGCGCACCAGACGATTTTCTTCAGATTGCATCACTTTTTGAAACAAAACTCTAGCAGAAAACAATGCAAACCAGTAAAATAAAACTACCGAATGGGTTCACCACAAATCCCGCCGAAAAACTCCCATCACTTACCGTCAGGTGAGATGATGCCAAGGGCTACTTTTTGCGAATTTATTAAGGGTCTCTTTGGAAAAATTGTTAATGAGAATTAGACGCGCTAGTTAACGGGTATTATACCATTTTTGTAGCATGCAGTAAAAAACAGGGTTCGAAATTATTAAGATAATTATTTTATTTCATAATTATCGGATAATTGTCAGATAATTATCCAAAAATTATTGACGTCGATTCTTATTTACTAAAAATGAAAAAAAAACAACTAAATGATTATGTAAAAAAATAACTTTTTCATGGTTTAAGTGTACAATTAATCACGGTTATTAATCAAAAAATTCATTTTGGTGTGGTTTTTTCTAAGTTACAGGTTTGATGCGTTTTGATACTGTACGTCACAAAACGTCTAAACCTGTTTGGATAAACATGGCACAACATAGCGCGAGGCTTCTAGCATTTTGTTAAAGATAACTATAATATTACTGTTTCTTTTTTGCAACTAATTCTATAATTATCAACGTTATGTATTATCGATAATCATCCATTAATGATAATTATCGCTTCGAACTCTGAAAAAAATAAGCTAAAGGATTAACTCGCTATTAAAAAAAATAAAGAATCCATGTTAGACAGAAAATACTTAACTACTTTATATTACAATATAATTAAATTAATTGTTCTCGAGTGGCGACCACGCACCCGAAAACGTAGCATAGGCAGTCTCCCACGCGGTGGACCGACGATCTGGTGAAGATCGCGGGAAGCCGCTGGATGAGGACAGCGTAGGACCGGTGCTTGTGGAAATCCAAGGGGAGGCCTTTGTCCAGTAGTTGAGGATAACAAATCATTAAATAATTTGAAATATTAAAATCCACAGTTTTTGGTCTCATCTGCCAATCATCTTTCATCTACTGTCGGTCCGTGAAAAACGAAGAGAATCCGGGCCAGAAGCTCGCCCAGCTCCTCCTGCCACTCCTCGACGACGCATTAGACCCGAGTGGGGATGACGCCAGTCTTCTAGAAGTGCATCCATACAACGATGATAGCAACGGTAGGAAGAAGGTAGAGCTGACACCACTGAATGCTAAGACCAAGAAAGAAGCGAAACCACTGGCAATAATACTGACATCGAACCTGGCGGATCTGAAAAAGAAGAAAGAGAGGAAGTTGAGGAACGGTGTGGTTAATGAGGTGAGTATGTTTTAAATTAAAGATAGAAAGATAGATTTACCTAAATGCTTTGTTAGTTTACAATTGAGGTAAAAACCAGACAAGAGCAAGTCGGAATCGTGCACGGAGGGTTCCATACCACCACACCTTTTCATACAAGTATGATACCTAATAATTTCGAAAACAAAAGACATAAAAAAACAGCTATTATTTTTCATTTAGTTCAAACTCAAAATTGGAGGGTTTTTATTATTAGTTGTTTAATTTTAGGGTTATCATTTTAATCACACCAAATTTCATGCTTGTATGTATTAATGTTTTTACTTAGATCAGAAAAAACCCGTTTCTTGTATGGGGGGGGGGGGGGGGGGGGAATTCCCCTTAATAATTGTTCATTCTTTAAATCTTTTATTATTTGCTAACAAATCCCCCATAATAAGACATATTCTGTGAACATTGCAGCCAACCATTTTTAAAAGTCGGACAGACTGATGTATAGCATACGCTTAGTAAAAAGGTTCCATTGCCTGGTATGGAACCCTAAAAAGTAGACTTTGTCTAAGAAAAGTTAAACAGAGTGAGTGAGAATGTGGTTTGTGAGAATTAGAAGGTTGTGTGTGAAGTGGACTAACCAGCAAAGGGCTCGCGTGGTCGACAAGGCCCGATCGCCCTAATTTTGAGGGCAGCCTTGAGCCCCTCGGCGAGGAAGTATATGAGCTGATATGATGATTATGATGAGGAGAATTAGATGAAGTGTGAAGGAAACAACTTATATGTCCCCATAGAGTCAAAAATTACTGAAAATTGAAAATACAATACGGACATTTTTATTGTAGAATTGGTTGCCTGACGATGTGATGATCCACCTATTAACACTAGTAAGTGCTTCTCACCGAAAAGACTCTAAATGAATGTGTGGGGAATTTCCGGGAATAAATTAAATTCATTTAGTTTATTTGTAGTATGTTGAGTTGATTGACATCTATCAGCTTTTTGCTTATCTGTTGCACGTAGCGGGTTTGAATGAGTGGTATACTGAAGTGCCAATCCCACTTGTTTATCGTTGATTAATCGTCCATGCTCCTAGACACTATACTACTTATACACGGTGGCCAGGGGAGACTCGTGTAAAATTTTTTTTTTTGGTTTTCTTATTTTCAGGGGTACCCGAATCATTTCAATGAACGTTCCGCGGTTTGCTAGGTATTTGCATTTCAATTTCCAGATTTTGTATTAGTCGTCAGTTTGTGAAAAAATACATCATACAATTTTAAGCCAGCCAAATGTAAGAAAATCTTCCTCATTTTATCAGCTTTCCAAAAAAGTAATGTTAAATACAAAAAGTACAATCTAGTTACACCAAAATTAATAATTACTACATCAGGTCCCATACTAATAATACGTAAAAATAGATTTTTTTATGATTTTATAATTTCCAAGATTTATCATGCCACTCTATCGTTATTTTAATATTCTCGATTGGCTTGCTAATTGAAAAATAAGAACCCAGGTTTTGTCATACAAATTTTTTTGAGAAAATGTATGAGACCAGATGCATTTTCTAAATTTATTACAGCTTTTTATGGAAGTTATATAAATGTATTTAGCTAGCTTAATTCTTTGATGTTTTTTTTTTAAAAAAACTGACTTCAAAATCCAGCAAAGATACTATTCATATGAAATCCGAAAATCGAAACGCGAATATTTTGAAAACCGTGGACTTTTGCGGAAAACTTTCAAGGTGTGATCTGGTTACCCCTGGATATAAGGCATTCAAAAAATTTTTTTGGGCGTGTCTTCCCTGATTACTCTGTATATATGTTTATTTTTGAATCTCACTTGTGTTAGTTAAATGAATTACTCCTTCAAACACATTCATTCGGAGCCTTTTCGTATAGACATGCGCTTCATGGGATCTATTATCACTGCCTATGCGCCCGTTATGTTTACTTTTGTAACTTTTAACTAGTCACCTATGCCTACCTACCTTAATATTGCACCACAAGCGATGCTTAGTATATTTAAGGTGCTTAACTAAAAATAAAGTTTTACAAACGATTCATTTATAATTTATAAATTACAATAAAGGATTTATTTTTTATTTTCACAAGGTACCATTTGATGGATCTGGAGATGTCTCTAAAGAACACAGAATGAGATCTAACAAGATTCATGCTCGTGGCAATCTGTTAAAAATGTATATGAATGAAAAAACAAATAAACCAAGAAATCAATCACATAAGAAATATAAAGTTCCTAATTACAAAATAAATATGAATAAAAAACCCTATTATGATACAACTGTTGAAAAAACAAACGAAATAATAAGTGATGAAATAGACAAGAAAACACAACAAAATCACAATAAATTGCAAAAATATGATTCCCATTATATTGATAAAAACATTAGAAATGATTTGAAAGCTCAAGAAAAACCAATTGAAGATGATGTGCAAGAATCAGATAGTATTGTTTCAGAGTCAGATGAATTTGAAGATGATTCAAACAGTGAAATTTTAGTGGAAAAGTCTGTTTCAGATGAAACAGGATCTGTCAACAGTAGGGAGACTGAAGAAAAACAAACCAATAAAATCAATAAACACCCCATTATAGTACAAGACATTTCAAATGAAGATATTGAACAAATATATCATATCCAAAAGAAAAGTAATGCTGAGCTCTATAATGAGACAAAACAAGTTAAGGAGACAAAAGAGGCGGATAGTCATAAAACAGTTGAATTAGGATCTGTAGAAATAGCACGAAATGATTCTGCAATCATTTTAACAGAAAGCGGTGTTGATGTGTCAAAACATATCACAAGTGAAGTAAGAGATCACAGTGAAGAAAATGAGATAAATAAAACGAAAGAATCAGATAAAACAGAGGAAAATCATCATGGCAGTGACAATACCCAAGAACTAACTAAAGAGCAGGATCTAAGCAAATCGGAGTTAAAAGGAATAGTTTCTTCAGAAAGTATTGAAGAACACAAACCCCTTACTGAGAAATTTACTGAAAAGGTCACATCCAAAAAAAACCTTAATGAAAAAAGTGAGTTATCGTTAGAAAATCAATCAAAAAAAATAGTCAATGAACTATTAACCGCTGAAGAGACTCACGAAGTTGCTTCTCAACTGCATGATGTAGATGTGACAATTCGATTAACTGAAGAAGAGCAGACAAGCCGCTATAAATATTCTGATGAAAATCAAAGCAAGCGTAGTAAAGATATTGAACATGTAAAAAAAATTTCAAAAGAAGTGGTTCATAAGAATATAGTTTTTTCTGGCGAAACCAATG
Source organism: Coleophora flavipennella (assembly GCA_947284805.1). Taxonomy (NCBI): domain Eukaryota; kingdom Metazoa; phylum Arthropoda; class Insecta; order Lepidoptera; family Coleophoridae; genus Coleophora; species Coleophora flavipennella. The sequence goes on from OX369278.1 coordinate 9,965,444, forward strand.
AAATGGACTCAAATAATTACTCAGTCACAGAAGAAAAACACAGTGATACAGTCAAACTTGACTCTAGCAAAGCATTAGATGAAAAATCTAAAAGTAAAATAAACCACATTGTAAAAGATGCCAAATCAATATCAGAAGAGAAAATATCTAAAAAAGCAGTACATTCAAAACATAATCAGAATCCTCAACAGAGCAAAACCGTTGAATCTGTAGTAAGTTCTTCTGAAGAAAGTATAAAGCGATCTAAGAATGTTAATAAAATTATGAAAATTAATGACTCTAATATAGAATATTCCAAAGAAGAACAAAACAGTGCTTTAGTAAAATCAGCAAAAGATGATGTTGATAAAAAACACTGGATAAGATATAGTGAAAAACCTGCAAAAATCGCAAAAACAAGAATAAACAAGAAGTTAGGTACCAGAAGAAGCGCTCATAATATATATGAACACACAAGCTCAGAACAAATAAATTCTCATGGTTCAACTTCAGAACACTATATAGATAAGTCGGATTCACAAACAGACCATAATTCTAGCCTAGAACACAATCATTCTAGTGTTTCAGAACACAACCAAGAGAAATCACGGTGCCACAAAAAACATAAAGGTGAAGTAAAAATATTAAGGCGAAAGAACAATGAAGACGAAGATGGAGAAAATGACACAAGAATTACCAGCAAGAGTAGTAACCAAAATAGTAATGAAAACGCTAAAGTGCAGAAGTCATACAACTTGTCATTTAAATTTGACAAGAAATAACCAAATGTATCAATAGAGGAAGAAGGAGCAATTGTGCAGACAATAAACAGCATCTTTAGTAGTAGTACAGAAATTCAAAAGACTTAGCATAGGCAGGCCTCCCTCTCGGTGGACTAACGACCCGGTGAAGGTTGCGAGAAGCCGCTGAATGCGGAGAGCGCAGGTTCGCTCGATATAGAAAGCCTTGGGAGAGGCCTTTGTCCAGCAGTGGACGTATTTCGGATGATAAAATGATGAAGATGATAGCAGTAAAGTGTTTTTAAGTATGATTAGGTATTAACAACTGTTTTACACAGAAAGTATATCAACTAGTGTAAAATTTGATTCTACATCTTATCAATGTTCCTAGTAATGTTCAGTTCCTAGTTAAGTCTAGGTAATTGTATGTAATAACATTAAGCAATTATTAATATCATTATTCAACGTCAGTTTACAATACATCTATATATTTACTTGAGCCTAAAGACCCAGTTACACTTTTAACACAAAACTACAAGGACAAGCTGTTTGGTTCTGCACTGTGTTCCGATGCGTTACTGAAACTCATTTTCCTTTTAAACTAAATATACCTAAGAATTTATTTCAAATGGATGAGCCAATTTTAATAAAACTTTATACATAAAGCAAAACAGAAAATTGTACAAAGTGTAATGACAACATTTTCAGAATTCTTTAATTCAATAAAGATAAGCAAATTTCAAGGTTACTATAAAAACCATAAATTGAATAATTTATTGGAAACACTATTTTTTGTTAAAGTAGTCAATACACTTTTCCTGTCTTGCTTTAATGTGTACAATATTTCATAAGAATCGGCTAATCTGTTTTCAAGCAATGGATATCTTAAATTTTAATGGAAAACGAGTTAGGTTAGATAGAATGGAAATCGCTGCTATGTGGACGCCAACATACAGCAGTGTATTGTATACAGGGTGGCAGGTAAGAGGATGGACGCATTTCAGGAGGTGAATCAGACGATGAAACTGATGACCTTTTCCCACTAAACATATGTTTAATTCTCAACAATTGAAAACGTTGAACACATTAAAAACCGACTTCCATCGCAACAACTTAGTACAATTTTGCATTATTACTTTTGGTTTTTGTTTATATTTTAATAAAGAAAAAAAAGTGCTACGCCGATTTTGATAAAATTTATATGGTAACAACTCGGGAGAATTCCCTATAAAATAAAAACCTAACCACTCCGGGAATGCCTACAGAAGTGAAAACTTTTTACAGTTTTATATGTTTACCCTCCGAGTGTTACCTTATCAGGAACACTCGGTGTCGATCACGATGTCGCGAGTTCAATAGTTTTTTCCCATCTCAATTACAGTTTTATAAGTTTTGACCCTCCGAGTGTTCCTGGTAATGTGTAGGTGTCGGTGTCGATCACGGTGTCGCGAGTTCAATGGTTTTTTCCTATCTCAAAAATGCCCAACGCGCCTAAAGAAGTTTTCACTTTAATAAAAGAATCATGAAAATCAAGCGAAGATATCGGTAACACACACATTAAAAAACATACAGTCGAATAGGGATGACGACAGCATCAGAAATAAATTATGAACTCATGATCACTAAATTGCCTTCCTAGTAAAACTTCGAAAAACCTTACTCGTTTTGTTTTCCATCAAGTCTTCGATTTTTAATTCACCAAAATCACCAAATGAGTACATAAATGACGCTGCAAAACTATGACGTCACGCCTAGGTATTTCAAACATTTTTAGAACAAAATCTCGGTTTTGACAGATTATAAAAAGTAAATCAGATGACTATCTAGCACTCGTCATCCCTATTGTAAACCTCCTCCTTTTTGGGAGTCGTTGGAAATATAATTGGAAACGCTAAACACGTTAAAAAAACCGACTTCAATCGCGCCAACTTAGTAAAAAAATTATAATATTAAAAAAAAAGTACCTAACCGTATTTGATTAAATTTATATGGGCAGCATACCTACTTTATGAAAAGTACCTGGGCGACCGAGCTTTGCTCAGGGCATAGTACCTAGAACCGTTAAAAACATTTAAAAATACGCTACCTATGATATACTTTGCGCGGCATATTTCCAGTGCGAAAATCTCGGAAAATAGCATTTTTCCAGTGATGAGACCGATCTAATTCGACTTTCCGCCCTCAAAAATTCCCGTATATTAATTTTCAAGCAAATCGTTGGAGCCGTTTCCGAGATTCAGATTATACAGGGTGTAACAAAATTGGTGTAGGTCCCGTTATCTGGGGCTTCTACTCATCATACTAAACAGCTTTTGTTCTACGACTCCACTGAAATCGTAAAATTTTTTACTCGCATAGATCACGGCGTTAGCGTAATCCACGGAGTCACTAATTAAGCTGGTAGTGCGCAACGCCACAGATGAGATACTAGTTACTACATAACAGATACTGCACTTCCTTATAAAACGAAAATGCCTACGCATTTATTCACCTACTCCTTCCCACTATCAGACAATACACAGAAACATGGGTATTAAGGCGCTCGACTTAGCGGTTATAACTGCGTACACGGGCGGCGTGCGAATTGCGGCGGCGACTGTACGGCGTTCTAGCGCTGACGAGCAGAGGGCGGCCTGTAGGCCGCGCCAATGTGTAGGTACTTATCTCGCCTGCTCGACCGAGTGACGATTGCCTGGCAACGCGGACTTTGCGCCGAGATATTATTCAGATTTTTGTGGTGGGAAGTGTGGCCTTAGTCTGTATTCTGAGTGTGACTGACTGTCGGCACTACCGGGCTGGGCGCAGCGACGCTCACGCGCAAGCAGCAAGCAGCGGGGCCCTGCCAGACTAGGGAGGATGAGGAGTGCAGGACGCGCGGAGTAGTGAAGCCGGTGGGCGTCGCGGTCCTCGTATAGATCGCGGAATCTAAGTTGAACAGTGCGCAGTGTACTATTTTCAGGTTTCAATCGAAGTGCGGGACGCAGGGGGTTGCCCGCACCAAGAGACGCGAGCTCTTCCGCGCGATACCAGCGCGCTCCCTGCGCGAAAACAATCGCTATTTGTGTTCAACTTATACGCCGCGAATTGTAGCACGCTACAACAAGAAAGGCTGTTAAATTGTGAGACGTTAATATTATGTTACCACAAGTCCAAAAATCTTTTTGCGATTCGACCGTTGGTTCTTTAGGGAAAGCTGTTCAGTTTCGTCCACAGAGTACTTTTATACAGAGAGATAGAGACCTATCTCGTGCTACCATCATAAACAACTATGAACAGCTTCATACCAACCTTTATACTAAAAACAAAAAAAGGTTTCTGATTGTATTTGAACCTGCGAACACCAGTTTTATAGACTACGCCCTGAGCTATTGAGAAGATGTTGACAGAGCCGCAATTTTACCAATTACATTGCACGGGAAGTCAACTTTGTGTTTGATCGATTTATTTTTTTATTTTATTGGTTTATTTTAATTTTTTGAAACAATAAAAATGTAAAGTTATATTATATTCAAGACATTCATGTTATATATTTGAAATAGAAAAATCCCAATGGCTTGTGGCGCCCTTCATCAGAGACTATGATAACTAAAGATCTCGAAATTTTCTTATACCAGCAAAAATGTTCTTTTGTAGCCCCCCTTTTCTCATTCAATGCGTCCGTTCATCTTACTAAATGTGTGGCGATACTTAAAGGTGGGCCTCCATTTGTCAAATTAAACTTTCTCCAAGAAACCTATGGAAAATTCTCTTTTTGATGTGTAACATCTTTGCTCTCGCTTTCCTGCAATTTGTGGGAGTGATTTCGTGAAATGGGACGGAAAAGTGTCCCATGGGACGGAAATGTGTAACAGGGAGTCGAGTTTTTTCAGGCTTTAAAAGCGCGGAAAAGGCAAAGGTATCTATGACCATACAGCCTAGTCTGCCGTATCTTTGCCGTCCTTTTATAAAGTATTTTGTCACATGTTACACATCATATGCGAGTACTGTAGGTCTCGCTCGAATTTTTTCAATTTCCTTTACAAAACCAGCGACTCAACTGAAAGATTCGTATGAAAAATCCAAAAAAAATAGCAACTTCAGCATAGTTGTAAAACAAAAGTGGTTAAATTTTTATGAGTATACGCCCACCTTAAAGTATCAAAATATTTACAAGCCGTTTTAACTGACAGGTAGCTAGCTAACGTCTAGAATAGAAGGATCTTAAGAAAGGAATTTGACTTTTTTTGTATCGAGATTAGATAGTACAGTCGAGTACATTAATATATTGGCAGGGCCAATGGTTAAAAACATTGTAGGCGTCGAAATGAATATAAAGTTTTATACAAACAATTAATGAACCGTTTACATAATAACATTTTATTAATATCTACATATGTTTGTATAGAACTTTATATTCATTTCGATGCTTACAGTGTTTTGAACCATTGGCCCTGCCAATATATTAATGAACTCGACTGTACCAGGTCCGCTATTTTTAAAACAGCGTCGACTAAACCTGTATATTCTTATAGAGAATATTTAGACAAATAAAAATGTAATCTAGCATTATGTCCTTAAACGTCACGTTACGGAAACAAGCAATGTAATTGGGAACGCTAAACACACTAAAAAACAGACTTCAATTGCAACAACCGAGTACAAAATTTAATAAGTATTTTTGTTTTTGTTGTATTTCTAAAAAAGTGCTCATTCAATTTTAATCAAACTTCTATGGGACTAATCTAAAAGTATATCCTTTCAATTAAAAAAATAATCTTCCAAATCGGTTTGTAAATGAGGAGTTCTAAGGTAACACACTTAAGAAATACAACCGAATTGAGAACCTCCTCTTTTTTTGTAGTCGGTTGAAAATGAAAATATTTTGATTAATTCTGCAATTTCATCATCATCATCATATCAGCCGAAAGACGTTCAAATTCATGTCCTGTTATATTCGTTTTGCGACGTTTCAGGACCCTATGCTAAAATGATATTTTAAGTTTATCTATATTTTATGTTTTTATTTTTTACCGACTTCATAAAGGAGGAGGTTTCTCAATTCGACCGTATGTATTTTTTTATGTGTGCTCGCGGATAACTTCATCGTTTATAAACCGATTTTGATGATTCTTTTTTTGTTGGAAGGAAGATATCCCAAGGATGGTACCACGATAAGGAAACCAGGATCTGATGATGGCATCCCAGAGAAATCGAAGGGAACCTTAGTTTCCTGTTTGAAGTCGGTTTTTTTTGTTCAAAATTATGTATGTTCAAATGTACGGTCAATTTTAACAAAAAAAATCAAATGGACCAAGCAATATCAATATTTTCAAACCCCTTTTTAGATGTAATCTTTATTTATCTGAATGGATTTTAATTCAAATAGGAAAATACGACAAATAAAGCATTCACTTAGGATCGATCTCAACATGTCTCTTGTGCATTGCAAAAATAATAAACAAAATATTAATATTACGTATTTATAATATTTCTCAAGTTACTCATATATACGTACGTATAAGTAAGTAGGTAGACATAATACATATTTTGTTTGTATTCAATACAATTTCAAATTAAGAGATATGAGTGGATTTTCATAACACACAAGTAATTAAATCATTTTGTTTTACTTTTTTGTTGATTATCTTTTTGCAATGAATTTTGAAACATGACAAAATAATAGTGTTCTAGTTAGCGATAAGAGAGCATTGTGAAAAAACATGAAATTTCATGACAAAAAAAATTAAACGTGTTGACTTGCATTATAACAATTCTTTTATTTTATTCTTCTTAGTTGACAACCCACAAAGGTCATCACTGCAGGAGCACAAGTTACTTTGAATAAAATGACCCGGTAGCATTAAAAAGTCTTAGTCAACAACCCACAAACGTCATCACTGCAGGAGCACGGGTCACTTTGAATAAAATGACCCGGGAGCAAAAAAGTCTAAGTTAACAACCCACAAACGCCATCACGGCAGGAGTACGGGTTACTTTGTATAAAATGACCCGGGAGCATCAAAAAGTCTAAGTAAACAACCAACAAACGTCATCACTGCAGGAGCACGGGTCACTTTGAATAAAATGATCCGGGAGCAAAAAAGTCTAAGTTAACAACTCACAAACGCCATCACGGCAGGAGCACGGGTTACTTTAAATAAAATGACCCTAAAAGTCTAAGTTTTAAACCCACAAACGTCATAACTGCAGGATTAACGTCATTATTTCAAATAATGTGACCCGGGAGCATAAAAAGTCTTAGTTAACAACCCACAAACGTCATCACTGCAGGAGCACGGGTTACTTTGAATAAAATGACCCGGGAGCATTAAAAAGTCTAAGTTATAATCCACAAACATTATCAATGCAGGAGTACGGGTTACTTTAAATAAAATGTCCCGGAAGCATAAAAAGTCTTAGTTAACAACCCACAAATGTCATCACGGCAGGAGCACGGGTTACTTTGAATAAAATGACCCTAAAAGTCTAAGTTATAAACCCACAAATGTCATCACTGCAGGATTAACATCATTACTTTGAATGAAACGACCCGGGAGCATAAAAAAGGTATTAGTTAACAACCCACAAACATCCCCACTGCAGGGGCATGGGTTACTTCAAGTAATGTGACCCGGGAGCATAAAAAGTCCTAGTTGACAACCCACTAACATCCCCACTGCAGGGGCACGGGGCACGGGTTACTTCAAATAATGTGACCCGGAAGCATAAAAAGTCTTAGTTAACAACCCACAAACATCCCTACTGCAGGGGCATGGTTTACTTAAAATAATGTGACATGGAGCATAAAAAGTCCTAGTTAAAAACCCACAAACATCTCCACTGCAGGGGCATGGGTTACTTAAAATAATTTGACCTGGGAGCATAAAAAGTCCTAGTTAAAACCCACAAACATCTCCACTGCAGGGGCATGGGTTACTTCAAATAATGTGACCCGTGAGGATGAAAAGTCCTAGTTAACAACCCACAAACATTCCCGCTGCAGGGGCACGGGTTACTTCAATTAATGTGACCCAAGAGCATAAAAGTCCTATTTAACAACCCACAAACATCTCCACTGCAGGGGCATGGGTTACTTCAAATAATGTGACCCGGGAGCATAAAAAGTCTTAGTTAGCAACCCACAAACATCCCCACTGCAGGGGCATGGATTACTTCAAATAATGTGACCCGGAAGCATAAAAAGTCTTTGTTAACAACCCACAAACATCGCCACTGCATTATACATCCTGTATACACGGGAGCCAAGTCATTTTACACCCTGTATACACACTACACAGAGGTCAAGTCATTTCACGCCTTGTATACACGGGGGCCAAGTCATTTTACGCCATGTATATGTGGGAGATTGGTGATGATAACGATGGAATTATTTTGACAATAACTAAAACAATAACTAAATTAAAGTTAATAATTATAATATAAATATGATTGCATTAAATAAATCTCCAAATAAATAGGCGCCGCTGTGCAAGCGCACACGTGTTCTCCTCACGCGATCACCCCACTACATGTCGATTACGCCACCACTTGTTTGCGCATTGGTATAAATAGACGCGCTGAGCTATCAACAGGTCAGAAGTTGTCCGACTGCGGGCACGGCACGAAGGTGCTCTGAGCTGTATACTTAAATTGTCAGGTATGACCATGCTGTTACTATGTCATTTTTATTGTGGTTATTTTGGTACATTATTATTGAGAATATTCTTGGATATTTTGTATGAGATTAAATTAGATAATTAAGTAGTAAATATTCGCCTATTTAAATAGTAATTAATGAATCTGCTTTGGCAAAATATATAGCTGATTATTTCTTCTAATTTCTTTGTTTATTTTATCCAGCTACCTCCCACATCAGAAGTGGGATTTGGTAATCTCATACTACGCCTACGAATGTTGAAAGTTTCAGATTATCGAAATGGAATAAGATTCCCATGTCGCGACGCCTGCTGTGTCGGATGTCTTGCGGCCTCTAGATCAGTCAACAGATCCAGCTGATGGATCCAGCGCCCTACCTACATTACTGATCCTGGGGCGAGCGCCACCGGCGGCCCCAGCCAGTCAGCCTGCCATACATGGGTTACCAGGAAATCAGGCGACAAGCTCCATCAGCAGCGGCCAGGACACAAGGACAGACAAGGCACGCTACTACGATGATCTGCTGCTTTTCATAGAGTACACCAGCGATCAATCTGGCCGAAAATGCAACTCAGAAATGGGAGCTGGCGAAGAAGGCGGTTGGCGTGTAGATAACTGAGCAACGGTTGGTGGAAGCAGTAATTTCTGGTGTGTCAGATTTCCGTATACGTTCTGATTTGTTACGAATACGCCCAAAAGCTTTCCCCAGTTGATACAAAGTCTCAATTCGTATAAACAAATAAAAAGAAACCAAATAAAAACGCAGATCACAACATACCGCCTAATAAGAAATCTTAACCGAACCCCCCTGATAATAATGTTAATAAGTAATAATCGATCTAGTACTGTAGAAATTGATGATCGTGACTTTTCATGTTTGTTGGATAGTGGTGCAAAGGTCTCACTCGTGAGGGATAGTATCGGTGATTCAGTTAAGGGCAAAGTCATCTATGATTTGACATTGCTGCGTGGGGTTGGTAACAATTCATTTGAGTCCTTTCGAAAAAAAAAGATCTGCATTGTCTGTGTTGATGACTTAAATTTAGATTTGGAGTTCGTTCTGGTCCCCGATAAGTATATTGAATATTATGATATATTGCTAGGTCAGAATCTTTTTGAAATTCCGGGTATCCAATGGACTTTTTCTTAATCACGCACGGTGATATCTTGTGATAGCTATAACATCAATTTTGTTCAATCCGTGACCTTGATTCCATAAAAATTGGTAATGAGATTACCCCTGAATAATTATAATGATCAGCTCCAAAACACTTTAAATTCCAAGTCAGAAATGTTTACTTCTGGCAATGCAATTTCCCAAGTAACTACGGGAGAACTTAACGATTCGCTTAAAAAATCCTGAGAAGATTGTTCAGAGGCGAACTTATGGTTTAGCTCTAATAGTGCGTGATACAGTTAAAGATATAATGAAGGACCTTAAGGACAATAACATTATCCGTAATAGCAATTCTCCATTTGCAAGTCCAATTTTACTAGCCCGTAAAATGGACGGTAGTGATCGAATGTGCGTCGATTATAGAGAACTTAACAAAAATATTGTTCGTGATCACTTTCCGTTGCCTCTGATCGATGATCATATTAGTAAATTAAAGCTAAATATTTCGCTGTGCTGGATATGACTGCTGGTTTTCACTTAATTCCAGTAGCCCCTGTTTCTATCGAAAAAACTGCTTTCGTCAATCCATATGGGCAGTATGAATTCTTGAGGATGCCTTTTGGCCTTTGCAACGCTCCATTCGTTTTCCAAAGAGCCATCAACACATCACTAAAACCATGTCTCGATGTCTTCGCCCGATTTATATATGACGTTGTCATCTATTCTGAAACTGCCGAACAAGGTCTTGTATACCTAGAACAAGTGTTTGATGCATTGCAGAAGACTGGGTTCTCACTTAATGTGAAGAAATTCAAGTTTTTGCAAACTGAAATTGAATACTTGGGCAGAATTGTCTCCAACGGCCAGGTAAGGCCAATCCCGGGTAAATTCCAAGCACTATTGAACTCTCCCGTTCCAACAACTGTTAAACAATTACGCCAATTTTGTGCCTTGGCTGGATACTTTCGAAAGTTTATTCCAAACTTTTTCTTGACGATGATACCCTTGTACAATCTCACTCGTAATGATGTCAAATGGAACTAGACATCTGCACATGACGACGCTAGAAATAAAGTGCTCCAGCATCTTGCTTCTTAGCCTATACCTACTTACCTTGTTTGACCCAACAAAACCAACTGAACTTCACACTGATTCCAGTTCCGCAGGATTAGAGGCAGTCCTCTTTCAAAAGCATGATCGTCAACTCAAAGTAATAGAATATTTCAGTATGCGCACCACTGAAACCGAAAGTTGTTACCACTCTTATGAGTTGGAGACGTTGGCAAAGTTTAGAGCCGTCAAACACTTTCAGCATTACTTGCTCGAGAGAATGTTTAAGTTGGTTACAGACTGTAATTCGCTTAAGGCGTCTCGAGACAGGAAAAAATTGCTTGCCCGTGTCCATAGGTGGTGGGCAAATTTACAGTCATTTGATTTTGATATTGAGTATCGCAAGGGCGAGCGTATACCTTACGTAGATTATCTAAGTCGCAACCCTACAACCCTCAACGTACACGTTCATAACTACAGTGAGTGGTTAGAGGTAGAACAAAACAATGATCCCGAAACAAAAAGTATTATAAAGATGGTAATACATATTCATAAACATTTGGCTTCTACTTATGAAATACAAAACGGGCTACTATACAAAAAGTTTTTACAAACAATGTCTCTGTGTCCCAAAAAGTAACCATTTATCATGACTCTCTGAAGCATTTTGGTTGGGAAAAAACCTTGGAAAAGATCCATGAGCTGTTATAGTTTAAAATAATGTCAAAGTGTACCCAGAAATATGTAGAGTTGTCTGACTTGCAAAATAAATTTCAATGACGACCGCGCCAGATAGCTCTTCACCCAATTGACAAAGCTCCGGTCCAATTTCACAATATGGATACAACTGAGAAATTGAGTGGCAGCAAACCTACCAAGCAGTATGCGTTAGTGTTTGTAGATTCTTTCTGCTACAGCAACTGTCAATTGTTTGAAATCGCTTATTTATGATTTCAGTACCACAAAAGGGATTGTTTATGATCAAGCGACGTCATATACTGGTAAATAATTCGGAAGCTTCTGTGAGAGCTGGTCTATAAAACTACAATTAATAGCTAGCGTCGTGAGTCGTGCAAATGGGCAAGTAGAGCGATTAATGAATGTTCTGACAAACTGCTTTACCGTTTTAGATAATACCACGAGGAGGAGCTGGAGGATTGCTGTTGGAGAGGTGCAGTTGGCAACAAATAGTGCATTGAACAAAAGCACTGGTCATACACCTTTTCAGCTTCTCATGGGTTGTGATCAGTCACCTCCAGCCATATCAGCCCTAGTAAATGATATAGAACGCTTGGACCTTGACTGTCCGAACTGAGTCTAAAGAAAGGATGGACGAGCGCGCTATTATGCAAAAGTTCGATAAAACAAAAGCCAAAATAGTACCGTTTGCAATCGGTTACGTGGTTTTGGTCAAACAAAATCTAGGCGCAATCAACAAACTGGACAGAAAATTCAAGGGTCCATGCGTCGTAACGCAAGTTCATGACCACGAAAGATATACCATCAGAGTTCGTGAAACTGGAAATGAGCTATACGTGTCTCATAAAAATTTACGCTTGGTATCCTCTGATATGAGATGTGAACTGATTGATTCTTTATATTCAGATTATAATTGAACATAGGATAATTATTTTGTCTGTACATTTTTATTTGGTTGGATGTTTTATATACAAAGTGGGTGCCTGGCCAGCATTCATTGGTATGTTTGACATCTAATTGATAAAATGTTTAACGTAAGGTTAAGTGACTTGACCTTGTGATTGTACTTTGATATCTTGGTTATGTGATTTGAACAATGCCATGTGATTTGGCATTTGGGCCATGTGATTTGGCCGTTGCCATGTGAGTTGGCATTTGGGTCATGTGATTTGACCATTACCATGTGATTTGGTATTTGGGCCATGTGATTTGGCCGTTGCCATGTGAGTTGGCATTTGGATCATGTGATTTGACCGCAGCCATGTGATTTGGCTACTTCCATGTGATTTGGCATTAGTAAAAATTATAAATGTAATACTGTAATAGTTTTGCTGTTGTAAAACAAGTTGGTGTCGCACTCGCTATATATTTAAAGCTGTAATTCGCGAGCTACAGCTGCTCGTCAGAATGGCCGTGTGGGAGATTGGTGATGATAACGATGGAATTATTTTGACAATAACTCTAAATTAAAGTTAATAATTATAATTTAAATATGATTGCATTAAATAAATCTCCAAATAAATAGGCGCCGCTGTGCAAGCGCACACGTGTTCTCCTCACGCCATCACCCCACTACATGTCCATTACGCCACCACTTGTTTGCGCATTGGTATAAATAGACGCGCTGAGCTATCAACAGGTCAGAACGCAACTACCCTCCGAGCAGCACCCGACGCTTTTCATCGCGTCGGAGGGGACCACCTACCCTCAATTGCGCCGCGGCGAGTAGATGCCGTCACCGCGTGGGCAAGCCCGGTCTGCCACCAGCGGCAAGCCCCGGGTAAGTCCGCGCAGTGCGGCACCCGTCCTACTCGCTGCTTTTGGTCGCACGCGCACGCGAAATCCCGTGGAGCTGCCTACGAGCGCCAGCCCCAACCACAGCGTGATGGCCTCGGGTTCCGACTCGGGGTCACCGCACGCGTCCCGGCCGTCATCGTCGCATGACGGCACCCCAAAAGAAGATGTCCCGGCGGAGGACCTCGCGCCCACAGCGAGCGCAAGTACTCGCCCACCGCAGCCCCTCTCGCCCAGGTCGGCGCTGGACGTCGACACCGTGGTTGTCGCACGCCTGTGCCAATCACGGATCGGGTCAGAGGAGCTCCTGAGGGCGATGGTGGCGCACCTAATGGAGCGCGAGCGCCACCTAGTGGAGACCCCCGCCGAGGCAATATCGTTCGCCGAAGACAGCTTCGCCGCCGCCTGCCTCCAAGCAGCGCGCTCCGAACTGAAACAGATGCCTGCAGATCTGGAGGTCTGTGCCGCCGTCGTCAGGGACACGGTGCCGGACTTCCAGATGAAGCCCACCCGACGCCTCCGCAGCCCCGAGGACTCGCCTGAGCAGCTGGCGAAGCGCCACTGCGGCGAGTTTGGCGACCCCCTGCCGCCGTGGTCGCAACGCGATCCGCGCCGGCAGCCGCGACAGCTACCGCCCGCACCGGCCCCGAGGCGCTCAGCGCCCCCCACCGCCGCCGCACCCCCTGCCCGGCCCACGTATGCGGACCGAGCCAAGACGCCGCCCCTCTCGGCCCCACCCACCGCTGCCGCCGCGCCGCTCAGCGCTGCCGCCGCGCCGCTCAGCGCCGCCGCACCGCCGCGCACCACCGCGCCGCCGCGCGCCCCCGCGCCTGCTGCCGCGACCCCGCGCACCCCCGCACCTGCTGCCGCGCCCCCGCGCGCCCCCGCGCCCGCCGCCGCGCCCCCGCGTGCCCCAGCCCCCGCCGCCGCCAGCCTAGGAAGGCCCGCTACCCTCCTTTGGTAGTGGAGTCCCTTCCAGACTGGCCGAAACACTTCAAGAAGCTTGCCGAGGAGCTCGGGCGAGCTCCTAACGCCCGTCCCTACGGCAACGGAGTACGATTCTCCCCAGAAGACGGCGACGAGTACCGCACGGTGCAGCGGTACCTGTCCACGCTGCCGGAGATAAGCTGGTTCTCCTACACACTGCCGGCCGAGAGGCCCCTCAAGGCGGCCATCCGTGGCCTCCCTTCTACCACCGAGCCCGCCGAGATCATCGCCGCCTTAGCCGAGCACGGCTTCGAGGCGGAGCACGTAAAGGCCATCCGGGCGCGCGCAGGACGCCCTGGGTGCCTCTTTTACGTGCAGATCCGGCGGACCTCTAACATCGCAGCCCTCTACGCCATCGTGGAGCTCCTGCACATGCCGGGCATCACTATTGAGGCCTGGCGTGGCAAGCGCGGACCCGCGCAGTGCCACAGGTGCCAAGCATTCCGCCATTCATCTCACGGCTGCCACCGCCCGCTGGCCTGCGTCCGCTGCGGCGATCCTCACGCCGCAAAGGACTGCCCACGGCCGCGGGAGGACCTTCCAACCTGCGCCAACTGCGCGGGCCCGCATCCCGCAAACCATGTCTCGTGCCCGGTGTTCCGAAGGGAGCTCCGGAACAAGAGGGCCGGGACAGTCGCCCGGACAACCGCCGCCCCTCGCCCCGCAGCGCCCGCTGCCACTGCTGAGCGCGCCGCACCGGCAGCAGCCGCCGTGCTGAGCGGCTCAGCACCCGTGACACGCCAGAAACGCCGCAGAACCCGCCGGAGGAGGAAGAGGCCCTTTGCCCCCGCTTCCGCCGCCCCCACCGCCGCCAACACCACCACTGTGCCCTCCCAGAGTGACCTCCTGCAAGCTCTGGGAGTACTTCAGCAGTTGCTCGCCCCAACCGGGGCTGGAGTGGCTGCCAAGGGCCCTGCGCCCACCCAAGGACCCGCTCATCGTGATGGGCGGCGGAAGCAACCACGTTAAGGAGGCCTCGCCTCGGGAACGTTTCCCCGTCGCCCCCTTCGGGGGCAACGAGAAGAACACCACGGCAACAGGTCAGAAGTTGTCCGACTGCGGGCACGGCACGAAGGTGCTCTGAGCTGTATACTTAAATTGTCAGGTATGACCATGCTGTTACTATGTCATTTTTATTGTGGTTATTTTGGTACATTATTATTGAGAATATTCTTGGATATTTTGTATGAGATTAAATTAGATAATTAAGTAGTAAATATTCGCCTATTTAAATAGTAATTAATGAATCTGCTTTGGCAAAATATGTAGCTGATTATTTCTTCTAATTTCTTTGTTTATTTTATCCAGCTACCTCCCACATATACACGGGAGCCAAGTCATTTTACACCCTGTATACACACTACACAGAGGTCAAGTCATTTTACGCCTTGTATACACGGGGGTCAAGTCATTTTACGCTCTGTATACACGGGAGTCAAGTCATTTTACACCTGTATACACGGGGCCCAATTCAAGGGTATAGCTATCCGTATTCTGTTTAGTTAAGGAGTAATAGTCAACCAACTTAAGATGTGCAGTTGGATTCGTAAAATGTTAATAGATTTTCCATACAAAATGTTCTAGTACCGACTGTAAATAAAATTTAGTTTTTTAAAATATACGTTTATTTTTTGAAAAGGCTACGGAATAGAGTCCCGTTCCTTGGCGCGAGTCCGACTCGCACTTAGCTGATTTTATCTACCGTTTATCTTAAAGCCATTAAAAACAGTATTTAAATACCTATAATAAAGTTATATAAACTAAAGAGTGATATGTATGAAATGCGGTTCTTTAGCAGGAAACGCTCGTATGAAAGGGTCTCTGATTTGTCGCGTCACGGACGTACTTTAAACAGGACAGGAGTCTTGACGTCTTCCGGCTGATATGATGATGATGATGGGCAACTTAAAATGATGTTAATGTTAGTAATTCAAAAACTTAATAAGTGTAATTGTTTTGTTTTTAAGTTTAATAAATTACGTTACGATAACAGTTTTATTCCCATAACTAACCATAACAAAAGTATCCTTACTAATATTATAAATGTGAAAATATGTTTGCTTGTTTGTTACCTTTTCACGCGTCAACACCTCGACCAATCTTGATAAAACTTTGCTTGCAGGTAGCCTGTCTCTGGGAAGGACATATTTATCCCGTGAAAATAGCCTAGTCCGATGCAGTCCCTGAGGGAACTGGAAAATACTATTTTTTAAATAATTTATTTAACATCGCAAGGTAACAATGGATTGTTATTAAGCTATTGCATAGATTTTATCGCAGGCTTTGAGCGCGGGACCGAATCCAGAAATTCCGTAACGAAGAAAAACCTCACGCTCGGTTGCCATGGCAACAATATCGGTTGTCAAAACAAACATATAAGAAGATTTGATCATTTTCGGAGAATAATAAAACTCTTTTCATAAACTGTATGTAATCATATGACAAAAAAGATTTGATTATTTTCTGAAGACTAAGTATTTACCTTCAAACATATATTGATGGAGCTAAAGAAGTTTTACTTCAGTCGTGTGGTCTAAAGCACACTCGTATTTTAAGCTATTGTAAGTATAGCTTTTATCGCGGGCTTTGAGGGGACTGAAAAAAACCAGACACCCCAAAAAAATATATTGAGTTCTAAAAAACTTACAGTGCCATCTATCTATCCATCATGATGATGGTGATGGTGGTGGTGATGGTGGTTGCGATGGTGGTCGCGATGGTGGTCGCGATGGTGGTCGCAATGATGGTCGCGATGGTGATCGCAATTGTACTCGTGATGGTGGTCGCGATGGTGGTCGCGATGGTAAATAATTATAATTGCATGTTGATAAAAAATGCTATGTAATAGCTTTACCGCGGCATTCCCCGAGTGCCACACGTCTTTTTTTTTTGCACATAGATGGCTGAGGACATGGGAAATTACATAATTAACTTATTAAGTATACCCTGACCAAATTATACATATTAGTACTAACATACTGTATGGACACTCCCTGCCGCTCTGTAGATTGCGACCTCACGAGGGGCGTCACCCAGATAGATACAGATTGGTTAGGTTTTGGTTGTCGAATGTATAGGATTTCGCCGCCATTTTGTTTGTTCCTTCATTCTTTTTTTGAAATGTTCTTTCTGGCCTTTGTATGAAGTGTCCAGGATGTGCCCTGACAGAGTTCCCTCGCGCACGTCGGCGTCGCAATGGAGCAATGGAGCAAGGAAGTGGTTTTCAGTACTTATAGAATTGGGGTGGGAAGTGATATAGTTCCTGAGGGATCTGGAGAAAACTCATGTCCACTCTGCACCTCTCACCCTCAAAGACAGTCATAAAAACGATGTCCACGCGGACAAGATAAAAGCTAGTGATATTAACAGATGGCCGTTGGGGCAGTAAAGTTCTCGAGTGGCGACCACGCACCGGAAAGCGTAGTGTAGGCAGGCCTCTCACTCGGTGGACCGATGACGTGGTGAAGGTCGCGGGAAGCCGCTGGATGCGGGCAGCGCAGAACCGGTCGTCGTGGAGATCCTTGGGGGAGGCCTATGTCCAGCAGTGGACTTCCTTCGGCTGATATGATGATATTTTTTTTAAGTTTTATCATTCTCTTATTTTGAATTTACAGGGGGGGACACAATTTTACCACTTTGGAAGTGTCTCTTGCGCAAATTATTCATGTTAGAAAAAATGATATTAGAAACCTCAATATCATTTTTGAAGACCTATCCATAGATACCCCACACGTATGGGTTTAATGAAAAAAAAAATGTTGAGTTTCAGTTCTATGTATGGGGAACCCCCAAATTTTATTTTTCTATTTTGGTGTGAAAATCTTAATGCGGTTCACAGAATACATCTATTTACTAAGTTTCAACAGTGTAGTTCTTATAGTTTCGGAAAAAAGTGGCTGCGACGTACGAACGGACAGACAGACATGACGAATCCATAAGGGTTACGTTTTTTGCCATTTGGCTACGGAACCCTAAAAATGAACTAACACGGCAAGATAATAAATAGCTGGTAACAAAATTTAAGGACATGTATTTTTGTACGTTAATCCAACATACACAACATCCGATTTGTGATTGATGAATAATTTAATTTGAGCCAGTTGTTTTTTTTACGCAGACGAATTTAATTTTACCATTCACACGTTGAAATTAGCAGCGTTTCGTGAAAACAAACGAAATTGAATTTTTGCGCCGCCATGTTTGTCTCACGTCGAGGAGGACCGAGCTATGCTTATTCTTGTATTTTTGGGCAAGTACCTACCATCTTTGTTTTTATTTGTATTACCCGACTGCGCCAGAATGATGGTTATTTATTCTTATTATATATTTTTTATTCACAATTTGTAAGCCCTTGGCATCATCTCATCGGATGGTAAGTGACAATGCCGCCGAAGATGGAAGCGGGCTTACCAAGATTCCCTAACGCAATGGAGAACTGGCTATCTTATCTTCATGCCGGAACACATCAATGTTTTTAACATGTTTTTAACATTATCTAAATGGTGGTAGCTACCCAGGCGGGCTTAGAAAATGCTCTACCATCAACCAAACCGACTCTTACAAGTTGACCCCACCGGGAATCTAACCCGCGACCTCCTGGTGTGAAGCGAATTGACTGACCATTACGCCAAGGAGGCGGTTTTTTACACATAAAGTATCATATCAAATCAAATAAAAATAATTTATTTTAAATAGGTGTTTACACACACTTTTCAATAGTCAAAAAAAAAAAATTAAATATTTAAAATTAATGTCATAATTCAGATTACAGTCTCGGGTAATAATATTTGTTATAGAATCAACATAAGTATATATCTTTTTCATTTACATAATCTATTATATTATAATATCCTATAGAGCAGCAGTGGACTTCCTTCGGCTGATATGATGATCCTATAAGGCACAAGCATTTTTTGACATGAGTCTTGAATTTATTCTCTGACAAACTAGTTAAATTTTCTGGAATTTTATTGTAGAATCTTATACACTGTACACCAAAATTCTATTATTTACAGCTTATACTTAGGTATATTGTATATAATGTATAGTAGGCGGTCTAATTGCTAAGAGAAATCTCTTCCAGAAAACCTTTCGTTATAGGAAAACACGAAGTACAAAGAAATAAGAAACTTAATTAACTGACTAATAATAATAATAAATGCTCATGTTATTATTCTATACATATAATCTAAATATATTAAAATCAATGCCTCTTTTCGTTGTAATTTTATAACTCAAGAACTGCTGGACTGATTTCGCTAATTCTTTTTTTGTCGAGTTCGTTATTGTCAGGAAAAGGTTCTTATGTAGGGTAGGGTAGGGTAGGGTAGGGTAGGGTAGGGTAGTTTAGTGTATTGTAGGGTAGGGTAGGGTAGGGTAGTGTAGGGTAGTTTAGTCTACACTACTGTAGTGTAGGGTAGGGTAGGGTAGGGTAGGGTAGGGTAGTGTAGTGTAGTGTAGGGTAGGGTAGGGTAGGGAAGGATAGTGTAGTATAGTGTAGGGTAGCATAGAGTAGGGTAGGGTGGTGTAGTGTAAGGCGGAACGTAGTTCGCCGGGACAGCTATTCTATATATATAAAAGAAAGTCGTGTTAGTTACACCATTTATAACTCAAGAACGGCTGGACCAATTTTTATGATTTTTTTGTTTTTGCATTTGCCTTCGTCCGGAATAAGATAATAAGTATTAAAAATATGATAAACATCAATAAAAAAAATATTATCAGTCAAAAAATAATTGGATTTAGGGTAGGGTAGTGTAGGGTATTGTAGGGTAGGGAAGGGTAGTGTAGTGTAAGGTGGAACGAAGTTCGCCGGGACAGCTAGTTAATAATAAAACGAACTTACCTGTACGTGAAGTTCTATCATGATTATGCGAGCTGCTCAATTCGAAGCGATTAATATTTACTTGTAGTACTGTTTGCACTCCACGGCCATTTACACGAATAGTTTAGAGCTATAATATTAATCTAAAAGAAAAAAACCATTAAATAAATCATTTGATTGACTATACCTCCCCACTACACCTTGTCCCTGGCACACCCAGGACACTTCAAACAACGGGCCAGAAATGACATTTCAAAAAACGAATGACGGAACAAACAAATAGGCGGCGAAATCCCATATGTTCGAAAACCAATCTGTATCAATCAGGGTGACGAGCGGCAGGGAGTGTCCATAATGTATGTTAGTACTAATATATATACTTTGTCCCAAGGTCTGCAGTCATCTTTTCTTTGTTATATTCAAAGTTATCCTGCACTGCTACCTATTTTTGCTCATTATGGCGAGGCACCGCTGGCGAAGCGGAGAAACCCTTTTGCTAGATGTTTTTTTTTGGGTAATTACTACAAATTTTATCGGTCTTGCAAAAAAAATTTGACATACTTAAGGATATTGTCTGAGGAATGTGCTAATTGTTACACGATAGTGTGTACTTTGCTCGATCATAAAAAATCAGGTCTGAAACGTCTAAAAAAAGGCTAAAACGAGTTGTTTATTAATAAAAATTTTAAATTTGCACAAAGTTTTTAATAGGAGATATTTTTTTAAGTATTACAGAAAATCTGCTAAATTTTAGTTTTTAAATTGAAGTCTTAAGAGAAATAATAACGTAAAACATTGAAAAAGTGCAAAAGTGTGGTTATTTTCTTGACTCATTACACGTAACGGAAAAAACAGAGACAACTGTTTTACAAATGCCTCGCTTTAAATATGGGTAGATACTTATTTGGAAAATACATCGGGAGGTCTACTTAGGAGGGTGATCCTTTTAACCGCCTCCGTAGCTCAGAGGCAAAGTTCACTGGCTTTACACAGGAGGTCGCGGGTTCGATTCCCAGCGGGGTCAATTGTAAGACTCGGTTTGGTTGGTGGTAGGGCATTTTCTAAGCCCGCCTGGCTAGCTACCACCATCTTATCTAAGTCTTGCCGCCAAATATCAATGTTGATATCATTGGTGTTTTCCGGCATGAAGATAAGATAGCCAGTTCCCCATTGCGTTGGGGAATCTTGGTAAGCCCGCTTCCATCTTCGGAAACATCGTCACTTACCACCAGGTGAGATGTTGTCAGGGGCTTACCAATTGTGAATAAAAATAAAATAAATAAATAATCGCTTCGAATTGAGCAGCTCGCATAATTATGATAGAACTTCACGTACAGGTAAGTTCGTTCTATCGTTAAGTTTTAATACAGCTATAAGTTCATCTTAGTGGTGTAATCTTCTTTTAAGCTATTGTATAGCTTTTATCGCAGGCTTTGAGGGGACCGAATCAAGAAATTTCGTAACGAAAATAAAACCTGACACCCCAAAAAAAATATATTGAGTTTATTTATATCTCTTGGCCACTACCATAGCTTTTTTAGCCATGCTTTGATATATTTCACAATTTCCGAGGCAATTTTTTGAATCTTTAAATAAATTGAATTGATTTTTCACAACCCTATAGAAATACTTCTTATGATACATTGAGAAATAAATTGTACTTTCTCGCGAAGCCTTCACTGCCTGGCGTAGTCGGGAATACACAAAAGAACAATAAACATTGCGCTTACCTAGTAGCAATAAAAAGAGGTGTATTAGATTTTTTTCTATGTGTGTGTGTGTGTATGTGTGTCTGTGCATCCCTCCGGTGCTCTAGTCCTAAACTGACAGTGCCATCTATCTACTAATGACGATTATGATGATGGCGATGGCGATTGATGATGGCGATTAATGATGGCGATTGATGATGGCGATTGATGATGGCGATTGATGATGACGATTGTGAAGGCGATTGATGATGGCGGATGACGATGATGATGATGATGATGAACTTTCTTAGTGTATCTATAGGTTTTTTAGTTTTTTAAACTATATTTTTTAGTCAGATGGTTCATAAAGGCGGAATAATTACTTATTACTTTTCTATATCCTATGATTTACTTATAGCTAGCTGTTAGAACCTTTAAAAGTACATGTTTTTACCCGACTGCACCAGAAGGATGGTTATGTTTTTTGAGTGTATGTATATATGTATGTTAAGTACGCATTTATTTATGTTTGTATGTTTGTTTATTAATTTTTTGCCACGCTTTGTAGCCTAAACGGCTTGGTGGATTTTGGACTGCGAGGAGTCGTTAGATTCGTATTGATCCCGTGAGTGACATAGGATACATTTTTATCCTGTACTGTATAAAAAAGAGGGGTTCATTTTCTACGCTATTGGGTTTATCATTTTAAATTAATTTCTAAAGTTATTATGTAGCAGTTTTTCTGGAATGCCCAGTGAAATTAACGTAAGACGCTCTTCAAATTTACTTCAAAAGCACCCTCTATGTCTGTAACTTTATCCGAATAAATATATATTTAGCATATCTCTTGGCCACTACCATATCTTTTATCAAAGCTTTTTTAGCCATGCTTTGATATATTTCACCATTTCCGAGGCTATTTTTTGAATCTTTAAATAAATTGAATTGATTTTTCACAACCCTATAGAAATACTTCTTATGATACATTGAGAAATAAATTGTACTTTCTCGCGAAGCCTTCACTGCCTGGCGTATTCGGGAATACACAAAACAACAATAAACATTGCGCTTACCTAGTAGCAATAAAAAGAGGTGTATTAGATTTTATCAATGTGTGTGTGTGTGTGTGTGTCTGTGCGTCCCTCCGGTACTCTAGTCCTAAACTACTGGATAGATTTTTGTAAAATTGGGGTAAGGGGAACATTATCTGGGTGCAAGCAAAGTCGTGTCCCCGCCAAGACGAGCCAAGGGAACGAGACACTACCTACCTTTTCTGGAAGCATTTTGTCGTATTTCCGAACCGTCATAGCTTCGGTCTAGATGATGCTGGGAAACTGATACATATATAAGGATAAGGTGTTCTTGCCATGTTTATCAAACGTGCCAAGTATAATTTATATAGCTTTTATCGTTTTAGATTTATTGACATCTGAAATACGTCGATTTTGTGACTGACAACTGACTAATATACTGATGACCATAAAACCTCTAGAGTACTTCCTGATGACCTAGGGGATTAAAATTTCGAATGTAGGCTAGGAATTTCACATAATATATAAAATTTCCCCCTCCAACACCTCGTTTATAGCATATTTCCTTTACCGTTAAAGCAATCGGTAAGTAAGTTTCGAAAATCTCATTGGTACATTGGCCGTCTGGATTTGAACCCGCGACCT
The DNA here is from genome assembly GCA_947284805.1 of Coleophora flavipennella. Taxonomy (NCBI): domain Eukaryota; kingdom Metazoa; phylum Arthropoda; class Insecta; order Lepidoptera; family Coleophoridae; genus Coleophora; species Coleophora flavipennella. The sequence goes on from OX369278.1 coordinate 9,988,633, forward strand.
CTGGTTAGGAGGACCGAGCCGTTACTGTTGAGGCAACAAACGTTTTAATAGAAATAAACGCTAAACACGTAAAAAAAAACCTACTTCCATCGCAACAATTTAGTACAATTTTGCATTCTTATTTTTGGTATTTGTTAATTTTCTAATAAACTACTACACCGATTTTGATAAAATTTCTATGGGACTAACTAGGGAGCTTATTGTATCGAAAAAAAAAGAATCATGAAAATCGGTTCACAATCTGCAAAGATATCACGTAACAAACATACAAAAAAAAGACGTGTGGCACTCGGGGACTGCCACGGTAAAGCTATTGCATAGCATTTTTTATCAACTTTTAACACTAAGAAAGTTACTTTTAGTACCGCACATCGCTAATAGATGGCACTTTAAGTTTTTTTAGAACGCAGTAACGTGACGTCACGCTCGGCCGAGCCAGTAAAATTGACTAAGTCCTTTTTGTATTAGTACCGCAAATCGCTAATAGATTGCACTGTAAGTTTTTTTTAGAACGCGGTAGTGTTAGGTTTATTTCGTTACGGAATTTCTTGATTCGGTCGCCGCGCTCAAAGCCCGCGATAAAAGCTATGCAATAGCTTAAAAGAAAAAAAAAAACACAGTCGAATTGAGAACCCCCCTCCTGTTGATAATAGAGTAAACCTTTTCAGTGATATTTAAGATCACACATAATGAGGGCAGACCAGTGGGTGAAACGACAGAAGCCGTCATGAAGGTCGACTCGGGCATGTACTACCGCACAGCGCAACTCATCAACCTAATCAACCATCTCGACAACGGTGGTCCAATCAAACCTACGTGGATGGACTCTCGGAAGCAACTTTACTATCCCGTTTTCGATGGTACCAATAAAGGGACTACATGGATAAGCGAATGGGAAAGAATAAGAAGGGAAAAACATGGTAACTTATTAACAACAATAAAATTAAACAAGATTCCCCAACGCAATGGGGAACTGGATATCTTATCTTTATGCCAGAATACATCAAAGCTGTTAACATTGATGTTTGGCGGCTAGGTTTAGATAAGATAGTGGTAGTCCCTACATGGATAAGCGAATGGGAAAGAATAAGAAGGGAAAAACATGGTAACTTATTAACAACAATAAAATGAATAAAGATTCCCCAACGCAATGGGGAACTGGATATCTTATCTTCATGCCAGAATACATCAAAGCTGTTAACGTTGATGTTTGGCGGCTAGGTTTAGATAAGATAGTGGTAGTCCCTACATGGATAAGCGAATGGGAAAGAATAAGAAGGGAAAAACATGGTAACTTATTAACAACAATAAAATGAATAAAGATTCCCCAACGCAATGGGGAACTGGATATCTTATCTTCATGCCAGAATACATCAAAGCTGTTAACATTGATGTTTGGCGGCTAGGTTTAGATAAGATAGTGGTAGTCCCTACCTGGATAAGCGAATGGGAAAGAATAAGAAGGGAAAAACATGGTAACTTATTAACAACAATAAAATTAATAAAGATTCCCCAACACAATGGGGAACTGGATATCTTATCTTCATGCCAGAATACATCAAAGCTGTTAACATTGATGTTTGGCGGCTAGGTTTAGATAAGATAGTGGTAGTCCCTACATGGATAAGCGAATGGGAAAGAATAAGAAGAGAAAAACATGGTAACTTATTAACAACAATAAAATTAATAAAGATTCCCCAACGCAATGGGGAACTGGATATCTTATCTTCATGCCAGAATACATCAAAGCTGTTAACGTTGATGTTTGGCGGCTAGGTTTAGATAAGATAGTGGTAGTCCCTACATGGATAAGCGAATGGGAAAGAAAAAGAAGGGAAAAACATGGTAACTTATTAACAACAATAAAATTAATAAGCCTTTGGCATTTATTTGTTAGAAATTATGTCTTATTCCTCCGTGTTAGAAATTAAAAAAGTGGCAGTCAAAAATACATGTAAGGTAAAAGTTATTTATGTAACAAGGGTGGTAAAAAGGCCAATAACAAAAGAGTGACATTTGTAAGCCCGAGCCGCAGGCGAGGGTTTACCATCGTCACGAGTTTCTTATTTCCTTCTAAACCCATGTATCATACGACGTTTTTCAATACAGTTGTGAGAAAAAAGGTAAAACAAAAAACGAACGTGACCGAAACACAAAATACATACCTATCGAGATTTCGGCAACCAAAGTTCATTTTACGCGGTTTGAGGCTCATTTTTAATGTCCGGGGGGTGTTTTTAAAGTGAGACTCACTTTGTTTTACCTTATACATACACAAAGGATAGTATATTTTTTATTACACATATAATAACTATTCATAATTTTATTCGTTTTCACAAATAAAACATCTCAATTCAGTTTTGCGAAAATTGCGCCATATTTTAGCTAGCACACGTACGCATGCGTAAGTTTTTTTAAATATTATCGTAAAAAGACTTACAATAAGGCTTGAAATAATATTATGATAAGCATTAAAAACTCCTTGGAAAAGATTACCTATTCCTTGGTGTAACCTATGCGCTTCATCATATTTATTCTCTTTTCTTCACAAAGATATAAGATAAAAAGATAACCTAATCAGCTAGCGTTATGTACTAACCTCTTTTTAAAAATTTGGGTGCGTTTGACTGCAAATCACCTGATGGTAAGTGATGATACAGTCGATGATGGTACACGCAAACTAAAATATAATGCCTTTTCACTCTTGCTTTGAAGATCTCAAAATTATAGGAATCGGGAAACACTGACGCAGGCAAGGAGTTCCACTCCTTCGCTGTACGCATAATAAATGAGGAAGTATAACTTCGTGCGAAAAGGTGGAACATCAACAACAAAGGGATGGAACGCCTATCTTCGTCTCGTTGAGCGGCGGTGGAATGGAGCCGGGGGAATGAGGTCGTGAAGTTCTTGCGCGCACTCTCCGAAATGAGTTCGATAGAATACCGATAAACAGGCGCCTTTGCGGCGATGCTCAAGGCTTTGGAGCTTGTCATTGGCTAGCTCGTCGTCCGTGCGCGTCGGTTGATGGCGTCCAAGGTATCCAGCTTATAGCGGGCTGTTCCATCAAGTGTGAACAGTACTCCATACATGAGCGGACCTGTGCTTGATATAATGTAAGCAGCTGTCCAGTTGTGAAGTACCGTCTCACCTTAGAGAGAATGCCTAGCTTCATTGCAGCAACTTTTACCTTGCACTCAACTCAATGTAACGAATGAAATTAAGATTGGGTGTTAAATATACACCGAGGAGTTCCATATGATCAGATATCTGAATCGATTCATTCCGGAGAGGTGGAGTCAAGGTGAATGGACTCCTTTTGTCGGAAAAAAGGCCCTATATCTTGGAGGCATTAAACCTTACGAGGTTGGACTCACCCCAATCAGACACTGCCTGGTTTATCCGCTTTATCATGGCCTCTCCCAGAAACTGCGTATCCCTGCTGTTAGCTCGCGCACTGGACAGGTATCATTCCACAAGCGTGCTATCGTCCGCATACCCAATTATACCGGGTTTCAGCAGATCATTTATGTGAAGCAGAAATAGTGTTGCGGAAAGAACAGATCCCTGAGGTACCCCGGCATCAATCGCCAATAGGTCTGTGGAACAGCCATAAATGACCACTCGAATAGACCATTCCTTCAGGAAATCAGCTACCTAATTACACAATCCCACAGGAAGACCATATGAAGGAAGCTTGCCAATAAGGCTAGCGTGCCAGACCCTATTAAAAGCCTTCGAGATGTCGAGAGACCATGCTTCTCTATGGCCTCACCCCATATATGCGTAGCATACACTAGAAGATCTTCAGTGGACAGACCTCGACGAAATCCGTATTGTCGATCACTAAGGAGGTCATTGTCTTCTAGGTATGCCAGAATGCGGGTGTTCAATACACGTTCCTTAATCTTACAGATTACGGAGGTGATTGCTATAGGATGTTAATTTGCGGGATCGTCACGACTGCCTTTTTTTCACTGAGGAACAACCTATCTCTTTTATTGAAAATTCTCCCTTCAAAAGTCTTAAAGAAGATTCTGTTTTTTTGGTTATTATATTTTTTATTTGCTAGAAATGTCTTGTTCCTCCGAGCTAGAAGTTAAAAAAAGTGGTAAAAAAAGCACATGTGCGGCAAAATCAATTTTGCGCACACTTGACTGGCATATAAAGGACTACTTTTCGAGCAACTGTATTGAAAAATACATTTTTCGTAGGTACAGTAAACTAGCATAATATTATAAAGTATTAAGTCGAGCCCTTGTATTGAGAAATATACTAATGTAAAAAACAAAGAGATTACTCCTCTGAAAATTTAAAATAAGCCACAAGTAGCGTAATAAAAAGAACTTTGGTTGCCAAAACTTTGATAGGCATTTACCCATGTATTTTGTTTTTCTGTTACTGTCATTTTTATTACTTTCGAGCAACGAAGGAGTGAAGAAAGTATTGTGATGGCAAATGAACTGTACGGCAGCCCGCACTAAACTTACTCGTCAATTTTTTTTAAACAAAAATTGAATATTTACGCGTTCCGACCAGAGTGGTTAAATAATTTTGAATATTTTTTAAAATTTTACTGTTTTTGAGGGTGATAGGTGCGCGATCCACAAGCGGCTCGCGATTATGGACGTGAGTTTTCTCCAGATCCCTCAGGAACTATATCGGGCTATTCTGATTAGCAGTCTATGTCAGTTCGCACCCCCTCAAACAATGCTATACAAAAATTCTAATTATAATAATAATTCTTTCCATTATTCCGTTGTTCAGTTTTGACACCGACGTGCGCGAGCGTGGAAATAAGTTTTTCTCAGGTCTCTCGGAAACTATGCCTGAATATTCTAATTTGTAAATTATGTCATTTCCCACCCACTCACACATCTATGTGCAAAAATACAATAACCTTTTATAAGGCAGAGGTAATATTTTTCCCAAAAAATTATTTGGTATTTTTTCCGATAAACGATTTTTATCTAGGGCAATATTCTTTCTGGATTCTTCGTGTCGTTATTTATTACGATTTTAAGGCGTTCTTCATAATTTTTTTTAGTCTGAAAACGAGTGAATTTCGGCACCTGTTGATAAATCTTTATATATCCATTGTAGGAACTATCAAAAGGTAAGTGGTTATTATTCTTATTTTCTAAAGTATATTTTACTTATATTCAGTCATATTTTAAATTGAAAAGAAGAATCTTTTATGGTGGTAAAAATATTCCCTCTGTCCGTTTATGGTGGTAAACAAATTCCCTTTGCTTGTATCTTGAGCATGTTAAGCATGTCTTTTTGTTGTATGTCACAGACTGTCTCGAAAATGGGTGGAAGTAAAAGAGTACTCAACGATTTAGAAATAATTAGTGAATTGGAAGATACTTTCGGCCTCCCCGATGATCCAAATGTATCGGACGATAATTTAGAATCTGGCGAAGATGACGCTAATAAAATACCGCGAAGGATTCTGGAAAATTATGATGAGCCCAATGACCGACACCCGATCCCTCTAGTAACCCGATACCTCAAGAAATTCAGTCTGCCAGTTCCACGCCTGTTCAGCTCCCATCTATTCCAGCATCTGAATCATCACAACATAATCGTTCTAGTCGGGCAACGAGAATTCAAGTTTTATCCATAACATCTGGTACGCAGCAGACCTCAGAGCCAAGGACAAAATCACCAGTTAATGTCTATGATGATTCGGAAACCGAAGACTTGGACGCGGATGAAGAAACCTAGAAAAAAGTAACTGGACAACATATCGGTAAACACCTAGCGTTTATGATGAAATTCCAATGGCTCCTCAATCAATGTTTACCAGCCGAATAAGACCTATAACTTTGTTTGAAAAATTATTTACTGACGAGGTCTTTCAGTCAATAGTACATCAAAAAACTTATTCGCCAATTAGATAAAAAATAAATAAAAGCTTTTATAGGTATTATTTTAATCATGGGATAAAACATACTTCCTTCTATTGACCATTATTGGTCATATGACCCTGGTTTCTGAGTAGACAAAATAGCAGAAACGATGCCTGTATAAAGATTTAAAAAATACTGCATAAATGATAACGCACAACAGCCAGCGAAGACAAGCGATAACTACGACAAAATTTATAAGTTACGCTTATTGTTAAATTTTATTAAACGTGCTTGTTTGACAAATGCTAGAGATTCCTCGTCCCAAGATATTGTCAAATTAATGATTGTGTTCAAAGGCCGGTCATCAATGACGCAATGTATGCCATTAAAGCCTATATAAAAATAGGCTACAAGGGATGGTGCCGTTGTGACAGCAGTACCGGATGAGTTCCATATTTATACTGGGAAATAAGAGACTGGATCAGAGAAAGGCCTGGGGTATAAAAATGTAAAAAGCTGACCGAAAATCAATTAGATAAAGATCTTGAAGATTATCGCATTATTGTTATGTTTGTCAATTTTGTCTTTGACTACAATTTGATGCAATATCTTTACGAAAACGGTATCTACGCAATTGAAACTGTGCGAAGACATAGAAAAGATCTGGCCATTCTTATAAAGGGTAAACGTATACTGAGGATAGATAAAGGAGCATTTCAATGGAGAGTTAAGGGGAACGTGGTTTTCCTCGTCTGGTAAGACACCAAAGAGGTCCTTCTATTAACTTATGCGTTTTATCCAATAATCGGGAAAACCAGTGTCTTGCAGACTCTTAAAGACGGCGCAAAGAAGCTGAATGATGCCCTGCAACTGTAAAAGAATACACGAAAAAGATAGGGCATCGATTGTTTTGATCAGGTAAAAATTGTAATTGTAATTATAATCATGACTATGTGTGTGATTCATATTTTTGTGATCTGTGCGGTGTGAATGACTTTAAATCAATTACTTATATTTAAGTCTTCTTCTCATGTAAGTGGCATTTTGTCTTTTATGAGAATAAATATCTTTAAACCTAAAAAGCACGTATTCAGTTGGCAGAAGGAGTAAGAAATGGTGGCTCCGTACATTCTACGTTCTGCATTCTACACGTTGTTGCTATAGTAATTCATTATTGTGATGTTTGAGATCGCCCACATATAAACGCCCACATATATATGCCTTATAAATGGATAATGCATAGTTCTGTTGCGATGATAAATAAATTCACCAAAAAAAAGAGTATATTTTAGTTCCATCAGGAACTGCATCGGACTATGCAATTTTCACGGGATAAAAAGTAGCCTTTGTCCTTCCTCGTGAAACAGGCTACTTGCATGCCAAAACAAACTAACATATTTTTACATTTATAATGTTAGTAAGGATTTTCTATAATAAATCTTAAAATATATCTCAGTAACGTGACGCTTTAGGTCAAATGTCCACCGTGTTTTCGCATCTCCTATCGAAATGTTCGTTTGCGGGAGATTTGGAATAAAATAATATAATGTGGCTTTGCCAAAGAGGTACGTCCCCCTTTCTCCTGCCCGGTGAAGAGGTAAAGGCCACGGCCAACAACAAGCTTGTCCTTTAAAAAAAAATATCTTAACTTTATCAAATCAAGTCACATATTCTGAGACGTATATTTTTGCAGTTTGTGGACCGGAGGAGTTTAATCTTAATTTCAAAGACACTAATGGCCAAATAGATGCTTATCAAGACTTAGTTAAGGTAAGTATTTTTTTAAATTGTTTTTATTCCAGGTGCGTACACACTAGAGGCAGAGTCGGAATGAGCAGCCTCACCCGAGAGCATATCGCACCTCCGCTAAAATAATATCATAACTTGAAATGCCATGATTTCGAGATAATACGGTTTGAAGTTTTGAAAAACTGTATTTGTTAAAAATTTATACAATTTTTAAAGTAAATCTTAAAGGTATTTTATGATTCCGGTTAGTTAAAATCCATTTACAAAAGGAGGCCAGGTTGGCCATGCTGCGTGCAATGGGAGGTGGTAAGGTGGACTGGAAATCACAAGTGATGAAGGACCTCTATGGTGCGCTCACAGTGAATCCAGTACTAGCCATGCCATCCGACTCCCTTTTAAAAGAGTACAGTTTTAATAAACTGTACACGGTTCACATTCCGCAGCGGGACGAATGGAACGCAGCGGTACCCAAAACCCTCAATTCTAGTGACCTTATCTGGTTTACTGATGGTTCTAGAAAGGAGGGTTTAGCCGGAGCTGGGGTATGCGGCGGAGACTTAGATATAAAGCTGTCATACAGCTTAGGCCCGCATGCAACGGTTTATCAGGCGGAAATGTACGCGATAGTAAAATGCGCACAAGAAAACCTTCTCAGGTCCTATAAAAATAGGAACATAGTAATATGTTCGGATAGTCAGGCGGCCCTTATGGCACTGAAATCCCATGAAATTGATTCCAAGTTAACCCTTGAGTGCGCTGCTGCCCTCGACCAGCTGGGGAGACTAAACAAGGTCACCTTATACTGGGTGCCGGGACATAGCGGCGTCAAGGGTAACGAAATAGCAGATGAGCTTGCAAGAACCGGAGCAGAGACACCAGCTATTGGACCTGAACCAATAGTGGGAGTGTCACGTTGCACGGGGAAAAGAATGCTAAAGGAATGGGCAAATGAACAGAGTAAAGCACTCTGGGCAAATTCTCCAGGCCAAAAGCATTCAAAAATGCTCATTTCTGGTTTCTCTCGGGGGTATACGTCTAGAGCACTGCAATTGCAAAAGCCTGGACTTCGAGCTCTCGTCAGAACTCTGACTGGCCACTGCAAGCTTAATAAACACCTAAATCAAATGAAGCTTGCAGTCTCAGACGAGTGCCGATTTTGCCCCGAAGAAGAGGAGACACCTCTTCACTTACTCTGTGAGTGCGAGGCACTCGTCCAAGCCAGAAGTCGCTCCCTAGGTGGGCCAATGATAGCACCAGAGGACATCAGGGATCTCGATCCCAAGTGCATCGTCCAGTTCATCAGAACTATTGGCCTTGAGGATATTATATAACAGGGGCAGTGATCACAATAGATCTTGTAGGTCGCGGTGATCCATTAGGACCCTCTTTTCGTCCTATTCCCCTCTTACCCAATAATAATAATAGTTAAAAATTAAAGACGGCGCAAAGATTCTTCCCGTTTCTATCCGATAAAATCCTTCTCTTAACTCTTTTAAATATCAAGTTAAAGAATACCTCATATGTCCTCAATTAACGTGTTAGCACTATTCCTTGTTTTACTGATCAATATTTATTAGTATATATTTATACTATATTATTATTATTTTTATTTTGTATAGCATTTTTATTAGGTACATGTTGTATTATGATTTAGATTTTATTATTATATTTTTTATGTATTAAATTATATTTATTTATAGTAATTTTTTCTATTTTCAATGTTGTTGCTTAAGTGTGCTTTGCACAGCCCTTAATTTTATTTAATTGTATCCATTCTCTGGGTTGCCTGGAAGAAATTGATTTAAGCAATAAGGCCGCCTTCATTGTACAATATAAAATTTTACTGTTTATTCTGTACTACTTATTATCTGTATATATTTTTGTAATTGTACAATAAAGCATATTTGATTGATTGATTTTCCCCACAGTCCGTCGGCATATATACCGAGATTATTAACACGGATCGGTCTCCAAGCAGTTCTTATATAGCCGCCAAACGGTCACTGTTATAACCGATACATACGGAAACACAGCCTTCCTCCACAATAGAGCTACTCCGCCGTGCGCGATGAAGTGTCCACTGCTGACTTACCGGTGACCGCGAAGCCCTCGTCTATGCTTTCGAGAAATGTCTATGTCTTGTTGCAGGAGCCAGGTTTATTGTAATGCAATGACATTAACAGCGCGACAAAGTCTCCTTATACTTACTGAAAAATTCTAACAATTGAAAGTAATGAAATTAGTGGTGTGATCCATTATTGTTTGTTGTTTTGTTTTGAACTTAGGTTCCTTCAAGGAGTTTAACAAAGACCGGTCCTGCGCTGCCCGCATCCAACGGCTTCCCGCGATCTTCACCAGGTCGTCATAACACCGAGTAGTAGGCCTGTCTACTCTACGTCTTCCTGTGCACGGTTGTGACTTGAAAACTTTACTTTTCTAACATCCAAATGTTCTACGTGCTATATGCCCTATATCGTGGAGATCCTTGGGGGAGGCCTTTGTCCAGCAGTGGACGATTTGTGGCTTTTGGATTTGTGATTGATATGATGATGATGATGCCCCGCCCAGAGCCACTTAAGTTTGGCGCTTCTGTGACGTATGTCGGTTACCCCTTACTTCTCCTACGGATCTCCTCATTTCTGATTCGATAGCTTTGGGAAACTCCAAGAATAGCTGGCTCCAATATCCGCAGCCTTTAATATTTTTCTTTTATTTTCGCCTGCAGGTGTTGATAGACACGAATGTTCACGGCATCACCGGGACGCAGCAGGTTTTCGCAACGACACTGCCGCCCGCGCCTATGCGTAAAAGCATTCGCCGGCGACCTGTGAGAAACCCTGAGGTGTTGGAACTGTATCGGCAGAAAACGAAAAAGAAGTAGGTATATCTATTATTAACTTTTATTACTAGCTCTAGCTTTTTCATCTGTGTGTTGCGGCAAAGAGATTATTACATCGTCTCAAACTTTTCCCGCGTCAGAGCAGCCATGATCGTTTCGTCCTCTGTACAGTAGCTCCAAGACGAGAGCAGCCATGATCGTTTCGTGCTATGTAAAAAAAAGGTTCACTTTTACCATGGTTTCATAAAACCACACACTCTTTTTTAGGCAGGTACTAAAGGTTGGTGGAGGTTGCAGGGCTAGTTAACAAATAGCACTATCACAAGTTTTTAAGCCGACTATGAGGCCTGTGATATTGTCACAGTTGAGATACTAGTTACTTCGTATACGATTTAATAACTGTTATCCAATAATAGCAACCGAAAAACAACGGCTTAATGTGCAACAGCTTAATGTGCTACCTAACTGTCTGTTTTTTGTGCACAGTGTTTGGCTTATCTAGGGTGATATATTATTTGCCTTGATTTTTGTCTTCTTCAATAAGCTTAATGTTAAATATGTTCGCTGTTGATTACCTTAAATAAATAAATTACCTAGGATAGAGACTCAGAGATCCGCCAAGCGTGCGTCTATACCTAGCGGATAAAAAGTTAGACAATTATTTGACGCGCTGTCAATTTTTTTTAAACGCATCATGTTTTTTTATATCTAATCAAAAAAATGTAAAAAAAAAACTACAGATCTCACCCCTCATGACCTTCTGGTAATAAAACAAAACAAAATTTATTTAAAAAAATCTAATAATAGGGATGACGAAAGCATCAGAAATAAATTATGAACTCTTGATCACTAAATTGCCCTCCTACATTTACTTCGGAAAACCTTACTCGTTTTGTTTTCCATCAAGTCTTCGATTTTTAATTCAACAAAATCACAAAATGAGTACGTAAATGACGCTGTAAAACTATGACGTCACGCCTAGGTATTTCAAATATTTTTAAAACAAAATGTCGTATTTGACAAACGATAAAAATTAAATCAGATGACGAGCACTCGTCATCCCTATTCATTTTAGGAACTAATATTGTAGGACTATTGAGTTGAACTACGAAGGTGGAATTAAGGTTCCAAGATAAAATAGTCTTTTATTTTTGTCGAAGATCTCAACATCGGAAACTCAGCAGACTGCACAAAACATAGATCATGATTTGTTTCGCAACATGATTTGCTCTCAAGCACACAGTAAATTGGCATTTTTTTAAGAGATAGAATTCCTAAACTTAAGCAGCAACGGGCGGAGCACATAGCTCGTAGAACGGATGGCCTTTGGGGTAGCAAAGTTCTCGAGTCCCACTCGGTGGACCGATGACCTGGTGAAGGTCGCGGGAAGCCGCTGGATGCGGGCAGCGCAGTACCGGTCGTCATGGAAATCCTTGGGGGAGGCCTATGTCCAGTAGTGGACGTCCGTCGGCTGATATGATGATGATGATGAAGTTTAAATAGTCTGAGATTCCAAAGCTCTGCAAAATGATGAGCTCTTCGAAAAATTGTGGCCGGGAATCTAACCATAAGACTGCATTTCGTAGTTTGTTGCTTTGTATAAAAATTACCGTCTCCGTGGCGTAATGGTAAAGTCCATTAGCTTCATATTAGGACGTCGCGGGTTTGATTCCCGGTGGAGTCTAACTTTGTATGACTCGGTTTGTTTGGTGAAAGGGCATTTTTTAAGCCCGCCTGGCTAGCTACCACCATCTTATATAAGTCTTGCTGCCAAGCATCAATGTTAACAGCATTGATGTGTTCCGGCTTGAAGATAGGAGTTCCTCATTGCGCTGGGAATCTTGGTAAGCCCATCTTCGGTATCATCGTCACTTACCATCAGGTGAGATGATGTCAAGGGCTTACCAATTGTGGATAAAAAAACTACTAACAAAAATTAGGTAACCCAAATTCATTGCTCTCAAGGGTATTTTAGTCTTCAAATTTACGCTACACTGCTTACTTGACACGAGGCGTAGTGGCGAAAGAAACTCTAGCGGAAGGAAACACTGTCGTTTGGAATTCAGTGAGACGGGGAGAGAAAGCATCGCCATTATCAAAGAAGACTGTTTTTTCTAGTATTACTAGCTGTCCCGGCGAACTTCGTACCACCTTACACTATTCTACCCTACCCTAAACTACCTTACACCACACTACCCTGCCCTACCCTACCCTAAACTACCCTACACTACACTACACTACACTACACTACACTACACTACACTACACTACACTACACTACACTACACTACACTACACTACACTACACTACACTACACTACACTACACTACACTACACTACCATTCCCGAACCTGCCATACCCTACACTACCCTACCCTACCCTACCCTACACTTCACTACACTACACTACACTTCACTACCCTACACTATCCTACCCTACCCTACATAAGAACCTTCTCCTGAAAATAACGAACTCAACAAAAAAACAATCTGCAAAGTTGGTCCAGCCGTTTACGCGTCATGTGATGACCATGGGGAATAGAGATTAATTTTTATATATAAAAATTAAAAATGTCAAAGTGTAACATGATCGTCAAAAAATAAAAAAATAAATCATATCATAATCAATGTCACAATAAAAATAAGATAAGATGTCATGTCTAGCGACGTGGATTCGGCTTATGTTAAAAATATTCGAGAGTCCTCTGTATTCGTGTTTTTTAGTAATTTTTTGCATTTGAATTCGATTATTTAATAAATTTTTAACCGCCTCTGTGGCGTAATGGTTAGGCCAATCGCTTCACACCAGGAGGTCACGGGTTCAATTCCCGGCAGGGTCAACTTTGTAAGACTCGGTTTCGTTGGTGGTAGAGAATTTTCATAGCCCGTCTGGCTAGCTACCACCATCTTATCTAAGTCTTGCCGCCAAACATCAGTGTCAGCAGCATAGATGTGTTCCGGCTTAAAGATAAGATAGCCAGTTCTCCATTGCGTTGGGGAATCTTGGTAAGCCCTCTTCTATCTTCAGCATCACCGTCACTTACAATCAGGTGAGATGATGCTTAGGGCTTATCAAGTGTGGATAAAAAAACAGTTTTGAGTGTTTTAAAATTTGGAAATTTGGGTTTGGAAATACGAGTTCTTACTCGATGTAGGTTACCTATTCTTTTCATAGCATAAAATTTTAATAAGTTCAATTCTCTTAGTTTTAGATCAACATATTCGTCAGATGAAAACGATGACAGCGATTACGACTCCAATGAAAGTCTTCGTTACAGAAGAACGATCAGTTCCGAAGAAGATGATTATAATAGATGGGAAATTATAAGAAGTGAGTAACAACAAAATTATAAGAAGTGAGTAACAATAAAATTATAAGAAGTGAGTAACAATAAAATTATAAGAAGTGAGTAACAATAAAAACAGATGAAGTGAGTAACAATCCAATTATAAGTAGTGTTACTCACTTATAAAATTATATAAAGTGACTAACAATTAAACTGTTGACCAAAAGAACAATAGTAAAGTATTAGGTAGTAGATGCTGAGTTGTATATTCTTAGAAAAGGAATTGATTTATTAATTAAATCTTAATTTATTCTACTTTGGAAATTTGAAATGAATCAGAGAACGATAGATGTTTGAATCAGACTAACATGTTGACAGATGACCTGGTAAAGGTTGCGGGAAGTCGCTGGATGCGGGCAGCGCAGAACCGGTCGTCGTGGAAATCCTTTGGGGAGGCCTATGTCCAGCAGTGGACGTCCTTCGGCTGATATGATGAACATGTTGAGGCAGAGGAAAATGGGCGAATATTGTAATTGTAATTTATTGTAATTGTAATGTATTATATTCTCTTTGGTCTGAGTGACAGACAGGAGTGACGTCATCGAAACTATACGTCCGTTTGCGCGCGCACATTTAAACGGTTACTTTCAAACCGCATTTAAAATTAAAAAAACAAGTTTTTTTATTTTTTTAATATACTCCTGGTTTATTCTGCATGGAGTTCTTTAAAATGAAAGCAAAAATAAAAATATTGCATGTTCCCTATTGGAGTGTTTTGTGATTTATCTAAGGCTTTTGATTGTGTTGAACACCAAACATTACTTATGAAATTAAAGCATTATGGTGTAGAGGAAGGGGCTCTCAGTCTTTCGTATTCATTCGTATTTAGACAACAGAACACAAAAAGTACAAGTGAATGGCACGAACTCATCTGGATCTAAAGTGAAAATGGGTGTGAAAATATTAGGGCCTTTTCTTTTCCTTGTTTACGTAAATGATTTGCCTTTTATGGTGCAACATCTGTCAAATATTGTGTTGTTTGCGGATGATACATCTCTTATTTTTAAAGTGAATAGGAAAGAAAACGAAATTGACGAAGTAAACAACACTCTTTCAAAGATACTGAACTGGTTCACTGTGAACAACTTATTATTAAATGCTAAGAAAACAAAATGTATAAAATTTTGTTTGCCAAATGTAAAAAAGGTCAAAAATAGTGTAATATTAGACAGTAATAAATTAGAATTTGTAAATACTACGGTGTTCCTTGGTATAACTTTGGATGTTTCACTTCAATGGGGACCACACATTGAAACTTTAGCGGGAAGGCTTAGTTCAGCTGCTTATGCCGTTAAGAAAATAAGACAGTTAACGGATGTAGATACTGCGAGACTAGTGTATTTTAGTTACTTCCATAGTATAATGTCTTATGGCATATTACTATGGGGGCATGCGGCTGATATAGAAACTATTTTCATCCTGCAGAAAAGAGCTATCCGCGCAATCTATCAGATGCGATCACGTGAGTCGTTACAGAATAAGTTTAAAGAAATCAATATTTTAACTGTTGCTAGTCAATTTATATATGAAAACATCATGTCTTTAAAATGAAAGCAAAAATAAAAATATTGCATGTTGCCTATTGTGTGAAGAAACGTAACAGTGAAAATTTAATTTAATTTATACATAAAGAAACATTCACACTACGTGACCATGTTTTGACCCTTCCTCCCCTTCCTGTGCCCACATGTAGTAATGTCAAAACCCTTTTCCCTTCTTCCTGGTTCTCTTATAGTATAATATAAGTATATAGGTAGTTTTTAGACTTACAATACAATCAATCATTCAATCAATCAATCAAATATGCTTTATTGTACAATTACAAAATATACGAAATACAAGTACAGAATAAATAGAAAAATTTAAAATTTCACAATGTAGGCGGCCTTATTGCTTAAAGCAATTTCTTCCAGGCAACCCAGAGAATGGATACAATTAAATTAAAGTATGTAGTTCAATACAACTATGTAGTTCAATCAATTATTGGAGGGACGCGCTGTTTTTTAATAAAATTTACAACTCCTGTAAAAACTACGTGATAAGACCTACGTCCCCCCCTCCCTGTTCCTCCTGAGACCATATTATGTTGTATATCGGATTTTAGAAACTTCTCTCCCCCCCTGATCCGACTACGTAGTATGTATGTATGAATGTATAAATTATTTATTGCACAAAAGGAATAATCACAAAATGGTTTAATCAGACTTAAGTTTACAAAGGCGGTCTAATCGTTAAAAGCGGTCTCTTCCAGACAACCCTTGGCAGATGAGATATATTCAAATATATTAGTAGAACAACGATAGTGCAAGAATCTGATAGCAAGTTGTATGGGTTATGTATGATTGCGATGAAGATTGAAGATACTTAAAAATTTAAAAGTTAGTTTTAGTAAAGGCATAGAAGGTACGTTTGATTATTAAAAGCGAAAGACCCTCAGATTAAAAATTGCATCAGTATTTTAGCCACACTTATATTATTTTTTAAAAAAAAGGATGCATTAGGATATTTTTGTCTAAGTTCTGTATTATAAAACAAAATTTGAGGGAAACATTTGACCAGTGTGTGTTGCCAGTGATGACTTATGGAACTGAGACACGGTCGCTTACTATGGGCCTCATAAGAAGGCTCAAGGTCACCCAAAGGGAAATGGAGCGTGCTACGCTCGGAGTTTCTCTGCGTGATCGAATCAGAAACGAGGAGATCCGCAAGAGAGCCAAAGTAACCGACATAGCTCACAGAATCGCTAAACTGAATTGGCAGTGGGCAGGGAACATAGCTCGTAGAACAGATGGCCGATGGGGCAGTAAAGTTCTGGAGTGGCCACCGCGCACCGGAAAACGTAGCGTAGGAAGGCCTCCCACGCGGTGGATCGACGACCTGGTGAAGATTGCGGGAAGCCGATGGATGCGGGTAGCGCAGAAACCGTCGTCGTGGAAATCTTTGGGGGAAGCCTTTGTCCAGAAGTGGAAAATTTTCGGCTGTTATGATGATGATGATGATTTAAGGGAAAACTAAATCACTCCTCATCCTGTAGACTGTTAAATGATTTTTTCTGATGAAAATAATCCATAGTTAAAGTAAACAACGGTTATAAAGTTACTTAGTTCAAGGTCATTGGTTATATATAATCGACTTTTTCTAGTAAAAATAATCAACATTTAACTCATATTAAAAATAATGTAGATATTGAGTTTCATACAATAATCATAACAAAAAGCGGAGTAAAGCTTGTTTTATTATATACTAGCTGCCCCAACGAACTTCGTTCCACCTTACACTACACTACACTACCCTACTCAACCCTACACTACCCTACCCTACCTTAACTACACTACACCTACACTACAGTACATTACACTAAACTACACTACACTACCTTACCCTACCCTAAAACCAATTATTCTTTTGACCGATTATATTTTTTTATTGATAAATATCTTATTTTTAATACTTATTATCCTATTCCGGACGAAGACAAATGCAAAAACACAAAAATCATAAAAATTGGTCCAGCCGTTCTTGAGTTATAAATAGTGTAACTAACACGACTTTCTTTTATATATATATATATATACTTACAAATCTATCGATATGTATATCGACGCTTGAAAGGCAAACCTTACTAAGCGACAGAAAAAAAATCATAACTTTTTAATTTTTTATCGTAAAGAAATAATTGTTATAACTTAGGCATGGTATTATTTTACGCTATAATTTATTTAAAAAAATATTAATCTATCCCTTTTAATTCCGAATCTTTTGTCGGTTAGATAGTAATTTCGTCAAAAAAACATTCAGGTAAAACTATATTTACGCCAGAAACTTCTAAGTTACCAACAGGTTTATTCGTTTATATGCCTAAGCGAATCTCAATACGAATAGGAAAAAGCTGTATAAGTTATAAAATATTTTTTGTGTAAACTGAAACAATTATCTAAATGATTTAATTTCTGTAAGAATTACCATAAAAAATAATCCAAATAATAATTCAAAAGAAATATTTCCAATACTAACAGACATTTTGTATGGATTTAATTAATGAAAACAACCTTCGGCATTATTTAAGTATTTATTGCAAAATTTTAACAAATTTAATACACTACACTTTAAACACTAACAACGAGGTATTGTCTTTAATAACATTTTTCTTTCTAAGAACAAACTTTTAGAACAAATAATCGTCAAACATTAAGTACTATTTAAGATTTTAACCTAATTAAGTACTATGAATTAGTATTTGGACCACACTGAGATCACAGAGTTTTAATAACCAGTCTCACTAATAACTATGGCACAGAGTGACTTATTTCTGAATTCACATAGCTAAATGACATACAAACTATAGAAATTACTTAGGTACTATTATATTCACACTTAGCGTTAATAACTAAGGTACAAAACTAAATTACTTACTGTGTAATGTGTTGGTAAGGAACATCACATTTTGAAGTGCAACCTTCTATTCACCTTGTAAGTAAGATTCACAATATAATGTCTATGTATCACAATTTTTTAGGAACCTTAAGTATATTTCTTTCTTAATTTTTAAAGTAATAACAAACAAAACAATGAACTTATATCAAAACTAAACTTATAAGTAGTAATATTAAAACTTAAATTGTCTTTAGGTATAAAAAATCTTTGTTCAGTAGTAATTAAACCTAGAATAATAATCCAATCTTCATATTGCACCAAATAGCAATAGGTAGGCTATTACAAATCATCTTCAAAATTGTTTACCAAGTAGATCAACCAAATAATCGTGCATTTTCTAATTACTTTATATAGAGACAGTGTTACAAAAGATCCAACTAATCTTGGAATTAAAAAAAAAGATAATAGAAAAGTAGGAAAAAGTAGATGAGGAACCTCAATTAAATCAATTAAACATAGTCAGGGTCTTCTATATCCGATTCAGGTAACATGTCTTTGATATATTTCCATCTCATGGGATATTAAGGTACTCATGATGGAAACAAGCTGGAATGATTTGGTCAGTACATAATTTACGGAGATCGTCATATTTCATTTTTGAAATAGGAAGTAACGATCTATAGCAAGACATCAATGGGACCGTAGTTTTAGTCTGGACTTCAACATTAAATAACTTGGCATCAGCATTCATCGACGTTTTTATAGACACAAGTTGTTTGTCTTTCTTGAAAGTTGCAATTCGGACCTTACTAATTTTTCCAGTAAGGTTTCCTTTGTAATATTTGTCTCCAATATTATCCCACTTTTTGAATTGCTCATAACACATTCGCTCAACTGTAAATGGCGATGGATTCTTCTAAAAAAATGGTAAACCATTGGGAAGGTGCATAAACAGTAGTGTGTTTCAGGTGGTTTTCAATGATGGCGTGAGAACTATCCACTGGCATATAAGTATGCCCAGTCAAGAGGAAATTTAATTGAATTGTTTTAATATTGTAACATTCCTGTAAAGTCTGATGAATCATAGCCATAACAGTTCGGTTCCGATTTTGACCTGGACAACAATCGCAGTACATCAATAATCGCTTGATGTTTCCTCTTTCCTCTACCGATTAGATGTATTTATGTAAAATTGTTGCTACTTCGTTGGCACCTCGCTTACCATTAGATTCGTCCCAGAAAAAACAGAATACGTTACGAGTGCCATTTTCGTAAACACACAGGTTATAAACAGCCAGTTTTCTACTGTAGTATAAAAGCATCGAAGGGGAATAGGGCGTATTCAAGACCTTCTGAAGATCAAAACTAACACACAATGTAGATGGATCTTCTTTGTGGATATGTTTGTGACTTTTGAATCGCGCGTAGCTTTCATCTTTTTCTTTGTTGTGTTCTTGTTTTTCCTTCAGCTTGTCAGGATCGGTCGTTTTTTCAAACAGAATGCATTTCTTGCACTTGTCTTTCTTTGGTACATGAAAACCAATGTTAAACTTCTCATCAAATATTTTTCGAAAAATTCTGATCCACGAAATGCCTTTTATAAATTTTATAAAGATTTGGAATGTTCTTAAATTCTTCCGGCAAATATATTTTACTGGAATCCTGACGGCAATTATGAGAAGGAACTGCTGGTAAACTCTTTATGAAGTCTACAGCAGCATCTATAGTAGTTTGCTTTGTCTTATTCGCCGGCTCCGACTTTCCTCTCATATCTTCCTTGGCACTTCCACATTCAGCGTTTTTAACAATACTGTAAATGGTTCTATCAGAAACATTAATAGTTACCGCTATGAATTGCAGACATACGTTTCTCTTGCCCTCGACTTCATTTATAAAGTATTTTATTGTGCAGCTTCGTTTCTCGGAGTCAGAACGCTTACGTTTTACGCTTAGTCTTTGCGATAAAGAAACTAGCCAATCGCGACGGCGTACTAAGTCCAACTTCCAAAAATGTTGGAATATACTTTCTCTTCTTTCTTCTGGGATAGATCCACAGTCATTTCCACATCTTTTTCCTTGGCATGGATTCGGAAGGATCTTTTTAGCTGGTACTGTGACACCCTTCTTCTCCTGCCTTCTTCTTTTTAGACCTTTCATTTCTTACATTAACTTTTTTAACCCTCATTCCAGAGTCACCTACGGTTTCTTCCAGATCTTCAGGTTTAGTTTTTCTTCTTCTGAACCTCTTTTTCTTTTTGCCAGTTTTCTCGGTCGAGTCCAGTTCGTCGCTTTCGTAGTCACTTAAATTTAGTTCTTTTGACCAGTCGTCTGAATCATCAATATCCCCGTAAAAAGTTGAAAAGTCTTCTTGGTCAGACAAATAATCAATGTACTTAGTTTTTATTATGCATTTACGTCTTTTTTTTTATTTTGTGAATTATCCTGACCATTTGATTGTACTTCTATCCCCGTAGTTTCTGTGGAGGAAGTGTCGAGGTTAGGTGTGTCTGGATCCATGCTGTTTGAAGGTTGCGTCGAGTTATTGTATTTGTCTATAATAGGGTTGTCGTTAGGCAAAGGTACGTCATCGCAAGACATAAGTTCTGCTACTACCCCAGTAGATGTTGAGGGTTGATCTATAGTTGTCTGTTTAAGGTCCGAGTGTGTAAAATTGGTATTCAAATTTTCTCCTGCACGGTCGAGTAAAGATAAATCGATCTCTTTTTGACCTACTTCGTTAAAAGTGTTTACAACAGCGGTGACTTCTTTACCAACCTTGACATTGAGTAAAGAGGTTTCAAGCAATGTGTAATCTGCGGATGGACTTGGAGTAATACTGCCTACTTGACTATCGCATTGTACAACTGATGCTCAAGGAACAATACCACCGTAATCTTGATGAGTTATCGCACTGTTATTCACCGATTCCTGGTCAAAGTCTTCAACCAGCATTTCGTGGCTGGTATCAGGAGCCCGAGCTTGTTGCAAGTCTTCTACCAGCACACCATCGCGGGGATCAGGCGCCGGAGCTAGTTGTATCACCTGATTAAAGAAACACAATATAATTGAATTAAAATGTTACCTTACACCTGTCACCTGGGTGATAAAGAAATTCCCTAGAAAACCGAATAACACTGTTTCTGTGCACCTTACTGAGCCCTTAGATAAAGGTCTCAATGCCCAGGAACAAAAAAAAAACTGTCTCGTTACAAACTCAATCAGCTGATTGGTAATTTTGCTTGAAGATATTTTTTTCGAAGTGAAGCATTAATTAACATCTACTACAATTAATTTGGTAGGTTTTCAGTGAAACAGTGGATTTCTTATTATGTACTAAACAAGAAACTAGGATATTTCCTAAGCAACCTGTATACCTAAACTATTATAGGTTATATAAATGTAAGAGTTACACAGGTGAGATGATGAAATCTGTTGCTGGCTGACAAAATAGTTAAATAGTCACCACGTCTTTGTCCCTATGCAAGTTGGTGAGCATTTGTGTAGTTACGAGTAGTTACATTGATAGAAGGTCGACAGCAAAAAATTAGTGTAACTAGAACAATAAGTAGTTACACCTAGGTGTTGTCATAGTTTTAAGTTAATTGGTAGGTACGTAAACTGTCGAAATTAGGTAAATGTGGTAGGTAGGTAGGTATACACCGAGTGTAAGTATGTATATATGTATGTAATTACAAGTAGGTAATTTACCATTAGGAATGTTAGTATCTAAAAAGGAAGAGTAGGTGTGGTTGTTGTTAGAAGTTTGTGGGTAATGCGTGTAAAAGAAAGTGGATAATTCAAGTAGGTACCTAGCCTATACAATAATTGATTTGAATGTTTATAAGTGCCCTGACAAAATAGTGTACCATAAAAGGTTGTAGGTAGGTAGGGTATTGTATGTTCTGAGTAGGCAAAGAGATATCTAGGTAAACGACATATAAGAATAAGATAGGATAAGAGGTATACATATAGGTAGGTAGATATCGTATTTGTTTTGAGTACTTAGGTAAATAGGTAGACAGTAAACAAAAGATTCTTAATTGTAGTAGACAGTTATACGATGTTAGTGTGTACCTAATCACAATAACAATTTATACTTACAGGTTCATCATCGAAGTTTAATTTTTGTTTACACTTGGGCGATTTTGTTATTCCAGCAGAAGTTAGAGCAATGTCTATGATCCTGGAGGAACGGGTTCTTTTGTTTTTTTTGTTCATTTTGTCTTCATACGTAGGTATCGCATCTGTAAGTACCTAAAAAGATAAAAACAT
Source organism: Coleophora flavipennella (assembly GCA_947284805.1). Lineage (NCBI taxonomy): Eukaryota > Metazoa > Arthropoda > Insecta > Lepidoptera > Coleophoridae > Coleophora > Coleophora flavipennella. Next base: position 10,011,067 of record OX369278.1, read on the forward strand.
CATAAATACCTGCGTATAATTTCATTTATTTCAAAATATACGAAGGGGCATGAAAGTATTCAAATCCACACAGTACCTACCTCAAAAGGCAGAGTTTTAAAGCAAAATATATTAGGAATGTGAATTTTACTTACCGTTTTCTTAATCACTACGCGCCAAAACCGATGTGACAGTGGCGAGCCCGCAGCGCGACAATCTACCTTACCGACGCGCCACCTCCGAATGAATGCTTGCGGATTCATAACGCTCCACGCAGTTCGATGTTTCTAACCGACATTTGACACTCGGCTGCGCTTCCTAAGCGCTGTCTTCCCTCGTTTTTAAATTCAGGTAAAACTATTTATGCGACATTTTTCATACAATATTTACGCCAGTAATAATATCTAAACGACAATCAGTTCTTAACTAATTTGTCAAGTAAAATTATGCAAGCGACACAAAATTATTACTGCATTATATTGTAACATTATCTAAGCGACAGCAAATCAATATTTAATTACTATGTAAAGTTGACTAAGTTCATTGTTACGCTGATTTTCTAACAAGCATTATTAACTAAATACTAATAGAACGAAACACAGTGTAAGGAACAAATGCATAAGTTAACACTTTTATCTTTTTAATGTTGGTATAAAACATGCTAAGTAACTTTGATGGAATAGTCTAATTCAGGTAAAAATACCTAACTGTTTCGTACTCATAATTATTAATGAAGAAAATTTATCTAAGTTAATGGTTAACACTAAACCAATTGAGGAACCAATAACTATCCGTAAAAGTTACTAAGTCAACTTGTCTAACCCGCCGACACAAGTAAAATGCATATTTTTTTGTCGCTTAGGGAGCCGAAATTTTCCAAATACTAAGGATTCACATACTTCTTAAGCGACAACAAAACTCATCGCAGCGCTATGAGACCCAGACCAATCGACGCGATTTTTTTTGGCGATTCGATTGATATATCAAACTCAATTTGACCCATACTGTCGGTTAGTAAGGTTTGCCTTTCAAGCGTCGATATATATATATATATAGATTTGTAAGTATGCATCTTTAACTTAAATGGTGACTTCGAATAATGTTTCGACACGTGATAGGTTCTATCCTTCACTGTATAATTGAGACAGGTGCATTGAGGCATGTCACAACACAATTCGGCATGTTGACGGTAAGTAAAACTCTGCTCCGTCGTGATTTTAGCAGAGTTTTTTATACCCTGTTTTCAAAGCGCTAACACTAATAAAGAGAAAAGAACACATGTGGAATGGTACAATAGATGGTCCACTGGCTGGCTTCACAAAAGAATTGCAGGCGGGTTTGCGTATTAATAAAATAACGGCCAAACAATAGAACGGGTTTCTGAAGCAAGGAATTTGGGACTTCTTATGGACAGTTATCTTCGTTTTGAAAATGATGTCACCAGAGATTTTTGGGAACTGTTTTTATCGGCTCAAGATTCTTCGGCCCTTTATAAACGTAGACCTTCGTGTAAGACTCTGTGAAACTATTGTCCTATCTAAATTTAACTATGCCATAACTGTCTTTGGACCCTGCGTTTATAAAAGACGTTTCATTTGATACAACGTATACAAAATGCTTCTGCAAGATTTTGTTTTCCCATCCACTATCGGTCTTATGTCACGCCGTTTCTGAATTCTTCAAATATAATACAAACTGGATGCGCATCTTAAATTTCTTTATGCCTTACTTCTGTTCGGATTAATAAAGATTAAACATCTTCAGTACCTTTATGACAAACTTGTTTGGAGATATGCTCAACATAGTTATACAGCAAGGTTGTGCTCTAACGTCTTTTGTTTACCAAAGCATAGAACTTCTATGTTTCGTGGTAGCTTTAGTTTCCTCTCATCTAAGTTCTGGAATGTTATTCCCCGCCTATTCGTTTTATTACGTCAAAGTTTGCCTTTAAAAGATGTTACCGGGAGCACCTATCAACGGAACAAAAGACTCTGTTCAATGCTACCACATAATCTGGTACACCTTTTTCTATTTATTTTAATCTATCACGCGCGATAAATTGATAAGTTCTTTAATTTTACTCCACCTTTTGCTTTTTATGTTAACGCTACTTACATTATGGGTTTGTACTAATCTCTTACGGTATGGGTACTTATCGCTTCAAATTATTATTAGAGGTTATTTTTTCTCTTTATTTTCTGCTTTTTGTGTAAATCTGTTACATTTTATCTTTGAAAGAAGTAGAAACTTGGTTATTGGTTACTAGACTGACTTTCAGCTTATTTTCTGCATTAATCTTATTCAAATGCACATTAACTCGTTGACTTGGATGGTTAACAATGGTGCACGCATTCGTTTTTTCATAATGGCCTGGCAGAATCAGCACTGCGAATTTAAGGTTTCGCAGCCTTCAAGCTGAGCCTGGTCATTTTCCTTGCTCACCTTATATATTAATATTATAAATGTGAAAATGTGTTTGTTTGTTTGTTACCTTTTCACGCTTCATCACCTCTACCAATCTTGATAAAATTTGGCATGCAGGTAGCCTGTGACACTGGGAAGGACAAAGGCTACTTTTTAACCCGTGAAAATAGCATAGTCCGATGCAGTTAATGTTAACAACATTAATGTGTTCCGGCATGAAGATAAGATACCCAGTTCCCCATAGCGTAGGGTATTGCGTATTGCGCGGTCAGCCCACTTACATCTTCAGCATTATCGTCACTTCATCATATCAGCTCATATACGTCCCACCGAGGGGCTCGAGCCTACCCTGAATTAGGGCGATCAGGCCTTAGTCGACCACGCGGGCCCAGTGCGGGTTAGTCAACTTCACACACAACCTTCGAGTTTCATCGCAGGTGTGTGCAGGTTTCCTCACGATGTTTTCCTTCACCGTTAAAGCAATCGGTAAGTATGTACGTAAGTTTTTGAAAAACTCATTGGTACATTGGCCGTCCAGATTTGAACCCGGTACCTCTGGTTAGAAGAACCGAGTCGTTACCGGCTGAGCCACCGACGCTTTTTTTATATCGTCACTTACCATCACACAAATTAAGCCAAGGGCTTACCGATTGTATAAATAACAAAGAGTAGTGTATTAAAAATTAATATGAAAAATTTCAAACATCAACATAATATTTGTAAAAATACTCCGAGTGTCGTATCTGGTGCAACGCATATCATTAGCTATACAGCGGGGGCGTAATGGGCACATTTGCATCAGGCTTTTTGACTAAGGCTTAGGCCTTTTAATTTTATTATTTAATTATCAAGCGACTTCCAAAAAGGAGGAGGTTCTCAATTCGTCTGTATGTGTTTTTTTTTTATGTTTGTTACCTCAGAACTTTTGACTGGGTGAACCGATTTTTATGATTCTTTTTTTATTTGAAAGCTAGTGCTTTCCGTGTGGTCCCATATAAATTTTATCAAAATCGGCGAAGTACTTTAGTAGAAAATTAACAAAAACCAAAAATAATAATGCAAAAATGTACTAATTGGTTGCGATGGAAGTCGGTTTTTTAACGTGTTTAGCGTTTTCATTTATTTGTTATATTTTGTAAAAACGTGATTTAAAGTTGGGAATTAATTAGAAATTAAAAACCCGACTGCATATAAATGTACCCTACGTCACTCACAGTATCACTAGACGAATCTAAGGACACATCGCTCTCCAAAATCCAACAGGCCGAGAGCATGCCAAATAAATAAATAAATATACATACATACACAAAAGCGTCGGTGGCTCAACCGGTAACGACTTGGTCCATCTAACCAGAGGTACCGGGTTCAAATCTGGACGGCCAATGTACCAATGAGTTTTCCAAAAACTTACGTACATACTCACCGATTGCTTTAACGGTGAAGGAAAACATCATCGTGAGGAAACCTGCACACGCCTGCGAAGAAACTCGAAGGTTGTATGTGAAATCGACCAACCCGCACTGGGCCCGCGTGGTCGACTAAGGCCTAATCGCCCTGATTCAGGGTAGGGTCGAGCCCCTCGGTGGGGACGTATATGAGCTGTAATGATGACATACATACACACACTCGAAAAAAATAACCCTCTTTCTGACGCAGTCGGGTAAAAATAAATAAATCGTAGAGTTAGAGTTTCGTTTTTTGTGCTTAAATGATAGAATAGTTTTAATATTTTTTGAGAAATTAAAATTATTAGTTGGTATAGAAGACAAATTTTAATAGGGACTAATAACAGTATTGATATCTTTCGGTATTAAAGATAAATTTTTAGGTACAAATTTTATATTTGAAAAGAGTTTTTATGCTCAAAAAGCTAAATAATTTTCGAAAAAACCTAAAAATGTTTAGGTATAAATTTTTATTTGAAAAGATTTTTTTAGTTAAAAAATGTTTAGTATACCAAATGTGAATATACTCGTAAGTACACGACGTTTCCAAAACAAAAAGGCAAGCACGGTATTTCCTTCTCTTCTATCTGAAATAAAATCCTGAGACTTTAATTGCACCTCCAAAGTTCGCCATCAGATCAACTTAAAAATAACAAAAGGATCAATTGTCACAGGAAATACGGCGTCAGACCAAATTTCAGCTCAATCTTGTTTCTGGAAGTCGCTCTAAAATCGTTAGCAAGATTTGATCTAAATAAATGAACGCTTTTAATAGATTCAAGATGTTGATCCGAAATAGGTGTAACTTACAGTCTTTCTATTAGTCACAAAATAGTAATTACATAAACATGATGTCATTTGTGAAAAATAAAGAAATAACCAATCATAATACGTCAAAATACAATCATTGATATAAAACAAACTATGTCATATGACACAAGAAGTTATACATTAAAATCATTGAATACCATTAATGCCTTTGACAAGAGTAGGCCAGCTCACATGGATACCACCCGGTCACGAGTATAACGCGAGAGTCTGCCATCGTTCCCCTCAACCATACTAGAGGAAAAGAAACGACGCGGCTCCCCAAAAAGACGATAAGGTCAGTTTTCCATTGCGTCGGAGATTCTTGGTAAGCCTGCAACCATTATGAGCATCATCGTCACTTACCATCAGGTAAGATCATGCCAAGAGTTTACCCATAGTCACTAGTGAATTAAAATAGAAGAAAATACTTTTTTTTATTAAAAATTAAGTGCATTTGACTGCAATGCATTCATTAACTTCATTGCAGCAACTTTTACCTTGGACTGAATGTAACGATCGAAGTAAAGATTGGGTGTTAAATCCACGACGAGGAGCTCCTTGGTGATCACAATATTATTATATCAGCCGAAAAACATCCACTACTGGACAAAGTCCTTTGATCAGATATGTGAATCGATTCATTTCAGAGAGGAGTCAATGTGAAAGGACTCTTTTGGCAAAAAGACACGCTTGTGTATTAGAGACATTAAACCTTACGAGATTAGAGTCACCCCAATCAGGTACTGCCTGAAGTGATAGATTTATATTAAGCTCTATCATGGCCTCTACCAGAAACAGCGTATCAGCTCTGTTAGCTCGCGTTCTGGATAGGTATCTTTCCACAACCGTGTTATCGTCTGCATACTAGAACGAAAACTTTTTCGTCACAAAATAAAAACTGTTTGGTTTGATTTTCTGGCTTGGTTTTTAGAATGTTATGAAAAATTTGGAATTCGACGTTGTCAGAGTTTTGTTTTGGATTCGAGTTGGAAATGACGGTCGTTCTTCGGATTTTGTAAATATTTATTTTAATAATTTTGGGCGTTGAGAATAAATTGTTGTTAAAGTAAAATTCCATGTAAAAGAAAAAACAATGAACAGAGCCCTCGTAGTGCGACAGAGGTGAGTTAGTTATATTCCGTTCTTTAGGGTGCGGGTTTGATGAGTAATCTCGATTATTGATTATTTCGTAGGGCTTCTCCCAGCTGTTTTACAAGCCCCACAAAGGCTACCTCCACCCAGCCGCCGGTCGTGGTCTTGCTGTGTAACTCCGCAAGGGACAGTCACCAGCTACCACGATCAAGACTTCTGATTCAACTGTTCTCCTCATCCGAAGGGAAGTTGACTTTTAAATTTTATCCTATCTTTCCATACCACCAATACGTTCACCGACGGGGCGAAACTTCATGGAGCTTCACTTTACTTAACTTAGTGCTATCATGTTTTGGACTATTTATTAAGAAGTATAAGTACTATTTAGAATGCGTTGGGGCGAATTTTATAACCTTGGGGTTATTCCGTTATTCACTAGATTTAATAAGTGTTCTAACTATTGTTTGTGTTTTTTTTTATTTGGAACCTGGGGAAAAAGCTACGTACGTTACTTTAACCGATTTTCAAATCCATAATTAGTTAGATTTAATTTTATTTCTGCACTTAACCTGTTTTTATACCAAAATTTATGATGTTACACTTTAAAATTAATATCCTATGTACCACCAAGACGACGGCCATCAAATCTTTATAATCTGTTTTTTAAAAATCAACCTCTTCCAACTATTATATTCCTTTTTACACCAAAAATAATTCTTATCTTAAAACTTCGTTTAGGCCCGATTCTACTTAATTTTATATGAGGCAGATATAGTTTTGCGGAAAGAACAGTTCCCTGAGGTACCACGGTATCAATAGCCAATAGGTTTGAGGAACGGCCATCAACGACCACTCAAATAGACCATTCCCTAAGAAAATCAGCTACTTAGTTACATATACCCATAGGAAGACCTTAAAAAGGAAGTTTGCCATTATTGCTAGCATATCAAAAGCCTCAAAGAGGTCGAGACACACAGCGAAGGCTTCACTATGTTTCTCGATGGTCTCACTCCATATATGTGCGGCATACACTATAAGATCTCCCAGTGGATCGACCTCAGCGAAATCCGTATTGCCGATCACTAAGGAGATTTTTACTAGGATTACTTTCTATGTATGCCAGAATGCGGGTGTTAAATACAGCTTCATAATCTTACAGATTACGGAGGTGTTTGCTATGGGGCGGTAGTTTGCGGGATAGGCACGACTACTTTTTTTGGGCACCGACATCACGTCGTATAGCTTTTAAGACTTAGGGACTATACCTGTTTCAAGAAAGAGGCGGTACATACGTGTTAGAACAGAAGACAACTCAGGACCGCAGTTTTTTAGAACTATAGCTGGTATACCATCAGGTCCTCTGGCTTTATTCACGTCAGGATTGCGAAGTGTTTTAAGCGTCTTTTTTTGCCTGATACGAATAGGCGGCATTGTATAGGGTGGGCTGCTACATGGGCGAGGAGATAGCCACGATTCCCCGCAGTTTAAAATTTATGATTTTGCACTTTTGAAACATGAGCAGAAATAAAAGTATTTTGTTCATATTTTTTTCAATGTAATAAACGTCTAATGGAGTTTTTTTTAATAACATCGTCGAGATGTGCCCTGTCTCACCGCTGGCACGCCTGCAATCGAATACGCAAACTTTGGAAAACTCGCTGACGCATGCTGCGGGGAATCGTGGCTATCTCCTCGCCCATGTAGCAGCCCATATTGTCGTTTTAGGTGAATGAAGTGGGTTTTGGTGTGTACAGCGACGGTTTTCCCTGCTCCAGTATCGACAATTGGGTATGCTAAAAAAAAAATGTATTTTTTTTAATTTTTTTCTGATGGTTTAGACCATTTTGAAAAACTAATTTGAATATTTCATTTTTTAAGCCTCTAGATATTTTTAAATATTTTTTTAAATTTTGAAACCTTGATGACGTCATCGGTTCACATTACTATGAAACGAACAGCCCTATTTCTATGACGATGAAATGAATAGGCCTTGACGTCAACTGTCAAGTCACTCAAGTCAATCATTCCCAAAGGTTTTTTGGCGGGATTTGTGGTAGACGCATTCGTAGTTTTATTTTGTTGTTTTTTCATTGCACCGGCACTAGCATTACAAATCCAACAGCTAAGGAAGCCTAAATACGTCAGACCTGGCTGTATGGTCTTAGTAACCTTTGCCTTTTCCGAAAACAAAGTCAACAACGAAACGTCAAAGTCAAAATTTACTTGTCATCAAACATCATAATCTATGTATGGACAAGGCCTTCAGAGTTTAAATGTTTTTTAGAACCACAATAAAAATTGGACCTCTAATGAATATCTTACCCATTTAAGTATTTAATTTGAATGACGTTCTAATAATATTTGATTGTTTCAAACGTAGTTTTTGGTGGATGATAAATAAATAGTGCCTTTTTCAGTGCTCGACGAAAGCTCGTCCTCAAATGCAAGGTCCGTAATTGATATGACAAGTAAGAGTGCACGTTCCGTTCAGTGGTGAAATAAGGTTTTATTGTAAACTCGTGACGTCATAGGGGTCAAATGAAGGTTATTGTCCTTTTCCGATTTTTTTACGCAATCTTTTACTTTTTCGAGTGGAAAATGAAAAAATATGGCTTTAAATAAAAATATCTCGAAATGGTTTTTTTATTTTCATGGCTTATAAAAAATTTAGCATACCCAATTGTGCTTATTCATCTGCCCGTTTATGTGAAAGTTGGTCTCGTCCGTAAACAATACATTCTCAAAGTTAGAAAATCGCTCTAGTATAGTGTCAGCCAATAACTTACGCTGAATGTAATCGTTTGGTTTCATTACCTGCACAATTTGAAACTTGTATGGGTGCAGTTTGAGGTACAGATGCAAAATTCGCCGCAGACTGGTTCTGGTAGATGATTCTGGATCGTTACTTATGGAAATTGCAACCTCCCGATTGTACTCATCGCTCCTTCTAGAACGTGGCCGCCCTGTTTGTTTAATATTCGTTGTGGAACCAGTTTGCTCGAACTTCTGGACCCAAGCTTTTATTAAATTAACACTTGGACACTCACTACACGGTGTAATCAGTATTCAATTCTAAACAAGCGTCGTACAGTAACGTAGGAATTGTTGTTTTTGTAAAGCTGCTTTACACAAAAAGCTCGCTGCTGTCCAGTAAAACGGTTCATCATGAATAAAATTCCATGTAACAATGTCTAATTTCCCGCCACTCGAAAACTTTTTAATTTACTTTTTTCTGAGATATTCAGTGTTGTTATTTGCAAAAATTTATAGTATCGCAAGGACATAACCGTGGTGGTATACCAATAGAATGTTATTCGCTGTATCAAAACGTGAATTTTCGGCAAACATAGAGGCAAATAGATTGTATATGTATATTGTAAGTACTGTGTTACCCATTTTGGTATTTACATTTCTAGGGATGCTAGAGATCAGTAAGATCTTGCCCGAGGCCAGGGTGTCGGAGCTAAATTTTGATAAGGTGTCTTCCGGACATGATGAGACTTATTTGCGGAGCTACTATATGGGTGAAAACAATGGCAAACAGGATAATTGGAACCAGGTTATATTTTATAGATCATTATTTTAGTTTTCATTTTACCTCCTCCGTGGCGTCATGGATATTCTATTAGATTCACATTAGCACGGGTTCGATTCCTGGTGGAGTCTAAATTTGTAAGACTCGGTTTGGTTGGTGGAAGGACATTTTCTAAGCCCACTTGACCATCTTTGTGTTAACAGCAATGATGTGTTCCGGCTTGAAGATAAGATAATCAGTTCCCCATTGCTTTGGGGAATCTTAGTAAGCCCATTTTCATCTTCTGCATCATCGTCACTTACCATCAGATAAGAATATGCCAAGGACAAATTTGATTAAAAAAGTTTTACTAAAACGAATAACTCAGGTATACCTACTACAGATTCTAAGGAGTAAGAACGTAGAATTAACCCAAGTGTGAATTTAATTCTAGGAAACTAATCATAAATGTACTTTACATTTGAGCATTAATATGCTGAATAGTGTAACTTAATATGCTAAATAGTGTAACTTAATGGTTGAGCAGTCAACAATTTATTCAAAGTTTATCAAATAGTTTGAATTTGTATATGTAATTCTATGTAGTCTCCTGACTAGGAGTAATCGTAATTCCTACGTTTCAAACATAAGCATAAAAATTACAACTACGTCATGTTACATTTACGTTTTCAGGATGAAGGATGGGATTTACTTAAAAATACTATGAGCTTGGACAATCAAGATGCAGAAGATAAACAATCGAACAATGTGGATCAACTTGGAAATTTGGGCCCTGAAAAGAAAAAAAAAGAAAAACCCAAGACTGGTTTGGATGAACCAAATGTTGGAAGGAATAAAAAATATATCAATAGGTGGGGTGAATCCAAAAGCAGATATTGGGATAATATAAGTTCTAATAATAATGACAAGAAAAACAGAGGGCAAAAAAATGATGAAAACAAGAAAACTAGTTGGAGCGGCAAACCTCTGAAGAGTGATCTGCGGGAAAAACAAGACCAGGATAAAAAAGATGAGGAAAATGAAAGGTATAAACATAAACCTAATAATGATAATTTGGACAAAGACTTTTTGAACGAGTCTAAAAAGGCTAAAACATCAGACTGGGTAGAAAATTCTACGACAAAAAAAAGGATAAATGATTACAACAAACACCCAAGAAATCTTGATGACAAAAGGCCAGCACCAAATAAAAAGGACAGTTGGGATAGTTATGGGAATAAGAAGATAAAAGAATTTGATGACAATGATTATTTAAGAAAAAAAGAAAAAGACACGGAAAAAAATAAAAACAACTGGGACAGCCCAGTTAAAACAGGTTGGGATGATTATAGCCCCACAAAGAAAAATAAAAAAAATCTGAGAAGTGATACTGATAAATGGGATAACATTGAAAGGTCAAAAAAGGATAGCTTGGGTAATCAAGGGAGCTGGGAGAGGAATACAAAAAATAAAGAGGAAAATAAGGACAGTAAACGTACAAAAAAAGATGATTGGGATAAAGATTTTAAAAAAAAGTCCATTTGGGACTATGCACCAATAGGAAAAGATAGTGAGGATGAAAAAGCGTCAAAGAAAGAAAAGTGGAATGATAAAACGATGAAAAAAGAAAGATGGGATGATGAAAAACCAAAGATAGATTGGAATGAAAGATCGACAAAAAAGGGTGTATGGGATGACAAAAGTTTGAGAAACGATAAAAGTGATGATTGGGATAATAAACCAAAGAAGAAAGATAGCTGGGACGATAAACCTATAAAAAAATATTGGAGTGATCAGAGGGAGAAAACTACAAAGCGATGGAGACAGGATAAAACAAACAGAGATTGGAATCCTCCACCAACTAGAAAGAAAAAGTATGATGACTACTATGAAAGACCGCGGAATAAGCATAATAAGAGAGGCAGAGATATGTTAAATGTTAGAACACCAATACCATATAGAGGTAAGAAAGGTATTTATGAAAATGTTTAAAGTATAATATAATTGTTACATATTTACAAAACTTCATTTTTGTTTTATTCCAACGAAAGCGCTGATTCTTAGAAAATATTGAGGTAACTCTTAAACGAAAACAAAGTAAAATTTAGGTATTTACTGTTATGGTGTATTAAAAATCGACATGTTATAGAATAATCGAGGAAAAAAAGATTATGGTGTCAAAACTATGGCTAATTTGGTGAAGATCATCTCTCATCTTGTCCTTGCCTTGTGTCGTCTTGTCGTTGCCTGAAATACTGTGAAGTTGGCTTTGTGACTGTAGAAAAACCTTCATCTTTTTCTGTTGTCGAGGCTCGGAGGAATGCTGTTACCTAAAAATAAAATCTATCATAGTTCTGTCTCGTCAAGGTAAAGTAATTTTTTGAGTTACATAGTCAAACTAAGAACCCTTAGAAGTTATTAGCGGCAATCTTTATAATACAGGGGTTCTATTCTTTGGACATGTATAACCCTCCGTCCGTTCATAATGAGCTATGGTCGTTGTTGATCCGTTGATCCATCCGTCCGGTTTTACATTTGATCCGGTTAGTGGCATTTTGATCGAACGTTTTCGGGTTTCGCAAGCCATGTCAAGCCGGTGGTACGGAACGCCATCACTAGATGGCAGTCGTTAAAATTTGTCAGATGACTTCTAAGCGGCTTTAAAACTTCTGACAGAGGTCCGCCACTAGCCCTACAACCTCCACCAATCCGTGTGTGGCTATGGCCTAACCTTCCCGAGTTTGAGAAGAGACTCTTGCCCCAGCAGTTGGGAAGTTAATGGGTTATAACTACCTACTTCATACATTGCTGGCTGCTCGTTAGGAATTCTGTACCAAAATTCCCTAGTCAGGAATCCCCAGGGCTTCTAAAGAATCCCTACGTTATACATACTGCCGATCTGCAAAAAGCCTGTGCTCACTTGCAGAGGCCTAGGATAGTCTGACGATGATGTTGATACCTCGTGAACTTGGACGTGTTCAGTGGACTTTGTTTTCGTCTTCTTATTTTTCTTGTCGTTGTCGTCATCATCGTAGTAGGACTGGCGTGTGGACTTTATCACGATGTCCTCAGGACCCATTGCTCTTACCAGAGCATGGATTACGTGGCTGAAGAAATTTCGTAGAGGAATCAGTCAGTTTCGGGAGAATGAATAAATATGATTTGCAACTGTTGAAACTTATTCAATATAAAAGTTAATGGTCTTTGTTTGCCAGAAGATAACAGAACGCGAGGCTTAAGCTCAGCTTTGCATTGTTTGAGTGATCGCCAAAATTAGTACGGAGGTAACGCGCAATGGTCGGGAGGCGCCGTTAAATTGGTTTTTAAGCATTGGGCGGGACGCGCGGCGCCACAAGCCATCGTCCCACTCTACACTTTCCGAGTGCAGTGTGCACGCACACAAAATTAAATGCAAAGCTGAGCTTAGGCCTCGCGAACTGTAACTATAACTTCAAAAAGGGATGGCTTACTTTTATTTCTCAAAATCACAATTTACAAGGTTGGCTTTTTTATAAGCTATTCAATAACTTGCCGTGTAAGTTAGTTTGGGGCAAGTCTTGGAAGCTAAATTAGAACCACTTCTTGGTGTTCGATTGAGCTGAAATTTTGCATACACGTTAAATTTGAAGAATATTGCATGGTTAACTAAGTGAAGTCATTCTAAATCCAATATGGCAGGCTCCCAAAGATGGCACAACAGTTATTTTTTATACATCCTTATGAAAGGGTTTGCTGAGAAGATAACGAAACAATTAAATTTTTTCTCAAATTGAAGCTTGTACCTAAAAGTTTTTAGGTTTTTCGAAAATGATTTTATCTACAATCGGTGAACCCTTGCCATTATCTCAACTGATAGTAAGTGACAATGATGCTGAGGATGGAAGTCGGCTTATTAAGATTCCTCAATGCAATGGGGAACCCGCTATCTGATCTTCCAACCGGAACATCAATGCTGTTAATATTTATGTTTGGTGACTTAATAGTGGTAGCTAGCCAAGCGGACGTAGAAAATGCTTTTCCATCAACCAAACCTAGTCTTACAAAGTTGGACTCCATCGGGAATCGAGCCCGCGACTTCAAGCTGTAAAACTAAAGGACTTAAATATTACGATACGAATCTGTTTTATTGGTTAACGAGTAGAAAAATCTTTTATTAAGTTTTGTTTCACTGCACACTCGACACGGGGAAAAGTGACAAGACCTACAACAGAAGAGCAGTCAGTTGGAGGTCAGTGCGAGAAGAAGATAAAAGATTAAACTATTATAAAAAACGTTGCTATAACGTTAACAATTTACCCAGCATATTCAAAGCCTAGTTCCTTCATATGGTTTCTCTCCTTGAGCGTCAGTTTCCCATGGAACTTGTCATATTGATCCAGCTTTGCGATTCCCGGATCCTTCCCAGGTTCCCCTTCATTCCTCCTTATATTGACCCCTACACGGAAGTACCTATAATTCAATTACAAGGCTTTAATAAGTTTAAGAATGTGAAAAAATTCTCAACATTAATAAATTTGTGAAACTGCACTATGCTGATCAAAGATGAATCCAAAGTTGATTTTGTTTTTTACAAGCTTTTATTTAACTTGTCATGTTAGTTAGTTTGGGTCAAATCTTGGAAGATAAATTAAATACTCTTTCTGGTTTTCGATTAAGCTGAAATTCTGCATACACGTTTAGTTTGAATGACAATGTATGGTTAGCTAAGTGACGTCGTTTAAAATCCAATATGGTGGACTCCAAAAGATGGTGGAGCAGTTATTTTTTTAACACCCCCATCATATGGGTATCAAATGAATTGGTTTGCTGTGACGAATATGAAATAATTAAAAAATATATTTTTTAAATTTAAATTTAAATTATTTATTTTAAAATAAAGAAATATTTTTAAACGCTGATATTTAACTTGCAATGTTGTTTTTGTAGATAGGTCCAAATCTTGCGATCGATTATAGAGCGACTTCCAGGGGCCGAGTGAGCTGAAACTTGGTATGAAGCCGTATTCCCGATGACAAAAGATCCTTTTCGTATTTTGAAGTTGATCTGATGATGAACTTTGGAGGTGGAATCAAGGTGTCGGGATCGTCCTTTAATTTCAATAGAATCGTCGGAAATATTTCACTGTGCTCGCCTTATTGCATTAGGAAACGTGTATTTATAGTCTTTTGAGCATTTGGTTTTTTGAATATAAAAAACTCTTTTCAAACTATACATTTTTTTTGTAAACCTCTTAATAGTCGCTATCAAAAATCGTCTTCCATAGAGCTGATTTAAACCTATTCTATAGTAACTTTTTTATATTTAATCAAAAAATAACAAAACTGTAATAAGTTTAAGATTTATTTTTCAGAAAAAATATTTTTAAAAACTTTTATTACAAGCTTTTACTTAAATTGGGTTAGTTGGTTCATCATCATCATCATCATATCAGCCGAAGGACGTCCACAGCTGGACATAGGCCTCCCTCAAGGATTTCTACGCGACCAGTTCTGCACTGCCCGCATCCAGCGGCTTCACCAGGGCATCGGTCCACCGAGTAGGAGGCCTACCTACGCTACGTTTTCCGGTGCGTAGTTCCCACTCGAGAACTTTACTGCCCCAACAGTTAGATGGTTAGTTTGGGTCAAATCTAAGCTATATTAGAACCACTTTTCGGTTTACGATTGAGTTGAAATTTTGGGAACACGTCTAGTTGGAATGAAAATGTTTGGTTAGCTAAGTGACGTCATTTTAAATTCAATATGGCAGACTCCCAAAGATGGCGGAAAAGTTTCTTTTATGCACCCACATGATTTGTGTATCGAATGAATGGGTTAACTGAGAAAAATACGAAATAATTAAAATTCTTTAATAAAATAATTCAAATAAAAGCTTGCATCTAAAGGTTATTGGAAAATTGAGATTTTTAGTTTTATACCTAATAATTTTAAAATACGTTTTACTTTTTTTTTCAATTAAGTGTTTCGAAAACCTAAACCGTACACTTAAAGTTTCATTACAACCGGTCAATTCGTTTTCGAGGAATCTAAATTATTAGTTTGTACACAGGACGATTGTTATTAAAATAAATAATTTCACAACTTTTGTCGTAGAGGTTCAACGCGTTCAATTTGTTTATTTTATTTGCCCTTCATGTGTGGAGTATGGCCATACCCCGGACAAAGAAATGAAGGCGAAAAATGAATACTGTCTTAAAAAGGCTTGTACCCAGTGACGTTAATATAGTCTAATAAACAATCATTCGGGCGAGAAGAGAAATGACATTTCTAAAACAAATGACGAAAAAAATGAAATCACGGCGAAATTCTATACGTTTGAGAACCAAACTTAAACCAATCTGTATCAACCTAGAAGACGAGGGGGTTAGGTCTGAATCTAGAGAGCGGCAGGGAGTGTCCATACTGTATGTTAGTACTAATATGTATACTTTGGTATGGTATCTAACCTTCTAGATTTGGTAAGAGACTCTTGCCCCAGAATTGAGAACTTTATGGTTTGTCGAAGAGTCCTTTCGAAAAGCTGTTTAATTTGAATGTTGAATCTCATCATGCTTCAGCTGTCACCATCATCATATCAGCCGAAAGACGTCCACTGCTGGACAAAGGCCTCCCCCAAGGATTTCCACGACGACCGGTCCTACGCTGACGGCATCCAGTAGCTTCCCGCGACCTTCACCACTCGAGAACTTTACCATCCGCGACTGGTTCTTGCCTGCACCTTGTGGTGTTGGCAGGAATAACGGGCCTCACTGTTATGCCCTAGGGTTGGTAAGTGGGGACGCTATATCATAAACCTGGTAGTTTAGTGTATCTGGTAGCTAAACGAGAGGGAATGTCACAACGGCCATCTGTTCTACGAGCTATGTGCCTTATCCACTGCCACTTAATTTTACCGATTCTGTGAGCTATGTCGACGTATGTTTATCCCACGCTCTTAAGGTTAAGGAAACATCGTGAGAAAATCTGCACACGCCTGCGAAGAAAGTCGACCAACCAACCCGCAATGGGCACGCGTGGTCGACTAAGGCCCGATCGCTCTAATTCAGGGTAGGCTCGAGCTCCTCGGTGGGGACGTATATGAGCTGATATGATGATGATGATTATGTGAGCTATGTCGGTACCTTTGGTGCTCCTACAGATCTCCTCATTTCTTGATTCGATCGCTTCAGTTGTAAACAATAATACCCTTACGATTTCGAAGTTGGCTTTGTAGACGGGTTTTTGTACTTTTGCAGCTCAAACATCTCCTGCAACCGCTGCGATAGCTTCGTCTTGTAACGGAATAGGATTTGAGTGAACGCCTCTTCAGCAAACTCTTGCTGCTCGAATTTCTAAAAAAAAAAAAAGATAATTTCAGGATAGTTCGGATAGGGTAAAGTGTACCAGGCTGTTCTAGTTCTAGTTTTAACAAAGGTATTTTGTCAAATATGTTCTAACTAGGAAAAACGCGTTCTATCTAAAAACTGGTTTTAACTGTCATCATCATCATCATATCAGCCGAAGGACGTCCATTGCTGGACATAGGCCTCCCCCAAGGATCTCCACGACGACCATTTCTGCGCTGCCCGCATCCAGCGGCTTCCCGCGACCTTCACCAGTTCATCGGTCCACCGAGTGGGAGGCCTGCCTACACTACGCTTTCCGGTGCACGGTCGCCACTCGAGAACTTTACTACCCCAACGGCCATCTGTTCTACGAGCAATTGGTTTTAACTGTAACATAATATAAAAGCCATTATTGCTTCGCCCCCATGGCATAGGATCGTAAATGTAAAAATAAAATAACAGTCGAATTGAGCAACTCCTCCTTTTTTGAAGTCGGTTGAAAATAAAACTCGACTTCTCATTTATGGCCTGTGTGAACGATGGACAGGATTGTCTGCGGGGATTTGCAGACAAAATCAATAAGACATCTTAAATTAATAGGTCCACTGACTCGGTGGCTCAGTGGTTTGTGCTCTTGACTTGACTACTTATCCAAGGGCTATGGGTTCGATTCATTTGTGTGATGAGCAGATTTGTTTGCTCTGTGTCTGGGTGTTAAATATCTATATATGTATGTATTTAAACGTGTATAAGTATTTGTATCAGTCTCTGGTTCTCATAACACAGGGAATCCTACTTTGGGGCCAGATGACCATTGACCATATGTGATTTGTCCCAGAATATTTATTTATTTTATATCCTTGATTTTTTATAAAGCTGCGGCCATTTGCAGACAATCCTGCTTCAACATATCAGCCGAAAGACGTCCACTGCTGGACGAAGGTCTCCTCTAAGGATTTCCATAACGACCAGTTCTCCATTGCCCGCAACTAGCGGCTTCCCGAGACCCTCGCCAGGTCATCGTTACACCGAGTGGGAGGCCTGCCACCGTTACGTTTTCCAGTGCACGGTCGACACTCGATAACTTTACTGCCCTAACAGCCATCTATTCTACGAGCTATGTGTCCCGCCCACTCCTACTTAAATTTAGCGATTATGAGAGCTAAGTCGGTTACATTGGTTCTCCTGCGGATCTCCTCTTTTCTGATTCGATCACGCAGGGAAACTCCGAGCATAGCACGCTCCATTGCCTTGCTATAGACAATTATGATTGCTGTCTCTATAATGTCTAAATCCCAAATTCACGAAGTCGCGGCATTAAACAAAGCTTTTGAAATTGATGCCGATGCATCAATTAAAGCGTGGAACGCCCTCTAGCTAGTGGAGCGATGATTTTTGCAAAGTTGTCGAAGACTATAGGATGCGCAGTGCTGAAGATAAGTAGGTACTTTGAGACTTATTTACAACAGTATACCAATATTGGCTGATAATAATTACAAGTCAAAGTACATTCAAGAGCTTCGGGTGGCGTAACGGCAATTAAGGGCTGGTACTTCGTATCCGGGAGTCCGTGGTTCGAATCCTGCCACGTACCAATGTGTTTTCGAATTTTGATTCCATATTTACGTTTATCCGAAGTTCTTATGGCGAAGGAAAACATTGCATCGTAAGGAAACCTGCAGACGCCTGGGAAGAAACTTGAACGTTCGACCAACCAGCACTGATCCGCCTAATTTAGGGTAGGCTCGAGCCCCCCGGTGGGGATGTACATGAGCTGATATGATATGATGATGATATTGTTTGGTAAGAGAAACGGTAAACGCAAGAAGTTTTGATGGGCCTTCTTAAACAAAAATGGGTAAATGGCCTGGATTTGTTTGATTTTTTTTTTTAGGTGTAACAGTTTACCTATATTTAACAGTAGATCTATAAAGGTATTATAGTAAACATACCTTCTCTTCAAGAATTTTCCCGTATTCTGGAGTCCGCCTGAAGCGCTGCAGCACATTCTTTAAGTCCGTCTTATAGAGTTTGTGCGCCTCATCGTGGACATCGTACTTCCTACTGCATTTCACTGTCATTGAAAAAACTGGAAGTTTCGAGAGTATTATATTACCTTTTTTTATTTTATTCACGATCGGTAAGCCCTTGGCATCATCTCACCTGATGGTAAGTGATGATGATGCCGAAGATGGAAGCGGGCTTACAAAGATTCCCCAACGCAATGGAGAACTGGCTATCTTATCTTCATGCCGGAACACATCAATGTTGTTAACACTGATGTTTGGTGGCAAGACTCAGATAAGATGGCGGTGGCTTAGAAAATGCCCTACCACCAACCAAACCGAGTCTTACAAGTTGACCCCACCGGGAATCTAACCCGAGACCTCCTGGTGTGAAGCGAATGGACTAACCATTACGCATCGGAGATTTTAAATATTTTGTTTTTTTATTACTTATTATTATTTATTTATTTTTATATTTTTTGTAGCATAATAAAATTTTAAATAAAACCCATAGTGTGGTTTTAAATACTTTTAATGATAGGAAATAATTTTTAACAAATAATAATATGTATTACTATTATATATTATTTTTTCACTAATTGATAGTTAAGTATGTTTTAGGAGGCTACCCTGAGGTACAAATTTGAATCTTTAATATGGAACAAAATATAGCAGTTTTTGTAAACGTCGGGCTTTTAAAGACCCCACGCGACCAACCGAGGGTTAATATGATAAAACAGGTTTAAATAGAAGTTATACTAGATTATGATGAAAGAAACGAAATGGTGAAATGGTGAAAGATATTGAAAGAGTTTTTGAAAACAAATTTCAGCGCATGCGTTAAAAAGAAGAAATAGATGAAATGAAAAGAAGATCGAATGAAAGAAGATTGAATAACTGCGCACTACAGTTTGTTTGTTTGTTACCTTTTAATGCTTCAACACCTCGACCAATCTTGATGAAATTTAGCATGCTGGTAGCCTGTGTTACTCGGATGCAAATAGGCTACGTTTTAACCCGTGAAAATATCATAGGCCGATGCAGTTCCTGAAGAACTGAAAAAAAAAATCTTTACTTATTGATATAATAACGTCCTGATAAAGTTCCCGAGGGATATGGAAGAAACTCATTTTCACTATCGCGCACGTCGGTATCGCAACGGAGCAACGAAGCAACAGATTGAATTGTTTTTTTTTTCTAAAGATTTGATGTGGGAAGTAACATAGATGTTAATCAGAATATTCCGATATAGTACGTGAAGGATCTGGAGAAAACTGATGTCCACGCTCGCGAGCCGCTTGCGGATCACGCACCACTCACCCGCAAAGAGAGTCATACAAACGATGTACACGCGGGTGAAGCCGCAGGCAAAAGCTAGTAACACAAATTGTGAAAGATTGTATGGATGAATGGATTTTTGTTCTTCAATCACGCTAGAACCCCGCTATAGAATCACGATGGCTCAAAAAATCGCTTAACTTTAGTTGCAGTGGGCGAGGCACATAGCTCGTAGAATAGATGGCCGTTGGCACAGTAAACTTCTCGAGTGGCGACCGCGCACCGGAAGACTGGTGGGCTGACGACCTGGTGATGGTCACGGGAAGCCGCTGAACGCGGGCAGCGCAGGACCGGTCATTGTGGAAATCCTTGGGGAGGTCTTTGTCCAGTAGTGGGCGTCTTTCGGTTGATATGATGATGATGATTACAACTTATATAAGGATTTTCGTAGTTTGGTAAGAATGGATGGATCCAGCACCTGAATCCACGTCCTACGAAAGAGTAAGTGCCATTAATAGAATCACTGATTCATGAACCATTTATTGTAGGTACCAACATTTACAAGTTCATGAATCATACTCGTATATAGGGTCTTAACAAGCACTTATTTTTAACTGGAGCTTGTACTCAAGAAACTGAAGAACTTTCCTCAAGAAATCCATGGTCAATTCGCAATTACGATTTTTTAATTAAATTATCAAACTGCTCAGAATAATTCCCCGGTTTACGAACTTGACAGGCCAAAGTCCAATGACCGCGCCGATCCGCAATGGTATTCCGCGCAATTTAATATTTATATTTAAAAAAAACAAATGCGAATTGACCATGGGTTTCTTGGGGAAGTTGTTCAGTTTCATGAGTAAAAGCTCCAGTTAAAAAAAGTGCACACCTTTGTTAATACCCTGTATAGTATGAGCAAATTCATTAGCCATTTTGGGCCCTTTTTTAAAGCTTTTATTTAACTGGCAATGTTTGTATGAATGTATGTGTGTGTGTTAGTTTGTTTAGGTCAAATCTGGCAAACGATTTGGTCCAACTGAGTTGAGCTGAATGAAGCCGTATTCCCGGTGACAATAGATCCTTTTGGTATTTTGAAGTTAATTTGATGATGAATTTTCGAGATGGAATCAAGGTCCCCGGATCATATTTTATTTTCAACAGAATCGTAGGAATGCTTTCCTGTTTTTTTTTTTAATTTGAAAACGTGCCGTGAGCATTTGGCTTTTGAGCAAAAAAACTCTTTTCAAATTAAAGCTTGTAATTAAACGATTTTAGGTTTTTATTCATCTTGTTTAAATGTAGCCGAACGACATTGTTAAACATTGAAAATGGTGTTTCGCTCGCTCCGCTATGGGTACCTTTTTCAACGAACGTGTGACATAATGACTTCAGTGTCAAAATGTGGGTATTGGCAAGGGATTCAATGGAAAACATATTTTATTGAAGTAAAACTTCTTTACGCACGCTTCACTTGGGGAGTATGCTGATGGATGCGTGACGAGAGCGTTACGGAAGTGTGATCGGGCGAGGTGAACGGAAGTTGAGAGGGATATATAAATTAGTGAATATAGAAAGAGAGATACTATTTATTTTTGTTTACCAACAATATCGGTTGCCAAGGCAAAAATATCGATTGTCAAAACGATCAAAACAAATATATAAGATAAAAAAGATTTGATCATTCTTAGGGGATAATAAAAATCTTTCATAAACTGTATATATGACAAAAAAGATTTGATTATTTTCTGATGAATTAAGTATTTACTTTCATACATATAGATGGAGCTAAAGAAGTTTTACTTCAGTCGTGTGCTTCAGGACTACAGGTTTTAGATAGCATACTCTTATTTTTTTTTAATATAAAGGGCTCTTGTGAAAAATTGAAAACCTAAAAATATGTTTTTTTCTCTCGACTTTAGTCATAAGAAGATCTTAAAAAACAATTCAAATAATTGAAAAAAAAACACCTAGAGTATTGATGTCATGCTACATTTCAATTGCAATAAAAATGAAATTGGTTGATAAAACTAAAGATTCTTATGTAAGTGTGCATGTGGACTCCATTTATTTATGTAAAAAACACTTATCCGCCTCTGTGGCGATATAGTTAAGTCCATTAGCTTTACATCAGGAGGTCGCGGAATCGATTAAGACTCGATTCGTTTGGTGGAAGGACATTTTCTAAGCCCGCCTGGCTAGTTACCACCATATTACCTAAGGCTTGCCGTCAAACATCAATGCTAACAACATTAAATTTTACTAGCATTGATGTTTGACGATCAATTTGATGTGTTCCATCTTAAAGATAAGATAGCCAGTTCCCCATTGGGGGACTCTTGGTAAGCTCGCTTTTATCTTCGGCAACATCGTAACTTACCGTCGGGTGAAATGATACAAGGGGCTTACTGATTATGGATAAAAAATTGTTTAAATGTAGTTGGTTTGATTTGAAAAAGTAAAGTTTTATTAGTTAATTTTCAATGTATACACGAAGGTCATGAACGGAATCTGTGAATTTCGAAGTAATAAGAACCTATATAGATAAAATGTACGTCAGCCCGCGCACTAAATTTTCTCGACTTTTTTTAAATTTTATTTTTATAATAAAATTGAATATAAAATAATTTTAATAGTTTTGATGAATTCATGTTGCATGAACAAATACTGACCATGACCATGACGGTAAGGTTAGGTTAGGCTAGCATGACTTGTTCTACCGTGAAAAGGAGCCGCGCAAAGCGAGGCTCCGTCCTACTCGGTTTTATTCGGAGTTTTTTAATCAGTAGTTTTACAAAACGGCGTACTTTATTTCAGCCGAATTGAAAGCTGGCTGAACAAGAGGTAGCCGCATTACAAAACAGCGACGTTTTTCAAAGCGGCGCGCCCGTTTTGTAAAACGGCTTAATCTACGATATGGGTACGGTATATACTCATTTGTAAATAAATATTTACTTTTTCGTAATAACATGATAATTCAATATCTCCAACCATCACACTAATATTATAAAGGCGAAAGTTTGTGAGTGTGTATGTTTGTTACTTCTTCATGCAAAAATTACTGAACGCATCTGGCTGAAATGTGGTAGGTAGACAGATTAGGACCTGGATTAACACAAAGGCTACATTTTTTCAAAGGTCAAAAGTCATAAAAACGTTGTCCACCCGGGTGAAGCCGCGGGAAACAGCTAGTAGTAAATAAATATACTTTAATTTTAGTCTTCTTAATTTTTCCGGATACGAGGGGATCACGAAAAAAAAAATTAAAACGAATTATTAAAAAAATATTTATATCTCTAGTTTAAAAAAAGTTACAAGGCTCCTAACAGCACTGCGCACCCTCGCAAAAGTTATAGAAACGTTGTCCATGCGGGTGAAGCCACGGGAAACAGTTAGTTTGTAAAAAAATCGCAAGTTTCAATTTAATTTGTAGGAGATTCATAAAAACACGATTTTTTCCAGACCAATGGGTATTACAATGTAATAATATACAAACAAAAGCAACTACGACACATACAAAGTTTCAGCAAAAATACCAGTTTTTGTTGAATGACAGCTACTCTTCGGTTTAACGGTACGAAGCTTTGCATTTAAGAAGCTATTATTAATTATTTATTTATTTCATTTTTTTTGTTATTAGTTCTAGATATTAATCAGTTTTTGGTCACCTACTTTAGCAATTTGTCATTCTAATTTATTTGCCAACTGCTGGTTTTTATTTGTTTTCTGGTTGCTCTTTTAAACTTCTAAGCTTTTACATTATAATTTGTATTCTGTATAAAAAAAACCGTTTATACCTATCCATATTGTTTGTTACCTATCATTAAACGTGGTTACTTTGTTCGCCTCACGGAGAAATCCGTCGGACCGGTTTCCGTCCCGGCGCGGGCGGCGCGGGCGGCGCGGCGCCGGCAGAATATCAGCGCTGTAGGTACATAATTACCTGCAGCGTATGCTGAGTCGGAGCCATTTCAAAGTTACGGCACAATCCTAAGTATCTACCCTCTTTATACATTTAAGCTTAGATATAAGAAGTTTTTTTATTTTATTTTTGTGTATCAATTGTAATTAATGTAGCTTTGAATAAATGTTTTATCTATCTATCTATCTATCATTTTGTTTTGAAATTGATAAATAAAAAAAACTTTTGATATTAATACCTAGATAAAATAATTAAAAACTCTTAAGTTCCAAATTTAACTCGTAAGTTCCTAATCGGCCTATAGATTTAGCCTCCAGAGCCAAGCGTGACGGACGGACGCACGGACGAACGGAATTGAGATGTTCGGTTTTTCGATATAGAAGACATTTTCACAAAAATTAGAAAAACTTTTTTTTCACGATAAAAATACTTCCTCTATCCTACGTTACTCGTACCGCACGTACCGTACACGTCCGTACAACGGTGTCGAGACAGTAAAAACATACCCTTTTAAAACACTAATAGAAATTGATGTATGAGGGGTCCAATCACTAGTTTTAAAAAAAAATACACAATTGGTAAGCCCTTTGGTATCATCTCACCTGATGGTAAGTGACGATGACGCCAAAGATGGAAGCGGGCTTACCAAGATTCTGGGTTGTATGGGGTCAGGGAACCTTCGACCAATATAACAGCTATTAACCGGCCCTATCCATACATTTATCTCATAAAAAAATGAGTTAAATAATCATGAAATCATGCGAATTTTTAAACATTATTTTAGAAAATTAAATTAGAAATGTATTACAAAACGTTTACTTACGAATGAAAAGTGATGCCCTAATCATTATTCGTGAGACGAAATCACTGAATGCACACATTCTTTTATGTAGGCACCGTTGTTCGTGTGGGCCGGTCCATAGCCGTTAATTGGTCGAAGTAATAACCCGTTAAGAGCAGGCTCCTGGCTCAGCACCGGCGAGAAACCTGATATTTAATCTTATGGAATCAGCTTTACAGTTGAATTTCGCGTGAGTGTCTTAACGCAACTTACGTCCTGTACTTACTTCGGGCGTAAATGCACATTTTCGATCATTGCGAGCTTAGTAAATATTCTAAGACACTTTTGTCTTAGCCGTTTTATCAATACCTTTATTATCTTACTATCGGTATTTATATCATATGCCTAAGTTATGTAATTTAGGAGAAAATCCAATAATCTCCCAAAACTACATATTTTCATAAAATAAAAAGCATCGAACGAAAACCAATAAATCGTGTTTTTGTTTTAGCCATACGAAAGAATAAAGTTCAAAGGATCAGCTGTAGAGTTTTTCACGTTCAGCAAGCTTGCGACCGACTCAAAATATGCTAGCAAAAATGGACTTATTTTGGGAGCCTGCTCTTAAAATAATAAATACATACCTAAAAGAAAACTTAGCAATCGATTTGTACAACTTATAATACACATATTGTTCTCTTTCTACTGTATGTGTTTATCATTATTGTGTAGGTACGTACTCCTAGTCATGAAATAAGAAACATTTTATTTTTATGTGATTTAATTTTATTACCACAGTAAACAAAAAACCGGTCAAGTGGAGTCGGACGCGCACACAAAGGGTTCCGTACTATCGTATAGGAAAAAACATACGTTATTTTATTTTTGTTATTTGTTATTATAGCGGCAATAAAAATATATTTGAAAATTTCAACTGTCTACTTATTGCGGTTTATCAAATACAGCCCGCTGACAGATAGAGGGACGGACAGCGGAGGCTTAACAATAGGGTTCCGTTGGCACCCTTTTGGTACGAAACCCTAAAGCACTCCCCGGACACTGCATACAACGGTCGTAAAATGAAATTTATAAAAACAATAGACGGAGCAAACAAAATTCGGCGAAATACTATACGTTTGAGAACCAAACTATAACCAATCTGTATCAATCTGTGTGACGAGGGGGTGAGGTCGCAATCTTGAGGGCGGCAGGGAGTGTCCATACTGTATGTTAGTACTAATATATAAACTTTGCCTATAGTTTTGCATACAGTGCCCAAATGCCCACAATAAATCATTAGGTACTAGAAAATTGAATTTTGTTTCTCGTACATGTTAACTGTAAGTGGCTAAAATTTAGTTTTTTTTTGTTTTAGGGTTCCGTAGTCAATAAGGAACCCTTACAGTTTTTGCCATGTCTGTCTGTCCGTTGTATCGTACCTACCTAACTTTGATTTCGTTATTGTTGGTTATTTTTTTTATTTGTACATAAAATTATTATTTTCTTTTTAAAGTCGGTTTTAAGTATTTAAACTTTTTTTAATTGAATATATTATATTCTACTATTTACAGTTTTTCAGATGTCAAGTGTCTGTTAGTGATAAGCGCCTGTACAATTGAGCCGCATTATGTGAAAACCCATTGACGGAAGCGAATATGCATTGAAATGAGCCTATAGTTGATTAGTTCAACCGCCACCGTGGCGTAATGATTAGTCCATTCACGTCACGGGTTCGATTCCCAGTGGGGTCAACTTGTAAGACTCGTTTTGGTTGGTGGTAGGGCATTTTCTAAGCCCGCCTGGCTAGCTACCACCATCTTATCTCAGTCTTGCCGCCAAACATCAGTGTTAACAACATTGATGTGTTCCGGCTTGAAGATAAGATAGCCAGTTCTTCATTGCGTTGGGGAATCTTGGTAAGCCCGCTTCCATCTTTGGCATCATCGTCAATTACCATCAGGTGAGATGATGCCAAGGGCTTACCAATTGAGAATTAAAAAAACCGAAGTTGTCTGTAAAGTCGGTTTACGGACGATAATTTACGTGATAACGTGTCACAAGCCGAACTCTTGTGTGCTTTAGACCACACGACTGAAGTAAAACTTCTTTAGCTCCATCTTTAAGGAGATGTAAAATACCGCCCATAAACTGAATGAGTGAGTTAACTGTACTTGTACAAGTTAAAGTACAACTCTCGCTTGCACGCTCTGCTCAGGCGTAACGTAACAATGACGTCACACTGGCGTAACGCAACGATGGGCGTAACGCGATAATGACGTCTCACTGGCGTATCGTGATAATGGCGTCACACTGGCGTAACGTAATAATAAAGTCATATTTTTTCGTGTATGCAGCTAGTGTCATCAATTTCTATGACGCTATCACGTCAAAAAAGCTCTCAGAATCGCTAAACTTAAGTGGCGGGCACATAGCTCGTAGAATAGATGGCAGTTGGTTCAGTAAAGTTCTCGAGTGGCAACCGCGCACTGGAAGATGTAGTGTGCCGGCGTGTGGTTTTTGTGATATTTTCGGGACAACAGAAGAAACGCTATTGTTTCTGTGGTTTCCTATATTCTAATGCATCTTATGCGACCTCTGTCTTTACATTTGGTAATTAAGGCATTGCACTTGAAGCGGACAGGTAAAACATGTTGATGTTTCCGAAATTAGTAATATTTGATTTCTTCTTATCGTGCGGCAGAATTAACCGTGATATCCAAGGGGTAGACGGTGGTTGCCTGGTGTTGCACATAGCATCACCCGCGGTCACGTGTAGGGTATTTAGATTAACACCTACGGACGTATGCAACGCGATCTTCGTACGCATCTGGAATCAGATGTGTAGGTTTCCTCACGATGTTTTCGTTCACCCCGTTAAAGCAATCGGTGAGTATATGTACGTAAGTTTATAAAAACTCATTGGTACATTGATTAAGTTATACATGGTGTGTGAAAATTGGTATTGTACCCATTACTAGGGCTTGAAACGCAAACTATCGTTTCGAGCCAATCTCCTTTTTGCGTTTCATAATTAAATTCTCGTTAGATTTTGTTCGTCTATAGAAATTGAATTTGAAAAAATTTGTTTCTTTTTGACAAGAAGAAGAGGATTGAAAAAATAACAATGGAATGGTGGTCACCGCAAACCTATTTTTGACCGAAAATAAGATTATAAATTTAATAAGTTGCCTTTTGCTGTTTTTCTAAGTTGTATGGTGCAGTTTTTTAGTATATTACAGATCCTTTGCCGATATTTCAAGGGTTTTTACCGAGTACCTAATGGACAACTAATATAATAACGGCGAAATAGCCGACGTATTACATCAGCAGGCTAAGCAAATAACTGATCGAGTCTTGGCTGGTACAGCTCGAATACCTTTTTCGTCAGCCTGAGCATCTACCACCGTCGTGCCACCTGCGAAGGGAAGTAGTCACCTTTTTTCTTCAGGTCAAGATTCCTTTTGGTTTTCATGAACTTTAGAAATTGAACAGTGTTATTATTTTATGTGTGCCTTTTTACGTTTAATTTAAGGTATTATCTATCACAGAATTAAGAGTAACAATCTATACGTATGGATTGTCCCTTCTACTACTTATTAAGGTTTAGGAATAACTAAAAGTGTAATCACACGTTTGTACTCCATGTTCAATTTTAGTCATAGTCTCTCAACCTATTGAAAATTGATATTATTATAAGTACCATTTTACATTTCGCGGTGACCAATTCCTTTTGATACTAGCTGTTATTAAATACAAATTTTAAATTACATTTTAATTTATTACCTCTAAATATATATTTTAATTTATTACCTCTAAATCTTACGTATTATATGTGGCAAATTCCGTGAGGGTTTTTATTGCAAGTTCCCATTATTTTTGTCACAGGCTTTCACTCATTATATTAGTCAATTCGTAAAAAAAAATTCAACGCTCCATACAAAATTGGTCAACCAGCTGATCGTTTTCTATGAAGAGTTTAAAAAAAATGAGATTTCAGCAAACTTGTAAAACAAAAGTTGTTCAGTATGATGAGTAGAAGCCCCAGTTAACGGGACCTACACCAATTTTGTTACACCCTGTATATGTCCTCGGCCTAGGCATACAATATTTTTCGGTACAATATACATATAGTTAACGAGATATAGGGCATTTAATTTTTGACTAATTAACATGTATGCTTTACTTCAAACCCAAGTACCGGATATTGCTAGAAAGCTGAAATTTGCAGGATAAGATATTATTGACAGAATTATCAAACATACCAAGTATCAATTATCTGGCCTTTATGATTTCGGATTTATTAACATCTGAAACATGTCGATTGCGTGACTGACTCACTCGCTTACTCACTGATATCATAAAAACCTTGGTAGGTATGTAGGCTGTAAATTGTATAATAACAACGGAAAAATTAAAAAAATAGAAACTAGAAAATAGAAGCTGAAATTTTCAAGGTAAGGTGTTATAAAAAAAATATCCAACGTGCAAAATATCAAAAAAAAAAAATTATTGATCATCAAAACCTGAAGGGCTTTTTCTGAAGTCCTTGAAGACTGAAATTTGGTGCGTAAGCTAGAAATTGCATCTAAACAACGGAAAAACTAAAAAACAAAAAAATCACAATCCAGTCCCTCGTATAGGGGGATGCATATCTGTACAGTCTGCACATTTCGAACCTTTATAGTTTCAGTTTCTATGATGCTAAAAAGCTGATATGCTGAATGCACCGGCTCTAACATAGCAAATCAAAATAGATATGATGATTATTTATGGAATACTGTCTCAAAAGAGCTCGTACCCAGAGACGTTCATTTGTAAAAAAAAAACATATCATGGGTGAAAAATGACGTACCTTATGCGTAGTGCTGTTTTGGAGGGTGCATTACCACAGTATTACGATATGACTTACAGTAGCGCAACGCCTTTGATGCCGCATGATGCCGCCACGGCGGGCGTAGGTACTAGCAGTACTATCCTGTAGTCAGCCTGCTGCCACGCTGCCCGCTGCCCCGCAAGTACCCTTCCGTTGCTCTGCGTAAGTACATTCGTTACACTACTGTAAGCCGCTATATCGTAATACTGTAATTACTCAGGGGGAACGTGAAACAAACTCGTACTAATCTTATAAAATGGAGGGTAAGGCTGAATCTGGAGTGCGACAGGGAGTCACCATACTCTATGTTATAATTTGATTATTGGAAGGGTATTTTTTAAGCCGGCTACCACCATTTTATCTTGGTCTTGCCGCTAAATATCAATGTTAACAACATTGATGTGTTCCTGTTTGAAGATAAGTTAGCCAGTTCCCCATTGCGTTGGGGAATTTTGGTAGGCCGGCTTCCATTTTAGGCATCATCGTCACTTACCACCAGGTGAGATGATGCCGGCTTACCAATTGTAAATAAAAATAAATAACTAAAACTTGTCACTTCGTTTTATTTCTGCTCCATTGCATTCAATTAAAAATTTTAGCGTCCTCTTTTGGCCGGCGGCGAACTTCTCGCAGTAACTGTTGTGCGTTGTGTTGTGTTGGCGTGTAGCGTAGCGTTGGTCGGCTTCACTGCTAGGGCACTAGATTTAGCAAATGTGTATGTTGGCTCTGTGGTTGAGGTCACCTGAAAAATTTACAGTATCTCGTCTTCATCACGTTAATATCAGCCGGACGACATCCACTGCTGGATAAAGGCCTTCCCAAGGATTTACACAGCGACTGGTCCTACACTGCCCGCATGCAGCGCTTTCCCAATAGCTTCACCAGGTCGTCGGGGCATCGAGTTAAAGGCTTGCCTACGCTACGTCTTGAGGTGCACAATCGCCACTCGAAAACTTTACTGCCGCATCGGCCATTAGCTGTTCTACGATCTATGTGCCCTTGCCACGCCCACTGCCATAATTACCGATTTTAAAAAAAATCACAACGAGGAGGACTCTGCAGCATTTTTTTTATGGACATGGAGAGTGCGCAGTGGGCGACTCGTAACCCGCAAGCGGCTAGCCATCGACGTTGCGCGGTGAATAGGGTATTTGACAGTGTTTAAAATAAATTAAAAAAATATAATTCGCTAAATAGCATTTCTCCGACAAAAGCATAAAAACTTATTCATTTAACATTTTATTCTAATTTTAATTTTATATTTATGAAAATCACTAAATTAGTTCGTCAAAGACAATGACGTCACATGTTTGTAACACGAACAATTTCAGAACAAAATGTCGTTTTTGACAGTTGATAAAAAGTAACTCAAATGGCTAGCAGTCAAATACCGGATTGTGCGCGTTGATTGTTCACATCTACCTTTCTTCCAACCCAACCAATTTAAGTGGGCAATAGTTCAAAAGCGAATTATGTGATATATTATTATCTAAGATTATTTAGCGAGTGTTCTAAGATCATAACAAAATGGGTACTTCAATAAAAACCGGAGATATTAAGAAAGAACGCTATGAAAATCGCGTTTCAGTGTAACTATGAAAGCACAGATTTGTCATCATGCATTGGAAATCGCTCGAGCATATGCATTTACGCACATTTTGACACTTCAATCATTACAATACCCCAAAAACTTTAAAAGTAATCGCAATGTCACACTTTCGCTGAAAAGTGTACCTACTCGAAGCAAGCGAATTATTTTTTTAATTAAAAAAATGAAGTATTCATTATTTTATTTTATTTTTATTTTATTTTTATTAGGAGAACACAAACGGTAATGTACATTGATACTTAAGGGATAAAATATAAATAGAAAGGTAAGTCTATACATTCCAACAACGAGTTCCACAATTATTTAAAAATATAAGCCTACTTATCAATCTACCGCTATAAACAGTCAAAAAGCTGTCATTAAAAAACTATAAAATAAATTTAGAAAACAACAAAATAGAAGTAAAAAGAATGGATAATTATTAGAGAAAAAAAAAATATTTGTAAAACTAAGAATCAAAAAGTATGTTAAAAGACAATAAAAGACGATAAAAGTGCTATTCTATCCGCTGTTAAGTAAAGAGATAATATTTGTTCTATATCTTGTCAAGGGTGTGCTGAATATATCGAGATCAGAAAACTGTTCGTTATATCTGTTAAGCATTCTATAAATTGGCGATCGCTTTCCTGCATTGGTACGACAAAAGTTTACAGAAAAGAGCCGCTTAGACCTGAGAGACCTCGCCGGCACGCGATAACCAATACTATTGACGAGCTCAGGACAATCAATATAATTGTTGATCAATTTATACAGACACAATTGCTCTAGCTGAATACGGCGTTGTTCTAGAGACATAATATTAAATTTGTCAATCAGTTCGTTATAGTTATTGCAACGGCGACGATAGCAACGAAAACTGATCATTTAAAGAATTTTTTTTGTACCCTTTCAATAGCGTGAGTGTAAATATTATAATACGGATCCCAAACCATTACACAGTATTCAAGAATTGGCCTAATAAGACTACAATATAAGTAAATATATGTACTGGGTTCCTTAAAAACCTTAGAAATACGTGCTACAAATCCAAAAAGCTTAAATGCTTTGTTGACTATCGTATTAACATGATCTCTGAGTATCAGTTTTGAGTCTAACATTACTCCTAAATCCCTTATAGTAGAAACCTTTTGTAAATTTGTAGTCCCCAGACTGTAATTGTAATTAACAGGTTTAATTTTTCTCGTGAATGAAATAACTTGACATTTAGGATAACTTAAATAAATTTTGTTTATGTCACAGAAATTTTGTAGGGATAACAAATCCAATTGTAACAGAGTACAGTCATTTGTATTGTTAATAGATTTATAGATTTTTAAATCATCTGCATATAGAATAAATTTTGAATATTTAATGTACCTATTAATGTCATTTATGTAAATAATAAATAAAAATGGCCCTAAAATGGAGCCTTGTGGCACACCTGATGTGACTATAAACGAGCTGGATTCATAACCATTCACTACTATTTTCTGATTTCTATTGTGTATATATGATGTAAACCAGCGAAGTAATGATCCTTATACAGAACATTATACAGATCGATAGGCTGATTGACTTATTTAGTGAAATATTATAATTATGAAGTGTCAATTATTTATTATAACGGGTCCTACTGTTTTTTAAGGGTTTCGTACCCAAAGGGTAAAAACGGGGCCCCTATATTACCCCCATAATATTACTTGGGGACCCCATAATATCAGGGGTAGTAAAATGAGACGTGACTTGAAAATATCAACTGTCTAGCTATCACGGTTCATGAAATACAGCCTGGAAAAGACAGACAAACAGACAGACAGACGGACAGCGAAGACTTAGTAACATGGTCCCGTTTTAATTTAGGTTTGGGTACGGAACTCTAAAAATGATCACAATTTCGTAAAAAAAATGTCGAAGTTCCGTAGTTGATAGAAAATAATGTAATTTTTTACGAAAATCTGACAAAGCACGAAACCGGCAACAGTTTCTAGAACGTGTTTACAATATTTACCGAAGTAAGTTCGTACGTTTGTATGCAGCACGCTAGGGTGGCCTGCAGGCACACTAGCCTTAAAAAACACAGCCTTAACAAACAAACGAACCTCCTTCAATAAAGTAGACCTCAGTGATTAAAGCGAGGTATTGATTGGAACAGTAAATTTGTCTCTTTCTTTTTGTTTACGTGTAAAGAATAAAGAAAATAATCACACTTTTTCACTTTTTCAATGGTTGTTCGTTTCAATCAAAAACTACAAAGAAAGCTAGGTAAAAGCTTTTAATATTGCATTGTCACGCGATATACATATGCATGCAAAATTTCAGCTCAATCGGAAACCGGGAAGTGGGTCAAATGTAACTTGCAAGATTTCACCCGAACAAACATACATACATACATTGCAACTTTTAAAAATAATAACATTACTCACTTTGTATTATCATAACAAATGTTGTTGTTTATTTTATAGTTGTTTAAAATATTAGTCATAACTAGAGTTGAAAGTAACGGTGTAGAACTATCTTTGGGATTTTTTCTATCGAGCCAAAACTGCTCAATCGTGTTTCTAATAACTTTTGACTTTAAGGAACAGGAAAATAAGGGTATTTTTTTTGCCTTGGGTTTTCTATCGTTTAGGAGTAATGAACGTCAAAAATAAGGAAAATCTTTAATATGTGCCCTAGAGCTTCACGACCTCATTCCCCCCCTCTCCATTTCATCATCGGACGACCAGGCGCGGAGAGCGGTTCCACCCCTTTGTCGTCAATGTTCCACCTTTTCGCACGAAGCGTTTTGCTTCTTCGTTCATCATGCGAACGGCCAAGGAGTGGAATTCCCTTCCGTCGTCTGTATTCCCCGATTAGTATAATTTAGGAATCTTCAAGACGAGAGTGAATAGGCACTATTTGAGCTTGCGTGTTACATCCTCAGCTGCATCGGCATTTACCATCAGGTGAAGTGCAGCCAAAAGCACTCAAATTTTTAATAAAAAAATAATAAAAATACGATGTTGTCTATAAAGTCGGTTTACGGACGATAATTTTACGTGATAACGTGTCACAAGCCGAATGCTTGCGTGCTTTAGACCACACAACTAAAATACCGCTCATAGTCGTGTGAGTTAACTCATTAGCTTTTCCTCACAGAGAATCGACCGAAATGGAACACCTCTTGTAAGATCCTGGAAGCCTAGTACTTATAATCCATTGACACACACAGATACGTTTTTTCCTCACAGAGAGTCGACCGCATTCGAACACCTCTTGTAAGATCCTGCAAGCCTAATACTTTTACTTCTTTTAACTTATTAAAAAATTACTTAACTGACCTTGACCTTGACTTGACCTTGAACTTAACAGGCCCCAAGCCCCAAGCCCCAAGCAAGAACAAGTACAACTCTCGCTTGCACGTTTGGCTCAGGCTTAACGTGACAATGACATCACACTGGCGTAACGGGACAATGACGTCACGTAACGGGATAATGACGTCACACTTTTTCGTGAATGCAGCCCTTGCCGTCAATTTATAAGACGTTATCACGTCAAAAATACCGCTTTAACGTACCACGTGGTTATGTTCAGTGGTGGTGGTAGTGGTAGTGGTAGTAGTTTTAGTAGACGAGGTGCTCTTCCCATTGCTTTGCACCTGTTCTATCTCCATCTTCGTCGAGTGGCTATCGGCTGGTGTGTCGTCGTCCTTCCCTAATGTTTTAATCAGCGCGTGGATGATTTTTCTAGATGGGATAAGAAACAAGAACAAAATTAATATGGCGGTAGTTGCTATAGCTATTTACAAACACGAATACCATAGAGTTTGATTGGCGTTATTTAAGAAAATAACTTTTTATTTCAAAGTTTGATAATGTATTGGCACACCCGACTCTTCATACAACGGGTCAGAAATGACATTTCAAAAAACGAATGACGGAACAAACAAAATGGCGGCGAAATCCTATACGTTCGACAACCAAACTTTAACCAATCTGTATCAATCTGGGTGACGAGGGGGTGAGGTCGCAATCTAGAGAGCGGCAGGGAGTGTCCATACTGTATGTTAGTTCTAATATATTACACAGCTATAGCTATTTAAAAACACGAATAACATAGAGTTTAATTGGCGTTATTTAAGAAAATGTCTTTTTATTTCAAATTTTTACAATGTATTGGTGTTATTTAAACTACTTTGTAGAAGAAAAGAAGGCCGTTTTGGCAGTAAAGTTCTCGAGTGGCAACCGTGCACCGGTAAGCGTAGCGTAGACAGACCTCCCACGCGGTAGACCGACGACTTGGTGAAGATCGCGAGAAGCCGATGGATGCCGACAGCGCAGGACCGGTCGTCGTGGAAATCCTTGGCGGAGGCCCAGCAGTAGCGGTTTTTCGATCATTTGGGGGAGTGGCGACCACGCACCGGAAAACGTGGGCAGGCCTCCCACTCGGTGGACCAATGACCTTGTGAAGGTCGCGGGAAGACGCTGGATGCGGGTAGCGCCGATCTGGTCGTCGTGGAAACCCTTGGGGGAGGCCTATGTCCAGCAGTGGACGTCCTTTGGCTGATATGATGATGATGACGATGAGAGGTTTTTCGGCTGATATGAAAGAGAAATAGATATGTATACCCAGTGTACTCGAAGCCCAAGTCTTTGGCATGCTGGCGCTGAGCCGGCGTCAGCTTGCTCGAGGAGATCTTCAAGGAGTACTCGTCCAGCACCTTAACCCCTTTCTCGTGTTCCGGCTCGTTTTGACGCCTTACTAGGTACGCTTTTAATCTGTAAGTGAGTTTTTCATAACATAAGGTACTGTAGAGATCGTATATCTCTACGTTTCCGCACTCGCGACTCCTTTTATACTTACTTCCCAGCGCGAATCGTATTAAAAATCTAAGTTCATATTCAAATTAGTAGGTCGTTCGAAAGCTTATCAAAACAGTTGAGATTCATTCGATGGTGGACCGCGAGCCAGGACAGAGGTCCATTATCAAGTGTGTGATATTTATAGACCGCGCCAGGGCAGAGATCCCTAGTTATCTATTTTTATGGCAAGAAAGTATTTCAAATAGTTTCATTTAAAGAACCAATAATAAGTCAGCTGAAAGAGCCTATCTCGATTTTACGTATAAAATAAATAAAACTCTTCAGCTATATTTAATACGTACTTACGTAATGGTTTTTTTTACGGTATTAATCTACCGATCTACCAACCCCCTGACGTCACTAAGCTACTTCTCTACAAGTTAACTTAGAACACGAAAGAACTTTAAAACTAAACATGTGTAAGTACGTAAGTAAATATCCTTTATTGCACGTCACAAAAAAAAACATTACAGAAACTTAATGTAAATATGTACAGTGAAAAAGCGGCCTATATCGCGTTAAGAAATTTCTTCCAGGCAACCTTAAAGTAACCGTAAGGAGTTGGTAGGTAAAAAGGCAAAATGCGGGTGGCTGCGGATAAAAAAAAATATCAAAATTTTTACGAAATTATACAATATACAGGGTGACTTTTACATCGTTCCGAAAAATTTCAGGTGCGATTCGGTACACGTTATACATTATATTTCAATAAAAAAACAAACGTTATTTATTTCACATTTTTAAAAGGGTATCATCCCCATAAATAATAATAAAAACGGACACACTAATGTTTTAAATCCGAGAAACAAGTAATATAAATTAAGCAAAACGGCAACAACGTATTTTTTAAGTTTTTTTTTAAATATAAAAATTAGAGTACATTTGACTGCAACTCACCTGATGGTAAGTGATGATGCAGTCGAGGATGGTATACGCAAACTCAAATAATGCCTATTCACTATGGCCTTGAAGATCCCCAAACTATAGGAATCGGGAAACACTGACGCAGGCAAGGAGTTCCACTCCTGCGCTGTACGCATAATAAATGAAGAAGCGTAACGATTCGTCCAAAAAGGTGGAACATCAACAACAAAGGGGTGCAACCCCTCGCTGCGTCTCGTTGACCGACGGTGGAATGGAGCCAGGGGAATAAGGTCGTGAAGTATAGAACTGATGATTTTAAAAGTTCTTTCGCTTTAAGCCGGCGTCAGAAATAGCTTAAAACATTTGAACACTTGTTTAAATGTGTTGTATGGCTATTTGTCGTTAATTCCAGTACTAAGCGCAAATTTTTGCAAAATATTTCTGTCTGACACCTGCCAGACAAGTGTATCTACACTTGTTTGCGACATTAGTTGTATTCAAAAATGATTAAACAAGTTTTCAATTATTTAAGATATGTCTAGCGCCGACACATAGCGAAACAAACAATAAAGACAGAGATAAGCGTACGTGCCACAAAGACATCGTCCGGAATGATGTCCGAGTGCGTTTTTGCACGGGAATCGGGAATATTCGGGGGATACCCTTGTGACCCATTTTGACCTTGCTTGGCGTCGCAGGCGCATGTCACAATTAGATGAGCCGGAGAACTTTTTTTTGGAGTAATATTAAAATCCAGTGGTTTCCCGTAACCTTAACCAGGTCATCGGTCCACCGAGTGGGAGGCCTGCCTACACTACGTTTTCCGGTGCGTGGTCGCCACTCGAGAACTTTACTACCCCAACGGCCACCTGTTCTACGAGCAATGCGGGCAGCGCAGAACCGTCGTCGTGGAGATCCTTAGGGGAGGCCTATGTCCAGCAGTGGACGTCCTTCGGCTGATATGATGAATATTAAAATAATTGTTTACGTGGATGAACCTACCAGAGTGCTCTCGATCTAGAGGAATGCATTACAAATGCCTTCAAAGACGTTAAGCGTGTTTTTTTTTATTCACAGTTGGTAAACCCTTGACAACATCTCACCTTTTTTTTTTATTCACAATTGGTAAACCCTTGACAACCTGGTGGTAAGTGACGATGTCGCCAAAGATGGAAGCGGACTTACCAAGATTCCACAACGCAATGGGCAACTGCCTATCTTATCTTCATGCCGGAACACACCAATGATATCAACATTGATATTTGGCGGCAAGACTTAGATAAGATGGTGGTAGCTAGCCAGGCGGGCTTAGAAAATGCCCTACCACCAACCAAACCGAATCAATTAAGCCCGTGTAAGGTAAGTGTTTATTGTTAGTGTAAATATCGTTGATTTCAGTGAGTGAGCAGTGTAGCTTAAGGTGTATCTTTATTACAAAAAAAATACGCTTAGCTAAGCCTTTTTTATTACGTTCGTGTTTCCCTTTTAAGCAAAAATATTCGTTTGATGTTAGTAGTAGGAATTTAAAAGCAAAAAAAAATTAAAAATTACGCTTAGCTAAGCCTTTTTTATTTTATTTTATTTCCATGAAACTTACAGTATACAATTTTATTATTTGAATTTTAAATACAATTTTACAGGCCAAAAAAGATTTCATACGTAAATTTTAAACTTTAAACAGCTGGGGATGGGGGAGAATGCGCATTGTAAAGTATAAGTCTGCGTGTATGTATGTGTTTCTGCGCGTGGGGAGGGAGTGTACGTGTTACTGTGCGTGGGGGTGAGGTGTATGCGAGGGGGGGGGGGTGAGGTGTGCGTGGGTTATTACTTTCGTGTTTCCCTTTTAAGAAAAAATATTCCTTTGATGTTAGTAGAACGTATTTAAAAACAAAAAAAAAATTAAAAATTACGCTTAGCTAAGCCATTTGTATTACTTTTGTGTTTCCCTTTAAAAAAAATTATTCCTTTGATGTTAGTAGTAGGTATTTATAAGCAAAAAAAAATATTTTTTTTTGGTTAATCTTCTCTTCTATTTTTATATTTTGTTTGTGTACTTAAGCAATACAATTAATTTGAATCAAAAATTTTAAATCAATACCACCCTCAATAGAGCAGGCGCCAAGAGGAGATTTGTATGTAAAATTAGCGCAACGCAATCTGATTGTAGTCATGCTATGCTTAGATATGACTGATATCCTCGAGCCGTATCAGCTCCAAAGGAGCCCATGTCGCACTTCTCTTTGCAGCGCTGGATGGCAATAGACAACAATAGCAGCAAGTAGGAAATCTCATATATTTTAACGGGAGAGTCACGCACAAGATTTGGCGATTTTTTACATAAAAATGTTTTAATGGAGTCTCATTTCTTTTTGTTAGAAGTTTCCTTTTGTTACCACCGCCGATAGGGGTCAGAACCCTGGTTGTAACTTCCAGTATAATTAAGTTCTTTTAAAATCCACAATTGATAAGCCCTTGGGATCATCTCACCTGATGATAATTGACGATGATGCCGAAGATGGAAGCGGGCTTACCGAGATTACCCAACGCAATGGGGATCTAGCTATCTTATCTTCAAGCTGGAACACATCAATGCTGTTAACACTAAAGTTTTGGTGGCAAGACTTTGATAAGATGGTGGAAAATGCCCTACCTACCACCAACCAAACTGAGTCTTACAAAATTGAACCCGCCGGGAATCGAACCCGCGACCTCCTGTGGTATGAAGCGAATGGACTAACCATTACGCCACGGAGGCGGTTTAAGTAAAATACTTCGAAATACTTGGAATTTTATTGCAAATGAAAGCTTATGGCTGTATAAACGGGTCACACACAGAGATTTGTTACCATAGATGGGTTATGCACTAACAAACAACATTTGAAAATCGAAGCCATTTACACACACAATGTTATAGGTAGTTCCCTTCTATTGCACTAAATGTTAATAAGAAAAGAGATGCCAATTGGCATCTTTTTTTTGCTTCACTTTTTAGACGCATGTAACCTATCTACCTCCCCTTATATATAACATATCTCTGGTCACACATACACTGCAGAATATTACCTAGGGATATTTTTTTAAATGTAAAACATGTTTTTTTATTAGAAGCTATTTAAAATTACTTTAAACATGTGAAGTACAGGGCAAGATGGACAAGTGCTATAATTAGAAGTACTTTCTCAGTTCATATAGAAGAATCTACTAATTTCATACAATCTGTGCCAAACTTCTATGACAATATCAAAACACAATTTTTCGTGCACTTTTACAAAAAAACACTTAAAACTAAATTATTTTATAAGAACGGAAATGGTAAATAAAGCTGTACATCTCGAAAGTTTCTTCCCTACATATGTCCTAAGTAATTTTTCATTTATTATATCAGCTCATATACGAGCCTACCCTGAATTAGGGCGATCAGGCCTTAGTCGACCTCGCGGGCCCAGTGCGGGTTGGTCGACTTCACACACAACCTTCATGTTTTTTCGCAGACGTGTGCAGGGTTCCTCACGATGTTTTCCTTCACCGTTAAAGCAATTGGTAGGTGTATGTACGTAAATTTTTGAAAAACTCATTAGTGCATTGGCCGTCCAGATTTGAACCCGGTACCTCTAGTTAGAAGGACTGAGTCGTTACCGGTTGAGCCATCGACGCTAATTTTTCATAGTTCTTCAAAAAAACATGTTTTGTATAAAAAGTCTAAAAATATCCCTAGGTAAAATTGATGTGTGTATCGTGGTCAGCATATGTGGTCATAAAATCTTTTTGCGAAAGTATTTTTTGTGAGTATGGCATACGCCGCGACGCGACGCGACGATCTCGCGTGCAGAGCAAGCACCTTGCACGCTGAGCTAGGTTGCCAGTTGGGCATCTCAGAGAAATACGCGTTCAGGCGTTAAGGCGAGGCACCGGTGGAAAGGCGGCGAAACCCTTTTGCTAGATCAATTTTTTTGGGTAACTACTACTAAATATCGGTCTTGCAAAAAATATTGGATATACTTAAGGATATTGTCTGAGGAATGTGCTAATATGTTACACGATAGTGTGTACTTTACTAGATCATAAAAAAATCACAAAAACAGGTCGAAAACGTCTAAAAAATAGTGTAAAACGAAGTGTTTA
This sequence comes from Coleophora flavipennella, assembly GCA_947284805.1. Lineage (NCBI taxonomy): Eukaryota > Metazoa > Arthropoda > Insecta > Lepidoptera > Coleophoridae > Coleophora > Coleophora flavipennella. The sequence goes on from OX369278.1 coordinate 10,051,927, forward strand.
TTAATAAAGTTTTTAAATTTGCACATAGTTTTTATATGGAGATATTTATTTTTAAGTACTACAGAGAATCTGCAAAATTTTAGTTCTTAAATTGAAGACTTAAAAGAAATAACAACGTAAAACATTGAAAAAGTCCAAAAGTGTGGTTATTTTCTTGACTCTTTACACGTAAAGGAAAAAACAGAGACAACTGTTTTACAAATGCCTCTCCTTAAGACGAATCCGAGCAGGGCGATCTGATAAAATAATATCGAAAATATTTTATTTTTATTTTAAGATCAAATCAATGCGGGATTACGAAGACCTAACGCGCGATTCTCAGTTTTCAACCGACTTCCAAAAAGGAGGAGGTTCTTAATTCAACTGTATGTTTTTTTATGTGTGTTACGATAAGTTCAGAACTTTTGATTAGGCGAACCGATTTTGATGATTCTTTTTTTATTTAAAAGCTAGTGCTTCCCGTGTGGTTCCATATAAATTTTATCAAAATCGGTGTAGTACTTTATTAGAAAATAAACAAAAACCAAAAATTATAATGCGAAAATGTACTAAGTTGTTGCGATGGATGTCGGTTTTTAACGTGTTTAGCGTTTTTCATTATTGTATTTCAAATAGGTTTTAAAAAATGTGTTCAATTAAAGTGGAAGGTGTTAAATTCGCCGAGTTTTGTTCATTCAAATTCAAATTTTGCAGGTTATGCCAAGAACGGGGTTAACACGACATTTTTAACATGAAAAGTGGTGATGTTTAATTAATTGTATTCAATAAAAACCGATTATTCATCACTTCAAAAATATTATGTATTTTTTTCACAGTGTTAGCTTTACGCAGTCTTCCAATAATTTAATTCGAATATTGTGATTTAACGTTTGTTAGGGTCTTAACCACAAAAATCGGAACTAAATAGCCTTAACTTGCGTGCGGCGGGCGGGCAATAACTACAAACCGCTACGCAGGGCTACGGACTACGGGCTACGGGCTACGGGCTACGGGCTACGGCTACGACTATTGCGTCACTGTACCAAAGTATATAATATACTAGCTGTTTCCCGCGGCTTCACCCGCGTGGACCACGTTTCTATGACTTTTCGAGGGTGCGCAGTGCGCGAGCCGCAAGCGGCTCGCGAGCGTGGTAAAAAGTAGCCTATGTCTTAAGCCAGGTCCTAATCTGTCTACCTACCAAATTTCAGCCAAATCCGTTCAGTAGTTTTTGCGGGAAAGCGTAACAGACAGACAGAGTTACTTTCACATTTATAATATTAGTAGGGATGTGAAAGTAACTCTGTCTGTCTGTTACGCTTTCCCGCAAAAACTACTGAACGGATTTGGCTTAAATTTGGTAGGTAGACAGATTAGGACCTGGATTCAGACATAGGCTACTTTTTACCACGCTCGCGAGCCGCTTGCGGCTCGCGCACTGCGCACCCTCGAAAAGTCATAGAAACGTTGTCCACGCGGGTGAAACCACGGGAAACAGCTAGTTTATAATATTAGTAGGGATTAGTACTAACATACAGTATGTACACTTTCTGCCGCTCTCAAGATTGCGACCTCACCCTCTCGTCTCCCAGGTTGATTCAGATTGGTTACAGTTTGTGGAACGTATAGGATTTCGCCGCCATTTTGTTTGTTCCGTCATTCGTTTTTTGAGATGTCATTTCTGGCCCGTTCTATGAAGTGTCCGGGGCGTGACTGTACCGTAGTATTATAAGAATCATATGTGACTGGACTACTGATTATTATACAGAGTGAATTCTATAGGGTTACCGACATTTTAAGGGCATGTTATACACCACATTTCATCGGCGAAAAACTTTTAGGTAACAGCTTTTATAAAAAAAATATTTTGTACTATTGTCAGCGAAACCTTCTCCTCCTGCATATCTGTTTCCCGACTCTCACAATTGAGGATCTTCGAGGCGAGAGTGAATAGGCATTATATGAGTTTGCGTGTACTATCCCCGAATACACTGTCACTATTTATTAGGTTAGTTTTTTATTCAAAGGCATACAATGTACAAAAAGCTTTGGTACTACAAAAGCGTACCATTAGAACTACGGTACGTATACCTCAAATGGATTTTTGTAAAGAACATTTCAAGAAATTGGGAATCCTGACAGTTCCTAGTCTTTACATAATGGCAGTACTTAGTAACCTTGCCCCAAAAACATATTTGAGATTGAAAGTGTACAAGAAAGACAATTAATGGGCTATCCACACAGATCAGGGTCAGGGTCCCGTCAGTGTTCCGTCAGAGACTGGACAAAAATTGCATGTATACTTTTTATATGAACTTGTTCACACAGGTCCGTGTCAGGCACGTCCAGCTGTTGGGATATATTTTTTTTCATAAGAAAATGGATACAGAAAGATCAGTCAAAATTGTAATCACATAACCATAATATATCATTATCTGCATGGACGTGGTATTGTGCTATAGAATTTTATTCCTACAAGGGGCCTCTAAAAATACAAGGAACAAGTCAGGACACGTAGCTATGATGTTTGGTATGGAAAAAGTAATGATACCACCTTCGTCCTTTTCTGGTGAACCTTACTTGTACCTAAATACAAGATAAAAAAAGAGAGCCCTGTACGCGCCAACATGAGACCTGGTACGTAGTAAACGTGTCATAAGTAGGTATCATAGCTTTTTTTAACATGTAACAGTATGGGGATATCCTAAATAGGAGATACGGGGAAACAGTCTTAGTCTTAACAGCAGGTTAATAGTTATTTGTTATACAAGAATGTAAAGTTGCTTTTTAACCGCGTGCTCAATTTTGATGACCAAGCAAGCGAGTCTAAATTTAAATTAGATTAGAAATAAAATTAGAATCCTAAGCGTTAGCGAGGGAATCAAAAGAGCACGAGGTGAAAAATCTTTGCACTCGAGTGCAACACGTAACTTTTTATTCCACCTCCGCGAGGAAACTACTAAATAGAAAAAAAAAAAACATTTGCGCATTAAAAACAGTTCCAGCCAATCCTGTTGGCGTCAAATAAACTTCCTCGTCGCTAGAATCACTCATTTTAGGTTTTTCACTTATTTTAAAGTTTCTTGTTTTTAACCTAAGGTTTTAACAATATGACGTGAAAAGAAAATGGCGCGCGCAAAGCAAATTAAAAAAAAAGTACACGAAGAAGGTTCCGAGTCTGAGTTTTTAACAAATTAAAAAAGGTTGTATGATAATTTCGGCACCATGGAGGTAGAAGTAAATAGGTATAATAATGTTTTGAATTCACGATGTTCTAAATTCAATTTACTTTATCCTCTAGCGAATAAAAACGGCTTTTGCACTCAGATATCGAAGAGCAAAAATACAATTTCCGAGACGGGGGGATGAAAAATTATTTTCGGTCATTTTGAAGTAATCAAAATAATATTTCGGGTACTTCACAAGTTTCTTATACAATGTATGAAACTCTCCTGTTGTTTTCCTATCCACCCACAGATCACATAAGTACGTTTCAATGCGTGCTGTTCTATACGTTCCAGAGGATTTGCTTATTCTTCTTCTTCTTCATTTAGCGCTGTTGTTATTTTATGCTAATTCTTCTGTATTGAAAGACATCGCGGCATGTGCACACTAAACTCTGAAACACTGATGTCGCTTTCCCTGACATGTGTGAACACGGGTAACGGATGGCACGTCCCTGACGGGACACTGAGCCCGGACGGCCCGGAACTCGGAAGGCCCTGACCCTGAGCTGTGTGGATAGCCCTTTAGGGAACAAACGAGAAGGCAAGACCTACAAAATCAGATACAACCAACACTAGAAGTTGTTAAGCATGGCTCACACCATCAGGCAGTAAGACTGTTTAACAGCTTGCCAGATGATATAAAAAGCTTAATATACACTAGCCATTTTCGACCCAAACTGAAGTCTTTTTAAAAAAACTACTATAGTGTGGGCGATCATCTAAATTAGTTGACAAAAGTTATAAAATAATTTTGTTAGGACTGACGTTATATTGCATTCAGAATTCATTTTCATACAACGTTGACATACTGTAATAGCAATAAATTCTTGACATGTATTTATTTTTGTTGTGTGTTTATCCAACGTAAGGAAAATATTTGTTTCAATATTTTTATTGTAATTATTTTGATTATGTACTTAGGTTATTTTTATTTAATACTAGCTGTTGCCCGCAGCTTCGCCCGCGCAGTACCCGTTTTTTGCCACTTTCATATTGTTTTCTTTCATAAGAACCTTCTCCTGACAATAATAAACACAACAAAAAAAGAATTAGTGAAATCGGTCCAGCCGTTCACGCGTGATGCGATGACCAAGGGAAATAAAGATTCATTTTAATATATATAGACTAGTATTCCCGGCGAACTTCGTACCACCTTACACTACACTACACTACCCTACACTACACTACACTACACTGCACTGCACTACACTACCCTACACTTCACTACACTTCACTACCCTACCCTACCCTACCCTTCCCTTCCCTACCCAACCCTACCCTACCCCTACCCTACCATACCCTACACTACACTACCCTACACTACACTACCCTACCATACCCTACACTCATCATCATCATCATCATATCAGCCGAACGAAGTCCACTGCTGGACATAGGCCTCCCCCAAGGATCTCCACGACGACCGGTTCTGCGCTGTGACTATGGACGACTTAGGCACAATGCTCGATGGCCTCAGTAGAGCCTCTCAACAAGTGGGTCTTAGAATGAACATGGACAAGACGAAAATTATGTCAAACGTCCGTGTCATACCTACTCCTCTGAAGGTTGGAGGCTCTACACTCGAAGTTGTTACCGAATATGTATACCTGGGACAAACAGTCCAGTTAGGTAGGTCCAACTTCGAGAAAGAGATCAATCGTCGAATCCAACTCGGCTGGGCAGCGTTCGGGAAGCTTCGCAATATCTTTACGTCCCAGATACCGCAGTGTCTTAAGACCAAGGTCTTCGACCAATGTGTGTTGCCAGTGATGACGTACGGAACTGAGACATGGTCGCTTACTATGGGCCTCATAAGAAGGCTCAAGGTCACCCAAAGGGCAATGGAACGTGCTATGCTCGGAGTTTCTCTGCGTGATCGAATCAGAAACGAGGAAATCCGTAAGAGAACCAAAGTGACCGACATAGCTCTCAGAATTGCTAAACTTAAGTGGCAGTGGGCGGGGCACATTGCTCGTAGAACAGATGGCCGTTGGGGCAGTAAAGTTCTCGAGTGGCGACCACGCACCGGAAAGCGTAGTGTAGGCAGGCCTCCCACTCGGTGGACCGATGACCTGGTGAAGGTCGCGGGAAGCCGCTGGATGCGGGCAGCGCAGAACCCTACACTACACTACACTAAACCAGGCGTCCGTCACTTGCTCAAGGCCACACGTTTTATGCCTACCGCTAAGCGTATCGGAGACGATACAACGGACAGTAGGTTGACGCACGCCCGCCTGAGTGCTCGCACGTCACATTTACCGCTCTGACTATCGAAATGCCGAAACCACGCAATTATTGTGCAGTGGATGGGTGTCACAGTCAAAAGACAAATGAAATATTTAACATTTTTTTCATTGCCGAGAGACGAACAAAGCTACCTAAGTTAATAGTACCTATTTTAAATCTTTTATTTTTTCGAATTCCCTTTTCTCATTCCTTTACAAATTATCATCATTTATTCCATAAACTTAGTGAACAATGTCCTACTATGTTAATCGTCGTAAATTAAGGATTTCAGGTATTATTTATGTGTTTTTTTATATAATTAACAGTTACCTACTTAATGTCAGAAATAGTAGCACAGTATATATATATATATATATATATATATTAATACTAACGTAATAGTAGGTACCTAGCGTCGTCGTCGTGATTTAGGTAGGTATGTCATAGAAGTACTAATGCGCCGGCCACTCGGTAGCTGGGAGGCATTTCTATAGCTGTAAGTAAACCGTTTAAAACCAAAATCCAAGATTTAACTTGTCAAGTACCATTACGTCATCGAAATAATGCCATCAAGCCCCGACCCCCGCGCGCGCCGCCGACTTTTATTACCAGGACGAATGTAAACGAAAAAATCTCAAGAACTTAGCACACATTACTAAATAGTTACTTCGTAAACTATAGCTTGCATTCACAAGCCGTTTTTTGTTATGACTTGTAGATAGTAACTATTTTCGTTACGTTTTTACCTAGCTTTCACTTAAAATAACAATAATAATTCAAGCTCACAATGAGGGCCTTAGCCCTCTTGGGGAATGTTTTTGTATGAATAGTAGGTATGAAATTTTTCGTCAACTCAAGTAAAAAGCCAACTTTGATTGATTTTTCTCCGGTTTGCTCCTGTTTCCCTTTTGATTATTTGTTAAAATTATTTACGAGGTTTCGAATATTTTCGACATTAAAATTTATTAATCGGGAATTTAGGGAAGGGAAAAAATGCATCCATCATTTTAATAAACTCAAACATATTTGATCGACAAATATAAAATAATTGATTTTCTACAACATTCGTTTCATTATCAAAATGATCATAGGTAGGTACAACCCTAGCACATTCGCTCGATGACGCGCTCGCACGTGGGTCGCACGGCGGGCAAAACAATCTCAACTCTTTGTATGCGTAGTTATGGCACATTTCTTCTCGCTGCAAACAGCTGATATTATTATTAAGATTTTGTAGGCTAATATAGCGTAGGTATTTTAGCTTTTGTATGGGAGTGATGTATCTGTTACGAAGTAACTATTTAGTAATCTGTGACTAAACTACACTACCCTACCCTACATAAGAACCTTCTCCTGACTAACTCGACAAAAAAAGAATTAGCGAAATCGGTCCAGCCGTTCAGGCGTGATGCCGTGACCAAGGGAAATAGGGATTTATTTTTATATACATATATAGATTTATGTCTACTTCATATTTTTATATGACTTTGACATGATATAAGTACCTAATGGATTCTTGACGTGTATCTATTTTTGATATGTGTTTGTTATATGACGTAGGGAAATTATTTATTGTTTTAATTTTTATTCTATTCTAATTCGATGAGTTAATTTTACAATTATAAAATTTTTCAACGCAATGTATGTTGCTTAGAAATAAATGAAATTGAACTTGAACTTGCTAAATTAGAATCACTTCCCAGTTTTCGATTGAGCTGAAATTTTGCATACATGTTAAGTTTTGAGAACAATTCATGGTTAGCTAAGTAACGTCATTCTAAATCCAATATGGCGGACTCCCACAGATGGCGGAACAGTTATTTTTTTATGCAACATCATGATACGGTATCAAATGAAAGAGTTTGCTAAGGAATACGAAATAATTAAAACTTTTTGAATTTAAAGCTTGCAACTAAAAGTTTTAGGTTTTTATTTTGTATGGGCCCCATAAGAAAGCCCAAGGTCACCTGAAAGGCGATGAAGCTAGCTGTGCTCGGAGTGTCCCTACGCGATCGAATCAGGAATGCGGAGATCCGTGGGAGAACCAAAGTCACCGATATAGCTCACAGAATCGCTAAAGTTAAGTGGCAGTGGGCAGGGCACATAGCTTGTAGAACAGATTGAATTAAAAGTAAATTTCTCAAGTGGCGACCGTGCACCGAAAGCCGTAGCGTAGCCAGGCAGAGGACCGACGACCTGCTAAAGGTCACGGGAAGCCGCTGGATATGGGCAAGGATATGTCGTGGAAATCCTTGTAGGAGACCTTTATCCAGCAGTGGACGTGTTTCGGCTGATATGATGACGATGATGATGATTATGATGATGAATTTGTATGGAAAACGAGTGTCGGTAAAGCAGCTGTAAGTATAAAAAGCAGAAGTTGACACTAACGCGGACGATATTGTGGTCTTCCCTCCTTGCGCTGTCGACTGGTCGCTGACGGGAGTGGTCGTCGTGTTCACGTCGAACATTTCTTTCAACGGCGTTTCCAGTTTTTTCAGAAAAATAAAGTACAGATGCATTTTCGCGTCGCGCATCGATTCCTCAAGTGCTTGCCTCTGGAAGTAATATAACTAATTTAATTAAAAATTAAAAACCAACTGCATAAAGCACCACCCTGCTATAAATGTATGCTATGTCACTCAGGAATCGAGACGAATCTTATGGCACCTCACGCGCCAAAAGCCATCAAGCCGTTGAGGTACAGGCTCAGCCAAAAAAACAGACATACATAGATAAATATACCTGAATAACATAACATTTTTGGACAGTCGGTTGAACCCTCCATGTAAAATTAGTAGATACAAGCTAACGTAACTATGTAAAGCAAGCTGTTCGGACAAATAGTGTTACAATATATCACGAGATGACGCTAGTAGTACAATCAAACGTGCTATATAAAGGCAGTCATTATACATTAGTAGGCTGGGGTTTTTTGGCGGGATTTGTGGTAGACGCTTTCGTAGTTTTATTTTGTTGTGCAATGGCGGCCGAAAGGGTTTTGTTCAAGAAGTGGTGTATTTTGGAGAAAATCGTCTAGTGCACGTAAGCAATGTGGAGAACAAGAAAATAAAACGAAGGAGGACGTGAGAAAACCCAACTTGCTCTGGGTGCAGTTTTATGGACGCCCTACAGCAACTGGGTGTTCCACCTCAGAATGTAGCTGCTGCAAATGCTGTCAAGAACTTCAGAGAAGATATGTAATGCACCGGCACTATCATTACAAATCAAAAAGTAAAGGAAGCTTAAATACGTCAGACCTGGCTGTATGGTCTTAGTCACCTTTGCCTTTTCAGCGCTTTTGAAAGCCGGAGAGAAGAAACCAAAAAAAGGTACTGGCTGCCGCTCCAATAGGCTTGCCCTCCTACAACAAGCTTGTCCTTTTGAAAAAAAAAACTGCCGCTCCAATAGGCTTGCCCTCCTACAACAAGCTTGTCCTTTTGAAAAAAAAAACTTAATCTTCGGAAAACTCTACTGGTTTGTTTTTCATCAAGTCTTCGGTATTTCTAATATTTTTAGAACAAAATGTAGTTTTTGACAGATGGTAAAAAGTAACTCAGATGACTAGCATTCGTCATCCCTATTGTAGCGATAACAGTCATTTTACGTTGTATGCCGCTAACGGTACTAGAACAAATACCTACGGTACTCACACAATGACTTTAGATATTAAGCTAAGGAGAGCCTATAGGTAGAGCTTTATTATCGCTTACATCAAGCAATCTATACTCGGTACTGATTTTCTTAGCTAATATGAATTGTTACTCGACTTAAGTTATAGGCCACAGATTGTCACGAAACTTAATGTTAATACTAGCACCAAAGGATGTTCTAATTCGTCAGTGAAAACAATAGTCGAAGGCCATCTCTATCGCGATTTACCCAATTTCTTCCAAGACATCAATAAACCTGTCTCGTTTAAAGAACCTCCTCAATACTCGTTCTAACATCACATCGAGACGACGGGACCTCCAGTGCACGCCAGAGCGAGACCATTGTCTCCCGATCGCTTCAAAAAGTTAAAAGACGAATTCAAGCTTATGCAGGAGTTAGGCATAAGCAGGCCGTCCAATAGTGCGTAGGCGAGACATACGTCCTTGCGGTGACTATCGGCAGCTAAACGCCATCACAAAACCTGACAGGTACCCCATCCCTCGCTTGTACGATTTTACCTTCGTGCTATCAAGTATAAAACATATTTTCACGTATCGAAGTTAACCGTTCATTTCACTTTATACTTATCAACCCATCAGATGTAGTAAAAACTGAAATAATAACTTAAATCGGGTTATTCGAGTTTACGAGAATGACCTTCGGATTAAGGAATGCAGCACAATCCTTTCAATAGGTCATGCATCACACAGCCCTCGAAGGTCTAGATTTCCTTTTCTAATACATCAATGACATCATAATTACCAGTAAAAACGAATAACACAGTACACAGAGACAAAGAGCGAGAGCATCTACGCCTACTGTTAGGGCGTCTTTCCAGGTACGGATTAACCATTAATTTTACAAAATGTTGTTTCTGAGCTACTGAACTAGACTTCATAGGTTTTCACGTGTCAACAGCTTGTATTCGGCCTTGGATGATAAGGTAAAAGCTATCACCGACTTTCCGAAACCTAAGGATGTCAACGAGCTTCGGCGATTTCTCGGAATGGTTAATTTCTACCGAAAACACATTCCAAAAGCAGTCCGTAGTCAAGCCGTGCTAAGTTACGCACTACGGGTCGTCCAGGGGATAAACTCATATGGTATGTTCAAACAATTAATAAAAAAAAGTTTTAAAAAACTTAAAACCGACTTCAAAATGAAATTCACTCAAAAGTATGAAATAATATTATTATACTTAAATACACAACATTAACCAACAATAAAGAAATCAAAGGTGGGTACGAACTAAATTAGAGGCTCAACATTTTTTTTAAATCGGTGTCAGCAAACCATCGAATCTAAACCATTGTAAGTAACTGTGTGCTGGTATCGACCTCAAAAATATTTTAAGCCCCTAATTTAATTCGTACCCGCCTTTGATTTCGTTATTGTTGGTTAATGTTGTGTATTTAAGTATAGTAATATTATTTCATACTTTTGAGTGAATTTCATTTTGAAGTCGGTTTTAAGTTTTTTAAAACTTTTTTTTTTATTTTCTTTATTTTTAGTGGTAATGCTATCTATCTAGCAACGTTAAATCCAATCACCTATACTCACCAATAGGAGTTATCAAATCATAAAACACGTGTTTCATTAACAGATACAGAGTCCTGTGGCTTCCATCATCATCTCAGCAGCATGAAAGTGAAGGAGTTAAATCGTCCATCATCAGCTCATCTGAATAATCTGAAGGAATTCAACTATCGGTCTATGCATACCTACGTATATATCTATGTATAACATTAAAAGGAATTTTCCTCCAACTCCTAACCGTTAAGGAGTTTTACCTTTCTACATCAGCTAATCAACATGACAATATGACTAACAGACGCAAGTATTTTAATAGCTTTAGAAATCATATGAATTACGTAATTAATGCTTTTAAAATTCAAATTTTTTCATTATTTTTGAAGGGTTGCCCTCGATTTCCCTGGGATCCCATCATCAGATCCTGACTTGGTGACAATGGGACCCCCTAGGAAGTATACTCTTTAGAATGAAAAAAGAATTTTGAAAATCGGTCCACAATTGACGGAAAAATCGGTGAACATACATTAAAAAAAAAAACGACGAGTTGCACTCCGGGAGTGCCGGCAGAAGTGAAAACTTGAATATTAACGTTGTGCATTTTTGATATTTTGGAATGGTTAGGGAATAATTTTGCACGAATTGCTTTGATTATCAGTAAAAAAGTAGTAACTATCATTTATGTGGTAGAATACAATATTTATTTATTGCGCTATCGTACACAAACATGACAATTTATATTACGTTAAAACATTTTTTACCCATTACAAAAAAAGTGCACAACGCCGCTAAAGAAGTTTTCACTTCAAAAAAATATACAGTCGAACTTAGTACCTCCTCCTTTTTGAAGTCGGTAAAAAATGCATTTCTTTTGGTATAGAACTGAATCTAGAACGTCCTTTATTCACTTTAGAATTGGTAACTGCCGGCTGGCTAATTATTGGATCGAGATTAAACGACTAATCTATCTGCTTGCCATCTTTCTTTCGAGACCTCTACCCTGGCTCGGGGCCTCTAATAGAATGAATCTCAACTGTTTCAAAAAAAGCTTTCGAGCAACAGCTAAGTTTTAATTTGGTGTTTATTTAAACTTAGCTTTTTAAAACAACTCGCGGATAGAATGATAGCAAAGGATGCGTAAATGAGCGAACGTAGAGCTATACGATCTCTACAATACCTACACGATGCTAAAAAAAAACGATAAGACACCCATTTTATTGTCAACGGAAGCTGATTCAACATTTAGCAAATGTAAGTTACAATTGGAGAACGCAGTCACATTACCTACCCGTGTACCAACACTGAGGTATCGCTGCATGCCAACGCATCAAACACGTGCGCTACAACAACTAGACAATGATGGAGCCTTTAAGTATTTCTCCAAACTTTTCTCGGAAACTCAGCAACTGACATCGGTACATACAGAGCTAACCACCAGTACCAGCACCGGTACCCTCGGGCTTACTAACGAAAGTAATTTTATCTTAGCTTAACTAGCATTGTTTACGGATTAAAAAAAAACCTTTTGACAATTTAAAATTGCCAATTTAAAATGATAAAGTGTTTATAAAAAAATTGTACCCATAATTTTCTTTCGAATGAGTTAAACCTGTACCTGGTGTTAATAGGTTGTTAATATTCATTTTCTTAATACTCGTTTAAACGTTGTCATTGAGCAATCTGAGGTTCTCCGGCCTTCGTCTAAACATCTTAATACTCGTTTATACCTTGTTATGTAGGATCCTTAGGTACTCCGGCCTTCGTCTAAACATATTAATACTCGTTTATACCTTGTCATCGAGGATCCTTAGGTACTCCTGCGTTCGTCCAAACATCTTAATACTCGTTTATACCTTGTCATCGAGGATCCTTAGGTACTCCTGCGTTCGTCCAAACATCTTAATACTCGTTTATACCATTTCATCGAGGGTCTTTAGGTACTATGGCGTTCGTCTAAACATCTTAATACTCGTTTTTACCTTGTCATCGAGGATCTTTAGGTACTCCGGCGGTCGTCCAAACATCTTAATACTCGTTTATACCTTGTCATCGAGGATCTTTAGGTACTCCGGCATTCGTCTAAACATCTTAATACTCGTTTATACCGTGTCATCGAGGATCTTTAGGTACTCCGGCGTTCGTCTAAACATCTTAATACTCGTTTTTACCTTGTCATAGAGGATCCTTAGGTACTCCTGCGTTCGTCCAAACATCTTAATACTCGTTTATACCTTGTCATCGAGGATCATTAGAAACTCCGGCGTTAGTCTAAACATCTTAAGACTCGTTTATACCTTGTCATCGAGGATCCTTAGGTACTCCGGCATTCGTCTAAACATCTTAATACTCGTTTTTACCTTGTCATCGAGGATCCTTAGGTACTCCTGCGTTCGTCCAAACATCTTAATACTCGTTTATACCTTGTCATCGAGGATCTTTAGGTACTCCGGCGTTCGTCTAAACATCTGCAGGATTGTTTTCACATCCGTGTGGTATATTGTCTGCGCTTCCTCGTTGATATCATACTTTCTGCTGCATTTTGCCGTCATAGAAAACACTAATACAAAATGAAAATTATTATCGTGATTGAATTTTTTTATTTCACATAACTCGTTAAACAGAAATTCAATAAAGTTCTCAAGTGGCCACCGTGCAACGGAATACTTAGCGTAGGCAGGCCTGCGCTCGGTGGACCGACGACTTGGTGAGGGTCGCGCGAAGCCGTTGGATGTGAGCAGGACAAGGCCGGTCGTCGTGGAAGACCTTAGGAGAGGCCTTTGTCCTGCAGTGGACGCCTTTCGGTTGATAGATGATAAAATCACACTAATATTAGGTATAAAGGCGAAATTTTGTGAGTGTGTATGTTTGTTACTTCTTCACGCAAAAACTACTGACCGGATCTGCTTGAAATTTGGTATGTAGACAGATTAGGACCTGGATTAACATATAGGCTACTTAACGCGCACTGCGCACCCTCGAAAAGTCAAATAAAAGATGTCCACCCGGGTGAAGCCGCGGGAAATAGCTAGTTATTTATAATTCCCGACGCTGAAAGAGTGGTGTTATAAGTTTAAAGCCTATGTATGTCTGTCTGTCTTCGTGTTTGTACATAGTCATCGCATCTGATAAACGGGTGGATCGATTTCAATGCAGTTTTTTCTAATTGAAAGCTAGATCAACGGACATGGTTCGTAACCTTGTTTGATAGTAATCCATTTATCTGTTCATGGAGATGGTCAACTACCCGCCAAAACGGTAAGATATACGGGGTAGCCCTTTAACTAAGATAATGCACAGTTTGGGTGTAATAATTTTCGAAAAACCTAATTTGTGTGTAGGATCCATTTTTTTTTGAGAATTGATCCTTGCGAAAAGTTGTACAGTATGATGCTTAGAACCCCCAGTTAACGGGTCCTACATCAATTATTTTACACCCTGTACATATTAAACGCAAGATTAGAACTCCCGCGTACACATTCTGTCTAGTTTTAAAGAAAAAAAATATTTTTAGGCACTTAACACTTCAGTCAAAGAGTAGGGAATATTATTAACGTAAAGAGAGTACTCCGTAGAGTAGCAAAATTAAAAATAAAAACCGGCCAAGTGCGAGTCGTACTCGCGCAAAGTAGGATTCCGTAGTCTTTTCAAAAAATAAATGTATATTTTAAAAAACAAATTTATATTTGCAGAGTAATGGAATATTTTGTATGGAAAATCTATAAACTTTTTACAAATCAAACAGCACATCTTTAGTTGGTCGACCCTTACTCTTAAACTACGAAAGCCTAATTGTCCTTCTATTAACAATTTTTTCAGATGTTTAACACTTGACTCTTACAAAAGTTAGCACTTTAAAGCTTAATATTTCACCGATCCATTAATCGAAAAATGGTTTTAGCAAACTCGTAATTTTTAAATACCTATTCAACGATACCCCACACAAGTTTTTTCGTAGGCTGGTGCAGGTTTCCACACGATATTTCTTTCACCGTAAGAGCGGCGGGTAAACGTACATATGATATCGATATTCGAAAACACAATAACCAATGTATTTAATGTAAAAGTAAAAATATACATACCCAGAAAAAAACTGAAGCCAATACAATTGAATTTGCACATTGTGTGTTTCCGATCTTAACAACGTGTCCAACTAGGTACTTAAATACAAAACTAAACCATTTCTGGTTTTATTTTATTGATTTGTATAATTTATGATCAGGTTAGGTTTATGAAATCTCAAGGAATCTAATCAAAGTTTTCAAATTAATCATTTATACAGAATTTGAGTGTATGTTGGCATCATATTTGAAATGAGATTTAAACAAAAAAATAAAAATAAAGTATTATTTATTTATTGCCTATATACACATATTATATCAAAACGCTTATCCTTATCTTGAACATAAATTCAAATATATTTTAAAATTTCTATGAGATTTGCAGCGTTTCCCATGAATTGCGTAAAAGCCGTGACCACTTTTCTTGTTTATTTACGTCGTCGTGAGAATATTTGTACTCTTCACGGGATTGAATATATTTATTATTAATTTTATTATCTTCCTTTCTTCTAAAATCTTTATAATTGATATGTTTCATAAGATTTTTATCATTTTCTATTTTAGTCTGTTGATAGAATAGTTCTGGATTATCTGTTAACTTCTGCCGTGAACTTGGGAACCCTTTCCATATATTTCTTGGTCTAGCCTGTCTAAATCCTTGTCTCCAGATACTTTGTATCATGCTATCCATTCTTCTATTTTTGCTTAGGTTTAATTGATTGCTGTCATCTATTATGGCTCTTCGATCGATACCATTAAGAAGGAATTCATTTTGCTCTTTGGAATTTGTATATCGTTCATCCCATATAATTATTTTTTTTGGTTTATTTTTCATCGTATAGTTAGAGTTAATTACATTTTTATTAGTTAGTTCAAAGTAGTTTTTATTGATATTATTGGATAAGGAATTATGTTTGATAGCCTGAGTAAGTTTGACCTGGTTCTTACTAGTGGTCTTTTTGGAATAATGTTCAATGTGGTTTAAAGTAAAACTTTTAATGTGTAATTTATTAAGCTTTTTATTAATGGTTTTTTTATCTTCAGATACATATTTATCCATGACTCTATACGCTACTTCTGGTTTTTGTCTAGAATTATAATCCCAATCAGCTTTCATTGTAATATCTTGAACGTTCTCATTCTTATTATTTATGCTATTACTGTAATTCCATTTCAGTACGAATGATTCTAATGGGTTATGGTCGTTTTTCTTCATTCGCCCAAAGTTGTCAGATACTTTTTTTTCATCGGCAGATCCTGAACCATCCCCCACTTCCATTTCCACGAACATTAACTGTTTTGTTGTTCGCGTAATTGGCTTAGCACTGTTTTGATAATTACTAAATTTGAATGATATTTTGGATTCGGTTGTTTGTTTAACATCAGCTCTATTTTCATTCAAATTTTGCAGTGTGTTTAGAAAATATCGGTAGTTGGCAACGTCACGTTCTTTGGTGCCCCATATTTTATTTTCAGAATTGTTTTTTTTTCCTATAGTCTTATTAACAACGGAATTTTTCGTCGCCTTGGCTCTTGATATTATTTGCTTACCCATATTATTAGTTGATTTTCGTTTGCAATTACCCCCGTTAACTGTAAGGTTTCGCTTTAAATGTTTGCTGATTAAGTGTTGTTTCAGTTTGAGTAGTTGTGTATCATATGAGTCTGGGTGGTTAGAGTAATCCTTTAGGGTGTTTATCAATTCATTTTCATTTTTTGGATCGTTCAGGTTGTTTCTTCTGTTTCCATGTTTCCTCGCTGCTTTTGAACCCACTGTTGTACTATTTGCTTCAACCTGTAATACTGAAAGTACTTCAAACGTTAATTATGTTTTCAACTAGTTATTCCTAAGTATGGTTGTTATCGTTATCATAAGAATATTATTAAATATTAATGTATATAAGTTAGGTAATTTAAAAAAATATTAATAAACATACTAAGTTTTAGATCCACTACGTTTTCAGTCGGTGTACTGGAATCACTGTGAAAAAATACCACAATTTATGAATATGAACACAGAGCAAGGAAAAAAGGCGGAGGGAATATTGTTTAAGAAACCACTAAAGTTGTATGTTTTTTAATTTGAGATTTTTAAGTTTTTATAATTGTTTTTTTTTTGAACTAGTGTGTACAATAAAGAGTTTTTAACTTATCGTAAAGTATATTAATGTTATAGGGTCTAGGAAAGTATGTTTTTTTTAAGAATGTATTAACGTCTCTGGGTTTTGTAGCCTTTTTGAGACGGTCTTCATATAATTAATATTCTTAAAAAACGAATTCAATTTTTTATTTTTGTTAATTTTCTAAAAAAGTACTAAAGAAGCCGATTTTGATAAAATTTGATAGAATGTGATATGGGATCAGTCTAAAGGCAAAAACTATCCAATTATTAAAGAATTATCGAAATCGGACTGCTCTGTAAAAAGTTATGCGTGGTCATACATAAAAAATAATTATACACGGGTTGATATGAGAACCTCCTCCTTTTGTGAAGTCGTTTGAAAATCAAACTGTAATGTATTGCAAGTTTATACAGGCTGTAACAAAATTGTTGTAGGTCCCGTTAACTGAGGCTTCTATTTAACTAATCACAATGGACAACTTTTGTACTATAACTTTACTGAAATAGCAAAAAAAATATTTTATGTCTTCATACAAAAAGATCAGCTGATCGACCAATATGGTTAAATTTTTTTTTGAGAATTGTGTATGGGTTCCTTAGGGAAAGTTGTTCAGTATAATGAGTAGAACCCCCAATTAACGGGACCTACACCAATTTTGTTACACCTGTATAGATAGGTGTCATTCGTGAAAAAATCCGTTATTACAAAAAAAAATGTTTCTTTACACGTTCATTAAAGAGACTACAAACAAAATGGCGGCAAAATCCTAAACTTTCGACAACCAAACTGTAACCAATCTGTATCAATCTGGGTGACGAGGGGGTGAAGTCGCAATCTAGAGAGCGGCAGAGAGTGTCCATACTGTATGTTAGTACTAATATATATACTTTGACTTCGGTCGCCCAGGTTCTGAAAAATTATACTATATCTGTCTCACTCTCACCACAGCAACCTATGAGAGAAGTATGAGACAATTACCGTGATATGTAATTCCCCTCTGGATATGAAGCTCCGCCTAACCGCCTCCGTGGCGTAACGTTTAATCCATTCGCTTTACACCAGGAGGTCACGGGTACAATTCCCGGTGGGGTCAACTTGTAAGACTCGGTTTGGTTGGTGTAAGGGCATTTTATAAGCCCGCCTGGCTAGCCACCGCTATCTTATCTAAGTCTTGCCGCGAAACATCTGTGTTAACAACATTGATGTGTTCCGGCATGAAGATAAGATAGCCAGTTCTCCATTGCGTTGAGGAATCTTGGTAAGCCCGCTTCCATCTTCGGCATCATCGTCACTTACCATCAGGGCTTAGCAACTGGGAATAAAAAAAAAATAAAAAAAAACTACTAATACTTGTTTTCATTGTATGGTGCTCCTACCTAGCTTCTGTTGCAGATGAGTACTCCATCCATTCTTCCATCTCTGCTTGCTCTTTTAATCCCTCTGAGACCGTGGTGGTCTCCACGGTCGTCGGGTCCGAGTCCTTTACCGTAAGTATTTCTGGTGTTGTTAGTTTCATCTACAAATAAAAGAAATGAAAGTAACTTTATATACTATGTAACTATATATATATAGTTACATAGTATATATATATATATATATATATATATATATATATATATGTACGTTGCTTTGGATGTCGTCTACCCTCATTAATCATTATATTCGATAGTCCTCGACTTCTGTGCAATATAAAAAAACAATAAGGTTTCTTTTGTACTGTATTAATATCTTTATGTTTGTTCTTTAAAGCTACGAATAAAAAATAAAATAAAAAAAACAGTGATTTGTATTATTATTTTAATATTTTAATCCTTGGTTTGTTTGTTACCATTTCACGCTTCAAAAACTCGACCAATATTGATGAAATTTGGCATGCAGGTAGCCTGTGTCAATGGAAAGGACATAGGCTACTTTTATCCCGTGAAAATAGTATAGTCCAATGCAGTTCTTGAGCGAACTGAAAAAAATGTGGTTTTTTGGTAAATTTCATTAATATCTCAACGGAACAATGGATTGTTGTGATTTTTTACACAGAGATGGTTGACTAGTAGGGAATAACATAATTTACTAATGAGCATATCCTTACATTGTTCCCGAGGGATCGACGGAAATCTCATTTACACGCATCCGTTAACCGGGGGTTCTATCTACTTATCATACTGAACAACTTTCCCTAAGAACTTATGGTCAATACTCAAAAAACATTAAATTTGGACATGCACAAAACTCGTCGATCAGCTGATTGATTTATATGAAGAGTTAAACATTTTTTTTGCGATTTCAGCTAATTCGTAGAACAAAAGTTGTTCAGAATGATGAGTAGAAGGCCCAGTTTACGTAACCAACACCATTTTGTCGCCTTTTTTAAGGTTCTTTACCAGGTAACGGGACCATATTGAGATTACTAAGCCTACGCTGTCCGTGTGTTTGTCTGTCTGTCCGACTTTTGAAAGGCTGTATCATTTGAGCCGTAATAGGTTATAGGGTACAGGGTGTAACAAAAATGGTGTTGGTTTCGTAAACTAGGGTTTCTGCTCATCATTCTTAATTTGAATTAGCTGAAATCGCAAAAAAAAAAATTGAACTCTTCATACAAATCAATCAGCTGATCGACAAGTTTTGTGCATGTTTGTATGGAGGGTCCAAATGTTTTTTGAGTATTGACCATAAGTTCTTAGGGAAAGTTGTTAAGTATGATGAGTAGAACTCCTCCCAGTTAACGGATCCTACATTTATTTTTCACTGAATTTACTAACAAATAAAAAAATACAAAAATTTAAAATAAGGTGGTCTCCATACAAGTTATTTTGTCGAAAATTATTTTATTTTACATATTACAAGCTTTTATTTAGTTCATCAGCAGATCAACTTCAAAATACCAAAAGGATCTATTGACACGAAGAATACGGTTTTATACCAGATGTCAGCTGAATAAAACCCCTGGAAGTAGTTCTAAAATCGTTTGCAAGATTAAAATTTTACAAACTAACATACATATTACACACAAATATTGCAAGATAAAAGCTTTTAAATAAATGTGCGGCCGTTCGATGATGACCGCTAGGGCTTTACACTATTAATTTCTAATTTTCAAGCGACTTCCAAAAAGGAGGAGGTTCTCCATTCGTCTGTATGTTTTTTTTTATGTTTGTTACCTCAGAACTTTTCACTGGGTGAACCGATTTTTATCATTTTTTTTTATTTGAAAGCTAGTGCTTCCCACGTGGTCCCATATAAATTTTATCAAAATCGGTGTAGTACTTTAGTAGGAAATTAACAAAAACCAAAAATAATAATCCAAAAATGTACTAATTTGTTGCGATGGAAGTCGGTTTTTTACGTGTTTAGCGTTTTTTTACTTTCCGTTTGTTTTTAGGGTTCCGTGGTCATCAAGGAACCCTTATAGTTTAGCCATGTCTGTTTGTCTGTCCGTTCGTCTGTCCGCGGCTTGGCTCAGAGACTATTAGTACTAGAAAGCTGTTTTTGGCATGGGTATGCACATAAATCACGCCGTGGTACAATACAATCTTGAAATAAATAATTTTGTGTACCCAAATAATTTAAAGAGGGTAATTTTTTTTTTCGTTGACGTACCCTATCGTTTGAGGTTTCGTTGAAGAGTTTTTTTTTAAACTATTGAGGGTTTGCTTAAACCATTTTTCGATTCCGGAATCCGTTTGCGAAATATTAAGCTTTAAAGTGCTAACTTTTGTTAGAGTCAAGTGTCACCCTCCTTTATCAGCTAAACCGCTATTTCAAGCCATCTTAAAAAATTGAAAATAGTAGGACATATAATTAATTTATAAGAAAAAATATTCTAAATACTTCTTTCCTTTTACGAAAGAAGTCGTTCCTATTATTCTAGTATGCGTGCGTGTCCACATGCAAACCGCGCGATGTACCATTGTACGAAGATAACCTACTATTTTTGATGTGTAACATCTTTGCTCTCGCTTTCCTGCAATTTGTGGCAGTGATTTCGTGAAATGGGACGGAAATGTGTAACATGGGACGGAAATGTGTAACATGACATAGGTACATTCTGTTTATAAAAAACCCGGCCAAGTGCGGGTCTGACTCGCGCACAGAAATTTGTGGGAGTGATTTAGTGAAATGGGACGGAAATGTGTAACAGGAAATGCGAACGTTTTTTAATTCTCGAAAACTAAGGTTGTCATAGCCATGCCGCCTAGTGTGATGACAAAGGCAAAGATGACATACTACTATTCGAAGGGTCGGCCCGTGAATGTACGACCTGATAATTAATTAATTTCATAAGTATTTTGTCACATGTTACACATCATATGCGAGTACAATGCCCGCGTGTAACACAAATAAATATTACCTCAGATTCGTTCTGAAGCGCAGCGCGTAACGCTTGATTCCTTCCTGAGCACTCAGTGGTGGTCGGCTCGGTGTTGTACTGCAAATTAAGACTAGAAAGGGTAACATTCTCGTACGATACCAATATCATCATATTAGCTCATATACGTCCCCACCGGAGGGCTCGAACCTACTCTAAATTAGGGCGATCAGGCCTTAGTCAATCACGCGGACCCAGTGCGGGTTTGTCGACTCCACACACAACCTTCAAGTTTCTTCGCAGTTGTGTGCAGGTTTTCTAACGATGTTTTCCTTCACAGTATCAATGTTCAAAATCCACTTCGGACCAGACATTTTGAGTGAAGCTAAGCAAGGTATGCGTTATAATGTTTTTGATATCTCAGTAAAACTCCAGTGTCGATATTCTGTAGAGTTACAAAGATAATTAAAAATTTTAAAAAATATATAGGAAAATAATAATTGATCTTTATATTTGCTGGCACAGTTTTACCACACATATAAGACAACTTATAAAGCTTTGCCACATCTTCGAAATAAGAGCGCAAATTGAGAAAATTCAATATCTATTTATATAAAATTCTCGTCTCACAGTGTTTGTTGCCATACTCTACCGAAACGGCTTGACGGATTTCCCTGAAATTTTCTGTGTATATTCGATAGGTCTGAGAATAGGTATATAGAAAATTTTTCACTTGGATCTGAGCGGGCCAAGCCGCGGGAAACTGTCAGTTTTAATATACAGGTTGTTTTTTTCTTGGATATGCCATATTGGTAGCAACCAGAAACTTTATGTTTTTTGTTTATTATGTTGTCTATTGCTACTATTAAAATCTGCTTTTAATTCCAAGGAGTATACGAGATAATCATTCCAAAAAAAACGCCTGCCATTTTGTTTAAGGCAATATTATTTAAAAGTTTTTGCTATCACCTTTATGTAGGCGTTTGTCAAACAGACTTAAACAAATTATGCTGTATGTCAATCGCTGTGCTAATGATGCAATTGATATATCAATCTAGCTTTTACCCGCGGCTTCGCCCGCGTGGTCATCGTTTTTATTACTGTCTTTGAGGGTGAGTGGTGCGGGAGCCGCGGCTCGCGAGCGTGGACATGAGTTGTCTCTAGATCCCTCAGGAACTATATCGGGCTATTCTGATGAACAGTCTATGTTACTTCCCACCTCCTCAACCAATTTTGTAGAAAATAAATTACTTCTATCCGTTGCTCCCTTGCGAATCCGACGTGCGCAAGTGTGGAAATGAGTTTTCCCCAGATCCCTCGGGAACTATGTTAGGATATGCTTAAGATATGCTAAAGAGCATTTTTAGTTCCTTCAAGAACTGCATCGGATTATGCTATTTTCATGGAATAAAAAGTAGCCTATATCCTTTCTAGTGACACAGGCTACCAGCATGACAAATTTCATCAAAATTGGTCAAGGTTTTAAGCTTGAAAAGGTAACAAATGGATGTATGAAAGTATGTCTGTCCGAACACATCTGGATGAAATTTGGTAGATAGACATATAAGAACTTGAATTATCACAAATACTACATATAGGCTACTTTTTTCTGAGGGCACCCTCGAATACAGTCAAAGAAACTTTGTTCACGCGGGTGAAGCCGCGAGAACAAGCTAGTTTATAATAATAGTGAGGATTAACGCTGATTATTAGCAATATAAAAGAATTAAGTCATTTAGTCTGCTTAAGTTGGAAAAAAAATACTTAAGATTTTAGATAAAGCTTAATTTACTTGAGATACCTACGTCAAGATTACACCCAAGGGGTTATCAGTACTATGAAAAGTATTAATAAAAGAAAGCACTTAGAATAACGGTGGGCTTAGATCCTTTCACTCACCAAATGAGTCCAAGCTTTTGCCTGACACCCGAGATTTATTACCATAGACAAGTTAAAAGTTAAATAATCGTCGGTAACGACTCCGTCCCCCTAACCAAAGGTGCCGGGTTCAATTCCGGAAGGCCAATGTACCAATGGATTTTTTGAAACTTACGTGCATATACTCACCGATTGCTTTAACGGTGAAGGAAAACATCGTGAGGAAACCTGCACACACCAGCGAAGAAACTCGAAGGGTGTGTGTGAAGTCGACCAACCCGCACTGGGCCCGCATGGTCGACTAAGGTCCGATCGCCCTAACTCAGGGTAGGCTCGAGCCCCTCGATGGGGACGTATATGAGCTGATATGATATTTGCTTCACTTTTAGGACGCATGTAGCCTATCTACCTCCCCTTATATGTAGAATATCTCTGCCTAACACACATCCTATTTTTTTTGAAATTTTAAAGCTTTTATAAAACTTGCAATGTTTGTATGTTTGTTAAACGAGGAGATCCGTAAGAGAACCAAAGTAACCGTCATAGCTCTCAGAATTGCTAAACTTAAGTGGCAGTGGGCGGGGCACATTGCTCGTAGAACAGATGGCCGTTGGGGCAGTAAAGTTCTCGAGTGGCGACCACGCACCGGAAAGCGTAGTGTAGGCAGGCCTCCCACTCGGTGGACCGATGACCTGGTGTGAAGGTCGCGGGAAGCCGCTGGATGCGGGCAGCGCAGAACCGGTCGTCGTGGAGATCCTTGGGGGAGGCCTATGTCCAGCAGTGGACTTCCTTCGGCTGATATGATGATGATGATGTTTGTTTAGGTCAAATCTTGAAATCAATTTTAGAGCGACTTCCAGGGCTTCGATTGAGCTTATATTTGGTATGAAGCTATATTCCCGGTGACAATAGATCCTTTTGATATTTTCAAGTTGATCTGATGAGTAAATGTGATGTTTGATTTTTTTACTTTATGGATTTTTAGTCTGACAATAAATTAATTATTATTATTATCATTGTGTGAAGGTTCCCGTTTTTACCTGAAGGGCGTGCTCTAAAAGATATGGATTAGAAGTTTTGCTCTCTAGAAATTTCTAAAACACTCCAGAACATTTAAGAGTATTCTAGAGCATTCCACAACAACATTGCTAGATCATTGTGGAACATTCCAGGTTACTTCGAAAAAAGGGTGTACTGCCGTGTTTGTCTACTCGACTCGGTGAAGGGAACTGTCGTGCCCCCTGATAGGATGCATTTTGACCCGACGGCCCAAAATAGAGGGGTTATTTTTTTAACGAAGTCGGGTTTTTAATTTTTGATTACATTGCTTAGATTATTTCTAACTAGCTTTTGCCCGCGGCTTCGCCCGCGTGGACACCGTTTTTATGACTGTTGTTGAGGGTGAGTGGTGCGCAAGCAGCAAGCGGCTCGCGAGCGTGCACATGAGTTTTCTCCAGATCCCTCGGGAATATGGAATAAAATTAGTAAATTATGTCTATTCCCACCCCCTCAACAAACTACTGTTCGGTCCAAAACTTTCTGGCTGGAAAAATTTGGCGGCTTAAAAAAAATAAAAAAGATGTCATCGCGATTGTCATTTAGTCTGCTTTTTCGAGTCTGGTTTTGGCGTTTCTGTTGGTTGTAGTTTTGATTTTACGGCGTTTTAACGATACGAATCCGGAAAACTTTCGAAATGATCAAATTGGAATATCGTTCCGTGATCAAATTCCTGACTAAGGAAGGGGTCAGCCCGACCGATATAAAAAAAAGGTTGGATGCCGTGTACGGGGATTCTTCTCCATCATTTTCCACGGTAAAAGAATGGAGTAAACAGTTTCGATTGGGGCGGGAATCCATTGACGACGAACCTCGCTCCGGCCGGCCTATAGAAGTACTCACCGAGCAATGTATTAAATTAGTGGAAGAGGAAGTTCTGAGTGATCGAAGACTAAAGACTAAAGAAATAGCGGCAAGAACCGGACTTTCCAAAACTTCAGTACTTAGGATACTACATGATCATCTTCACATGAATAAAGTTAGTGCTAGGTGGGTACCCAAACTTCTTTCGAGCTTGCAGCGTACTGAGAGAAAAGCGTGTTCTCAAGAAGTTTTAGACGCGTATAGGCGTTACGGAAAAAGTTATTTGGAGTCGATTGTTACGGGAGACGAAACCATGGTTTTGTACTATGATCCCCTGTCTAAAAGGGAATCGATGGAGTGGCGTCGTCTTGGTGAAAAGCCACCTAGAAAGGCCAAGGTAACGCAATCCACCAAAAAGATTATGGCAACGGTATTCTGGGATTGTCACGGAATACTAATGATTGACATAAAAGAAAGGAATACCACGGTAAATGGCAGCTACTACGCCACCCTTATTGAGCAGTTGCGAGAGGCGATCAAGCAGAAACGACGTGGAAAACTTAGTAGAGGTGTTCGGCTTCTCCACGATAATGCTCCCGTTCACACTGCTGCAATTGCCAAAGCTGCTGTAGCTAAATGTGGCTTCGAGGAAATTCGCCACCCCCCTTACAGCCCAGACCTGGCCCCAAGCGACTACTACTTGTTCTCGAGACTTAAGGCAGACTTAAGGGGAAGACGATTTTCTTCGGATGATGAAGTGGCCCAAGCAGTTTTTACCCATTTCGAGGACAAAACTCCAGAATATTTTTATAAGGGGATAGAAATGCTTATCACGAGATCTGCAAAGTGCGTTGAAATAGAGGGGGACTATATCGAAAAATAAAAATAAAATTGTAAATATATCTACTTGTTTTCTTTGTTAGGCCGGACACTTTTGGACCGCACTAGTATGTGCAAATAATCACAACAATCCATTGTTCCGTTGCAATATTAAAGCAATTAACCGAAAAAAAGAGTATTTTTTCAGTTCACTTAGGAATTGCATCAGATTATGCTATTTTCACGGGATTTCACGGGATAAAAAGTAGCCTATGTCCTTTCCATTGACACAGGCTACCTACATGCCAAATTTCATCAAGATTGGTAGAGGTGTTGAAGCGTGAAAAGGTAACAAACAAATAAACAAACAAACACATTTTCACATGTATAAATTAGTAAGGATTCTAGATATTCACCTTATCCGTGTCCCTGAGATCAGTGTCAAAATTTACGATGGTGTCACCGCCCTCAGGCTGGCGCGTCGATTTCAGTTTGTTCGTATCATCTCCCATCGCCTTTATCAACTCTTTGATAACTTCTCTAAAAAATTATCGTTATCATTAGATTAGATTATGTTAGACTACGCTCTTACGGTAAAGGAAAACATCGTGAGAAAACCTGCACACGCCTGCAAAAAATCTCGATGGTTGAATGTGAAGTCGACCAACAAGCACTGAGCCCGCGTGGTTGACTACGGCCCGATCGCCCTAATTAAGGGTAGGCTCGAGCCCGCCGGTTGGGACGTATATGAGCCGATATGATAATGTTAGATTAGACAACAGCCTGTTGAAGAACTACAGACCCATCTAACTTCCAAGCCATGTCTACAAGCTGTTTTTGAGAGTCATTACAAATCATCTCGCACGCAGGTGTGACGACCTTCCAGCCTAAACAAGCCGGCTTCCGAAGAGACTTTAGTACCATATAACACAATACATACGATGCGGCAGATTATACAGAAGATCAAAGAGCATAATCAGCCACTGTGCTTGCCGTTTGTGGACTGTGAGAAAGCCTTTGATTCGGTCGAAACCTAGGCTGTGCTACAATCTCTCCAGCGCAGCGGTGCCGAATTGACTATCAATACATCGAGTGTTTGTATGAAAACGCCACCATGTAGGTTTGGTCCCAGGACCATTATTCGAATCCAATTCGGCTGCAGCGAGTGGTGAGACTGGAAGACGTTATATCTCCGAATCTATTAACCGCCGTCCTTAAAGATGTTTTCAAGCTTCTGGATTGGGGTAGACAAACAAACAACACTACACAAAACCGATTAATGCTCGGATGAATTCGCGGACAAAGACTTCATTAAGTTACCTAATATTAAAAGAGTTCCCTATGCCACGGAAAACCGAGACTGTTAATCTTTTAGATCTTAAATATATTACGTTTGTAGACTCATTTAGTAGTCATTTAGTAGTCATTCATGTAGTGGTCTAGAATCGGGGAGGAAGGTACCTAACAGTTACCTGTAATATAATCTATTATCTACAGAGATTTTTTCTTTAAATGTATTTTATTTACTCTCTTATCGTAAAGTTCGCATTATCAACTTCAAAACGAGTTTATATTGGCATACTTTATAAACACAATACCGTAATTTTAAAAAATATACATAATAACATTATTTTGTTAGAGAAATTATGTTATAATGTATTTTTTTTCCATTACGATACAACTTAAACCAAAGAGGTAATATTATCACCAACGAAGTTCACTATATATTTTTTTTATTGAAACGCACATGCGGTTCGCGCCATTTTTACAGCAATACAAAAAGTTTTTAAAGACAAGATATTATGTCAACCAGACGCTTTAGAAGGTAGTGATTTATTTAATTGACACGACAGTGAGTGTAAGTTGTACTCACGCACCAAGGGTTCCGTATCACCGCTTATCATCAAAATATATCGACCACTTTCAGGTAACTTATAAACTTTAAATTTGCCACGAAGGTATATTTATATAAAGGGAAAATAAAAAAAACAGCCAAGTGTAAGTAAATTTTTGTTTACATGCCTAGCAAACTCCGAGCAACGCTCGGACGCCCAGGTATAATTTCTTATATTGTTTCTTGTAAAACTCTTCAACGGTAAAAAAAAAACAATTGTTTGTCAAGTATTCAGTTTATTTTTGAATCTTTAGTAATTGTCTACATTTTGGAGGTATTTCTTTGAGAATGCTATAGCAAAATTTTGACTGCCAACGCCTGGAGCCCTACGCTGAACATTTTTAAATTTGGGGTAGGGACTTATTATTTGGGGGAGGGTAGTTTAATGACGTAATAAGTACATTAGTCATTACTGACGAGGCCGGGAAAGTAACTGATTGCTACATAAGTAGAGTTTGAAGGCCGACGTATAGTTCCGATGACGTCACTCCTGTCTGTCACTCAGACCAAAGAGAATATAATACATTACAATTACAATAAATTACAATGTATTATATTATATTATGGTCTGAGTGACAGACAGGAGTGACGTCATCGGAACTATACGTCCGTTTGCGCGCGCAAATTTAAACGGTTACTTTAAAACCGCATTTAAAATTAAAAAAAGTTTTTTTATTTTTTTAATATACTCCTGGTTTATTCTGCATGGAGTTCTTTAAAATGCAAGCTAAAAAAAGCAAAAATAAAAATATTGCATGTTGCCTATTGTGTTCCTGCTGAGTCTTGTATAGTGCTTGTCAGAGCGCAAGGAGGTGGCGCCACCTATGCATGCGTCGGAGCGCCGTGTGTTTTGTCTTGAAACGTCAAGCGGTTAGATAGTGTAGTTTGTGACAAAAATAAATGGAAGCAGGGGATAAAAACCCTTACGGAGTTTGCCACATATGATACGTAAGATTTAGAGGTTCGGGCCTAAACGGAGTTTTAAGAAAAAAAAATGTTATGGGGTAAATTAGAATATATGTATTTTATGATTATTTTAAAAAGAAGGAACAATAAACAATATGAGTATAAAAAAAAGGTGTGATTACATTGGTTGACCGTGTTGAAAATTTAAAATAATGACCTACTTTATTTATGGACAATTCCCGGAAATAAATTTAAAGTTACAATTTTATTAGTATATAAAAAGGTTATTTTATAGAATGCCGGTAGGCAACGATCGTTACCGTCCCTTTGGTACTTAAATAAGTTACTAAGTTCTAAAATAATTAAATTTCACTTTGGTCTGAATTACCCTATTTTTCTAACATAACACGTATCAGATACAAAACACATTTAAAATAAATAATTAATGGTTAGAAACTGGAAGCAGGAAATCTTCTAGGATGGCAGAAAAGTCAAAGAGTTAGAGAGACACTCGGGACAAAAGATAAAATAAGTATTCACTTCCCTTGGCAAGCAGCTGGGCGGGCAGTGAAAGGACTGGCTGGTGGTCAGCACATCTCCATCTCAGGATTAATCCTTAATCAGGTATACCGTCGGGACGTCAACCTCGCAGGGGGGTGGATGAAACCCTACGGACATATATAGATCTAGTTCGCAGCAGTACCAAAAATACACGCAAAGCGGTTTCCTTATACAAATTACTTACCACTGAATAAAATAGTGGGCCTCAACAAAACATTATAAAACAATTTATCCAAAAAATTTAAATTCACATGAGTGTAGACGGGATCACGGTCAACCTTTGTTTTTCTCTTGTCAAAAAATAACAACTATTTTCAAATTCAAATTCCATAGAGCAACGACATCAAAAAAGAATTTAATTATGAAACGCAACAAAAGAGATCGGCTCGAAACGATAGTTAGCGTTTCAAGTTGTAATAAGTCACCTTTGGCCAGGGTGTGGTTGATGCAAGGCTGAAACCCAGTTTTAGTTGGTAGTTAAGGTGCTTCTTTTTTTAGCCAATCAGAATCTTTGTGATTATCGAACCAATGAATGACAATGCAGCCATCCTACGGAGGCTAAGATAGAGGCGCCAATTATTTTAAGACCACTTTTAATCGAGTAGCTGAACTGGCAACTTGAAAAGCCAGCCCCGTGCCGAACTCATCGCAGTTTATAAAATAATCTGTTTTCATCCAAATTATCCTGAAGCCTCGCGTTATAAACGTGTGTGAATATTGAATGTGCACTCCAAAACTTCTCAACGACGACTTTATTTTCGAGATCCGACCAAAACCATTCTGATGATCCGAAATACAGGGTGGCCCAGAGAGAAATGCACTTTTGATTTCGCGCGCATTTCTAAACCACATGAGAGAGGGGCGCGGGAGCGGTAGCAATGCGTAGCGCGGACTTTGTAATTTTAGTCGCCATGAATCATTACACGGGAGAGCAGCGCGCGTTTTGTGTCCGTGCATTTTGTGAGAATGCTAAATCTTATGTGACTGTTCGGCGGCTTTATCGTGCTAAATTCGAATTGCGGCGCATCAGTGAGTGTCCAAGCACTAATTTAATTAAACAATGGATCCAAAGATTTGAAAGAACAGGATCGACACAAAAAATGCGGCCTCGCGGTCGCCAAAGAGTTTCACGGACCGATGAAAACATTCAGCGAGTTCGGGAGTCTGTACGCGCGAATCCACGAATGTCGGAGCGCAAACGTTCGTCGACGTTGGGAGTCTCTAGATCGACATTGCAGCGAATTTTGCAGCTTGATTTAAAATTACATCCTTATAAGATACAGCTGGTGCAGGAACTAAAAGCAACAGACTTCGAATCAAGATTGAGATTTGCAAATGAAATGCGGGATGAGTTCAACAATTTCAACAACATCCTGTTCTCTGATGAAGCCCATTTTTACCTGAATGGATTTGTAAATAAACAGAACTGTAGGTATTGGGCAGCAGAAAATCCTCGGTTGAAACATCAGAAGCCGCTACACTCACCAAAGGTTACAGTTTGGGCCGCCATTGCGAAATGGGGAATCATCGGACCATTTTTCTTTGAGAACAACCGTGGCCAACGAAACTTTTCCAAAATTTTGATGCCAGATTGGAAGAATTCTGTAACCGTCAAGGACGTCATTTGGACGACGTAGTTTTTAAAAAGTAAATTTCATTTAATTATCTTTGAATTATAATAAACACATTTGTACTAAAGTATACATATTTTTTTTCCTTGAATTTTCAAAAGTGCATTTCTCTCTGGGCCACCCTGTACTTTACTCTAACAAAGCAAGGAAATCAAAACAATTATTTTTTTATAAATACAGCGCCGCCGGCGCCACGCTACCGCCAGTCCGTAACATAATTTAAAAAAAAAAGCAGCCAACGAACCTCAGACCAAGGTGTTTTTATTTATCCGACAATGGGTTTGTCACTACGCTGCATGAGATTTGTATTCTGTGCCTAGATTGTTGCAATAGGGGATCGGACTGCTAGTCATTTGAGTTACTTTTTATGATCTGTCAAAAACTAATTTTTGTTCTAAAAATGTTTGAAATACCCACAAGTGACGTCATGGATTTTTAGCGTCATTGACGAACTTATTTTGTAAATTTGATCAATTAAAAATTAAAGACTTCATGGAAAAACAAAACAAATAAGGTTTTTGAAACTTCAAGAGGATAGAAATCTAGGAAATCATATTTCAGAATTTATTTTTGATGCAGTCCGATCCCCTATTAAAAAAAATGTTACTCGACAGTAAAGAAATTATAAGGAAGTAGGTTTTTTTTTAATTGTACGATCCTGAAATCGCGTATATCCGTGGTATATCATGTCTTCTTTTTTAGAATGTAAAGCGAAAATTACATTAAGTGTCGGAGTAAAATATGTTTTTTTTATTGTGGAAGTGAAAAAATATGTTTCTGTTTTCTTATAATCTAAGGCCACTTACTTCGCATATTTGAAGCCCAAATTTTTTTTGTTGTTTCTCTCCTGCAATGTGAGGGGACTATGCCTTTTCACATAGTTCTCTAGTCGTTTGATTTCCTTCTTCGGTTCTATCTCACCAATGTAATAACGTCTTATCTTGCCTTTGATAATTGTAAAGCTGTTAAAAAAAGTCAATTAGTTTGTTAGTATGTTCTGCATCGAAGGGCATACGATATGCGTGCCTATTATATTAATACTAGTTTTTGCAGGCGACTTCGCCCGCGTGGACATCGTTTTACGACTGTCTTTGACTCAGTGGTGGTCTGCTCGGTTTTGTACTGCAAAGTAAGACAAGAGAAGGTGACATAATCCTATGATACGCAAATCATCATATCAGCTCATATACGTCCCCACCGAGGGGCTCGAGCCTTCCCTGAATTAGGGAGATCGGGCCTTTGTCAACCATGCGGGCTCAGTGCGGGTTGGTCTACTTCACACACAACCTTCAAGTTTCATCGCAGGCATGTGCAGGTTTCCTCACGATGTTTTCCTTCACCGTATCGGTGTTCAAAATCCACTTTGGACCATACATTTCGAGTGAAGCTAAGCAAGCGATGCGTTATAACATTCTTGATAACTCAGTAAAACGCCAGCGTGGCATTCTGTATAGTTACAGAGAAAATTAACTTCAAAGTTTTATTCTATTTTTAAATATCGAAAATGGATTAATTTTCGATATTTCAAAATAAAATAAAACATTATTGGAATATAATAATTGATCTTTATATTTGGAAGCACAGTTTTATCACACATATAGACAACTTATAAAAAATTGCTACATCGCCGAAATACAAGCGCAAATTGAGAAAATTCAATATTTTAATAAAAAGGTTTAAGTTTTTTTGATGTGTAACATCTTTGCTCTCGCTTTTCTGCAATTTGTGGGAGTGATTTCGTAAAATGGTACGGAAATGTGTAACATGGGACGGAAATGTGTAACAGGAAGTCGCGAAAGCGCGGAATTCTACTTTACGAAAGTCCGACTCGCACTTGGTCGGTTTTTTTCGTTACTGTCAGATCCGCCACCTAGGTACAATATCGTCATCAAATCTAACTTACCTAAAGTATTTTGTCACATGTAACACATCATATGCGAATACTGTAGGTCTCGCTCGAATTTTTGATGTGTAACATCTTTACTGTCGCTTTACTGCAATTTGTGGGAGTGATTTCGTGAAATGGGACGGAAATGTGTAACATGGGACGAAAATGTGTAACAGGAAGTCGCGAAAGCGCGGAATTCTACTTTACGAGAGTCCGACTCGCACTTGGTCGGTTTTTTTCGTTACTGTCAGATCCGCCACCCAGGTACAATATCGTCATCAAATCTAACTAACCTAAAGTATTTTGTCACATGTTACACATCATATGCGAGTACTGTAGGTCTCGCTCGAAATTTTTGATGTGTAACATCTTTGCTCTCGCTTTCCTGCAATTTGTGGGAGTTATTTCGTGAAATGGGACGGAAATGTGTAACAGGAAGTCGCGAAAGCGCGGAATTCTACTTTACGAGAGTCCGACTCGCACTTGGTCGGTTTTTTTCGTTACTGTCAGATCCGCCACCCAGGTACAATATCGTCATCAAATCTAACTAACCTAAAGTATTTTGTCATATGTTACACATCATATGCGAGTACTGTAGGTCTCGCTCGAAATTTTTGATGTGTAACATCTTTGCTCTCGCTTTCCTGCAATTTGTGGGAGTGATTTCGTGAAATGGGACGAAAATGTGTGACAGGAAGTCGCGAAAGCGCGGAATTCTACTTTACGAGAGTCCGACTCGCACTTGGTCGGTTTTTTTCGTTACTGTCAGATCCGCCACCCAGGTACAATATCGTCATCAAATCTAACTAACCTAAAGTATTTTGTCACATGTTACACATCATATGAGAGTACTGTAGGTCTCGCTCGAATTTTTTTTTGATGTGTAACATCTTTGCTCTCGCTTTCCTGCAATTTGTGGGAGTGATTTCGTGAAATCGGACGGAAATGTGTAACATGGGACGGAAGTGTGTAACAGGAAGTCGCGAAAGCGCGGAATTCTACTTTACGAGAGTCCGACTCGCACTTGGTCGGTTTTTTTCGTTACTGTCTGATCCGCCACCCATGTACAATATCGTCATCAAATCTAATTTTTTCGTTACTGTCAGATCCGCCACCCAGGTACAATATCGTCATCAAATCTAACTAACCTAAAGTATTTTGTCACATGTTACACATCATATGCGAGTACTGTAGGTCTCGCTCGAATTATTTTTTTCTTGGATATACCACACTAGTAGGAACCAGAAACTATATGAGGTGATGTTTGAAAGAACAACCTAAATAAAATATTGAAATAGTAAAGAAAATACGAAAATGAGATTTTGATGTCTATGGCCAGCTTGATAGATTCCTTACAAAACCCAAAATCCTGTTTTTGGAAAAACAACGTAATATGTCCATATATATTCAGGGAAATAAAGTCAATGGTATAGGGAAAAACAACCAATGTCATCACATGTTTGTGAAAAAACTGCCTAAATCAGTTGACATTGGTTTTTTTTTCGAAAAAAATATGGCAACATTCTTTACGTACAGTCAAGCTAATGTATTAGCCTTTTATCTGGGCTAGTAGTCGTGGTCGCAAGCCTTATCGTTTACGAAATTTATATTAACATAAGTACCTATCACTATGGCTTGCGACCACGGCTACCCCAAATGAAGGGTGAAAGAAGTGGACGAACAAGGAAATGTACAAAAAAAGAAGTGGTCGTTCAAGGATGTGGGCGAACTAGGAATTTGGATAGTGGCCATTAGAGGAAGTGGCCGTAAGTGACCGAAACCGAAATAAAGGCTATAAACAAATAAAATATTGAAAAATTATGGGGGTCTGCATACTACAAGAAATATGTTTTATAAAGGTGTTAGTTTTGCTCTATTTTTTTGATGTGTAACATCTTTGTTCTCGCTTTCCTGCAATTTGTGGGAGTGATTTCGCGAAATGGGACGGAAATGTGTAACATGGGACAGAAATGTGTAACAGGAAGTCACGAAAGCGCGGAATTCTACTTTACGAGAGTCCGACTCGCACTTGGTCGGTTTTTTTCGTTACTGTCAGATCCGCCACCCAGGTACAATATCGTCATCAAATCTAACTAACCTAAAATATTTTGTCACATGTTACACATCATATGCGAGTACTGTAGGTCTCGCTCGAATTTTTTTTTATTAAAAATTTTAGTGCGTTTGGCTGCACCTCAGCTGATGGTAAGTGCCGATGCAGCCGAGGATGTAACACACAAGCTCAAATAGTGCCTATTCATTCTCGACTTGAATATTCCTAAATTATACGAATCGGGGAATACAGACGCTGGCAGGGAATTCCACTCCTTGGCCGTTCGCATAATGAACGAAAAAGCAAAACCTTTGTGCGTAAAGGTGGAACATTAAAGACAAAGGGGTGGAACCGCCCTCCGCGTCTGTTCGTCTGATGATGAAATGGAGAGGGGGGAATTAGGTCGTGAAGCTCCAGGGCACACTCTCCGAAATGAATCCTGTAGAACACCGATAGACAGGCGACTTTTCGGCGATGCTCGAGTCTTTGGAGCCTGTTTGATACAAGTTCCTCGTCGCCAATGAGTCTCCTAGCACGTCGGTCGATAGAATCCAAAGCATCTAGCTGGTAACGAGCCGATCCGTCCCATAAGTGAGAGCAGTACTCCATACAGGACCAAACTTGAGCTTGGTATAATATAAGAAGCTGCTCTAATGGTGTGAAGTAAAGTCTCACCTTCGAGAGGATACTAAGTTTTTTGGCAGCCGTTTTTGCCTTGGATTCAATGCATCTCCCGAAATTCAGTTAGGATGTTAAAACTACGCCAAGGAGCTCAAGATGGCCGGAGATCTGAATAGATTCATCTCGGAAAGTAGGAGTCAGGGTAAAAGGATTACTTTTCGCAGTTTGCGTTTTGGAGGCATTAAACCCAACAAGATTGGCGTTGCCCCAGTCAGAGACTGCCTTGAGTGTTAGGTACACGCGCTCAATCATGGCCTCTCTCTGAGATAGTATATCCGGAACCCTAGCTCGAGCACAAGACAAGTATCTCACCGCAAAGTATCACTACGGTAATCCGTTTTTACAATAGAGAAAGATACTTTGCGTATTAATGCACAAAAGTGAAATTTGGTGCGGTTACAGTACTAATCTATATTATTATATCAGCTCATATACGTCCCCACCGAGGGGCTCGAGCCTATCCTGAATCAGGGCGATTAGGCCTTAGTCGACCACGCGGGCCCAGTGCGGGTTGGTCGACTTCACACACAACCTTCGAGTTTCTTCCTCACGATGTTTTTCTTCACCGTTAAAGCAATCGGTAATGATATGTACGTAAGTTTGTGAAAAACTCATTGGTACATTGGCCGTCCAGATTTGAACCCGGTACCTCTGGTTAGATGGACCGAGTCGTTACCGGTTGAGCCACCGACGCTTTTTTGACTAATCTATATCTTATTAAATATATAAAAGAAAGTAGTGTTAGTTACACCATTTACAACTCAAGAACGGCTGGACCAATTTTTGTGTTTTTGCATTTGTCTTCGTCCGGAATAGGATAATAAGTATAAAAAATATGATAATCTACAATATAAAAAAATATCAGTCAAAAAATAATTGGTTTAGGGTAGGGTAGGGTAGGGTAGGGTAGTGTAGTGTAGGGTGGGGTAATATAGTGTGGTATAGGGTAGGGTAGGGTAGTGTAGGGTAGGGTAGGGTAGGGTAGTGTACCGCCGGGACAGCTAGTACTGAAATAAAATAACAAATAATTAAAACCGTATTTAGTATATGAGTCGTACTCGCGCTAAGGAGTCTGAACTAAATAAAAAAAGCATTTGTCTGTCGCTCGCGTTGATGTATTTATTTTGTAAGGAATATGTATTACTTGTGGTGTGGTGGGTACAGAACCATTGGCAGGTTTTTATTATATTCATGACTATAGCTTTTGCCCGCGGCTTCGCCTGCGTAGAAATCTATATTATGACAGTAATCGAGGGTGCACCTAACGAGAGCCGCAAGCGGTTAACCTATGTGTTAATCCAGTGTTTGATTTACCTGCCTAATAAATTTTATCTGAATCCGTTTAGTTGTCTAGGAGTTAAAGTGGAACAAACAAACAAACATCAATACTTTCACGTTTATGATTTACTAGTGGCATGTCTTTCATGTTCCAACCCCCTGAGATTTTTACCATTGAATGGAACAAAGGCGTTTTCTTAGTGATCAGATAGGGCAGTTTTTTAAATATGTAATTTTCTTGAATTTTCCTAAAAGTGACGAAATCTTATGCGGGATATTCCCAAATATGACATTAGTAACGAAGAAACTGCTGCGATAACTTTAAAGCTTTTAAATTAAAAATGTGTATTATTTGCCTCAATAAAGGCGATTTTTTCAGGTGAAAAAACCCGACTTCATGTGGTTAAAGCCACCGTGCTCTCAAAATATCTAATCAATAGGCATATGTTTACCACCATTTAATTTGTAATAGTCTAATGCAAATTTGAGGATAAATTTTGTTTTATTAACTATTGTTTTTAATATTATTTTCATCTTTAAACTTTTTTATGCAATTGGCAATTTCATATGCTTAAACCTAATATTTTACATTTAAAACTTTAATTTTATAAATTGACTAGCTGTCCTGGCGAACTTTGTACCGCCTCACACTACACTGCAGTGCACTTCACTACACTACAGTACACTTCACTACACTACAGTACAATACACTACACTGCCGCTACCGTTACCGCTATACTACCACTACACTACCAATACACTATTACTTCCACTACACCACCACCACCACCACCACCACTACTACCACCACTACCACCACCATTACCACTACTACTGCCACTACCACTACTACTACCATTACCACTACTACTACCACTACACTACCACAACCACTACTACTACCAATACTACTAACACTACCACCACCACCACCACTACCACTACCACTATCACTACCACTACCGCTACCACTTGCAGTACCACTACCCTACCACTACACTACCACTACACTACTTTTTGTAGATATTACAGGAATTTTCAGATAATTTTTTACACCTTGTGTTACATTTTTTAAGTTTTAGAAAGAATCCCTAATTTTTTGAAAATATAATATAGCCTATAGCAACCGCGGATAGTGCATTTTCCCAACGGTGAAAGAATTTTTCAAATCGGTCCAGTAGTTTCGGAGTCTATTCAGGACAAACAAACAAACAATCAAATCTTTCCTCTTTATAATATTAGTGTAGATGTAGATGTAGATGTGTTATATATTATGTTCTACTTACTCAGAGTTGGTAGAGTTTAAAATGCTTCTAAATTGGCATTTACTTTTTTCCGTCATTGTTGTCGAAGTTATTTCGTCAAGTGGATATTCCTTCATAATTTGCTCCTTCATTTTCATACTGTAGCCTTGGTACAGAAATATTATAGTATCCTGGATGAATTTTCCCGATTCTTGTTTCTGCAATTAAAAAATAATAATTCAAAAAACTTAAAAACATTTAGATAGATACAAGCTTTTATTTAAATAAAATTTCGTATTTTTCTCAGAAAACCCTTTCATTTGATACCCATATCATGGGGATGCTTAAAAAATAACTGGTCCGCCATCTTTGGGAGTCGGCCATATTGGATATAAAATGACGTCACTTAGCTAACCATGCATTGTTTTTCAAACTTAACGTGTATGTAAAATTTGAGCTCAATCGGAAACCGGAAAGTGGTTCTTATTTAGCTTCCAAGATTTGTCCCAAACTAACAGACAGACTTACTAACTACTAACACGGCCAGCTAATATAAAGCTTGGAAAAAATATGACATTTCCAGCGACATTCACTTTAGTTTTGTTTTTAAAAATTATAATAGTTATTTATGATACAAGGGTGATAAAAAGGTCAACAACGAACGAGTGACATTTGTAAGCCCCAGCCGCAGGCGAGGATTTACCATCGTCACGAGTTTGTTATTTTCTTTTTACACCCATGTATCATACAACGTTTTTCAATACGGTTGTGAGAAAACAGGTAAAATAAAAAATTACCGTGACCGTGATTTCAAAGTTTAACAGGCCCGCTCATTCCCAAAATTAAACAGCGCCATATTATTTTATCTGGGGTAATTAAAAGAAGCGTCGGTGGCTCAACCGGTAACGACTCGGTCCATCTAACCAGAGGTACCGGGTTCAAATCTGGACGGCCAATGTACCAATGAGTTTTTCAAAAACTTACGTACATACTCACCGATTGCTTTAACGGTGAAGGAAAACATCGTGAGGAAACCTGCACACGCCTACGAAGAAACTCGAAGGTTGTGTGTGAAGTCGACCAACCCGCACTGGGCCCGCGTGGTCGACTAAGGCCTAATCGCCCTGATTCAGGGTAGGCTCGAGCCCCTTGGTGGGGACGTATATGAGCTGATATAATAAAAAAAAAATAAAAAAAAACACCGCACCTGAAAACGTAGCGTAGGAAGGCCTCCCACTCGGTGGAACGATGACCTGGTGAAGGTTGCGGGAAGCCGCTGGATGCGGGCAGCGCAGAACCGGTCGTCGTGGAAATCCTTGGGGGATGCCTATGTCCAGCATTGGACGTCCTTCGGCTGATATGATGATTTAAAAAAATATATTGATTTACAAACCCAGGACAATCTAAGGGGGAACAGTTGAGCTGGACTATGGTTGATAGCTCCTCATGTTCTGAGATAAGTAATGAGGAGTGCTCTCTAAAGAGCCCTTCTTAGGCTGTAAATAAAGGTCATTTTAGGTTTTGAATATTACGTCACTTAAACTGATCGTTATTTACAGCCGAAGAAGGGCTGTTTCGAGAGCACTTCTCATTACTTTTCTCAGAACATGAGGAGTTAGCAACCATTTTTAGGGTTCCTTACCCAAAGGGTAAAAACGGGACCCTATTACTAAGACTTCGCTGTCCGTCCGTCTGTCTGTCTGTCAGCTGTCCGTCTGTCAACAGGCTGTATTTCATGAACCGTGATAGCTATACAGTTGAAATTTTTACAGATGATGTATTTCTGTTGCCCCTATAACAGTAAATACTGAAAATTAAAAAAGTGAAAAAATAAGGGTAAAAAGTAAAAGTAAGGGCTACGGTACGTTTTCCGGTGCGCGGTCGCCACTCGAGAACTTTACAGTTCCAACGGCCATCTGTTCTACGAGCTATATGCCCCGCCTACTCCCACTTTATTTTAGCAATTCTGAGAGCTATGTCGATTACTTTGGTTCTCCTCCGGATCTCCTCGTTTCTGATTCGATCACGCAGAGAAACTCCGAGCATAGCACGCTCCATTGCCCTTTGGGTGACCTTGAGCCTTGTCTCAGTTCCGTATTTCATCACTGGCAACACACACTGGTCGAAAACCTTGATATTAGCAGTTACTGGAATATTGCGAAACTTCCCGAACGCTGCCCAGCCGAGTTAAATTCAACGATTGATCTCTTTATTGAAGGTATAAATAGAGGTATATTTATTCTGATATTTAGAAAAGCGTCGGTGGCTCAACCGGTAACGTCTCGGTCCTCCTAACCACAAAGGTGCCGGGTTCAAATCCGGACGGCCAATGTACCAATGAGTTTTTCGAAACTTACGTACATATACTCACCGATTGCTTTAACGGTGAAGGAAAACATCGTGAGGAAACCTGCACACACCTGCGAAGAAACTCGAAGGTTGTCTGTGAAGTCGACCAACCCGCACTGGGCCCGCGTGGTCGACTAAAGCCCGATTGCCCTAATTCAGGGTAGACTCGAGCCCCTCGGTGGGCACGTATAAGAGCTGATATGATGATGATGATTTAGAAATTTTATTTTTTCTGTAGGAACAGAAAAACTTTAGATGTTCTTACAGGTTTTTCTGTAATTAATGCATTCAACCTCATATACTGTGATTTTTCAAGATTTTAGGCCCAGTAGTGTCGGAGATAAGAGGGTGAGGAACGGTCAATATTCACCTATGTTCTTAAATAACTTCAAAACAATTTATTTTAAAATTTTAAAAAAATGTATTTTAGATTCTCACAAGTCCTCTTATTTAATAGATCACATGGAATTTGAAATTTTGTAATTAATTAATTTATTGACCAAAAAAAAATTATTTATTGACCAAAAAAAAGTTTACAAAAATATTCTCCACATGCAGCAAGATACACAGTTCTTATATTCTTATTGTATTAAAATTATTACAACTAAAGCCTTAGCTAGGCAAGAGCCTGTGTTATAGGCATTAGTCCTCTTCCAGTTGGCGCAATACTTTATTTTGATAAAAAGAAGTAACGGAGAGAACAGAATTTACCCCACAAAAGCGGCCCCCATGTTTAATTCAGTTTAATTCATTTATTTACGTTGCACGTCCGTCTTTGGGTAACCGACTTACATATATTTACTAAATTTAAATCCAATCGGTCCAGTGTTCCGGAGCAAATCGGCTATGGCAGATGGACGGAGTGACCGTTTTTACGTTTTAGGGACGGAACCCTAAAAAATCAACTCCCACTTAACATGTAGGGGAGGAATCAAAAAAAAATATAACAGATTTCATACCATAATCAAAGTATACATATTAGTACTAACATACAGTATGGACACTCCCTGCCGCTCTGTAGATTCCGACCTCACCCCCTCGTCAGCAAGATTGATACAGATTGGTTACAGTTTGGTTGTCGAATGTATAGGATTTCGCCGCCGTTTTGTTTGTTCCGTCATTCCTATTTTGAAATGTCATTTCTGGCCCATTGTATGAAGTGTGCCATAACTTTATAGAGGTCACAGATTTATATTCTATAGTAAACTGAAGCTTTACAGCTGTAATATTCTTTGAGAAAAACAACTATTACATACCGACTGACAGACAGATATATGGACAAGGCAAAACTGTAAGGGTGTCTAGTTTGAATTATTATATCAGCTCATATACGTCCCCACCGAGGGGCTTGAGCCTACCCTGAATCAGGGCGATTAGGCCTTAGTCGACCACGCGGGCCCA
Source organism: Coleophora flavipennella (assembly GCA_947284805.1). NCBI lineage: Eukaryota > Metazoa > Arthropoda > Insecta > Lepidoptera > Coleophoridae > Coleophora > Coleophora flavipennella. The sequence continues at coordinate 10,093,470 of OX369278.1, forward strand.
GTGCGGGTTGGTCGACTTCACACACAACCTTCGAGTTTCTTCGCAGGCGTGTGCAGGTTTTCTCACGATGTTTTCCTTCACCGTTAAAGCAATCGGTAATTATATGTACGTAAGTTTTTGAAAAACTCATTGGTACATTGGCCGTCCAGATTTGAACCCGGTACCTCTGGTTAGGTGGACTGAGTCGTTACCGGTTGAGCCACCGACGCTTTCAGGTCTGTTATAATCGGTCCAGTGTTCCGGAGCAAATTGGCTATGGCAGATGGACGGAGTGACCGTTTTTACGTTTTAGGGACGGATCCCTAAAAAATCAGCTCCCACTTTACATGTAGGGGAGGAATCCAAAAAAAAAATTATAACAGATTTCATACCATAACTAAAGTATATATATTAGTACTAACATACAGGACGGACACTACCTGCCGCTCTGTATATTCCGACCTCACCCCCTCGTCAGCCAGATTGATACAGATTGGTTACAGTTTGGTTGTCTAATGTATAGGATTTCGCCGCCATTTTGTTTGTTCCGTCATTCCTATTTTGAAATGTCATTTCTGGCCCATTGTATGAAGTGTGCCATAACTTTATAGAGGTCACAGATTTATATTCTATAGTAAACTGCAGCTTTACAGCTGTAATAGTCTTTGAGAAAAACAACTATTACATACCGACTGACAGACAGATATATGGACATGGCAAAACTGTAAGGGTGTCTAGTTTGAATTATTATATCAGCTCATATACGTCCCCACCGAGGGGCTTGAGCCTACCCTGAATCAGGGCGATTAGGCCTTAGTCGACCACGCGGGCCCAGTGCGGGTTGGTCGACTCTCCACACAACCTTCGAGTTTCTTCGCAGGCGTGTGCAGGTTTCCTCACGATGTTTTCCTTCACCGTTAAAGCAATCGGTAATTATATGTACGAAGTTTTTGAAAAACTCATTGGTACATTGGCCGTCCAGATTTGAACCCGGTTTGAATACTTAACACTTAAAGTTAAATCAGCTTTGGGGAGTGCTAACAGAAGTGAAAACTTAAAACTGTTAAGCAACAGTGATCCGCGGGCAAAAGCTAGCATGAATATTATGTAGGTAGGTACCTTATCTTCAAGAATTTTCACATATTCTGGTGTTTTTCTGAACGTTCTCACGATGTGGCCCAGGTTCATGTTGTACAAGATGGCGGCTTCTTTTCCAACATCGTAGTGCTTATCACATTCCACATCCACAAATACTGAAAATCATCAATGATCAAATTTCAAGTTTCTAGTCAGGACAAATTGCAAACCTCCGTACTGATAATGGTACTACAAAATTTTGTTTAAAATTAGATAGGATACTGAGTTCTCAAAAAATTTTTTGGCCTTCCCATACAAAATTGGCCGATTAGCTGGCAGATTTGTATGAAAAGTTGATTTTTTTTCCGAATATTCAGTATGGGTTCTTTGGAGAAAGTTGTTTAGTATTATGAGTAGAAGCCTTAGTTTAAGTTTCCGGGAGTGGTCTTTTTACACCCTGTATAAAATAGAGGATATTAGAAAATAATAGATTATGTAAATGACAAAGATATATATGTTGATTCTATAACAAATACCATTACCTGAGACTGTAATCTGAATCATGACATTATTTGTAACATAATTTTTTTTTGTTCTGACTATTTAAAAGTGTGTGTAAACACCTATTTGAAATAAATTGTTTCGATTTTTTTTTTAGGCACTTTGGAGAAATTTTGTAACACATCGTTTTAGGGGTGTTCAAATTTGACGAAAGGTCTTTATAATAATGAAACCGTTCATTTACATAATAACCTATAACAAACAAAACATAAAATAACATATATCCTTACTTATAATATTATAAATGTGAAAATGTGTTTGTTTGTATGTTTGTTTTTACCTTTTCACGCTTCGACACCTTAACCAATCTTGATCAAGCATGTGTTACTAGAAAGGACATAGAATACTTTTTATTCCGTAAAAATAGCAAAGGCCGATGCAGTTCCTGAGGGAACTGAAAATATACTCTTTTTTTGGTTAGTTTCTTTAACATTTCAAGGGGGTGGGAAATTACATAATTCACTAATTAGCATATCCTGGCATGGTTCCCGAGGGATCTGGGGAAAACTCATTTCCGCGCTCGCGCACGTCAGCGTCGCAACGGAGCTGCGGAGAGAAGTGGTTTTTTGTATAGACTTGGTTCAGGGGATGGGAAGTGATTGCGGCTCGCGCACCACTCACCCTAAAAGACAGTCATAAAAACGATGTCCACGCGGGCGAAGCCGCGGGTAAAAGCTAGTATAATATAAAACAAACAAATTTAGTCAAAAAGCCCACTCCGAAACGCCTATGATACAAAGGTACCTAAAACGCTGGCAGCGTTGCCACGCTGATTCATCAGCAAAATGCGCTGCATCAGGCCAGCACATCAAGCTAGACACTCGTATTGCGATTGTGATCCATACGCGTACGGCATAAGAACGGTACAAAGTCCAAAGTGTCTAGCTTAGGGTTGCCAAGCGTCCTGTTTTCCCAGGACGTGTCCTGCTTTTGGGGTTTTCTGGATAGTTTTTAAGTAGTGTCCTGGGTTTTGGGTGAATTGTCTTTATTGAGAATCAAGTATATCTATACCCAGTAGAGTTGTAATAGACATTGAAGAGCATCAAAAAAGGCCAAACACAAGATACAGTCTTAGGCAGCGACTTCTAAAGACTTAGACACTTTCCCTAAGAAATTGTCGAAAAATTAAAAAAACAGTACCTAGCTTATGTTGGGGTTGCAGCTTAATTGTTGCTAATAATTGAGTTTCAATGATCCTATAATCATTGCGTAATTGCTATTAACTATTATTGTTATATTGCGTCCTGTTTTTGTAATGTCCTGGTAATACGAATTTGGGGATGGCAACCCTAGTCTAGCTTGATGTGCTGGCCTCTGTACGAGTCGTAGCGGGGATTTCCACTGTTGCTTTCCACTTTCGTAGCCGGCCAAGTGGGCTCTGGGTGAAAGCAACGCTAGGTACGTGAGCTGTCCATTATGCGGAACCGCTGGTTTATTTAGAACAATCAATTGAAATAAAAGAATTATAACTTAGACAATATTTATGAATAAACAAATAGACAAATAAAAAGAACCCGCAAGGCCAGAGGCCAAGTTCCGCGTAGGGCGAAGCCCGGAGCATCCCTCTTTCAAGGTCACGGACGTCGTCAAAACTTTATATGCAAATATCTCTGTAACTATCTATCAGAGACCCCTCGTGTAAGGATTCATATAAATTGTATCGTTCCAGGTCTAGGCACGGGGGGGGGGTCAAATGTTTGGAAGCTTATATCTCTTTCAAGGTCACGGACGTCAAAACTTTACATACCAATATCTCTGCAACTATCTATCAGAGACCCCTCGTGTAAGGACTCATATGAATTGTCTCGTTCCATCTCTTTCAGGGTCACGGACGTCAAACTTTACATACCAATATCTCTGCAAATATCCATTACAGACCCCTCGTGTAAGGACTCATATGAATGTCTCGTTCCACATCTAGGTGCGTGGGGGTCAAATGTTTGGATGCTTATATCTCTTTCAAGGTCACGGACGTCAAAACTTTACATGCCAATATCTCTGCAACTATCTATCAGAGACCCCTCGTGTAAGGACACATATGAATGCCTCGTTCCACATCTAGGTGCGTGGGGGGTCAAATGTTTGGATGCTTATATCTCTTTTAAGATCACGGACGTCAAAACTTTACATACCAATATCTCTGCAACTATCCATCAGAGACCTTTCGTGTATGGACTCTGGTAAATTGTCTCGACCAGATCTAGACGCGTGGGGGGGGGGGGGGGGGTCAAATGTTTGGATGCCTATAGTTCTGTAATACTAAAAGCGACTCGCTTATATATAGACGTTTCACGATAAACCAACGGCCGTGTGACCCAACACAGCCCTACACAATTTTTATTTTACATCACTTAGTCTTTGAATGCCGATAAAATATTCAAAGCAAACACCATATCTCCCTCCTCCCGATCTCTAAAGTTGGGACTAGGACCCCTAGAAGGTATTTAGTCACATTATACAGTGTTTAACCCCTTGATAGCACGGTTAATATGTCACACGATAAAAGAGCGTGCCTAACCTTATAGATACCTACACTATTTCACCTTTTAAAATTAGACTCAGTTTACTTGTAATTAAATTTATCATATCAGCTTATATACGTCCCCACCGAGGTGCTCGAGCCTATACTAAATTAGGACGATCGAGCCATAGTCGACCACGCGGGCCTAGTGCAGGTTGGTCAACTTCACACACGACCTTCGAATTTCTTCGCGGGTGTGTGCAGGTTTCCTCTCACGATGTTTTCCTTCACCGTGAGAGCAGTAAAGTTCTCGAGTGGCGACCGCGCACCGGAAAACGTAGCGTAGGCAGGCCTCCCACGCAGTGGACCTACGACCTGGTGAAGACGGATGCGGGCAGCGCAGGATCGGTCGTCGTGGAAATCCTTGGGAGAGGCCTCTGTCTAGCAGTGGATGATTTTCGGATAAACGTACATATGAAATCTAAATTCGAAATCACATAGGTACGTGGCAGGATTAGAACCACGAACTCCCGGACAGGAGGCGGCGGCCCTAGCCGTTACGCCGCCGACGCTCTAAGTACATTAAATTCTTTAAAATTAATAATTTACCCAGGTATATACTAATACTTGTATATAATATAAAGCTGAAATAACCACTGTTACACATACTTTTATTACCGCGAAACCAAAACTCATGTTCGTATGCTATGTAATTGTTTATATGTATGAAACATAAAACCACTTCAGTCGTTGGAATATAAAGTTTTATTGCACTGGACGATATTTCTTTGAATGTTGCCTGTTCTTAATCATAGCTCAGGCCGCGATCTCGTATTCAATTGCAATTACATAGGTCTGCGAAATTATTAAGCTATTGTATAGCTTTTATCGAGGGCTTTGAGGGGACCCAATCAAGAAATTTCGTAACGAAAATACATATATATATATACTAGCTGTCCCGGCGAACTTCGTACCGCCTTACATTACATTACACTGCCCTGCCCTACCCTACACTACCCTACACTACACTACACTACCCTACCTTACCCTACCCTACCCTACCCTACATACACTACACTACACTACCCTACCCTACTCTACACTACACTACACTACCCTACCCTACCCTACACTACCCTACCCTACACTACCCTACCCTACCCTATCCTATCTCTCAAGTTGGATCGAACTGCACATGGTACGCGAATTTTATTATAATCGGTTAAGTGGTTTAGGAGTCCATTGAGGACAAACATTGTGACACGAGATTTATATATATTAAGAAGATTGAGTTCTAAAAAACTTATAGTGCCATCTATCTATCCATCATGATGATGATGATGATGATTAACTTTCTTAGTGTTAATTTATTAAATAAACATCCCGCGCCCCAAGGACTATATGGTACTGGTAAATACTGCATAAATAAAAAATAAATTAATAATTATAATTGCATAAGTTGATAAAAAATGCAATGCAATAGCTTTACCGCGGCAGTCTCCGAGTGCCACACTTCTTTTTTTATGTTCTAAAATTCATATAAAACAGTAGTCATATGATAAACTAATGGGTGCTCGCGGCTTCGCCCGCGTAGTACCCGTTTTTTGGTGTTCCCGTGGGAATTTCCCGAAATCCTTTCTTAGCGGATGGCTACGTCATAACATCTACCTGCATGCCAAATTTCAGCCCGATCCGTCCAGTGGTTTGGGCTGTGCGTTGATAGATCACTATGTCAGTCAGTCAGTCAGTCACCTTTGAGTTATATAATATATTAAGATACCCCGTCCAATTTACAAGATTCAGATGATATAGCTTTTTGATTAAAAAGGTATGGAGCAAACATTTAATAATATGAATGAAAATTCTTTAAGATTTTTTTTTCTAAATTTACTAAGTACCTATGTCTGTAGCTATCAAATGAAATATCAATAGTACAATTAAACAGAACAAATTAATAATAACTTTGTTTTTTAAAAAATCTACATTTTGTTGGTTTTCATTTATGAGTTTTTGCTTTGTCCTTTTTTGTCTTTTTTGATTTTTTTTATTACTCTGGTTGGTCACAGTCACAGACTATTTAACGGTTGGTCATAAACTATAGAATGATCAGCCACAAAGTATGCGATGGTTGCTCACAGATTAAAGATTGTAAATACAGAGTATGGAATTAATGTTGCTAAAAAACAAGCAAAAAAAATTATTAATTTAAAGAGCTATATTTTTCAACTTTATTATATCAGCTCATATACGTCCCCACCGAGGGGCTCGAGCCTACCCTGAATCAGGGCGATTAGGCCTTAGTCGATCACGCGGGCCCAGTGCGGGTTGGTCGACTTCACACACAACCTTCGAGTTTATTCGCAGGCCTGTGCAGGTTTCCTCACGATGTTTTCCTTCACCGTTAAAGCAATCGGTAATGATATGTACGTAAGTTTTTGAAAAACTCATTAGTACATTGGCCGTCCAGATTTGAACCCGGTACCTCTGGTTAGATGGACCGAGTCGTTACCGGTTGAGCCACCGACGCTTTTTCAACTTAAGTTCAAAAAAATGTGACGTGACACAATAAAATAAATATTAAAAACGATGTTGTCTGTAAAGTCGGTTTACGGACGATAATTTTACGTGATAAACAAGCGGAACGACTGAAGTAAAACTGCTTTAGCTCCATGTATAAGGAGATGTAAGATACCGCCCATAGTCGGGTGAGTTAACTCTTTGGTAATTCCTCACAAAGAATGGACCGAATCGGAACACTTCTTGTAAGATCCTGGAAGCCTAGTACTTTTAATCCTTTTAACTTAAGTTAACTTGAACTTGACCTTAACCTTAACAGGCCCCAAGCCCTTAGCAAGTACAAGTACAACTCTTGCTTGCACGTTTGGATCAGCGTACTGGCGTAACGGGACAATGACGTCACGTAACGGGACACTATTTCGTGCATGCAACCCGTGTCATCAATTTATTAAGACGTTATCACATCAACATTTTTTTCATCGCAGACCTCATTCGCAAACCCATATTATGCAGTATACTGTGACAAAATTGGTGTAGGTCCCGTTAACTGGGACTTTTACTCATCATACTGTAACGCGGTAACGCGTTGCGTTTATTTATTCTTCTCCATTTGATCTATTTCTCATGCGCTGTCACATAACAACCTATGTGTCACATTTTGAAGTAAAATTTGACACATTTGCTTCAAAATCCGAATTCTTTTCTATCTATATATATAAAAATGAATCACTATTTCCCTTGGTCACGGCATCACGCGTGAACGGCTGGACCGATTTCTCTAATTATTTTTTTTGTCGATTTCGTTATTGTCAGGAGAAGGTTCTTATGTAGGGTAGGGTAGGGTAGTGTAACTACACACAATAAACTTAGTGTAGTGTAGTATAGTGTAGGGTAGGGTAGTGTAGTGTAGTGTAGTGTAGGGGTAGTGTAGGGAAGGGTAGGGTAGTGTAGTGTAAGTGTAGGGTAGTGTAGTGTAGGGTAGGGTAGATGCAACGTGACGAACCTCAATGAATGGGCCCACCGCACCATACAAACGGTGACAATGGTCTAGTGGGCCCTACCCGCCCCGCAGCCCCCGCACGATTGCCATGTCTGACGCCCTCCGTTGGACGACTGTATAGATTCTTAGACTGTACTATTACTAAGCCTCCGCTGTCCGTCTGTCTGTAAGCGGGCTTATTTCAGAGACAGTTGAATTTTCACAGAAAAGAGTACAAGTACAACTTTCGCTTGCACGCTCGGCTCAGGCGTAACGTGACAATGACGTCACACTGGCGTAACGCGACAATGACATCACACTGGCGTAACATTGATAATGACGTCACACTTTTTCGTGAATGCAGTCCGTGTCATCAATTTATAAGACGTTGTCACTTCAAAAAGTACACCAGAATCAGAAAAGTATTGCACACGTTTAATCACACCAACTGATTATAAATATAATTATATCTTACCCAAGATGGGTCTTCAAGAGAGTATCAGTTATTTATAAAGTATTTTATTTTAGAGTGAAAGTGTATTGGAAATTACTATCACACCAACATATTATAAATATAATTATATCTACCGTTCCCTTTGTTATATTATCACACTTAATATTATAAAGGCGAAAATTTGTGAGTGTGAATGTTTTTTACTTCTTCACGCAAAAACTACTAAACGGTTCTGGCTGAAATTGTCATAGAAACGTTGTCCACGCGGTTGAAACCTCGAGAAAAAGCTAGTTTTGTAATAAGTTTAAAAAATAATTGATTAACTATATTTGCGACTAGGTGTGCCCGCGACTACTTCCGCGTGGTGGTTTTGAATTTTCCCACGGGAACTCTTGTTTTTTCCGGGATAAAAAGTATCCTATATGTTAATCCGGGCTATAAGGAACCACCATACAAAATTTAATCAAAATCGGTCTAGTAGTTTTTGCGTGGTGCGCAAATACAGATAGACATCATCATCATATCAGCTAATATACGGCCCACCGAGGGGCTCGAGCCTACCCTGAATTAGGGCGATCAGGCCTTAGTCGACCACGCGGGCCCAGTGCGGGTTGGTCGACTTCACACACAACCTGCGAGTTTCTTCGCAGGCGTGTGCAGGTTTTCTCACGATGTTTTCCTTCACCGTTAAAGCAATCGGTAAGTATATGTACGTAAGTTTCGAAAAACTCATTGGTACATTGGCCGTCCGGATTTGAACCCGGCACCTCTGGTTAGAAGGACCGAGTCGTTACCGGTTAAGCCACCGACGCTTTTCTAAGCCACCACAAATACAGACAGACAGACAGACAAAATTATCAAACATCTTGTGACAATGACAAATTATCGTTAGTAATGTCCACCAGTTATTATTTTCCAAAAATATTGTATGTACAGACACGGCCTCGTTACAGTTTTATTATATGTATAGATGTTTGTATGGAGAGTCCAATTTTTATTTGCGATTACTTACAAAGTTTTAGAATATTATTTGGAAACGCTAAAAACGTTAAAAAACCAGACTTCAATCGCAAAAACCCAGTCAAATTTTGCTACTTTTTATGATTTTTCATAATTTTCTTGAACAAATTTTGCTACTGTTTATGATTTTTCATAATTTTCTTGAACAAATTTTGCTACTGTTTATGATTTTTCATAATTTTCCTAAAAAAGTACAAAATCAATTCAGATATGCATACCTACATATACATCTATGTATAATATTGAAAGAATTTTCCTCCAACTCTTAACCGATAAGGAGTTGTACCTTCCTTCATCAGCTTATCAACATGAGATGATGACTAACAGACGCAAGTATTTTAATAGCTTTATAAAACATATGAATCACGTAATAAGTGCCTACGTATTGAGTAATTTGAGGGTTTCTCTCGATTTCCCTGGGATCCCATCTCAGATCCTGACTTGGTGACAATGGGACTCACTCGGGAGTATACTCTTTTAAATGAAAAAAGAATTTTGAAAATCGGTCCACAATTGACGAAGAAATCGGTGAACATACATTTTAAAAAAGAAACAGTCGAACTTAGTACCTCCTCCTTTTTTGAAGTCGGTAAAAAATACATAACCAATTCTAATAAAATTTATATGGGGCCAACTTTAGCAGCATACCCTATTGAATAAAAACCGGTAAAGTGCGAGTCAGAACCGCACACAAAGGGTTCCGTAACATTATACTACATGGCGCTTGTTTCTTCACGTTTAAAAAAAATACGTTCTTTGTATGGCGACTTTCACTTTTCTAATTTTTAGTATTTGTTTTTATAGCGTCAACAGAAATACATCATCTGTAAAAATTTCAACTGTCTAGCTATCACGGTTCAAGAAATACAGCCTAGTGAAAGACGGACGGACGGACAGCGGAGTCTTAGTATTAGGATTCTGTTTTTACCCTTTTTGTATGGAACCCTAAAAAAAAAATATTATGAAAATCGGTTTGCATTGTGTGAAAATATCGCGTAACAAACATACAAAAACATACAGTCGAATTGTGAACCTCCTCCTTTTTTAAAGTCGGTAAAAAGTAGTTGTAGTAGTGGTTAATAATGTATGGAAGTAATAGAGAGACCGTGGTCCGCGAGACGCAAGTGGCTCGCGAAGATACATAAACCTTCTTCATGCATACTTCATAAGGTGAAAACCGTATGAAAATCCGTTCGGTGGTTTTTAGGGTTCCGCACCCAAAGGGTAAAAACGGGACCCTGTTACTAAGACTCCGCTGTCCGTCCGTCTGTCTGTCCGTCTGTCACCAGGCTGTATTTCATGAACCGTGATAGCTATACAGTTGAAATTTTTACAGATGATGTATTTCTGTTGCCGCTATAACAAGAAATACAAAAAATTAGAAAAGTGAAAGAATCCATACAAAAACGTATTTTTTTAAAACGTGAAGAAATTAGCGCCATCTAGTATAATGGTACGGAACCCTTTGTGTGCGGTTCTGACCCGCACTTGACCGGTTTTAATTCAATAGGGTATGCTGCTAAGTTGGCCCCATATAAATATTATTAGAATTGGTTATGTATTTTTACCGACTTCAAAAAAGGAGGAGGTACTAAGTTCGACTTTATCTTTTTTTTTAATGTATGTTCACCGATTTTTCCGTCAATTGTGGACCGATTATCAAAATTCTTTTTTCATTTAAGAGAATATACTCCCGAGGGGGTCCCATTGTCACCAAGTCAGGATCTGATGATAGGATCCCAGGGAAATCGAGAGAAACCCTCAAATTACTCATTACGTAGGCACTTATTACGTGATTCATATGTTTTATAAAGCTATTAAAATACTTGCGTCTGTTAGTCACCATCTCATGTTGATAAGCTGATGAAGGAACGTACAACTCCTTAACGGTTAGGAGTTGGAGGAAAATTCTTTCAATATTATACATATATATATACGTAGGTATGCATAGACCGATAGGTTGTATTCTTTCAGGTTATTCAGATGAGCTTATGATAGACGATTAACTCCATAACTTTCATGTTATGGAGTTAAATAGTCCATCATCATCTGCTGACATGATGATGGAAGCCACAGGACTTTGTATCTGTTAATAAAACACATGTTTTATGATTTGATAATTCCTATTGGTGAATAGGTGATTGGGTTTTAACGTTGTTAGATAGATAGCATTATCACAAAAAATAAAAAAAATAAAAATATAAGTTTAAAGAAACTAAAAACCGACTTCAAAATGAAATTCACTCAAAAGTATGAAATAATATTATTATACTTAAATGATGTCAGGAGATCCGTAAGAGAACCAAAGTAACCGACATAGCTCTCAGAATTGCTAAACTTAAGTGGCAGTGGGCGGGGCACATTGCTCGTAGAACAGATGGCCGTTGGGGCAGTAAAGTTCTCGAGTGGCGACCACGCACCGGAAAGCGTAGTGTAGGCAGGTCTCCCACTCGGTGGACCGATGACCTGGTGAAGGTCGCGGGAAGCCGCTGGATGCGGGCAGCGCAGAACCGGTCGTCGTGGAGATCCTTGGGGGAGGCCTATGTCCAGCAGTGGACTTCCTTCGGCTGATGATGATGATGACTTAAATACACAACATTAACCAACAATAACGAAATCGCAGGTGGGTACGAATTAAAATTTTTTTTGAGGTCGGTGTTAGCAATGGCATCGAATCTAATACATTTGATACGTATAAGTAACTGTGTGCTGGTACCGACCTCAAAAGAAATTTAAAGCCCCCAATTTAATTCGTACCCAAATTTGATTTCGTTATTGTTGGTT